>CM066031.1:1597650129-1599053633 GCA_033557465.1 Ichthyophis bannanicus
CGGATTCTCCTAAACCAGCCCGTGATATCTTAAGGGGGGGGATCTGTGACGCTGCAGCAGTACCTGAAGCCATGGAAATAAATACTGACCCGGTGGCAAGACCTGGTATTGCAGGAAGAGGCAGTAAAATTCCTTCCCAGCACAGATCACAAGGGAACAATCAGTCAGATCAGCCTAACCCGGGGGAAGGGAGGAGCGAGGTCACTGATTGGGCACACCCTGCTAGGAGGTGGGCTTCCCAGGACAGACGTACCCTGTATAACAGGAAGAAGGAAAATGAAGGCAGAGAAAGAGGCAGAGAAAGAGGCAGAGAAAGAGGCAAAGCAGGAAGGAGGAGAAATAGAGACCGAGAGAGCAGCAAAGACAGAGAAAGCCAGAAGGCAGCTGGAAAAGCAACAGAGCCGTATGAGGAGAAGAGTTGGAATGAAAATCCCAAGGAGAGAAAGAACCAGAGGACAAGCTGGTTAGAGAAACAGAACTGGTTGAGAAGCCAGCCAAAGGAACCACAGAGGGGAGCATTTACCAAACCAGGATACAGATACCAGAGAGGCTCAGTGCAGCAGGAAACCTTCCTGGACTCAGAGGAGGGCGTGGCACAGAGAGACCCAGGTGGGAAGCCTAACGGTTTGGAACCAGAAGCTCAGCCGTGGAAATACTGGCAGCCGGTTGAAGAATCTCCCTGCATTCCTCATCAAGGTACTTTTAACTGCAATAAGAGTTTTTATGACAAGCCAAACTGTGTTAGTGGTAGTTCTGAAACCCAGGGAAAGCCTAGGATCTATCCAGACAGTTGGCTACAGCCAGAACCTCCAGCAATTAAACCTTGTGTCTCTTTTAAAACTCCTGAAGAAAACAGTAAAGAAGCTAGCCTTAGAAATACTGCAGATATCTTTACCAGAGATATTTACCAGAGGATTTTAGAAGCATCCAAAGGGGAATTGCCAAAGGAAAACCCTCTGCCTGCCTATGATGTAAGATTTCCAGCACTTGCTGATAGAGACAAGTGGGGGAAGGGTAATTACAGCACCGTGCCTAAAGAGAGTGTGTGTAACGGTAGAATAGCTGTGAATGAAGCAAAGCCTCCCAGTCTCTGTATACCACAAGGAGAAGCAGTTTCCTCACCTGTTCCTCACAGCCAGCAAGCTCAAGTATTATTAAGAGGGCTTCAGGCTTTCTTAGAAAAGCATCTTGTTCCTGAGCAGACAGTGTCAAGCCCAGACCCCCAAGCAACGCTGTTAAATCCTTTGCCTATATTAGACCAGCCCATGGACTGCTCGACCTGCCTCATAGACAAAGTTTAAAGGGAAGCAAGAGCTTGTGTAGTGATCTGCTACAAGAAGTGCTATAGTACATGTTTGGAGTGCATGAACCCAAGAGCTTATGGGGATAAGAAAATAAGCTGATTGTTTTCACTCAATTGTACTGCATGAACTTTATATTTTCCTGTTTGTAGCTGGATAAAATATAAGACCCACATGCCAGGAATGTGGCTGTCTTGAATATAAGTTTAAGTTGGACATTATTGAAGAAGCAGTCTCTTTTCAACTTTCTGTTTGGCTATAAAATATTAACCTTCAAAACCTGTACAAAGTCCTATCTTTGGAGCGGGAGAAATAAACCCTAATAAAGAAATAAATTTTCTCTATTCGTGCCTTGCCTGTTCACTCGGTCACCCACAACTACAAGATGACCTCCAGGCTAGCCCTACCTTAAACCCTCAAGGTCAAGGTACGGGCACTAGGGGCGCTACAACATATGATGACAGAAAGGGACCACATGCCCTATCGAGTGTGTACGTCCATGGCAACAACTACAACAGGCCCATTTATACCTTTGGATATCCTCTGTGTGTGGCCCATGCGTATTGTAATGCCGTTACTGTCCTCATCTCTACCACCTCCACTGTGAGACTATACCACTGATCCACTGATCACATGTTCAAAGTATATGTCAGCATAGTACCCACGAAAGAACGTGCTGTCAATTGAAGGAGGCTCACACCCAGAACATGTATGCCATGGAGGTCTGGCAAAGTCTAAAGCATATCACCTCTATTCCCCCTGCCCTCTAAGGTCTACATATTAAGATTGAGCAGTCTGTCTCCATATGCTGCATACTGCTGACCACAAATCATTTCAGTAGCCGTCCTCTGCACTGTCTCCATCCTGTTCACAGCCTTTTGAAGCTCCGGTCTACAGAATTGCACACTGTACCCCACATGAGTTTGCACCAATGACATATACAGAGGCAGTGTACTTTCCTGTGTATCTGCTACCAATACCTCTCTGTATGCACCCAAGCAGCCCCCTAGCTTTTGCCGTCACCTTTCCAAAATGGTCAGCTACATTAGGATCGGCAGACACAACGACGCCTAGGTCCCGCTCATCTACAGTGGCCAAAGGTACTGCATCCCCTATACTGTCTTGCTCCCCTGGTTTGCCACAGCCCAAATGCGTGACCATACATATGCAAACATGTACTCCCAGCTGCAAAGGTCCGGAACATCCATCACGCTTAGCTAGACCCCTCCTCATGTTATCTAGTGCTTCCTGGGTGACTATTCCAGTACAGAGTGAGTGTGTGAACCTAAGACACACATGACAAGGGTTAGTTGTATGGATTGGCAATAACATAAACGTTACATAACATACAAATGCTAGCAGACAAGTAACCGGCATCACAGGTGGATGTGAAGGGCACCAACCCCCCCCCCCCCATCACATGTGGGCATATGGCACACACACACACAAGGAGTGATCCACCACCAGGACAGACATATGCACACGTGCGTAGTCACATGAACACCATGTGCATGTTATAATCTGGAAATACTCACCCAGCAATATACAGTCCGCATACCGGCCGGCCTCAAATTGTCTGAATAGTGCCGAGTGATGCAGGATATAGGAGCAGGGCCGGATTTACGTATACGCCATGTACGCCATGGCGTAGGGCCCACAGCCGGCAGGGGCCCACAAAAAAAGAACCAGTTTTTTTTTTTCAACTCAATTAAAAAAAAAACCTGGTGGCTGCCGCCGCGGGGCCCCCTCTGCTGCCGCCGGGGCCCCGTCACCACGGGGGTCGGGCCGGGTCGGGTCGGGTCGGGTCGGGTCTCCCTCCCTCCCTGCAGGCTGCGAGAGACGCGAAGATAGAGCGTCTCCTCGCGTCTGTGTTAAGCCCGCAGGGGCTGATGGGATTTCCCATCAGCCCCTGCGGGCTTAACACAGACGCGAGGAGACGCTCTCCCTTCGTGTCTCTCGCAGCCTGCAGCGAGGGAGGGAGAGAGACCCGACCGGACTCGACCCGACCCGACCCGACCGAACCGGACCGGACCCGACCAGCTTGTAGACGGGGCCCCCGCGGCAGCCGGGGGGGCCCCGCGGCGGCAGCCACCAGGTTTTTTTTTTAAATTAAATTTTACATTAGGCCGGGGGGGGGGGTACCCCCCCCGGCCTAATGTAAAATTTAATTTAAAAAAAAACCTGGTGGCTGCCGCCGCGGGGCCCCCTCTGCTGCCGCGGGGGCCCCGTCTACAAGCTGGTCGGGTCCGGTCCGGTCGGGTCGGGTCCGGTCGGGTCTCTCTCTCTCCCTCCCTCCCTCCCTCGCTGCAGGCTGCGAGAGACGCGAAGATAGAGCGTCTCCTCGCGTCTGTGTTAAGCCCGCAGGGGCTGATGGGATTTCCCATCAGCCCCTGCGGGCTTAACACAGACGCGAGGAGACGCTCTCCCTTCGCGTCTCTCGCAGCCTGCAGCGAGGGAGGGAGAGAGACCCGACCGGACCGGACCCGACCAGCTTGTAGACGGGGCCCCCGCGGCAGCAGAGGGGGCCCCGCGGCGGCAGCCACCAGGTTTTTTTTTTTATTACATTTTACTTTAGGCCGGGGGGGGAGTAGGACTGGTAATGGGCTATGGGGGGGGGTAGGACTGGTAATGGGCTATGGGGGGGGGTAGGACTGGTAATGGGCTATTGGGGGGGCTGGGGCTGGAAATGGACTGGGGGGGTAGGGCTGGTAATGGGCTATTGGGGGGCTGGGGCTGGAAATGGGCTGGGCTGGGCTGGGCTGGGGGGGGTTAAGGCTAGAGGTGGGCTGATGGGGTTAGGACTGGTAATGGACTGTGGGCTGTTGGGGGGGCTTAGAACTGGCATTGGGCTTTGGGGGGGTTAAGACTGGTAATGGGCTGTGGGCTGATGGGGGCTGTCTGGTAATGGGCTATGGGGGGGGGCTAGGACTGGAAATGGGCTGGGGGGTTAAGACTGGAGGTGGGCTGATGGGGTTAGGACTGGTAATGGGCTGTTGGGGGGGGTTAGAACTGGTAATGGGCTTTGGGGGGGTTAAGACTGGTAATGGGCTGTGGGCTGATGGGGGTTGTCTGGTAATGGGCTATGGGGGGCTAGGACTGGAAATGGGCTGGGGGGTTAAAACTGGAGGTGGGATGATGGGGTTAGGACTGGTAATGGGCTGTGGGCTGATGGGGGGGGGTAGGACTGGCAATGGGCTATGGGGGGCTGACTGGAAATGGGTCGATGGGGTTAGGACTGGAAGTGGGCTGATGGGGGGGTTAGGACTGGTAATGGGATATAGGGGGGGCTTAAACTGAAAATGGGGTGATGGGGGTTAAGGACTGAAAATGGGGTGATGGGGGGTTAAGGACTGTAAGTGGGGTGATGGGGGGGCTAGGACTGGTATTGGGTTGGGGGGTTGCTAGGACTGGAAATGGGCTGATGGATGGCTAGGACTGGAAATGGGCTGATGCAGGGACTAGAAGGGAATGGATGCTGGGTGAGGCTGGAACTAGAAGGGAGCTGATGTTGGGGGAGGATTAGAATGGGATGGGGCTGGAAGAGTAAAATGGAGAAGGGAAAAATATTTTGTGTGGGAGGGATAAAAAATCTACAATTGGCCGGGTATTGGGAGAGTAAGTGGGGATTGAGGATGGAGGGGTAAAATTTGAGTGGATGAAATAGGAATGAGGAAAGAGCAAAAGGAGAAAGATTAGTATGTTAAAGCAGATGTAGAGAGAGAATGGAAAAAAATCTAGAAGAGAGAAGAAAGGACAAATGGACAGCAGACGATGGAGAGTTAGCAGAAGACACGAAGAAACCAGAAGAAAGTGGCTGGAGCAATTGCAGCTGAAAAAAATGCACAAAAGGTAGAAAAATATCTCTTTATTTTGAATTTATTAATTGGAATATGTCAGCTCTGGTAAATGTGCATCATTAACATCTGTGCTTTGTTTAGTACAAGAGCAAATTAATGTATAGTTTTATTTCTACAGTGTTGTACATTCCAAGTTTGGCTTTTGGGATTCCCAGTTTAATTATTGTCTTCCTATTTCTAAATTGTGATTACTTGTTTGGTGATGGTCTATGTTCTGCATGTGTAACTGAGCTGAGGTGTTCTGTTTATATAATTCCTATTTGACATTGCCACTTGTTCTCTTTCCCCAGTAGGTCATGTATTGTTGTTCTCTGAAATGTATTGGTTTAATATTTGCAGTGTTGCCTTTTGATTGGTAGAGTATGGTGCTTTGTGAGTCCTGGTAGTGCTGTTAGGATACGGCGGGTTTACTATGGGCAGTGTTTGTAGTAGTTCCTAATGTGTCTGGCAGTTGGCACTGGATTATAGTAATGTAGAAATCTTTTAGTCTTTCTTTATCCATACACTCATTAAGAGGCACGTTTACTAAAAGTTAGTATATGGTAACATTATGCAAATATTTATGCAAATGAGGCCCCTTATGCAAATGAGGTCCGCACCCCCCTTGGGCCGCCCCTGCTGGGGGCCCACAATTTTTGTTGGCGTAGGGCCTCACTCAAGGTAAATCCGGCCCTGTATAGGAGTCATGGGTGGACCCTGCAAACCTAGGGACCACATTCATAATATGCAGATTTGCATCACATACAACCTGAACATTCAGGGAATGGTAGTGCTTGCGGTTGCGGAACGCTATCTCCCTGTCTCTAGGCGGGACAGGACAACATGTGTGCAATCAATAGCTCCCATTACGTGTGGTATCCTGGCTAATGCCTCAAAGGCCTGGTTCATGCTCCACCTCCTGGACCCAATAGATATGTGTTTGTTATCGGTCCCCAAGCCTGTTGCTACGTCTGCAGTACGTGGGTGTGTCAGTGCAGCTTGTGGACCTCTGTGTTTGCTTTCCCCAGCAAACTACTGGACCGTATGCTGTGCGTGGCTGTGACCTATCCTAATGTGTGAATGATGGCTCTCACCCCTATCCATGTGTCTAATAGAGTCTGCCCTATCACAATAACAATCTTGTGGGATATGTGTGACATGTGTGACGGTTGATTACTGGAGAGGTATCTCACATAACACCCTGTGTCCCACCCACAGGCACTCGGCAGGCACTCAACAGAATCTACAGTGCGGTGGGGGAGAATACCAGAGAGCTGAGGCAGTTATGGGAGGATATTCGCTCGTTGCCCTTCAACCGCATTGCTGACGCTCTGGAGGGCATGCTGGCTGTGATGCATCGGGCAGCACCGGCACAACCACCAGAGGCACCAGGAGAGGGTGCAGCACCACGGGGGGGGGGGGGGGTTGCCCCGTGGCAGGCATGGACAGCCACGCAGGAGGTAACTGTGTGGCCAATACACAGCTGTGACACACTACATGCAACGTGTTTTTCCAATTTGTTTCTCTGTGGTCCCCTATGTAGTGTGCATATGCATGTCATGTCCCTGACCATATGACTTGCACCCAGGCCCCTCACTGGTGGGGTGTTTGCACTGCCAGGTATTACTGCACAGATGCCATCACATGCCGTGTGTGCCATGCACAGTGTGTGTTCACTGCCCCTGGGCTGCAGCGTGGCGGTTTACATGGCCACCCAGGTTGCGACAGGGGGAATGTCCTGAGGTCACATGTTCAGTGTTCTGATCCATCACCGTGTCCACCCCCTCATATCCCCAACATTGGATGCATATGTGTGACCATTGCCCCTGCCTGCAACAGTGCTTACGTGCCTGCCCCCCCCCCATAGGCATGCATGTGGCACAGGCAGACATGGGTGGCATGCGTATGTCGGCTGCTGATTTCCGCAAACACATTTGGTTACAGTACACCCATCCCTGTGACATGGATGTTCCCGGGACACCCGCTACATTGCAACATCTCATGCGCCACCCTGGTCTCACACCCCTACACACATGGTTAGCCCCCAAGACTGCATGTGGAGCCAGTCCACGCATGATACCCATGTCAACCTTTACAACACATACCTGTCTACACACATATCCCATGCTTGCATCCATAGTGTGTTGCTAAGAGAGACACGTGACCATTTCAAGTTACGAAAAAGTGTGTATATTGTATAAAACATAAAGAACATAAAACAAGGATAGGGATGGAAAAATACCCATCACCCTCCCCCCCCCAAACACCCCCTCCTCCCCCCTGCCACCCCCACCCGCCCTATGCACCCTCCCCCACCCCTCCCCCCACCCCCACATCAGCCACACCCTCTCCCTGCATGCTGCATGCCCAGTGATGGAACACAGGATAGCACAGGGCACATGTGTGGACGTCACAGCCCCCATCAATGACTGCTGTGATGCCCTTCAGGGGATGGCCGCCGACACGGCAGCCGCTCCACCTCGGCGGCCACCCCCTGAATGTCTCCCGTCAGCCACTGGTGTGAGTGCACCAGGAGATGCACACGCTGCTCCAAGGCATCCAGGGCCACATACAGGTCCGCCACACACCTGCCACCACACACACACATGGTCCCAGGGGTCTGGGTGGTGGCATGTGCATACGACCTGTGTGTGGCCCTGGATGGTGGAGAGACATGGCATGGCTGGCGGGAGCCCACAGTGCCCTGTGCTGCACTGTGTTCATCATCACTCTCCCACACACACACATCCCCCTCCTCCCCCCCGGCCACCTCCCACCCACCCTCCACACCCTCCTCCTCCTCCCCTCTCCCCACACCCACATCAAACACTCCCTCTCCTTCTCCTGCCACCCCGCCACCCACCCCTTCCATGCCCCCATCAGCCCCCTCCTCTGCTGCAGTGTGGCCCGGCTCTTCGGCCTCCTCCTCCTCCGGCTCGACTCCCAGCTTGTCATCGGCTGCCTCCACCACCACCACCTCAATCTCTGTGGCATGGGGGGCAGGGGGGCGCCTCAGCACATATGCTGCTGTTGTGGGTTCATCATCATTGTCATCGCCCTCTGTGGAAGATGACAGTCATCAGCACATTAGTATGTCTGTAACATGGCATATGTACCTATGCAGGCACCACACAGGCTACTGGGCCAATGTGACATATGTTACTGGGCATCCAGGTTGCCAATACTCACTGTCGCCCTGTGACAGGGCCCCCCTCTGGAGACGGTCAAGGTACTGCTGGTGGTGGAGGCGCAACTCTCGCCCCTTCTTCTGGAGATCCTCTACCTGTGGATGTGAAAAGTATGGGTGGGGGCATCAGTGACCATGTATCTCTGGTTGGGTGACCAACATAAACAAACATCTGTGTGGGCAGCATCTTTCTGCTCCTGCTCCACTGCTGTGTGTGTCCTGTACAGCATACTTACACACCTGTAACAGGTGATCTCTAGAAACATGTATGCACAGAAACATGTGGGTATCGTCGGGACCAACTGAGCCTGTGTGGAAATCCTCCCCAGCGTCCTATAGGACACCTTTTGGGAGCATCCCACAGCGCCAGTGTGCTGCCTTCCCACCATTCACACCTGCCTCTCTCATGCTGAGCTTAAAGCTCATACAAAGGGAGATAGATAGATAGGGAATGAGAGAGAGAGAGACAACCCCTAGGGGAGATGGGTGGGGTGTGAAGGATTATTCCTGCTGTTCCCATAGATAACCTGTTACAGGTGCGTGACTATGTCATCTCCATGAACAAGCAGCAATTAGTCATCACATGTGAGGACACCCTAGATGTCGCTGCCAGGGAATGAGCCCCAGGGCTGTGAGGCCCTGTGGAGGGGTTCCACCACCTCCCATGGATCTCTGGCATCCTGTACGAGAGGCGGCTAGGATTTGATTACGTATGGGTGATGTTTTGGAGAGCAGCCTGACCAACCAGAGCATCCCTGCGGGATCCTTTATCCAAGCAGTAGTGGACTGTGAACTGCGGACAAGGTCGCTGCTCCACAAATGTCGTTAATACAGACGGAATGGAGGTGCGCCCTAGAGGCTGCCATGACTCTCACATTGTGAGCAGGACCATGGGCCTCCAGTAAAAGGTATTTGCTATGATAGATACAAGTAATACATTCTGCAATCCAGTTGGATAGACATATGTTGGAGATTGCTGTAAATAATTGGGATGGATCAGAGGCTATGAATAGCTGAGAGGACCTTCTGTGTTGCTGGGTCGTCTGCAGATAAACAGCCACAGCTCTTTTACAGTCCAAAGTATGAGGAGTTTTATCTGCATTTGAAGCATGAGGCTTTTGAACGACTACAGTTAACGAATCCTCTTGGTTCAAATGCAAGGTGGAAACCACCTTAGGCATGAAGTGTGGATGTGTCCTTAGGACTACCTTATCATGGTGAAACAGCGTGTAAGGTGGATCAGCCACTAGAGCTTGCATATCTCTGATATGACTTGCTGATGTGCTTGCAAGACGGAATATTACTTACCAGGACAGACACTTCAAGGAAGTAGTGGCTAAGGGCTCAAGAGGCGGCAGCATAAGCTGGCCTAGCAGCACATTGAGAACCCATGCCACTGGAGGTGGTCTAAGGGGAGGTTTCGGGAGCTGCAGACCTCTCATGATTCTGGATATGAGAGGATGGGATGAAATGGGTTGTCCATTGATGGTGTCCGAAGAAGCAGCAATGGCACATGCATGGGCTCTGACTGACTCAGGTTTGGGACCAGTGTTTGAAACGTAAAGGAGTGAGTCCACAAATGTGTCTATAGGGATAACAAGAGGGTTGACGCCCTTTTGTGATCAGCAAATGGAAACTGTCTTCCACTTGAAGGCATGAGATTGCCTTGTGGAAGGTTTCCTGGAAGCATAACGGACATTTCGCACTTCCTGAGTGAGGGGACAGCCAAAGCAGTTACAGCCTTCAGTAGCCAGGCTCTGAGGTACAGACACTGGGGGTTTGGATGTCATACTTTCCCCTCCTCCTGCGACCGTATGTCTGGAGCTGACCCTATGTCCAGGGGTGGAACCTGGGACAGATGTTGAAGCAGAGGGTACCACACCTGGTTTTGCCAGCGTGGGGCTATGAGGATCATGTTGCCTCTGTCTCTCAGGAGCTTTAATAGGCTCTTGGCAATCAAGGGAATGGGAGGAATGGCATATAAGACTTCCTGCCCCCAGTTGAAGTGGAAAGCATCCCTCACTTGGCAGCCCTGAGCCTGAATCCGTGAACAGAACCGGGTAGGTTTGCTATATGAAGGACTTGCAAAGAGGTCTACATCTTGACTTCCCCAGAGTTGCAATACTCTGGAGAGTTTGTCCATGTGTACAGACCATTTGTGCGGAGGCAGAACACGACTGTGTGTGTCTGGCCAAGAGTCCTGATTGCCAGGGAGATAGCAGGAGCAGGAGATGGATCTGCTGCTCTCTGGCAAACGCCCACAGTTGAAGATCTTCGTAGCAAAGGGTCAGAGAGCCTGTTCCTCCTTCTTCCCTCACATAGACCATGGCTACATGATTGTCTGCGTGACGTAGTATTCTCTTGGCCTGTAGAAGGGAATGGAATAGGTGATGAGCCAGGCCAATTGTTCTGAGTTCCAACAGCTTGATGTGGAAATCAGTCTTCTGACAATTCCAAGGTGGCTTGGGTGGAGGTGTCCAGTAGATGTGCACCCCACCCCATTTTGGAGGCATCTGTTGTTAATGTGATCTGAGGAGAGGGTTGCAGGAAAGGTGGCCACTCCAACAGGTATTGTGCTGAACGCCAACAGACCAGGGACACGGTACCGTGGTCTGAGCTAACTATCAGATCTGTGAGACAGCATGTTGCTTGCGTCCACTGGGAAGAGAGGGCCCACTGGGCTGGTCTCATGTGAAGACAGGCATAGGGGAACACATGCACCGTAGATGCCAGGTGACCCAGCAGCTGACGCATCTCTCCAGCTGAGAGGTGGGTCTTTCGTAGTGCTGAAGAAACCAGTTGCACAATGCAACGACAGCAGGGCTGAGGCAGGTAGGTCATTGGCAGTCTGGTAACTAGCATTGCTCCTAGGAGCTCCAGCGATTGCGTGGGAGTCAGATAGGATTCCTGGAGATCTATGACAGGGCCTAGATATTGAAGTGCATGCATTGTGCAGGAGAGAGAGGCCTGGGCTTGTGTTTGTGACTCTGCCTGGATGAGGCAATCGTCCAAGTAAGGGCAGACAAAGAATCCCCTGGTATGCAATACACACGCTGCCACAGCCATGCACTTTGTGACTACTCTGGGTGCTGAGGCAATGCTGAAGGGAAGTCTATGTTTTGATAGTGCTGTCCCTGATGGTGTAACCAAAGGGACTTTCGGTGTGATTGTTGGCTGCGAAGATGGGTGTACGCATCCTTGTAATCTACAGAACAAAGTCAGTTCTGGCTGTGTAGGTCAGGAAGTACTGTTCATAGAGAAACCATTTTGAATGTCTGTTGGAACAGGAACGTGTTCAGTTCTCATAGGTCTAATATGGGTCTGTGACCTCCTGTTTTTGTAGGTTTGAAGACATTTGGGGGGAAGAACCCAGAACCCTGTTGAAGGTGAGGTACCTCTTCCATTGCTCCTTGAGGTAATAGATGTTTTACCTCTGGATTCAGTTGGGGGGACCTTCGGAAACAGACTGTCCTTATTATGGTAGGGGGCGGCAGGCTATGTGAATGATGCCTGTACCCTCTTCTATGTTGGACAGAGTGCAGGGTTCTGATGTAATTTGCCTCCATCTGCGGATGAGGTGACCTAATCTTCCTGTGATTGGTGAAGGTTGTTTTCCCTGGAGGGCCTGGAAGGGCAGGTACTCTATCACGGAGTCAAAGGCCGTGTGGGGGCTGAGACTGCTGGGTCTGCTGAGGCAGAGTAGCTCTCGGCTTTCTCAGCTTAGTAGATTGTTGACCCTTTTTAGCAGCTTGTACTGCAGGTTGTCCTTGCTGAGCATAGGACTGATAGTATCCTCTCTTTCTGGAGAGGACGGTCTTTTGTAAGGCTCTGATCTTTGCAGGGTCTACAATATTTGAAAGCCTTGCCAAGGTAGAATTGTCCTACCGGTTCTTCCACAAATGTTTTCACCAGTACAGGGGATGTTTGCCAGTTTATCCTGTACCCAGTGTTCCAGGTGAGAGGCTTGCAGCCAGCCACGTTTCCTTGCCCCAATAGCAATGGCAGAGACTCTGCCTATGCATGACAAACAGTCAAACGCTGCCCTGTTCACAACTTGTGAAATGTTCTGGCCATGCTTGACAGGTGCTACATAGTCGTGACCTCTGGGATCTGGGAGATGTGGACTTACCAGTTGTAGGTCTCCTGTGACCTCCGTTAGGAACATTCCCATGTACATGATATAGGAACCTGTTCTACCTGACAGCATGGATGTTTGGAGGACACAGCGACCAAAGGCATCTAATGTCTTACACTCCCTACCAGGAGGGTTGGTGGCATGTTGTTGGTAACGTTTAATTCTCCTCATAGCAGACTCCACCATGATGGAGTGATCAGGGAGGTGTCCTTTCTGCAAACCAGGGGAGGGAGGCACATGATACAGAATAGGCACCTGTGAGAATGTGGCGAGGTGGTGAGAGGAATCCCCCACATTCTCAAAAGAGGATTCCTTAAGATCTGATGTATTGGCAGGATGTCTGCCTCCTTTGGAGTTTGGTGATATTGTTCAATCTCTAGCTCCCGTGGCCTGTGCTCACATTGAGTTACTAATGAAATGGCGAGGCCCTTGACTACATGTGTGTGGTGATCCAGGAAGGACATATCCTGAGGAGGGCACAATCTCCTCTTGGGAGAGGCAGGCTTGTCCTACATAGGTACATCGTTACCCTCTGAGCTGTCAGAGTCATCAGACCCCTCAGGAGATTGGATGTATGTTCTCTATGGAGGCTCAGGAAAAGTGTGGTACTGGTACCAATTGGCGTCAGTATCGGAGTGACCCGGTACCGGGACGTGGATACCGGTACTCATCAGCACCAATGGTGCAGTTGCCGATGCCGGTCCTGCAATTGCTGCACATACCGGTGCTGGACTTTGCAGGGTCTGGGGTGCAACCAAGGTCTTTGATGCCGCAAGGAGAGCTGCCAGACTGCGTTCGATGGCCACGATCCTCTGGTCTATCAACACTGCCGATGTCTGTGTATGAGTACGTGCCAAAGCCAGGACCCCAGAGCATAGCACCAGGTGGTCGGACCAGGTTGAGGCCTCCACAACCTCATGGTGTCCCAAAGTGGCTTTGGAGGCCAGGGACTCCCACCGGGGCTGTTTGCCCAGAGCGTGGTCCTCAAGGGCAATGCCAGTCACAGTCCGATATTTGGAGGACCTTTGAAGAACGGACACATTTGTGTTTGGTTACCTGCGCACCACGGGAGAAAGAGGAAGCCCTTGACAACATGGCTGCCACCGAGGCCACGTTGGAGGGAAAGAGGGTACCGAGCTCAGCTGCTCTGTTCTGCCAACCACTCTTGGATACCATCCCACAGGCCAAACATGGCACCCACCTACACAGGCCTAGGCCATGGTCTGCTCTTGGCAGCTGCCACTGCCCCCTCCACCACCAGTACCCCTCCGCCACCATGCTGACATGGCCTTATATTGGAGACAGCATAAAACCTGAATGATTTGTGGCCCTCCAGGCCTGCATTTGGGGGACTCTGCTCTAGGTAATGCGCATGTTTCTGGTGTCTGTGCTCGGTGGGGTAAAATATAGGCGTTTGAACCATGCGTTTGTTCTCTGCAATAAAGGTTTATCCTTACTATCACGGTTTAGTGGCGGGTAAAATATGGAGATTGGATTGGCAGTAGCCCCAGCTGGGACTTGAACTTGTGACCTTCTGCTCCTGAACACACTGGCTGTGTTCACCGCACCACACTGTGCTCACAGAGACAGTGCAGTCCCTGGAGATACCATGGTTGTTTGTCAGACAGAGCCTGTCTGTTGCAGTGCATGGCACCCACCTACACAGGGCTAGGCCATGGTCGGCTCTGGGCAGCTGTCACTGCCCCCCTCCACCTCCAGTACCCCTGTGCCACCATGCTGACATGCCCTTCTGCTGGTGGTGCTGGTGGTGTGCACTCTCAAGTCATCCAGTGTGCAGGTAGGTGGCTGCCTATGGTGCGTGTTCTGGGGTAGGGGTGCCTGCATAGGCGTCCACGCTTCCCCCCAACACCGCCTGCCAATGTTCTGTGCCCTTGGGGGTACCTGCTGGGTACTATCCCCTGTGACACTGTGATAAACACTCTCGTGCCCATGTTGGGCCCTTATCAGTTGCTGTCTGGCTGCTGTTCAGTTTCAGCATTCCTAATTGCCACCTAGGCATCTGCCTAGTCCGCACTGTACCCCAGCTGCACCACAGCATGTGCCGCCTGCAGCCCTCTGTATCCCCTTTCCCAGCATCTGTCCAGTTGCCCATTCCGACATGCCCGCCCTGCTGTTGTGGAACATGTGCATGCCATAGGTAACCTGCCCAATGGAGAGGGAAACCCTGATCAGTGCTATTTCACTGTGGGATCATTCACCTTGTATGGGGACGGAGCGTAGACCCTTCCAAAATTCATATTTATTTTTGGGGGCTTTCTTGGGAGTGTTTTTTGCTGTTTCCTATTACTATCACTATTGCTCAGCTTGATTATGGTTTTTTAAAATTTTGTTGGGGTCATTTTCAATGTTTATTTGCACTTTTGTTCCATGCACATGTATCACACTTATCACTTTTTTGTAGGTTTCCCTGGTTTTGCTGTACATTGCTGACAGAAATGGTTTCTTTTCCCTTTAAATCAGCTCTAACGCGAGGTTTTCACTTGTGGTATTTTTGGCCTCGAATTTCACATCGTTAGTGTGCGGGGAGCCTCTCCCCTCCCACTCTCCACCCATTGACCCCCTTCTCTCCGCCCCTGGGGAGCCTTCTTCCGCCCTCCGGGAGCCTTTCCACGCCTTCAGCGCTCGTTTGCGCCACTGCGCGCGTGAGCGCGCACTAAAGCGCATTTTTGCCCCATAAAGCGTCATTAGCGTGCGCTAAGGTACCTTAGCACGTGCTCATGCGTGCAGCGCACGTTAAGAAGGTTTAGTAAACATACCCCTAAGTTACATGCAATATGATGTGTGTGACATATGCGATTGGAGGGGATCTCATGCACACATGCAAAGATGTCCTCCTCTCGTGCATTTGGAGCAGACTGCAACACATGACTTGCTCTATCCCCTCCCTGCTCCCACTGTCTTCATCCTACCACTGCCTGGGCTCCCTGAAACATTGTAAACCAGGTGTGGATGGTGCAGGACCTCAGAGCACCAGCTACAGGAGGATTATTTTATGAATAGAAAGCCACTGATGCAGCAAGTTTGGACAACTTGCGAAATGAAGGCTTTTGTCTGGCACAGGATGGTGGTCAAAGGATAAGTGCAATGGTCTTCATTCTGAGGAAATATTTGGAATTCCCCCCTTTTTTTATATTCTACTTGTAAATAATACCAACAGCCATATTGCTAGTCAAGTACAAGCACTTATCAGAGGGAAAAATGTCTGAGGAACACAAAGAACCAAGAAAGATTGTCTATAACTGTCCTTTCCAGGATGCTGATTAAAAACATATAAAGGATTTTAATGAGCACTACATAGGAATCTTGCAATGAAAACCCAATGGATAGTCACAACAAAATTACATAAGAACATAAGATATGCCATACTGGGTCAGACCAAGGTCCATCAAGCCCAGTATCCTGTTTCCAACAGTGGCCAATCTAGGTCATACGTACCTAGCAGTTTCCCCAAAAGACAGGTTCCACAATGCTTATACTGGCTCAAGAATTGATATCCTGGTCCCTTCTTAATAATGGTTTATGGACCTTTCCTCCAGGAACTTGTCCAAACCTTTTTTAAACCCAGCTACACTAACAGCCTTTACTACATCCTCAGGTAACAAACTCCAGAGTTTGATTACACGTTGAGTGAAAAAATATTTTCTTTTATTAGTATTAAATAGTTTACCCTGTAGCTTCATTGCATGTCCCCTAGTCTTTCTATATTCTGATAATGTAAACAATCAATCTATGTTTACCCGTTCCACTCCGTTCATTAATTTACAGACTTCTATCATATCTCCCCTCAGCCGTCTCTTTTCCAGGTTAAAGAGCCCTAACCTTTTTAGCCTTTCTTCATAGGAGTATCCTTCCATCCCCTTTACCATTTTGGTGGCTCTTCTCTGAACCTTTTCTAATAACGCTATATCCTTTTCAAGATACGGCGACCAGAATTGCACACAATATTCAAGGTGCGGTCTCACCATGGAACGATATAGAGGCATTATAATATCTTTTGTTTTATTTTCCATTCCTTTCCTTATGATACCTAGCATTCTATTTGCTCTCTTGGCTGCCGCTGCACACTGGGCCGAGGGTTTTAACATGTTATCCACAATGACGCCTAAATCTTTTTCCTGGGTGGTGGTTCCTAATGTGGAACCTTGCATCGTGTAACCATAGTTTGTGTTGTTCTTCCCTAGGTGCATAACTTTGCACTTGTCCACATTAAATTTCATCTGCAATTTTGATGCCCAGTCTTCCAATTTATCAAGATCCTCTTGAAATTTTCCACAATCCTCTTGGGTTTTAACAACTTTAAATAGTTTTGTGTCATCTGCAAATTTGATAACCTCACTCGTTATTCCCCTTTCCAGGTCATTTATGAATATGTCAAAAAGCAGCGGACCCAGCACAGATCCCTGGGGTACACTATAGTGGTGGAATATGAGACCCTCAGGTCAGAAGGCACTCAACTGGCTACTGGAGAGGAGCTGAAGACTTTTCAAAGTAAAGCCATCATTTATGATGTGGTTGAATCAAAGCCCTTGGAATGTCTGAATGCTGATATAACTGTGCATGAAATAAGAGTCAGAAGCTGCAAAGATGTCTTACATATTGGGCCATGGTACATATGAATCATGAACTAAGGGAAGTTGAAGATGGTCAAGAATGAAATGGAACATGTACAACTCAATATGTTGGGTGTCAGTGAACTGAAATGGACTGGCATTAGGCACCTTGCATCTGATGATCAAATGGTCTACTATGCTGGAAATGAAAGACAAAGAAGAAATGGTGTTGTATTTATAATTAAGAAACTTATTTAAAGTTTGTATTTAAAGGTGATGTTGCAGAAGAATTCAAAGAAATATTGATACACCGTGAAGATGTATTACAACTATTTGATAAAATAAAGAGTAGCAAATCACCTGGACTGGATGGTATACATCCAAGGGTGGTAAAAGAACTGAAATATGAGATTGCAGATCTACTATTAGTAATCTGTAAACTATCATTAAAATCATCTCTAATACCTGAAGATTTGGAGGATGGACAATGTAACGTCAATTTTTAAAAAGGGCTCCAGGGGTGATCCGGGAAACTACAGACCGGTGAGCCTGACGTCAATACTGGGAAAAATGGTAGAAACCATTATAAAGAACAAAATTACTCATCATGTAGATAGTCATGGCTTAATGGGAGACAGCCAACATGACTTTAGACAAGGAAGATCTTGTCTTACTAATCTGTTATGTTTTTTTGAAAGTGTGAATAAACAGGTAGACAAAAGTGAGTCAGTTGATATAGTGTATCTGGACTTTCAGAAAGCCGTTCACAAGGTCCTTCATGAGAGACCTTTGACAAAATTAAAAAATCATGGGATAGGAGGCAGTGTACTATTGTGGATCAGGAACTGGTTAAAAGATAGAAAGCAGAGGGTAGGGCTAAATGGCCAATTTTCCCAAAGGAGAAAAGTGAATAGTGGAATACCCCAGGGATCTGTGCTGGGTCCACTGCTTTTTAACATATTAATAAATGAGCTTGAAAAGGGAATAACGAGTGAGGTTATCAAATTTGCAGATGACACAAAACTATTTAAAGTTGTTAAAACCCATGAGGATTGTGGAAAATTGCAAGAGGATCTTGATAAATTGGAAAACTGGGCATCCGAATGGCAGATTAAATTTAATGTGGACAAGTGCAAAGTTATGCACCTAGGAAAGAACAACCTAAACTATGGTTACACAATGCAAGGTTCCACATTAGGAACCACCACCCAGGAAAAAGATTTAGGTGTCATCATGGATAACATGTTAAAACCCTTTGCCCAGTGTGCAGTGGCAGCCAAGAGAGCAAATAGATGATCACTGTATTGTAAGATGATTACTACAATTGTACATAGTTTTGTAACATAATTCCCTTAAGTAACAATCCTACTTTGAACATAGTTAAACCTGTTAAACCATGTTCAATGTAAGAAATGTTGTTCCTTTGCAAACCGCTCCTGATCTTGGGAAGGAGCGGTATAAAAATAACAATAAATACATAAAATAAATAAAAATAGAATGCTGGGTTTCATATGGAATGGAATGGAAAATAAAACAAAGGATATAATAATGCCTCTGTATCGTTCCATGGTACGACTGAATCTTGAATATTGTGTGCAGTTCTGGTCACCGTATCTTAAAAAGGATATAGCATTATTAGAAAAGGTACAGAAAAGAGCCACCAAAATGATAAAGGGGATGGAAGGATATCCCTATGGAGAGAGGCTATAAAGGTTTAGGGCTCTTCAACCTGGAAAAGAGACGGCTGAGGGGAGATATGATAGAGGTCTATAAATGAATGAATGGAGTGGAATGGGTAAACGTAGATCGATTGTTTATGCCATCAAAATATAGAAAGACTAGGGGGCATGCAATGAAGCTACAGGGTAACCTATTTAAGACTAATAAGAGAAGATATTTTTTCACTCAATGTGTAATCAAGCTTTGAAATTTGCTACCGGAGGATATAATAAAAGCTGTTAACATAGCCTCGAATTCTAATGCTACAAGATGCTCAAGGATCCATGTTGAATGATGCTGAGAAGATCAAGAAATGTGGAAAGAATATGCAGAGCCATTATACCAGGAAGATCAAGTTCTTGGAGGAAAGGTCCATAAGCCATTATTGGAGGGGACCCATAATATCCACTGCTTGATCCAATACAAGCATTGTGGAACCTGTGTCTTTTGAGGAAACTGCTAGGTACATGTGACCTAGATTGGCCACTGTTGGAAACAGGATATTGGGCTTGATGGGCCTTGGTCTGACCCAGTATGGCATATCTTATGTTCTTATGAAATTCAATAAATCTTAATTTCTATTTGTTTATGAGGAATGACCAGCAATACAACTATAATTCAAGTATATGTCCCAACATCAGCTGCAGAAGAGGATGAAGTCAATGAGTTCTATGAAGAAGTACAAGCAGATATTGACAGAACATGCAAACAGGATATCCTGATAGTTATGGATGACTGGAACACAAAAGTTGTCAACAAAGAAGAAGGCAAAATAATTGGAAAATATGGGCTTGGTAACAAATGAAGTTGGAGAAGGACTGATAGAATTCTGCGAGATCAACAACCTATTCATCTCAAACACCTTCTTCCAGCAACATAAGTTCTATAACATCAACAAAGACAAAACCTGAAGCTGACTGTGCTTCAGATCAACAACTACTTGTATGCAAACTCAAGCTAAAGTTGAGAAAGAGCAAACCACTCATGAATGTAGCAAAATATGGCCTTGAGAATATACTTCCGGAATTTAAAGACTGTCTGCAAAATTGATTTCCTGCTTTAGATACAAATGACAGAGCTCCAGAAGAGTTATGGGATGACATCAAGAAAACTGTATTGGAAGAAAGTGAGAAGTCTCTACAAAAGGTGAAAAATCAAAAATGGCCAAAATGGATGACTGAAGAAACTCTGAAAATTGCCCAGAAATACAGAGAAGCTAAAGCCAGAGGAGAAAGAGAGGCAATCACAGAACTCAACAGAGATTTCCAACATACAGCAAGACAAGACAAGGAGAAGTACTACAATGATACATGCAAGGAAATAGAAGCAGAAACTATTAGAGGAAGAACAAGATTGGCTTTCCTAAAGCTACGAGAGTTAAAGAAAAAATTCCAGCCTTGAAATGGAATGTTATAAGATGCTCAAGGATCTATGCTGAATGATGTTGAGAAGATCAAGAAAAGGTGGAAAGAATATACAGAGTTGTTATATGATAAAGATCATGTGAACCAACAGCCATTTCAACCTTTACCTTATGATCCGAAACCGCTGGTGATGAAAGAAGAAGTCGAAGCAGCATTGAAAGCCTTATCAAAGAACAAAGCACCAGGCATTGATGTCATTCCCATAGATGTATTACAGTAGTCTGATGCAGCTGTTACCATACTTACATGGCTCTGCCAGGAAATTTGGAAGACAACATCATGGCCTACTGATTGGAAAAGATCTGTGTTTATACCAATACTATAGAAAGATGATCCAACTGACTGTGGAAATTATCGCACAATCGCTCTGATCCCACATGCCAGCAAAATTCTACTGAAGATTATTCAACAGAGACTACAACCATACTTGGAACGAGAATTGTTCAATGTAAATAGTTGATTTCTATTGTTCTATGTAAAATGTATACAAACTGTGTACATCCGATCAATAAGAAATAAAATACCAATAATTAATGACATAATTAACGATACCTCCCCTGACATTATCTGTATTACTGAAACATGGCTCTCACCTACAGACACTATACTACTAAACCAACTAACCACATATCAATATGACATATTCAATTGCCAACGGAACATAAAAAGAGGAGGGGGTGTACTGATCCTCACCAAAAATGACTTAAAATTCACCCTTACAAACCTAAATAATATAGATGGAATGGACATTGTTAACATAGAAAATAAAACCATGGCTCTCACCCTCATCTACAGACCCCCCTCATCTGATCAGAAAAATCTCACCCCTATCCTAGAACTTGCATGCACAGCGTCACAAAGCAAACCATTTATACTCCTTGGTGACTTGAACCTTCCATCACTGAACCATTCCCAATCAGATAACTTCATAGATGCCATGTCACAAATGGGGTTCACACAGATAATACACGCTCCTACACACAAAAAAGGTAACATACTTGACGTAATTTTCCTCCCAGCCTCACTCTACAGTCATCTACTACATACCACTCTGAGTATAACCGAAGTACCCTGGTCAGACCACCATCTAATCACAATCCAGCTATCGGCACAAGTCCCAAAAAATAATGGGAGCACAACTCCGCATATATCACGCTTCAAACACTTTGACAAAGACACATTCCTCGACAAAGTACTACCCAAACTAGACACAACCACACCAGACATCAACTCAACCATATCAAATTGGAACCTAACTATTCAAAAAGCAGCTGTCCACACACAAGTCTTACACAAACAAACAAAAAAGACAGAAAAATGGTTCACGAAAGAGCTGACAAAACTAAAAAAGCAACTGAGGAGACAAGAAAAGAGATGGAGAAAACTAAAATCTGATGAAAACAAATCCCAATACATGCTCCTACTTATAGAATACAAAAACGCAATTAACAAATCAAAAAGAGACTACCACTCTAAAGTAATAAACTCATCCATCAACCGCCCAAGGGAGTTATTCGCGATAGTAAAAACATTAACCAAAACTAATAACAGCGAACCTAAACAACAAGCAATTAACATACAAACACTAGCAAAACATTTTGCAGAAAAACTAAAAAACAAGACCACTACCCCAACTCCTTTATTATCAAACACGAAAACCACGCATGAATGGACAAGCTTCCAGTTGGTAGAACAAAAACAACTTCTCAAAATCATAACAATGATAAACACCACCACCTCCCCACTCGACCCATACCCCGTTTCATGGATTAAGTGTGCGAAAGAGGAACTGGCGATAAATCTACAACACATAGTTAACCAATCCCTTTCACAGGGCATCATGCCTGATGCCCTAAAACTCACAACACTCCGACCAATAATAAAGAATAATAAGCTCGATTCAAAAGATCCGAACTCCTACAGACCCATAGCCAGCATTCCGTTCATAGCCAAAATTATAGAGAAAACAATTCAAATTCAGTTACAGGAACATATTGATGAATACAAACCCCTTGACTCACACCAATTTGGTTTCCGCCCATTCCATGGAGTAGAAACCCTTCTAATCACTCTTATGGACTTCCTCATCAAGGGCACAGATGACAAACAACAAGGCTACTTACTCCTATTTATAGATATCTCAGCCGCATTCGATAACATTAATCACCTGACACTGATCAACAGATTAGAAAACCTAGGAATAGGCGGGATTGTCCTTAACTGGTTCAAATCCTACATTTCACACCGATTAATACGCGTCCAAATTGACCAACAAGCATCAGAAACATTCCCCCAAGGACAGGGAATACCCCAAGGATCAGCCCTATCAGCCCTCCTATTTAACTTGTACCTGCAACCGATAACTAACATATTTAAAAAACACAAGATTAACCACTTTATATACGCCGATGACATCATGCTAGCTATCCCCATAACCATAAAAAACCCTACATATGACCCGCTATCCAAATGCATGGCTGAGACCTCCTCCTGGATGGAAACTAACCACCTCAGCATAAACTTCAAAAAAACCGAGGCAATGTTTGTGACAAGATCATCTATGACTGAGAACACCTACCCGGAAACAATCACTATCAACAAAACCTCCATACCTGTCAGAAAACAGGTAAAATACTTAGGAGTAATAATAGACCACACTCTCACCATGCTACCACATATAAAACAAACAGTAAAAACCATTTTCTATAAACTCAAAACAATTCAACACCTAAGGCCACTCCTAGAAACACCAGACTTTAGATCCGTAGTAGGTACACTGATCACCCCTCACTTCGACTATTGCAATAGTCTCCTAATAGGCCTGCCAGGAGTAGCCTAGTGGTTAGAGCACTGGCTTGGTAACCAAGCAACCAGGGTTCAATTCCTGCTAGCACTCCTTGTGGCCTTGGGCAAGTCACTTAACCCTCCATTGCCTCGGAAGAAAGGTCTGGCAATCTACTTCCAGTGACACTGCCAAGAAAACCCAGGAGCTTCTGGGTCGCCAGGAGTCAGGACTGACTCGAAGGCACACATTGCATTGTAGGCCTCCCACAAAAAAGCACATACCTTCTTCAAAGAGCACAAAACATCTGTGCAAAAGTGATTGCTAAAGCTCGCCTAACAGACCACGTAACCCCTATACTGCTAGACCTCCACTGGCTCCCTATAAACAGCCGAATTAAATATAAAATTATCCTAACAACCTATAAACTCATAAACGACATAACCCCCTCACTCTTATCCACATTACTGCAATCTCCAACTTCGACAAGGACCCTCAGACAAAACGCAGCCCACTCTCTCATCATACCAAAAACCATCCGCAAAACTAAGAACACCACTAGCTCCAGAGCATTCTCATTCACTGCTCCTACACTCTGGAATGACCTCCCTATTGAACTTCGTACCATAAGAGACCTCTTCCAATTCAGAAAAGAATTAAAGACCTACCTGTTCACTGAACACTTCGAAGTCCCCTACTACCCCAAAGCTAGCTCCACAACAAACGTGGTCACACATGCACAAACTCCCTTAATCCAAACAATGTAAACACAAGCCTGCCCCCCTCCACACACACGCCCCAAGACGACATAAAAAGGAACTAAATTCCAACACCTACACCAATATCTGACCCACACAACACACACACCACACACTGTAAATATACATTTGTAAAAAGTTAGATGTGTTTGCTTTAATACCTACAAAGTTCTTGCTTTAATACCTAAAAGATGTTTCTGCTTTTTGTTTTTCCTTTAATACCTACAAAGTTTATATTACTGTTCAATGTAAATAGTTGATTTCTATTGTTCTATGTAAAATGTATACAAACTGTGTACAAGACTGTTAACCTGTTATATGTAAACCGCCCTTGATCTCTGGAAGGGGCGGTATAAAAGAAATAGTTAAATAAATAAATAAATAAATAAATAAAATTACCTGAAGTGCAAGCAGGGTTCAGGGAAGGGCGAAGAACAAGAGACATCATCATGGATGTGAGATGGATCCTTGAAAAGAATACCAAAAGGATATCTATTTCTGCTTTATTGACTATAACAAGGCTTTTGACTGTGTAAACCATGACAAACTCTTGGCCACATTAAGAAGCATGGGTATACTAGAACACCTGATTGTTCTCTTGCACAACCTTTACAATGATGAAGAAGCAACAGTTCAAACAGAACAAGGAGAAACAATGGTTTAAAAGCAGCAAAGTTGTACGACAAGGCTGCATACTTTCCCCTTACCTATTTAATTTATATGCAGAACAAATCATCAGAGAAGCAAGGCTGTATGAAGACAACAGAGGTGTGATTGGTGGAAGACTCATTAACAACTTTTGCTATGCTGATGATACCACATTACTGGCTGAAAATGAAAATGATCTGAAACATTTGCTTCTCAAGATCAAGGAACATAGTCTTAAAATGGCCCTGTACCTTAATGTAAAGAAGACAAAGATCCTGACAATTGGCAAAATCAATAAGTTCATTATTGATGGATAAGAAATTGAAATAGTAGACAACTTTAACCTACTTGGATCAAAATAAACTTAACTATCTAATTTCTCAACATACAGGGGTGTCCTACATGGAGCGGTGGGTTCACCCCTAAAACAAACCACTCATGCCAGTAATATGGCAAGAGTAGGTGCACCTGCCGCTCCGTACAGGCCACCAATGGGGAGGGGTGGCCTGCACGGAGCTGCAGGTGCACCTACTCTTGCCATCTTACTGGGAAGACTAGATGGACCATAAGAAATTGAAATAGTAGACAAATTTAACCTACTTGGATCAAAATTAACTTAACTATCTAATTTCTCAACATACAACATACCCCTAAAACAAACTACTCATGCCAGTAAGATGGCAAGAGTAGGTCCCCCTGCCGCCCCGTGCCGGCCACCAATGGGGAGGTGTGGCCTGCACGGAGCGGCAGGTGCACCTACACTTGCCATCTTACTGGGCAGACTAGAAGGACCATACTGGTCTTTATCTGCCGTCATTTACTATGTTACTATGTTATTAATAAACAAACAAAAAGCAGTCAAGAAATCCGAAGACACATTGGTCTTGATAGAAAGTTTATGAAGGACCTAGGCAAGATTCTCAAGAGCAGAGATGTATCTCTCTATACAAACATTCGACCTGTTCCAGCCATGGTACTTTATGTTTATGTTTATGTTTCAATAACATATGGATGCGAAAGTTTGACAGTGAAAAAGTTAGGAAGAAAATTGATGTCTTTGAATTATGGTGTTCGTGACTGAATACTGTGTATACTATGGACTGCCCGAAGAACGAACCAGTCGGTACTAGAGGAGATCAGACCTAAGCTTTCTTTAGAAGCTCAGATGACAAGACTTTGACTTTCATACTTTGGACACATCATGCGAAGAGAGAGATCATTAGAGAAAGACATCATGCTTGGCAAAGTAGAAGGTCAACACAAAAAAGGAATGCCAGCAATGAGATGGATCGGTACAATAACAGCAGCTATTGATGCCACTCTGTCAACAATGAGCCACCTGACTGAAGACTGAACACAGTTTAGGACAACTATCCAGAGGGTTGCCATGAGTTCACACCGACTCAACAGTACTTATTTATTTTATTTATTTATTTAACATTGTTTATATACCGCACTATTTAACATCAGCACGGTTCACAAGTAACATAAATGTCCAGTGTGGGGGTCTTCATTGGACTTACAGTAAAACAAGGAATTTAAACTTGGAGAATAGGTAAAACTATGTACATAACTCTTCAATATATCTATGCAAGTTATTTACAGGTCGCTGTACTTAACAAGAAAGGAAGCCAAAATTTATAACGCAAATCTCATTTGTATTCTTTTAGGACTCATTTCATGCAAAAACATTTTGTTCTCTGAAGAGTAAATGAAGGAAAAAACCCAACGAGAAGTTCCCGCAGCAAAGCTCATATTTGGGAAAAATTCACCATGTGTATTATACTCTTGCATGTGCTGCATTCTTTGTTATGTTTGTTTGCCACTTTGGCTGGTCTTCTCAAGGCTGGGGAAGTGATCTATAAATACTTTGACAAACAAAAGAATAAAAAATATTTGTCATTAATGTTTTCATGAAGCCGTGCAGAAGTCCTCCAGCTGCGCTGCTGTTTATGGGGAGATGCTGCAATATAAAGTTTTTAGTAGTAAGGAACAGGCAATGCAACTCGGAGGAAACTTTGGTTGTAATGGCCTTAAGAGAGATAATAGAACATACATGCGGAGGAATCACCATAGATTAATGCTCCCCAATCTGCCTACAGGTATCTCCTCAAAATCTTCTTCACCTGTATTCTTACAGTCTTCTGCCAATGTCTCTGGAAGTCCACAGACAAATGTGTATTTACTGTAACTCAAGACGAGATATACAACTCACCTACACATCTCCCATATTAATCTTGAGGATTTAAAGTTTCAAAATATTTATTTTTAGTTTTCACTAATGGCAGCACATAAAAGTCTCAATATTTGTCATGTTCTGTGATTTATTTTAAAAAAATAGTCTGTCTCCACTTATCCATAATATCTGTCTGTCTAGTTTGTTTACTCTGCTAGGAAAGATCACGTGATCAATTCTTTTCCAGCTTGTGTGAGTATTACACAGCAAGAACCTGCACAAAGCATTCTGCTCACTACATGATCCACCACCCTGAGTGACTCAAAAAACAAAATCACAAAAACTCATTCAAAAATCTCTAAAACAGAGTTTAAGGATAGAAACCTACAGGTGCAAAAGGTCAGCATGGAGAGTTTTACACACTGGACAAGACCAAATTACTCAATGAAATGAAAGTATGAATTCAAGCCAGCAGATTCTATGAAGTTAAACTGGAGGTGAAAATACTGTATCGGATCAGCAGTAAGTAGACGCTTAAAGGATTTATTTTCCTACGGAAATGGAGAATAATTCTGTATTATGCAGTCAAGAACAAGTGATACAAAAATACAGATAAGTAGTTGCTCTTTCCCTGAAGCAGAACTGTATATACATTTGAGTCAATTTAACATACAAAGTTGTGTTGCGACTAATGGTGAACTTGAGTTTGAGTATTTGATGTTTGGGGGTATGCTTGCAGTGATCATCTAGTAAAAGGTTTCCTTACATCAGTGAAACTTACTAAGGTTGAGGTGCCATCAGGATTGTATGATTTGTTGAAAAGTGTGCCAGCATTCAATTACCTTTTTGGCATTACATTTGTTGCCTCAGACACAGCACAATTTCATGTCTCCTCCAATAATTTGTTATGCCAAAATGCTGTAATTCTTGGATATAGACCATAATTTTAAAAATGTTAACCCTGCGATACCCTTCAGTCGCCACCGTCTTTCTAGTAAATAGAGTGAAAGTAATATTTTAGATTATGTTCCCATTCAAAGTTTTATTAAGGATTATTGAATGTGAACAAGTCTGGAAACTCTTCTTGTGAATTTAATGCTTGTATAAGGTGCTAGGATGTCATCTAGAAACTGAAGTCTGCCATTCCTAGGTGACAACTCCCTAGATGCTCTGGATGCCTGAGCGCCTCCAGTATCACATATACTTCCCATGTCACCTCTCCGTTGTGAGTTGCCACAGTTCATGGACATTTCAGAGTGGTTGAGTGAGGCAAACCTGATATTCAGGGAGCTCAAGTGCCGTAAGTGCTAGCACCTATCTTTATCATTCTGTCTATCCCAGGACAGAAGCCATGCACACTTTCCCACCCTGGCCTGACCTGGAGAGACAACCTTTACAGTAAAGAGGTAATTCAGTATCTAGGCAGATGCAGTCTTTGGCTTCTCTTCTGATACTGCCAACGATGATGCCAATTAGTGTCTTCTTAACTCCCTATAGACATGAGCTGCATTTGAACCATTGACCTAGAGCTGAAAGCTTCTGAAATTCAGGGGCAATTTGCTTAAGCAATCTAATTCCCTGAATAAATCTGAAATTAATGAGTAGTGATGCCAATGTCCCTACTCATAATTCGTCATTTATATCTTTTCTGTAGTATGCTTTACAGCACAAAGGGGATCAGACAGGAAACGACAGCACACATTAGATATAGAAATAATATAAAGAATTTTCTTTACAGAGAACACATTTTTCTTTACAGAAAACATTCTTAGATGCTTTCTGAATGGCTGATGAGATGGTAATGTGGGTGGAGTACAGTTAGATCTCTCTCCTTCTTTTCTAGAGTTTAGGGAACTGGGAGATCTTTCTCTTTTTCTCTTATTCTTCCTGCCACTGCATTTCCTCCAAAAGCCACTCTGCCGCTAAGCCGCCTGCAGGAATTGAGTACTGCGGGATTAGTTTCAGATTGTGGTTTAAGTCATTTATGTCAGAACACTCTTTGCCTATTGAGCTTAAGTCAGCTTCCTTCACAATAATTTGTGCAGTCCACAACTTGTTAAAATATGTCCTTGGCCCCACTTGCTACAAGCATTCAGTTGTTTAGGAGAAGCATTATTTGCAAGCTCATGATATACAAATAGTAGACTTCACTGATGCAGTAGCCTCTGATATAAACAAATTTAATTCATGTTTGGATGATGTCGCTAAGTGACTATCACCTTATAAGCTAGTTCTGAATCCCAAGAAATTAGAGCCCAGGAGGATACCCCAAAAAAGTATGAGCAGACAGTTGAGCTGTCCATCCACCTCCCCTCACTCTGACCCTCCCCACCCCCAACCCATCCCAGATACAAGAGCGTGGGGTCCTAAACTATACAGCATCTAGGGCAATATCGAGGTCATCCCACCTTTGTTTCAGCCTAGCATGACATAGCTGGTTAACTAATTGAGACAATAAGACTCTATGGGGCCAAGTCAGAGTCACATTTAGTGGGGCTGGACATCCAATCTGGACATCCAGCCCCACTAAACGCTGATGTGGCGATTCCATTGTTTGAACTCCCTGCACGTAGATCCTAGCTGTGTGGGGAGCTCTGTTCATGGGTGAGAGAGGACTGGCCAGAGGAGGGGAGTGGCCGGCACCCTGACACCAGACGTTTAGGGCCAATTCTGAGATTGACCCTGTACCTCCGGGGTCATCTATTTGCACGGGGGACTTACTTCACCTCAGAGGTGGAATACGTCCCTATGGACAGAGGATGATGGAATACTTGGGCCAGGAAAGGAAGGTGAAGGGTGTAGTGGGTTCCCCATGGCCCAATCCTGGCCACGGCAGCCTGATTGGGGGTCAGGCGGCAAGGAAAGGAGTTTCTCTGAGTTTACCAGGGAACACGGCTCCTGCATGGATCCATGGTGCCAAGGCTACACAGCTCCATGCAGGAGCCTGGTTGGGTAAGCTGGGGAGTTGGGGGGATGTCCGGGAGCCAAGAATCAGGGCACGGCCTGCACATCCAGCCAGTTGCACTTGATTCTGCTCCCGTGGGCATGTCTATCCCCAGAAGGAACAGAATCAGGTGCAACGCAGCACAGTCCACATTCTGGACACATGGACAGCTTGGGGACGCCCAGACTGGAATTGGCCTCCACATGTTCATGTAATACCATTTCAGAAAAATGTTGCAAGTTATAATAAGACAGTATGAATCAGTTTAATCATGACATGGCTCAATCACAGCACAGTTAATACAAATTTGAAAATTGTGTTGAAGCGGTAGTGAAAACCCAGCAATTAAAGCCTATTACTCCAGTTACTAAGCTCATAACCTGTAGGCAAATTCAAACCGCCAGGTCTATGATACAAGGCTTTATAATCAGAAAGGGACCAAACCTCCCCTGGTAACAAAAGTTAAAGGCCCTATTTTTTTTTTTTTATTAAATTTTTTAGTGAAATTACACCAAATCAGAAAGGTAAATCACAATACAGAACAAGCTGTCTAAAGATACAATGAAAGAAACATGATGCAATGATATAGTCCACATCAAGCGATACAGGCAGAGAACTAAGTATAAGAAACAAAGCAATAGAAAACCAGGCAACTAAGCCTACACTATTTGGAGAAACTTTCTATCAACCAGTACTAATTCCAATCACTGCACCTGAGCGATCATTAATAAATTTCAGTAATGGGGAAGCAGAAGGCGAAAAGTGTAGATAAGGCTCCTGAGGCTGGTCCTGGAGGGAAACAGATAGGTCCCTTGGATAGACATTTTGCGCCAGTTCCACTTGCGCAGTCTTCACCAGATGGAGTCTCCCTCAGTTCTAGCAGGAGATCTCCTCCTCCATTACCTGCACCCTCGCATTTATCTGAATTGTCTGTTAAGTCTCCTGAAACAGCAAGTATATCTAAATTTCCTGTTATATTACCTATTCCTGTACAATCTGTGCCATTATAAAGCATATGAGGACAGACTTAAGGATCTTAATATGTACACCTTAGAGGAAAGGCGGGATAGAGGTGATATGATTGAGATGTTTAAATACCTCCATGGCATAAATGTTCAGGGAGAGAGCCTCTTTCAATTGAAAGCAAGTTCTGCTACGAGGGGACATGGGATGAGGGTGAAGGGAGATAGATTCAGGAGTGATATGCGGAAATATTTCTTTACGGAAAGAGTAGTGGATCCGTGGAATAGTCTCCCAGTGGAGGTGGTAGAGATGAGGACAGTAACTGAATTCAAGAAAGCATGGGACCAACACAGAGGATCTCTAAAGGCAAAGAGTGGACTGTTGTAGTTGTTATGGAAGGACAGACTAGATAGGCCATGTGGTCTTTTTCTGTCGTCATATTTCTATGTTTCTATGTTTCTATGTTTCTATTGAATACGGTAACCGATATCTCTTCTGAGCCTACCGGCGGTGAGATTACATTGAAGGATATTTGGTCCGTTTTATTAACTATTGATAAAAAAGTATCTTCGACTTTGAATGCGCTTTGTACTTTTTCTCAGGATGCTGTTGTAACCTTACAGCAACTTGACGAAAAGTTAGTTCTGTTGATAGAATTGTTGTGCATATGAGTTCTCAGGTTCCTTCACTCGTGGCCGCACATGATGTTGGGATTAAAAACTCCTTAGTGTTATATTCTCGAGTGGAGGCTTTTGAAAACTCCTTTCGCTCATGCAATCTCCGGTTTCTGAACTTTCCGCATACTGCGTTATTGACACCTAGAATACTTTTGGAAAAGTATTTCAAGGAAATTCTTAATATTCAGGAACCAGTTGTTGTTTTGCAGGCTTATTATTTTCTCTCTAGTATTAAAAATGTTAGTCCCACTGAGGGGGATTTAGATGAAATTGTTCCAGCTATATCGAATCTCACTGCTTTTCTGGAAGACTCTACAGACAAAATTACTTCTCGCTCCACTTTATTGGTTACATTTGCCTCCGCCGAAGTTAAGCAGCGGATTCTTCGAGCCTTTTTTAAAAAGAAGTCTGTTCTGTTTTGCGGTCAGGCTATTAACATTTTTCCTGATGTCTCCCGCGAGACTCAGCTTCGGCAAAGGCAATTTTTGGCTCTTAAACCTAAGGTTGTGGCTTTAGGTGCCACCTTCCTTTTGCGTTTTCCATGCAAATGTGTGATTGGTTTTGATGGAGCCTCTTATATCTTTATGGATGTGACTCAGTTGGAGAAATTTGTTAAAGGTCCTATTATTAGCATGAGAAAATCTCACTTCCCTGACTGAAGGCACAACTAGTATTTGCCTTGGGATCTCAACGAATTAGCTGGAGAGTAATGCGTAAGTAGATCACCTAAATAGCTTGGGACAAGACCATTAAGCTACTCGAAGACCTGCACTACTGTTTGCATTGAGCCCTAATGAGAACAGAAAGCCAGTGCAGGTTCTCATAAATAGGGAAATATGCTCCTGGAGTGCAGGGCCAGATAACAAAGGAACTGTTGCATTCTAGACCACCAAGGAAGTAGCATAGCAGCATGGCAGTAGTCCAGATAGGATATCACAGGGACAAGGATAAGAACATAAGAACATATGATATGTTATACTGGGTCATAGAAACATAGAAATACGATGACAGAAAAAGACCACATGGCCTATCTAGTCTGTCCTTCCATATCAACAACTACAACAGTCCCCTTTTTACCTTTAGAGATCCTCTGTGTTTGTCCCATGCTTTTTTGAATTCAGTTACTGTCCTCATCTCTACCACCTCCACTGGGAGACTATTCCACGGATCCACTACTCTTTCTGTCAGCCCAAGGTCCATCAAGCCCAGTATCCTGTTTCCAACAGTGGCCAATCCAGGTCACAAGTACCTACAGTAGCAGTTTCCCGAAAAGACAGGATAAACACTAATGATTTAGTTGATACAGAATTTTAGCTGGCATACTCGTATGAAGTTACCCAAATCACTTTTCATCTTCTTTGTAACCTGGGAGTTCAGATTGAACTGAGAAGCAGTAATAATACAGAGATTCTGGACTTCATTTTTAGTTGGCATCCTGTTCCCCCCCTCCCCCCCCCCCAAGACAAAAAAGATAGTTTTATTTTTTTTGTGAATACCCAGATCTGAACAGCAGACAGATGAAACCGGGTGTTATCATTAGACTCCCAGAGAGGTGAGCTAAAGATTGAAGGGTAGCCCGTTAGCTGTCGCTTCCTGGATGCTGTTGAGCCAAAGTCTTGCGGTTGTTATTGAGAGACATTGACCCAGTAATGGCCAGGAGGTGATGACTGCTGGGTCTCAGAACTTAAGAGTGGAGGCAGTGCAGCAAACATTTAAAATAATATTGCCACTCTGCTGTTCTACCACTGCTGTGTGGACCCCCCCCCCCTTGCTGCCCGGGCCCCCTGCATTGCAGGGACTGTTTTGGCATAGTGGTTAGGACACAGTACCTCAGGCCTGGGGGTTCAAGACCCACCTGGGGACAGCAATCTCAGGCCAGAGGGACTGGGGTTTCTAGTCCCATAGGCACTCCTTGTGGCCTTGGGCAAGCCACCCAACCCTCCATTTCCTCAGGTACACATAGATTGTGAGGCCTTTGGGGACAAGGAAATGTATCCAGTACCTGTAGTGATTACTAAATGCAAACTGCTTTGATTGAAGGATAAGGCAATATAGAAAACTGGTTAAATAAATACACCACTGGTTGTAGGTTTTCCATTGGTGTTTAAAGTAAAGAGACAATCTTCCTGAAATTTGGGGTGTTTATAGCTGTCTCATGGGTCAGGGCACATATGTTGGTATCATATTGCTTTGCTGTTATAATGGACTTTTTTGTATATGAAGAGTGGAAGCTGGAATTGTGAAGGCAGCTGCATGGATATTTGTATACAGCCATTGTTGATAGAAACCGTGATGTCTAGAAAGTTAACCTTTCTATGGAGTGGTCAGTTTTGAATTTGGTTGAAAGATGGGATGCATTAAAAGATCTGTGAAATTGGGGGGGGCGGAGCCTGATGTCCAGCGGGATAGACGCTTAACGCTGAAGCTCCCGAGTGGCCTGCTCAGAATCCTGACTTTAATACAACTTATCTTTTCAATCGGGCTCTGATCCTACCGGGGTGCCTCGGGGGGATGGCGGGGCCCAAGCCAGCGCGTCTCGAATTCAGCTCTCCAACGAACTCCCATGGCAAACGCTCTAAAACTGAGCCGCCGTCCCCACAGAAGATGGTTCCACTCCGGGAGGGTCCCGTGATGCAGCAGGAGATCTTAGACGAGATCCGCGGCGTGAAAGAACTTGTGCAATCCAACGGTGAAGCACTCAGATCCATGCGGGCAGACCTCGGCAAGCTACAGGAAAGGCTAGAGGGGTTATCGCTGAGACAGGACAAAATGGAGGGTACTCTTGACTCGCATGCGGTCCGCTTGGCAAACTTGGACAAGGTCGAACGACAAGTGCAGGCCCTTCAGAAGGAGCTGGAGGACAGTAACAACCGAGCCCGTCGCAACAATATACGGCTCGTGGGAATTCCGGAGGGAGCAGAATCAGGAGATATGAAAGAGTTCCTCTCTAAATTGCTTCCCTCCTTGCTTAAAACAACGTTCACCAAGGATTTGGAGATTGATCGGGCCCATCGAGTACCCACGACTTTGGCGCTCAACCGGAAGACCCCTCGGCCCATCATTTTCCGATTGTTGAGATATCAGCAAGTTGAACAAATTCTAAACGCTGCCCGTGCAAACCCCCGGCTGGATTATGAGAGCCATCGGATTTCCTTCTTCCCTGACTTGGCGAAGCCCACAGTGGACCGCAGGAAAAGACTCCTCGAATTTCGACCGCGTTTGCAGCAGCTTCAAGCGCGCTTTGGCCTAATGTATCCGGCGAAACTTAGAGTTACTCTTCATAATCAAACCAGGACTTTTGAGGATCCGGACGTGCTTGCGGCCTATCTGGAAGCCAAAGAAGCGGACCAAATGCGCTGAACCAGGGACCTTTCATTTGCCCATCGATTTGGAACTGGTCGCCATTTTGTGTCGTCGACGCTGCACATACAGCCTGGATCGGAGGCCCCGCGGCCTGGCTTATCATGGCCTGCTGACCGTCGGACTCTCCTGTGAGGGACCTTTCCATTGCATACACCTCGGTGGGCTCCGGAGCCTATGTAGCTATTACAGTTAATATGTAGAATGTTTGGCCCTCGTCGGGGCTTCCTCCCGCAGACATATGGTCGCCATTAATCATTGGGGTTATGCTTCTTCTCTACTACACTTCGGTGTTTACTTTTGGTTTGGGGGAATACCAGATATAGTGCTTATTGTATATAATTTGGTTAGGTCTTCTCTGAATCAAGCAGTCAAGATGGGGGATAATGGAAATTGTGTGCATTATGATATTTTTGTCTTGAATAGACTCAGTTATTACTATGGCCCCATGTAAGCTTTTGTCATTGAACGTCAAAGGTATTAATAATCCGATAAAAAGGAAGAAAATCCTTAGTTACTTAAATCACGAAAATGCTGATTTGGTTTTTCTCCAAGAAACGCATCTAAATGCCAAGGAGACACTGAAGCTCAATGTTAAACCCTACATGGTGGCCGCCTACTCTCCCGCTATAGCGAAGAGATGTGGGGTAGCCATCTTGATTAGGAAATCCTTACAAGCCACTGTTATAGATAGCAGTTCTGATACTGAGGGTCGGTGGTCCCGAGTCCACCTTAAAGTAGGTAATCTTGAACTGACATGTATATGTATATATGCTCCTAATGTGGATGATCCTATTTTCTTTGCTAACCTTGCCCAGGTTGCACAAGCTTCTGCCAATACTTCGTTAGTAATAGGAGGCGACTTTAACCAGGTAGTTGACCCATTGGTAGATAGGCGACCACCCAGAACGAGTGGTCCCACCAAGAGTCACCTCACGCTAACGTCTTTGATTAAAGATCTAGCATTAGTAGACCTGTGGAGGCTGCTACACCCCTCGGACTTAGAATTCACGTTTTTCTCCCCCCCACATCAGTCACAATCTAGGAAAAATTTCTTCCTCGTATCCAAAGCATTAATCTCCAGCACGGATACAGCTAAGATACACTCTCTGCACATCTCAGACCATGCTGCTATTTCCTTCCTTTTGAACACTAGTGCACAGAGGGATAATCCACGGGCTTGGTATTTTGATCGGACCCTGCTTGAACAGCAGGATTTTCAGACTGACATACGGGCTGCCATACAAGATTACTTACATTTTAATTCACCCCATGATACAATGAACTGGGCATGGTGGGAGGGCTTTAAAGCGTCTATCCGTGCAACCATCACTAGCTATCAAATCCGTTTAGGGAAGCAGCGTAAACGGCAACTCTTAGCACTAGAGCAGCAGATCAAGGCCGGTGAACGTGTTCTTACCTCTCGTACTGACCCAGGTGTGTTGATTCGCTTGCAACGCTTGCGTTTCCAGTATAACTCGCTCTTAACGACTGCAGCGGCCAAAAATATTGAACTACAGCAAGGGACGTACTATCGGGAAAGCAATCGTGCCGGTAAACTCTTAGCTAACGCTCTGAAAGGTCAAAAAGAAGCCAAACGTGTAGCGGCCCTGCGTAGTCCAACGGGGGGAATTTAGTCACAAATGATACAGAGATAGTAGAGCTTTTTCGGGATTTCTACACCCGCCTCTATCAATCAGAATGTGAGTTTGACCCAGAGGCTTTTGACCGGCTATTAGCTGGTATACAACGACCGACCCTTTCTGTAGAGGACAAGGAGTCACTAGACCAGTCATTTACTCTTTCAGAAATTCAATTTGCACTCAAGCGATGTGCCTCGGGTCGGGCTGCCGGCCCAGATGGCCTCCCGGCAGAATTTTTCAAAACTTTCAGCGCTGATTTGGCCCCATTCCTACAACTCTATTTCTCTGCTTTGGCCAAAGATAGCTCCTTTACAGGATCTTTCTCGACGGCAAATGTTGTAGTCTTTGAGAAAGAGGGGAGAGACCCGATGCTGACTGCAAATTACCGTCCAATTTCCCTCCTTAATGCTGATTACAAGATATTTGCAACCATTCTGGCCACTAGACTATCCGATAAAATGCCTGCTCTAATTCACCCAGACCAATGTGGTTTCATACCTGGTAGGTCCACTGCTGATAATGCCAGGACCTTGTGTCATATACTAGCTGCAGCAGCGCATCATGATCAACCCCTCGTCGGCCTCTCTCTTGATGCCGAAAAGGCATTTGACCGATTAGAATGGCCCTTTCTCTATGCGGTTCTCCGCTGGTATGGGTTTGGGGAAGGCTTTCTCCGATACCTTCAAACTCTGTATGCACATCCGACAGCCACTATTTCTGCCAATGCCACAAAGTCTCAACCGTTCAATCTCCACAGAGGCACTCGGCAAGGATGTCCCTTATCTCCTCTGCTCTTTGATCTAGCACTTGAACCCCTAGCCCTCCTCATCCGACAGGCCACAGATATCCATGGAGCCCCCTTTCAACATAGAGATATTAAAATTTCTGCATATGCAGATGACCTTATGCTTTTCGTATCCTTGGACTCCGTCCCTGCTGTTTTAAACAAGATTGATAGCTATTCCCTACTCTCGGGATACAAGATTAACTGGACCAAATCTGTTGCCTTCCCTTTGAATCATCGAGTCCATGCTGCAGACATGCAGGCTTTCCCCTTTGTATGGCAGCCCCGTATGGTCAAATATCTGGGGGTTCATTATTGTTATCCATTAGAAGATACTCTTAGCCATAATGCTAAAGAGCTAATCTCCAAAGTGCGTGATCTTACCAACCGGTGGTCTCCTTTAACACTCACATGGTGGGGCCGACTGGAAACAATCAAAATGATGATTGTTCCCAAAATAAATTACATCCTAGAAATGCTACCATGCCTCCTGCCTGCACACGTCTACAAAGATATAGAAGGTCTCCTGATTCGTTATTTATGGCATGGCAAACCACCAAGGATAGCTAAGCGCAAGTTACAGGCGGACAAAGAAAATGGAGGGGTCCGGTTCCCAGATTTTCTTAAATATCATAAGGCTTTCCTCCTTAAACAGGGTGCCCGTTGGTTAGACCCCCCGGTAGAAGGTAGACCAGTTTGGCTCGACATTGAGGAGGAACTCTGTAGGCCAATTCCTCTTACCCACCTTCCCGGCATGACCTTCCAACTAGATTCCCACCATCCACCAATGGTTGTGGATACACTACTTGCCTTTAACACTTTCATTCAGTCTCAGGGACCACAACAGTGCCCGCCATCTCGACTCCCGCTATGGCATAACTTGCGCCTTCAAATACAAAATAAACCGATAGCATGGACCCCCTGGTATTCCAAAGGGATATGGATGCCTTACCAATTGATTGCCAGCGAGCGCTGGAAAACTTTTAAGGAATTGCAAGAGGAATTTGGTTTACTAGCACGAAATTACTTCCAGTGGGTGCAGCTTCAGCACTGCCTTAGGAGTGTTCGGCTTCTTCCACTAACTGAAACCAATGATGAAGGTCTAGCAGAGATAATTCGCTCTGTTGGGAGTCAATCTGGCGTGGCCTCTAACTTTTATAAAATGTTAAGCAATCATGAGCACAGTAACATTCCCGCAGTCCAACAGACATGGGAACGGGAGCTACAAATCACACTAACTCCTGAGCAATGGAGCCTCTTCTGGAGTAAAGTTGTTCGGGCTTCCCGGTCAGCATCGATAACCCAGACACTTTTCTATTTTGCACATAGAAGTTTCTATACGCCTGTGAAGCTTGCCAAATGGAATGCCAATGTTAATGACAGGTGTTGGAATTGCCATGCCGCCACAGGCACACTAGCTCATATAATGTATGAATGTTCTACATTGCAGCAATTCTGGAGCCGGGTCTGGGGTCGTATTCAACTCATTTTACAATTTCACGAGCCTCTCTCTTGGCGGATAGTGGGACTTCGCTCTGCGGCGGGGATCCCCTCTCTTCCAAAGTCGGGCCGCTTTTTGCTAAATTTCTTGATGGGTATAGCTATATCTTTAATCACGAAACACTGGAAAAATAGCTCCCACCTAAGTCCCCATGAGTGGTGGAATCTTGTATGTTTATATAGTAAATATGAACAGATACCACGCCGAATGGCTCCCCACGCCCAAACCGCGCATCATGTTTCTAAATGGAATTTGCTCAATGAATATGTGCAAGCTGCCAAATGCTCTCATCTAACTGTTTAACTCCATTTATCATGTACACTCATTTATTATGATCTTCACTCGCTCTATACTGGTTTACAAAGAATGAGAACTAATCATTGATTACCCGAACGTTGTATTCCTTTCCTAGAGAAGAAGCATGGGGGTGGGGGGAAATATGGGGTTGCTTTTATGTGTATGGTTTTGTATTTGTATCTTTCTGTATGTCTTTACTTTGGTTGTGTTATAAAAGGAAAATAAAATATTAAAAAAAAAAAAAAAAAAGATCTGTGAAATTGTTTCAGAAGCTCTCCTTCCTTGGTCTAAATCATACTGTAAAAATATCATCAAAATATTGATAACATTTAAAGGGTTTAATCTGATATTTATTCAAAATGTTTTTTCAGTTCTTCCATGAAAAGGCTGGCATATTGTGCCACCCTGGTGCTCATGACCGTGCCCATGATTTGTAGATAAATGTCATTATTGAAGCTGAAATAATGGTGACTTAGGATGAATTTGATTAATTTCGCAATAGTTCCCAGTGTGAACTAGTGGTCCAGGATAGATGCTTCTATAAATTTGACAAATGCAATTATTACATCTGTATGGAAATGTTGCCATGTACTGATTCTACATCCATTATGACCAGAAGTGGTAGAAAGTTGAAATCCAGAACCTCCACGGTACCATGCTCAGAAATGCCCCTGTTCTACATGTGGGACCACAGAAGCACATACAGCTCCAGAGTCTCAATGCATGGATGAGAGTCTTAAGTTTGTTAGGAATAAGGCAACAGTTTGTACTCCTGTTCGATGTAAAACCAAACAGCATGTTGTTGTGGTCGTTATGTTATAATGTAAACCGCGCTGATGCCGAATAGTGCGGTATATAAGAAATTGTAATAAATAAATGAATAAATAAGGGGAAACCTTTCCAGAATAATGGGTCCACCTTAACCAAGGTAGAAGCAGGTTGGAGATAGAGCAGCATTTAAATTAGAATACGTAGGGCCCTATTCCATCCTGAACGTCCCGGCCCTCTGTTTGCCCGGTTGGAATTGGACACACCGAGTTAGATGTGATTCTGATCCCACGGGGCATGTCTAGCCCCGTGGGATCAGAATAGCATCCAGGCCTGTATGTGCAAGCTGGGACCCCGATCCCGGTCAGCCTGAACGTACAGATCTCCACCTGGCTAACTCAGTCAGGGCTCCTAAATGAAGCCAAGGCACCATGGCGTCCAGTTCCCATGGCACCACGGCTTCATTCGGGAACCGCGATCCCGAGCTGCCGACCACTTTTTCCATCCCCCACAGCCCTACCCCCGATCTGGTCTCCCAAGGCATGGGTCGGGCTGTGGGGAATCTCCTGCGCCCCCTCCTGCCTTTGAGATAGAATAGATTTCCTGTTCTATCAACCAAACCCGGACATACAGGGCCTTACATTGGAATCGGCCTTGTACATCCGGGGCCACAGACCGCCCACTGCCCGCCCTAACTTCACCCCCGTACCACCCCTTTCCCACCCCCGGTATTGTAATTCATACACTCAGGGTGGATACTACCAGAATAGGGAAGTTAGGGCATCCTGAAAGAGAGAACGCAATAAAGGCAAAAATAGCTCAGGTACCTTTATGTAAAGGAGTTGAAAAATTCCTAGAAGATTCCCAATTATACCTGTTTGAAATATACTTTGAAATGTCTGTATATAAATGCAGAAATCTAAAGAAATAAGATGGGAATTTAGAAGATATAGCATTGCGTGAAGGGGTAGATACAATAGCCATCTCAGAGACCTGGTGGTAAGAGGATAAGGCTACAAATTAAATTACAATAATAGGATGTATCAACTTGGTAGAGGGGTGTTACTATATGTTAAAGAGGGCATTGAGTCAGACAGAATAAAAGTTCTGCAGGAAACAAAATGCAATGTGGATTAGAACATAAGAACATAAGATATGCCATACTGGGTCAGACCAAGGTCCATCAAGCCCAGTATTCTGTTTCCAACAGTGGCCAATCTAGGTCATATGTACCTAGCAGTTTCCCCAAGAGACACAGGTTCCACAATGCTTGTATTGGTTCAAGCATTGATATCCTGGGTCCCTTCTTAATAATGGTTTATGGACCTTTCTCCAGGAACTTGTCCAAACCTTTTTTAAACCCAGCTACACTAACAGTCTTTACTACATCCTCCGGTAACAAATTCCAGAGTTTGATTACACGTTGAGTGAAAAAATATTTTCTTTTATTAGTCTTAAATAGTTTACCCTGTAGCTTCATTGCATGTCCCCTAGTCTTTCTATATTCTGATAAGGTAAACAATCGATCTACGTTTACCCGTTCCACTCCGTTCATTAATTTATAGACTTCTATCATATCTCCCCTCAGCCGTCTCTTTTCCAGATTAAAGAGCCCTAACCTTTTTAGCCTTTCTTCATAGGAGTATCCTTCCATCCCCTTTACCATTTTGGTGGCTCTTCTCTGAACCTTTTCTAAAATCGCTATATCCTTTGTAAGATACGGCGACAAGAATTGCACACAATATTCAAGGTGCGGTCTCACCATGGAACGATATAGAGGCATTATAATATCTTTTGTTTTATTTTCCATTCCTTTCCTTATCATACCTAGCATTCTATTTGCTCTCTTGGCTGCTGCTGCACACTGGGCCGAGGGTTTTAACATGTTATCCACAATGACACCTAAATCTTTTTCCTGGGTGGTGGTTCCTAATGTGGAACCTTGCATCGTGTAACCATAGTTTGGGTTGTTCTTCCCTAGGTGCATAACCTTGCACTTGTCCACATTAAATTTCATCTGCCATTTGGATGCCCAGTCTTCCAATTTATCAAGATCCTCTTGCAATTTTCCACAATCCTCTTGGGTGTTAACAACTTTAAATAGTTTTGTGTCATCTGCAAATTTGATAACCTCACTCGTTATTCCACTTTCCAGGTAATTTATGAATATGTCAAAAAGCAGCGGACCCAGCACAGATCCCTGGGGTACAACACTATTCACCTCTCTCCATTGGGAAAATTGGCCATTTAGCCCTACCCTCTGCTTTCTATCTTTTAACCAGTTCCTGATCCACAATAGTACACTGCCTCCTATCCCATGACTCTTTAGTTTTGCCAAATGTCTCTGATGAGGGACCTTGTCAAAGGCTTAAGTCCAGATACACAATATCAACCGACTCATCTTTGCCCACACCCACCATTCTGTGTGGGTGTGGGCAGGGAAAGAGAACAGTGTACAGCCAGAATGAAAAGAGATGAAGAAATAATAACAGAAATCTGGCAATACAATAATACTGGGTGATTTCAATTACCCCAATTTGGACTGGAAAAATGCCATGTCAGGACATGCTAAGTTCCTAGATGAAATAAATGACAATTTCATGGAGCGGCTGGATCAGGAACAGATAAAAGAGAGCGCAATTTTAGACCTAATCCTTAGTAGAACAAAAGATTTGGTGCCAGACATAATGGTGTTGGGGCCACTTACCCATAGTGATCACGGAACGGAAAATAGATGCAGATTAAGAACATAGGAACAGCATAAGCACTAGCAAGTTAGATGCAAATCACTGATAAGAAAGGCAAAGGAGAAACAGACAAAACAGGTTTGCTGTAGAGGCAAAAACATTTTCAGTAATATTTGAAGCTAGAAGCCCATGAATGAGTGAGTTGGACCACTGGATGGTTAAAGGATAAGAGGGGAACACAGGAAGGACAAGGCCATAGCAGAGAACTTAAGGGGGCTAGTTTCTAAGATGCGCTAATATTAAAGCATGTGAATTCACCATAAACATTGGTTATTAGTAATTATTTTATTTATTTAGCTATATTTATATACCATCATTCACCGGGTCAAGACGGTATGGAACAAATGCAAAATACATTATAACAGTGGCATCAAAACTATATAGAACATGCAATTATAAACTATTAGGGCTCTTAACTATATACATTTCTGACTATATACAGTACAACAGTAGTGGTAGGCATCGTACCATGCTCTTCTGAGGAGGGAGGGGGTTATGCGCTTGGGCTGAAATGTTCTGTGAACAGGTGAGTCTTTAAATGCTTTCTGAATGTCTTTAGGTCAGGGATCTTCCTGAGCCGGTCTGGTAGTCTGTTCATTACGGAGGGTGCATATAGTTGGAATGTTCTTTTATATGCTTGCTGGTTGGATTTGATTCTGATGTGGGGGATGATGAGGGTGTTCATTGTAGAGGTCTGTCTAGATCTGTGTGGTTGGGAGGGCTGAAGAAGTATGCAGAGGTGTGTGGAGAGGGGGGGGGGTCCAAGTGGATTGCTTTGTGAGTTAGCATGATGGTTTTGTATGTTATACGGCTCTGTAGTGGCAGCTAGTGGAGCTGTTTTATTGGGGTAATGTGATCTTTTCTTGCTGCTGCTTGTGTGGGTCTAAATGTTGAGCGGAGAGCTGTTTGGAGTGGTAGGAGTGTGGATTGTGGTAGTCCTTGGAATATGTCATTGGAGTAGTCCAGGTGAGGTATTATTGAGGCTTGTAGTGCAGTACGGAAGTCTTCTGGTTCAAGGAGTGGTTCGAGGAGTGCCTTTGCTTTGTAATAAACTGTTTGGGTGATTTTGTTTATGTGGATTTTGATTGTTAGATGTTACCCCAAGGTATCTGACCTCAGCCTTGGTTTTAATTGTAGTGTTGTTCAGTGTTATTGTGCTGGGGGGGCGGACAAATGTGGTGTCCTTCGTTATGTTGAGGGCCTCCGTTTTGTTGTAGTTAATTTGCAGGTTGTTGTCACTTAGCCAGTTTGTTACTTCAGTGAAGCATTCTTGGTGGGCAGAAAGAGTGAGTTGGTTTGTGTTAATTAGTCCGTATTTATAATTGTATTTATTTATTTGGTTTTATTTGTATACCGCTACTTCCAGCAATCAGAAGCGGTTTACTCTACACATCAAACATTGGTTATATATGGTAAGAATCAACAATTTACATTTTCATTGAGGTATACTTGACTGTACATTTATATATATTTACATTTTATATTGTTTTGCTTGCTTTTTTACAGATTTGAATATTGAATTTTTTTTTTCATTTATACAGTGTAAGGCATCTATATAGTATTTAAACAGTATGGGCCATGTACAGTTTTGTTTCAGTGGTTGCAATATATACATTTTGGTTACAACAAATCGGTTCTTAATACTTTTGTTCATTTGGGTTGCGAGATTATGTTCATTCTGGATTGTTTATGTTAAGTTGTAATGATCCTGGAAGAGATGGGTCTTTAGTTTTCTCCTAAAGTCCTGTAGGTCGCTGTTCGATCTTAATTTGTTTGGTAGCTGATTCCATAATGTGGGTGCTGAGTAGGTAAATGCTCTGTTGCTTGTGCAAACTTTTAATATCATTGGCATAGGTTATGTGATCTTATAATTGTGCAGAGTGATCAAAGGTAGAGGTTGAAGAGTATTGCGGAGAGGGTAGATCCTTGGGGGACTCGTTCTGTTTGCTTAAAATGGGGTGGAAGTGTTGTTTCCGATGTTTATCTGTTGGTGTCTATCGGTGAAGTAGGATGTGAACCATTTGAGTACAGTGCCTTGAATTCCATTGGTGTGGAGACATTGCAGTAGTATGTGTTGGTTTATGGTGTCAAAGGCCGATGAGATGTCTAAGAAGATTAATAGAAAACCTTGATTGACTCCCTGCATTCCTTGAATTAGTGTATTTATCAAGGTGGTTAGTAATGTTTCCATTCCGTGATGCGAGTGAAACCCATGTTGCTGGGGGTCTAGTAGGTTGTGTCTGTCGATACGGTCTTGAAGTTGGTGCTGTACTGTTTTCTCAACGATTTTTGCTGCAAAAGGTAAGCCTGTGATGGGTCTATATGATGCTGGGTCAGAGGGGCCCAGGGTTGATTTTTTTTAGTGTTGGGCATATAGAAAAGGGCATGATGCCCTGTTGAAGTATTGACTGCATGAATTTGGTGATTACTACACTGAGTTCCTTTTTGATTGCTTTAATCCATGATGCATGGCAGGGATCTAGGGGGGAGGATATTGTGTTTAGAGAAATTATGGTGTTTTCAATTTGGCTTTCAGTAGGCCTGGGTTGAGTGAGTGGGGCTCGACTGGGCATTATGGTCATTGAAGAAGATTAGGTCCAAGGTGTTGCCTTTTTGTGTCTGGCAGTGTTAATGAGTTGCACTAGGTCCATTGCTGACATTGCTTGGATGAAGGGATGTGAGTGGTTTCGGTGCAGTGAGGAGAGGTTAAAGTCTCCTAGAACTAGGAGATCCTAGTGATTAATATGATACCTGCGCTAAAATAATGTATATGCATTAAAGTTAGCATACCTTAATAACTAACCCCCAAAATTAATTCTTTGTTTCAGTCTTTAGTGAAAAAGATGTGAGGGAGTCACCCAGTGATGATTTAGAGCAGTTGTTCTCAACCTTTTTTGTACTGTGACCCCTTTTACCATTAGTCAACTTGTGGTGACCCCCAATGATAAAATCGAATGTGTCTCTCTTCCTTTACCGTTAACGCATTGTAGCTGTAATCATTTGTTAAATTATTAATATATTATAGGCCTTTGTAATGTTTTTATTTATAAAATTTACTTATTTAAACCACAATAACAAGTAACAATATTTGATTTCAAAATTATGATGATTTTGTAGTCAAATCACTAATATGAAGTAAAATTATTTTTTTCTACCTTTGTTGTCTGACCAATTTATTCTCTGATCATGCTGGTCCAGATCTGAGGCTTCTGCTTTCCTGCCTTCTCTTAGCTCTCTTTCTGTGGTCTATGGTCCATCTGCCATTTCTTATCTCTTCTTTCATTTTCTTCACTTCTTTCCATCAGCCTATTTCCAGTCCCAGTAACCCTCCCCAGTATCAGCCCCTTTGAGTCCTCACTCTCAGTACCTTCCAATATCAACTTGCATTCCCATGACTGCCACTGGTGTCCATTTCCTTCCAGTCCCCCTCCTTCCCCACTGACCAGTCCCTTCTAATACAAATACCATGGCAGCCCCTCTCAGATCCACTCCCTTCCATTTCCATTCTCCCATCCCCTCGTTTCAGCCCATTTGTAGCCTTAGCCCCCAGTTTTCTTCCAGGGCCAGCAGCTCTATCCTACCCTCCCCACAATCAGCCCATTCCCAGTCAAAGCCCCCCCCCCAATCAGCTCGTTTCCAGTGCTAGTCCCCCCTCAACCCCATTACCAGTGCTAGCCTCCCCTAATCAGCCCAATACCAGTCCTAACCCCTCCCCATCAGCTCATTACCAGTCCTAGCCTCCCCTAATCAGCTAATTTCCAGTGCTAGTCCCTCCTCAACCCCATTACCAGTGCTAGCCTCTCCTAATCAGCTCATTTCCAATGCTAGACCCATCAGTTCATTACCAGTCCTACCCACCTATCAGCACATTACCAGTCCCAACCCCCCCATGATCAGTCCATTCCCAGTCCTAGCCTTCCCTAATCAACCCATTACCAGTCCTAGCCCCCCAATATGCCAAATATAATCCTAATCTGCACTGTCTCTCCCCTCTGTCCAGCATTTATCCCTCGTCTGTCCAGTATGTCCCCCTGTCTCTTCCCTTTGTCCATGTCAGCCCCCCTCCCTCCCTCCATGTCAGCCCCCCTCTGTCCATGTCAGCTCCCTCCCTCCATCCATGTCAGCCCCCTCCCTCCCTCCATGTCAGACCCCCCTCCGTCCATGTCAGCCCCCCTCCCTCCCTCCATGTCAGACCCCCTTCCGTCCATTTCATCCCCCTCCCTCCCTCCCTCCATTTCATCCCCCCTCTGTCCATATCAGCCCTCCCTCCCTCCCTCCATATCAGTCCCCCTCTGTCCATGTCAGCCCCCTCCCTCCATCCATCAATGTCAGCCCCCCTTCCTCCCTCCATGTCAGCCATCCATGTCAACTCCCCTCTCTCCATCTCAGCCCCCCTGTCCATGTTAGCCCTCCCTCCTTCCCTCCATATCAGCCCCCCTCCCTCCCACTCTCCCTTCATCCATCCCTCCATGTCAGTCCCCCTCTGTCCATGTCAGCACTCCCTCCCTCCATGTCAGCCCCCTCTGTCCATGTCAGCCCCCCATACCTCCCTCCCTCCATCCATCAATTTCAGCCCCCTCCCTCCCTCCATGTCAGCCCTCCCCTCCCTCCCTCCATCCATGTCAGCCCCCTCTCTCCATGTCAGCCCCCCTGTCCATGTCAGCCCCCCTCCCTCCCTCCATCCATCCCTCCATGTCAGCCCCCCCCCCTCCCTCCCTCCATGTCAGCCCCTCTGTCCATGTCAGCCTTCCCTCCCTCCCTCCATGTCAGCCCCCTGTCCATGTCAGCCCCCTCCCTCCCTCCCGCCATCCATCCCTCCATGTCAGTCTCCCCTCTGTCCATGTCAGCCCTCCCTCCCTCCATGTCAGCCCCCTCTGTGCATGTCAGCCCCCCATCCCTCCCTCCCTCCCTCCATCAATGTCAGCCCCCTCCCTCCCTCCCTCCATGTCAGCCCTCCCCTCCCTCCCTCCATGTCAGCCCCCCTTTCTCCATGTCAGCCCCCTGTCCATGCCAGCCCCCTCCTTCCCTCCATCCATCCCTCCATGTCAGCCTCCCTCTGTCCAGGTCAGCCCCCCTCCCTCCCTCCATCCATCCATCCATTAATGTCAGCCCTCCTCCCTCCATGTCAGCCCTCCCCTCCCTCCCTCCCTCCATGTCAGCCCTCCTGTCCATGTCAGCCCCCTCCCTCCCTCCCTCATGTCAGCCCCATTGCAGGTTCCCTGCCCCCTCCTCCCCTCTCCCTGCCTGCCTGCTACTGCCCTGTTCTTCTCAGTCACGGTTCCCTGTCTCTTAGGGAACCACGGCTGTGCCTGTGAAACCGTTGCAGAGCCTTCCCGTCTCTCAACGGGCTCCATGCAGCATTGTCTCACCTCCAAAGGAAGTGGTAAACAACTTCCTTTGGAGGCGGGACAATGCTGCATGGAGCCCGTCGAGAGACTGGACAGCTCTGCAATGGTTTCGCAGGCACAGCCGTGGTTCTCTAAGAGGCAGGGAGCTGTGGCTGGAGGCAGGGAGCCGCGGCTGCATTAGAAGGGAGGCGGTGAGTTTGACGCTGCCAAGAAGCGGACTTGGCAGCGGCAGCAACTTGTGCACTTTTTTTTTTTAACGGCGGAGTGAGGCGACCCCCGCTAAATCCTGTGGCGACCCCCATGGGGGTCGCGACCCACAGGTTGAGAACCGCTGATTTATAGGAACTGAAACCTGGAAAACTGGCAAAATAAAGAGTAACAAATCCCTGAATTAGATGGTAAACACCCCAGAGTACTCAAAAACTCAAAAATAAAATTGCAGATCTACTATTAGTAACTTGTAACATATCAGTATAAATATGTGAGCAAAATAAAATAAAAATAAATGGATCATTACTGAGCCTGTGGCAGTCAGCGTTCTTTTAAACACCAGCCACCATGAGTAAAATGAAAGTGGATATTCAGTGGAAGTCTTTGGTTTCAGTGGTGACATGCTATCTGGATAGTGGCGATATTCAGCCACTATCTAGACAGCCAACCACATAAAGTTAGGCCTCTCATTTTGGTGGCCTAACTTTCTGCATTTTGCTATCCGGCTAGCAGACTGAAAATCATAACTAACCATATAATGCCTGGAACTACCCTCGCCCTGCCATGGACTACTTTGACACTCTCTGGGCATTTCCATGGCAATCAGAGGAGATATTCAGCAGCACTATCTAGATAATGTCCCTGAATGTCCCTCTCACGGGCACTTATCCAGATAGCAGGGCTGCTCACCAAATACAAGTGCTTTGAATATTGGGCCCAAAATAAATAAATAAGTATCACCAAAATTGTCCATAGTACCTGAAGATTGAAGGGTGGCCAACATACTGCTGGTGTTAAAAAAAGGTTCCAGGGATGATCCAGGAAACTACAGACCAGTGAACCAGATGTTACAGCTGGCTAAAATGATAGTAACTATTATAAAGAACAACATTACTGAACATATGGCTTAATGGGACAAGGCCGACATGGAGTTGTTAAAGAGAAATCTTGACTCACCAATCCACTATATCTTTTTGAAGGCGTGAATGCACATGTGGATAAAGACAAGCCAGTTGATTTAGTTAATTTGCAAAAAGCATTTGACCAAGTCCCTCATGAGAAAATTAAAAAGACTTGAGATAAGATGCTACTGAGGATTTTTTTTTTTTTAGTGCCATTAAGTCAGTGTTGACTCATGGTAGCCCAGCTACCTCTGGGTTTTCTTGGCAATGTAACACTGGAAGTAGATTGCCAGCTTTTTCTTCTGAGGCAATGGAGGGTAAAGTGACTTGCCCAAGGTCACAAGGAGTGCCAGTGGGAATTGAACCCTTGATCTTCTAGGTACTTGCTCTAACCACTAGGCTACTCTTCCACTCCTCTGAGGATTAGAAACTGTTTAAAAGATAGAAAAGACAAAGTTGGGCTAAAGAGTCAATTTTCTCAATGGAGAAAGGTAAATACTAGAGTACCCAGGGATCTGTATTGGGATCAGTGTTTTTTAACATAGTTATAAATTATCTGGAAATGAAAACAAGAAGTGAGGATAACAGAGTATAGAGAAGGTGTTGAAAAGTGCAGAGCAGGGTGTGGAAATGAGTGATAAAAGCAACACAGTTCAGCTGACAAGGTGAGTGAGAGAAACTGAAGACAGGATGATCTGAGAACAGTAATACCCATTCACACTTATAGTGGGAGTCATTATCCCTAGGGTGATGCTGTTAAGCCTTTTGATGAGCTCCAATTCAGCAGTCTCCATTAATGGGGTGCATAATGGGCAGGGTGAAGTTTCCTTACCAGGGTCCCAATCCTGTGAGATTGTCTCCTCTCTATAGAAGTGTTTTATGCATTTGGGAAGGATATATGCCTCATGCAGATTGTGTATTTATGGCCCATTTGTATTTATTGGGCTCTAAGGTTCACTATCTGGGATGATATCTTGTTGAGTCAGCATAGTGACTGTCCTAAATCAACTTGGACTCCACCTCCTCCATAATCCACTAATAGTGATTTTGCTAAAAAAAATCCATAATGTGCAATAGCACATTAGGATAACTGGCTTCAAAGTTGACGCATACTTTCACTACTACTACTACTACTGAGCATTTTTATAGCGCTACCAGTCATACGCAGCACTGTACAGACAAGTAAGAGACAGTCCCTGCTCATCAGAGCTTACAATCTAGTCAAGACAAAACACAGAAGGCGTAAGCAGGGTAAAACAGGGGGAAGGAAAAGGAGATCAGATGAGTTAAGATCCAGAAGCAGCAACGAAGAGGTTAGCTTTCAACCTGGATTTGAAGAGGATTAGATAAGGTGCCTGGTGTACAGACACAGGTAGTTTGTTCCAGGGGTAAGGTGCAGCAAGGTGAAAGGAGCAAAGTCTGGAGTTAGCAGTAGAAGAGAAGGGCACAGATAGAAGCAGTTTGCTAGAAGAGCAAAGTTCCCGAGGGGGGTTGTAAGGAGAGATAAGAGAAGAAAGGTACTGAGGAGCCGCAGAGTGAATGCATTTATAGGTCAGCAAGAGAAGTTTGAACTGAATGCAGAAACAGATAGGGAGCCAGTGAAGTGACTTGAGAAGAGGAGTATTATGGGCATGACGAGGCTGGCGGAAGATTAGCCACGCAGCAGAGTGTTGAACAGATTGAAGGGGAGAGAGATGATTCAAAGGGAGACCAGCAAGGAGTAGGTTACAGTAGTCAAGACAGGAGGTGATTAAGGAGTGGATAAGCATTTTAGTAGTATGTTCAGAAAGGAAAGGGCGGATTTTGCTAATGTTATAGAGAAAGAAACGGCAGGTCTTAGCTACGAGATGGATATGTGTGGAGAAAGAGAGAGAGGAGTCAAAGACAACTCCCAGATTGCGGGCCGAGGAAACAGGAAGGAGTACAGAGCTGTTCATGGAGGCTGAGAAAGGAGGGAGAGGAGGGGAGGTTTTAGGGGGAAAGATAAGAAGTTCAGTCTTGGTCATGTTCAATTTCAAGTGGCGGTGAGACATCCAGGCAGCAATGTCAGAAAGGCAGGCAGAGATCCGGGTTTGGATTGCCGGAGAGAGTTCATGCATAGAGAGGTAGATCTGGGAGTCATCAGCATACAGATGGTACTGAAAGCCAAGGGAAGAGATAAGTGCACCAAGGGACTGGGTATAGAGAGAAAAAAGGAGCAGACCCAAGACAGATCCTTGGGGTACAACAACTGGGAGCAGGGTAGCGGAGGAGCCACCAGAACATACACTGAAGGAACGATGGGAGGAGAACCAGGATAGTACAGAGCCCTTAAAGCCAAGTGAGGGCAGGGTATCAAGGAGAAGGTTGTGGTCAACGGTGTCAAAAGCAGCAGAGAGGTCAAGAAGGATGAGGACAGAGTACAGGCCCTTGGATTTTGCCAGGAAGAAGTCACTGGAGACTTTGACAAGAGCTGTTTCAGTAGAGTGTAAAGGACGAAAGCCAGTCTGTAAGGGATCCGGGAGGGCATGAGAGGAGAGGAAGTCGAGGCAGCAGCGGTGAACTGCATATTCAAGTAATTAATAAATGAAGGGGAGGAGAGAGATGGGTCGATAATTAGAAGGACAGGTGGGATCAAGTGAGGGTTTTTGAGGAGAGGTGTGACCACAGCATGCTTGAAGTCTGCAGGGACAGTTGCAGTGGAGAGCGAAAGGTTGAGAATATAAGAGATGGAAGGGACAACGGTGGAGGAGATGGGGCTTAGGAGACGGGTGGGGATAGGATCAGAGGAGCAGGTGGTGAGTTTGGAGGAAGAAAGAAGGTGTGCAGTTTCCTCTTCATAGACAACAGGAAAGGAAGGGAGGGTAGCAAGGGAGCGGGGGGGGGGGGCAGAATTTGGAGTGGAGAGGGGGAGGAGGGGAAATAGCTGAGTTTGTGGGGAATTGGAGGGTGATCGTGTGGATTTTGTCATGGAAATAGTCAGCCAGGGTTTGGGCAGAAAGGGAGGGAGGGATTAAAGGCAGAGGCATTTTGAGGAGAGAGCTGAGAGTAGTAAAGAGACGGCGAGGATCAGAGGCAAGAGTTAGTCAGATGGACATAATAGTCTTGTTTGGCAAAAGCTATGGCTGACTGGAAAGAGACAAGCATGAATTTGAAGTGTAGAAAGTCTTCCGGGGAGCGGGATTTGAGCCAAGCATGCTCAGCAGAATTGGCACAGGAACGTAGATAGCGGGTAGTGAATGAGAGCCAGGGCTGGGGTGCAGAACGTCTCACAGGACATGGGGTGGGTGGAACGAGAGCATCCAGAACCGAGGAGAGTGCAGCATTATAGGAAGTTACTGCCTCGTTGACAGACTTGGATGACATAGCGGAAGAAAGAGATGGAGAAATGGTGGAGGAGAGAGTCAAGGGATCAATAGCTTGGAGGTTTCTAAATAGGTTGGAGGAGACAGGACGAGGCTGAGGCAGTGGGAGATGAAGATTAAAGCTTAAAAGATGATGGTCAGATAAAGGAAGAGCTGAGCTATGGAAGCTCGAGGGTGAGAAATTAGAGAAAAATATCAGGTCCAGGCAGTGGCTGTGCTGGTGAGTGGGGGCAGTGGAACAAAGTTGGAGGTCAAACAAGTAGGTAAGAGAGAGGAGCTTTAAAGCATAAGGATCAGAGGGGCTATCGACATGAATGTTAAAATCCCCAAGAATAAGAGTGGGGGAAGAGGAATCCAGAAAGAGGGAAATCCATGAGTCAAAGTCAGTGAGGAAGGTAAAAGCAGACTTGTCAGAAGATCGATAAATAACAGCTACCCAGAGAGGAAGTGGAGTGAAAAGGCGAATGGAGTGGACTTCAAAAGAGAGAAATGAGTGAGACGGAGGCAGCAGGAGGGATTGGAATTGGCAAGAGGGAGAAAGTAGAAGCCCAACACCACCACCACGGCCAGTGGGATGAGGCGTGTGGGAGAACTGCTAGCCCCTGTGGCAGATAGCAGCAGTAGATGCGGTATCTTTTTAGGATAGTTTGGTTAATTAAATACCTTTAGGTGGATTTCCTGAGATATTAGCAGTTCGGTAAGGAAACTGTAGAAAAGTTGATATCTGGTAAAGAGAGGACTTCATTTCTTGCATCTCCGAAGTCAAGCCGTGATCTAGTGTATTTTCCTTGACTATCTATGCTGATCCCTGAGTAAGCAGAGGAAAATTGAGGTTCTCAAACCAAGTCCAAGTACTCCTGGTAGATCTTAGGTACCGGAGCCAGTGCATGCCCTCCTGGCAGACCACAGTCTTCTCCATCCTGATGTGCTCTCCAGTTGCTAGATCCCACTTACTCAAGGCATCCACCCATTGCTTAATCATAGTGAGTGATTCAGCTGAACTCATTTGTTGCTTGTCCAATCTGTCTTCATAAATCTTCTCCAATCAGCTGCAACCATGGCCTCAATCAGTAGGTAGACCAATCATCATGACTGGAGATCTTCAGCTTCCCCTGCCTCATGCTTACCAGATGGGAAGGCAGCTCACTAATTGATGTGGTGCCACTCTCTCATGGCAACAATGGGAGTTGCAGTATTAGCACACTCAAGTGGAGGTTTGGTGTGATACCAAACCTGGGTGACTCCTCCCTTCCTAACAAGGCCCACTGTATGAATTGCTGCCAGAGAAGCTTGTAACTTTGAGCCAGCATGGTTTCACAGGTTGAAAATCCTGGTGAGGTGGCCCCTCCAATCACGTTTTCCTTGAAAAGGCAGCAATGACAGCCTTTACAATGTAGACCTATTGGTATTGATTACTGTCTCATATGGCAATCCTTGCACTCGTATGAAAAACATACGTTGGCATCTTTGATGGTTAGTCATATTGTACCCTTAACATGGTAGGTAGTATAAGGGTCTCCCATCAGCCAAATATTGTATTTTAAGGTATTTACAGTTCTGTTGCTCAACTGTGGCCCACAATTTAATCATTTCTCAAGGGTGATATTCCATTCAAAGCATGCCTGCTGGTCACTCTCTCTCTGTACAAACGGCTCTCTTCTCAGTCGCTGTTGCAAATCTGGTGTCGGAGCTTAGAGGAAGCAAAATAATTGCTGATTTAGTCCCTGGCTGGGAAAGCTGATAGATGAAATTTCATCTGCAGTTATTAAGTTTGTAGTAGTAGACAGTTGGATGTAGTCTTCAACACTGCAGCAACTCCAGTCCTTGGGCCTAGGAGCTGTGGTATCCACATGTGCTTTGCTGGATGTCTCATGATTTCTTAATGGCATGCCTTATTTATTTTTATTTAATTATCTTATATACTGCACTATTCTGCATCAGTGTGGTTTACATTGAACAAACTGAAATTACATTGAACAGGGCATTATAACTTGGAGATAACTATTTTACAGGGAACATGGACTATGGAGGGTTAAGTGGCTTGCCCAAGACCACAAGGAGCACCTATGGGACTAGAAACCCCAGTCTTTCCGGCCCAAGGTTGCTGTCCTCTAGTGGGATTTGAACCCCTGACCTTCTGGCCTGAAGTACCTTGCCCCAACCACTAGGCTACTCCTCCACTCCACTTATAGACATCAGCAGCATCACACTATTATGGACAACAGGGAATCTCCATATTCATTCACGGTCCATGCGGCCATCTGTGATGTCACGCTCATGCACAGTACCCCTGATTCCCCTAGTCTCCTGTTCACCTACTATGTGTTTCCTTACCATTCCCCTAGATATATCCTTGTCCCAAGTTGTGTTGCCTGTCATGAGTAGACTGTAAGCTCTTGGAAGAAGGGACTGTCTCTTACCTGTCTCTGACGGTGCTGTGTATGTCTTGTAGTGCTATATAAATAATAAATAGTAATAGTAGTATTTCTTCCTGGTGGTTTTGCATGCTCTGTCCTCCATCTGTTCCCTTGGCAGGAATTGCAGCTACATTTGTCTGTACAAGTGTTTTCACATACATTTCCCCAACTTTGGTGACTGCTTCAAAAGTTATAATAATCCATTTTTTCCTCTACACAGTCTCTGTGTCACCAGGTCCCATGTTAGGCACTATTTCTGTGTAACACCCCCTCCCCCCGGTCCTTTGAGAGCCAGGCAGGTCCTGCTAGGGCCAGCACAAATAATATATTTCTCCTGTGCTCTCTTCCACTCCTTCACTAAGCCAGTACACATTCTTATCAACAAAGAGCAGATTCTCCAGGGGAGAAAGGAGAAATCCCTTTAAGGCACTTAGCATATAAAGAGGCTCTTGACTCCGAATTCAATTCTCCAATTCTCTTTACTGTAGCAAAATGTCCATCTAACGTTATATGATTCTCAAGAGCATAGATATCTTTCTCCATACAAAGATTTGACTTGACCAAACCATGGTATTTCCAATAATGTCATATATACAGTATGTGAAAAAGTCAAATAGATAAATAGAAGAAAATCGATGCCTTTGAATTATGGTGGTATTGAAGAAAACTGTGTATACCATGGACTGCCTGAACAACAAACCAGTCAGGATTAGAGGAGATCAAACCTAAGCTTTCTTTATAAGCTCAGATGACAAGATTTAGACTTTCATACCTTGGACACATCACGCGAAGAGAGAGATCATTAGAGAAAGGCATCACCATTTCTAGGAAGACTACATGCCAGTAATACCCTATTCCTTCAGGGTGGCTGTCCAATCCCTCACTTCAGTTGCTGCCTTTTATTTTAACAATTTTGAATACCAGTTTATCCTCTGGCTGCTTCCCCATGCTATGGAAAACGGCTATTATCCATCCACTCCTGAAACAACCCTCTCTTGATCCCTTGGTTTTAGCACATTGGCGTCCTGTCTCAAATCTCCCCTTCTTGGCTAAGGTATTGGAACGGCTGGTGTTTCTTCAGCTAGCATCTCATGTGGAAGCTACTAATGCTCTTCATCCGAGACAGTCAGGATTCCGTACAGGACATAGTACAGAAACAGTTCTTTTAGCCCTGCTAAATGAAGTATGCATGCCACCCATGATCGGGGGTTTGTCACTCTTTTGGTGTCGCTCAATCTGTCCTCGGCATTTGATCTGATTGATCACCGGACCTTGTTTTCTCGTCTCTACGATGCAGGACTGCGGGGTATGGTGTTACAATGGTTTCGTTCTTTTTTGTCTGCCCGTACTTTCTCCGTTCACGTTAATAAGCAGTCCTCTTCCCCTTTTCCTCTCTCATGTGGGGTTTCCTCAGGGGCCAGTCCTTTCTTCTTTGTATTTTAACATTTTTCTGGCTCCCCTACCTCTTAATTCAACAGTATCCGGTTTCCACATACATTTATGCAGACGATATTATTCTTCTCTTTCATACCTCCCCCATCAATGTGGATATCTCAGCTCTAAATGCTTGCCTCTCCCATATTGCTTCTTGGCTTGCCGCAAATTATCTTCATTTGAACCCATCCAAATACACTGCTATGTGGGTCTCATTAAGTACCTCTTGCCCAGACATCGCCCCTCAAATTGATTCATCTCACATTTCTCTTACATCTTCTTTTCGCTATTTGGGTGTGACCCTCGATTCTTCCCTTTCCTTTCATGACCATATTTCCATTCTCATTCGTAGGTCTTTCTTTGCTTTGCGACAAATTAGAGCGGTCCGGTCCCTGCTGCCTCCCTCCTCTCTCACCACTCTGGTACTGTCTCTGGTTATGAGCGGCCTAGACTACTGTAATGTGGTTTTGGCTAATTTACCCGCTTATCAACTTCAACGCCTACAGTTATTGCAAAATACAGCAGCTCGGCTCATTTTATCTGCCAGTTGGTTTTATCACATCACTCCTATCCTTTACCACCTTCACTGGCTACCCCTTCACTACAGATTTCACTACAAGTTCCTAATTTTGATTCACAAGGCTCTTCACACATCTACACCATTTTATTTGGCTAACCTTATTTCACTTCATACTCCGTATTGCCAACTTTGGTCACTACATGCTAATCGTCTTTCTTTGCCCTCACCCTCTCAGGCCCATCTCCAACAAACTTGTCATGCTGCATTTTTCTTTCATGGCTCCTCGCTTTGGAATGCCCTGCCATCTTTCCTCCGTTTGGAACCCTACTATTCACAATTTAAAAATTTACCGAAGACCCATTTATTCCAACAGGCTTTCGACCTCCCCTGTGATGCCTCTACCTAATTGCTTGTTTCTTCTTTTCACATTGTCAGAGGAACTCAATAGCGGGGGCTGTCCGTGGTATGTGTTTATATTGACAACTTTGGAAGTCAGTGCACAACCCCTGATGAAACGATATATTCGTGAAACGCAGCAGCGCTGTGATTGGCGTTGGGATTTTCCATCTAAGATAAGCCTGACTTGTTGTTCTTGAAAGAAGTTGATTTTTAAATTGAATTACGTAAACTATTTAAGTAATTTCCAAAAAAAGGGTCGTTGATGTAAAAACGGAGTATTCTGGTTAAAAAGCAAATGCCATAGCTCCTTTTAGTCTGAGACCCAATTTCCATACAAAAAAAATGTTATGAGTTAAACCTATCACCTGGTATTCTCACAATGATAGAGTAATTGATTCATTTTGGCTTAACTGTGGTATTACTCTAAGAAATTTAGACCATTTTTATTGTTGTTTCTTCTTTGGCCTGTCACTATTAATCTCTACTGCTTTCTTATATTTTATTGGCGTTCTTTTCCTTTCTGTAAGCGTTGACATGTTTTATTGTAAACCGCCTTAATGTTTCGACGTGGGCGGTATATCAAGTGTAAAATAAAGATAAAGATAAAGATCATGCTTGGCAAGGTTGAAGGTCAACATAAAAGAGGAAGTCCAGCAATGAGAAGGACCAATACAATAACAGCAGTTTTGGATGCCACTCTATCAACAATGAGCCACCTGACTGAAGACCTGACACAGTTTAGGATAGCTATCCAGAGGGTCGCCATGCGTCAATACTGACTCAACAGCACAACTGTGTATTCACTGGTAATTGGGTAGTGTCTCTTTGAGATATTTGTGTCTGTGATCTCAGTTTAAATATCAGTTCTGCCTCTGGCAAAAGGATCCTGGATTAGGGATCCTGAGCACTGTGCAGACCACAATGTCCTTATTCCTCCTCTCTGGGATACTATTTCTCTCTTCTTTTATTACTAGTACGTAACTACATCACTTTCATCCCAAATCATGTCTAAAGCTAAACATGTTTCAGGCACTAACAGGCATCTGAAAAGTGTTTGTTTTGTAAGGCAAATGTCTGGAAAGTGTGGAGAAAGAGCTACACTAATACCCCTTGTATTTTACACTATGTTAACGAACACCGATAGAGAATGGGAGCTCAGGTTTTCACTTTGCTATGCCAATGAAATCCCCTTATGCTAGCTTGCCTGAGATGCACGTTCTCAATCTAAGCATTCCTAATGGGGGCATCTATATGGCCACCTGCCTGCACGTCTACATCGGGATGTCTATGTTCCTGAAATCAGCTGGAGACCTAGACATCCCTGGTGTTTTTCTGCTCGTTCTGCCCTGGATGTCCCCAATTTAACTTGGATGTCCTTTCTAAAATTCCCCTCAATATAAAAAACAAAAGACCCAAGACTAGGCTTAGCCCACAGATTTCAACAGACAGAACCACAACCATCAAAAAAATCCACAAACCATGCCTTACATCCTGTACACTGGGGTTATATGGGTCAGGCATAACCAAACAGTCATCCCAGAAGGGGAGATGCTGCAGTAAGATGGCATGCACCTACTGCTAAGGCTAGAAATGGAATGGTCCTGCACACAAAGCAAATGGGATTGGTTCAAGTTCTGAAGGGATCCTTACATTTGTGTCCAGTTGAAGATGTCATCAATGTATCTCACGTAAAGTAAAGACCTCTGGCTGTAGAAGTTAAGTTGGGCATGAAACTATTGGCAGATTGTGGAGCTATGTATGCATACGTCAGTGCCACTGACCTGCTGATATAAGGCCTTTTCAAATCTGTATACAGTTCATACTTGCTCACTTGCAAATGCTCTCACTCTGCAAAGCCTCCTTATCTATCTTCACTTCCCTTTCCCTATGTACTTCCTTGTGAACTCTGTTCAGCAAAAAGTCACTCTTATCTGTGCCTTTCTTCTCCATTGCCAACTCTCAACTTTGCTTTTTCCACTTTGGGTGCCGTATGCCTGAAACAGACGTTCTGAGTTAAGTGCATTATGCCCCTTCTCAGGCTATATTCAAATCCAGCACTTTTACATCTTTATCAACTTTTCTGTAATAAATGCATTTTCCATAGATTCTTGCTTGTCACCGTTGTTTGCTTTGACTAGACTGTAAGCTTCATGGAGCAGACGCTGCCTCTTCTGTGTGTGGGTACAGCCTTGCATACGCCCAGTAGCACTTTAGAAATGATTAAAAGTAGTAGTAGTAGAAGTAGCAATATTGGTAATAGTATTACTGCACCTAAAGTACTTGGGATTTTATTTTCTGTGAGTCACATTCAGCCTGGTGCTCTGGGGGATGCAAATAAGGCAATTTTGCACAGTGAGGTTATCGAAACATACAGAATTCCTATGTACAGAGGCATGGTGGAATAAACCTTCGATGTATATCTTTCATTAATTCTTCATCCATTTCTAGAATATTTATTTTTCTTTAAAAAAAAACCATTTTTTTCCAGTCTAATGTATAGAGCCTATCTGACTTTTTATGTCATAAATCCTGAAAGCTCATAATGGAGCTATACCTCTGAGATTTTGCTTTTGGGGTTTGTATCTGTTCACTTCTTATGATCTTCTGCTACTGTGCTGGAATTTTTGAGTTAAACTGTAATCTGGGATGCACATCTTGGCTTTTAATGCATCTTTGTTAAAATGTAACAAAGAAACATTGCATAAACCTATTCTAGACTGCAGACAATAGTGCAACGTACTTTAATTGCTAGTTGTTATTTATAGCAGTGAGCTCAGAAAGAGAGACATTTAACCTTAGCAAGTTTCTTTTGTTTTAGCAAAAGAAAATGAAAGCCCTCTTAATTATTGGGGGGGGGGGGCAGGAGGGCGGAGAATGAGGCATGGTGGTAGGCAGCTGATGATTTGGGGGAGGGGGGAATTACTTCTCAAAGCTTGGACCCTGATATGGCCATTCAGCTACCACTGATAATGCAGTGACCTAAGAATATCAGGGCTCCGTTCCCAAGCCTTCTGAATTAATAATCTCCAAAAATCGTCATCTTGAAATATACAGAGCCTGTAACATTCTGAATCAAAGTGATTGGCTATTTTGTCAGAGGAAATCAACCCGCGAGTTGTACTGTGGCGTTCTAGAGCTCAAGGCTGAGAAGTGACTCAGTGGCATCAGCAAGGCCTTGTCTGATTCAGTCATCAGCGGTACGATCAGGAATGGGAAAGAGGAGGTGACTGCTACCACTATGGCCGCACAAAAGTCTCACATAATATGGCACCGAATTTACTATTTTATTTATTTGAAGAATTTATATACTGCTAACAGCAAGCACATTGTCGCAACTTACAAAGAAAAAAACTAATTTGTGTAGCAAAGTTTGCAGAAATCTTCTAGGTTGGTTAAGCAAGTGCTTTTAAACCTACAGACAGTGATAAGAAATCATTTCTAGACTTTATGTTGCCTTTCTGTTCTCATGATCTTCTGAACTAGTTTCAGGTATTCTTTTCTGTATGTACCAAATCAATCACCGTGTTTGCTGTTCATTGCTCCCCACTCGCTTTCTCATTCACTCTGCAGTTCTTGGTGCTTTCTTCACCTCACTTCTTCTCCTGTGCAACTTCACATTCACTTTAGCAAATATGAACTCCAGAAACGGAATAGGAGCTTAGAGTTTCTTTTATTTATTTAGTAGTATTTAGCTCATGCTTTTCCAGTAGTAATTCAAGGCAAGTTACAATCAGGTACTTATAGGTATTTCCCTGTCCCTGGAATGCTTACAGTCTAATAGGTATGCTTACTAAAGTGTGCTATCTGGGTTACATGGGGGTAGCATGCGTTTTTGGTGCCATGCTAAAACTCCTCTGCCACCTGGGCAGTGCACATCTGGGCCATTCCCACGATGCAGGGCCGGCCCATCCACTAGGCAGACTAAGCGGCCACCTAGGCTGGCAGACTTCGGCAGGAGGCAGGCCATGTGCTTTGGCACACATGACCTGCCGCACCCCCCTCCCCCATGCTCTGAGCTGTGCCAAACTCTCCTCCCTGCTGAGCTGCACCATCACCCCCCACTGCCACTGATTCCAGTGGCGGGGGCAGCTTGGTGGCAGCGGCAGTCCATGTGCTTTGGCACAATGGTCTGCCACTTCTGATGCCCCAAAGGTTGTGGGAATCAGCGGTAGTGGGGAATAGTGGTGGCACGGCTCAGCACCAGAGGGGGGAGGGAGGGGTGCAGTGGGGAGCTGCATGGCCAGGGCTTCTGCTTAGGGTGACAGAAACCCTTGCGCTGGCTCTGCCACTATGGCACTGATAGCATGGGCCTTGAAAGCCTATGCTGCCAGCATTTGGTGGGGACAAAGGTCTCAGACTCACCAGCGCTTCTGAACTGTTAGGCTCAAGCACTTCGTTAGCATCAATGACCTTGTAATTACTTTTTTATATAATTCTTATGCATCAGGGTGTATACGCTTTCAAAATCAAAACCTTTGCTTTGCTGATAAAATAAACAGATAAAATTGCTCTTATCTTAGTATCCAGCAGAAAAAAAAGTCCTCCCCAACGCCGTCAAAAAGCATTGCTTCCGCGTTTCACTTTGCGTTTCTTCAGGGGGTCAACAAACAGGATACTGCTCATGCATCCTACCAACAGCATATAGCAAGTCCTGACACAGGTCAGGCGTCTCCAGTCAATAAGAGTTGTTTCTGAAGGATTTATTCCTGATCTGTGTAGGTCGAGCGCGGGCAGCATTCTAAGATTTTTGGGACTTGCTATATGCTGTTGGTAGGATGCATGAGCAGTGTCCTGTTTGTTGAACCCCTGAAGAAACGCAAAGTGAAACGCGGAAGCAATGCTTTTTGACGGCGTTGGGGAGGACTTTTTTTTCTGCTGGATACTAAGATAAGAGCAATTTTACCTGTTTATTTTATCAGCAAAGCAAAGGTTTTGATTTTGAAAGCGTATACACCCTGATGCATAAGAATTATATAAAAAAGTAATTACAAGGTCATTGATGCTAACGAAGCGCTTGAGCCTAACAGTTCAGAAGCGCTGGTGAGTCTGAGGCCTTTGTTCCTATAACTGGGTGGTATAGCGTATTTTGAAAAGATGAGATAATCCTGCTGAGAAGAAGCAAGATCCACTGCTTTTGGTGATTGTTGAGTGTATTAAGTTTTGGTTTGAGTTTATTCACACTCTATAAGCAAGACCATTATATAGCATTTGGTGGGGAGCAACTAACACCAGAACACTGGGTGGTGGTAGTTGATCCCCAAGGCAGTATTAAAGCTGTGAGCTGTGCCAAATATAGGGGGATGGATGTCTCCGCCCCCTGCATCTAGCCCAATGCCTAGGGTTGCCAACTTTTTGAAAGAGAAAAACCCACCCGCTGTGGCTAGCCATGCTCCACCCATGCCCACCCCCACCCTGCCCTTGCCTTGCCTCCATCCTGCCCCACCTCACCCCCTGTCCCACACCAAAAAATAATTGCAGAGAGGGCAATGTGCAAGCTGAACAAGCAAGATTGTTACACATTCTTAAACAGAAATTCCATACTAACAGAATACCCAGCATTGGTTGTACACACACACAATACAGATAAGCTTTCATCAATAAATGAGCACAAAACAAAAAGAGAAATATAGAGATAAAAATTAAATTAAAACCTCAGAAAGCCAGACGCTGCATGCAGTGCAACACAAGAGAAATAAAAATGCATTTCCCCGTATTGTACAAAATAAAAGACAGCAAATGTCAGGATTGGCATTAGGAGAGATGCAATCTGGCAATCGCCCTGGACCCACAAGCCAGAGAAGACCTCAGATCTGTTTGAAACTGAAAAAGACACAGCTTGCTAGTGGGCTTTAGGCAATGCAATGTGTGCCTTTGAGTCAATGCCCACTTCTGGTGACCCATCAGCCCTTGATTTTCTTGGCAGTGAGACTGGAAGTAGATTGCCAGGCTTTTCTTTTGAGGCAATGGAGAGTTAAGTGACTTGCCCAAGGCTACAAAAAGTGCTAGTGGGAAGGGAACTGGACCTGGCTTTCTTGGTTACCAAGTCAGTGCTTTAGCCACTAGTCTACTCCTCTAATTCCAGCCCCTCCCAGCATCAGCTCCTTTCCAGTCCCAGCACCAATTAGCATGAGCTCTCTTCTAGTCTCAGTCCCTCCCAGGAGCAGCTCCCTTTTTGTCCCTGTCCCTCCCAGAATCATCACTTCTAGTTCCAGCCCTCCCCTCTTCAACATCAGTCCTCCTTCAGTATCATCTGCCTTCCAGTCCCCTCATCCTCCACCATCAACCCATTTCCAGTCCTATTCCAGTGCTACTGTATTCCAAGGTGTAAAAAAAGATTAAGTATTTACCAGGATTCCATCGTATCAGCAGAAGAGGGAGAACAGGCAGCATTTGGACCACGTTGGAGAGCCGCGGCAGAGAAGAGTTTTTTTTTGTAAAGAAAATACAGCCGAGGTTTTTTTGTGGATGTTCAGGAAAGGCAGCAGGACAGCTTCAGGCTGCGATCGGGGCTGTCAGTGGCCATGGTGAGCCTGAGTCTGCCCTGGGCAGCGGCGGCAGGATTTAAAAAGAAATGTACGCCGCAGGGCTGGGCTCAGGCAGCATATGGACTCCTACAAGCCTCGGGAAAAGCCGCGATCATTGTGGCTGCTCCCTTTTAAGGTCCACTGTGCTAGTGGCTACTCTAGAGTGTTGGACGGCTGTGACGATTGTGGCAGCAGTGCCCTGGAGTAGTCCCAAGCACTGCGGCCTTAAACAGGAGCAGCCATGGTGATTGCGGCTCTCCCTGACGCCTGCCATGATCCCATATGCTGCCTGAGCCCAGTCCCGCGGCTTCACTTTTCTTTTTAAACTCTGCCACCGCTGCCCAGGGTTGTAGTCGAGCTAACCACAGCCCCAATTACAGCCCAAAGTTGTCCTGCTGCATGCATATGGCCGACCCTGGTAGGGCCGGTACTAGGGTTTCTGGCTCCCCCTGCAACCTATAAATCGTGCTCCCTCCCTCATTATTATTAATGTCGGCTACACTCCACTCTCCTTTTTCCCAAAACTCCTTTGTGAACTCTTTTCACGTGTGGCTAGTATTTCTCCTTCAAATCCAATGTTGTAAGAAAATTGCAGTGAAAGGGCAAATGCATAACCAGAATAAAAATAACTACTTAACAAGGCTGTGATAGTTTAAAAAAAATCAGATTCTGGTTATCTGGCTGCGATAGTGCTAATGATGAAAATAAAACCGAAACCGGTATGGAGTCTTCAAGTCCTATGGAACCTCTGCTGCTGCATCCCACCCTCAAAAGGAAGTTACACTAGAGGGAGCGGAGTGCAGCAGCAGGGGTTCCATAGGACCAGAAGGCTCTGTACCAGTTTCATTTTTATTTTAAATTATTATCACTATCGCAGCTGCGGCTCTGTAAGATGCAGGAGCCACAGCTGGATCACAAGAGAGGGTAAGGCTGTAGGGAGCGCTAGGAGAGATTAATGCTAAGATGGTTTTTTGCTCTGGCTGTGGGACCGGGGGCAGCCAGAGAAAAAATCGGACTTTTCAATGGCCAGTTTTGGATCTCTGCCGGCAGCTGGCCTGGCCATATAAAAACCGGCCAGGCTGGCTGAATACCGGCTCGTTGGAAACCCTACCAATGCCCTGTGCTAGTAATGAGGCCTAAACACACGTTACTAGTGGGCTTAATGAATATACCCCTAAGTTTGTACCTGAGGCAATGGACAGTTAAATGACTTGCCCAAGGCCACCAGGTAAAGTGACACGCAGTGTAAAACAGGACACTACCGAAACAATGAAACACCAGGCAAATGTATTTCAGAGGTGGATGAAGACAATATTAAATTGTTTTGATTTGGCAAAAAGAAATCTTTCAGAACCCAGGAAATTAAGAAATCAAACAAGAAGACTGGGGTAAAAGACTTCCTATCATTTTGTGCCCCCTTTATGCATCTTACCATTTTATGCAAACACTAGCGAGAAAGAGAGATTCTAATTTTTCTCACCATTTTTTTCCATAAACATACAAATCACTCCTGGCAATGGCAGAAATGTAAAAGCATAGGAAATGAGAGGTCACCTTGTAAAATAACTTTGCAGTTAGACCCATCCAAATGGCATTCAGTTAAGAATGAAAGATGAACTTTCCTTGTACACACACACACACACAACCTATAAATATTTTGGGGAAAAACAGAGGTTTTATTTTCACTTGACCCAGTGATAACTGGTTATGATAATTACTTGTCTTGACTATGTGACCTCAGCTTGACTTTGATACTTGCAAGCTAAAACAAGCCATTGTGCATGGCAGGGAGAGGAAGCACGATCAGAAAAAGAGATTCTGGATATTTTCATTACATGAGATCAGGAGAGATGCCAGGCCTGTGTCATTTCCATCAATTATTAATACTTCTACCTTGTTTTGCTGGATGCTCTGCAAAGCTTCAGTCAACCTATAAGCTAACCTCTGGCAGGCTAAAGGTGGTTCTTACGAATGAACTTTTCATTGTGCTCCAGATTAATTGCAAGAACTATTTTGGTGTTCTCTAGCAACATTCAGGAGCTCTCAGATGATGAGAATTTGATTCTGGCACTAGATAAGTGAGCAGGGCTGATGTATCTTACAACCACAGAATTAATAACCTATTTATGTCCAGATACTTTACAAAATTATGAATCATTTTAGCTCACTGCTGACCACAAAACTAAACAAATCTTTTACTTAAGAAGTGTTAGGTTTGAAAATTACAGTGTAACATAAGAAATGACAGCAGATAAAAATCAAAATGGCCCATCCACAGAGATACCAAAGGGGATCTGTGTTTTAACTAGATTTTGAGCCGATCTCTCATTCCAGTTCTAGCCCTGCCCATTCTGCCTAGGCCCCGCTGTATTCCACCTCCTCTGAGCTCTTGAGCCCTTTTCTACGAGCATTCTGACCCAAACAGCCCCAGATCTTGCTCTGGACACTTTCTTCCTGTTAATCTTGCAGCAGGAAGTTTTGGTGGGGAGATCTGAGGATGTTCTGGTTTCAGGCAGGCAGAGAAAAAAATATGAGCAGTAGGTCCAAGTCTCCCATTTTCCAACGGAGTTTCTCATTTTAGGCAGGAGATGGCCCTCCACTGTGGGAGTCTCCTGCTCAATGCAGAAGGCTCGGCAGTCTTTAACTATTCTGCCCAGTGGTGATCTGTCCAGTCTGGGTAGATGTGCATATAGGTTCCCATACAGAACCCTACACTCAGATCTCTTTTCCCATGTTCCTCAAGAAATCTATTAAAGCAATACTGGTTACCCAAAGGTTTAATTTCCATTCTCTTGCTTCTAGGGATCCTATGTGTTTGTCATGTACTTTTTTGAATTCTGCTACTGTTTTTATCTCTACCACTTTCTCAGGCAATCACCACCCTTTGTATGACAAACTATTTTCTAACATTCTGCCTGACTCGATTACCTTGGAACTTCACTAACGGCTGCGACAAACACATAATGACGTCCTGTTTTTTGCTAGTTATGCCTCCCCTGTGCATCCAGCCTCCCTTTGGATCGAGCCACAGCCTCGCCACACAGTTTTGAAGAGGTGTGCATTAGGTTTTGTCCAAATGGTGTAACATGACTAATGGCAGCATATTCAATTATTGTGCTGCAAATAAACTGATTCCACAAGTGCGTGTTTTACATGAATCATTATTCATCCCATTCATTTTTATCATGGGCATGCAGTCACTGCCAGACACACCCTAGTCACTCCGGAAATGGGAGAATGGGGTTGGGGGACAAGCCAGAACCACAAGGTAAGACTTTAGCCAATCATGACAGAACTCTTTCATGAGCAGTCAAAACAGCCAATCCTTACCTAAATTGCTGGAGGAGAAACACAGCAAGGATCAGCATAGAGGACCATTTTGACTCAGATTTTCAGATGGAGGGTTGACTCCAGTAGTTATGTTCAAAATAGAACTAGAAGCCAGAGCTGGATGCATCTAGAGTGCTCTTAGGCAATGAGTCGGGGGGGGGGGCACTCCATTTATTTCTTTGTATTTAGCTCACGCTATTCTAGTAGTAGTTCCCTCGGCCACTGAGCCTGCCTCCTGCCCCTGGGAGAAGAGGTGCTCTGCGTTTCCACCTCCATGCAGGAGCGAGATGCTGCGCATCCCCTGATCCTGCCCGCTCACCTTTCTTCTGCGGCAGCAGCACCAGCAGTAGCAAGTTCGTCAAAACGTTTAATCACAGGGCAGCAAAACCTTGTGCTAGAGACACTCCTACAGTGCCCCGCCCCCTCTTCTAATATATGTGGGAGGAGGGGCGGGGCGCCACAGATCCCGTACAGAGAACGAGGGTTTGTCTGCCCTGCGTTGAAGCTTTACGATGTGCAGCTGTGCTGCTCCCAAGGACAGCCCAGACTGGGGAATAGCAGGACGGCAAAGTAACAGACAAGCAGGCAGTTTACACACAGCACCGAGTGTATTTGGATAGAAAACTGTGTTGTCTGTTTTTAAGCTCGAAGAAACGCATTGTTGCAGGCTGCCAGTGCCTGGTTTGGCAGGGAAAGAGTACAGAAGAAGGTCTGGAAGTGCCAGAGAGAAGCAGGGACTCAGAAGGGACATGTGGGCTAGGCTAGAGAAAGCTGTGCTTACAACTTCCTTATATTTGCTGTTAGTGCACAGCTTACAGTAGCTCTCCATCGGGCCGATGCATAAAACTAGCAAGGCCTTTAAGCACAGATAACGCCATTTTTAGGCACAATTACCGCCACAGCCAAATGCAGAAAAGAGACGGACGCATGTGTAAACAGCAAAGGAAAAGCTAGCACACAAAGCCAAGAATATTTAAATTATAGGCAAATGAGTTGACCCTATTAAAATGGCATCCTAATATTATCTGCACCCAATGCAGAGAAATGCGTAGAGGATTTCGTCATGCTCATATTACCCCTCTTCTCAAGTCACTTCATTGGCTTCCTATCCATTTCCACATCCAGTTCAAACTTCTGCTGCTGACTATAAGTGCATTCACTCTGCAGCTCCTCACTACATTTCCTCTCTTATCTCTCCCTACACCCCACCTTGGGAACTCTGCTCTTCTGGCAAATCGCTTCTATCTGTGCCCTTCTCTTCTATTGCTATCTCCAGACTTCGCTCCTTTCACCTTGCTTCACCTTACTCCTGGAACAAACTATCTGAGTCTGTACATCAGGCTCCTTCTCTGACCCTTTTCAAATCCAGGCTGAAAGCTCACCTCTTTGCTGCCGCTTTCGGATCTTGACTCACCTGATTTCCTTGTCCTTCCTTACCATTGCCCCTACTGTGTTGTCTGTCTTGACTAGATTGTAAGCTCTGATGAGCAGGGACTGTCTCTTACATGTCTGTGCAGCGCTGAGTACATCTTGTAGTGCTATACAAATGCTCAATAGTAGTAATAGTCATAGTAATCAGTCTTAGTGCCAATATCTCTACACCTGGTCTTGAAGTGGCTTAAATGTTTTACGCGTGCTCCTAACCGGCATCGGGGGCTTTCCACGATGTCTGGATCATCTGAGGGAAAGTCCCCGATGCCACCAAAATGCCAGCAATTCCCTGGTGGCCCAGAGGCCCCAATTCCCCCACCCACTCAACTAATAAAAACCTTGGTGGTCCCGCAGGCATGATCCCCCCACCTGCCCAACTAAATATAAGCCTGGTGGCCTAGTGACCCCAACCCCCCCCCCCACTCCCCTCCTGGTACCTTCACAAAGGAGCAGGAGCGCTGCCAATGGACTCCTGCTCCTGCGTCACCATCTTGAAAAATGATGGCATCTGGCCTCATGCAGTGCATCCTGGAATGCACCAGGTGGGGTCAGACTGCCATATAAAGTAGAAAATGCCTTATGTGGGTGGGAGTTCAGGGCCGCTAGGCCACCAAGCTTATTTTTAGTTGGGCAGGTGGGGAGATTGGAGCTGCTGGGCCACCAGGCTTATTTTTAGTTGGATGGGTGGGACATCGGGGCCGCTGAGCCACCAGGGATTTGCTTCCCCTTAGATGATCCAGGCATCGGGGAAAAAACAACAATGGCATGAAAATACTGTTGGGGCGCATATGCAAATTAGCCATGTGGTGCCCCTGTTTCTCTGGAAGAGCATGCCAAACTTGCGCCAACCTCTGTGCGCATGTGTTTGACTTGCTCTCATAGTTTAACCATTTGCCATTTGTGCCAAGTTTAACGCATGCCTAATTTACATATGAGCCCCTTTCTACATGCCGGCGCTGGTCGCATGCTATCGGTGTGCTGCAAAGAGGCATACAGAGTTGCTAGCTTGCGACTTCAGTACCGGCTTTCCACTTCAGCCTGAAAGTTTGTCAAAGTTTCAAATTGCTAACTGTAGTGCAAGGACTAGGGAACTGGAGCACTGTGTGTGGAGGGAGGAAAGGACTGGGCAAAATCACTTTTTGTCTCACAAGCATTATTTCTAAATTCCAATTGCAGTTCCTAAATTCCAATTGCAGTCCATAGAAAGGGTTATACATATTATGAATTCTAAGAGTGCTTTTGGGTTATGCACTAGGTGGCACTGTAAAAAAAAGAGAAACAGCTCCTATACCTGACAGGTTACCACCTAGTCGCAGCACATCATAATACTTAGAAAGGACAGATATGGAAAGGATCATAGAAGGAAAGAAGGGAGGGGAGATGAAACCAGAAGTGCATAGGTGTGGAGAAAGAGACAGATCAATCCAAGAGTATTGTCTGCCTGTGGCCTCCTGTAGTCTACCAGTCAAGCCAAAGATAGATTTTATTTTCAAGAGGAGAGCAATAAGAACTGCAGCTTCTCATGCAACTGTGACTATGAAAGAGCAGGTGTCATGTCCCATCTCTGCAGGTGAATTTGGGGAAATCCACCACTTATCTCAGAACAGGCAGCATGGGATTTGTATACCTTTTGGGATCCTACTAGGCACTTGTAGCCTGGATTTGCCATTGTTGGAAACAGGATACTGGGCTTGATGGACCTTTGTTCTGACCCAGGATTGCAAATTTTATGTTCCTACAATTTTATGGTTGTTGTTGTTGTTGTTGTTAAGTGCCGTCGAATCGGTGTCGGCGATCCTCTAGCTAGTTGTTCTAAAACGTGTTCAGTCTTCTGTCGGGCAGCTCATTGTTCATAGAGTGGCACCCATAGCTACTGTTATTGTATCGATCCATCTCATTACTGGCCTTCCTCTTTTGCGTTGACCTTCTATCTTGCCAAGCATGATGTCTTTCTCTAATGATCTCTCTCTTTGTATGATATGTCCAAAGTATGAAAGTCGAAGTCTTGTCATCTGAGCTTCTAAAGAAAGCTTAGGTTTAATCTCCTCTTGTACTGACTAATTTGATCTTTGGGCAGTCCATGGTATACACAGTACTTGTCACCAGCACCATAATTCAAAGGCATTGATTTTCTTCCTGTCTATCTTTTTCACTGTCCAACTTTTGCTTCCATATGACATTATTGAAATACCATGGCTTGAACAAGTCAAATATTTGTATGGAGAGAAACATCTCTGCTTTTGAGAATCTTGTCTAGGTCCTTCATAGCCATTCTGCCAAGAGCAATGCATCGTCCGATTCTTGATTGCTGTCATTTCTTTATTGATAGTTTATCCAAGTAGGTTAAAGTTGTCCACTACTTCAATTTCTTCTCCATCAACAATGAACTTTTTGATTTTGCCAGTTGTCAGGACCTTTGTCTTCTTCACATTAAGGTGCAGGCCTATTTTAAGACTACATTCCTTGATCTTGAGAAGCAAATGTTTCAGATCGTCTTCACTTTCAGCCAGTAATGTGGTATCATCAGCATAGCAAAGGTTGTTAATAAGTCTTCCACCAATCTTCATACCTCAGTTGTCTTCTCTGATGATTTGTTCTACATATAAATTAAACAGGCCCATATTTCTTAATGTAGCCCAGAGTTTCTCATGGTTTACACAGTCAAAAGCCTTGCTGTAGTCTACAAAACACATATCCTTTTCGTATTCTTTTGTCTTTTCAAGGATCCATCTCACATCCGCGATGATGTCTTTCATTCTTTGCCCTTTCCTGAACCCTGCTTGGACTTCAGGCAGTTCCTGTTCTAGGTATGGTTGTATTCTCTGCTGAATAATCTTGAGTAGAATCTTACTGGCATGTGGGATCAGAGTGTTTGTGCAATAATTTCCACAGTCAGTTGGATCACCCTTCATTAGTATTGGTATAAACGCAGATCTTTTCCAGTCAGTTGGCCATGTTCTTATAATACAAGGTACAATTCTGCTTATGAGATCCTGCAAAGGTTAGTGGAGCAACAGGCAGCTTTCTATCAGATGTCATTGAAGATTGAGATCAGTATTAAAAGTCCTCTGTAGTGGCAGGATGGGGCAAATATGACTTAGATCATAGAAGACCTGAAATCTTTCAAGGATGCCAAGGAGGAAATGAGTTCCAGAAGGGCTACCCTGAGTCTTCTCATCCCAATAGTGACTATTCCACAGGTAGTTAGAGGATTTTCAGCAGTGATGGGATTCACAGCAGAGGTTTTAGTGCTGATTTAGTAGACTTCTTGCATTGTTTAGTAGACAAAAGGTTGAAATTCTTCATGAAGAAGGATGCTTATATGCTAGCTACTCTCTGGGACTTGGGGTTGAAAGGAACTATGACTGTAGTGCAACACAGTGAATTACTGGAAGGAGAAGCGGGTGATTAAGATGGAAGAAAGAGAGCACCAGAGGTAAAGGGGCAGTGGTGGTGAAGCAGGAGAGTAGACATACCAGCAAGCAGCACTAGTAGCATGAGCAGCATTTTCTCTGCCACCACCTTCCCCCCTTCCCCATCTTTACGCACCAGACTCCAGTCTGAGGGAGGGTGTAAAGAGACATGGTAAAGAATGTCTTATTTGGGTAGCAGGGGCTGTGGGCAGTGGTGGGATTGGGCCGGTTCACGCAAACCGGTACCTGCCACAGCCCATGTTTACTGAACCGGGCCGAACATGGCATAGAAATGCCAGCACTGCTAGTGGCAGGATCCCCCCCCCCCCCCGCCCACCTGACAATGTTTGATGGCATCAGGGGATTGCAGCATCAGGAGAAACCCCCGATACCGTCAAAACATTGTTAGGCGAGGGATTGGGCTGCAGGGTAACGGCCGGGTTGCTGCACCTTAGTGGAGGGCAGTGGTCCAAGCAAACGGCTGCTGCAACATCTCCATGCGAGGTGCAGCAACCCAACTATCACACACATGGGAGGGTTGGGACCGAATTGGTTCTTAGTCGGTTCGGATCTCATCACTGGCTGTGGGGTTGTATATATATTTTTGTCTTTCTTAGAGAGAGAGAGAGAGTGTGTGTTTGTGTGTGTGTGTGTGTGTGTGGAGTGAAGGGAATGTGGTGCGTTAGGGTGTGCATGTACATGTGCACAGGGATGGGATGAATTTCGTGTGTGTGTGCAGTGCAGGGGTGGTGTGTTTGTATTAAGGCAGGCAACACTCTATAGACCCCATCACACCCACCCTCCCCCACATCACACATACATACCCTCATATCTACATATCTACATGCATGCAAGCACACACACTCCACCTCTGCACCATACATACATGCATATGCATTCACACCTACCCCTGCACCACACACACACATCTCACCCCCACACCACCTACTATTCACAACATACACATATCGTGGTACAGGCAGCGCTCTTGCAAACTATCTAGAAGATTGTACAACTCCAGGCATGCATAAGCCATTGTAAAACAGGCAATGAAAACATTGCTGCTACCCGACAATATACAGCGGTCTTTTGAGTGCCTCCAAGACACACAGGCTGTTTCATCATCAATAAAATCGCATGATGAAACCTCGAATTCAGGAGAAAACAGATATTTAAAGAGATCATCAGGTTCTCTCACACTGCTTGTGGTAGGCAGGTTTGTTCTTTGACCAAATTTACCCCACAGGGAATTTAAGAAAAGTTTTGCTATTTGACGCTTAGCAGGGATTACATTAATCTGGTCTGCACGCAAACACACCCCCTCTTTTCTAAAGAAATCAGCTATGTACACATTTTGTTTTTCAGTATCATTGCACCACCGAGGGTAGCCAGAAGCCTCTTGTTTTTGATGGAGGTGCATTTTGATGTATTCAGAAAAGAGGTTATCAGATTTTTGCTCGAAATGCCAGATTTCATAGATTTCAACAACCAGTGGCTAAATTCATCTCCACCATACACCAAGTCCCCACAAAAACTCTCTCGTCATCCGTGTGGGCACACATTTCCTGTTGCAGTGGAAACATAAGCTTACTGCCCAACCGTATGGGTAACACCGGGAAAAAGAGCTTTCGTGGAGGATATACTTTTGCTTTTATAAAACCAAAGTAATTTGTAGGGGGGCCAAATTTGTCATAAATGATTTGTGGATGGCCTATTGGATATTCCTTTGTTTTATTGACAAAAGGGTATAGACCAGTAAAATCATAGTAGTGTATTTTTTCCCCAGGTCTTGTTTTGTGGTACAGACAAATGGCATTTGTTCTACCCCCAAAAAGGGCATCTCGTGGAATCAGAGGTTGCGGTAATGCTGTGTCAGCCAGGAAACCTGCACAGCCCCCGTCATTTTCTTTGACCATCCGTTTCCACTCGTGCTCCCATAGACTGATGACCTTGAACCCCCGGCTTTCCAGGAATGCAGCTTTTAGCTGTGTTTTGTAATAAAGAAAACCATAAGTCGTGGCTTTTACAGGATTCTGGTCTTTATCGTTATAACAACTTGGACAGCCGTGATGAAAACCACCATTAAATTCAAAAGCTGTTTCTACCCCATCGATCACTGCATAGCCATCAAGAAAATAAGACTCCACCTTTTTTCGCCACGTTTCAGAGCATGTGTGATCTGTATGTTTTCTTTGGCCTCTACATACATCAGCCATTGAATAGAGGGGGATGAGTATCTCTTTGTCTGCCGGTGATAGTTATCTGGTGGAATGAGTACCACAGTCTTGGGTTCTAAAAACATTAATCTGAACATAGCCATACATACAGATGCAAGGGTTATATATTGGAAACAGGGCCGGCCCGTCCATTGAGCAAGAATGTTTTTTGCACAGGGCCCCGCGTTTCAGGGGGCCCTGCGCAAAGAACATTCTGCTTTTTTCAAAATTAAATTAAAAAAAAAAAACGCTGGCTGCTACCGCTGCTGCTGCCGCTGCGGCAGTGGCAGAATGGACTGTCCCGCGGGGCCCCCTCTGCCCGGCAGAATCCCTCCCTCCCTCCACGACGGCTGAGCCTCTCCATGCCGGCTTTGAGAGTCGCGAAGGGAGAGTGTCTCCCTCGCGTTTCTGTTAAGCCTGCAGGGGCAGATGGGAAATGGGCAGATGGGAAATAAACTATTTAAGACAAATAAGAGAAAATATTTTTTCACTCAACGTGTAATCAAACTCTGGAATCTGTTACCGGAGGATGTAGGTCCATAAACCACTATTAAAAAGGGACCCAGGATATCAATGCTTGACCCAGTACAAGCATTGTGGAACCTGTGTCTTTTGGGGATATTGCTAGGTACGTATAACCTAGATTGGCCACTGTTGGAAACATGATACTGGGCTTGATGGACCTCGGTCTGACCCAGTATGGCATGTCTTATGTTCTTATGTTCTTATGATTCAGCCGGGCAGAGGGGCCCCGCGGGACAGTCCATTCTGCCGTGGCGGCAGCGGCAGCGGTAGCAGCCAGCGTTTTTTTTTTATTTATTTAATTTTACTTGAGCCGATGGGGGGGGGGGTTAGGACTGGTAATGGGCTATGGGGAGGCTAGGACTGGAAATGGGCTGGGGGGGTTAAGACTGGAGGTGGGCTGATGGGGTTAGGACTGGTAATGGGCTGTGGGCTGTTGGGGGGGGTTAGAACTGGTAATGGGCTATGGGGGGGTTAAGACTGGTAATGGGCTGTGGGCTGATGGGGGCTGTCTGGTAATGGGCTATGGGGGGGCTTAAGACTGGAGGTGGGCTGATGGGGTTAGGACTGGTAATGGGCTGTGGGCTGATGGGGGTTAGGACTGGTAATGGGCTATGGGGGGTTAAGACTGGTAATGGGCTGTGGGCTGATGGGGGCTGTCTGGTAATGGGCTATGGGGGGGGGTAGGACTGATAATGGGCTATGGGGGGCTAGGATAGGAAATGGGCTGATGGGGAGGGGTTAGGACTTGATGGGGAGGGGTTAGGACTGATAATGGGCTATGAGGGGCTAGGACAGGAAATGGGCTGATGGGGTTAGGACTGGTAATAGGCTGTGGGCTGATGGGGGAGGGGGGTTAGGACTGGCAATGGGCTATGGGGGGCTGACTGGAAATGGGTTGATGGGGTTAGGACTGGAAGTGGGCCGATGGGGGGTTAGGACTGGTAATGGGTTATAGGGGGGCTTAAACTGAAAATTGGGTGATAGGGGGTTAGGACTGGAAGTGGGTTGATGGGGGGGCTAGGACTGGTATTGGGTTGGGGGGTTGCTAGGACTGGAAATGGGCTGGTGGGTGGTTAGGACTGGAAATGGGCTGATGCAGGGACTAGAAGGGAATGGATGCTGGGTGAGGCTGGAACTAGAAGGGAGCTGATGTTGGGGGAGGATTAGAATGGGATGGGGCTGGGAGAGTAAAATGGAGAAGGGAAAAATATTTTGTGTGGGAGGGATAAAAAATCTTCAATTGGCCGGGTATTGGGAGAGTAAGTGGGGATTGAGGATGGAGGGGTAAAATTTGAGTGGATGAAATAGGAATGAGGAAAGAGCAAAAGGAGAAAGATTAGTATGTTAAAGCAGATGTAGAGAGAGAATGGAAAAAAGCTAGAAGAGAGAAGAAAGGACAAATGGACGGCAGACGATGGAGAGTTAGCAGAAGACACGAAGAAACCAGAAGAAAGTGGCTGGAGCAATTGCAGCTGAAAAAAAATGCACAAAAGATAGAAAAATATCTCTTTATTTTGAATTTATTAATTGGAATATGTCAGCTCTGGTAAATGTGCATCATTAACGTCTGCACTTTGTTTAGTACAAGAGCAAATTAATGTATAGTTTTATTTCTACGGTGTTGTACATTCCAAGTTTGGCTTTTGGGATTCCCAGTTTAATTATTGTCTTCCTGTTTCTAAATTGTGATTACTTGTTTGGTGATGGTCTATGTTCTGCATGTGTAACTGAGCTGAGGTGTTCTGTTTATATAATTCCTATTTGACATTGCCACTTGTTCTCTTTCCCCAGTAGGTCATGTATTCTTGTTCTCTGAAATGTATTGGTTTAATATTTGCAGTGTTGCCTTTTGATTGGTAGAATATGGTGCTTTGTGAGTCCTGGTAGTGCTGTTAGGATACGGCGGGTTTGCTATGGGTTCTAAATGGGCAGTGTTTGTAGTAGTTCCTAATGTGTCTGGCAGTTGGCACTGGATTATAGTAATGTAGAAATCTTTTAGTCTTTCTTTATCCATACACTCATTAAGAGGCACGTTTACTAAAAGTTAGTATATGGTAACATTATGCAAATATTTATGCAAATGAGGCCCCTTATGCAAATGAGGCCCCGCACCGAGTCTCCGCACATGGCCCCGCACCCACCTTGGGCCGCCCCTGATTGGAAAGGGTCTAAACAACTTGTTAGAATTTCTGAGACGTCACCCTGCTCTACAACCACTTCTTTCTCTGTCATTTTCATGATTTCAGCTCGGTAGAGAACACAGGCCTGCCGCAAAATAGATACATCCTGCTGGCAGTAATAAGCCAACCCTTTTTGCAAATTAAAAGTTTTATGCTGATTGTCCTTGTACCATTGTAAAAATTCCTCTTTTTCTTCAGGCAACATGTTTCCCACACCGTAATTTTCAACACCCAGCATGGGGCCCACATAATTTTGATTTTCCAGAGTATTAAAAAAGTGTGGAAAGTACCCCTTGCTGCCTGTAAAACCCATGGCTTGTGGAAGTTTGCTAAGTTTCATAGGCAGGAAATTTAGAGTCTATAAAATGGATAGTCAAAGGTTCAACGGTAATTTGTAAAAGTTTAGCACCTTGAACCAGCAGCCCTGTGCTCATCTTTTCCTTTAGCAGTTGTTTAACAACAAAATAACCGTGATAACCTTTGGAATTATGGGCTATGAAGGTGTAGCCTTTAAATTTTTTGTCACAAAAAATCTGTATAAAGGCAGAAATACATTCGAGGCCCTTGAATTCCCAGTTTCTTTCATCATTTAAGTCCGTCGCATATATGTAACTAGGGACATGCCAGCCTGTTTCTTGCATACATTCACAATTATAAAAAATATACTTTTCAGATGTTTCAGTTTTACCAATAGGGGTCATGAAACATAAGTGGACGCCATCCCCGGTTAAGGGTTCACTGCATAGTTTACAATGTCGACCCTTGCACTTATGTTTCTTGTCCACATAAGACTCACATTTCTAGCACAGTATCTTAGATAAACACGTCACTTCTTTTTTCAGAGCCAAATACGTGCGTCTATCTAAACACTCTTTAGAACGACAAAAGAGTTTGCAATTAGGACATCTCTGTTGTACACCAACATTATTCGCACAAGTTAGTGTCAAACAAAGACAGCACCATAATGTGCAATTATGATCGTGACTGTACGGTTTCTGACAGTAACTACAGAAGTTGCGCTCCCCATAGAATTTTTTGACATCGGTTATACCATAGAAATGGTCATCGTGTAGCAACAAGAACACAGTCTTAGGGAACACAGATCTGTCTGATGTCTTAAAACAAACCCATGAATTTGTGTAAAGCACAACGCGTATGTTTATCTTTAAATGCTGTTCAAATATTGCTACATCATCGAGCATGACTTTTCTATGTACCGGCCATCCCAACTCACTATGTAGTTTTTAAGCACCTTATAACAGTTCGACATCTGTCATTTTTACCTGTGACATGAGGGCTGTGAGGCTACCTGCAAAACACAGGTTATTATCAGTGTTATTCAAGTCTATCAAATACATCCTTTTCTTATGAATAATTTGGCTAAATGGTATAGTCTTTAAGACCCTACGAGCCCCCCCCCCCACCCTGATTTCTTATGACAAGTACAACACGAAATATATCACAAACCTGGATTTCTCTGTGACTCTGAAGGAGTTTAGCGATCTGATCTAAAAAATCATCAGCATCTAATGCTTCTGGGTTTAACTTTCCAGAATACAAGGAATTGTGAAAAAGAGATTAATGTAGATGCACCTGTATATAATCACCAGGTGAAACTCTGCTGCTAACCTCATCCAGAATATGCTGAATACCTTGCCGAATGGTGTTTTGAGCCTCAGATAATGATGTTACCCTGTCTAAATTAATAAACCGAAATTCCTCTGAATAAATTACACCATTAAACTTGTCCAATTTACGATCCCAGCTTTTCACAAACTGAACATAGCTAACTGGTTCTGATTCTTCAGAGGGGTCTAATGCAAGATTATTTATTCTGTCCTCTGAAACACGATGATCAAAGACACAGCTTTCACCACGCTCTCCGTATTCTGTATCGGCGTGTATAGATTCGCCGTCAGAAAAACTTTCGCTGTATGATCTTTTCCTGTTAGACTTCTCTCCCATAGTCGCTGATTTTCTAACATTTTCTTGATCTGAAAAAGAAAACGTAGGGGCTAATACTTTTTTTTCTTTTACAGCAGCCTTAAAATCTAGGTGAGGAATAAAGCCTTAATACTTACTATTTTGCTTGTCTTTTGGCTTTCGGTAAGGAGCTGGTTGCTCTTCTGTATCGGCGTGTGTAGATTCACCGTCAGAAAAACTCTCGCTGTATGTTCTTTTCCTGTTAGACTTCTCTCCCATAGTCGCTGATTTTCTATCATTTTCTCAATCTGAAAAAGAAAACGTAGGGGCTAATACTTTTTTTTTTCTTTTACAGCAGCCTTAAAATCTAGGCGAGGGATAAAGCCTGAATATTCACTGTTTTGCTTGTCTTTTGGCTTTCGGTAAGGTACCGTCTGTTGATTAGGTTGGTCATCTTGTTTTGTAGCATCTTCTTGGTCTAAAATAAAAAAGATTAAAGGTTGAGACACATTATAAAGAGCATAGCTGCTGGAAAATAAAAAAAACACACTATATACCTTTTAACTTTCTTTGCTGTCTTCGTTTTGTAAGAGAGAGCTTATTTGTAAAACCCGGTTTCTGCCCCTGTTTTTAAAGACAATCATAAATTCAGAGACAGAAACATTACATAACCAGTATTTTTAAAAAGTAAGATTCATATCTACTCACAATGTTGGTGTCTGAAGCACATGGTTCTGATATGGCCTCCTTACCATCTATAGACTGCGTGATCTGTTTTGTAGCAGCTTCCTGGTCTTTAATATAAAAAAAAAAACCATAAGACACATTATAAAGAGCATGGCTACTGGCAAACTGAAAAACATACGACATACCTTTTAACTTTCTTTGCTGTCTTCATTTTGTAAGAGACAGCCTATTTGTAAAACCTGGTTTCTGCTCCTATTTTTAAAGACAATCATAAATTCAGAGACAGAAACATTACATAGCCAATATTTTTAAAAAGTAAGACTCATATCTACTCACCATGTTGATGTCTGAAGAGGTGCCGATGGTACAAGCTATAGAGACTATGTGATCTTTCTGGCAGCTGAAATGTACTGCGCCTTTTTAAATGAAATTCTTTGATGGGATTTACAGCCCCCAGACTCTTTAACTGAAACAAATCTGGATCTCTGGCCTATTTTTTATTTATTTAACTGTATTTATATCCCGCTTTTCACCGGGTCAAAGCGGTGGGACATATAACCAGGGGGGGAATCAAATGTGGGGGGGGGGGCATCACCGGGGGTTCAACATTGATGATTTTTGGGGTGAACATAGAGACTGACAAGATAGCATAGTTACTGGTTTGGAGATCTTGGAGAGAAATAGGGGGGGGGGGGTTCCTATTCAGAGATGTTCTTGGAACAGGATGGTTTTTAGCTGCTTTTTGAATGATGGGAGATCACCGTTGTTCCTGATGTGGTTTGGTAGAGAGTTCCAGAGGGATGGGGCATAGAGTTCAAAGGCTCTGTTGCAGGTCCGTTGAGTTGCTTTGGTTCTTTTGTGGGGGATGGTAATGGAGCTGTTGGAGGATTGTCTGGTTGTTCTGCTGTGGGTTGGGCGAGGCAGTAGGGCGCGGAGTGGGGTGCCCTGTGTTTGGTGGATGGTTTTGTGGGTGAGTAGAAGAGTTTTGTACTTGATTCTTGCTTCGATGGGGAGAATATGAAGGTCCCTCAGAATTGGGGTGATGTGGTCTCGTTTCCTTGCATTGTGAATTATTCTCGCCGTGGTGTTTAGGGCAGTTCGGAGGGGATTGGTCTGTGTGGCAGGTAGGCCATGGTAGATTATGTTGCAGTAGTCCAGATGAGGGAGTGTTAGAGCTTGCATTACTGTCCTGAAGTCTTGTGGTTCGAGGAGGGGTCGGAGGCGTTGTACCTTTTTCGCCTTGTGGAATACAGTTCTCGTGGTCTTGTTGATTTGTTGCTTAAGAGTTAGGGCTTGGTCAATGATAATGCTGAGATATCTTATGTGTGGTTGTACTTGAATTTGCGTGGTTCCCATGGTGAGGTGAGTGGGTGGTTTGAAGTCTGGGTCTTTTGTCACTATAAGGGCTTCGGTCTTCTTTATGTTAATGGATAAGTTGTTCTCTTGTAGCCAGTTGGATACGTCGGTGAAGCAGGTTGATAGCTGGCCATTTGTTGGGTCTGTGGTTGTAATTGGGGCGTAGAGCATTATGTCGTCGGCGTATATGTGGAAGTTGACATTGTGAGTGCGTATGACTGAGCAGAGTGGACGGAGGTAGATGTTGGAAAGCATGGCTGATAGTGTGGATCCTTGTGGTACTCCTTGATGTTGCTGGAAGGGGGATGAGGTGGAGGTTTTGGTGCGGATCAGTTGCTGTCGGTTGGTTAGATAGGACCTGAACCATTGGAGTACAGTACCTTTGATCCCAATTGCTTGGAGTCTGTGGATGAGGGTGTTATGGGAGATGGTGTCGAATGCCACTGATATATCCAGAAAAATTAGGATGTATCCGGAGTGTTTCTCTTGGGTTCCTATGATAAGGGTGTTCATCAGCATGGTCATTAGGGTCTCGACCCCGTGTAATGGTCGGAATCCGTGTTGCTGCGGGTCCAGTATGTTGTTAATGTCTAGGTGTTCTTGAAGCTGACGTTGGACTATCTTCTCAATTATCTTTGCGGTGAGCGGGAGGCTTGCTACTGGCCTGTAGGAGATGGGGTCTAGGGGATCTAGGTTGTGCTTTTTTAGGGTTGGTCGGATGATTGTGGTCTTGAGAGCGTCTGGCATGTGTCCTTGTTTAAAGGATTCATTTACGATGTGGGTTAGTGGTGCACTGAGGTCGTCTTTGGTTTTCTTTATCCAGTCGGCAGGGCAAGGATCCAGCGGGGAGGTGGTGGTGTTCAAGCAGGAGATGGTGGAGGATATTTCTTCTGTTGAGGTTGTGTCAAATGTATTCCAGTCTCTGATCAGGGTGGTGTAGGAAGTTGTCTTGGTTGTTGTTTCAGCGTAGTGATGTGGGTTTTGTGGTTGCTGCAGCTGTTTGTATTGTCGGACTAGAAGATCAGGGGGGATGTCTGGCAGCTGGTCGGAGTTGCTGGGTGCTTTTGTTAGATTTTTGACAATTTGGAAGAGCTCTCGAGGTTTGTTTATGGCTGTTGCGATGATTTTGGTGTGGTAGACTCTTTTGGCATTGTCAGTTTCTGAGTGGTATGCATTGAGTTCGTGGAAGTACTTTGCTTTGTCTCTGTCGCTTTTGGTTTTTCTCCATTTCCTTTCGGTTCTTCTAAGTCTGGTTTTCAGTTTGCGGAGGCTGGGGGTGAACCATCGGGCTTTTGAGGAGATGGGTCTGGTATTGGTGCTGTTTCTATTTGTGCTGGCTGCTGAGGAGATTGTGGTATTCCAGTTGTGGATCAGGACATCAAGGTTGTTGGAGTCTGTGTGTAAGTTAGGCAGGGTTTTTGTTAGGAAGTCTTCCCTGTTAAATGCTTTGAATCTCCTTGCGTGGTGTTTGTTTTCTCTGTTATTTTTGAGTTGATAGGTGTGGGATATGTTGATAATGTAGTGGTCTGACCATGGTACTGGCGAGATTGTTGGTTTTCTGTATGAGGAGACGGTTTGGGAGTTTAGAAATATGAGGTCAAGTATGTTTCCTTTTTCATGTGTTGGTTCTCGTATGATTTGTGTCAGGTCCATTGCTGTCATGGCGTTGAGGAAGGTTTCTGCTTGCTTCTCCTGGAGTGATGGGAGGTTGAAGTCTCCTAGGATAATTTGTTCCTTTGAAGGGCTGGTGCTTTCGGAGATGAGGTGTAGAATCTGTGGTAGGTCAGAGGTTGTGGTGGGTGCACGGTAGATCAGGCATATCGAGAGGTATTTGTTGGTGAGGGTGAGGATGTATGCTTCGTTGGAGGTTTCTGCGGCATGTATCCGGAGGTGGAGGTTGTCTTTGGCAATGATGGCTACACCTCCGCCTTTGTCATGTGTCCAGGAGCAGTGTTGGAGGCTGTATCCCTTTGGTGTTAGCTGGTTCATTACTACTGTGTCGTGGTCTGTTAGCCAGGTTTCTGTTACACAGAGGATGTCAATCTTCTCAGTTGTGATCAGGTCCCGGAGCATATGGTATTTGTTCCTGACTGAGCGAGCGTTTATGAGGGAGATGGAGAGGTGGTGGTGGTTTGTGGGGTTGGTGGTGTAGGTTGGTGTGCAATGTGAGAGTGAGTGAGTGTGTGCATGGTTGTGTGTACGGTTGTGGATGCATGTGGGTTGAACTGTCGTGATGTCTGGGCAGAGAGGGTTGCAGGGTTTGGCTGAGTGGAGGTAGAGGGTTAGGAGGGGGGTTAGGAGATAAATGGGGGTTAGGAAGGGTGGCATGCTGTGTGGGAGTACCTGGGTTTCCGGAGTGGTGAGGTCTTTTCTTTGCGAAGTTGTTGTTGTCGTTGTTCTTCGGTTCGGTGGTGGAGGTGCCTCTGTTGGATGTAGTGTGGCTTTTTTTGAGGAGGATATGTTGGTTGCTTGCTTCTTTTTTGTGCACCTCTGTGCCGCGCCTAAGGACCATGCCAAAGGGTCCTCTGGCAAGGCCCCTATTGTTTTATGTGTCACCCCACCCCACAGCTAATTCACACCACACCATTTTTTTTCTTTTTTCACAGACAGTACATTGTAATAGATGTTATATATTGTGTATGTGGACCTATGTGGCTAATACACATTCCCCCATTCCCAGACGTTCTCCACATTCTTATCATATGGCCTATTGTGTAGGCCACGCCCCAATAATTCACACAGTACTAGTTTTTCCAAACAACACATTGTAGGTTTAATTAACTAGGAATTCCTAAAACACACCACACAAAGCTGTAGGTTCAAAATGTTTTATTTCAAATAAAATGTTTTCATCTTGTGAACTGATTCATTTGAGCATTACAAGTTTCTGGAAATACATACATTTTCATAAAAAGTCAATTTTTACCGAACTTGGTGTTTTTTTAAAGAACGATCAATAATCTCTGTCACAGATTAAACCTTCCACTAGCTCCATGTTTATGTTTATGTTTATTTTGAAATTGATATACCGCTCAGGCCAGAGGCATTAGAGCGGTTTACAATACCATATCATTTAAGGAGAAAAGGAAAGGAACGCCATTTAAATGATAGGACAGAAAGAGGACAGAGACAGTTAGACAGATAAGAGAAGAAGAGGAACATGGAACAGTGAGTTACCACAAATCAGCAGCATATCACCCCAGTCCAAATCATAACATCAATGCTACCCTCAGCAACAGTCTGCCACAGATCTAAGCAAAATATTGAGCAGTTGTCCTGGATTTCTACTAGTATTAAAATCTCTGATGAGTTCAAACAAAAAATTAAAATTTTCATAAACTAGGTCAGGTGCTTTCATTTTATGACCAACAATCATGGCAACATTTACAATAGGTCCTAGACACAACCTGTTAAAAGTTTTATGGATTTTCTGTTGTATTTCCTTGTGCCCCCACCTCAGGCAATCATAATGTCTTTGCCCTGGAGCATGTATTAGACAAGCTGCACAGTCTCTATGCATAACGTTCTGCCAGCATTTCTTGATAATACAGCACACCGTTGCTTGTATAACAAATTTAAATGTGTTTATTTCTTCAGGTTTTGAGTTGTCCTTTTGGCTGACTATGACATCAAATGCCTCCCTTTGATATGTACAGAGAAAGCACAAGCAGTGTAGATTGATTGCCTGTATGTCCTCTAGCTCTTGTAGGAGTGGAGATTCGTTACTTCCTTACAAAAAGAAAACAGGGTCAGTGTGAAATGAACTGCCTCTTCTATAACACTTTTCTACAAAAAAAAATAAAAAAAGACTTCTCTTACCTCTGCTGATCCTAGTTCTTCCAGTAAACAGGTTGTTTCTGCATCTGCTGCGGCATAATTTAATTCTATGTCCTCTGGATCCATTGCGTTGTCATCCGGTAAGTCAATTTCGGTGCCTAAATCACAAAGATCTTGAGAGTCAAACAACTTTTGGGCATCTGGTAAATATTCAACCCCTGATAATTCATGTTCAGACTCTGCCAGACTCTCCTGTTGTTCAAATGAATTTTCTATCAGTGGATAACCCTCTGCTGCGGCATCATGATCCTTAAGAAAATAATTAATGTTATTCACCCTGTTGGAAATTCTGCTTGGTGTTCCAAAAAGAGCCATTTTTTTCTTTTTGAATCTCTGTGTTAGAATTTTCCCCACACAGGACACACAACCTTACACCAGGAGCATGCTCAGAACACCTGGAGCATGCTCAGAACAAGTCTCTTGTTTCGGCCAATCACGTGTTACCATATCCTAGAAGCATGCTCAGACTTGTTTCTCTGTATTTTTTTTTTTTTATTTTCAAAGCCACTAAAAAATAGCTGTTGTGGGATTTGAACTCTTCTTTCTTCACGACCTATCCCTCACGCAGCATGTTGTTTTTCCCACCCACCAAGCAGGTCACACCCTTGATCTCTTCCTGACCTCTCCCTCTTCCTCCTTCTCTCTCTCCAATATCAGTTCTTTATCGCTTCCCTGGACGGACCATATCTGTCTCTCTGCCACTTGCTCTTTCCCTGAAACCACCCCCTTCCCCTTCCCTCTCTCCGTCCTTGCCAACTCAGCTCCGGCGCACTCTTACCCCTCTCACTCTTCAGCAATTCCCCACAGCAGCCGATCTTTTGCCTCCTGACTTTTCTCTGCTTTCCCCTACTTCCCAGGCTACCCTCTGGTCTTCCACTCTCTCTACCGCTTTAGATCTGGTAGCCCCTCTACGCCCCCGCCCTGTCCGATCCCGCCCCTCCCACCCCTGGTACCACCATGGCCTTCGGCTGCTTCGGGCCCAGCTACGTAGAGCTGCACGGCTCTGGCGTAAAGCTCCTTCTCCTGCTACTTTGGCAGTTTTCAACTCCCACCACTCCTACTATCGTTCAAAAGTTCATTCTGCTAAATGTTCCTACTTTTCCGATGCTATATCTAAAGCCCCTAACCAAACTCGGCATCTTTATTCTGTCTTTCAGTCCCTTGTCTCTCTGTCAACTCCTCATTCCAATGCCTCTGTCCCCTCTCTCCCCTCTGCGTCTCAACTCGCTTCCTTTTTCAGTAATAAAGTTTCATCTTTGAGGACCTCCCTACCCTCTTGCCCTGCTCCTATTGATCCCCCCCCCCCATCTCTTCCCCCCCCTCCCATCTCTCAACTCTCCCACGTCTGGGCTTCCTTCGAACTAATCACCGCTCCTGAGCTATTACACCTTCTGTCCTCTTCCAAGAAGACTTTCTGCTCTCTCGATCCTATTCCCTCCTCCTGGCTTCTCACTCCTTCCCTAGGATTTCTTCCTTATATTCTCACTATGTTCAATTCTAGTCTTTCCACTAGGGTCTTTCCTAAACCCTGGAAGCAAGCTCTAATATGTCCTATTCTTAAAAACTCTTCACTCGATCCCTCGGTCCCTGCTAGCTATCGTCCTGTTTCTAATCTGTCTTTTCTCTCTAAATTGTTGGAGAAGTTTGTTTTCGCTCAACTTTCCCACCACTTGGATTCTACGAATTTCTTGCACCCTCGCCAATCTGGGTTTCGACGGGGTCACAGTGTTGAGACAATTCTCTTAGCTTTCACAAACGCTTTACATGTAGCACATGAATCTGGTGATATCTCGGTGGCAGTTGCTTTGGATCTTTCAGCTGCTTTCGACCTGGTGGACCATTCTCTTCTTCTACACCGTCTGCGGGATGCGGGTCTCTGTAGTACAGTTCATCACTGGTTCCACTCTTTTCTCTCTTCTCGCTCCTGTGCAGTCATTTCCTCTCTGCCTTCTACCTCTCCCTCAGATTCTCACCCTCTTCCCTGTGGGGTTCCCCAGGGCTCAGTTCTCGCGCCTCTTCTCTTTAACCTTTTCCTGGCCCCTCTTGCCTCCCTGATCCAACAATTCGGTATCTCTACATTTTTCTATGCCGACGATATTCTCCTTCTCTATCATACTTCTCCCTCTTGTTCAGACCTCTCACCCCTTAACGCCTGCCTTGCAGCTGTGGCAGACTGGCTGACCCTTAACTGTCTTCACTTGAATCCCACTAAGACTGTGGCTATTTGGTTCTCGCATGGTAGTCCCCCTCCATCACTAGTCCCTTCTTTTTCTGGCACTCCTGTACCCTTGGTCTCCACTTTTCGGTACCTGGGGGTGCACTTTGATTCAGACTTATCTTTTCACTCCCATATCTCTCAGGTTACTAAAACCTCTTTCTTCTTTCTTCGTCAGATTCGCTCTGTTCGCCCTTTTCTTTCCCCTTCTGCTCTTGCTACTCTAGTACTCTCTTTAGTCATATCCCGTGTAGATTTTGCCAATTCTCTTTTCACCGGTCTGCCTAAGAATCGTCTATCCCGCTTTCAACGCATTCAGAACACTGCCGCACGCCTTGTCACTCACTCCTCCCTCCGCGATCATATAACCCCCATATTATTCCACCTCCACTGGTTACCGGTATCTTTCCGTGCTATGTTCAAATTACTGACCCTGGTTCACAAAGCCTTTCACGATAGCACTCCACAGTATCTCACGGACCTCCTCTTTTTCCACTCCCCTAGACACACTCCCCGCTCATTTCATCTTAATCGCCTTACCCTCCCCTCCCCCTCCCGAGCTCACCTTCAGTCTACCTGTTCTACCGCTTTCTTCTTCGCTGGACCCGCCCTTTGGAATGCCCTTCCCTCTTCCCTCCGTTTAGAACCCCAACACTCTACCTTCAAACGAGACTTGAAAACTCATCTGTTCTCTTTAGCCTTTGATGTTCCCTCTCCTTTTGTGTAACTTCTTCTTTCCCCTCACCTTTTGTCTGCTCTTAGGTCTTCTTCTTCTTCTCATGTTCCGTCTGTCTGCTTTCCCTCTCATTCTGTCCTATAATATATTGTACACTTCTCTTCTTTTCCGCTGGCTTTTAGCCTTCTTTTATTGAATTTTAAATTGTACACCGCCTTGGTTTTTGTAGAAAGGCGGTTTTTATCAAATAATAAACATAAACATAAACATAACTCAGGTCTCTCTCTCTCTGTATTTCAGTCTGAACTACAGGACTGCCAGAATACTTCTCTCTAACAGTGAGGTCTTAAAAGCAAAATTCTATCACATGGACAGCACTGGTTCCTCTAACAAAGATGTGTTAATTGCGGTTTATTTTGGAAAGAAAAGCTTCTATACCAAGGGCTGTGTCGCTGCGAAAAGCCTGTATACCCAAGTGCTGTGTCTCTGCGAAAAGTCTGTATACCAAATGCATTGTGTTCCTGCTGCTGCTACCAAAGGGTTATTTTTAACAATCAGTTCTAAATAGCCTGCAATACACATAAAAGAATTGCACTGCTTTGTGAGAAAAAAGAACTGGGGAAGGGGGGAGAGAAAGCATTTTTTGTTTTGTTTTCCAGGATTCCTGCTTTTGCAGATGTCAGCATTAACCAGAAGCAAAACACATTTCCAGAGTCAGTCACTCTGCTTCTGCTGATGTCATCACTGTTACCGGTGATGTCATTTCCGATGATGTAGGCTGGGGCGTGGTTGAGGGTGGGAGGGCATGGATGTGGCACAAACCCGGAAGTGGGCACTGACTGGCTAATGCCAACATTGTGGGGTGGGGTGTGGGTGTGGCACAAACCTGGAAGTGGGCATTGATTGGCTGATGTCATCCTTGGGGGTGGGGTGGGGGCGTGCCAAAGTGGGTGGGTGTGGCCACGCCTAGGGGTGTGGATGGGCAAGGCTAACTCACCATTCACTTCTATGGGAGGGGGTGTGGCCTGAGGCGGGACATACACCAGAAGTGAGCGCTGATTGGCTCCTGTCATCCTTATCTCACCTGTTAATCAGTTTGATGAGTAGTGTACCCATTATACTACTATCGTGGATAACATGTTGAAACCCTCCGCCCAGTGTGCAGTGACAACCAAGAAGGCCAATAGAATGCTAGGAATCATAAGGAAAGGAATAAAGAATAAAACAAAGGATATTATAATGCCTCTGTATCGTTCCATGGTGCGACCGCACCTTGAATATTGTATGCAATTCTGGTCATCATATCTTAGAAAGGATATAGCGGAATTAGAAAAGGTACAGAGAAGAGTCACCAAAATGGTAAAGTGGATGTCTTTAACTTATTGTATATAGATCTTGTTGTTTTATTGATGTGGGTGTTTAGATACAATGTTTGATCAAGAGTTACATCTAGATACCTTGCTTCCTTTTTGACCTCCAGTGATGATTTCTTGACTTTTATTTCAGATGGTGGTGTAAAATCTTTATCTTTGGAGATAAACAGGACCTCTTGGGTCTTTTATGTTGTACGCTTTTTGTATTCTAACTTGCTGTGCAAATTTGTATTGTACTGTTCTGGGGTGGATATGAAAAACTTGAATAAACAAATTTGAACATAAAGTTTATTTTGAGGTTTCGAGAGGTGAGCCATTCTGACGTTTCATTAAAGCAAGATATTATTTGTTGAAGGTTGAATTTTGATGCGTTATAAGGATGATATAACACAATGTCATCTGCATCGATATTGCAATTTACATTATGTCTCTGAAATGTGTCACAGATTGGTTGCAGATATATGTTGAATAATAACGCTGATAGTGCTGAACCTTGTAGTATGCCTTGATGATGACCGTATAATTTTGAAGTTTCATGACCTATTTTCACCTGTTGTGTTCAGTCAGTGAGATAAGATCTAAACCATTACAGCACTATTCCTTCATTTCCAATCTCCTTGAAACAAGTTATTAGAATGCCGTGATTTATTTAGTCAAATGCAGAAGCTATGTCTAAGAATATGAGTATGAATGATTGTTTCGGTTTTTCAATACCCTTTATTAGCCTGTCCAAGAAGGATATTAGGAGTGTTTCTACTTTGTGGTACAGTCTGAATCTGAGTTGATGTGGATCAAATGGGAATGCTTGTCTATGTATTCTTGAAGTTGATTTAGAACAACCTCATCAATTATTTTTCCTATGAACAAAGGCTTGATATCGGTCTATATGATTCTGGACATGTTTTGTCTAAGGAGGTGTTCTTTAATATAGGGCGGATGGTTGCCTTTTTTAGACATTTAGGCATGTAACTTGGGATAGTGATAGATTAACTATTTTGAGTATGGTGGGGTAGTTTCTGTGTGGGTAAGTTTTACTCAATTAACTGGGCATGGGTCTATTGGGGAAGTTGTTGTATTAATGGGCATGATTATTTGTTCAAGCTGATCAATATTGACTTGAGAAAATGAGTGCAACACTATTCTGGTGGTATTGATTTTTGGAGTTGTTGAAGGACGGCGTGAGGTCTTAGTTTGTTCATATAGTGATTAGCTAACTCCTGAGGGTGTATCAGAGTTCGATTTACCATTGAGTTGGGTGCTTTGACTAGGGATTTTATAATGTTGAATAGCTCCCTAGAGTGATTTATCGAATTCATGATTATCTTTGTGTGGTATTCTTTCCTCTTGTTGTTGATGCATTCTCAATATATACAAAGGGTGGACATATATAGGTTCTTGTCTTGGGTTACTTTGGTTGTTCTCCATTTGCATTCTATTTTTCTCAATTGTCTTGTAATGTTTCTTAGCTCCTGAGAGTACTACAACTTAGATCGGTTGTTCTTCCTGTAGTGTTTTGCTTGATTGCTAGACAGGGCTCTACTAATGACTAGTTCCAGTTGTCAATTAATTTATCCAAATCATCTGTTTCTTCATTCAGTTGGGGTAGAACCTCTGGATGTTTTACAGCCAAAAGGAGCACTTTCCTAATGCGTATTCATGCCTGGGGAGCATGAAACTTGAATGGGGTCACAGGCAATCCTGATGTTTCTGAAATCAGATGGGAACATTTAAATCCATTACACTACCTCAGACACACCTATGCCATACCTCCTGCTTACTTGGGCATCCTTGAAGTGGAGATGTCCTAAAAAGCCCTGAGTAAAATGGCCCTGGGGACGTTGCCATGCTTTTTATACTCACATGCACATTTTCAGACATCTGCCCTCTTTATATAAAGGTGACAAGCATCCTTGTAAATAAGAAACATAGAAACACGACAGCAGAAAAAGATCACATGACCTATCTAGTCTGACCAGCAGCAGATCAGCTCATTGGGGGCTGCAGTGGATCAGCTCCAGACAGAGCTGTAGCTGCAGAGAATATAGGAGCCACAAGTCCCAGGAAGGGCCCAGCAACAGAACGGATCAGCTCCAGGGGAGCTGTGGCAGCAGAATCAGCTCCAGGGAAAGCTGCAGTGGCAGAATCAGCTCCATAGAGAGCTACAGCGGCAGAGAGTCCATGCCAGGCTAGGAGCCACAAGACCCAGGGAAGTCCCGCAGCAGATTAGATCAAGGGAGAGTTGTAACAGCTGTTCTGGATTGGGCAGAAGTGCAATACCCTTTCCAGATCAGAGGAGAGCTCAGAGAAGGCGGAGTCAAGACTACAGCCTCAGTGATTGGACAGAACTACAAAACCTCTCCTTTCACAAGCAGCCACCGGTCCAGAGCTCCAGCAATGGGTGAGACTTCGGGCTGGTGGGCAAAGAAAAAGGGAGGAGAGTCAGGAGATAGGTCATTAAAGTAATTCCATAATCTTTAAAGGTTTACTTAAGTCATTATGTATAAGGTTATAATTGGTTGATTGAACTGCCTTATCTCTGTATTGCTATTACACCTTAATTTAATTTAATTTAATTAACAGTTTCTTATATACCGCATCTTCCCAAGATCAAATGCGGTTTACATAGAACAAGGTAACATAACAGACAGGTGTCTGTTTTTACAGTGAACATCTTAGAACCATAACAACTATATTACAATAATAGAACAAGCAAGAACTATTTACAGGGAACAAAATAAGTAACAGATACAGTGTTGTATGTGACATTTAAGGATAATAAGCATATAGAGTTTCACATCATTTGTCAATTCTAGTTTGGTTATGGGGAAACTTACTTGGTATTATCCATTTTCTAGCAGGGGAGGTGTGTTTGGCATAGATCCGTAGTATGATGTGAACAGGTGCGTTTTAAGTTTTTTGCGGAATTCTTTAATCTCTACAAGTGATCTTATTTCAACTGGAAGGGCATTCCATAGAGTGGGGGTAGCGTGTGAGAATGCCTTTTTGTTTGTTATCTTTCTGGATTTTATAAATTCTTTCGGAGTCCTTAATTTGTTTGTATGATCTCTCCTGTGTAAGTTATTAGTAGGTTGTTTAGTGATGAGGTTGGCTAGGGTGGGTGGTGCCATGTTGTTTAGAGTTTTGAAGGCAGTTGTAAGAGTTTTGTGTATTATTCGGCTTTGTATCGGAAGCCAGTGTAAGTTCTCCAGTATCGGAGTGATATGTTGAAATGGGGGGACCTTCATAATGGTCCTGGCCGCTGCATTTTGTGCAATTTGTAGTCTTCTCAAGTTTTGTTTTGTTGTGCCTAGGAGTATTAGGTTTGCAAAGTCGAAATGAGGCGTGATTATGGCTTGTATTATTTGCTGGAAATCTTGTAGGTGCATTAGAGGGCGTAGCTGCTTTAAGATTTTGGGTTTGAAGTATACTTTCTTCGTTGTATTTCTTATATGTGTTTCCATGTTGAGATGTGTGTCAAGTATTACACCTAGATATCGTACTTCCTTTTTTAGTTTGATTTCTTTGTTTTGCAGAGTGATGTGTGTAGGGGGTGAGTATGAGAGGTTTCTTGTTACAATTAGGGCTTCTGTTTTTGCATGATTGATGTAGAGGTTATTTTCATTTAGCCATGTAGTTAGTTCATTAAAACACTCAACGAGTAATTGAATTGGTATATTGGGGATTGTAAATGGAATGTACATCATTATATCGTCTGCATATAAGTGATAGTAAACGTTGAATTTTTTAAATATATTACAGACATGCTTTATGTAGATATTAAATAGGAGGGCTGATAGTGCTGATCCTTGAGGGAGACCTAGTTCCTGGTTGTATGTCTTGGATGTAAGGTTGCCAATTTGTACTGTTTGTGTTCTATTGCTTAGATAAGAGGTGAACCAATTAAGTACAGTTGAATTTATTCCTATTTGTTTGAGTTTCTTAAGCATTAGAGAATGGCTTACGCTGTCAAATGCTGCAGAGATATCGATGAATAGGAGTAAAAATGCTTGCTTGGGATTGTCTATTCCTTTTACAAGTGTGTCAATGAGTACTGTTAAGAGTGTCTCAACACCATGGCGTGGGCGAAACCCATATTGTTGTTCATCGAGAGGGGCTGAAGTGTCTATGTGTTCTTGAGTCTGGATTTGTACAACTTTCTCTATTAGTTTTGCCATGAAAGGAATACTAGAAATGGGTCTGTAGGAATTAGGCGATGTTTTGTCAAGGGTGGCATTTTTGAGTATTGGTCGGATAAGGGCATGTTTTAGTGAGGGGGGTAAGTATCCAGTTTTAAGGGATAAATTGACTACTTATCTGCTTGAACCACTTATTATAATATGGGTTGTACATACTGCATTATTGTATCACAATACCTGATGTATATATTTTGTAAATAAATTGTAAATACTATTTAAGCCAGCCTTGTTCACAGCAGTGTTTTTGAGAGGTTTTCCTGGGGTGAAAGGAGCAAACTCCTGCCATTTAACACCTTTCTTCCCCAGGTGTAGGCACCAGGCACCAAATTTACAAGGACTGGCGGAGCCCGCCCTCAAGGGGACACCAGCCAGGCTGGTCCCAGACCCAGAAAAGCACCCAAGGGGGCGCTACATGCACATTACTTCTGAGTCTATCTCCTTTCACCCTCATCCCATGTCCCCTTGTAGCAGAGCTTACTTTCAATCAAAAAAGGCTCTCCTCCTGTGCATTTATGCCATGGAGGTATTTAAGCATTTCGATCCTGCCTTTCCTCTAACATAGACATATTAAGATCTTTAAGTCTGTCCCCATAAGATTTATAATGAAGACCACTAACCATTTTAATAGCCACCCTCTGCATCAACTCCATCCTGTTTATATCCTTTTGAAGTTGTGGTCTCCAGAATTTCACACAATACTCCAAATGGGGTCACACCGAGACTTCTACAGAGGCACTATCACCTCCTTTCTTCTGCTGGGCATTCCTCTCCCTGTGTACCCAAGCATCCTTCTAGCTTTTGCAGTCACTTTTTCTACCTGTTTATCCACTTCAAGATCAACAGAAACAATCATCCCAGGTCCCATTCTTCTTTCGTGGACAGAAATACTTTGTCCCCTACACTATACCACTCCCTTGGATTTGTGCAGCCCAAATGCATGACCCTGTATTTCTTAACATTAAATCTCAGTGTTCAATTTATTTATGTTGCCTGTGCAGAATGGTGTCAAGGCTTTACTGAAATCTAAGTATACCACATCTAGAGCTCTCCCTCTGTCCAACCTTCTGTTCACCCAGTCAAAGAAATCAATCCGTGCTGCCTCAGATCCTGCAATCCATTAGACTCCAGAAACCTATCTTCTGTTTTAGCAGCATTTCCAATAATTTATTACATCCAAGGGTGTTGAAAGAACTGAAATATGAGATTGTAATGTTTAAAAGTGTTTAATTACATTTGATATATCACTCAGGCCGAAGCATCAGAGCGGTTTACAATATTACAATGGAGTGGAGGAGTGGCCTAATGGTTGGGGTAAGGTACTTCAGGCCAGAAGGTCAGGGGTTCAAATCCCACTAGAGGACAGCAACCTTGGGCCAGAAGGACTGGGGTTTCTAGTCCCACAGGTGCTCCTTGTGGTCTTGGGCAAGCCACTTAACCCTCCATAGCCCATGTTCCCTGTAAAATAGTTATCTCCAAGTTATAATGCCCTCTTCAGTGTAATTTCTGTTTGTTCAATGTAATGCACTGATGCAGAATAGTGTGGTATATAAAAGAATGTAAATAAATGTTACAGAAAATATGAAAAGAACACCATTTATAAGATAGGACAGAATAAGAGATACAGTGATAGTTAAAGGACAAGAGGAAAGGCTCCTTATAGCATCCAGAGAGGTAGATATCATACCACCAGGTGTACAAGTGGCTGCCTATTGTCCACGTCTCATGGTACTTCATAACAAGCTTGACCATATTCTTTTCTCCTCACGGTTCAAGCCAGGCATGGGCATGCTGCTGGAATGGCTGCTTTTAAACCGTTGCTGCCTGGATGTAATTGGCAGGAGCAGATAATGAGACAGAGCTTCCACTCACAGCCTCCGATGCCGGCTTCACCCCTCCGCAACCCCGATCGCCGCGGCAAGCAGAACCAATATAGCAACAATTTACTCAGTCCTGCACGGTCCTACGCCTAAGAGCCACGCCAAAGAGCCCTCTGGTGAGGCCCTCAGGCGCGGGCCCGCAAGGCGCAGGCGCGTCGGTGGAGTGACGGTTTTAAAGCCGTTGCACAGCTGTAGACCAGCTATTAGTAATCTGTGAAATATCATTAAAATCATCTGTAATACCCTAAGATTGGAGAATGGGGAACGTAACACCAATCTTTAAAAAGAGTTCCAGGGGTGATCCGGGCAACTACAGACCAGTGAGCTTGCCATCAGTACTGGAAAAAATGGTAGAAACCATCATAAAGAACAAAATTTCTGAACATGGCTTAATGGGAGACAGCCAACATGACTTTAGACAAGGAAAATCTTGTCTTACTAACCTGTTATGTTTTTTTGAAGGCGTGAATAAACAGGTAGACGAAGGTGAGTCAGTTAATATAGTGTATTTGGACTTTCAGAAAGCCTTTGACAAGGTCCCTCATCACAAACTGTTGGCAAAACTAAAGAGTCATGGGATAGGAGGCAGTGTACTATTGTGGATCAGAAACTGGTTAAAAGATAGAAAGCAGAGGGTAGGGCTAAATGGCCAATTTTCCAATGGAGAAAGGTGAATAGTGGTGTACCCCAGGGATCTGTGCTGGGTTTGCTGCTTTTTGACATATTCATAAATGACCTGAAAAGGGAATAACAAGTGAGGTTATCAAATTTGCAGATGACAGAAAACTATTTCAAGTTGTTAAAACTCAAGAGGATTGTGGAAAATTGCAAGAGGATCTTGATAAATTGGAAGACTGGGCATCAAAAATAGCAGATGAAATTTAAGAACATAAGATATGCCATATTGGGTCAGACCAAGGTCCATCAAGCCCAGTATTCTGTTTCCAACAGTGGCCAATCTAGGTCATATGTACCTAGCAGTTTCCCCAAGAGACACAAGTTCCACAATGCTTGTACTGGGTCAAGCATTGATATCTTCGGTCACTTCTTAATAATGGTTTATGGACAAGTGCAAAGTTATGCACCTAGGGAAGAACAACCCAAACTATAGTTACACACCGGAAGGTTCCACATTAGGAACCACCACCCAGGAAAAAAGATTTAGGCGTCATCATGGATAACATGTTAAAACCCTCGGCCCAGTGTGCAGCGGCGGCCAAGAGAGCAAATAGGATGCTAGGTATCATAAGAAAAGGAATGGAAAATAAAACAAAGGATATTATAATGCCTCTATATCGTTCCATGGTGAGACTGCACCTTGAATATTGTGTGCAATTCTGGTCACCGTATCTTAAAAAGGATATAGCATTATTAGAAAAGGTTCAGAGAAGAACCACCAAAATGGTAAAGGAAATGGAAGGATACCCCTATGAAGAAAGGCTAAAAAGGTTAGGGCTCTTTAACATGGAAAAGAGACGGCTGACGGGAGATATGATAGAAGTCTATAAATTAATAAACGGAGTGGAATGGGTAAACGTAGATCGATTGTTTACATTATCAGAATATAGAAAGACTAGGGGACATGCAATGAAGCTACAAGGTAAACTACTTAAGACTAATAAAAGAAAATATTTTTCACTCAACGTGTAATCAAACTCTGGAATTTGTTCCCGGAGAATGTAGTAAAGGCTGTTAGTGTAGCTGGGTTTAAAAAAGGTTTGGACAAGTTCCTGGAGGAAAGGTCCATAAACCATCATTAAGAAGGGACCCAGGATATCAATGCTTGACCCAATACAAGCATTGTGGAACCTGTGTCTTTTGGGGAAACTGCTAGGTACATATGACCTGGATTGGCCACTTTTGGAAACAGGATACTGGGCTTGATGGACCTTGGTCTGGCCCAGTATGGCATATCTTATGTTCTTATGTTATTCACCACTAACCGGCCTGTAGTTTCTCATCTTCATCCTTACTTCTGCTTTTGCATAAAGGGACCCCATGTGCCTTCCTCCAGTCCTCTGGGATCACTCCCAACTCTAAAGAATCATTGAAAAGGTCAGTCAGTGAAATGGCTAGAATGTCCTCAAGTTCTTTCAATATTCTAGGATGTATCCCATCCAATTCCATCACTTTGTCTACTTTTAGTTTAGCTAGTTCCTCATAAACACAGTCTTCTAAAAATCGTTCAAGATTCCCTTCATTTCTATTCCTATTTCTGGGTGTTTTCTGAGGTCCTGCTCCTGGCCCTTCATCTATGAACACAGAACAAAAATATTTGGTAAGCAATTCTACTTTATCCTCATCAGCTTCTACATATTCCTCCCATTCAACCGTGAGTCTGACAATACCACTTTTGCACTTCATCCTCTTGCTAACATATCTGAAAAATGTCTTGTCCTCCCATTCTATTGCATTGGCTATTTTTTTTTGTATCTTTGCTTTCCTTACTACTTTCCTAGCTTCTCTAAGTTTTTACAAATATTGATGTTTGTCTTCCTCTCTCTGTAATCTCTTGTCCACAAACAACAGGTGCTGCAAACTATAGGACATTGTAAACTACAAATTCAAATGTAAAGAATTTAGCCATTGTAGATTCAATTGCAAATCAGTCAAAGAGGTCTGCCAACCAAAAAATATATCATCAAAGAGGCTCTTTTTGAGGGGGTACTCGATGGTACTGAGTACTGGCACTTTTTCATTGCCTACTAAAATTGGCCTATGGTCCTCATATATTAATGGCAGAGCCCTACATATTAATAACATTGCCTACTAAAATTGGCCTATGGTCCTCATATATTAATGGCAGAGCCCTACATATTAATAACATATTAAGAAGGGAGCCAGGATATCAATGCTTGACCCAGTACAAGCATTGTGGAACCTGTGTCTTTTGGGGAAACTGCTAAGTACATATGACCTAGATTGGCCACTGTTGGAAACAGGATACTGGGCTTGATGGACCTTGGTCTGACCCAGTATGGCATATCTTATGTTCTTATCCTCACCTTTTTGCTAGGAAAAATGTACTGATCTTCAATTTATTGATTCCAAAGTTGAACATATTGAAACCATTATGAGTCATACAAAACCCCCCTGAAACGTTCATCTGAGGTTTGAGCTAATTCCCTCTGTTGAAAGAAACCTTTTTGTTACTGTAGAATTAGCTTTTCTCTGTTCTGGTTCAAAATAGCTATAACTATTACTATGGAATTAGCTGCAGTTGAAGGAGTAATATGATCAGATTTATGTGCGTGGGTTAGGGTGCGTATGGATGTATTTTGGATGGTTTGTAAGCAACTGAGTTGGTATTGTGGTAGATCCGAGTAAACGATGTTACAGTAATCGAGGCGGGAGATTATTGTATGGAGCAGGACGGTTGTTTGGGCAGGTTTATCAAGAAAGGGTTGGACAGCACAAAACTACGTAATGTGCAAAAGGAGGACCTAATAACCTGTGCCAGTTGTGGGGAGAAAGAAAGTTTGGAATCTATTAGTACATATAAATACTGTAGGGTAGGCTGCAGTTGCACCGTTGTGTCTTCCAGGAAGGATGTTTGGTGCACCTGTAACCGAGTGCTATTGGTTTCGACGGATTAAGTTTCAGAGAGTTATTGCATAGTCACTGCACAACATTGTGCAGGCAAACATTAATAGGGGTCAGGGAAAAGTGCATCCATAGCGAACAAAAGAAGAATGTCATCAACATAGACATAACTAGAGATGCCAATGCTCTGAATTTGCATGACTAGTGGACTAAGAAATATGTTAAACAACAAGGGGGAAAGAGTTGAACCCTGCAGGACACCACAAAGTAGGGCTCAAGGGGTTGATATATCAGCGTGAACTTTCACCTGGTAGGAGCAATCCAACAGGAAAGATGAAAACCAGGAAAGCACTGTCCTATGAATGCCTGTCTCATACAAATGCTGAAGAAGTAGATCATGATCAACAAGATCAAAAGCAGCCGATAAATCTAAGGAGATCACAATGACAATTTTTCCTTGATCAAGGACCTTGTAAATTACATTTAGCACTGCTGCGATAACTGTCTCTGTGCTATGCAGGGGACAAAAGCTTGTCTAGGATGGAAAGTGAGGTCATCCTCAATATGGCTAGAGAGTTGCTTAAACACTGCCTTTTCAACAACCTTTGAGATGAAGGGGAGGTTGGATATGGGATGATAGTTTTTTGGGTTTTGAAGATTCCCCTGAGGATCCTTAGGGAGGAGCCATAGCACTGCTGTTTTCCAAGTGTCTGGGTCAGTATCAGAGGAAAAACTTGCATTTAGGATTGTCTGTAGGAATGGTAGAAGTCCCAGTGATTGTTCTGACAGCCACGTGAACGGAATAGGGTCTAATGGTGAAATAGTCTTACAGAGAGATTGGAGTGTCTGGGTAAGGACAAGCAGGGTGATGGGTGTAAAGTTTGACTAGATGTCTGTAACACAAGGAGAGTAAGATCAGACAGAGAGAAGGCCAAATGGGAGGAAAGAGTGAGTTTGAGTCTCTGTGTTTTCTCCGAGAAGAAATCCACCAGTTTCTCAGCAGAGGAGCCGGACCATGGGAGATTCCACTGGGTCTGGCTTAATGTACAAAGTTAAGACACTATAGAAAAGACTGATTTTACTAGGTGGGATGAGGCTTTGATAATATTAGAGAGATATTCCCTTTTGGCTTCGTGAACCTGAGGATGGTAGTGAGAACAACAACTATTAAAGAAGGACAGTGCCAAGGGAGAACGAGTTTTATGCCACCATATTTCTGCGGCTTGGGTTTGCCTTTTAAGGAGGTGCAGGCCCTCATGGTAACATTTGCTTGAGCAACGCAAACGACAGGCCCAAGTTTGTACAGGGGCAATTGAGACAAGTTTGGACACGTTCCTGGAGGAAAGGTCCATAAACCATTATTAAAGGGGACCCGGGAAATCCACTGCTTGCCCCAATACAAGCATTGTGGAACCTGTGTTTTTTGGGGAAACTGATAGGTACTTGTGACCTAGATTGGCCACTGTTGGAAACAGGATACTGGGCTTGGTGGACCTTGGTCTGACCCAGTATGGAATATCTTATGTTCTTAGGTGAAAGGGAATTCTGCTAGATGGTGGCCTGGTCATGTACTGGAAGGGATCCTAAGTCATTTGGGAACAACACTCTTGTTCCCTTGTACCTCCTCTCCCTATTGATCTATTTTTCTTGTATTATATTGTATTGTATTGTTTGTCTTAACTAGATTGTAAGCTTTTCAAGGAGGGATTGTTTTCTTATGTGTTTGAACAGTGCTGCGTATGCCTTGTAGCACTTTATAAATGATAAATAGTAGTAGTAGTAATATATAATGAGTAGAGGACCAGGATATCTGAAATTAGTGTCATCTTTGATTTGACAGACCTGCAATTCAGCAGAGCAATATGAACAGGAGCAGAGAGAGCTAGGGGAACATTCATAAATGGTCGCTGGTGCAGAAGTAGCCCGGAAAAGCAAAATATCAAATTACCTGTATCAGATATCCTCTTTGGCCCACCCCAATGTGGTCTGTAATAGCTCAGGGAACTTCATGTCTATACAGCTGTGGTCAACATTATTGGCACCCTTGCATTTTAGGTTATGTTGTGTACAATATCTTGAGAAATAATTGGAAATATTCCTACTGTGTATGACATCACAATATTTTAACAGTATGTTCAAAGGTACACAACAAATAAAAAGATGTCTGTGCATCTTAGATATAGTAATTTCTGAGAAAAAAACAAAATATGACCTGGACAGGATTAATGGCACCCTTCACTAATATTTGGTTGCACAACCCTTGGCAGTGATGACAGCCTCCAAATGTTTCTTATAGCCATCTATATGTTTCATACATCTTTCTGCCAGTACTTTCTTCCACTCTTCAACTGCGATTTGTTCCAGCTCATGCATGTTTCCAGGATTCCTTTTATCAATGGCAGATTTCAGCTCTTTCCAAAGCTTCTCGATTGGACTGAAATCAGACTCATTGCTGGCCATTTTAAAAAGTCCTTTTTTTCCTTTTTAACCATTCTTTTGTACTTTTGGATCTATGTTTTAGGTCATTGTCCTGCTGGAGCACCCACGACCCTCGACCCAGACCTAGCTTTCTGATACTAGGTAGCACATTACTTCAAAATATTGTAGCAGTCCTCCGACTTCATGATTCCTTTAATATGTTCCAGGCCTCCAGTTCCTGAGGCAGCAAAACAGCCCCACAACATTATGGAACCGTCACCATATTTAACTGTAGGAAAGGTGTTCTTTTCCTTACATGTTCCCTGTAAAATATAGTTATCTCCAAGTTATAATGCCCTGTTCAATGTAATTTCAGTTTGTTCAATGTAAACCGCACTGATGCAGAATAGTGCGGTATATAAGAGAATGTAAATAAATAAATAAATAAAAATATACGCTTCATTTCTTTGCCTGTAAATGTATCGCTGGTCTGCTTTGCCAAAGAGCTCAAGTTTAGATTCATCTTTCTACAGAACATTATCCAGAAGGATTGTGGTTTCTCAAGGTGGGTTTGGGCAAAGATCAAGCTTGCCTTTTAATGTCTAGTCTTTGAGCAGTGGGATCCTCCTTGGCCTTCACCCATGAAGTCCTTCTTTGTTTATTGTGTGGCATATGGTGCAGGTAAAAACCACTACTCCAGATTGCTCCAGGTTGGCCTTAAGCTCTTTGCATGTTGTACATAGTGTTTTTCCAACAGTTCGTACTAACCTTCAAAGACTTCTTGGATTAATTCTCCTCTTCCCATCATGACAGTTCCATGAGCAGAAAACCTCTTAATAACATTGTGAACTGTAGACACAGGAATCCAAAGGATTTTGGAGATGGCCTTGTACCCCTTTGAAGTTTGATGTTGGTGATAATAGCTTTTCTGATGGACTCAGGAAACTCCTCTGTCTTCAGGATTGTGAATGTGGCTATTTTAAACATTAAAACCATCATTCATTGGTTGATTCAAGTCATGGGAGTACTAACAACCGATCACAGGTGCACTTAATTTTACTTCAATAGGAATGTGGTTCTTTATTTATTTAGACAGTTTTGTATATCACCTTATCCTTCAATCAAAGTGGTCACAACACAATTGGGGGATACATTTAACACAAGGGGATATGAGACACATAACACTAATACTTACAGGGAACATGGGCAATGGAGGGTAAAGTGGCTTGCCCAAGACCACAAGGAGCACCTGTGGGACTAGAAACCCCAGTACGTCCAGCCCAAGGTTGCTGTCCTCTAGTGGGATTTGAACCCCTGACCTTCTGGCCTGAGGTAACTTGCCCCAACCACTAGGCTACTCCTCCCTTCTGGTTCTTCTGTTCAAAATAATTTGAATTGTTTATAAGGGTGCCAATAATCATGTCCTGACAATGTTCGTGTTTTTATACTATTTCCTTTTTTAATTGGTCTTGTGTTAGTAGATTTTTTTATGTGTCCAATATGTGTGCATATATAATCCTAAACCATTTTGCTGGCCACTTTTTTTTAGGAGATATTGGACATTAAGGGGTTGAACTGCAAGGGTGCCAGTAAGGCTGACCACAACTGTACATCTCTGTTTCAGCTCTCTCCTTAGGTTGTCTTCCCTTAATCCAGAGAAATTTCTCTTTGACAATGAACTCATGGTCTCTCATGCAAGTAGCATTTGTGGCAATCATTCCTGTAGATTCCTCAGATATCTCATAGGCATAATCCATGATTTATTTATTTATTTATTTAACAGTATTTCTAAACCGCCTTATCATAGTAATCAAGGTGGCATCACAGCAAACAATCTGGTAGTGTGAGTGTGTTATACATGCAGTGAGGGTGAGGATTTTGTTGAGTGTGTGTTGTATTGTGTGCTAGATTGGTTTGAGCTATGTACAATGTGGGCTATATACAGTGGTGCTAAAGACATTTATATACATACAGTGTTAGGCGGTAACATGTGCTGTTATACAGACAATTAGGTTATGTGATGTGACCAGGGCCGGATTTACCTTGAGTGAGGCCCTACGCCAACAAAAATTGTGGGCCCCCAGCAGGGGCGGCCCAAGGGGGGTGCGGACCTCATTTGCATAAGGGGCCTCATTTGCATAAATATTTGCATAATGTTACCATATACTAACTTTTAGTAAACGTGCCTCTTAATGAGTGTATGGATAAAGAAAGACTAAAAGATTTCTACATTACTATAATCCAGTGCCAACTGCCAGACACATTAGGAACTACTACAAACACTGCCCATAGTAAACCCGCCGTATCCTAACAGCACTACCAGGACTCACAAAGCACCATACTCTACCAATCAAAAGGCAACACTGCAAATATTAAACCAATACATTTCAGAGAACAACAATACATGACCTACTGGGGAAAGAGAACAAGTGGCAATGTCAAACAGGAATTATATAAACAGAACACCTCAGCTCAGTTACACATGCAGAACATAGACCATCACCAAACAAGTAATCACAATTTAGAAATAGGAAGACAATAATTAAACTGGGAATCCCAAAAGCCAAACTTGGAATGTACAACACTGTAGAAATAAAACTATACATTAATTTGCTCTTGTACTAAACAAAGCACAGATGTTAATGATGCACATTTACCAGAGCTGACATATTCCAATTAATAAATTCAAAATAAAGAGATATTTTTCTACCTTTTGTGCATTTTTTTCAGCTGCAATTGCTCCAGCCACTTTCTTCTGGTTTCCTTCGTGTCTTCTGCTAACTGTCCATCGTCTGCTGTCCATTTGTCCTTTCTTCTCTCTTCTAGATTTTTTTCCATTCTCTCTCTACATCTGCTTTAACATACTAATCTTTCTCCTTTTGCTCTTTCCTCATTCCTATTTCATCCACTCAAATATTACCCCTCCATCCTCAATCCCCACTTACTCTCCCAATACCCGGCCAATTGTAGATTTTTTATCCCTCCCACACAAAATATTTTTCCCTTCTCCATTTTACTCTTCCAGCCCCATCCCATTCTAATCCTCCCCCAACATCAGCTCCCTTCTAGTTCCAGCCTCACCCAGCATCCATTCCCTTCTAGTCCCTGCATCAGCCCATTTCCAGTCCTAGCCATCCATCAGCCCATTTCCAGTCCTAGCCCCCCCATCACCCCACTTACCGTCCTTAACCCCCCATCACCCCATTTTCAGTCCTTAACCCCCCATCACCCCATTTTCAGTTTAAGCCCCCCCTATAACCCATTACCAGTCCTAACCCCCCATCAGCCCACTTCCAGTCCTAACCCCATCAACCCATTTCCAGTCAGCCCCCCATAGCCCATTGCCAGTCCTACCCCCCCCCCCCATCAGCCCACAGCCCATTACCAGTCCTAACCCCATCATCCCACCTCCAGTTTTAACCCCCCAGCCCATTTCCAGTCCTAGCCCCCCCATAGCCCATTACCAGACAACCACCATCAGCCCACAGCCCATTACCAGTCTTAACCCCCCCAAAGCCCATTACCAGTCCTAACCCCCCCCCAACAGCCCATTACCAGTCCTAACCCCATCAGCCCACCTCCTGTATTAACCCCCCAGCCCATTTCCAGTCCTAGCCCCGGCTTAGCCCTTTACCAGTCTGCCCCCATCTGCCCACAGCCCATTACCAGTCTTAACCCCCCCCAAAGCCCATTGCCAGTTCTAAGCCCCCCACAACAGCCCACAGTCCATTACCAGTCCTAACCCCATCAGCCCACCTCTAGCCTTAACCCCCCCAGCCCAGCCCATTTCCAGCCCCAGCCCCCCAATAGCCCATTACCAGCCCTACCCCCCCCCAGTCCATTTCCAGCCCCAGCCCCCCAATAGCCCATTACCAGCCCTACCCCCCCCCAGTCCATTTCCAGCCCCAGCCCCCCCATAGCCCATTACCAGTCCTACCCCCCCCCCATAGCCCATTACCAGTCCAACCCCCCCCCCCATAGCCCATTACCAGTCCTACCCCCCCCCCCGGCCTAAAGTAAAATTTAATTTAAAAAAAAAACCTGGTGGCTGCCGCCGCGGGGCCCCCTCTGCTGCCGCGGGGGCCCCGTCTACAAGCTGGTCGGGTCCGGTCGGGTCGGGTCCGGTCGGGTCTCTCTCCCTCCCTCGCTGCAGGCTGCGAGAGACGCATGTCTCTCGCAGCCTGCAGCGAGGGAGGGAGGGAGAGAGACCCGACCGGACCCGACCCGACCCGACCAGCTTGTCGAGGGGGCCCCCCCGGCCGCAGTGGGGGCCCCGCGGCGGCAGCCACCAGGTTTTTTTTTTAAATTAAATTTTACCTGAGGCCGGGGGGGTATCCAACCCCCCCCCCCGGCCTAAAGTAAAATTTAATTTTAAAAAAAAACCTGGTGGCTGCCGCCGCGGGGCCCCCTCTTCTGCCGCGGGGGCCCCGGCTACAAGCAGGTCGGGTCGGGGCCGGTCCGGTCCGGGGGGGTGTCTCTCCCTCCCTCGCTGCAGGCTGCGAGAGACGCGAAGGGAGAGAGCGTCTCCTCGCGTCTGTGTTAAGCCCGCAGGGCTGATGGGAAATCCCATCAGCCCCTGCGGGCTTAACACAGACGCGAGGAGACGCTCTATCTTCGCGTCTCTCGCAGCCGGGAGGGAGGGAGGGAGACGAGACCCGACCCGACCCGACCCGACCGGACCAGACCAGACCAGACCATCTTGTAGACGGGGCCCCCGCGGCAGCAGAGGGGGCCCCGCGGCGGTAGCCACCAGGTTTTTTTTTTAATCGAGTTAAAAAAAAAAACTGGTTCTATTTTTGGTGGGCCCCTGCCGGTTGTGGGCCCTACGCCATGGCGTACATGGCGTATACGTAAATCCGGCCCTGGATGTGACCATAGTGTTCTATGAACAGCATGGTTTTCAGCTGTTTTCTGAAGTCTTTGAGGTCTGTGGTTGCCCTCAAGTCGTCCGGTAGTTTGTTCCATATTGTTGGAGCAGCCATGGATAGTGCTCTGTCTGTTGTGTCCTTGCGTGTGTGTTTGTATTCACTTGGGGTGCTGACTCGGTTGTGTGTTTGTTTTCTTCTAGGACGTGTGCTGGTGTCTGGTTGTATGAGGGTGTGCAGGCTGTTGGCTGATGTGTTCTGTTTGATCTTGAATAGGTTTATGATAGTTTTGTATCTGATGCCTGCACCGATTGGAAGCCAGTGTAAGTCCTTCAAGGTGGGTGTGATGTGCTCCTGTCTTGGAGTTCCGGATATGATTCGTGCTGCTGTGTTTTGTGCCAGTTGGAGTGGTTTGATGGCTTGTTTCGGTAGTCCAAGGTATATCGGATTGCAGAAGTCCAGTAGTGGGGTTATCAGTGCTTGACAGATGGTACGGAAGTGTTCTGGGGCGAGTAGTGGTTTCAGTCTCCTGATGATTCGCATCTTGTAGTAGGCTTTTTGGATGGTCTTGTCTATGTGTGGCTTGAGATTGAGTTTATTGTCCAGGGTAACCCCGAGGTATCTCACTTCTGACCTTATTGGTATAGTAGTGCTTTGTATCTTTATATTTGGTGGGTGTATGAAGCTTTGGTTCCGAGTGATGATTAAAGCTTCAGTCTTGTTGTAGTTTATTGCGAGGTTGTTGTTTTGACACCAACTGGTCATTTGGGTAAGGCAGTCTGTTATTTTAGAGAAATCCGGGTTGTCGATTGATATCGGGGTGTATATCATGATGTCATCCGCATAGATTGTGTATTGAATGTTGTTTCTCTTTCATGATGTTGCATATTGGTTGGATGTAGATGTTAAATAGGAGTGCTGAGAGCGCAGATCCTTGAGGTACTCCTTGTCGTACTTTTATGGGTCGGGAGGTGATGTGTCCCACCTTGACCTGTAGCTGTCTTTCGGTTAGGTACGAGTGGAACCATTTCAATGTGATACCGTGTATACCAATGTTCTTTAGTCTTTCCAGGAGCGTGTTGTGGTCCACTGTGTCGAAGGCTGAGGAGATGTCGATGAAGATCATGATGATTCCATTCCTGGTGTTGTCAATTATTCTTAGGATGCTGTCGAAGAGATAGATCAGTAGCGTTTCGACTCCATGGTTGGGACGAAATCCGTGTTGGTTGTCGTCGAGTGTTTCGTGTTTGTCGATGTGATCCTGAAGTTGTAGTTGAACTGTTTTTTCGATGATTTTTGCGAGGAAGGGTATGTTGGAGATTGGTCGGTATGCTGCTGGGTCTTTTTTGTCGAGAGTTGTTTTCTTTGTGATGGGTCTTACTGAGGCAAGTTTTAGTTGCTTTGGCATGAGGCCTTGAGTGAGTGAGTCGTGTACCATTTTATATGGTGGGGATGAGGCTTGATTTGGTGGCTTTGACCCATGACACTGGGCATGGGTCTGTAGGAGCAGTGCTTGTGTTGATTGTAGAGATGATGTGGGATATCTGTTCTGTTGAGGGTGCGGAGAATGTGCCCCAGGTTTTGGAGTGTACGTCCGTCCTGGTGGTCCTACTAGGCGTTGTTCGTTCTGTGGAGTGGAATTTGTTTTTGATGTGGTCGGCGAATTCCTGTGGATCAACCTGTACTTCCCCTTCTGTTGTTTGCTCTTTTGTGAGGATTTTTACTATTTTGAAAAGCTCTCTGGGTTTGTTGATGGAAGTGTTTATCATGTTTGTGTGGAATTCCTTCTTTGATTGGTTGATGTGTTCATTGTATTGCTTTTGCTTTGTTAGATAAAGATGCTGGTTGGCAGTTGCTTTGTTTTTTCTCCATCTCCTTTCAATCTTTCTGAGTTCCCTCTTTTCCTGTCGTATTTTTGCTGAGTACCATGGTTTGTTTTGTCTCTTGTTGTGGTGTTGTTTCTTGGTCCCGCCATCAGATGGTTTGGCGGCGTTGGCTAAAATGCTGTTCCAGCTGGAAACTTGTTCCTCCAGGTCATCTGTGGTAAGGTTCAGATGTTGTATTGTGTCCTGTATGAATTCGTCCTTGTCGAAACACTTGAATCGTCTTTGTGTGTGTGAGATGTTAGCTCTTTCGTTCGTCTGGTCCTCTTGCGACCGCAGCCTTGTCTCGATTAGGTAGTGGTCAGACCATGGCACTGGGGTAATGGTGGGTGGAGAGATCAGGTCTCTTGATGTTAGGTAATTGGATGCGAATATGAGGTCTGGGGATGATCCATGTCTGTGTGTTGGTGCATTGATTATCTGTGTGAATTGAAGTGAGAACATTGCTTGAAGGAAGGCCTCTGCGTCTTTTACATTGGTGGACTTGAGGTTGAAGTCTCCGATCAGCAGCGCTGGTTTGTTGTTTGTTGTTATGGCGCAGGCTTCTTCGAGTGTGAAGGCTAGTTCGTCGGGTGGAGCTCTGGGAGCTCTGTAGGTTAGGCAGATTGCAATGCTCTTGTTCTTGATGCTAATTGTGTTACATTGCTGGGTATCGGTGAGGCTCTGTGTCTTCAACTTTAGTTTCGTTTTCGCTATTATCAAAACTCCTCCTCCACGCTTGTGGGTGCGCGGGCAGTTGTATGCTGAGTAGTTGTCCGGTACTAGTTGGTTGAGTAGGACATTGTCAGTCAGGTTGAGCCATGTCTCTGTGATGCATATTATGTCGGGCTGTCGCTCTTCAATGTGGTCTACAAGAGTGTGAATCTTGTTGCAGATGGATCTGGCGTTTATGAGCTCAATCGTTGTTGTCTTTGTTGAGGAGGTTGCTGTTACATGTGCTTCCTTTGTGCAGGCGTGGGAGTTTGATTTGTGTCAATGATACTTTCTCCAGGCCATTGTTTCCAACTATAGAATTCCTTTAGCCTTCCATTATGAGATACCGCCTGGTCTCCATCTACAGTGTGCTTAGCCTGGCCCTTTAAGTGATCCTTGACTATCATCAAATTACCTTACTCTGAAACCCTCAAACCCTTCAGGGTCTCTGGTCTGAGTGATCCATTTCTCTGCAGGCAGGAGACATCTTGACCATGGTAATACAGGGTCACGAATAAGCATTTATATTTTGTATTTTTTTAATGTAAGACTCTGTGCTTTCATTTCTTACAATGTTTGGTGCAATCCTTATAGTTTGGGAATGATCCCACTGTCTCCTCTCCTTTTGGTGCTTTATGGGGCATCTTTTTTTGTTGCCTCCTTTGTTAATATTGCATAAGGCATGTTGGTATTTTTTCTCCTTGCCTCATTTGAACAGTCTATGGTATCTTCATTGAGATCTTCCATTCCCATCAGTGTCCATATCTTTAAAAATCTCCAGCCAATTAAATTCTGGAGGGGGCAAGCCCCATCCATGCAGTTGAGCATGGTAAACATATCGGGGGGCATTTTCAGTGGCAACAGCCAGCACACTTAAAGCAGTTGGCTATCGCCGCTTTAATTTAAACTGGGATATCATTGAATATCTGGGTTGCCAGTTTAATCAATTAGATAACTGGCCAGCGGTGATATTCAGCTGCTTGATGGCTAGCTAAACCAGCTAAACTTCAGCTGTCCCAACTTTAGCCAGTTAGTAGGGCTGTTCCAGAGTTGTTTCAAGGTGTTGGTGCCCTAAGCAGACCTTAAGCTTTATACCATTCTGGCTATCAAAATGCCTTGTTTAGCTTTGAATGCCCTGTTCTTTGCCACCCACCTCGTTTGCCCAGCCAGTTAGGGTTAACTTGTCAGTGACTTAATATTGCTACTGACTGGCTAACCCCAGGAGCCACCCCTGGGAGGGGGGAGGGGGCATTCAATTCAGATAAAGGGAGATATTTAGCAACACCAAACATTCTCTTTTTTTTAGTGCAGTCAAGTCAATGCTGACTCCTGGCAATCCAGCAGCCCCTGGGTTTTCTTGGCAAGGTATGATTAGAAGTAGACTGCCAGGCCTTTTCTTCCTAGGCAATAGAGGGTAAAGTGACTTGCCCAGCATCATAAGGCATGCCAGTGGGAATCAAACCCCGATCTCGGGTGCTAGGCTGTTTCTCTAACAACTAGGCTACTCCTCCACTCACACCAAGCAGTTTAGTGCCATTGGATATCCCGCTGACCATGGTTTAACTGGCTAGCAGGTCTGCTAGCCAGTTAAATCGCTTTGAATATGCCCCCATACAATCCTTCCAGAAACTAGTAACATATAACCATTCTTTCAGACCTGCTGTCTGAATAATTCTCTCCCTGTCTCTACAATATATATTTACATACACACACATGTACTTTTTTGGGCTGCAAATCCTTGTTTTCCTAATATTATTCTGAAAGTTTATTTACTTATTTATTTTAATTTATCTGTATTTAGCTCACACCTTTCCAACAGTAGTTCATGGCAAGTTACAATTGGATACTCTAGGTATTTCTACAGTTGCGTTGCTACAATTAGCTGTTTAACTTGTTGGGAGAACATTTTTTCTTGAAAGATTCTATGACCGCAAGCATTTTGCTGCATCATAATCAGCTGAAATTAGCAGGTATTCATCATTTGGGTATTGCTTTCTAAGAATTTATATATATGGCTTGTTTGTCTTGGGGCAGTTTCTCCAAATGGGTTAGTTTTGCGTATACCATGACAGTCAAGAACCTCACTTCTAAGTCAGGATATGTGTAGTATGATCTCAGTCTGTCAAATTTACTGCTAAGGCTCGGCTTAATACTTGCATCATGTCAAAGAGAGCCTCCTGCTGGAGTTGGTAAGATGTAACATGTATGGGTAGTTTGTCAAGAAGTGCATGAAAATTCTTCTTTATCAAGCCTGTAGCACCCAACACGATGGAAAATATTTCTGTATCTTTCAGCCACATTTTCTTGGTCTCTGACTGCATTTCTCGGTATTTCAGGATCTTCTGCCTCTCTATGTGATTCACAGAGTAATCACTTGCAACTGATACCTCTATTATCAATGTCGTTCTGGTGTTTTTCTCCTTAACCACTATATCTGGCTTCTTCGCATGTTCCTCTCCTTTCTGTTGTTTCTATGCTTCTGACCTTGTACCCACCTTGAGCTATGGGGGAAGCAGTTTATGAACTGAAAATAAAATAACTAACTCTAGACCTTCTCCTGCCAGTATAAAGCTGTTTTGAGGGCATGCAGGACTCGATATTCCCCCACATCGGCATGTTTAGACATTCCCTCAGAACAGAATGTGCACCTATAATCCAGATCACTCTAACTCCATAAAATTAGAGCCCACCAGGAGAGAGTACTTACATAAATCTAATTTCAATTAAAAATACTTTTATTAGAATTGACTGAAAGGCACGGAACCAGTTTGAGTGCTTACAGCCTAATCCCGTTCCCGACTGAGTGCTCATAGTGAATGGCATTCACACTTTGGCCACAGGAGTATAGATGATCATTGAAAATTTGCAATTTAAAAATTGAACTGAAGATGAATGCACTTGCAAATAGAGAGAAATTTACTGTGCACCGCTTTTGTGAAAGAAATGAAGTAGGGCATGATTACAATATTTTATAGTGTTTGTTTACTTGTGGAAGATCAATTTTATAACAGGGCACCTAGGTTTGGAGGGCAAGAAGATGCCTGTTTTGGCACAATTTTTTTAGAGACGCATAGAGGTCCTTTTACTAAAGTGCAGTAAGTGTTTGCAGGCACCGCACTTTAATTGCAGAAATTAAGATGCGGTAAGATCAAAGCCTGTGCAGTAAATGCAAGGGCGTGCCCAGCATTTGCATCGTCTTCAGCGCACGGGGCAGACACTTACCACATGAGCCCACGTTCCAGAGAACTGAAAGAGAAGCAGTAAAAGCCACCAGGAAGTAAAGGAAGGTTTGAGATTTACTTGGCTCTGTCGGTGACATTGAAACAGGAAGTCACTGGGCTGAGGAGATGGGCCTCTTGCTTCTTAGTTGCCTTATCTCTTTCTAAAGGGAATGTAGGTATGCAAGGAGCATTCTGTTAGCCAAATGTAAGGCTGCTGTTTTTAAATATCTGGAATTTATAAATATAGGCATTTAAAAAAATTTTTTAGCTGTTAGAGTTTGAGGTACATATATGAAATCAGGATTTTCCCTCACCATGTTTCCAAGCTCACCTCTCACCTTCATGCACCCCCACTATTCCATTGCTTTGTATTAATTTAATTTATGTAGGATGTACAAAATATTTCTGTAAGCATAAGTCTCGTATTAATCACAGAAAAGCATTAGCCCCAGTCAGGGTCTTAGCAAAGGCTATGTGAGCAATGCAGCTGCACAGGGCATAAGCACAGAAGGGGGCGCTGATATCATCACTGGGCTTGCAGGAAGCTTGAAAAGGGTGAGTTACTGAACTGGGTGGAGGGGGTACCATATTCGTTAGTTGCTCCAGGCGCATTTCTAGCTTGGTACGGTCCTGGCCCCAGAAGTTCAGCATTGTATGGCAAAGGGACACTTTTTCAATCAATTCCAATGGAGGAGCATCGATTGTGTTCCACCTCTGGCTGAAGGAGGCGATCAGGAGAGGAGACTAAACTATCTGGTACAGCGGTGGAGTTTTTCATTGAAAACCATAACCCCAGGTGGCCTTAATGAGGAATCGGAATGGTAGTCACTGATTTGAAGCACCGGAACTGGAAACTTTCAAACTAAAAGTTTGAAAACTGAAGAGAGGACTGAAAAATAGTGGTCGGACGTGAATTCTGTAGGCAACATGTTCAGAGAAGTGCCCCCGATGCAGGACGTTTTGCATAATAATAGTGCAAAACAGTAGCGCTGTGTTGGCAGTAAAAGGATATTTTTACATATTATTAAGTAATTTTGTAGTATTGAATGAAGAATAAATTGTTGCATGAATTTTATACATAGAATGAACTGGACATACGGATGAGCTGTTGGGAGGCTATATCCATGTATTTATTTATAAGTCCGACAAAAATACATTTTTGTGGACATCTCTTGGAGTGCTGATGCTAATGGGTGAAGTGTTCTCAAAGTGAAATCCCTATTTGTGGTTATCTGTTCACACAGGAAAGCCATGTGGTAGAACAGAAACTGGGCCGCGAGTACAACTAACGTCACCCATTGAGGGGGCGACCCATTGAGGGGGTGCCCAGTCCCCACCCCAACACACACTACCAGGGTAGTGTGGGCGTTTTTGGAATGAAGGTCCCGTGTTCATTTTTAGCATGGCGCTGAAACCGCATGCTAACCCTGTGCTACCATAGTAGCGCGGTTTAGTAAACATGCTCCTTTGTATGCAAAAGCCTTTTTACTCACAGAATATGGCTTTTGTAAAATTAGCTCAGGGGTTATACACGTAAAACTATGCCTGGTGAGAAGAGGGCACATGATTTTATGCAACCTGCATATAGTATGCTCTGGGGTGCTGTTTGAGTGGAGCACAGTTGGAGTCGAGACTTAAAAATGTATTTAAAAGAATATGCACATTCGTGCCTACTTGAAGCACTAACATTTACACATTTACACTATTTCTGTTGGCTTTTCCCTAGTATTTTATAAAGGCATCTATATGTCCTTATAAAATAGGCCAAAACAGGCATCTACATGACCTTATTTATTTATTTATTTATTTATTACAGTTTCTTATATACCGCGCTATTTAGAATCAGCGCGGTTTACATCATAACAAAATGACCATTACGACAAACTGTCAGGTTTTACATTGAACAGGAGTACAAACTTGGATAACTGGGTTAACTATATACATAATCTATCTACACTGCAGTGTGCGGGCATTTCTAGATTGGGTTATTTCTTGGAGGGGTGACTGCTTATAAAATTATCCTCGTAGCTATGTGGTTTCATTTAGGACGGCTTCTTTTCTGGCCTAAATTAAACCACTTAGTTGTAGGGATAGCAGCTAAATATCGCCATTATGCATATAACTGGGTGCTCTGTCCTCATTTTCCCTAACTCTGCCCGACATTATCTGTAGGGCTATGGTAGTTAGAAAGATTTTCAGCAACATTAGCCAGACAGTGATACTGAAAATCACAGACAGGGAACTTACACATTAAGCAGTGACTGCTAAACATATAAGTCTCTGAATATTTGTCCATCTGATCTTATTTTTCTCATCATTAGGATGCCGCACATACTCGTCAGGCAGCACTGCTGAATGACTGGATTTTCTGTCTGTGGTGGGCGGCATTTTGAAAATAAACACTGACCGCTGTATGGTCAATATTACCCCCTAGAAGTTCTAAAGTCTTTACCTGTAGGCATGCCTATGGAAGATTATAGCCGATTCTTCTGCATTATGCTAGTAAACTTCACAGAAAAGATACAATTTTTACAATGTTTTGCAATTAAAGAAATACTTATGCTAATCAGCTGTGAAATTCTAACTAAAAATCATAAAGACCAGGAAGCTTTTCAAACAATGCAACACATGTAAAAGGCACAAAAACACCCAGAAATGCACAAATAACATTTTTGTTCATGCATTATGTCCTTCTGCAAAAATATTTGCAAAAATGTGACCAGTGTCCATTATAAACTTTCACTCATTGGCTGAGGCCTGTGACAGTGTATTTAAATAATGAATTGCTGCATTGCAAACCCATGCAAACGCATTGTAAAAACATGTTTGCTGGCCATTATTTACAAAAATAAAAGATAACTACACCTCAAAGAAGTGTAGTTACCTTTTTGGACTGGTGCAACAGCAAATTTTCATGCAAAATTTTGTTACCAAAATTATTTCCAAAAAGCTAAAAATCTGCAGAAAGTCCCACAGGTTAGTATATCAACCCCAAGGTGAGCCAGACCTGGGGCTCTGCGTGCCAAGCTTTCTGCAAGTTTCTCCATATGACAGACTTTGAAACATGAACTGAAAGAAGGAACTGTGTGGACATTCTGTGATGACCAGGGCCAGTCCATCCAGTAGGCAAGCTAGGCAGTTTCTAGTGTGTCCGACCTGTGTCGACACACATGACCTGCCACTTTGAATCCCTCCTCTGACACAACTAACTGTCGGAGGGGGGTCAGAAGCGGCAGGCCATGTGTGACGAAGCACATGGCCAGCCACGGACAACAAAGCATTGGCAGAAAGTCACAGCATGTAAAATCTGGGGGGGGGGGGGGGCTAGCACTGGTAATGACTAGCAGATTTCCTTTCTGGGACAGGAATTTGTAAATAGTCAATGGCAGGGCAGCTGTAAATAGTATCCTCAATAGTGTGCTCTGACCTCCTTGAAGATTTCAAATGTTCTTCTTTTTCTTTAGAGAGAGTTGACTTGAGGTCATGATGCTGCATTTCAAACTAATTAATCAGGGACCTACAGGCATTAAGCAAGGACAGGGCAAGGGCTGCTCTGTCACAGCGTGTTCTGACTTACATGAGATTAGAATTTAACTGATCTAAGCTGACCTGTTTTCCTATAAAGCACTAAAATTAAAAAAAAAAACCACATGAAATATGTGAACTGAGGAAGGCTAGGGTTTTCCTTCCTGCTCTACTATTTGGAGCAAAATTTGGAGTAAAAATTGGATGAATGGTTCAAAAGGGGGTGAAAATGTATACAGTTTTTCCGTAGGAACATAAGTAAAGAAAGAACTCACTGGGGTCACTTTTAGCTTTTCTACAAAAACCTTTGATTGGTTTGGATTGATTGACACCTGTTTTACAGTTTGTGTGTCCTATGCATGTAATTTAAAGTTAAAATTTCAATGCCTGTGACATTTGTAGATGTGTTTCATCCTAGCAATAGCGCCTGTTGAGAAGGTTCCATCCATCGCTCTGTTTGTCCATCTGTCCATACGCATAGACTTGTTTATGCTTGTGCAAACATACCTATGTATTCTGATTAGAACAGGCAGGCAGGCAGGGACTTCAGGTGTAAAGTGCCAGTGAGGCCCCATCCCCGCTGGTCAAAGAAGAGAGAGAGCCTGTGATTGTGGCAAAGAAATGCACTCTGCTGGCAGGGACTCCATATCCGTCAGCCGAAGAAGAAAGTGGGGCTGTGAAGGAATGGTGCTGGTGAAAATGCCATCTCCTGCTGATCAAGGAAGACAGGGAGACCATAACCTGTGAAGAAATGTCTCTCTGCCAGCAGACACTCCATCTCCCACCAGCCAAAGAAGCGTCAGCCATCTAAATTCCCTGGCCTGGACCCGCCAACACCTGTTGCCGCCGCCACCACCACCACCCACTACTAGTAGCTTAGAGAACTTCAAACTCACCTGAGCTTTCTACTCCTCCTCCTCAATGGAGTCCAGTGCAGAGACTCCGCCGGCATCTCTTCTCCCTCCCCCACTGACTCTTGCTTCTGTGCCAGTAACTCTGCTGAGTCTCCTCTGCCTGCCCCTACTTCTCACCACCACCGCTGCCACCCCCCGTGTCAACCTGACAACAGCAATAGCACCTGGGTTACAGGAAATGCAACAAGGCCAAAATGTACGACCTACTTGCTGCCCAAAGGAAGAGGAAGGCAGCATCAACAGGGAGTCAGAAGAGCCAAGTCTTTCGGCTGGAACCTCACCTCCCATCTTCCACTGGCAGCAATGCAAGAAGAAAGGCAGGAGGAAAGTTTACAAGCTAGGGGACGGGGGCAGGGGATGAAATAAAGGAAAGCAAGGTGCTAGAGGAGGAGAGAAGAGGGGAAGAGGGAGGGAGAGTCTAAGGGGTGGAAGATTAAGTAGATAAGAGGCAATATACAGTATCAAGTATTTTATTATTTTAGAGAGGCATACCCCCACCTTTCCAAAACATGCACATACACACACTGCCCTTGCACCACACATACAAACATCTCCACATAGACACACTCTACTCTCATACCACACATACAGTACACATCCACATAACTCATCCCTGTACCACACAAGCACTCACATACACATACCCCACCTCTGCATGACACATACACCCACACCTACCACATCGCATTTACATGTGCATGCTCACACACACCCCTCCTCCATGCCAAATATACACGCATAACCACACACATCCACAGGCTACTCTTGTACTATACATACATCCATGGACATACCACCCTTTCCCACTTACACATGCACAGCCTCCACACCTCCACTACACACACACACACCCCTCCCACTACATAGACCCACACACACCCCACAGAGATGACTCAAACAACTCCACAGCCACTGCTAGCCTACCAAGACACACCTTACTATGTCTCTTCCCATCCTGCACAGACATTCATGAGTTTATGCACTCCTGCTCCTCTTCGATATTTCTTTGAGAACTTCTCCTCTTACCATAGGATGACACTCCATACTCTACTCACTCTCTCACAGTACTGCATTCTCCCCAACATATAGAAGTAAGCTTCTGCCTCCTTAGCAGTAAAGATCTCCCTTCTTGTAGCGTCTATATTCAAGTTGCCTGCCCCTTTCAGCATCCCTGCTTATTCACTAACCCATACAGCTTTGCCTAAGCTTGGGCAGTATCCTCTCTGAATGGCCCATCAGGCAGATGGAGTGAAGAATCCTCCTGTACCCTTGGTCCAATATCATTCTACCATGAAAACATAGGGGGAAATATTCTGCAGCACTACCACGGTTAGAGCCGCTGAATAGCCATGGGTGCCACTTCTACATGCCCCATTGCTAACTGCTTAGCCTCGGGGCATGTTGGGGGGCATTCTGGAGCAAAGCAGAGGCGACACCGATTGCTAACCAGGCAGCAGTGATATCAAGCCACTACCCAGTCAGTGATACGCGGCCAAAACCAGGTGCTTCCTGGCCTAACTTTCACAGCATGTCGCTAACCAGGCAACAGTTCAATATCACCACTGCCCAGATAGCAAGCAGCAAATGCAGCAAATCCAGATATTTATTTATTTAGCAACTTTCCTATAGCGCTGCATCTAGCAGTCACAGCGGTGTACATGGAACAGATAAAACAATGAATGTTACATAGAATCTAGGCAACAATAAATAGAACTTAATAGGGTGGATAACTATTTACATAGCACTGAGTGGAAGTTGAACACCAATAAAGTCATGTTTTGGTGGGTGCAAAGTTAAGGATATTCAGTGTCGGGGCTGGATATGACTCTGGCACTGAATATCCAGGTGTAGATTTCAGCTAGCCGTGTTAGTAGAGCTAGCTGTTGGTGCTACATATCTCCCCCTTAATGCTTTAAGTTCCTCTTTCCCCTTACGGGATTCTTGGTTCATCTCTTCCAGCCTCATCCTGGTTCTCTGGGTTGTAGGAACCATTGGAACTATATTCCCATTCTCCTTTTGGGTACTGAGGTTTGGAAGAGGAGGAAGTGGCAGGGAGTTAGGTCCCACCACCTGAAGAAGACTATTCAGACCAGCAATGCTACAAACGGAGGAGGGGAGAAGAGTTTTTTCCCACTATTTAAATGTGAGGTCTTGTTGGGGCAGTAGCATGGTGTGAGAAGGAGGTAGTGAGGTGCTCAATCTGACTAACTGGCTATGGAGGCGGCATGGCAGAAAGAGGAGGGAGTCAGGAGTCAGACCATGCCCCCTGGATGATAGGAAAGCAGAAAGAGTGAAGGCAGACAGGTGATAGAGGAAAGAGAGAGAAAGGAGGAGGAAGGGGGGAAGAATGTGACCTCTACATCCTCATACCCCTACATGCTCCCTGTCGTGAAGTACAAGGTTCAGAGCCGATGGAAACAGAGGATTCACTGCAAAGTGAAACCGGAATTAACAGATCTGAAACAAGCATGGAGGGTTGGCATGGAAACCCCAAACAAAGAACGTCACAGTGTGCTAGGGAACGCCCATCCCCTGAGCTAGCTCCTGCTTCATCAGGGAAGAGGGAACAGCTGGTGGGAGGTGTGGCCAGGCCCAACGGAAAAAGAAACACAGATAAAAACTCTTTAGTTAAGGATAGAGACAGCACAGGAGGGGGCACAGGAGGAGTGGAGAAAACTGAAGGAACGAGGAGAGCAGAGAAGGATAGATATCCCGAGGGCAGCCAAGGTTTGTGGCTGGGAGAAGAGAAAAGGGAAGGGAATCCTAATCTCACTCGGAGAAACTTCTCAGAGGAAGAGAGCTGTGAAAGACATACAATTCCAGCTCACAGAGAGCAGTGCTCAACTACCAAAAGCACTGGGGATTTTTACCACTCTAAAAGCAAGGACGTTTGTTCTGGGAACCAGAGAAGACAGCCATGCTGTGCTCAGTACAGTCATCCTGAAGGTAAAGCTTATTTCCCTGATACAAAGCTTTTATCAGAAAGGAGAGAAAAGTTTTACCTACCATTTTGTAGCCAAGGGAGATTCCTGGGGGAAAGCAGTTTAAAAGGCAGACACAGAACTTCCCATAGCCAAGCAGAAGAGGGAAGCGTGTATCCTTTCAGTTACCGGGAGCTGTGTGCACAAGAATCCAAACACCCAGACTCCTCTAGCAGGTTGGGGGAAGGGAATCCTTTGATTGAAGCAGAGAGGTTTGCACGGCAGACAGATGAACCCTCTCTAAGAGACATTGAAGGAGAAGGTGATCCTATGCAGTGGGATTCTTATCAACCCCCAGTGTCTGAAGTGTATATGGACTGCTCGTATATGATAGCAGACAATGTGCAATCCCTTTGTTAATATTGCTGAATTTTGCTAAAGAAGAAAACAGCCAAAAGGAGCATTTTGGAGAGAAACACTGTTTTATTCTTTTGTGCCTTAAAAGCTGAGAATAAGCATTTATCTGAGTTACATATTTTTGTTCACACCAGAAGCATGGTTTCTTTGTTAATATAACCTTCTGTTCATGGTCAACAATATCCAACCCCGGGAGGGGAAATAAATCCTTATTTAACCTGAACCACTCGTGTACAACTTGGAATCATTTCAGTGCTGTGGAACTACGTTACCCAGGAGGCCCTTCCAAACCTCCATTAAGTAGTTTTCAGCACAAGAAGCACAACTGCCCACTCGCCTTGCTCATGCTATATGCCTCTGGGAGGGTGAGTGATGACATCCCTCATACACACACACACACAACCCTCACGCCGCACACTTGTCCCTCATGCACAAGCATCCACTGTAGCTGAATATAACTTGCCTTGAGCTGCCAATGAAAAGGCATGAAATAAATCTAAATTTAAAAAATAACCTTCCCCAATTATCCCCCCACATAATCTCCTCCATACATGCACACAAATGCAGGTATGTACCCCTAATGATACACACACACACACATGCGCGCACACATACACACACACCCCTATTCAACAACCCAATGCCCAACAGACAGACACAGATATACACATACATTCCCCACCAATCTCAAACACACATACCCCCTACTACACACACACACACACACACATACCACCAATCCTCCCATCCACACCCACATCCCTACCATAACAAAAACAGCCTCCATAACTTTGTACAGAAACACACCCATAACTTCCTGTACACATACCCCAGTGTACACACAAAACATTTACACACCACACAAACCCCCTACATTCCCCACAAATTGTCTTACACACAAATATTCCCCCCCCCCCCACACACACACATCTCCCACAGACTTGTTTCCCACATCACCCACCCATGTACTCTGGAAGGGAGGCTGGAAGGGAGTTGACACGGGTGGAGTGGGCAGGAAGGGAACTGACACAGTGGGGAGGTGGGGCAGGAGCTTTTATTTCAAATAACTAACGCTATTACAACCGTGACTTTGTAAGACGCAGGAGCCGTGGCTGCCAGGGGAAAGAGGGGGCTGGATGGGAGCTGACAAGGGGGAAGGTGGAGGCTGAAAGGGAGCTGACACGAGTGGAGGGGCAGGAAGGGAGCTGACATGGGGGGAGAAGGTGGGGGCTGGAAGGGGGTTGATTCTGCCTCTGCCAAGAAGCATCAGCAGCTGCATGTCCAGCCTTGTTTTTTTTACTTTGAATGCGGATTGAGGCAGCTGTTTTGGGGGCCTTTTTTACTGTCCCCAGACGTTTACCGCTAGAGGTAGCCGCCTCACTCTGCCTTATTATAGAGCCGCCCCTGGTGCCCACCCAAATCTTTTTTATTCCTAAGTAAAAGAAACTGATTACATTTGTTTGACAAGATCTCCTTCAAAGTAAAACCACACTTTCTAATGTAATTGGCTGAATTACGGATTTTCCATTATCATTAGAAGGGTCTCCATTAATCTTCCCCTTTCGCTGGGGTCAAAAAAACTGGCCTGTGGGGAATAAAGACTTGGCCCTAGCAATATTGATAAGATATCAAATATGACTCCTAATTGGCACTCCAAATTTTGTGAAAAATTTGCAACCCAGATTCACAAAAATTTGCAACCCAGATTCACAAAAAGGCTTACTCTATAAATTGTAATATCACAATAATTATAAGAAGTTATTTTAGTTCAGGTAAATAGATAATGAGGCTGCAAAATATATTTCTTAGAAAGAAATGGTTTTAAGTGCCATCACGTTGGCAGGTTATTGACTTTGTTCCTGCTCCTGTTTGGGGTGGTGACAGGGTGTCTAGGTTACAGATTTGTGAACAACGATGGATTTTCTCTTTGAACACTGTATGTCTGACCAGTCTAAACCAGCAAGTTGATTGGTGGAGTGTTATTTGATCATGTTTTCGACAAATCATTATTTTTTCAACAAATCATTGATTAAATAATTCTTTTTCAAAGTTTTTTTGTTTTAATTTTTTTTAAATGATTACTTTTTTAATGCTTAAGTGGCTGGCTATCCCTTTAATGGCATTGCTCCTACTAGGATAGTTGATGTCATATGTTTTGATGCTTTTTAAAGGGTGTTCAGTCGACCTCGTTCTCATCTATGATTTTGAAGTGGAATTTGTGTACCATTTTGGATAATAATTTAGCCTGATGCAGAGCTCTGACATACGGGAACGGAGCTCGAAACACAATCTATGTCACTGCTTGCAACGTCTTGGTGCTATTTCAGACTCTTTTGGTAGCTGCTGCTTTGGACTGGTTATTGCTGTGGATACTTTTATTCCATGAGTTGTACTACCTTAACCGCCGTGAAGGATACAGGCTATCAGTTAGTAACTATCAGCTAAGTACTACGTTTTGTTTTTGTGGTTCACTCTTTGGTGATTTCACATATTTGATGTCGGGGGACGTCCTTTTATTAGAATAAAAAGCAAACCTGTTTCCTGAGAAGCTATTGCTCCTCCTGACAAGGGTTCCGACAAAAATTCTGTTTGTTTGTCTGGAAGTCTGCTCCTTCTTTATCATTTTGCCCTTTTTTTAATTTCCTGGCTTTATTATTTGGGATCACTTTGCACTTGGCATAAAACAGAATAGAACCCTATCTAACCCCAAAGCCAAATATCTTTAGAACACAGCTCTCATAGAGGTCAGAAAAAATATAGTCATCAATCCCATCTTGGCCACTGGAATGACACCAAGATCTCAGGCCAAATAATTTATGATTGTTCAGCTCCAGCAGGCCTAAGTACTCTTTAGGAGAACTGTGAGGCGAGCAGGTAGACTCACAGGATGGCATACAAGGAAGATAGGTTAGAAGACAAAGCTCAGGCAATATATCAGGAACAAAACATGTAGGATAGTGGCTGAAAGTTTAAGGTCAAAAATAAAGGCAAAGATGAAGCCCAAGTCTTAGTAATTGTTTTAAGACATTCTTGGGTCTTATCAGTCTTGTATGTAAATATTAGGATTCTGGAAATAGTTGCTGATTGGTTGCCAGAGTTTACCAGTACTGAACTGACAAATCAGAAGTTGTCCCTTATGATCCACTCAGATGCATGGCAGACCAGATGATGAGAGATGAATGCTAGCAAGATAATATGTGTATTCATTTGAAACAAAATAGGAAACATCAATGTTATTTACCATTTCATATCATATCATTTTCAAATGAAAATGAAAGGGGAAACAAAGTTTCATCAGTTCCCGGTTTTCAGCAATAGTGCACACTATTGAGACATAATAGGGTGCACTATTGCACAACAGTGCATACTATGGCCCGGTAGTGCACTTCATTTGCAAATAGTGTTCATTATTCCTCAATAGTGTGCATCATTGTTGAAAACCAGGAAGTGATGGGGAAAAAAGAAGAAAACAAACCGAAACAAAAATGTTAGCATTTTCATGGGAAAATGAAACGAAAGGACAATTTTTTACTTGTACACCCCTAATATCTACTTCTTTGAGTCTTCTTGATAGGAACATAAGGGGGGAAGTTTCAGCAACACTTTAACTTTCCTTCAGATGTTCAATGCTGAGGCCATATCCGGGTTGCCTGGACTGCAAAGCCGGTTAAAGATAGGACATCCATTCAGCTGTTCTAATTTTAGCCAGTTAGGGTAATCGGGCAGCAGCTGAATACATCACTGCCTGGTTAACCCATGGCGCTGCCCGGGATCCCCCCCCCCCTCCCCCTGATGCTAGCCATAGTTTCTTCAAGCTCAACACAGCAGGGATCACCAGACACTAGCATTGTCATGCTGTCAGTAGCTTTAAATGAAAAAAAAAAATGGGGCATGTTTACTAATGTGCGCTAGCCGGTAGTGTGGATTTAGTGTGGGATTAGCACACGTTTAGGGCATGGTAGCAGGGAGCTCGCAGCCCAAAGTCAACTGCACTAAAAATCCCATGCCAGCAGTGTAGTGCATGATAAGGTAGGGTTAAGGTGGAGAGTGGATAGAGAAAATGTGGAGACGTGACACACAGGAAGGGGTTGGCGCAGTAATCACGTGCTAGCCACTCCACATGCCACTAGTGCAGGCATAGCTAATGCCTGCCTCTGACCAGGCATTAGTTGCATCCATGTTGCTAGCATGAGTCACATACACATTCCAGACTATGTGTTAGAAAATAGAAAGGGCAGAAACAGGGAAACAACACTAGGAAAAATGAAAGGCAAAGAGGCACTGATAATGGTCTATATAGGCACGTGCCTAGGCTCCCAGAGAAGAGGACCCATTTGTTTCTGCTGCCATGGCATTGCATCACAGGAGCCTGAAAGCCAGAAAATCAGGGCCTGTAGCTCAAGAGTGACCCTGCTGTGATCCACAGATACATCAACAGCTATCCTGATGGACTTCTCTTAATGTCTGCATAGGCAATGGATAGTTGTCATAGGTATTGTGTGCTGTGGGGGTATCTACAGATAGGACCTGTGCTCTGTGCTTCAGCCACTACTGGCCTCATAGCCAGAGCTGGAGCCAGCAGAGTATTGCGAGGGTTGGGGCCTACAAATGAGTTGTAGTACATACCAGCAACATGATGTTTGGCATTAAAAGTGCTGTCTGACTCTTGCATGGGGGAGCATGTAGCAGTGCATATATACACTTGGGGACCTCTGCCACAGCCATAGGCCATGGTCCTGTGGACAGATAGCCTCTCACCCTGAACAAGGGAGGATAGAGCTAATGCCTACCAGCTCAGTAGCTGTTTCATGTTTCTAGTGCTAAGCATGGGTCTCTAGTGTGGGAGCTCACTGATCAATGTCTTTTTCCTGACCTCCTTGCCCAGTGGCTGAAACATGCCATGCACCTGGTGATCTCTTGCAGTCTTCCCTGGGACTCCCTGACATCCCCACCTTTAATACCAGGAGGCAAGAGCAATATCCACTCACTCCTGCCTCTGGCAGTGACATCTTCCAAAATAGTGATGCCTAATCCCTTAGGATGTGTCATGATGCACCAGTAGGGGGTCAGACTGGCAAATAAGACAATGCATCCCAAAAAAGGAATAATGGCAGGAAGAGAGTGATACTGCTGAATGCCTCTCCAGAGCAAGTGGTGTTCCCACATATGGACTATTATAACATTATCCTCCAAGGATTGCCTAAATACACACTTCACCCAATACAGTTGGCACAAAACACTGCAGCCCGTATTATACAAGGAGTGTCCAGATCTGAACACATAATGCCAATTCAAAACACAAGACCGAGGAGGAGAGGCACATCCAACCGTGTCAACACACCTAAAGACATCAACAAGGTATGCAAGGACACCAAAAAACGAGCCTTATCAAAGGCGGCACCCTCCCTGATGAACTACGGTCAACAACAGACATTAAGGACTTTAGGAAACTGTTAAAGACGACCCTCTTCATAGAGCACTGCGGTGACATCACTTAAACGGTGCAACACACAATACCCCAACTCAACACCCCACCCTTGCGACATGATTTAGTATTAAAGTCCTGATGTACATAGTATTGTAAATAGCGCACGTTGTAAATAGCTCACCAAGAATCAATGTCCATCTACACACACACGCACTCACTGCTCAATGCATGCGCACACTAGACACTGTATCTTGTTGATTGTTTTCTGTGTAGACCGCCTTGATTGTAGGAAAAGGCGGTATAGAAATCCGTTTAAATAAATAAATAAATAAAACAGTGGAGTGGAGGAGTGGCCTAGTGGTTGGGGCAAGGTACTTCAGGCCGGAAGGTCGGGGGTTCAAATCCCACTAGAGGACAGCAACCTTGGGCTGGAAGGACTGGGGTTTCTAGTCCCACAGGTGCTCCTTGTGGTCTTGGGCAAGCCACTTAACCCTCCATAGCCCATGTTCCCTGTAAAATAGTTATCTCCAAGTTATAATGCCCTGTTCAATATAATTTCAATTTGTTCAATGTAAACCACACTGATGCAGAATAGCATGGTATATAAGAGAATGTAAATAAAATAAAATAAAATAAATAAATAAAACAACTTCACTGGTTTCCCATAATAAGCTGAACAATACCTCCAATCTCTCTTACATGAAGTGCCAAATAAGAGAACCAGAAAAACAAACACACACAACAACATTACTAACCCCACCTCCTGCTAAGAACAAAGAGTAACCAGCCTTCCGCCAACTGAGCTTTCTTGCTATTTGCGCCTACCATCTGGAACAACCTCCCTGACAATTTACATACAAATTTCCAAGCTAATGGACTTCCACAGGAACTCAAAACTCACCTCTTCAAGGAGCCATTACTGCCGTTGCCCACCTCTCCCTCCCAAGATGGAATCGGCGGCAGCTGGGGGGTGGTGACAGAAACCCTTGGGCTGGCTCTGGGTACAGTTCTGTATGGAGGCTCTCTGGTTGATGGCCTCCCTGTCCCAGGTGCCTGGGCCAGGAGTACCCTGGATTTGATAGCTCTGGAGGGGGAGCAGAGGAGTCTGGAGGCATCAGGAGGGTTCAGAGGAGCCAGAGGGTCCAGGACCCACAGAACCACAGGGAATTTTTGCATGTTGGGTTGGGGAATATAGAGCTCACTGGGCCACCAAGGAAATGTTATATGCTGGGAAGTGGGATTCTATGCCCACTGACCTTCCAGAGATGTTTTGCAGGGTGGTTCAGGGGTTCCAGGATTTCCTGGACTGCCAGGAAATTTTTGTGAGGTGAATAGTGTGTTCCAGATCCCACTGAGACACTAAGGAATTTTTGCAAGGTGGATCAGGTGTTTTGGGGGGTGGGGTAGGGGATGGAGGCAGGGATCAGGATATTCAGCTGGCCATATTTTAAAAAATGTCTCCCTTCCTGACACTGTATCACTAATAATGGAATGCTAGAAATGTTGACTTGGATCCAATTTTATGGTACCCTCCTACCATCCCTATATCTGTTTTAGCTATCTTATTAAAAAAGAAATTGTAATATTCAATTAACGAATTTAATCCTTAGGGATGTAACATTTGTAGAGTGAAAATCCACTTGGTTTCCAATTGCAATAAATGTCTATCTCTATTTCTCCCTCTAATGGAAAAGAGGACATGATCTACTGAAATAATTTTCAAGGACGCAACTGTTCTAGACAATATTCTACAATTGGTGCTGATTCTTTTTGATGATGCAGGCTGTATTTATGTATCTGTGTTCATTAATTCTGACTTTTAAAGGTTTTGTAGTCTTCCCTTTACCCAATTTCGCTCAAGGCTATTGAATTTCATAGATCATGTAATCTGTACTACATGTAGTATGATGGTTCAAAAAATATCTCTGACCAGTCAGTGGATTCAAAAAAGATCCAGCTTCTTCCATGTTTTTATATGTCTTACAACAACCACATTTATAATGTCCTACCATGCTTAAAGGTTGACCAAATTTATATTCAGTATCTGTAGGACTAAGTAGTTCTTTGAGATTCCTATTTCTACAATATGCAAAGAGTAATCGTGCCTGGAAACAATCATGGAACTGTAGTATGGCACAATACTTTTTAATAATAGATGTCACTTTACTTGTGAAGATGAACACCTCAGAATGCAAGTTATAGCATCATGCATGTGTTCTGAAAAGTGTTTTGTCTGTTAAAGACTGTCTCTGTCATTATAGAGTGCCCATGTATAAGCTTTTTTCACTACTGCCGGCGGATATCCTCTCTGCAACAACTTGTCTCAACATTTTACCTTGTTTTTTATACTCCATAGTATTGGAACAAATATGTCAATATCATATCGTTTATGAAAATCTTAAGACACCTAGGAAGACTGCTTCAGAATAGCTTGCCTTTTTTGCAGATGCTCTGCTCTCTCCCACCATTTCCTCCTCAGACGCTCCTTCAGATAAAGGCTCCAGGACGTTGATGTTGAAGGGCCTCCCCCATGCACACTGTGTTTATGGTCAGGCATCAGAGAGGAATGGAAGCAAACACCGCTGCGGCACTGAAGTTTAAAGGTAAGCGCTGTAGCACTGTGCCATTGCCATTGCTGCACATCCAGGGCCGGCCCATCCACTAGGCAAGTTAGGCGGCCGTCTAGGGCAGCTGGCCTGAGTGGGTGGCGGCAGCGGCACACATGACTAGCCACGCCGCCCCTTCCCCCAGCTGCCACAGATTCCATTTGGGGGGGATGGATAATGGCAGCAACAGTATTTCCAAAAGTGGCTGCTTTTTGTCGCCGCTTTCTTGCCCGCGGCTGCCACAGGACAAGAAAGTAGCGGCAAAAAGCCGCCATTTTTTGAAATTCTGCCACTGCCCACCTCCCCCTCCTGAGACAGAAACAGTGGCAGCTGGGGGGTGGTAGCAGCTGAGGGGGGGGGCAGTAAGGCAGGGTTTTTTGCCTAGGGTGGTAGAAACCCTTAGACCAGCCCTGTGCACATCCTGGAGAGGTGTGGCAATGGTGGCTATGGGCTTCGGAGCGGACGCAAAGGCACCTCATCTCCTTGCGCAGGCCCTGGTGGTAAACAGAGTTCACTCCAAGGAAAGAGACATTAACAGTGGTGTGCTGCATTGCTTGGTCCAAGGTCCAATTCTTTCAACATTTTTGTAAGTGACATTGCAAAGACATTGTTGGGAAAGATTTGCCATTTTGCGAATGATATCTAAATGTACAACAGAGTAGACAGATTGGACAATGTAGATAACATGAGGAGGGTTCTAACAAAATTTGAGGAATAGCTCTGAGTTTGGTAGCTAAAATTTAACAATAAAAAAAAATGCAGGATCTTGTATTTGGGCTATAAAATTTCCCAAAAGAGCTACAATATACAGTATGGGGAGAAGAATGAGACTTGGAGGTGATGGTATTTACTGATGTTAGGTTGGCCAAACGGGTACAAAAGGCAATGTGAAAGCCAGATGGTTGCATTGGTTCATTAGGAGAGCAATGCCCAGTAAGAAAAAGGAAATATGTTTCTGGTGAGACCTCAATTGGAGTACTATGTGCAATTCAGGTGACCACCCTTTCAAAAGAACATAAACCAGATGCATTTGATCCAGAGGACAGCCCTATCAATAATTCTCTGCCAAACTGTGGGGAAGACCGCAATTGGAGCCCGGCAGGCAGCAGGCTGCCGGGGATCTCCTCTCTCACAGGCAGAAGAGTGGCATGATTGCTGCAAAAAACCCTCCTATCTGCCTGTAAGAGATCAGATCCGCACAGGCAGAACAGGAAAGAGAGGCCGCAATTGCAGCCACATGCAGGTTATCTAGCTGAGGAAATAGGGGCGGAGATAGGGTATAGCTTGGGGCGGAGATAGGGCTGAGCTTAGGCCCCCCCAAAGAAATAAGCATTCTGCTGCCCCTGATAACGGTACAGACTTAAAGATCTAAACATGTATACTCTGGAGGAAGGGCAGGAAAAGGAGATATGATAGAGACATTTATATAGCTCCAACATATACAGTAAATATACCATAGTCAGATCTTTTTCAGTGCAAAAGAGGTTTTGGGCCATAGGATGAGAATGAAAAGAGAAAGAGATAGGAACAATATACTGTATGAAAATATTTATTTATAGAAAAGGTAGTGGAGTTGGTGGAGATGAGAACAGTATCAGAATTCAAGGCAGAATGGGAAAAGCACCAAAGATCTTTAAGGGAAAAGAAGGTGTTTGGATGAGGATTTGGATGGGAGACTGAATTGCCTGTATGGTCTTTTTGGGGGTAAGTTTGTTGTTGTTGTTAAGTGCCATCAAGTCGGTGTCGACTCATGGCGACCCTCTGGATAGTTGTCCTAAATTGCGTTTGGTCCTCAATCAGGTGCTCATTGTTGACAGACTGATACCCATAGCTGCTGTTATTGTATCGATTCATCTGATTGCTGGCCCTCCTCTTTTGCATTGACCTTCTACCTTGCCAAGAATGATGTCTTTCTCCAATGATCTCTCTCTTGCATGATGTGTCCAAAGTATGACAGTCAAAGTCTTGTCATCTGAGCTTCTAAAGAAAGCTTAGGTTTGATCTCCTCTAGTACTGATTTGTTTGTTCTTCAGGTAGTCCATGTTATACACAGTATTCATCGCCAGCACCATAATTCAAAGGCATCAATTTTCTTCCTGTCTATCTTTTTCACTGTCCAACTTTCACATCCATATGATGTTATTGAAAATGCTATGGCTTGAACAAGTCAAATCTTTTTATGGAGAGAGATATCTCTGCTCTAGAGAATCTTGACTGCTTGTTGCTTCTTTATTGATAGTTGATCCAGGGAGGTTAGAGTTGTCCACTATTTCAATTTCTTCTCCATCAACGATGAACTTAATGATTTTGCCAATTGTCATGATCTTTGTATTCTGTGCATTAAGGTGCAGGCCCATTTTAAGACTATGTTCCTTGATCTTGAGAAGCACGCGTTTCAGATCGTCTTCACTTTCAACCAGTAATGTGGTATGATCAGCATAGCGAAGGATGTTTATGAGTCTTCCACCAATCTTCACACCTCTGTTGTCTTCATACAATCCTGCTTCTCTGAAGATTTGTTCTGCATATAAATTAAACAGGTAGGAGGAAATATGCAGTCTTGTCTTACACCTTTGCTGATTTTAAATCATTCTGTTTCTCCTTATTCCGTTTGAACTGTTGCTTCTTGATCAGTATTTGCGCCCCAAGTCTATGGAACACCCTACCGCCACACATCAGAGCAATCCCCAACTTGAGCCAGTTCAGGAAGGCCCTGAAACATTTCCTCTTTATCAAACACCTCACTTACAGCCCTGAACCCCAGCCACTCTCATATAGTTCGTCCCTAAAAATGTAAAACACCAAACAGGAGCCTTTTTCCATTGAACTTCTTATGTAAATAGTTCACCTTTGTTTATAGTTGATACTTGTTCTCCAAATCCCACTCCCTGTTCAATGTAATGACCAGACATATGCATTTTGTCGGATGTTTTTTGTTACATGTAAACCGCGCTGATTGCAAATAGTGCGGTATATAAGAATTGTTAAATAAATAAATAAAATAAAAAAATGTAAAGGTTGTGCAAGAGAATGATCAGGTTTCTGATATACCCATGCTTCTTCATGTGGCCCAGAGGTTCTCATGGTTTATACAGTCAAAAGCCTTGCTGTAGTCAATAAAGCATAAATAGATATCCTTTTCGTATTCTTTCATATTCTTTCGTGATGATGTCTCGTTCCTTGCCATTTCCTGAACCCTGCTTGCACGTCAGGTAATTCTTGTTCCAGGTATGGTTGTAGTCTCTGTAGTCTCTATATTCAGTAGAATCTTGCTGGCATGTGGGATCAGAGCAACTGTGCAAAAATTTCCACAGTCAGTTGGATCACCTTTCTTTAGTATTTGTAAAAACACAAATCTTTTCCAGTCAGTTGGCCATGATGTTGTCTTCCAAATTTCCTGGCAGAGCCTTGTAAGTATGGTAACAGCTGCATCAGATTGCTGCAGTACTTCTAGGGAAATACCATCAATGCCTTGTGCTTTGTTCTTTGATAAGGCTTTCAACTTCTTCTTTCATCACCAATGGTTCCGGATCATAAGATACAGGTTGAAACCGCTGTTGGTCCACTTGATCTTTATCATATAAAAACTCTGTAAATTCTTTCCACCTTTTCTTGATCTTCTCAGCATCATTCAACATAGATCCTTGAGCATCTTGTAATATTCCAATTCAAGGCTGGAATTTTTTCTTTAACTCTCGTAACTTTGGGAAAGCTGATATTGTTCTTCCTCTAATAGTTTCTGCTTCCATTTCCTTGCATGCATCATTGTAGTACTTCTACTTGTCTTGTCTTGCTGCACATTGGAAACCTCTGTTGAGTTCTGTGATTGCCTATCTTTCTCCTCTGGCTTTAGCTTCTCTGCATTTCTGGCCAATTTTCAGAATTTCTTCAGTCATCCATTTTGGCCGTTTTTGCTTTTTCACCTTTTGTAAAGACTTCTCACTTTCTTCCAACACAACTTTCTTGATGTCATCCCATAACTCTTCTGCACCTCTGTCATTTGTATCTAAAGCAGCAAATTGATTTTCCAGGCAGTCTTTAAATTCCAGTGGTATATTCTCCAGGTCATATTTTGCTAAATTCATTTTAGCTTGAGTTTGCATACTAATAGTTGGTGATCTCTACCACAGTCATCTCCAGGTTTTGTCTTTGTTGATGTTATAGAGCTTTTCCATCATTGACTTCCACAGATGTAGTCGTTAATTTGTGTACAAGCCATTGGGTGAAGGTCATGTGTACAGTCGGTGCTTGTGTTGCTGGAAGAAGGTGTTTGAGACAAATAGATCGCTGGTCTTGAAGAATTCTATCAGTCTTTCTCCAGCTTCATTTCTGTTGCCAAGTCCATATTTTCCAACAATTTTGCCTTCTTCAAGTTTGCCAACCTTTGTGTTCCAGTCACCCATGACTTTCAGGATATCCTGTTTGTATGTTCTGTCAATTTCAGCTTGAACTTGTTCATAGAACTCATCAATTTCATCCTCTTCTGTAGCTATTGTTGGGGTATGTACTTGAATTATAGTTGTGTTGATAGGCATTCCTTGTAGACGAATAGAAATTAAGCGTTCACTGACTGCATTGTATTTCATTATAGTTCTTGCAAGTTTCTTCTTAATTATGAATGCAACACCATTTCTTTCTTTGTCTTTCACGCCCAGCATAGTAGACCATATGATCATCTGATTCAAAGTGCCCAATGCCAGTCCATTTCAGTTCTCTGACACCCAACAGATCAAGTTGTACACGTTCCATTTCACTCTTGATCACCCTCCTACTTCCCTTGGTTCATCCTTCGTACATTCCATATCCCAATATGTAAGACATCTTTGCAGCTTCTGACTCTCATTTCATGCACAGCCACATCAGCAATTGAACGATCCCAGGGCTTTGATCCAACCACATCATAAATGCTGGCTTTACTCTGAATAGTCTTCAGCTCCTCCCCAGTAACCAGTTAAGTGCCTTCCAACCTGGGGGGTTTCATCTTCCAGCACTATAGTGCAACTTGTTTTGTTGTGACTATCCATTGGGTTTTCATGGCAAGATACAGAAGTAAATTGCCAGGTCTTTCTTCCGCACATTTTAAGTTTAGTGTTGTTGCCATTTTCACAGAAATGTGATCCTCCACCACCAACACTGTCCCATTCTGCTGCTGCCCAGATGTGTGATTTCTCTTGGTCTGGTACCTCAGCTGAGACCTGTCCATCTTGGGATACCCTGCCAGTAGTTAAACTACCGATAGCTTAGCTCTCAGCATCACTGATGCACACCAGCATTCACAGTATAGCAACCCACTTTTGCACGGGTGTTCTGGAGCAGTCATGATTATTGTATGGTGTTTATGCATAAACATTTATACCTGCTCCTGAGCAGGTATACATATGAACAACTTCAATCCAGGTGTGATTTCTGCCACTTTTGCTCTAGTATTTTATAACTGCAAAATGGTCACCAAATAAGTCCCCGAAAAATTCTAAACATTTTTTGTCGGAGTGTACCGAGGAAGGAATGAACTGTTTATCATCCACTTCTTTTTAATCAATTATAGGTTCAACACCCAAACTTGAAAAACTTCTGTATAAAACCAAAACTTATCTCATAAGTGTGTTGCAGCTTGATAGATCATAACTCAGGAGCACGACATGCACGTTTCGGGGCATAAATCCCTGTTTCAAGTGCCTTCCATGTCCAGGTTCATATCAACTGCCAGTAAATGCCAACTTTGTGTTAGCGGCATTTTTCTAAGGACCAAAACTTATGTGATTGGCTAAAACCTGCTGTCAATCAAAGAGGAACCCCCAATGAAAATGAAGGGAAAACCCCACCACCAGGGGAATCCCTGCTGTCCATTGGCTGAGGAAGACAAAACACAACTCTGTATGATCAATGGGCAAACCATAATGATATAGAGAAAGGGCATCCAATGGAAAGGGTCATTTTGTCACTGATAGGATTGTTCTTTACAGGCTAGTATTTTATAAGGCATATACGCACCTATATGACTTTATAAAGTAGGCTTAAAATAGGCTCCTACCTGGCCTTCACACATATGTAGCCTGTTATTTATTTATTTATTTATTTATTTATTTAACATCTCTTCTATACCGCGCTATTAAAATCAGCGCGGTGTACATCGAACAAAATATACTGCAATGCATACAGTTAACATTGAGTTTACAGAGAACAAGGGAATATATAACAAGGAGTAACAGGGAAAACTATGTACAATCAACATTATACTATATATAAGCTTTTATTAAATACCATATTTAAACTCGAGTGGATATTGTACGTGTATTCATGTGGTTGCACGGGTCAACAGTAGTAATGTGGACTATTGTGAGGTCTAACCCTTTTCTGGTTGGATTAAGGTGCTAAGGTGTTTGGTGTAAGTGGGAGGCCTGTTGGTTGTGTGAGCGTCCATGGTTACTTCTGGGTAGTATTTTGTGAATAAGTGATGCTTCACAGCTTTGCGGAATTGTAATAGGCTTTTGATGCCTCGGATTTCATGGGAAGTATATTCCAATTCATGGGTGCGAATAATGAAAAAGCTCTGTTTGATGTAGCTTTAGTACATGATGTCATCATCTTGGGAACTATTAAAGTGTTCATAGCTGTAGTCCTTCTGTTTCTATTTTCAAGGGTGTTATGGATTAGTTTGCTGATTGGTGTCGGTGGGTAGTTATTCATGGCTTTGAAGGTCAGGACTAGAGACTTATATGAGATTCTGGCTTGTAGGGGTAGCCAGTGTAGGTCTTTCATGATAGGCGTTATATAAGCAGATCTTGGTGACCCAGAGAGGACTCTTGCAGCTGTATTTATAGCCAGACGAAGTGGATTTAAGGTTGATTGAGGGAGCCCGTGGAGGATGATGTTCGCAAAATCTAGATGTGGGAGGACTAGTGCCTGGAAGGTTGATCGGTAGTCAGTATAGTCAAGTAGGGGGCGGAGGTCCATATCACTGCTACTGTATCTTGATAACTCCCGATATTTCCTCCAGAATCCCTCTGGCCAATCCAAATCTTAATGCAGATAAATTTTGGTCAGGCATTGAGTTGCCCAGCCAAAATTTATGTACCAGTTGACTCAGAATTTTGAAAACAGTGAAATGATATGGTTGGCACCCAATGCTAACCGTGTGAGTCTTTTTGAACTTTGACCTGAATATTTTTTAAATGATGGAATAGATTCAAAACTTTTGTCTATGCAGGCCATTTGTGATCCATTTCTATGTGCTATTTCTGTTTGAAGAAAAGTAAATAGCACTGAAAAAAATAGGAAAGCTAGGAATTTATGTTGAATAAAATTACCTAAGATAGAGATTTGATTTTTTAAAAATTATTTGAAAGAAGTCTTGCAAGTTTCAGAAACAGTATAACCTTCTGTTTCAAGGACATATAGGCTGATGCAGAAAACCGCGCACTGAAGATGACTTTAACATAGCCCGACAGCGCATATTTTTTAACGCCAGATGCAGCAAAGATTGGACATGCAAATGACCCTCGCATTAACCATGCGCATGCAAATGAGCCATTGCAGTGTTAAACTGGGAGAGCAAGCCAAACACATGAGCACAAAAAGTCTGCGCTAGTTTGGCTGGCTCTCCAGGCACCGCGTGGCTAATTTGGATAGCAGTCCTGACAGTATTTTGATGGCATTGGGGGATGATCACAGCATCAGGAAAAGCCCCCGATACCATCAAAATACTGTCGGGACCGTGCCCCACAATAAAATTATCCTTGGTGGTCTAGTGGCCCCTTCCCACCCACCCCCCATTAAATAAAAAAAGAACCTGGCTGTCTAGTGGCCCCTTCACCTCCCCACCCCCATTAAATTTAAAAAAAAACCTAATGATCTAGAGGCCCCTACCTGGTGGTCTGGCAGCCCCCAAGTTCACCTTAAGCGGGAGCGCTGCCTACACGTTCCTGCTCTGCATTGGCTATCTTGCAAAATAGAGGTGTCTGGCCCTGCACGGTGCATCCCGATATATTATAATATATTATACTGCCGGGGTTGGGATTGGGGCCACTGGACCACCAGGGATCATTTTAATGTGGGGCATGGCCCCGACAGTATTTGATGTCATCGGGGGCTTTTCCTGATGTCTGATCATCTGAGGGGGAGATGATCTAGGCATCGGGGAAAGTACCCAGTGCCATCAAAATACTGTTGGGGCACATGTTAGAGGTTTACTTCTACTCAGACCCTGAAGTAAAAATTTTGGCAGTGTGGCTGGTTGTAAAATCCTCTATGCCTGTCTCTGCATCGGGCATAGGTATGATTTGCATACCAGCCCGGCTGATTATAATAGATTTAAATAATTCAAGTTCATTTAAATACACATTGCGTTAGTTGGCTGCTAGTTTTTCCGCTGGCATTTGTGTCTGTATCCTGCATTTGCAGGATCATTAAAAGTGCTTAAACGTGGCGCTAGGGGCTTGTAAAGCCTGTGCTAACTTTCTGCATCAGCCTGATATTGCCTTCCTGGTAAAATCACAACCTGCTTTTGGCCCGCCTATGCAAAGCAGGGATCTGAGGTACAGTGCTTGACTGGTTTCATTCCTTCCTAAATCATAGATCTTTCCAGGTTCATATACAAAGAGAGGTCTCTAACCCTGAGACTTTTTGTGCGGTGTCCCCCAGGGCTCTATTTTATCGCCTTTATTATTTAACATTTTCCTCAACCCATTAATTACTCAAATACAGGGATTAGGCATTTTCTGTTAACGTTTATGCAGATGAAATCTTACTGTTATTTATTTAACAGGTTTTCTATACCGCTTTATCATACATTCAAAGCGGTTTACATGGAACAGTTATAGCAACAAGCTTTACATTGAACAAGGTTATTCAACTTGGAGGTTAAAATGAGGTAAATAGGCAATTAACAATTGCTAACTATATACAGGATCTGTAGTAGTGTCTTATGGTCCAGTTTGTCATCAATCGTCATCTTCTGGGGTATTTCCAAAGTATTCTAGGAAGAGATGGGTTTTTATTGCCTTTCTAAAGTCCACTAGGTCTTTGATTTCACGTGTTGATGTGGGGAGATCGTTCCACAGCTTGGGTGCAAACAGGGAGAAGGCTCTGTTGCAGGTGGATTGGTTTGCTTTCCTGAAGTTTAGCGGGGTCTCCAGGATCTTCTTGTCTGCTCCTCTTCTTGTTCTGGTTGGGGGTGTCTTCTTGATCAGTGGTTGGAGAGTTATTGGAGAGAGGTTGTTTAGTGTTTTAAAGATTATTATTATGTTTTTCTACTTGGTGCGTACAGCCACAGTGCAGCTGATGGAGCGCGGGGGTTATGTGTTTGTATTTTGCTGTTCCGGTGATGATTCTGGCCACCGTGTTTTGTACCAGTTGTAAGGGGAGAGTCAATTTCTTTGGGAGTCCATGGTAAATTGCATTGCAGAAATCTAATATAGGCATTATTATGGCTTGGCATACAGTTCGAAAATCATTGTCCGTGAGCAGTGGTTTGAGGTTGCGTAGCATTCTAAGTTTGTGGTAGGCTGATTTGGTTGTCTTCTTGATGTGTGGCTGGAAGTTGAGTTGCTGGTCAAATGTGACCCCGAGGTATTTGACTTCTTGTTTGTTCCTTATGGTATTGTCAAAGATTTTTATTGAGTCCGGTGGTGAGAATATCGTACTTCTGGTAATGTGCATCAGCTCAGATTTTTTGTAGTTTATGAAAAGGCTTTGATTGTTGAGCCATTCTGACATTGCCTTTTCATGCTGTGATTTGTGAGTAGTCTGGATGTTTGATGTTTATGGGGGTGAATATCATGATGTTGTCTGCGTATATTCTGTAATGGATTTTGAATTGTTTTATAATGCTGCATATTGGCTGTATGTAGACATTGAATAGTAGTGCTGAGAGAGCTGAGCCTTGTGGAACTCCTTGGTGTTGGGTGAAGGGTTCAGACTGTTGGGCTTTGGTTCTCACTTGCTGCATCCAGTGGGAGAGGTATGAGAAGAACCAATCCATGACTGTGCCGCTTATCCCCACGTCCCTGAGTCTTTCCAGTAGGGTGTTGTGATTTACTGAGTCAAATGCAGCAGTGATGTCTATGAAAAATAGTACAAAGCCGTGGTGTATATTGTCCATGCCTGTTACAAGGGTGTCCAAGAGAGATGTAATAAGTGTTTCAATGCTGTGGTTTTGTTTGAAGCCGTATTGGTGGGGGTTCAGTGGGGCATAGGTATCTATGTGGTCCTGAAGTTGATGCTGTACACATTTTTCAATTATCTTAGTTATGAAGGTGAGGCTGGATATTGGTCGGTAAGAGTTTGGCTGATTCTTGTCGAGGTTGTTGTTCTTAAGGATTGGTCTAATGGCTGCTTTCTTGAGTTGTTGGGGGAGGTATCCTTGAGCCAGTGAGGATTCAACAATCATTTGTAGATGGGGTGTTAGGTATTCTTTTGTCTGCTTGGTCCATGTAACTGGGCATGGGTCAATAGGAGAGGTTGTTGTGTTTATGGTTGTTATGATGGAGTTGAGCTGCTGTCTTGATGGGATGTGAAATGTGACCCATGTTTCATCCATTGTCTGTTGTATGTTAGATTTGGTTAGTTTCTTGAGTGGTGTCTGTGTGTATTTGAGTTGTATATAGTTGGCTAGGTCTTGCGGGGGAATGGAGTTTATATCCTCTGTTCTTGTCGGTTCTTTTGTGAGATTGTTTACTATAGAGAAGAGCTCCCTTGGTTTGTTGATTGATTTCAATATCAAGTTTGAGTGGTATTCCTTCTTGTGACTGTTTATCTTATTGTGGTATGTGGCTTGCAATTCCTTGTATTTTGTCAAGATGTCATGTTTTTTGTTCTTCTCCATTTCCTTTCCATTTTCCTTAGGCGTTTCTTGTGTTCGTTGATTTCACATGAATACTCTATTGATGATTCGGTAATAGATTTGGCCCCTTTAATAACAATATCCTCCTGGTTATTTGAACACTCTCTTAAACTGAACACTAATAAGTCAACAGCCATCTGGTTTACTGGTTTGGATTTTCAGACTATACTTGCCCCTACGATAGACGGTCAGCCTTTAGTATTACGTACCTCCCTTCGATATCTTGGAGTTGTGTTAGATTTGGCCCTTTCTCCCCTCAACTGGCCCAGATAAGTAAATCGAATTTCCTGGCCTTACAGCGTTTTCGTAGCATTTGTTCATTTTTGGATCACATGGCCCAGATAACTGTGCTCTTACACACTGTGATAGAGACTTGACTATTGCAATATTGTTTATTTAGGCCTTCCACAGGTCCATCTCTGTCGCCTGCAGGCCATCCAAAATGCGGCTCTTCGCGTACTAGCTCACATATTGTCACACCAGCCCCCTGGTGGCACTGGGATGTCACAGCAGGGAGGGTGGACACAAAAATATTTTATGGTGGAGTTTAGCTCAAAGACAGGGCCCAGGTTTTTATAGTCCTGGTAGCCTTCTGGGTAACCAAAGCTCCAAAGAATATAACAGTCCGAGTGTAGGGAGAATAAAGGCTTTTATTTCCCGTATTGCAAATAGGTTCAATAGCTCAGGATTTACATCAACACAAAAATGTCCTTGCTTCGGAGGAAGTGACGTCACCGGAGCCGATGGTGGCTTGAAGGAGCCGCTCCGGCACTGACCCAGCCAAAAGCAGCGTAAAATAAACCCCTCGGAGGCGGCAAGCGGTGAATTCGGCTGCGGACAGCAGGCGGGAGCTGACGGGACCGCTGAAACGCCGGCGGGCATAAAATCATTCAGGCGGTGCGGTGCCCGAGCGGGAGAGTGCCGCGGCAGAGTGGAGGGCCGAAAATGGCGCTCGGAGGCAGCGTGGCGGTGGCGTTTGCAGCAGGCAGCAGCTAAGGGCCAGCACTGTCGACGAAGTCACAGCTCCCCAAAGTGAAAGACCCATAGGAACCAGTGAGCTGGAGGTGAGCGGGGCTGAGGAGATATAAGGCAGCAGAGGAGCAGGTCTGGTGTGTCCAGTGTGGCTGGAGGGACGTAAGGGCTGAGGAGAGAGCCCAGAAGATTCGGGCAGGCTGAGACGGCTGCGGGCCAGCAGGGGGCTATTGGCAAGAGCGCTAGGCCTGGTGTCCGGGTTCTGAGAGGAGCTGGAGGAGGCCGGACATCAGCGCTCGGATGGAAAGGCGCAGGGGAGGATCCCAGAGCGGTGCTAACCAGCAAAAAAGCGGCAAGTGAGCTCCCATACAAGAAGATCTGAGCTGACCTTGAAGGGGGTGTCTGGCACGGAGATGACCACCAGACGAAAAGCGGCCGACCTCAGAGACTATGCGTACACAGGGACGCAAGGAGGGAAAGGTGAGGGCGGGCAGCTGGAGAACAAAAAGCCCCCTGAGGGGCCAGGAGAGCCAGGCGGAGTAGGAGCCATGGAGATTGTAAAAGCCCCAGAAATGGACTCTATACAGACTATCACGAGAACGGAGCTTAGAGACTGGTATCTGGATATTAAAAATGAAGTGCAGTCTGTGAAGAGCGAGCTGAACGCCGTGCTGGGCCCCCTGAAAGAAGAGGTTGGAGAGCTGGTGTGTAGAATGGGGGACCACGAGAACAGGCTGCAAGAGATTGAACTACATCAGGAAGAAGAGACACAACGATCGGCGCAGTTGGGGTCACAATATGAGACTTTGTTATATAAGCTGGAGGATCTGGAAAATCGCTCTCGACGTAATAATCTGAGAATCAGGGGAATACCGGAGGAGACCGAGTTCCAGGATAGCGAGAAGGTGGCCCGTTCTGTTTACTTGGAGGCCCTACGACTGGGTGGTGAGGAGGCGACTGCTACGGATCTACAACTTGAAAAGGCCCACAGAGCACTGGGGAAACCCGTGGGCAATAAACCCCGAGACATTGTCATCTGTCTGGCTCGGTATAAAATTAAGGAAAAAATTGTTAATAAAACCAGACGTGGAGGAACTCTCATGTGGCAGGGGTATCCGGTGCACATATATGAAGACCTCTCTGCAGGCACCTTGCAGAGGCGGAAGGCCATGCAGCCCGTTACACAAGTGCTGCGGAGAGAGGACATTAAATACCGCTGGCTTCACCCCTTTGGACTCTCATTTACCTACAAGGGGCGAACATGGCGGGCACAGACACCGGAGGAGGCACTGAAGGCTCTTCGGGATGCGGGCCTGAGCACCCAGGGGGCAGAACTGGGGATGGGTTCTTCCATCGGTGGGCAGCAGAGGTTGAGGGGAGGTAGCCCAGAGAGCGGAAGAACCGGAGCGACACGACCGGGGCAGCAGCCGCAAGAGGACCAGCGGATGGAAGATACTTGAAGCAACTTGTGGACTGATAACATGCTGGTATAAGTGTTGAAGGGAGGGGGAGGAGTGTTGTCTTTAAGAATGTTTTATATGCGACATACTGATATTTTGTAACGCATTTGGAGGTTAGGAGGGAGGGGGAAGGGGAGACCGGGTGGGGAGGGGGAGGGGGTAGGTGGATGGGAGGGGGAGGAGGGGGGTGAGGCGGGGGGACACTGGGAGGGTGGCATTAGAGGGGCGGAAAGGGGGAGGGATGGACGGGTGCAGGTCGGCCTGAGGAGAGGGGTAGGGGGGGAGAGGGTCTGGATGTAAGGAGGGGGGAGAGCGGGATGGAGGTGGGTGGGGGTAGGGGCAGGTTAAGGAGTAAGGCTGGGGAAGGGAAGGGGCGCACTACTCCTGAGTTATCCTCTGGAAGTAACGGAGGATGGGGTTGGGTTGGGGGAGGGCGGGAGGGAGGGGGCAGGAGGGCTTGCGGACGTCGAAGGGGGTCCGAGGTATGGGGGGAGGGATGAAGGGGGGGTAGGGGGAGGGGGGGAGGGAGGGGGGAGTGGAAACCGTAGAATGTTAAATGTTATGACCTTAAATGTGAAAGGGCTGCGAACACGACAGAAACGCCAGTTAGTGGGGAGAGAGGGTAAAAGAATGGGGGTAGATATTATGTGTATACAAGAAACGCACTTGCGGGTGGGGCAGGAATATTTGTTGGAATCTAGGCAATTTCCCAAAGTTGTTTTGGCGGGGCAGAGAATAAATTCTAGGAAAGGGGGGGGTGGGCATCATGGTGGGGGGAGAGAGTACCACTCTAAAGTGAAGGAAGTTAGACGGGGGAAAGGAGGGAGATGGGTGGGGGTGTTATTGCAAATTGAAGAGGAGGAGGTATGGGTAATTAGTCTATATGGTCCCAATGAGAAGCAGGGGGAGATGTATGAGCAACTCGGGAAGGACTTGGCAGGATTGGGGGATACTCCAATAATCATGGGGGGGGGGACTTTAACTTAACGTGTAACCCTAGAATGGATACCAGTGGGGGGCAGGGGGTGGCAGAAGGGGGGATAGACGCAGCCTGCATGCATTGCGAGAGCGCTTGGGGTTGGTGGATTTGTGGAGAAGTTGGCATCCGGGGGAACGGAAATATACTTACTACTCACCAGTGCATAGCTCTTATAGTAGGCTGGACATGCTGTGGGGGGGTGGAATCTGGTTAGATAGGGTACGGGAGGTGGAACATGGCCAGGTCACTTGGTCAGATCATGCCCCGGTGAGTGTTCGCTTTGATATAAGAGCGAAGGACGACGACAGTTTAAAAATTCTGGCGACTTAACAATTCCTTGCTGGAGGAGGAGAAACACGTGGGGATGCTTAAGGCTCATATAAAGGACTACATCCAGCTAAATGATACCGGAGTGGTGTCTGCGGGAGTGTTGTGGGATGGTTTAAAGGCGGTGATTCGAGGACAGCTGATAGGGCTGGGGGCGAGGGTAAAGCGGGAAAAAGGGGCTAGGGAAAGTGCATTATTGCAGCAGTTGCGGCGCTTAGAGGGGGTGCATCAGAGGGTGGCAGACTCGGGTACCCTTACGGAGATCCAAAGGGTGAGAGGGGAGTTGAGTAAATTGCGAGCTCAGGAGATAGCATTTCAACTGGCAGTCTTGAAGCAGGCCCATTTTGAAGGTGGGAATCGGGCAGGAAAGGTGCTGGCCAGTCGCTTGAAGGGGCGGAGACAAGAGGGACATGTTGCGGGTATTAGGGGCGATAAAGGGGAGTGGGTCCAAAACTCCAAGGGAATTAGGGGGGTGTTTCGGGAGTATTATAGGACTTTGTATGAAAGCGAACTAGAGGGGGGTGAGAGGGATACTGCGGAATTCCTGGAAGAATGTGGGCTGCCACAGGTGACGGAGGAGGAACGGGAGCATCTTGGGCGGGAGATTCAGGAGGAGGAGGTGCGGAGGGCTATTACAGCATTGAAATTGGGAAAGGCGCCAGGGTTGGATGGGTACACGGCAAAATTTTATAAGGTCTTGTCAGATCAGATTACGCCCATTTTTACCAGGGTAGTTAATAGGGTGCTCCAGGGGGAGGGCCTTCCGCGCACAATGGCGGAGGCCGGTATAACGGTCTTGCCGAAACCAGGCAAGGATAGGGGGGTATGCGGTTCATATAGGCCCATCTCTTTAATAAATTTGGATGCAAAGCTATTGGCGAAAATTTTGGCCAACCGTATCCAGGACATAGTGCCGCACCTGATTCACCCGGACCAGACGGGCTTCGTGAAGGGGCGTCAGGGTAGCGATAATGTGCGAAAGATTTTGAATATGATGTGGCAACTTCAGCGCTCTAAAGAAGAGGCAGTGTTAATCACTGTAGATGCAGAAAAGGCCTTTGACCGGGTGGAGTGGTCTTTTATGTTTCAAGTTTTGGACAAAATGGGGTTTGGAGGGAAGTATGTCAGTTGGCTTCGTGCTTTATATCAGGGTCCGAGTGCTCGAGTTCGGGTGAACGGGGGTATTCGGAAAGTTTTGAGCTGCATAGAGGCACTAGACAGGGATGTCCGCTGTCACCCCTGTTGTTTGCCTTGGCTATCGAGCCGTTGGCGGCCTACATCAGGCGAATGGGGGACATTAAGGGAGTACAGATAGGCGGGCGGGAGGAAAAGATTGGCCTCTTTGCGGATGATGTTATCTTCACCCTGACACAACCGCTCACCACGCTACCAGTGCTAATGAGGGCTATACAACGGTACAGCCGCTTAGCGGGATATAAAATTAACCAAGGTAAAACGGAACTGCTGGGATTTAATTTGGCGCCCAGGGTGGAGGAGAGCTTGCGGCACCACTTTAAATTTAGGTGGGTGGAGGAGAGTTTTCGGTATTTGGGGATCCAGTTGGGGACCCCTCTATTTAGGATTAAACAATGGAACTATCAGGGGTTGGTCGAGAATATAAGGCAGGATCTATCAAGGTGGAGAGGGTTGTATCTGTCTTGGATGGGGCGAATCGCGGTAGTCAAAATGAACGTTCTACCTAGGTTATTGTTTGTTTATATGTCCCTGCCGTACCGGTTGGTCGGAAAGGAAATAGCTCGGACACAAAATCTATTACTGCAATTCATTTGGGACGGCAAACGCCCAAAGGTCGCCAGGGCGACCATGTATAAGCCTAAAATGGAGGGGGGGTTGGGAGTCCCCTCATTGCTCAGGTACTATGAGGCGGCGCAACTTCGGGCCATATTTGCTTGGAAGGAGGGGGTGGAGAGGCCTGGGTGGGTGGGAATGGAGGGGGAGGGGGGGACGGAAGGGGGAGCATGGATCTGGGACCCTGGGGGGGGAAGGAAGCGGTTGGGAGCAGTGAATCCATACAGGGACCTTACCCGACAGGTTTGGCTGAAATGGAAGATGCACCTGTTAGGGGGGAAGCAATACTCCCGAGAAACTCCAATTCAGCTTGCCATGAAGGGTAGGATGGGGGAAGAGGCAGGGGTTTTTCGGAGATGGGGGGAGTCCGGGTTGTGGAAGTTGGGACAGCTAGTGGGGGATGGGGGGAGGATTAGGGGTTTTGAGGAGCTGCAGCAGAAGTACAGTTTGGAGAGACATGATAGATATGCTTATGTTAGTTTGTGGTACTGGCTTCAGAGGCCGGAGGTGAAGCGAGATCTGCTGGCTAAACCTACGCCCTTTGAGGAGATGATGGGGACTACAGGGATGCCCACTAGGATTATTTCGAAGCTATATAAAATCCTGGGGGAGTCTGCGCCAGGGGGTATACGGGGCCAGAAGCAGTGGGAGGAAGACCTGGGGGGGCAGTGGGACGGTGAGAGGTGGGATAGAATCTATATTAGAACTCATAAATTAGCACCGGGAACAGCAATGCTGGAAAACAGCTATAAACTACGGCTCAGAATGTATTGGACCCCGGTGTGGCTACATGCCTTATACCCTGCTAGTTCGGATCAGTGCTGGAAGGGGTGTGGGGCTAGAGGGGATTTGCTGCACATGGTGTGGGGATGCCCGGTAGTTCAGGAGTATTGGAGGGGGGTGGAAAGACTTACGGGAGATATCACAGGGGTGAAGGTCAGCTTTACCCCTAGTATGGTGATATTGAATGAAGGGGGGATGGGAGAAGGGGGGAGAGACAGGGGGAGGCTGCAGGGGTATTGTGTGATAGCAGGGAGGATGTGTCTCCTCCGCTGGTGGAAGAAACAAGACGTTCCCCCATTAGCGGAGGTGGCGGGGCGAATGGAGCAGCTTTGGGAGTATTGTGCAATAGAAGCCCACCAAAAACATACCGTTTCAAGATATACTAAGGTGTGGGAAAGTTATGAACGTTGGAGGGCAGAGAGAGGGGGGGGGATTCAGAGGGAGGAGGGGGGGGAGTAGGAGTGCTTTGTTCACTGATGGGGGGGGGGCATAGAGGGGATCTATCCTGTCCCATTATATTCTCTTGAAGAGATCATGGGTGGGGGGATTCTATATCGCCCATAAGGGCGCAAAGGCTGGTCAGGGTAGTACATGACACGTTTACATTGAGGGCTATGCGGATGGGAGATCTCACTGACTGGGGGTCTGGGTGGAGGAAATGGTCAGCAGCAACCTGGTGGGGGGATGGGTGGAGGGGGGGGGATAGTATGGGCTAGGGGGGGGAGGGGGGGCAGGGTGGTATGAATGTTCATTCTGCTGGAGGGGTTATCTCGGGAGAATTTCTGTTGGGGGGTGACAGTGGGGTTCGGGGAATGTGGGTGGGAGGGTGCTGAGAGTGCTGTTGTGGGCTATGGTACTGTATGTTACGCGGGGGTATATTGTATTCTATATAAGTTGTACACTGGGGGCAAGGGGGGGGGGGGTAGGGTTTCATGGAAAAACATACGGGGAAGCACTAGGAGCAGGGGCCTCTTCCAATGGTTAATGTTATGGATGTTTAAAAATGTTGATGGGTGGGTCTGTGGGGGGGACCACGGTTTATGTTGAGCATTGTATGTTATGTTGGGTGCTAATAAAAAAAAATTAAAAAAAAAAAAAATGTCCTTGCTTCAGGTTGAAAGAAAAAGAAACATGAACTGAGTTAGACCTGTTAACTTCACAGCAGTACTATAAGAAACACAGATTCAAACCTTCCCCCAGACCACAGCTCTACTCCTCGGCTAAGGGCTCAAAGCTTTCTGCCAGGCAATAGCTGCAATCCATCTCGGGGTCCGAAAGGTCATCTGGGAATTCCACCTGCATTGGTTCACAGTCAGGAATATCTAGTGGCTCGCATTCAGGCTTTTTATACAATGTTTGTACGATGTCCCAATGTGCTGCATCCAAAGGTAAGCCTTGGTTTTGTACACCTCTAGAGTGAGGACAGTTTCTCTTGCCTATTGCTCTTTTACTAGAGAGTTTCTTGTTTGGCACAGGTTTGTATTTTGTAGCACAAATAGTTCTAGAAGGACAGCATTCCTCTAGGCCCTGCTCCTCCTGCATCACAGCATTCATAAAATCACAATCAGTAAAATAGTGATTACCTTTCCTTTTGGGTTTATCACGGCCAAGTGAGGGCTGATGCTTGTTCCAGCTGTGGTTTGGCTTCTCTGACACCAAGGTAGGCCTCCAGTTCTCCGGCCGGCATTCTGCTGGGGTTAAGCCACACTCGCACCACAGCTTCTTTCTCTCTGGGCCAAGAATGTTACCTTTCAAAGTAACTCTTTCACCTCCTTCTTGGTTACTCCTCGTTGTGTCTTTCAAAGGCTGCTGGCCTCTGCCAGACTCAGGTCCACGACTCTCTGGCACAGTCCTTCTCCTTCCAGGGTTAGCTTCTTCTTTGTATATTTCCCACTTGGAAAGCGTATCCTCTCCCCTCTTGGGATATTTGAAGCGGATTCCTTCACCTGGTTCTGCTGAGTCTGCTGGGCCGGTTCCTTCTGTCAGGACTCCTATTCCCTGGTCCTTCTCTCCTTCCAGGAAAGCTCTCCTTTCTCCTTCCAAGGTTAGCTTCCTTCCTGTGTCTGGGCTTTTAAAAGGAATTCTTCCCTTTCTGGATTGGGTGCAGGCCGGTATTGCATCATTGGCTCTGGGGTGTGGCTCCTCAGTCCTCCAGAGGTCCCTCTTGCTCCCCCTATATGGCTCCTCGCGATGCTGCAGCCGGTGTCTGCCTCTTTTTTCTAAGTTAAAAGCATTTTCTTCTGTCTGCAGAGGGTCTGCAGTACCACAATATGCAAATTCAATCATATTACACCACTATTCATCAAATATCATTGGTTACCTATAAATTCTCGGATCATTTTCAAGCTTCTTACCCTGACACACAAAATTATTCATGACACAGTTCCAGATTATTGGTCTGTTATTCTCTCCCTATATGCCCCAGCAAGATTTCTTTGCTCGCTCCATGATTTTCGTTTTCACCTTCCCTCCTCGGAAGAAATAAAGTTTGAATCTACAAGAAAATTAACTTTTTCTGCTGCAGCTCCAGCACATTGGAATGACTTGCCGGGCCACCTTTGCACAGAATTAAATTTCAAGTGCTTCAAAAAAATCTCTGAAAACTTTCCTTTTTAGGACTGCTTTTAACTTACCTGAGTAGCTAGTCTGGTATGATGGCACCCTTTGGGCATGGTAAGGACAGCCCTATAAGGAAATTGTGTGTATTTATCTTTATGTATTATTCCATTTGCCTTTCTTTTCTATGCTGTTCCATTATCTCCTATACTGTCCCATCTACACTATGGAGTTCCTTTCACTTCTTTTCTTTTTAAATTATTGTACACCACATAGACTGCTATGCAATGTTGCTGTATATCAAATAAAATATAACCATAAGCATAACTTATCTGGTTAGCAGCACTTCCAAACTGGATAAATGCTAGTGAGAGGGATATTCAGCAGCAATATACACTGAATATTCTCTCGCACCTCCTCAGCACTATCTGGATAGTGTCAAGGCAGTCCATGGGCTGAGCAAGGGCAGTTCCTCAAAGTTATTTTGTTAGTGACAAAGTTCCTTCTGCCAACCGGATACTTATCCAGATGAATTTAGGACAGAAAATAGGCTTTATCCAGTTAGTTATCCAGATAATGAGCTTAATATCATCGCTATACAGACAGCACTGGTGGTCAGCACTGAATCCGGATATTCAGCACCATCCACAATCCGGATACTGGCACTGAATATCTAGATTTTTTATAGCTGGGCAGCCAATGTTTAAACAAACCGCCACCCACAGAGGCTCAATATTGACCTCTCAAATTTTAGTGAGGAGGGGTAGTGTTTTTATTGGCAAAAGCCAACCCAAAACGAAAGTAAATACATTTCCAGGGACCCTTCAAATGAAACACAAAACCATATTGGTAAGAAAAGATAGATTTCATTTATCCCCATTTTTAGTGAAGGCACCATGGTTCCTGGGACCAGGAGCCTCATGCGATTGCTAGTGCTCTCTGTGGCGGCCTATGCCCTCTTGCCTTTGACCCAATGTCTGCTCCTTGCCACAGGAGAAAAGGGGAAAGCTGATGTATGCAGCCAGTACACCCATGGCATTAGGACCCCTTCTTGCCAGAGCTGCCTGATACAGTGCCTGCACACAAATATCTTTTGATAGGATAGTCACTTAATACCCATCTTTAATTAAGCTATTTGGCTGCAATTTATTCTCTTCTTTCCATCCCTTTCTGAGTGCACAACAGATGTCATTAGGAAGTGACATAATAGGAGGGGGACTGAGATGTCTCCTCATGGCATTCTTTGTGCAATGCAAGAAGTGACTATTTTCTAAGTGGCTACTGCAGAGTCTCAACCATACCACATCAGACTACAGGTAGCCTCTATGCTGGAGGACCAAGTGGGATGGGGAAAATATTTTCCACAGGCTACTTTTAGCCCATGGCATATGAATTCCAGATAAAGAAACTCATGGAGCCGATAACTAGAGTCAGAGCCCTGTAAATTTCAAATGATGGGATAACTGTAAAAAAAAGGAAATTTTCAAAAAGCAGAAACCAAAGATGTGATCAAACAACACAGTGGTCCCTGAAACAAACTCTCAATAACAGAATATGAGGTGAGATCAAAAAGTATTGAGACTTGTAAAATAACGCAAGAAGTATAATACTGACAGTTATTGCACTCAGTCTCCTTCAAAGTAATCCCCTTTCTCCAGTGATCCTGCCACTGCAATTTTGAAATGCCTCTTTCATTATGCTGTGAAGCTGTTGTGTTGAATTTTGCTTACTGGTCTCCAAGTCGTCAAATCGCTTTCCTTTCAATGGTAATTTCCGTTTTGGAAACAAGAAAAAGTCACAGGGTGCGAGGTCAGGAGAGTACAGAGACTGACAGACTTTTTCAAATTGGTGTTTGGTCAAGAACTACTGGACAAGATGTGATGCGTGATGCAACCATTCACCATTCCTGTGCAACTCTGGCCTTTTACGACGAACTGCATCCCTCATCGAAGTACCCCTTATTAAGGTTTGGCCTTTTGGAGCATGCTCATGATGAACAATACCCTGGTAATCAAAGAAAACTGTGAGCATGACCTTTTTGATGAAATCTGAGTCATTTTCAATGCATTCCTACAACTCCCTGGTTGCAGATAGTCGATCTTCTTTTTCGTCAGGGGACAGGAGTTTTGGCACAAATTTTGCAGAAATACATCTCATCCCCAAATTGACAGTATGAATGGATTGTACTGACCCAAAATTTATGTCCATGTCCTCAGCAAGCTCCCTGATAGTCAATCGACAATTTGAGCGTATTGCAGCATGTACTGCTTGTCTTCATTCCTGCTTGTGGATGGCCTTCCAGAATGTTCATCATTGTCAATACCTTGGCAGCCCTCTTGGAAACATTTGCACCAGTCAAAAACTCGAGCATGACTCATATATTCATCACCATGCACTTGCTGTAACTTGTCATAAGTCTCTTTGCACGAATTTCCAAGTTTCTGGCAGAAATTAATATAAATTCACGGTTCTATTTTTTCACTTATCGTAAATCTGAGGAACTGCTTTTACACGATACCAAACATCACATGATTAAAAAAAGTACAGGTGTGCAGAGGTCATGCTACACTCTGCACAGGCAGAGCACATAACAAAGTCCTGCATGCTTAATAGCATCATGGTGTGACGTATTATTGTATAGCTACACAAGAAGTCTCAATACTTTTTGATCATACTTCGTAAGTATGCAACAATGGAAGTAATGTCCCTGGAGTTGTTGCCAAAGAGAAGTAGGATCCTTCTGCATGTAATGGAGAAGGGCCCTTTTAAGAATATGATAAGATAGCTAAATGTCCTGTCATTTGGAAGAAGTATGAAAAGTACAGTATTAATGAATCTTGTTTTCAACTTTGTAAATAGAAGCAGCCAAGTCAAGAGCACAGCTTCACCGTGATTTGCATTTTTGGAATCCTATCACAAGACCCAGATACAGTTTATCCCTGAAGAAGATGCACTTTAGGTTTCCATTGCCACCTGAGGAATAGGAGGCTATGTGTTAATTTACAAAAAGCTTACATTATTTATATCCTTGATTAAATTTTTATCTTTCTGAGATCTGACAGGCTGCATAAAGCTCTATATGATTCTGAGACATGACCTTTTCATGGTTTCTTCTGTTTTTGAAAAGAATCTGGCTAATCTTGTTTTATGTGGTATATATATGTTACTAGTTGTAAGCTGAAATTTGGCTATGGCATTTTATTTTATTTTATTTTTCTGTTTTCTTGTTTTCTGTCTGTTATTATGAGATGTTATCTACACAGCAGTCTATGAACTAATGAGTGTTATTGCTATTGCATGTGTCAAACTTAGTTTAATGTGTGTGCTAACAAGAATTCTCCATTCCCACTAGCACTCCGTGCGGCCTTGGGCAAGTCATTTACCCTCCATTGCCTCAGAAGAAAGGCATGGCAATCTCCTTCCGGTCACATCTTGCCAAGAAAGCCCATGGGCTGCTAGGTCACCAGGAGTCAGCATTGACTCAGTGGCACACATTACATTTTTTAATCCTGCATATGTTAGTGTTTTTCACTTGGTTTGCAACTTGTTGTGTGTGAGAGCATGTATGCATCAGTGATGCTGAGAGCTAAGCTATCAGTAGCTTAACTACTGGCAGGGTCTTCCAAGATGGACAGGTCTCAGCTAAGGTGCCAGACCAAGACAAACTACCCATCTGGGCAGCAGCAGAATGAGATGATGTTGGCGGCAGAGGATCACATCTATATGACAGTCTACTTCCAAATCTTGCCAATGTATAGTCACAACAAAACAAATTGCACTATAATATTGGCAAATGAGATCCCCAGGTTGGAAGGCACTCAGCTGACTAATGGGGAGGAGCTGAAGACTTTTCAGAGTAAAGCCAGCATTTATAATGTGGTTGGATCAAAGCCTTTGGATGTCTGACTGCTGATGCAACTGTGCATGAAATGAGAGTCAGAAGCTGCAAAGATGTCTTACATAATGGGACATGGAACGTATGAAGCATGAAGCAAGGGAAGTTGGAAGTGGTCAAGAATGAAATGGAAAGTGTACAATTCGATCTGTTGGGTGTCAGCAAACGGAAATGGACTGGCATCAGGCACTTTGCATCTGATGATACATGGTCTACTGTGCTGGAACCATAAATGAAGGCAAAGAAGAAATGGTGTTCCATTTATAATCAAGGAGAAATTTGCAAGAACTGTAATGAAATATAATGCAATCAGTGAATGCTTAATTTCTATTCATCTATGAGGAATGCCCATCAACACAACTATAATTCAGCTGTATGCCCCAACAACAGCTGCAGAAGAGGATGAAGTTGATGAGTTCCATGAACAAGCTGAAACTGACAGAACAGGAGAACAGTATATCCTAATAATCATAGGTGACTGGAAAACAAAAGTTGGCAGCAAAGAAGAAGACAAGGTGGTTGGAAAATATGGACTTGGCAACAGACATGAAGCTGGAGAAAGACCGATAGAATGCTGAAAGGTCTATGATCTATTCATTTCAAACACCTTCTTCCAGCAACACAAGCACCGACTATACACATGGATTTCACCCAATGGATTGTACAAAAATCAAATTGACCACATCTGTGGAAGTCAATGATGGAAAAGTTCTATAACATCAACAAAGACAAAACCTGGAGCTGACTGTGATACAGATGCTGAGAGGATCAAGAAAAGGTGGAAAGAATATATAGTCATTATACCATAAAGATCAAGTGCACCAACAGCCGTTTAACCTGTACCTTATGATCAGAACCATTGGTGATGAAAGAAGACGTCAAACTAGCATTAAAAGCCTTACCAATGAACAAAGCACCAGGCATTGATGGCATTCCCATTGAAATATTACAGTAATTGGATACAGCTGTTACCATACTTATAAGGCTCTGCCAGGAAATTTGGAAGACAACATCATGGCCAACTGACTGGGAAAGATCTGTGTTTATACCAATTCTAAAGAAAGGTGATCCAACTGACTGAGGAAATTATCACACAATCATTCTGATCCCACATGCCAGCAAGATTCTATTCAAGATTATTCAGCAGAAACTACAAAAATACCTGGAACGAGAACTGCAAGAAGTGCAATCAGGGTTCGGGAAAGGTTGAGGAATGAGAGACCTCATCGCAGATGTGAGATAGATCCTTGAAAAGACAAAAGAATATCAAAAGGATATCTATATGTTTTTATTGATTACAGCAAGGCTTTTGACTATGTAGACTATGATAAACTCTGGGCCACATTAAGATACCAGAACACCTGATCATTCTCTTGAACAACCTTTACATTGATCAAGAAGCAACAGTTCGAATAGAAGAAAGAGAAACAGAATGGTTTAAAATCAGCAAAGGTGTACAACAAGGCTGCAAACATTCCCCCTACCTGTTTAATTTAGATGCAGAACAAATCATCAGAGAAGCAAGACTGTATGAAGAGAACTGAGGTGTGAAGATTGGTGGAAGACTCATCACTAATCTTTGCTATGCTGATGATACCACATTACTGGCTGAATGTGAAGATGATCTGAAACATTTGCTTCTCAAGATCAAGGAACATAGTCTTAAAATGAGCCTATACCTTAATGTAAAGAAGACAAAGATCCTGACAACTGGCAAAATCAATAAGTTCATTGTTGATGTAGAAGAGATTGAAATAGTTGACAACTTTAATCTACTTGCATCGTCTATCAATAAAGAAATGACAAGCAGTCAAGAAATCCAATGATGCATTACTCTTGGCAGAATGGCCATGAAGGACCTAGAAAAGATTCTCAAGAGCAGAGGTGTCTCTCTCCATACAAAGATTTTACTTGTTCAAGCCATGGTATTTTCAATAACAACATATGAATATGAAAGTTGGACAGTGAAAAAGATAGACAGAAAGAAAATTGATGCCTTTGAATTATGATGCTGGTGACGAATGCTGTGTATACCATGAACTGCCCAAAGAACAAGCCAGTCAGTATTAGAGGAGATCAAACCTAAACTTTCTTTAGAAACTCAGATGACAAGACTTCGACTTTCATATTTTGGACACATCATGCAACAAAAGATATTGTTAGAAAAGGTACTGTAGAAGGTCAGCGCAAAAGAGAAAGGCCAGCAATGGATCAATACAACAACAGCAGCTATGGGTGACCCTCTATCAACAATGAGCCACCTGACTGAAGACCGAACACAGTTTAGGACAACCATCCAGAGGGTCATCATTAGTCAACACCAATTCGATGGCACTTAACAACATGTTGTTCAACACTCTGCTGCACGGCTAATCTTCTGCCAGCCTCATCATGCTCATATTACCCCTCTTCTCAAGTCACTTCATTGGCTCCCTAACTGTTTCCACATCCGGTTCAAACTTCTCCTGCTGACCTGTAAGTGCATTCACTCTGCAGCTCCTCACTACCTTTCCTCTCTTATCTCTCCCTACCCCCCTCCTCCCTTGGGAACTCCACTCTTCTGGGAAATTCTCTTCTCTTCTCTTCTATTGCTAACTCCAGACTTCACTCCTTTCACCTTGCTGCACCTTACACCTTGAACAAACTACCTGAGTCTGTACGTCAGATGCCATCTCTGACCCTTTACAAATCCAGGATGAAAACTCACTTCTTTGCTGCCGTTTTCGGATCTTGACTCACATGATCTCCTTGTGTTTCCCTTGTGCTGTCTGTTTTGACTAGATTATAAGCTCTGATGAGCAGGGATTGTCTCTTACATGTCTGTGCAGCGCTGCATATGTCTTGTAGCACTATACAAAGACTCAGTAGTAGTAGTAGTAGTAGTAGTAACATGTTAAGGTAGCCCACCTGTTAAAGGGAGATTTACTACATCTCACGAGGCCTCTTTCAAGCTAAATGTGGGGTCTCTGAGCAAGTGTCCAGTCCTATGAGCCAAGACTGGTCATGAAACTTTCTCCATAAGAACATAAGATATGCCATACTGGATCAGACCAAGGTCCATCAAGCCCAGTATTCTGTTTACAACAGTGGCCAATCTAGGTCATATGTACCTAGCAGTTTCCCCAAGAGACACAGGTTCCACAATGCTTGTATTGGTTCCAGCATTGATATACTGGGTCCCTTCTTAATAATGGTTTATGGACCTTTCCTTCAGGAACTTGTCCAAATCTTTTTTAGACCCAGCTACACTAACAGCCTTTACTACATCCTCCGGTAACAAATTCCAGAGTTTGATTACACGTTGAGTGAAAAAATATTTTCTTTTATTAGTCTTAAATAGTTTACCCTGTAGCTTCATTGCATGTCCCCTAGACTTTTTATATTCTGATAAGGTAAACAATCGATCTACGTTTACCCGTTCCACTCCGTTCATTAATTTATAGACTTCTATCATATCTCCCCTCAGCTGTCTCTTTTCCAGGTTAAAGAGCCCTAACCTTTTTAGCCTTTCTTCATAGGAGTATCCTTCCATCCCCTTTACCATTTTGGTGGCTCTTCTCTGAACCTTTTCTAAAATCGCTATATCCTTTTTAAGATACGGCGACCAGAATTGCACACAATATTCAAGGTGCAGTCTCACCATGGAACGATATAGAGGCATTATAATATATTTTGTTTTATTTTCCATTCCTTTCCTTATGATACCTAGCATTCTATTTCCTCTCTTGGCCGCCGCTGCACACTGGACCGAGGGTTTTAACATGGTATCCACAATGACACCTAAATCTTTTTCCTGGGTGGTGGTTCCTAATGTGGAACCTTGCATCGTGTAACCATAGTTTGGGTTGTTCTTCCCTAGGTGCATAACCTTGCACTTGTCCACATTAAATTTCATCTGCCATTTTGATGCCCAGTCTTCCAGTTTATCAAGATCTTCTTGCAATTTTCCACAATCCTCTTGGGTTTTAACAACTTTAAATAGATTTGTGTCATCTGCAAATTTGATAACCTCACTCGTTATTCCACTTTCCAGGTCATTTATGAATATGTCAAAAAGCAGCGGACCCAGCACGGATCCCTGGGGTACACCACTATTCACCTTTCTCCATTGGGAAAATTGGCCATTTAGCCCTACCCTCTGCTTTCTATCTTTTAACCAGTTCCTGATCCACAATAGTACACTGTCTCCTATCCCATGACTCTTTAGTTTTGCCAAAAGTCTCTGATGAGGGACCTTGTCAAAGGCTTTCTAAAAGTCCAGATACACAATATCAACCGACTCACCTTTGTCCACCTGTTTATTCACTCCTTCAAAAAAACATAACAGATTAGTAAAACAAGATCTTCCTTGTCTAAAGCCATGTTGGCTGTCTCCCATTAGGTCATGACTATCTACATGCTGAGTAATTTTATTCTTTATGATGGTTTCTACCATTTTTCCCGGTACTGATGTCAGGCTCACCGGTCTGTAGTTTCCCGGATCACCCCTGGAACCCTTTTTAAAAATTGGTGTTACATTGGCGATCCTCCAATCTTCAGATATTAGAGATGATTTTAATGATAGTTCACAGATTACTAATAGCAGGTCTGCAATCTCATATTTCAGTTCTTTCAACACCCTTGGATGTATACCATCCGGCCCAGGTGATTTGCTACTCTTCAGTTTATCTAATAGTTGTAATACATCTTCCCGATGTATCGATATTTCCTTCAATTCTTCCGCACCTTTAAATACCACTTCAGTCATGGGTAACATCCCTACATCTTCCTCAGTAAAGACTGAAGCAAATAATTCATTCAGTCTCTCCGCTATCGCCATATCGCCTCTTAGTGCTCCTTTAACCCCTTGATCATCTAATGGACCAACTGACTCTCTCACAGGTTTTTTGCTACGAATGTACTTGAAAAGGTCTTTATTTTGCGTTTTTGCTTCCGCAGCAAGCTTCTTCTCAAATTCTCTCTTTGCCTGCCAGTTCACTAACCAAGAGTGGCTCTTCAGACCCATTAACTAAAAGAAATACTGTACTACTAAAAGAAAACAAAGTTAGTAAAGATGCTGTTTAATTAAAGTGAAGTCATCTTTCTGTTGATTATAAGCATGCATTTAAAAACAAAGCTAATCTTGTGAAAGAGCAGGAAATATAAGAGCACTGGATATGTTTTCTTGTTCCATGTAAACCGCGCTGATAACGAATAGTGCGGTATATAAAAAATGTTAATAAATAAAATAAATAAATAAATATGTGGTAAAAAGTAAGCCTGTGTAAGTAGCTCACAGAAGCAGGAGACCTAAAGAAAAATAAAGTAGGATTATTACAGCGCCTGCAGAATATTTGTTTTCTCTGACCTTTAGATTTTAAATGAGATCATATTGCTACATTTTGAATTAATCCACTCCACAAGAGAGGGAGTTATAATTGATTATAAGTAGTTTTGCCAGCTCATTTACAGCAGTGAATTGCATTTACTGTGTGTCTAGTTTCATAAATAGGGATGGATACATTTCTAAAGAATAGATTTATTGTAGCTAAAAACCTAATTTTAAGAGATGAATTAAAATTTCTCTCAAAGTGTTTATAGTTAAAAATATTCAGACACAACTTTTTGTAATTCACTAAGGGGTATGTCTACTAAAGGGCTTTAGCTGCTGCCATAGTACTAACACTGATGTATTGCCCTGCGGTAGCAGCTAATGCATGAGAAAATCAGATATCACAGCCATTTGTTGTGATATGTAATTTTCATGCAGTGCAGGGCCTTAGGGCTGAGATGGGGCAGATCGGAGTAGGGGGTGGGGGTAATGATGATTGACAGCCATCACGTGAAATATTTTTGCATGGTGGCTAAAAAAATACGGCCAAGTCATGGTGGCAGATAATGCTATCTCAAGAGGTAGCATTATCTGCCTGAAAGCCCAATAATGCACTCCTGCTATCCTCAAAGGTCCTCGCAAAGATGGCCGCAATCTCATGGTGCACCCTGCAATCGTGGCTGTTTTGAAATGGCCTAATAACAGCAGAAGGAGCAGAAAGGACTTCTCCTTTCCTGTCATTCCACTAGATCATCAGGATTGTTAAACTTATGATGTTGGGGGAGGCGGGATTGCGAGAGCCCCTTTGGCTGGCTTGCTGAGATAATTTTTTATAATGGGGAAATGGGAGGGGGAGGGGCCCATTGGCTCTCCCCCTTTGACTAGTGGATCCAGGGTAGGGGGAGGAGGTGGCTTTAAACAGCCAGGATGGGGGGGGGGGCAGCTAACCCAGCTAACCAGGATGGGAGGGCCAGCTAACCAGGCTAACCAAGATGGGGGGCCAGCACTATCCCAAGCTTGCCTCTATCCCAGTTTATCAGATACAGGAGAAATTGTTCAAGTGTCACTGAATACAAACTGCAGGCAAAAAATTTGATGAGGGATTTTCAGGAAAGAGGGTATCCCCATTCAATTATTAAAACAGCTTATAAGAGGGCATTATATTACAATAGGGCTTTGTTATTACAATCCAAACCACGAGAACCCGCGGTGGATGATGACACTATAAATTTTATTACTAAATTCTCCCCACTTAGTTGTGCAATTAAACGCATTCTAAAGAGACATCGCAATGTCCTTAGTAATGTACCTGGATTGTGAAACAAGTCTATAAGATGTGTATGGACACGACATTCAAACCTTAAGGAAAAACTCAGTCCGGCACGATTAAGATCATGCCAAGAGATGCCCCAAGCAGAAGAGGCTGGACATAAATCATGTGGCAGCTGCACCATATGTGCAGTGACAGAGGAGTTAACCAGCTTTGAATACCATGGCAGGAATTATTTCCTAAAACAATCTACAACTTGTGCCTCGGATCATGTCGTTTACGCGATCAAATGCCCCTGCAATCTTCTCTATATTGGCAAGACCGAGCGACAACTCAAAATTAGAATCAGCGAGCACCATAGTAAATTGAAATGTAAATCATTAGAAGCCCCAATAGTGGCACATTGCATTGCCCATCATCATATTTTTGAAGAACTACGGTGTTTCGCAATTGAAAAGGTACTGGTGGGTAGGAATGGCAAGTCCAGAGTTCAAACGCTATTAATACAGGAACAAAAGTGGATTTTCCGATTAGCGACAACGGGTATGACCGGTTTGAACAGCTCAATTGACTGGCGGGTTTGTATCTAGTATTAGGAATTCATTTTGTTCATCTATACAAACATCCTTGATGGGCTAAGGCACTGCTAGTTGATTGGACATCAGAAGTACGTCATCACCATTTAAATCTCTATGAAGACGATGGTCCGCATGCGCGGCGTTTTTTGCACATTGGATGAATTTGAGACTCAAATGTTTTGATGGATTTGAGTGCACTACCCCGCTGCATGTAGAAAGGTGGATGATCCAGTCTAAACATTTTGTGCCTCGGATTAAAACTGCAAGTATGGCATTTGTAGATTTATAACTTCTTTGTTGTTCTTTGTAGATCGTGCTGTATAAATAAATCCCCCTGAAGAAGGATTCGAAACGCATTCAGCGGTACCCACATGGTGGCGTCGGGGAGTCTTATTCACAGCATTGAGATAAGCACAATCTAACATATTTAACAACCTGTTTTATGAATATGGTTAAAGATTGGAGAAAAGTTTGATGAGAGGAACAAAACAACATTATTTCTTGAGTCAAATAGTGGACGCTTAAAGTCATTGATGTGATAAGGCATTTTGCTTTTGAAATATTTCAAGCATTGCCAATGTTAGTCTGAGACCTGCTCCCACTTTTTATATATATAAAGGAAAATAATATAAAAATTTAAATAAAAAGAAATGCAGGAGGAAATATAGTGACACTTTCATCTAGCAGTTTTCTAATTATTTGTTGGCCTATTTACAAAACTATGACACTATGCAGGTTACCCACTCTCAGGATGCACGTTTGTTCCAGTTTCCTTGGGCTAATTTGTTTCATTCAACTAGACTTCGGGCTACAGCACTAACCTGGACTCTGCCTTTCATGTAAACCGCGTTTGAACCTATGGGAAAGTGCGGTATATAAGCAATATATAAATAAAATAAATAAATAAATAATGGGCTGCCCTCACCTATACGTTATATTCATGATCTTTTGGGGTTTTGGAAAGCAGTAAAAACATTGCCATTCCCCCAGGGTTGATGAGTATTTATTGAGGTGTGAGTCTGGTTTTGGAGCCTGTTGTTGTTGCTGCTATGAGTGCTTTTAAGTTTATATAATTTTTATTTCATTTAATGTTTTGTATTGTGTGTGGGGAAAGTATTCTGTTCTATCTTTACTCCATACCTTCTAGCCTGCATGATCTTCTTCAGCCAGCAGGGGGAGTCAGCATGCAATTCCTTTGCAATTGGAACCATTTGGAGGCCAATGGTTCTTGCCGATTATTGGGCCTTGTGAAGTTTAGATGGCGGAAAGAGATTGGAAGAAAGAAATATGCAGTAGCGAGTAGGCACTGCTTGCCGTACCTGCCAGCTGGAAAAGATTACAAGTAGATAGGTTATGAGACACATGCTTGTGGCAGGGGGTAGAGACCAAGAAGATGGGAAGGGGAGACAGATAAATGCCATGAGGGGAGGAGGAAGGATGTCTTGGAGGGTGGGGCAGAAAAAAAGAAAAAGCCCCAGGTAGATAAAGTAGACAGATTAAGGGATTATGTCAGCAAATAAGAGAGAGGAAAGGAAAGAGAAAGTGATGCTGCTCAAGAGTTGGTGAGAGGGAAGGAAAGGAAAAATAATCATTCGGGTGGGGGTGGGAAGGGAGAGGAAGGGAGTTGTAGGTAATGATACCGGGGATGACAGAGGGGAAGGGAAGGGAAAATGATTCTACCAAGAGGAGCGAGAGAATGAGAGCCATAGACTGGTTCCAATTCAGCTGAAAGCCCAAAGAAACTACAAAACAAAATATGTATAATCAGTCTGTGTGGAGGCTATGGGACCACGAAAACTTATTCACAACTGTCCAGGTTCCCACTGCCATTTTTACTCTCTTCCCCCTCCCACTTAGCCCAGATTCCAGCACCTCAACTTCGCCCCCCTACCGGCAACATCAAGGAGTACCTCAAGGATCCACATTATCAGCCATGCTCTTCAATATCTACCTCCGTCCACTCTGCTCAGTCATACGCACCCACAACATCAACTTCCACATATACACAGACGACATAATGCTCTACGCACCAATTACAACCACAAACCCAGAAAATGACCAGCTATCAGCCTGCTTCACTAACGTATCCAACTGGCTACAAGACAACAACCTATCCATTAACATTAAAAAAACCGAAGCTCTTATAGTAACAAAAGACCCAGACTTCAAGCCACCTACCCACCTCAGCATGGGAACCATGCAAATTCAAGTACAGCCACAAATAAGATATCTAGGCATTATCATTGATCAAGCTCTAACCCTTAAGCATCAAATCAACAAGACCACCGGAACTATATTCCACAAAGCTAAAACTGTACAACGTCTCCGACCCCTCCTCGAACCTCAGGACTTCAGGACAGTAATGCAGGCTGTGACACTCCCACATAATCTGTAACATAATCTACCATGGACTACCCGCCACACAAACCAACCCCCTCCGAACTGCCTTAAATACTACGGCAAGGATTATTCAGAATGCGAAAAAACGGGACCACATCACTCCAATCCTAAGAGACCTACACATTCTTCCCATCGAAGCAAGAATCAAGTACAAAGCCATCCTACTCACCCACAAAACCATCCTCCAAACACAGAACACCCCGCTTCACACCTTACTGCCTCGCCCGATCCACGGCAGAACAACCAGACAATCCTCCAATAACTCCATCACCGTCCCCCACAAAAGAACCAAGTCCACACAACAGACCTGCAACAGAGCCTTTGAACTTTATGCTCCATCCTTCTGGAACTCTCTGCCGAACCACATCAGAAACAACGGTGATCTCACATCTTTCAAAAAACAGCTGAAAACGGTCCTATTCCGTGAACATCTCTGAACAGAAACACCACCCCCTCTTCAAGAACCCATGATTAGAAACTGTAGGATTGTAAATGTCTATGTCCATCCCAAATCATTAATGTTGCCCCATGGTGATGGCCCCACCCTATAACCATTGATTCCCCCCCCCCCCCTGTTATGTGTTACACCACTTTGACCCGGTGAAAAGCGGGATATAAATACAGTTAAATAAATAAATAAATAAATAATTTTCAGTCAGGAGCCAGAGAACATGGCTCCCTCAGATAAGAACATAAGAACATAACATATGCCATACTGGGTCAGACCAAGGTCCATCAAGCCCAGTATCCTGTTTCCAACAGTGGCCAATCTAGGTCATACGTACCTAGCAGTATCCCCAAAAGACACAGGTTCCACAATGCTTGTATTGGGTCAAGCATGGATATCCTGGGTCCCTTTTTAATAATGGTTTATGGACCTTTCCTCCAGGAACTTGTCCAAAACTTTTTTAAACCCAGCTACACTAACAGCTCTTACTACATCCTCCGGTAACAAATTTCAGAGTTTGATTATACGTTGAGTGAAAAATATTTTCTCTTATTTGTCTTAAATAGTTTAACCTGTAGCTTCATTACATGTCCCCTAGTCTTTCTATATTCTGATAGCGTAAACAATCGATCTACGTTTACCCGTTCCACTCCATTCATTAATTTATAGACCTCTATCATATCTCCCCTCAGCCGTCTCTTTTCCAGGTTGAAGAGCACTAACCTTTGTAGCCTCTCTTCATAGGAGTAGCCTTCCATCCCCTTTACCATTTTGGTGGCTCTTCTGTGTACCTTTTCTAATAATGCTATATCCTTTTTAAGATACGGAGACCAGAATTGCACACAATATTCAAGGTGCAGTCGTACCATGGAACGATACAGAGGCATTATAATATCCTTTGTTTTATTTTCCATTCCTTTCCTTATGATACCTAGCATTTCTTGGCCGCCGCTGCACACTGGGCGGAGGGTTTTAACATGTTATCCACGATGACTCCTAAATCTTTTTCCTGGGTGGTGGTTCCCAATGTGGAACCTTGCATCGTGTAACCATAGTGTGGGTTGTTCTTTCCTAGGTGCATAACTTTGCACTTGTCCACATTAAATTTCATCTGCCATTTGGATGCCCAGTCTTCCAATTTATCCAGATCCTCCTGCAGTTTTCTACAGTCCTCTTGGGTTTTAACAACTTTAAACAGTTTTGTGTCGTCTGCAAATTTGATAACCTCACTAGTTATTCCCTTTTCCAGGTCATTTATGAATATGTCAAAAAGTAGCGGACCCAGTACAGATCCCTGGGGTACTCCACTATTCACCTTTTTCCATTGGGAAAATTGGCCATTTAGCCCTACCCTCTGCTTTCTATCTTTTAATCAGTTCCCGATCCACAATAGTACATTGCCTCCTATCCCATGACTTTTTAGTTTTGCCAAAAGTCTCTGATGAGGGACCTTGTCAAAAGCTTTCTGAAAGTCCAGATACACTATATCAACCGACTCACTTTGGCTACCTGTTTATTCACACCTTCACAAAAACATAACAGATTAGTAAGACAAGATCTTCCCTGTCTAAAGCCATGTTGGCTGTCTCCCATTAGGCCATGACTATCTACATGCTGTGTAATGTTGTTCTTTATGATGGTTTCTACCATCTTCCCCAGTACTGACGTCAGGCTCACCGGTCTGTAATTTCCTGGATCACCCCTGGAACCCTTTTTAAAAATTGGCGTTACATTGGCGACCCTCCAATCTTCAGCTATTACAGATGATTTTAATGAAAGTTCACAGATTACTAATAGCAGGTCTGTAATCTCATATATCAGTTCTTTCAACACTCTTGGATGTATACCATCCAGTCCAGGTGATTTGCTACTATTCAGTTTATCAAATAGTTGTAATACATCTTCCCAGTGTAGCGATATTTCTCTCAATTCCTTTGCAGTATCATCTTTAAATACCACTTCAGTCTTGGGTAACATCCCTACATCGTCCTCAGTAAAGAATGAAGCAAAGAATTCATTCAGTCTCTCCGCTATAGCCTTGTCTCCTCTACTCCTTTTACCCCTCTATCATCTAATGGTCCAATTGACTCTCTCACAGGCCTTTTGCTATGAATGTACTAGAAAAAGTCTTTATTTCGTGTTTTTGCTTCCGTAACAAGTTCCTTCTCAAATTCTCGCTTTGCCTGCCTTATCAATGCTTTGCATTTAACTTGCCAGTGCTTGTGCTGTTTGCAGTTTTCGTCGTTTGGCTCTTTTTTCCATTTCCTGAAAGATGCTTTTTTGGCAGCAACAGCCTCTCTGACCTCACCTTTAAATCATGCTGGCAGTTTTTTGGACTTTCTTCCACCTTTCTTAATGTGTGGAATACAGCTGGTCTGGGCTTCCAGGATAGTATTTTTAAACAACACCCAAGCTTGATTTAAGTCTTTAACCTTTGAAACCGCTCCTTTTAGTTTTTTCTTAACTATATTTCTCATTTTATCATAGTCTCCCTTTCAAAAGTTAAAAGGTAGTACTGTGGATTTCTTTACTATCCCTCCTCCACTAATTAAATCAAACACGATCATACTATGATCACTATTGCCAAGTGGTCCCAACACCCTTATCTCTTGCACCAGATCTGGTGTTCCACTAAGGACTAGGTCCAGTATGGCTTCCCCTCTGGTAGGTTCATGAACCAGCTGCTCCAGGAAGCAGTCATTTATTTCATCTAGAAACTTTATCTCCGTAGCATGTCCTGCCGTGACACTGACCCAGTCGATACCGGTTAATTGAAATCACCCATTATTACTACTCTGCTGTGACTTTTGTTAGCTTCCTTGATTTCTTTGAGCATTTCATCATCCATTTGTTCATTCTGGCCAGGCGGTCGATAGTACCTGGTATATGCCTGTTAACAGTCAGACTACCAGTTCTAACCAGTGATGTCCAAGATTCCCATCCTCTCAAGGGCTACGAACCCTGCCTCCATAGCATCTCCATCCCTGTCCCCAGAGGTTTCACAATCTAAGTTTGTGCCTGAGGCAACAGAGGGCTGAATAACTCGCCAAAGGTCACAAAGAGCATGAGTGGGATTTGAACAAGGCTTTGCTGGCTCTTAGCCCACTAATTTAACCATTAGGCTTTTCTTCCGCCCCAGTTTTGTAAGAAACATAAAGAATGGAATTTGGGCAGAGCACAGGCAAAGTCATGATTACACTCGTACTTCAGTTCTTATGTATTTATGAATTATAAATATAGGTGTTTATTTTCCAGCTCGTTAGGGATTCCTAAGGGCACAAAAAATCAGTGCATTTTCATGTCTTCACACCACAGATTCTTTCGCAGGAAACCTTTTCAGATGGAATCAAATATGCATGTTTGTGTTGCTTAGGAGTCGTCAGCACAGAAAAGGCACCAGAAGCACGAAAACACTAGGGAAGGTGGTACTTTTCCTGTTTTTATGCAATACCTATTTTAACTTTTTTGCATCAAGGGAGTTCTATCAAAGTATATCTGTTAAAACCTAAAATCAAAAGCCCTATTTATAAAATATTTATAAAATACAGGATTTGTATTGGTATTTTATAAAGACACATAGGTGCCTATGTGGCTTTATAAAATAGGCGCCTACTTCTCCTGGGTGACTTTTTATAAAATCTGAATTTGGTGCCTATTTACTAAGCTGCACTAAGCAGTTAATACAAGAATTAGCACAGTAGCTTAACAATTAGGAAGCATTAATTCCCGCTTTAGTTTCCTAGCATGGAATGGGGCAGACTGGTAGAGAATGGGCAATGAATGGGTGGAAATTGTTCCTCACAGTTAATGTAGAGGTAGTTACCATGCAAAACTGTTAACTTGGTAGAAAACACAGATCAGTTAACGTCATCTCAAGAGGTGGTACTAACTGTATCACATTATCTGCAGTTATCACACAGTATTGTCTCTGTGTTAAATGTTGGGGGAAATGCTCTGAACGCTTCCAAGAGTTTATATAATTGCCATGCACTAATTTCACAATTAGTGCACAGTAAATGAAAAACTTTACTGCATTTTAGTAAATGTAGCCCTAATATATTTCATATTGTCAGGTTATTTATAATTGCTTTTATGAGGAAAAGTCCCCTCTCCCCCACCCACCACCCCAAGTCAACTGTGCAACTTCAAATCTGCTGCATAGGTGACATTGGATCAAGACAGAAGTGTGTCTGTCAATCCAGCTCTCTAATCTACTGCTGCTTTATAATGTTATACACTGAACGCAGCTGATATCATCTCTGAGTTTCATTCATGATTTTCTAGCAACGATAGCAGATGTAGAAGAAACAGGCAATGGGCAACCAGAAAATCAAAATAGGAAATGTTTAGATCTGTCAGAGGGAAAGAATGTGCTTTATATCAAACAAATTCATTAGACCACATGATGTGGTGATCAACGTGTTATTATATGTGATCTGGAAGAGTGATCCGTATCAGCTGTTGAAAAGGAAATACTACCCTACATGTTTCAATGGATAGAACATAGGAGACACAAATGTGCCTGCAGCTGTCACCACATCTTAATGGCCTTTCTCTACAAGTACATTTTTGCTAGACAATTTTGAAAAGTACTCTCTGAACATGATGATGCAGAATGTAAAAAAGAATTTGGAGGAGGTTGGCATCATGGCTCTGCACCGTGGCTCAGCTGTAGCAATGCACAGTGCACCCCTACACACTATATGCTGGAAACTCAGGAGCTTGGGTTTGAAGGCAGGCAGTGGTCATATCTCAAGTGACCTCTATGATGAGAAGAACGCCACTGAGGAATTCAACTTCATCGGATGCCTCATATCCAGCCCTCAGTCAGCATGTGGGGCACCCTGTAGACACATGAGCCTGTTATCTTCAGATGGACAAACACTCAGGCACAATCACCATACTCCTAGGCCCTTCTCCCATCACCTCCACCTGGGTAACTTTGGTTGATTTATGGGAAACTTGGGTGGATGACTGATTATGAAAACTCAGGGTTCCATATCAATAAAACCATGGAAACTAGATCATAGAATTCAGTTGAATAATTATGTTTTAAGGCATTTATGAAGGCTAGGCAAGTAAGACTGGACGTGAGCTTAATCAGCATCAGGAATGCTGGGGCTCAAGAGAAGTCCCAGGGACAAGGAGTCCTTGGATTAGAGAAAGAAACTTCAGTGGTTTTGTGCTCGGAGTAGAGTTTATAAGAAGAGGGCTTGAGGAGCCACTGGTTGGGGAGGTTTGAAGACCCAAGAATAAGAGAACAGTGTGCTGAGGAAGAAGGAGGCTGGTAACAAGATACTGTCCTCTAGTCTGGGAAAGAAACAGCGACTTACAGAAGGAAGTTGAGCCTTTCTAGTCTGTCTGTGTATTGAAGAGTGGAGTCTACAGATGGAAGAGAGTAGGAACCAAGAAATCTAAAAAGATTCACTTTCCTATATCTGTTATAGACTTGATTTTGTTAGAGATGTACTTATAATTGTATCTATTTTAAAGAAATTCATTAGCAAACTCCTTTTTTGTTTGAATAGCTTGCCAGATGGGACATTTATTTATTTATTTGTATTTTGTATTTGTATTTTTAAAGCGTGGCTGGTTGACTGCTGGAAGTCTAGCTAGGTGAGAAAATAATCCATTTAGCTAGGGCTTGAATAGCATCTTTCTTCCTGATCTATATGCCTCAGAGATATGGGGTGTTGTTAGAGTGTCTGCCTCTATCCACTCTGACACTCTGGCTCCAGGAATATATATATATGAGGCTGAAGTCCAGAACCTCCAAGTAGCATTTCAGATACAACAGAGCTGAGAGGATGGAGCAAGGCAAGAGGGCTTTGGATTTACTGAAACCTGGAGAATGTTTGGGTGAAGGGTGGGAATCTATCCTGACAGGATGGGCTCCACCTCATCTATAATGGAAACTTGCCACTGGGGTTAACAGTTCAAAAGGAGACAAAGCAGTTGTTAAACTAGATCTTGTGGAAAAACTGACCATTGCTAAGATCATGGTTCAAAATTAGGCATCGCCAAAATATACTATTAAAGTAGGGAAGATAGAGTATCCTGATAGAGAAGCCACCAAGAAAGAGCAGGTGTAAATAAATATAGGTGTGCAGATAAATTCATTTTAATTAAATGAGAAAATGAATTGATCTGCACACCTATAAGTTTTAATGATTTATAATAAAATTGAAAAGTTTAGCAGTGGTTATAGAGGACTGATAATAATATCTATGGGATAATGTGATAAAGTCTATAAATAAAATAATACCATTTCCCGATTTGATGGTCCTAATATATATATGAACAATAAATTCTGGAAATGCTGGATGTTCAAAAAAATATATAAGCCTCTTACACGTCATAGTTAGTAGAGTTTTTTCAGTTAGTATTTAAGGAGGCCTCAAAGCCAGGTATCCACAGTAGCCACTCTTCCAGCTCACTATCAATACCTTCAATCTCATTATGTGCTTCTATTTTTTCAAGAGCAATAAAAGAAGACAAACTGAAAAATTAAATGTTTAAAAATGCTCAAAAAAGACAATACATGAAGGTGCCCATTAAACTTTTAGGAAGAATAATACTTATCTAAAAGGTACGTCATACATCTTGTCCATCTTCTACTAGACCCAACATCAATGTTTCAGTACAAATTGCCTGCTTTGGGGGGTCAGAAAAAATAATAATTAAAGCATCATCAAGATCATTTATGTACATGGACTGTGCTCTAATTAATTATAAATTATTATTTTTTCTGGCCCCCAAAGCAGGCGATTCATACCTGAAGCATTGATGTTGGGTTTAGTAGAATTTGAAGAAGATGTATGGAGTGCCTTTTGAAAAACACAAGGACGATGTCTAGATAAGTATTACATTTTTTAAAATTTAGCGGGTGCCTCTATATGTTGTCTTTTATGAGCATTTTTAAACTTTTCAAAATTTATTTTTGGTATTTTTGATTGCTCTCTTTAAAATAGAGGGATATGATGAGATTACAGGTATAGATGTTGAGCTGGGAGAGCGGCCACTGTGAATACTTTGCTTTTGATGCCTCTTTTAATATTAATGGGCCTGATATTCTTCTGGGCAGGCTATGCGCTGTGTCGGCTTATTGCCATGCCCACTGACCCTTAAACCCGGATATTCAATGACAGTGCCATATGCAGCCCCGGCATTGAATATCCGGGTATCACCGCACAACTCAGAAGCCGCCAAAGCTAACCAGCTGATATAAGTAGATTGCTCCACTCTAACTTACTACTAAATGTGAGGTGTTCATAGGATTATTCCTCATTCAACGTTTAATACCCAATTTGTAGTCTCAGATTAACACGGCACTGATTATCACAAGAATCAATGAAAATCAACGTGCCTAGAAAACATCAATGACTACTGGGCTTTTTTTCTTTTTTTGTGATGCTGGTTCAACCCTTCTATGTTTGTCTTCCCTTGTGACAAAATATATATATATCCGTTTTGATTAATATTTTCAGAATACCAATTCTCCTTCTTGATCACAACTATGTTGTTTTTTTTCAAAATATATATATATTCGTGTTAATGAACTTATCTTTTTATGATGATTCTTCTTATGCTTGAGAATGCTAATTCTTCTCCTTGGCGAAATGCACTGATTTATATTTACTCAACGCCCCATTTGGCGCCTGTGCGTTTCACTCCCTTTTGAGAGTTTCATCAGGAGATCTGTTTCTTTGTGTTTCTACCGACTCTATGTTAACTGCTGCCCACGCCTCTCTATGGTTTTCATATCAAAAAACGCCGCGCATGCGGGCTTATCTTCACTGCCTCCTTTTAAAGTGCTCAGCTGATCGGAAATGATTTCCGATCTAGGTGGATCAGCTGAGCACTTTAAAAGGAGGCAGTGAAGATAAGCCCGCATGCACGGCGTTTTTTGATATGAAAACCACAGAGAGGCGTGGGCAGCAGTTAACATAGAGTCGGTAGAAACACAAAGAAACAGATCTCCTGATGAAACTCTCAAAAGGGAGTGAAACGCACAGGCGCCAAATGGGGCGTTGAGTAAATATAAATCAGTGCATTTCGCCAAGGAGAAGAAATAGCATTCTCAAGCATAAGAAGAATCATCATAAAAAGATAAGTTCATTAACACGAATATATATATATTTTGAAAAAAAACAACATAGTTGTGATCAAGAAGGAGAATTGGTATTCTGAAAATATTAATCAAAACGGATATATATATATATTGTCACAAGGGAAGACAAACATAGAAGGGTTGAACCAGCATCACAAAAAAAGAAAAAAAGCCCAGTAGTCATTGATGTTTTCTAGGCACGTTGATTTTCATTGATTCTTGTGATAATCAGTGCCGTGTTAATCTGAGACTACAAATTGGGTATTAAAAGTTGAATGAGGAATAATCCTATGAACACCTCACATTTAGTAGTAAGTTAGAGTGGAGCAATCTACTTATATCAGCTTATATACAGCTCCGAAAAGACCACATACAATTTTTTGTATCTCGCCAAAGCTAACCAGGCAACAGCAATGTTGCATACTGCCCAGTCAGCACCTGCCATAAAGATAAGCGAGAGTTTTCCTCGCCTATATTTTCGGTACAGAGCAATAACTGGGCAGCATGCAATATTACTGCTGCCTAGTTATCTTGCGCCCCCGCTTTCGCTCCGCCCTGGAACGCCCCAGACACGCCCTGATGCTAGCCGGATAGCATCTTGGTGCATATGGGACATAGAAGGGGATATTCATCGCCACTACCTGTGTATGTGCCATTGACTATCCTCATCTAAGGCATTTACACAGTTTACTAGGCTGTAAACTATGTAAATGCCCTTGGAATATCGAACTCAATATCTTTACAAATTGGTGTTTGGATAGTTAGGGTATATGTTTACTAAAGCAGGTTTGGTTTGAATGCGATCGCTGTGATACAGCTCTTCAACGGGTCCAACTTCACGCGCAATAACGTGACTAGTTCACATACAAGCAACTCTTGGCACCATTAGTTTGACAACATGTGTCTGGTGTTACTCCCCCTGAGGAAGGCGTTGCCGAAACGCGTTGGGGTTCCCTTTTCAACAATAAAGACCCTTCTGTTCTTCCAACATCTCCTGCTTCTTGTGTTTGTCTGGACCTCCTGCAGGAGATTTGCTCCTAATAATGTAGAAGGATCACACAGTGGTAGCAGCTGAAGCGCTGTGATTTTATGTGATACCTGTATTTCATGTGGTAGCTACAGACCTGGGCGGGAAGTGGGTGGGAATACGGCGGAACTCAGCAAAGATACTGCAGTGATTGGAAAAAATCTAGAAAGCAACAAGCACAGATGCTCAGTCTAGGCAAAAAGTTAGATACTGTTGCTGTTATTGAGACATGGGTCAAAAAGAACCATGAATGAGATAAAGCTATACCAGGCTATAATCTCTGTAGGAGGGATAGAGATGGGAAAAGGGTAGAGGAGTAGCCCTTTATGTGAAAATCAGTACTAAAGCAATTGAAATGCAGGGGCTTTGGGGAAAGGAGTAAAAAATATGGGCCACCTTGAATAGAGAAAATAGATTATCTATTCACACAAGTGTTGTCTACAGACCTCCAACTCAGAAACACTGGATATCTCCTTATGCTAAGAGATTTCAGCCTGCCAGATATGAACTGGAATATCCCGTCTGTAGAGAAATTGTGGATGCCCTTCAATGTGTTCTGCTCAGATAAATGGTGATGGAATTTCCACAAGAAGGGCTGATGCTGGATCTAAAGTAGTACTCACAAATGGAGACAGTGTGTCCGATATCCAGGTGGTTGCCACTTGGACTGCAACTATCATCACATGGTATGGCATGATCTAAGAGCTAAAGCAGAATCAAGGCACACAAAACTCAAAATCCTAAATTTCAAATATGTTGGCTTTAGTAAAATGGGGAAGTACATTAACAAGGAGATAGCAGGATGGAGGAGATAAGAGAAATGGAAAGGCAGTTGGGCAAGATGGAAAGAGCCATAAAAATTGCAACAGATTTTTTTATGCATGGAAAGCAAATAAAAGCAAGAGGAAATGGAACCTTATACGGTTCTCCAAGGAAAAGGTGAAAAATTAAAGGACAAAATGCAGTGTTCACAAAATACAGAAGATCACAAGAAGAGGAACATAGGAAAGAATACCAGATAAACCACACAAGTCAAAGGGAACACAACATAAAATTCTCTAGCAGTGGTTGGTGAATTGATGTGCATCTCTTAGGGGGCGAGAACAATGTTTCCTCTTCAAGTCTTACTGAGTACCTTCTCATGACCCCATTGTATAAAATCTATGTCAAATGTCAGCAAGGTGACACTACAATTGAAGCATGATAGGGAAGAAAAAGAAAAACTCATACTGGCCATCTTAAACCCAGGAGAAAAAGATGCCCAGCCGTAGCTTACGTAACAGGGCTAAAAATGGTGGTAGTGATAGTGTAGACAGTGCAGATGAAGACAACATCTCTGCCACAGAAAAAGGCCATGGTGAGCTTGTTCATGGATCCACTGTTGCAGAAAATAAACCACAGAAGTTAATGAAAAAATTAAGAGGATTAACTACAATTAAGAGGACCCCTGCAGATAATGCCCTGCTACTTATATCCACAAACCCTATCTTTAAACCAAGAGAGTCTGCCAGAAACTGGAAGAAAGAGACATACCGACACTGGAAAAGCAGCAAAAAGCAACCGATGCAAATTTAAGATTCTTAATCTTAAAGATCAAAATTTTAAAAAAGCACGCGAATAGCACCTTAGAAGAATGGAGGGCTTCTGTAGAAAAAGAAAAAGAGGAAGAAAAAAGAGACCTAGGCAAAAGGACAATAAAAGAGCCGCATGCAGACAAAGAAAGAAAAAGCTCAGAGAGGGGCAATAGAAAAAAAACCTGTTACAGAACGAGGGATAAACGGTCTGGAAGGGAGCAGCAGAAGAAAGGCCGGTGCACAGGGAGAAGAAAGGGATTCCGAAAGTAGAAGAAGCAGAACTGAAGCAGTGAGAGAAATAAGGGCACTAAAAAGGAGCATTAGAAAGGAGAAAGAAAGAGGAAGTTAGGAAAGAGCACTAACAAGAAGGCTGAGGTACAGGTGGAGACAGGAGATCCAGGAATGTGGTACAGCAGAATAAATGATGGTCAGGCCAAGAAAATCTGTGAAGTGGAGGAAGAATGGCAGGAGAAGGACCCAGCAGTGGAGGAATCAGCACTTCAGCTCCTGGCCTGTTTTGAAAGAGACGAGTATGCTGGGTTCTAGGCAAGGGAAAGATTTACTAAGCTGAATTTAACATCAGAAAGTAAGATGAATAAGGCGATAACTTATATGAAGGGACATCACTGAAATTAAATCCAATACAATATTGTAGAGCAAAAATCATTACTGGAAGAGTGCTGTGAAGGAAAACATAGGGCTAAACGAAAAAGAGAATGGTAATGAATCTTCCTTGGAAAAAACACAGTGAAGGGAAAATAAGTTCTTTGTGTGCAGACGTGTACATGATATATGGGTATCTAGAAGGATTAAGATCGTCAAGGACAATGGGGATGATCCAATTATTCAAACTGAAACATGCAGCAATAACAGAAGACCTTAAATTCATATGCTCCAATAATAAACTGAAAATAACAGCAGGGGCATAAGAATTACAAAGATATGAAGAAAAAGGAAAGAGAGATATCAATATAAACTATTTAAAGATTACCCAAAACAGCTCTACAGGACACTGGGGAAGCTGCAGAGCGGTGCAGCTGCAGAGGGCGCAAAAAAATAGGGGAACATTTCGTGTTGCTGACTGCCGGCCTCAGCTTACCACCTTGCTGCCTGCTCTGCCTGCCCTTGCCCTGCCACTGATTTTCCTGTTCCCTTGCCAGCGGCGGCGATGGCAGCAGCGGAACTCCAATTAAAAAAAAAACAAGGTCATTCCAATTCTGCACTTGCATGGCCAGTCTGGCCCCTTCCTCCTATGATGCGAGCAAGTGCAGAGTCGGAAAGACCTGTGTTTCTTTTTTAAATTGGAGGTCCGCTGCCACCACCGCCACCAAGGAAACAGGAAAAGCTGCAGCGGAGCAAGAGCAGTCCAGCAGGCAGCAAGGAAGGAAGCTAGCCGAACACGAAGAGGTGGGTGAGATGAGGATGATCCTGGACATGGGGGGATAGAAGCAGAAAGGCTATGCTGGGCATGGGGTGATGGGGCAAATGACAAAAGTCTTATGTCATGAGGGGGGGAAGGCGCCAGGTTTGCAAGTCACACAGGGCGCATTTATGGCTTAGTACAGCCCCGAGTGTTGGCATAGGGAATAGGTCACAGACAAAAGCTGAAACAGAAACATTCTGGAAAGACTTATACGAGAACTATGTAAAGTACATTCAAGAAGTAGAACACAAGAATATAAGATATGCCATACTGGGTCAGACCAAGGTCCATCAAGCCCAGTATCCTGTTTCCAACAGTGGCCAATCTAGATCACAAGTACCTAGCAGTTTCCCCAAAAGATACAGGTTCCACAATGCTTGTACTGGGTCCAGCAGTGGATATTCAGGTCCACTTTAATAATGGTTTATGGACCATTCCTCCAGAAACTTGTCCAAACCTTTTTTAAACCCGGCTACACTAACAGCTTTTACTACATCCTCAGGTCGCAAATTCCAGAGTTTGATTACACGTTGAGTGAAAAAATATTTTCTCTTATTAGTCTTAAATAGGTTACCCTGTAGCTTCAATGCATGCCCCCTAGTCTGTCTATATTTTCATGGCGTAAACAATCGATCTACGTTTACCTGTTTCCCTCCATTTATTAATTTATAGACCTTTATCATATCTCCCCTCAGCCGTCTCTTTTCCAAGTTGAAGAGCCCTAACCTTTTTAGCCTCTCTTCCATCCCCTTTACCATTTTGGTGGCTCTTCTCTGTACCTTTTCTAATAACGCTATATTCTTTTTCAGATATGGCTACCAGAATTGCACACAATGTTCAAGGTGCGGTTGCACCATGGAAGGATACAGAGGCATTATAATATCCTTTGTTTTATTTTCCATTCCTTTCCTTATGATACCTAGTATTCTATTTGCTCTCTTGGTCGCCGTTGCACACTGCACAGAGGGTTTTAACATGTTATCCACGATGATGCTTAAATCTTTTTCCTGGATGGTGGTTCCTAATGTGGAACCTTGCATCATGTAATCATAATTTGGGTTTTTCTTTCCTAGGTGCATAACTTTGCACTTGTCCACATTAAATTTCATCTGCCATTTGGATGCCCAGTCTTCAAATTTATCAAGCTCCTCTTGCAATTTTCCACAATTCTCATGGGTTTTAACAACTTTGAATAGTTTTGTGTCATCTGCAAATTTGATAACCTCACTCGTTATTCCCATTTCCAGGTCATTTATGAATATGTTAAAAAGCAGCAGACCCAGCACAGATCCATGGGGTACTCCACTATTCACTTTTCTCCATTGGGAAAATTGGCCATTTAGCCCTACCCTCTGCTTTCTGTATTTTAACCAGTTCCTGATCCAAAATAGTACACTGCCTCCTATCCCATAACTTTTTAATTTTGCCAAATGTTTCTCATGAGGGACCTTGTCAAAGGCTTTCTGAAAGACCAGATACACTGTATCTGGAGGAGGAGTGGCACAGTGGTTGGGGCAAGGTACTTCAGGCCAGAAGGTCAGTAGTTCAAATCCCCCTAGAGGACAGCAACCATGGGCCAGAAGGACCAGGGCTTCTAGTCCCACAAGTGCACCTCATGGTCCTTACTTAACCCTCCTTTGCCCATGTTCCTCATAAGCATTAGTGTATGTGTCTCATATCCCCCAATTGTGTTGTGCCCACTTTGATTGAAGGATAAGGTGGTATACAAAACTGTCTAAATAAATAAATATCAACTGACTCACCTTTGTCTACCTGTTTATTCACACCTCCAAAAAACCATAACAGATTAGTAAGACAAAAACTTCTTTGGCTAAAGCTATGTTGGCTGTCTCCCATTAAACCATGACTACCTACATGTTCAGTAATTTTGTCCTTTATGATGGTTTCTACCATTTTTCCTGATACTAACGTCAGACTCACCGGTCTGTAGTTTCCCGGATCACCCCTAGAACCCTTTTTAAATATTGGCATTACATTGGTCATCCTCCAGTCTTCAGGTATTACAGATGATTTTAATGATAGTTCACAGATTACTAATAGTAGGTCTGCAATCTCATATTTCAGTTCTTTCAATACCCTTGGATGTATACTATCCGGTCCAGGTGATTTACTACTCTTCAGTTTATCAAACAGTTGTAATACATCTTCCTCGTGTATTGATATTTCTTTCAATTCTCCCACAGCATCTCCTTTAAATACCTTTTCAGTCATGGGTAACATCCCTATATCTTCCTCAGTAAAGACAGAAGCAAAGAATTCATTCAGTCTCTCCGCTATGGCCTTGTCCCCTCTTAGTGCCCCTTTTACCCCCTCTATCATCTAATGGTCCAACTGACTTACAGATTTTTTGCTATGAATGTACTTGAAAAGTCTTTATTATATGTTTGTGCTTCCACAGCAAGCTTCTTCTCAAATTATCTCTTTGCCTGCCTTATCAATGCCTTGCATCTAATTTGCCAGTACTTGTGTTGTATCCAGTTTTCATCATTTGGCTCCTTTTTCCATTTCCTGAAAGATGCTTTTTTGGCAAGAACAGCCTCTCTGACCTCACCTTTAAATCATGCTGGCAGTTTTTTGGACTTCCTTCCACTTTTCTTAAAGTGTGAAATACTGTTGGTCTGGGTTTCCTGATAGTATTTTTAAAAAACACCCAAGTTTGATGTAAATCTTTAACCTTTCCAACTGCTCTTTTTAGTTTTTTCTTAACTATTTTCCTCATTTTATCATAGTCTCCCTTTTGAAAGTTAAAAGGTAGTATTTTGGATCTCCTTACCCTCCCTCCTCCATTTATTAAATCAAACGCGATCATGCTACGATCATTTTTGCCAAGTAACCCCAGCACTTTTATTTCTTGCACCAGATCTTGTGTTCCATTAAGGACTAGGTCCAAAATGGCTTCCCCTCTGGGCAATTCATGAACTAGCTGCTCCAAGAAGAAGTCATTTATTTCATCTAGAAACTTTATCTCCCTAGCAAGTCCTGCCGTAATACTGACCCAGTTGCTACTGGGGTAATTGAAATCACCCATTATTATTACTGTACTGTAACGTTTGTTAGCTTCCCTGATGTCTTTGAGTATTTCATCATCCATTTGTTCATTCTGGCAAGGCAGTCGATAGTACACCCCCACTGCCATCACCTTCCCCTTCCCCTTTTAACATGGAATTTCAATCCATAGAGATTCTATAGTGAATTTTGTTTCCTGCAAAACCTTATGCCTCTTCTAACATAGAGAGCAATCCCTCCACCAATTTGATCTGCTCTATCATTACGATATAGTTTGTACACAGGTATCACAGTATCCCACTGGCTGTCCTCCTTCCACCATATCTCTGAGATACCAATCATACCTAACCTCTCATTTAGTGCTATATATTCTAACTCTCCCATCTTATTTTTTAGATGTCTAGCATTTGCATACAAGCATTTTAGAGGCTGTATTTTATTCATATTAATCGGGCTATCGGTAGGCAGGGGAAATTTGGAATCTTTAAGCTCTGTCTGCTCTGTACTCAAGGGTATTTGGGCTACTTTTGTCTTTACTGGAACCTCTCTGCTGATTTGCCCTAACTTCAGTCTTTTGCTAATATCCTTCAAGGATACGTTGTTCCGAAGCATGCGCTCTTGGGCGACTGTCAGCTCTCCCCTATTGTCTAGCTTAAAAGCTGCTCTATCTCTTTTTTAAAGGTTAATGCCTGCAGCCTTGTTCCATCACGGTTAAGGTGGAGCCCATCCCTTCAGAAGAGCCCCTCCTTTCCCCAGAATGCTCCCCAGTTCCTAACAAATCCAAAACCTTCATCCTTGTACCATCGTCTGATCCACGCATTGAGACTCCAGAGCTCTGCCTACCTTTTGGGTTCTGCGCGTGGAACAGGAAGCATTTCGGAGAATGCTACCCTGGAAGTTCTGGATTTCAACTTCCTACATAAAAGCCTAAATTTAGCCTCCAGAACCTCCCTACCACATTTGTCTATTTCATTAGTACCAACATATGCCAAGACAGCAGATTCCTCTCTAGCACTATCTAAGACCCTATCTAGGTGGCACGTGAGGTCCGCTACCTTCACACTAGGCAGGCATGTTACCAGGCAATCCGCATATCCACCAGACACCCAGCTATCTACATGTCTAATGATCGAATCACCAGCTATAACGGCTGTCCTAACCCTTCCTTCGTGGGCACATGGCCCTGGAGAAACCTCCTTGGTGCAAGAGGGTTTTACATCACCTGGAGGACAGGTCCTAGATACAGGATCACTTCCTGCCACACTATGGTGATGTTCTTCTGCCACGTGACCTCTCTCCTCCAGGAGGGATGCTGCCAGACCGGAGGTGGTACTGCAGTACAATATCCCTGTAGGTCTCACCTATGTACCTCTCTGTCTTCATTATGTCCTCCAAGTCTGCTACTCTAGCCTCCAGAGATCGGACTTGTTCCCTGAGAGCAAAGAACTCCTTGCACCTAGTGCACATGTAAGACCCCTCACCAACTGGGAGAAAATCATACATGTGCACTCAGTGCAAAAGACTGGAAAACTCCCATCTCGCTGCTGGACTGCTGTCTGCATCTTAGTTTTAAGGTTGTGTTTAGGTATTTAAGTTCTTTACTTACTAAGGGTTGCTGGGGATACTTATGCTAATAAAACTATACCTAATACGTTGAATGTATTTGTTCACCTGAAGCTTAATTAATCTCAGGTCCTTAATGTATGCCTGATGAGGATAAACAGCTGCACCTGAGAGTGAATATGAGCACCTCCTTCACAGATTAATCAGCTTTAATCTAAAGAATTCCTTTTTCACCAAGATTTAGAAAAATTCCCAGAAATAAATACTTACAATTGCAGATCTGTCTCCAGAAGTAGCAGTTCCTTTTTGTAGTCCCTCAAGACTGAGAATCACAGAACTCTGGTTGAACTATTTATGCCTGTGCTTCTGAGGTAATCTGTGACCAATATCCTGGGTGATTCACACAGCCCTTGCTTGGATAGAAGGAGTCTTGGAAAATGGCCCTTTGATCTGTCACTTGGCTTTAACACCTGCATATTGAAGAATTTGGAAAAGGCAAACATCAAACCAATGGAATGGTGTGAAGTAATAACTAGAGAGCTGGAAACCAGGTTAAAAAGAGCTCCAAATTGGAAAAGCCCTGTCCTAGATGGAGTGCCCAATTTTTGACTCAAACAGTTAACATCACCCCACCAAGACCTGGTAAATTGTAAAAGTCAGTTTGTCAAGCTGCCATATTTAACATCACAATGGCTAACACTTCTCCTTCCAAAGGGAGCTCCAAGTAATGTTCCTAAAAATTATAGGCTAATAATGTGTCTGCTACAAACTATAAGCTATTCACTGCAATAGATGCTGACAGAATATACAAATATATCGATTCTAGTAACATCATGACAATAGATCAGAAGGGCAATAATAAAGGAGTTTATGGAACCAAAGACCAGTTAATGCTGAATAATACCATCATGGCCAGTTCTAAGAGCAGAAATCTCAGTGTAATATGTGTTGACTATAAGAAACTTTTGATAACATCCCACACTGATGGATAATAAGTTGCCTTAAAATATACAAAATAAACCCCAAATTGATTGAGTATATCAAGCTTTCTATGAAAATGTGGCAAATCATACTCCATCTGATGTATGAGGACTCCCTGTCACTATTTCTTTTTTGTATGGCGCTTCATCCACTGAATACTAACATCATCTGTTTGAGATAAGAATTTAGCCTTATCCTAAAGAAGGAAAAAACTTAAGAGGTAACATCACACTTACTGTTTGTAGTTGCTCAGAGGCTCTAGAGTTCCAGTGAACAATGATTAGTGGAACAACCCCATATAATGAAAAGCTTCTCAGATGACATCAGGATGACTCTTAGGGGTATGTCTACTAAGCCGGGTTAATAGTTAACCCGGGCTATCTGCTACTAGGTTCCATGTTATTCAATGGGGCCTAGTTGCGGATAGCCTGGGTTAGCCATTAGCCCTGCTTAGTAGACATACCCCTTAGCCTTGAGAAATATACTAAGGCAACCTTCCTTAGAGAAAACTGAGGAAAACAGAATATGTTTCCCTAATTGAGTATTGTGATATCAGGGAACTTGAACAGGAAGGTTATATAATTACCTCGGAGTGGAGGAAGGAGCAACAATCAAGCAAGTTACTGAGAGAAAATATCAGTAACAAATATTATAGGAGATTAAAATTGCTATTGAAAAGTGCTTTTGCATCATGGAATAAGAATCAAGCCATTAATCTGTTTGCAATGTTTGTACTTTTATATAAGTTTGGGATTGTAGACGGGACTTTTCAAGATTTTGAGAAACTGGACATACAAACAAGAAAACTCCTCCATGCCCCCATGGAGTAATTTATAAGAACCACTGAATGCCAAGACTGTACAGCCCTAGAGCTGAAGGAGGACTGGGCTACTATTACAGGCCTTCAGGCCTATTTAACAGCATCAGATCCAAATGCGCAAAAGTACTGAAATATGAAAATAAACGTCCAGAATCTGTCTCCATCCTTATGGACAAGCCTATCAAATATTAGAAGGGATGGATGAGAATCCACCAACATATTTAGAGACAGAAGCAACAGAATTTGCAAGAGAAAAAAAACTCTTCAAAGAATTAGATCAGCAGACAAGGACAAACAATTGGCTAAAGCATAAATACAGTGGGTTATATGAAGTGTTAGTCCAGGTACCATTTGTAGATTAAGACTGGACACATGAATGGTTAAAGAGAGGTGAACTGAAACCTAAAAATTAGAGACTGATAGCTGCAGCCCAGGATAGTGTATTTCAAATGAGATCGTTTATAGTGAGCATAGAGAAAACTGGTAAAAGAAGACATATGCAGATCCTTTAAGAAAGACCTGGAAATGGTTACTCATCTTGTAGCTGGTTACAAAGTTCTGAAGACAGAAATTTTCTATACAGAAAAGCAGAAGGTGGCATCCCGCATCCATTGGAAACTTTTAAATACTATAACATCACTGTACCAGAAAAGCACTGGAATCATGAGAATTATGGAGCATGAATAAGCTATAATCACTTGGAACATTGCCATTCCAACAAATAAGCTGGATGTGAGGAAACATGACATAGTAATAAAGCAGAAAAACACCAGAATGGCATTGATCATAGAGGTATCAGTTCCAAGCAATTGTTCTGTGATTCATGTGGAGAGGGAGAAGATCTTGAAATACCTAAAAATGCAATCAGAGAACAAGAAAGCATGGCAGAAATATACATAAATATTGCCCAATGTATTAGGAGCCACAGCCCAGACTAAGAGGAATTTCCAGTCACACCTTGACAAGTTGTCTATACTGTAGATGTTACAACTTATGAACTCTAGAAGGAAGCTCTCTTTGGCATGATGCAAGTATTCCAGCGAGCGTTAGCAGTAAATTTGAGATCATACGCCACATATATTGGCTTAGGACTGAGGTTCATGACTGTCATAGAATGTGCAAAACTAACCCAATTGGAGAAACTGCCCCTGAGGCAAAGAAAGGATGAAAAAACATAAGTGGGAGGAAAATGACTAAAGTGTAAAGCAAAGCAACAAGACTTTTTTCAAGCATATTGGGAGCAGAGGAAGGCCAAAGGTGACATTGTAAGACTGAAGGATTCTGGGGACCTCTGTGTGGAGCGTGAGAAACAAGGAAATACTGAACAAATACTTATTTTCTGAGTTCGTAGAAGAAAATCCTGGAGAAGAATAATAGATTGCTAACAAAGGCAGACATACCAAGTCATACGCATGTGGCGCATGCATTCGGTCCTCTTCTCAAGCTCACATTCCAAAGCCCCCTCCTCTCAGGTGTTTGCAATTTGAGCTTCATAGGCTTTCCTGAGCATGTGCTTCTCCCGCAGGTTGATGATCTGCAAGAGTAAGGAGCTGCTGTCTGCACTCTGTTCATCCTGTAGCAGTATCAGAGTGGCCAGAGCCCCCACAGGGTGCCAATAAGCTCAGACATTACAGTGTGGTAAAAAGTACTTATCCCTTGCAGCCTGATCCCTAAGACAATTTATGTCGGCCAGTGCCTTAAAACACAGCTTATAAAAGATATTATAGAGTAAAATCTCATATGATTGGTGAACCACTGGAGGCATTGGTATAGTTGCAGAATGAAGGGCTGGAGACATTGACTTCCAAAGAGCAAGCGAGGCACTGACAACATGAGCCCAGGCTATTTCTGTGGTGGCATGGGTTCACAAGGGTATCTGGGATTTGTGGTTCTTTTTTTTCCCATCCCATCTTTTAGGTGATCTAGACAGGAACTACAGTACAGTTCCTGTAATCTTCCTGTGCCCACATCTGTTCGCATAATCATGGACCATCTTTTCTTTTTCATTTTTTTCTGTTAGGATAGGGGTAGTTTTGATTTGCAGGTTGATGAGTATGATATTGCCCTAGATGTGGTGTACTTAGATTTCAGTAAAGCCTTTGACACCGTTCCACACAGACGACTTATAAACAAACTGAGCACCCTAGGTATGGACCCTAAAGTCACTGACTGGGTTAGAAATTGGTTGAGTGGGAGGCGGCAAATGGTACAAGTAAATGTAGCTCACTCTGAAGAGAAGGAGGTTACCAGTGGTGTGCCGCAGGGATTTGTCCTTGCTCCATTTCTTTTTAGCATCTTTGTTAGTGATATTGCAGAAGGCCTGTCAGGTAAAGTTTGCCTGTTTGTGGATGACACCAAAATCTGCAATAGAGTAGACACCCAGGAAGCTTGAAGAATGATCTAGAATTTGGCAGCTGAGATTTAATGCTAAAAAAAACCAGGGTCATGCATTTGAGCTGCAAAAAAACCAAGGGAATGATAGTGAAGGGGGTGAAGTATTTCTGTCTACAAAAGAAGAGCGGGACCTGGATGTGATTGTGTTTCATGATCTTAAAGTAGCTAAACAGGTAGAAAAGGTGATGACAAAAGCCAGAAGAATGATAGGTTGCACAGGGAGAGGCATGGCCAGCAGAAAAAAGGAGGTGATAGTTCCTCTGTATAAGTCTCTGGTGCGACCTCATTTGGAATACTGTGTGCAATTCTGGAGACCGCACCTTCAAAAGGAGATAAACAGGTTGGAGTCTGTGCAGAGGATGGCTACTAAAATGGTTAGTGGTCTTCGTTATAAAGCATATGAGGACAGACTTAAAGATCTTAATATGCATACTTTAGAGGAAAGGCAAGATAGAGGAGATATGATAGAGAATTTAAATACCTATGTGGCATAAATACACAAAAGGAGAGTCTCTTTCGATTCAAAGTAAGCTCTGCTATGAGGGGACATAGAATGAGGGTGAAAGGGGATAGACTCAGGGGTAATATGTGGAAATATTTCTTTATGGAAAGAGTGGTAGATGCATGGAATAGTCTCCCAGTAGAGGTGGTAAAGATGAGGATGGTATCTGAATTAAAAAAAGCATGGGACAAACACAGAGGATCTCTAAAGGTAGAAAGGGGATTATTATAGTTAGTATGGAAGGGCAGACTAGATAGGCCATGTGGTCTTTTTCTGCAGTCATGTTTCTGTTTAGGTTTATTTATTTATTTTATTTATTTATTTAACTGCATTTATATCCCGCTTTTCACCGGGTCAAAGCGGTGTAACATGTAACGTAGGGAGGGGTAATTTCTTTTAGGATGGGGCCATCACCAGGGTCAACAATTAATGATTACACAGGTACACTAAAAAAATTTTTTTTTAAACTGCCTCTAATGTTTCGATTGATTTTTACGTTTTTTGTTGCGCTGAATCCAAATCTGGTAACCAATTTGCTCCATCACGTACAGATTTTTTGCTACATTGGGTTAGCAGTTTGAGGTGAACGTTTCAGATTGAGTACGATCGAGATAAAAGTTTCTTGGATGAATTCTTTATACTAATTGTTTAGTAGTTATTCAAATAAGAATAAGAAAATTGTAACAAGGCAGCACATAAGAATAGAGTAATGTCAACAAAACACACTGTGATGGTAGCAAAATTGTCTGCACTTAAAACAGCCACATACATGTGCACAAACATTGAGCATATAAGAGCGAGGTTAGACACAAAGCAAAGCAAAGAAATGTGCAAAAAATGTTGTACAGGTATGTATGTAAGAATAGAAAATGCAAACCGCACCATTGCAATACATGAAGACAAACACCCGATGGTGTGAAAATATAATTCTAATAAATGAGATCCGACACTGTGGTAATAACTAGCAAATTTTTATTTCAAAGTTTAGTAAAAACACGATATTTGTCAACACAGTTTAGATTTTAAAGTCATTCTTGGGTCAATCAATCTCCTGGTGGGCCCGTTTCTTCTTCCCCCGAATGCTTCTCTTGGTGCGCTGCTTGGCGTATTTTTCATCTGGGGTTTCCCGCAGCAGCAACCAGCAGAAATCAGCCATCATAGTGGTGTTCCATCTTCCTTGGTACCTTCTCTCTGCGTCCTTGATGTCCTGGTGAAACCTTTCACCTTGTTCTTCACTGTACGCCCCCAAGTTTTCGGGAAAGTAGTTCACATGGGAGTGCAAGAAATGGACTTTCAGGCTCATGTTACAGCCTTGTTCTTTGAAGGCATTGAGCATCCTGGCAACAATATCCTTATAGTTCTCATCCCGCCTGTTCCCCAAGAATTTGAGAACAACATCCTTGAAGGAATCCCAGGCTTCTTTTTCCTTCTCAGACATCGTTTCAGCGAATGCTCCATCTGAAATGAGTTTCCTTATATCAGGGCCAACAAACACTCCTTCCTTTAGCTTTGCTTCAGAAAGTCGGGGGAACTTTGAGCAAAGGTACCGAAAGCACTCACCATCTTTTGGAAGGGACTTGATGAATTGCTTAATGAGACCCAACTTAATGTGGAGAGGTGGTAATAGAATTTTTATCACGAGGTACCAAGCTCTCATGAAGAACATTTTTCTCACCGGGTCTCAAATACTCCCGAATTGGCCAGTCTTTTTTCCCCCAGTGTAGGTCGCGGGCCCGGCTATCCCACAAGCAAAGGAAGCAGGGATATTTGGTGAAACCGGATTGCTGCCCTAATAGCATGGATAGAATTTTAAAGTCTCCACAAATCATCCACTTATGCTCATCATAACGAATCTTCTGAAGAATCAGGGCCAAATTCTCGTATTTTTCTTGGAGAATAACAGAGTGAGCAATAGGAACTGAAGCGAATGTGTTGCCATTATGAAGAAGAACACCTTATATGCTGTCTTTTGACGAATCAATGAACAGCCGCCATTCAGCAGGATCATACTTGAGTTTAAACTTTTCCATCACTCCGTATATATCGTTGCAAAATACCAAATCTTCCTCTTTGCTGAAATACTTCAAAAATTGTGTCTCACGGTTGCGGTACCAATAAAAAGTTGTTCCTGGTGACAATAGATTTTTCTGTTTAAGCCGAGAACCTAGCAGTTGGGCAGCATCTTTTGGGAGTCCTAAATCCCGGACTAAATCATTCAATTCAGCTTGAGAGAAAAGTTCAGGTTTCGGATCTGGTTCCGTTTCAAACTCGGAAGTACTGGACTCATCGGGAAAAGCCATCTGATGAGTCTCATCATGATCAGAACCGTCCACACAAATATGATCCAAAGATTTTGGTGGTTCAGGCACAGGTACTTCGTTGCTATGAGGCATAGGCCTAATTGCTGAGGGAAGGTTGGGGTAACTTATTACGTTCTTATTTTTTAAGTTGTATCCCTTCACAATGCAAGAGCAAAAATAGCAGTCACTGCTGTGGTCTCTTTGTTCACGCCACATCATAGGTATTCCGAAACGAAATGCTTGTTTTTTACCTTTCATCCATAAGCGTAGATCTTCCTCACATGTCTTGCACACTTTGTGAGGAGCCCACGGTTTGTCTTGATCGCCTAACTTCAAACCGAAATAGGCGAAATATACTTTTTTAATAAATGCAGAAATGTTCCTCTGCCGCTTTTTCACGGTATATTCCCCACAAATAAAACAAAAACTGTCCGGAGAGTTGACGCAACCTCTGGCTCTGTGAGCCATCACAAATACACAGCACTGCAAACTACATCTGTAGTGAACCACTTCGGAATAAAGCTGGATTACGACTGAGCAAACAAAAGGTAATAATGAACTTGCAAGAAACTGAAATTTGACAGGAACGTTCATGTCGCAACCACCGTGTTTGAGCGAGCGAACGAGGCGAGGCGAACAGGAAAGAACATGCGCCAGCGCGAGTACTGGATTTAGCCCCCCGCCTCCCAGTTGTCCTGTTAATGTATAAAATGAATACAAAACACTCTAAAATATCATGAGGGAGTGTTTCTAGTTAGTTAACCATTACAACCTCTATTTTGGGCCAAGAAAATAAACTGCAGTCGGCTAAAAAGAAATTATGTGAACATTCCTTATATGGGTAAGAAATCTAATTTTGCAAGAAAACGTGATGTGATGGAACATTTTGGCTATTTTTCCTGGATTCAGCACCCCAAAATCTATAGGAATCAGTTGCAAAACTGGAGGCAGTTTTTTGGTAGTGTACCTGTGTTATGGGTGGACATGGACATGATTTACTTCTGCTAAAATCTAAGTGTGAGGTCATGGTGGTGTTTCCGTTGAGAGATGTTCACGGAATAGGATTGTCTTTAGCTGTTTCTTAAATGATGTGATGTCGTTGTTGTTCTTGATGTGGTTTGGTAGAGAGTTCCAGAGGGATGGAGCATAAAGTTCGAATGCTCTGTTGCAGGTCCGTTGTGTAGATTTGGTTCTTTTGTGGGGGACAACGATAGAGTTATTGGAGGAATGTCTGGTTGATCTGTTGTGGGATGGTCGAGGCAGTAAGGAGTGTAGTGAGGTGTTCCGTGCTTGGTGGATAGTTTTGTGGATGAGTAAGATGGCTTTGTACTTGATTCTTGCTTGCAGTGGAAGGAGGTGAAGGTCTCTTAGGATTGGGGTGATGTGCTCCCGTTTTTTTGCATTTTGAATAATCCTTGCTGTGGTGTTTAAGGCAGTACGGAGGGAGTTGGTGTACGAGGCAGGAAGTCCATGATAGATTATGTTGCAGAAATCCAGATGAGGGAGTGTCACAGCTTGCATCACTGTCCTAAAGTCGTGAGGTTCTAGGAGGGGCCTGAGTCGTTGGATAGTTTTAGCTTTGTGGAATATCATCCCAGCGGTTTTGTTGATTTGTTGTTTGAAGGTGAGAGCTTGATCAATGATGACGCCTAGATATCTTATTTGAGGCTGGATTTGTATTTGTGTGGTTCCCATGTTGAGGTGGGTAGGTGGTTTGAAGTCAGGTTCTTTTGTTACTATTAGGGCTTCGGTTTTCTTTATGTTGATGGATAGATTGTTCTCCTGTAGCCAGTTGGCCACGTCGTTGAAGCAGGCTGATAGCTGTTCATTTTTTGGGTTGTTGGTTGTAATTGGTGCGTAGAGCATTATGTCGTCTGCGTAGATGTGGAAGTTGATGTTGTGGGTGCGTATGATTGAGCATAGTGGACGTAGGTATATGTTAAACAACATGGCTGATAGGGTGGATCCTTGTGGTACTCCTTGAAGTTGTTTGTAGGGGGGCGAGGTTGTGGAGAGGGTGCGAATCCGTTGCTGTCTGTTAGTTAAGTAGGATCTGAACCATTGGAGTACAGTGTCCTTGATTCCGATTGTTTGTAGTCTGTGTATGAGGATTTCGTGTGAGATTGTGTCGAAGGCCGCTGATATGTCTAGGAAGATCAGGATGTACCCTGAATTTTTCTCTTGTGTTCCGATGATGAGTGTGTTCATTAGGATGGTCATGAGGGTCTCAACTCCATGTAGTGGTCGGAAACCGTGTTGCTGTGGGTCAAGTATGTCGTTGGTGTCTAGATGATCTTGGAGCTGGTGTTGGACTATCTTTTCTATTATCTTGGTGGCGAGGGGGAGGCTTGCCACTGGTCTGTAGGAGGTGGGGTCCTTGGGGTCCAGGTTGTTCTTCTTTATGGTTGGTCGGATGATTGATGTTTTGAGGGCATCTGGCATGTATCCTTGTTTAAAGGATTCGTTTACGATGTGAGTTAGTGGGGTACTTAGGTCTTCCTTGGTTTTCTTTATCCATTCGGTAGGGCAGGGGTCCAGTGGGGAGGTAGTGGTTTTCAGACAGGAGATGGTGGAGGATATTTCTTCCTTTGAGGTGTCATTGAATGTAGTCCAGTTAGCGTTTATGGTGATTCCTGGGTATGTTCTTGTGGCTGTAGCGCAGCGGTAAGATTGTTGAGGTTGCTGAAATTGTTTGTATTGTCGGGCCAAGAGATCCGAGGGGATAACTGGAGGTTGATCGGAAGTGGTTGGTGTCTTTGTCAGTTTTTTAGCGATTTGGAAGAGTTCTCGAGGTTTGTTTGCAGCGGTCGTGATGATTTTGGTGTGGTAGTTTCTCTTTGCATTGTCGGTTTCTGTGTGGTAGGCAGCAAGTTCATATAGGTATTGCTTTTTGTCTTTGTCAGTTTTGTTAGCTACAGTTATAAGTACTAGTCTTTATATATAAAGTGATCTTAATTCTATATCAAAGTATTTTAAATGTTTGCATAGCTTCTATAAATGAAAAATATTGGTAAGTTATCACATTGTTTGGGCTGCTTCCTTGTGGTTTGTTATTATATGTATATCTTTTCCAAGGTTTTTGGTGTTGCTCAGCTCTCGTGTTTTGCAGTAGTCAGGCATAAGTTCCTGCCAAAACCTCTAAGGGCATCTTTGTTATAAGTTCTGACTTCTCCCTTTTCCACACAGCAGCACCGGAATGAAGTATGGCTTTAAGTATGGCACTGAGGGCAAAAGAATCCCTCACCCCACTCTACTAGTTCCCCCTTGAGTCAATCTGACATTAGCCATTTCATATACAGTCATATTGTGAAGATGCTTGAAGAGTGCTAAAGTTTGAACTATAGCAGTAATAAGAAGAAGCATAGATCCCAACAGTGTTATCTACCACTCTCCTCTCCCCTCTTACTCTCTCATTCTACTCCTCCCCCTCCTGTTTTCCTTCCCGCTCTCTTCCATCCTCTCCTTTGCTATTGGTTGATTGAAAAAATTGAGCTATTTAAGTTCTAGTTGCCAATTACAGCTAACTACTGTATATCATTTTGCCACTGACAGCATAGACTCCACCAGCTACTGTAATTATCTCCTAGAGTAGCAACCTAATAGGTAGAGCAGTGGGCTGAAGGCCAGGGAATCCCATTGCTGCTCCTTGTTATCTTAGGCAAGTCATTTAACCCTCCATTAGAGAGGTGAGCTCAACTGGTAATTGGAAAAGACAGTCATAGGCAGGATTGAAAAAGTACAAGTTAAACAAAAACTAAGCAAAATATCACTTTGTGGTGCTCCTTTCATTTACAAAGCAATACAATATGCAGATCTTTCCAAATTTATACCCCAAATGTGCTACAAGAAAAAAACTTACTCACTGGCCTTCAGTCTCACTCACTGGAGTAGTACATCTCACTCTGGGATGAGCCTCCCTTTTATCTCTGTAAAGGCATACAGTATATGACATATGAGTAGAAACCACACCATTCATGGAAGAAAGTGTCTATAAGCAACTTGAAAAACTGAAAGTGGACAAAGCCAGATGAGATACATCTTAGGATACTGAGGGATCTCAGAGAGATTCTGGCAGGCCCTGTTAAGGATGTTTTTATTAGATCCTTGGAGATGGGAAAGGTTTCACAAAATTGGAGTCCCTCTTCACAAAAGTGGTAACCGAGAAGAGGTGGGAAACTTAACGGCTTGTAAGCCTTACCTCAGTGGCTGTAAAAATAATGGACACCCTACTAAATAAAGGAAAATGAGCTTTCTACAATCCAGTGGGTTGCATGACCTGAGGTAATATGGTTTTACCAAAACCAGATCATAGCAGACACATCTGATTGATTTCTTTAATTAGATGATCAGGATATGATCTAGATCAAGGACATGCTCTGGATATGGTCTACTTGGATTTTAGCAAAGCCTTTGATACTGTTCCTCATAGAAAGCTCATGAATAAATTGCTCAGCCTGAATTTAGGACCCCAGGAGCCGAACTAGAAACTGACTGACCAACATATGATAGAGTGTGGTGGTAAATGGAATTCACTTGGAGAAAAGAAAGAGGAGTTGTGGAGTGCCTCAAGAATCAGTCCTGAGGCTGATTCTGTTCAATATATTTGTGAATGACATTGCCAAAGGGTTATAAAGAAAAAACTGCCTTTTTGCCAATGACAAAGATTTGCAAAAGGGTGGATACCCCAAAGAGAGTGGACAACATAAGAAATGATCTACAAAATCATCTGATGCTTGGCAGTTACAATTTAATATAAAGAAGTGCAAAGAGATGCACTTTGGTTGCAGAAATCCAAAGGATCAGTATGCAATAGGGGGCAAGAAGCTGCTCTGCACAGACGAGGAGAGACTTCAGAATGATAGTGTTCGAGGATCTCAAGATAGTGAAACAATATGAGATGTGATAAAAAAGAAATGAGACTGTCCCATAAATGTTTCATTACAAAATCTATGGAGAAATTACGTATTACCCCATTCAAAGTAATCCCCCCCCCCAGAGTTAATGAACTTCTGCATTCGCTTCTGCCACATACGGAAGCACTCGGTAAAGTCCTCCTCCTCAAGGTCCCTCAGCTCCCTCATCACAGTGGCCTTGATCTCTTCTACAGAGGAGAAATTAGTTCCTTTGAGCACAGTCTTCAACCTGGGGAAGAGCCAGAAGTTTCACGGTGGGAGATCTGGGGAATAAGGAGGGTGGTCGAGAGCTGTGATCTGTTTTTTGGCCAAGAACTGCCTCACACTGAGAACAGTGTGTGCGGGCGCATTGTCATGGTGGAGCAGCCACGACTTGTCTCTCCACAGAGCCTGCCTGCTGCGCCAAACCTGGTCATGGAGGCAATTGAGGACTTGATGGTAGAAGTGCAGGTTGACTGTCTGACCCTCAAGCACAAACTCATGATGGACCACTCCCTTCTGGTCCAAGAATGTGATCAGCATGATCTTGATCCTTGATTTGGACATGCGTGCCTTCTTGGGTTTGGGTGACAGTAGAGTCTTCCATTGCAGACTCTGTCTCTTGCTTTCAGGGTCATACTGGAAGATCCAAGTCTCATCTCCTGTGATGACTTGGCAAATGAATTCTGTATCTTCTCCGATCTTCTCTAGCAAGTCTCCACAAACATTAACCCGGTACTCTTTCTGGTCATCTGATTAAAGCTTGGGCACCATCTTGGCGCACACCTTCCACATCACAAGCTCCTGCACCAAGATGGTCCGCACTGACTCCTTGTTCAGGCTGAGGTTCTCAGCTATCATCCGCACCATCAATTTGCAATCACTCTGCACCAGCTGGTTCACTCTGTCAATGTTCTCAGCTGTCTTTCTCGTGGAAGGCCATTCTGACTTGGGATCATCCTCCACCTCCTTGTGGCCAGTCTTAAAGCATTTGTGCCACTCAAAGACTCGCAGCCTTGACATTGCTTATTTTCATAAGTCTTTTGGAGAAGTTGGAGACACTCAGTTGGGCCCTTCTCCAACTTAACCAGAAACTTCAAGTTGATTCTTTACTCCATATTTCTGCCACCTCCAGTTGCATGACAAAGTGATGGAGCAGTGTGCTACAAACAAACCTGAAAAAGAAAAATAGAGTGAGAGAGATGAAAAATATTATAGCAGAGTAGTGGCAAGATGTTGCACAACACAGTGACATAAGCGGTTAGCCAATTGGCATTGAGTCATGGGCGTGGCTGCCACAATCTCATTTCTTTTTTGTTACACCTTGTATAACAAGGCTGTAGTCAAAGACAGAAGGACCCGCTGCTTTTAAACATATTCATAAATAACCTGGAAATAGGAATAATGAGTGAGGTGATCAAATTTGCAGATGACACAAAATTATTCAAGGTTGTCAAAACGCAAGAGGATTGTGAAAAATTGCAGGAGGACTTTGGAAAATTGAAAGACTGGATGTCCAAATGGCAGATTAGATTTAATGTGGACTCGTGCAAAGTTATGCACCTAGGAAAGAACAACTCAAACACGATGCAAGGTACCACCTTAGAAACCACCACCCAGGAAAAAGATTTAGGCATCATTGTGGATAATACACTGAAACCCTCTGCCCAGTGTGCAGCGGCGGCCAAGAAAGCAAATAGAATGCTCAGAATCATAAGGAAAGGAATGGAGAATAAAACAAAGGGTATTATAATGTCTCTGTATGTTCCATGGTGCGACCACACCTTGAATATCGTGTGCAATTCTGGTCGCCATATCTTACAAAGGATATAGCTGAATTATAAAATGTGCAAAGAGGAGCAACAAAAATGGTAAAGGGAATGGAAGGATAGCCCTATGAGAAGAGGATTAAAAGGTTGGGGCTCTTCAACTTGGAAGAGACGGCTGAGATGGGATATGATAGAGGTCTATAAATTAATGAATGGAGTGGGACGGGTAAATGTAGATCGGTTGTTTATGCCATCAAAAGTATAAAGATTAGGGGACACACAATGAAGCTACAATGCAACCCATTTAAGACTAATAAGCAAAAATATTTTTTTACTCAACGCGTAATCAAACTCTGGAATTCATTACCGGAGGATATAGTAAAAGCTATTAGTGTAACTGGTTTTAAAAGAGGTCTGGACAAGTTTCTGGAGGAAAAGTCCATAAACCATTATTAAAGAGGATCCGTGAAATCCACTGCTAGCCCCAGAACAAGCATTGTGGAACCTGTGTGCCTCTTCTTTAACCTACCAGGTACTTGTGGCCTAGATTTGCCACTATTGGAAACAGGATACTGGGCTTGATGGACCTTGGTCTGACCCAGTAAGGCATTTCTTATGCTCTTATGATGCTAGATTGCATAGAAAGGAATGCAACGAACCTGTACAAGTCATTGATAAGGCCTCACTTGGAGTATTATGTTCGTTACTGGAGGATGTACTTAAAAGATGTTGGTGCAGTTGGGTTCAAAACAGGTTTGGACACACTTCTGGAGGAAAAGTCCATAAACCATTATTAAAGAGGACTGGGGAAATCCACTGCTTACCTCTGGGACAAGCAGCATGGAATGTGTATACCTTTGGGAAACTGATAGGTACTCGAGACCTGGAATGGCCACTGTTGGAAACAGGATACTGGGCTTGATGAACCCTTGGTCTGATCCAGTATGGCATATCTTATGTTCTTATCTAGGGTTTTTTGAAAGGGTTGCATCCTCCTTTCTAGGGCTGCAATGGTTCATATCAGTTGGAAAAACCCAACAATGGTGCGTGGGAATTCGATTTCAGATTTAATTACTCATCTTTTTAAATCCGAGTTGAAGGCAAGTTACAGATAGGTATACAACTTATTTCCCTATCGAAATGGACTTACAATCTATATTGCACTTGAGACAATGGAGAGTGAAGTGACTTGCCCGAGGTCACAAGAAGACTCAGTGGGAGAAGCAGGATCTGAACTTTATTATATGAGAACCCTACAATTGCAAAAACACTATCAGCTGCAGGGCCTCCCCACCTGCAAGCCCAGGTATCAGAACAGCTTCTCCAGCCAGATTCCTTGTACTTCATGCTTGAAGAAGATATTCAGCATTTGGTACAACAATGGCAGAGAGAAATTTGGTATTATCAGTCCTTGCATGCAATAGTGTTCCTAACATATTAGACACCCAGAGCCAAGGCTGGCTCAAGGGGTTGTAGCATCCTGAGCTAACTTTTGCTTTTGTGCCCCCACCCCTTGGGTACAATCTTGCATTGCAAACTGTGCGAGCAGTGCAGATGCAGAGAGTGCAAAAAAATAGTGGCACATTTGAGGCACTACCTCGTGCTGCTTGCCCAGCCTGCCCTTGCCGAGCCGCCGTGTTTTCTGTTCTCTTGACAGTGGAAGTGGCAGCAGCAGTGGCGGTGGACCTCCTCCAGTTAAAATAAAAGCGGGTCTTTCTGACTCTGCACTTGCAAGACTGGTCTGGACCCTCCCTCCTCTGATGTGAGCATATGTCAGAAGAGGGAGGGATCAGACCAGCCTTGCAAGCACAGAGTCGGAAAGATCTGCAGATTTTTTTTTTAATTGGATGAAGGTCTCTGCCGCTGCTGCCAAGAGAACAGGAAAAACAGCGGCGGGACAAGAGCAAGTTGAGCACGCAGCACTGGGGGGGGGAGGGAGCCACCTGGACAGAGAGGTGAGGTAAGATGGGGAGCTGCTGAGCATGGGGGGAAGTGGTGGTGCCAGGTTTGCAAGTCGCGCAAGGTGCATTTATGGCTTGGTATGGTCCTGACACTGTTCACTGTTCACTACTCATTAGGTTTAGTAGGGATGATTCACTAACCTGCATGTGGTAACCTCCACCAAAGAGCTCTGATTGCCATTGGGACAGTAAATGGGAGGCTGAAACTCCTCCCACTCACCATCATAAGGTCAATCAGGCCCCCACCTTGGATTTTAAAAAGGAAGCACCAATGGGCGTGAAAGACAGCACTGCCACCACCAAGGAATTCTGATGAGCATCAGGACAGCAAATGGGAGGCTGAAAATCCTCCCGCTCACTGTTGCAAGGCCAATCAGGACCCCCACCTTGGATTTATAAAGTAAGTGCCAATGGGAATGAAGGACAGCACTGCCACCATCAAGAAGTTCTGATCGGCATCAGGACAGCGAATGGGAGGCTGAAACTCCTCCTGCTCGCCATCACAAGGCTAATCAGGGCCGTCACCTTGGATTTTTAAAAAGAAATCACCAACAGGCTCGAAGGACAGCACCATCACCACCAAGGAGCTCTAATCAGCATTGGGACGGCAAAAGGGAGGCTGAAACTTCTCCCATTCGCTGTTACAAGGCCAATCAGGGCCCTCATCTTGGATTTTCAAAATGAAGCACCAACAGGCTCGAAGGTCAGCCCTGTCACCACCAAGGAGCTCTGATTGGTATTGGGACAGCAAATGGGAGGCTGAAACAGCAAGGCCAGTCAGGGCACCCACCTTGGATTTTATTTATTTATTTATTTATTAATTTATTTATTTATTTTATGTGCACAATTTTATTCAGGTCAAGAGCTTAACAAATTAACATTAGCATGACTCCATACAGACCAGGCACTGAAAGATAAGGAGAAACATCTTTGTTATAAAATAAAGTACAATCAAGAAACAGCTGTGCATAGGGATAGTCCAACCTTCCCCACATACACACCAGAATCCCGAGGCACTTCATTGGAAAAGAACGTGGAACAAAGCCAGACAGAACAACCTTCCTGGTCTCATATGAGGCCAATCAAATGTATCCACCCAAGTGAGTCAACCTTCTAACTTGACCCAGGCCCCCCCCCCATCCCTACCTACAACCCCCATCCCTACCACCTACAACCCCCACCCATCCTCCCACCCACACTCACCATAAGAAAATCAATACCAAAAACCAACCAGGAAAAAAAACAGGAAGTATTGCAAATGCCATAAGGTGAAGTAGAGGGGTTCTATCACAAAATTCAAAGTGAAGTGTGCCCAGTAGTGGTAGAGCCTTAGCCCAACACCACATTGAGGATCAACCAGTCAGGGGTAGAAATGTGGACCACAGATCTTGTACCCACGCCAGACAGCTACGAATGTCAGCGGTAAGCTTCTCCATCCTATAAATATCCCAAATTTTTACCATTCATTCATCAAGAGTGGGGACATAGGCTCTTTTCCAGTTTCAACTAATGACCAAACAAACTGCCAGAAGCAAACAATTAATAAGGCGCTCTTGATTAGGAGACTGAGAGTCTGGGGGTAAATACCCTAAAACATAAGAGTCAAGAGTATATGGAAAAGAAGCCCCCACGTTTTGTATTATATGGCCATGAACCATGTCCCAGAGCACTTGGATTTTAGGACAAGTCCACCACATGTTACAAAAATCTCCTTGGAGACCACAAAGTCGCCAACATAGAAAATCATCCGTCCATCCATCGATAAAGATCCACAGATCAAATATACATTTGAAATAGTATGCGCAGCTGTGTATTAACCAGAGAAATTGAGATAGAGCAGGTATGATATGCGGAAATATTTCTTTATGGAAAGAGTGGTGGATCCATGGAATAGTCTCCCAGTGGAGGTGGTAGAGATGAGGACAGTAATTGAATTTAAAAAAGCATGGGACAAACACAGAGGATCTCTAAAGGAAAAAAGGGGACTGTTGTAGTTGTTGATATGGAAGGACAGACTAGATAGGCCATGTGGTCTTTTTCTGTCGTCATATTTCTATGTTTCTATGAGAATAGTGATATACCTCCATCCAGAAGTCCTCCAGTTTGTCAGGAATATCAGATATCCAACGAACACTGGGAATGGTCATCAAGAGTTCCGCCAGAGTCGCATATGCTAAAGCATGATAGAGTTGGACAAGGAGAGCTTTGAAGTGCAGTGCCTCAAACAGTACTCATTCCCAGAGATGTAGATGGCGATTACCCACCTGGATACAGGCGGAAGTCCTGAAACAGTGTCATAACTGCAGATACTGAAAAGGAGTGAATGTAACTCCCATCTGTTGTTCAAGATGTGCCTTGGAGGTAAAAGTACCTTGATCAAAGAGAGGGTAAAGAGATTTGTACCCCAGAATCTCTAATAAATGGGAATGCGGCGAGCTCCGTATATGGCGAATATTATGGGGACAAATGATAGAGTTTACATAAAGAGGCCCAAGCCCACCATACAAGGCCAAGAAAAGGGTGAGAAAGTAATTGGAGCCGGTCTGCTAGTGTGGACACAAATGGGATAGCCACAAGTGGAACTGGGGCTATCCATGTTGCTTCTAAGGATGCCTAAGCTCAACAGGGGTCCATTACTAACAAGTGCAAAATGTGCAAGCAGGAGCAGCGATAATAAAGTTCTAAGTTCAGCAGACCCATTCCTCCAGAACTTTTAGGAAGTATCATAGAAGACCTAGCAGATCCGTGGTCGTCAACCCTGTCAAATAAACCTAGACATCGAACTGTACTGAAAAAAGAATGCGGGACCCAGATGGGCAGCTGTGTGAACAAAAAGAGTATCTTAGGCAAAAGAAGCATTTTAAGAGTATTGATACACCCTAACCAGACCATTAGGGATTGCCAAGAAGTAATCTCTTTCTAAGGCTTTAAGAAGAGAATAATTGAGCGCATACAGCCCCACCTTGGATTTCAAAAAGGAAGCGTCAACAGGCACAAAGGACAGCACTGCCACTACCAAGGAGCTCTGATCGGCATCAGGACAGCAAACAGGAGGCTAAAACTCCTTCTGCTCACTGTCACAAAGCCAATCAGGACCCCCACCATAGATTTTAAAAAGGAAGCACCAACAGGCATGCCCACATCTGGTGGGTCTTCCCCTGAGGACCTCTCCAGAGGATCCTTTGGCATTGCCCTTAGGTGAGGAACCCAATAAGAAAGCCAGAACCCCTCAAATCCTCGAATCCTTGATCGGAAAGCACAATATTGCCTTACTGCTGCTAACCCAATCAATGGTTTGAGGATTCCTCCACGTCAAATCTCAAGGGACTGCAAAAGATATCCCCTTGATAGAGTCCATGCTTGGGCTCAAACAACCATGTTTACATGAAAGTCCATAAGTTATTTTATTTATTTTATTTATTTATTTATTTAATTGGATTTTTATACCGCCTTATCATACAATCAAAGCGGTTTAACAAAAGAGAAAATTAGTAATAGTGAAAAAATCTGTGATAATATATACATAGTTTGTAAATATATGATTAAATGTCTTGGGAAAAGGTGCACTATATATTGTGAGCTATACTATAAAGTGAGCTATTGTACAATGTATATAAATAATTGCTTTCTTAAAAATTAATTAGTTGATTGCATGACCGTAGTGCTCCGTAAACAAAACTGTTTTCAGTTGTTTTCTAAAGTCTTTGATGTCCTGAGCTGCTCTCAGATCATTAGGTAGGGAGTTCCAGATGGAAGTCGCAGCAAACGAGAAAGCTCTCTCAGAGGTCTCCTTGCGTGTTTTTCTGATGTCATTTGAGGAGCTGATTCTATTTTCAGATACACTTCTCCTAGGTCTGTTGCTAATATCTGACCGGATAAGATACGTCAGACTTTTTGCAGAACATTGTTGCTTTATCTTGAAAATATAAATTACTGTTTTGTATTTAATACGAGATGATATTGGTAACCAATGAAGCTCCTTTAAGATAGGAGTTATATGCTCTTTACTTGATAGACCAAAAATTATACGAGCAGCGGTGTTTTGTGCTAACTGTAAAGGCTTCAGTGACTGCTTAGCTAGACCCAGATATATTGGATTGCAGAAGTCAAGTAATGGTGTAATTAGAGCATGACAAACATTGCGGAAGTGAACAGTTTCCAGAAGCGGCCTTAGTCTTCTGATGATTTTCATTCTATAATAAGCGCTTCTAATCGTCTTGTTTATGTGTGATCTGAGATTTAATTCCTTGTCTAGAGTAACTCCAAGATATTTCACTTCTGATTTAATAGGAATAATTGAATTATCTATCTTGATGACAGGTGGATGTGCAAAATTTTGGTTACGAGATACAAATAATGCCTCTGTCTTGCTAAAATTAATTTCCATATTGTTGGTTTTACACCAGGTGGACATTTGTGATAGACAATCTGTGATGCTGGAAAAATCAGGTTTCTCGATGGAGATAGTTGTGAAAATCATAATATCGTCAGCATAAATTGTATACTTTATGCCACTTTTTAATGGAATATTGCAAATTGGCTGCAAATAAATGTTGAAGAGAAGCGAAGAAAGAGCGGAACCTTGTGGCACACCTTGTAATACTCTTATGGGCAGAGAAGTTTTTTGTCCAATCTTTACTTGTAAAAATCTCTCTGTCAGATATGATTGAAACCATTTTAATGTGACCCCATGTAGACCAATCTCCTCTAATCTATGTAATAACCTATTGTGATCTACAGAATCGAATGCAGCCGAAATGTCTATAAAAATCATTATAATACCCTTTTTAATGTCATCAATGGTACGGAGAACGTAATCAAAAAGATAAATCATTAAGGTTTCAACTCCATGGTTTGGGCGAAAACCATGTTGGTTATCGTCTAAAGGCGCATGAATATCAATGTGTTCTTGGAGTTGAAGTTGCACTGTCTTTTCAATGATTTTCGCTAAAAAGGGTATGCTGGAAATAGGCCGGTAGGCAGCTGGGTTATTCTTGTCTAACGTTGTCTTTTTCGGGATTGGTCTAACAGTTGCAAGCTTTAAGTGCTTTGGTAAATTACCTTGAGAGAGGGAATTATGCACAATGTTTTGTATTATGTGAATAAAATTTGACTTTGTGGACTTTATCCAAGATACAGGACATGGATCGGTTGGAGAAGTGCATGTGTTTATGGAAGAGATAATGTGCGAGAGTTGCTCTTTAGAAGGAAAAGAGAATGTATTCCAGACCCTGAAATTTGAGACCAAATTCAAGTTGAGACTAAATATATCTTTTACCTTAGAGTGGAATTTTTCCTTAATATAATCTGCATACTTCTGCGGTTCAATTTCAGCTTCACCTTCTGTTTTTTGCTCTTTTGTTAAACTCTTTACAATTTCAAAAAGCTCTCTAGGTTTGTTGATGGAGTTATTTATTATATTTGTATGGTATTCTTTCTTTGAGACTTTAATACGTTCGTCGTATAGCTTTTGTTTTGTTAAATATATCTGCTTTAATTCTGAAACCTTATTCCTTCTCCATTTACGCTCTATTCTTCTGAGATCTCTTTTCATCAGACGTATAGCATTAGAATACCATGGCTTGTGATGTAGCTTATTGATCCTTGATTTCCTTGGACTTGTGTCTGTCATTCTAGCTGCATTAGAAATTATGTAATTCCATTTGTTTACTTGTGTCTCTATTTCTACTGAATCGTCAGATAGATGAGGTAAGGTATCCTGTATAAATGTATCTTTGTCAAATTTTTTAAAACGTCTATGATAGCATTTGTCATCTAGTCTTAAATTATTTTTTGTTTGTAATAAAATTTCCATACTAACTATGTAGTGATCTGACCATGGAACTGGGGTAATGGTAGGAATTGAAATTAGACCTCCTAAGATCAAATCATTTGAGGCAAAGATGAGGTCTGGCGAGTAACCATATATGTGTGTAGGATTCTTGACTATTTGTGTGTGAAATTTAGTGAGCCCATTGCTTGAAGAAAGGTCTCGGAGTCTCTGCAGTTAATGGATTTAAGGTTGAAGTCACCTAGCACTATTGTGGGTTTGTACGGGGAAGTGATAGAACAAATAGACTCCAGTGTTGAGGCAAGCTCAGCAGAAGACGCTTTTGGTGCTCTATAATGTAGACTAATTGCCATGTGCTTATTCTCAATGTTAATGGAGTTACATTGTTGCGATTCTAAACTACATTGTATTTTGAATCGTAAATTCTTTTTTGCGATTATAAGGACACCTCCTCCACGTCTGACAGATCTAGAGCAGCTATAAGCAGAGTAAGAATCTGGGACAAGCTGATTGAGAATTACATTATCATACGGATGTAGCCAAGATTCTGTGATGCATAGCACGTCTATTTGTGCTTCATCTATATGATCAACTATAGTTTGGATTTTATTGCATACAGATCTAGCATTAATTAATTCAATGCTAATTAGCTTCTCTGAATTGGATAATGCTTGAATTACATTTGTTTTGACATGAGATCTTCCATTTAGATGCAAATGCCTATCAGAGCTATGATTAATACAAGTGCCATATTGCCGTGGCTGCGGTTTTACGAAAATGTATTTGCATAACACTATCCAAGTGAAAGGGGGTAGCCAACTATAATTGCTTTGGCTATATTGCTGTTGTAGGATTACAGGGAAACCTTGTAAACAGATGAGGTAGAATGGTAAAAACAACATTGCATATATATAAGAGACGACACTATAAGTCTATACTTGCACTTGGTTGAAAGTTGTTTTTCATGTTCATGCATATAACTTCTTCTTCTTCGCCTAGGGTCCCGCCTAAGGGCCACGCCAAAGGGCCCTCTTGCGAGGCCCTCAGGCGCGGGCCCGCAAGGCGTGGGCACGCCTTTGCTTAGGCAGTTCTAAATCTGTTGTAAAGAGCAGTGATTGGTTGCAGGTTTATTTTCAATCGCAGCTCAAACAAACACACACAGCTGATTCTCTCTCTGATCTCCCCGATCGCTGAAAAGCCCTTGCTTAGGCAGTTCTAAATCCGTTGTAAAGAGCAGTGATTGGTTGCAGGTTTATTTTCAATCGCAGCTCAAACAAACACACACAGCTGATTCTCTCTCTGATCTCCCCGATCGCTGAAAAGCCCTTGCTTAGGCAGTTCTAAATCCGTTGTAAAGAGCAGTGATTGGTTGCAGGTTTATTTTCAATCGCAGCTCAAACAAGCACACACAGCTGATTCTCTCTCTGATCTCCCCGATCGCTGAAAAGCCCTTGCTTAGGCAGTTCTAAATCCATTGTAAAGAGCAGTGATTGGTTGCAGGTTTATTTTCAATCGCAGCTCAAACAAACACACACAGCTGATTCTCTCTCTGATCTCCCCGATCGCTGAAAAGCCCTTGCTGAGGCAGTTCTAAATCTGTTGTAAAGAGCAGTGATTGGTTGCAGGTTTATTTTCAATCGCAGCTCAAACAAACACACACAGCTGATTCTCTCTCTGATCTCCCCGATCGCTGAAAAGCCCTTGCTTAGGCAGTTCTAAATCCGTTGTAAAGAGCAGTGATTGGTTGCAGGTTTATTTTCAATCGCAGCTCAAACAAACACACACAGCTGATTCTCTCTCTGATCTCCCCGATCGCTGAAAAGCCCTTGCTTAGGCAGTTCTAAATCCGTTGTAAAGAGCAGTGATTGGTTGCAGGTTTATTTTCAATCGCAGCTCAAACAAACACACACAGCTGATTCTCTCTCTGATCTCCCCGATCGCTGAAAAGCCCTTGCTGAGGCAGTTCTAAATCTGTTGTAAAGAGCAGTGATTGGTTGCAGGTTATTTTTTCAATCACAGCTCAAACAAACACACACAGCTGATTCTCTCTCTGATCTCCCCGATCGCTGAAAAGCCCTTGCTTAGGCAGTTCTAAATCCGTTGTAAAGAGCAGTGATTGGTTGCAGGTTTATTTTCAATCGCAGCTCAAACAAACACACACAGCTGATTCTCTCTCTGATCTCCCCGATCGCTGAAAAGCCCTTGCTTAGGCAGTTCTAAATCCGTTGTAAAGAGCAGTGATTGGTTGCAGGTTTATTTTCAATCGCAGCTCAAACAAACACACACAGCTGATTCTCTCTCTAAGTTGAATGCTATTCTCTATTGACTACAACACATGCTATAGTATGATAGTACCCTTTGTTTCAAATGCATCATATGTTATAGTTAAATTGTATCCATAAACCAATTTAATATTGTATCAACTGAATACTTGTTACTCTCACACCTACACACTACTCACCCATTTACCCACTACTCACAACTCCCCCTCATTCACTGGATCCAACAAAGTATCAAGCCCATGCACAAACCCAAACACTGGCAATACATAGGGATGCCAAGTGCTTGGGTTAGGTTAGTAGGGAAAAAATGGTGCAGATAACCTCTAAGGTGCTTGTCCTTCTTATACTTACACTCCTGCTGATAAGAATAACCAATGCTGCTACAATTCCGACTGGAATCATACCAATTGTATACAACCAAGGAAACCTCACTCGGTATCAGCAGTTCTCGCATATACCCAGATGGCAACCATGACTAATAGAAATCATTACATCACCCTGCCCTATTGACCAACAAAACTACAACCAACAACCCAAATATATGAAATGTGCACTAGCAAACACATGCTCCGCATGCAAGAAGATACACCTTATTAATGACTACATAAATGACAGCAAGCTGGACACTGTGGGCCCGATTTACATCTGAGTGGTGCTATGTGCCAATCAGCGCATAGCCTGCCCACCATCCATCTAACCCGGATTTTCAATGCCGGGGTCATATGCGACCCCAGCATTGAAAATCCAGGTCTCACCACACACCCTGGAAGCCGCAGGATCTAGCCAGGTAGCACCGATTTTCGATGCTACATGCTTAGCCCCGCACCTGAAAGATAGGGGATGAAAAACATCAAAAATCAGTGCTACCTGATTAGCCCTTTCTTCCACCCCCGCTCCGTCCTGGAAAGCTTCTAACACACCTCGATGCTAACCGCATAGCATCTGAGCGAGTTAGGGACATATCTGGGATTTTCGAAGGGCACTGCCAGTTACCCATGTAAATGCCTTCGAAAATTGGGCCCTATATTTGTACCTGGAGTCACAGTTCACTGATACAGACCAGATGCTCAGAAACCAGCTCATCACACCAGAAATGGACTTACATAACTGCCCTCAGATAAATAAGAGAGGAGGAGGGATATTTATCCTCACCAGAAAAGTTCTCAAATTCCAGACATCAATATCCCTTCCAGGCATCCATATCCCTAACAAACGACACCTTGAATGCATTACAAATCCAAAACAACCATTTTCCATATGTTTAGCATACAGATCACCAATGACAACAGCTGATGACCTCTCTTCGTTAAATGAGCTCATATGCTCTCAATCAGTAACATTTGGCACCCACAAATCAAGTCACATCCTTCCTTGAAGCAATAGATGTGATGGGCTTTTCACAAATCATAAGTTCTCCCACACACAAAGGAGGAAACAGCCTGGATATGATATTCATATCTAAAACGATGACCATGTAGAACATTCAGACCACACCACATGATTTATTTTAACCTGCCACTGCTCAAGACTAACCAAAAAAGGGAACCACAACACCACAGAATGTGCAGATTCTGAAATTTCAATAAAGAAGCCTCCTTGAACACCTCACCCCTCTAATAGAATCATCCTCCACAGATCTCACAAAACTAGTTGATGATTGGAATAATCTGATAACTACATTCACAGTATTCCCACTAAAATGAGCATTGAAGCAAAGCACTTCAGCACCCTGGTACTCAAAAGACATAAAAGAAGCAAAACTCAAGCTGAGCAAACTTGAGCGTAGATGGCGAAGAACACAAGACCCTGAACATCAAAGAGAATACTCAGCCAAGCAAGAAGATTACAATAAACTGCTAAACCAAAGAAAACAAGAATATCATAGTAACCTCGTTTTCAAGTCACTCAATCAGCCTAGAGAACTATTTGAAACCACTAAGTCACTCAAATAAGCCCCTCCTACTACAAAAGGCCCAAGCTTAAACCCACAAAAATACACCTTCTACCTCCAGAACAAATTCTCTTGTGCTAAATACTAATAATACTAGAGCAACTACCTACAAACACAGCTAACAACTCACCAATTTGGACCCTGTTTATTTCGATATCAAAAATACAACTAGAACAAATTCTTTCCACGATGAACACCACTACTTCACCACTAGACCGATGTTCAACCGCATTGATTAAAACAGCCAGGAATGGGCTAAGCTCATCACTGCTCAAAATAATAAACTCTTCCCTCGTCCAAGGGCTGATGCCAACTAACCTAAAGGCCTTCTCAATCAGGCCCTCCCTGAAAAATGCTACAGGTAAAAAGGCGCGGGCAGGGTCCCGGCGCCTGCCCGTAACCGGGTGCTCTGCCCGGCGCGGGACCCTGCTCGTGCACGGCGGCGGCTGGGCCGTGCACGGGGCGCATTCTTTGAATTGATTGGCTCCGCTGGGAGAAGCAAGCCAGCGGAGCCAATCGGAGGGCAGGCGACCATGTGCTCCGGAGTGCGTTATCGCGTCGGAGCACAGGTCGTCTGGCGGGAGGCTCGGCAGGAGAGGACCTGGAAGCGGCGTTGTCCCGGGCGTGGAAGGCTTTTGTTGGGGGGCAGGAATCAGCCCCAATCGAGGTCGTGGCGCAGGGAGCACGGGAGCTCCAATCCCGGTCGGACCAGGCGAGTGGGAAAGGGCTTGAGTTTGGGGAAGCCGTTGCGGTGCTTGGCAGCCTGCAGGCATTGTCCGGGACGGTTTGGGGGGGGAGGGGTGATCTGAGGAGCGGGGATCAAGCCGGAGCTGCGGCGCGAGGGCGAAGGCTACTAATAAAAAAAAAAAAACGCTATACGCGTGAGCCTCAGCTGTCGCCGCAGCGGGTGGTGAGTGTGTGCAGGAACTTTGTTTCTGCCCGGGGGAGCTATGGCGGGAAAGCAGCCAGCAAAAAAGGGGGGGCAGGGTGGACAAGGGGAAGCAGGCCGGCGGGCAGAGAGGCCGGGGGTTGGGGAAAGCACTGCGGTCTGGGGCCGGGTCGGCGGGGGGGGGTTCAAAAAGGGGGGTTCGAGGTGCACGGGGTTCTGGGAGGGGGCAGAGGGGAAGTAGGCCGGTGGAGGGCCCCGGTGATGGTGGTGCCGGGCAGAGTGTAGGTGCTGAGCCGAGGGGACAGGCATTAGCCTCAATAGGTGCTGGGCCAGACAATGTAGTGGCGATGGAGCACTGTGGGGGAGTGGGGGGGTCTAATGTTGCTCAAGAGCAGGGGCAGAGCTGGGGCTTAAGCCCTACGAGCCAAGGGGGGGTGGGCCCGCGGTCTGGTTTTGGGGTGGCAGGGGGGGATGGCTGGGGTTGGCTGTCACCGGCTGGGGGATTCGGGCCTACGGGGGTGGGTCTGCCACCGACGGGTTGGTACGGGCAGTCGGGGCAGCGGGTGGGGTGGGAGCACTGGTTGGGAGGGGGGCAGGGTTCGCCACGGGGCCGGCCAAGTCGACTCTTGGGACGGGAGGCGATGTCTGCTGGAGATTTAATCGGTCCATGTGTCCCTTCCCGGACTGTAAATTCCGCCACGCTTGTTCGGTCTGTGGGGGTCCACATTCGGCCGCAAAATGTGCAAAAAAGGTGCCTGGTGCCCCTCCAGCGGCGGGGCTCAAGTAAGGGGCCTGCCTTTGAGATTGCGCCTTCCCCGATTGAGGTTCCGCTTTTATGCCGGTGGTTGCTGGATTATCCGCGAAGGCGGGATAGGTTGGTTTTGCAATGGGGTTTTAGTTTGGGTTTTGTGGTTCCGGTACAAGGGGTGGTTTATGGGTCTTCGACACGGAACTCTCCCAGTGTGCGGCGCTGGGGGGATATAGTGCGGGAGAAACTAACAGAGGAACTGCGGTTGGGTAGAATTGCGGGGCCCTTTAGGCATCCGCCATTCGCGTATTTTGTTGTATCGCCATTGGGCATTATTCCGAAGAAGGAGCCCGGGAAGTTTCGGATTATTCACAATCTGTCTGCCCCGGTCGGCTATTCGGTTAATGACGCGATTCCGCAAGAGTTGTGCACGGTTCGTTATGAGTCGTTCGACAAGGCGGCGGACTTAGTCAAGAGAGCGGGACGCGGGGCGTTGATGGCGAAGGTTGATATTGAGTCAGCGTTTCGCTTGTTGCCGGTTCACCCAGCTTCCTTCAGGTTGTTGGGCTTCCAGTTCGAGGGGGATTTTTATTTTGACAAATGTATGCCCATGGGCTGTTCGGTATCCTGTGCGTACTTCGAGAAGTTTAGCTCATTCTTGCACTGGCTAGTGGTATCTCGAGTCGGTAGGGGGGAGGTGGTCCATTATTTGGATGATTTTTTGTTTGTAGGGGCGGCAGGGTCGGCGGGGTGTGGTGAGCTGTTGGCTGGCTTCATGCGTTTAGCGAGCGAGTTAGGAGTGCCCTTGGCGGAAAGCAAGACGTTAGGCCCGACGACGACGTTGTCCTTTTTGGGGGTGGAGTTGGATTCCCAGAGTTTGGAGGCGATATTGCCGGCTGAGAAGGTGAAGAAATTGAGAGTACTGGTGGCTAATACACTGGCATCTTCTAAGTTGAATTTGCGGGAGCTGCAGGCATTAATTGGATCCCTCAACTTCGCTTGTAAGGTCGTTCCCATGGGAAGGGTTTTCCTCCGGAGTCTGGAGGCGGCGACGGCTGGGGTACGGAAGCCTCACCATCGTATTCGAGTCTCTGCGGTTATGCGGGAGGATTTGCGGATTTGGGATTTGTTTTTGCGGGACTTTAATGGCATTTCGGTCTTGCGGGAGGCAGAGGTATCCAGCCACGATTTGCAGTTGTATTCTGATGCGGCAGGGGGTGTGGGTCTGGGGATATATTTCAACGGGGCTTGGTGTGCGGACAGTTGGCCACGGGAGTGGGCGGTCGAGGGGCTGTTGCGGAATATTACTTTTCTCGAGTTGTTTCCAATTTTAGTGGCCCTTTCATTGTGGCCTGATAGATTGGCTAACCGTAGGGTGGTGTGGTGGTGCGATAACGAGGCGGTGGTGGCGGTGGTGAACCGGTATACTCCACGCTGCCTTTCGGTTGCGGCCTTAATGCGTCAAGTGATACTAGCTTGTTTGCGTTTAAATGTGGATTTGCGAGCCCGTCATATTCCGGGGCGTACTAATGACATCGCTGATGCTCTTTCTCATTTACAGTTGGAGCGTTTCCGGCAGTTGGCACCGGAGGCGGACGAGGAAGGGCTCCGGGTCCCGTGGAGCTTGTGGAGTTGTGGCCCGCCGAGATGAAGCGCCTCTTGAAGAATTCGGTGGTTGAGCGCACGTGGGACGCATACCGGCGGGGATGTGAGAGTGTGTGGGAGTATCTGTGTGGCACGGGGTGTGTGGGAAGTGCGGTGTCGGAGCATATGCTGGGCATGTATGTTGGCTGGGCGAAGTCGCGGGGGTTGTCGAGATCGGTGGTGCGGGGGCAGCTGGCAGGGTTTGAGTTTTTTGCCAGGGCAGTAGGTTGGCAGAGCGCATTGCGGGGGAGGCTGGCACGGCGGTTACTGCATGGGTGGGAGCGGGAACTACCGCCGCAGAGGGACCGCCGTCTTCCAATATCCCATTGCTTGTTGCAGCGTTTGTGTCGAGGGTTGCCGGGGGTGGCGTCCTCTCCATATGAGGCAGTCCTCTTTCGGGCAGTTTTTTGTTTGGCGTTTTTTGGGGCATTTCGGGTTGGTGAACTGGCGGTGGCTTCGGTTAAGGCAGGGCTGGGTCATTCTTTGCGGTTGCAGCACGTGTGGCGTGAGTCGGGGAGCATTCGCGTGCTGTTGGCTAAGTCCAAAACCGATCAAACAGGAAGGGGTTTGTGGGTGGTACTGGGAAGGATTGGGGGAATAACGTGTCCGGTGGCGGCCCTCGAGAACTACTTGGGTGTGCGCCCGAGGGGTAGCGAAGGGCTGTTCGTGCATGAGAATTCTGCACCCGTGACCAGGTATCAGGTGGCGGCGGTGCTACGCATGGCGCTGCGGGGGATAGGCACCGATCCGGCGTTGTTTTCGGCACACTCGTTTCGTATCGGAGCAGCCACTAGTGCGGCAGCGGCGGGTCTGTCGCGGGAAGAGATTCAGCTTATTGGCCGATGGCGGTCGAAAGCGTTCCGGGGTTATGTGCGGCTATGAGAGGCCGTGCGGGTTGGGGGGGGGGTACTAATGTTTTTACTTTCTGTTGCAGGTGTGGGGCAGGCTACAAAAAGCTGCTGGATGCTGGGACACTCCTTTGTCTACTGGGCGGGGCAGAGAGCGGCTGTGCGGCCTATCGGGGCGAATTTAGGAGTGGACCCGGTGCGGCTGGCGATTTCATGGCTGGGTGAGCGGGGGCTGCGGTGGTCTCAGATGCTCCCTTTGCTGAGGCATCATCTGCGGGTTCGTGGACAGCCAGCGATCGTCCTCGTCCATCTTGGGGGCAACGATTTGTCGGAGTGGTCCTGCAAGCAGCTGATACGGGCGGTGAAAAAGGACTTGAAGACTCTACTCAGTTTGTTGCATGGAGTGGAGTTAATTTGGTCAGACATTATCCCGAGACCTTCTGCCTGGGGCCAGCGCAGGTGGTCCCGAGGTTTGACCAAGATTAATAGGCAACTTGGAAGATGGGTTTGTGAGCAGGGGGGCTGGCAGGTGCAGCATCCCTGGGTTGATGTGGCCTGTCCCGGGTTGTTTCGGGCGGATGGGGTGCACCTCTCGCCAGTAGGTATGGACTTGCTCTTAAATGACTGGCAAGAGGTGTTGGAAAGAGTTTTCGGGGTGTGACACACTGATCGCAGCTGCCGGTAGGTTTTCCTTTGGGGGGGGGCGGCACAGGTATGGTTAGGCCTGTGCCGGTGGCGAGATCCCGGAGGTTTCCGGGGTCCGGAGCCTTTGGCGACTCGGGACGAGGGCGGGGTGCCCTCGGCCCGGACTGCCCCTGGAAGACTTTTGCTAGTAATATGGCGAAGTCGGATAGGGGTAGTCGGAACGTTGCCGGTGGTGTGAGCTTGGCTAGAGCGGAAGCAAGGTCGCTTTGCTAGTAGCATGGCTGGTGACGCAATGCTCCGCTGGTGGGGGGGGGGGGGGTTTGAGATCATTGTTACTGTTGTTGTTTTGAAATTTGATAAAATAAAGCTGCGACCAGTTGTCACCATACTTGGAGTCTGTGTAATCTGTGAAAATGAAATGGGGAATGTCTAGAAAAGGGGGTGCGGGTTGAAAGGGGGAGCTAAGGGTTGAAAAGAAAGGAGGGAGCGCCGGGTCTGACTACCCGGTTACTGACCCTGCCCTATCCACATCTTACAGAACCATTTCTAGAATCCCTCTCCTTGCAAAAATAACAGAGAAAGTCATTTAGCAACAGCTCCAATGCAGCTCTCGATGACCAACAACACGGGTTCCGAAAACATTATGGAACTGAAACTCTTCTGACTTCCCTCCTCGATACGTTGCTTAAAGGAATTGAAAGATCCAAAGAGGTATTCATCCTTATTTTCATAGACATCTCAGTGGCCTTCGACTCCATAAACTACAGACGACTCTTCGCTCGCCTTGTAGAAACCGGAGTAAATGGGACACTCTTAAGATGGAGCAACTCATTCTTATCCGACCACACACAACAGGTTAAACTGCAAAACAAGACTTCAAAGCCATTTCAAGTACACCAAGGACTGCCTCAAGGATCAGCTCTATCAGCCCTCTTATTTAACCTATATATTGAGCTCATCTGCCATATCTTCCAGGAACACAGGATAATGTATCATATGACATTATGTTATACACCCCATTTGCAACAAGGAATTATGACTTCTCCACCATGCTCTAATGTCTCAATCAAGTGGTTACATGAACACTTGCTTATGCTAAATTTGAGCAAAACTGAAGCACTAGTGGTTAACAGAGACCCCACCTTTGTTCCACTAAAGAAACTCACATTCAACAACTACGATATCCCCATCAAGCCTGAAGTCAAATATGATGTGACACTAGATCAGAAACTGAATTTCCAAATACATATTAAGAAAGCAACCACAGCGACATACCAAAGGATAAAAACTCTACACAACCTCCGCCCATTATTGGACCACAATCTATTCCGCGCTGTCTGCCAAGCAGTCCCTTATCTGGGATTACTGTAATTCCATATTCCAAGGACTACCAAAATGTACACTCCTCCCACTTCAAATAGCCCAAAACTCCGCAGCACGCATGATATCACAGACAGCTAGATAAGAACATATCACCACAGTATTAAAGGAGCTACATTGGCTGCCCATCCAAGCATGAATAAAATATAAATCAATCGCGAACACCTTCAAGAGTATGCACAACTTAACTGCTGGCTGCTTATGGTCCCTCATACACATGCCCCCATACAACAGACCAAGAAGGGACCAAACCATGAACCTCCTTCAAGTCCCCAAGCATAAAACATTCAGCACGCAGGAAACATGCCAATGCACCTTTTCCATTTACAGACCGACCTTATGGAATACCCTTCCGAGTAAACTGAGAGCAACAATTGATCTGAAGGACTTCAGAGAGAAACTTAAAACACACATTTTCCAAGAATGTTACGGAACAAACTGTTAACCTTTCCTCACAGCCAAATGACCTAAATATGCTCAGAACTGGACCTTATGTCACTCAGACTGTAAATATTTAACTGTCTGAGGATTAAACCTTTCCCCTGTTCCTGTTCCTCCTATTCCCAAGACAGTAATGTGATTCATTATTAGCATGCAGTTATTTTTGTTATAACCATATTCTATTTGACTTATGTTCAGCTGTGCTCCATGTAAACTGCCTTGATACCACTGAATGGCGGTATACAAGAAATGTAAATAAATAGAATAAATGTTACTTTAGTGAATAGCCCTGTAAATAAAATTTAAAAAACCCTAAAATTATGTTGGCTTAAAACATAACATTTGCACAGGTGGCCTGTGACAAATTTGTGAACTTTTAGAACATGGGTCCCATATCGTCAACGTAAAAGAGAAAGGCCAGCAATGAGATGGATCGATACAATAAGAGTAGCTATGGATGCCAATCTATTAACAATGAGCTGCCTGACTGAGGACAAGAACACAGTTTAGGACAACTATCCAGAAGGTCACCATGAGCTGACACCAATTCAATGGAACAATAACATTGTTTCTGCCTCAAATTTAAAAGTAAGAAAGATGCTGTTTTGTTCTGCTGTGCTGAAATTTAAACTTGATGTTTACCACTGTATACAGTTCACTATCTAATATAGAAAATCAATGCAAAGCATAATTATGAAGTCCAGCCTAGAATTTAACTGGAAAATTTTGTCCAGATAACTTTATTCAGATGTCTAGCTCAAATACGTTTAGTCTAGATATCCACTCTAAAGTTAACTGGACAAGGTTGTTTTGTTAACTTTAGGCCTGCAATCTGGTTGACTAGAGTTATTCAGAATACTGAATATAAGGATGACCAGCCAAAGTTGAATTATACTTCCTATTTTTGTCTAGCTAAATTTTGTTCAGACAATAATTTGCCCACATAGAATTTAGTCTTACAGTGGGGAGCAGGAGAAGGAGATTTCAAATGTGAATGTTTGTCTATTAGTAGAATTGCAGAATATCAAGTATTCCTTTTATGGCTAAACTTATTGAAAAAATTGTACAAATTCAACTACAAGATTTTATTGACACATTAAACATTCTTGATGAACATCAATATGGCTTTAGACCCTTCCATGGAGTAGAAACATTACTAACGATCCTTTATGACACAATATTAAGAGGTATTGATAATACTAAACAAGCCTTTATTCTTGTTTTCCTTGACATATCAGCTGCCTTTGACAGTGTTGATCACTTAACAATGTTAAACAGACTTCAAAAAATTGGTATAACATCTACTGTTTATAATTGGTTCAAATCCTATCTATCAAACAGAACCCAAAATGTAAGAATCCTCACCCAAATATCTAACACCTTCAAACAAACTCAAGGTCTTCCGCAGGGATCTGCTTTATCTGCACTATCATTTAACATTTACTTACAACCAGTTTGTAACATCTTTAAATGCCACAATGTCTTTTATCATATTTACGCCGATGATATAATGTTCTACCTCCCATTTGAAATCCCACACCCACCTCTCCAAAAAATAACAGAATGTTTTAATGAACTAACTGAGTGGCTCAAAGAACAAAATCTACTTATCAACTTTACTAAAACAGATATTTTATTTATCACTAAAAATCAAACATATATACCCCCAAACACGATTACACTAGATACTCATGAAATTAATATAAAAAAAGAAGTAAAATATTTAGGTGTGATACTTGACAATAATCTAAATATGGATTCACATATAAAATATTTAACTAAAAATATACATTACAAACTCAAAACACTAAAACTAAGACCTTTGATCCTTCTACAAGATTTTATTAACATAATTCATGCTATTATTACCCCACATTTCGATTTTGCAAATACAATACTTAATGGTATTTCGAAACAAAATATTAAAAAGATACAAATAACTCAGAACTTAGCTGCTAGAACGATTATGAATATAAGCCCACTTGAACATATTACACCAATTTTAGCTGAACTTCATTGGCTACCAATTTACTCCCGAATCAAATATAAAATTCTTGTCACTACATTTAAACTTATAAATAAAATTGCACCATCTGCACTAAATACACTGATTAACATTGACATTAATAAACGATCTCAAAGGAGCAGAAACATAAATACTTTAACAATACCAAAAGATTTTACAAAAGCCAGAAAACATACCAATAAGAGAGCTTTCTCACACTCTGCCCCAATACTCTGGAACAATTTACCTGACAACATTCGCCTACTGTCTGACATAAAAGAATTTAAAAAAAAATTAAAAACTCACTTATTTACATTACACTATAATACACTCCCAAAACAGAATTCTCAAAGGGATACAGGCTAACATTTATTTTTAATATTATATACCCTATTTTCAAAAATAAATGACACTAATACACTAATTTAACCATACTACACACTCATTTACATGATGATTAATAATTTAACTAGCAATGTATATATGTTCTAATATGTTATACTTGTAATATTACAATTTTCCTTGTAAATTATAATTATCTGTTCTATGTAAAATGTCCTGGTATATTTCATACCAATTAACCTACTGTTACATGTAAACCGCACTTGAAACATGGGAAAGAGCGGTATATAAATAACTGTTAAATAAATAAATAAATAAATAAATTGCGCTGTCCATCAACCCTTAACCCTGGATATTCAATACCTGTGTCATTTGTGGCCCCAGCAATGAATATCCATGGATCGCCGCACACGCCAGAAGCCACAGTGGCTAACTGGGCTGCAGTGATATTGCATGCTGCCTGGTTAGCTCCTGCGCCTTCAAGATAGGCGAGGGTTTTCTTTGCCCCTCTTTTACTGTGTGTGTAGGTCGCTAACCGGGCAGCATGCAATATCACTGCTGCCCAGTTAGCGATAGTTTCCATCTCTGCTCTGCCCTGGAACGCCCCCAACATGCCTCGATGCTAACCGGATAGCATCAGGGCCCATTGGGGAGTTAGAAGGGGATATCCCGAATTAAGGCATTTACACAGTTTAATGGGCTATAAACTGTGTAACTGCCTTTCAAAAATCAGGCCCCTAGTTCTCGGCATGTGTAGGTTTTTTAAATGTAAACTTTTTATTATGCTAATGTGCACATAAAAAGCTATATGATCACATATCATCTGATCTCTAGGTTACATTTTGCAGTCTTTATAGAGGTCAACTTTAAACAAGTATACACAAAACTTTTATTAGATTTTAACCTTTCCTCCCAACCTACACTCCCTCCCGGTCCTAACTCCCTGTCCCACACACATAGGGGGGGAAAACAAGATTCCAATATCACCACAATTTTGGCTGGGGGAGGAACCTTTTTCCTCCGATTTCTGTGTAAATGTTTGATTACCTTGCAAGGGTCTAGTTATGTTTTTTCAGATCCTACTCAGCTTGAAGTCCTTTTGGTTTCATTGCAGGTTTGAGATAGATGTATTATTATTGATATTGACATTTATACTAAGGGGTATGTTTACTAAACCGGGCTAACGGTTAACCCGGGCTATCTGCCACTAGGTCCCATATTATTCAATGGGACTTAGTTGCAGATAGCCCGGGTTAACCGTTAGCCCGGTTTAGTAAACATACCCCTAAGAGATGATTATGGTAAGTGGAGTAGCTTTAAATAATTTTTCTTTCTCTGGTATTTATCTGCTGCTGTATTCCCCATGATGTGGGCTGTAATTTGAATTTAACATTTTGGATCTTTTTTCTTTATATGGCTGTGATATATTTTGTTTACAATGTTAAATTCTGTATTTCTTTATATTATTGTTATTTGGATGGCATTAATAAAAATTAAAAAGAAAAAAAGAAAGAACTCAGGCTAGAAATTTGTGGACTCTTCATGTCCCAGCACTCACATTCCCTCCTGCAGTAACAAAAAAACAACCCACTGCCCTCCTTCCCCCTCCCCCACCTTTGGAACAAAGCCATGTCCACTGCAACATCCATTCATACCACTTCACTTGCAATCTGACCAAAAGTTTAAAAGATAGCGATGTGCCTTCAGAGGTAAAGCCAGCCAGTATGGCTCCAAGATCTCCTGTAAACAGAACCATGCAGTCTCATCCTGCTTGTTGATTTGAATTCACTCCGTTGGCACCAAATCGTAAATCACTATCCGCAATTGCTTAAGAGAAGGTGAAGACTCACTTTACCACTCAATCAATAAACATTTATGACCTAACATGCACACTTTACTCAAGAAAATTTGCTCAACCTTCCTCATAGCTAGCACAGTGGTAAAATCATTAGATAACAGCGAACGGACTGATAATGGTGTCACCTGCTTAGAGACATCTCGCAGATAACTAGCCACTTGTTGTCAAAATCCATATATTTTTGGGCATGTCCAAAACTGATGCCCCAGGGTGGTGTTGATGGTTCCACACTTTCTACAAAGGCCCATTAGTGAGGGATGAAAGTGCCACGCCCGAACGGGGAGAAATATAGGCGCGTAACCCAGGAGCTGCTGGATCGCCGGGACTGAGCATTGACTCAAAGGCACACATTACATTGCATTTGCAGTAAAAATTTATATTGCTGTTCTCTCAAAGCTACGTACATTCAGTCTATGCCACAATATACATAAGCAAAACTAAACCCCGGCGTAATGAGAGAGAACCCCTGAACAATAACTTTTGTCAGAGTGATCATTCAAAAGAGGGAGGAATTAAAACCTTCCCCTCGCCGTGACCACTCCTTTAATTATTTGAAAAACAGTGTAATAGTTAGAACACTTAACTTGTAAGCTTTTCCACGAGCTTGAAGAAACCACAGAGATTGTGATGGACAACATGGCACGTTTCGGGTCAGAAAAATTCCTAACCCTGCATCAGGTTGAAAAAATCCTGCAGTCATGTAAGCTTCAATGTCCGAAAAGCAGAGCGTTCAGACTTTAAAGAATCGGCATGTGACGTCAGCGCTTGACGAACCCGTATCTGCCATTAAGGAACTCATTCAAACATTTCATTCCATTTGGTGAAGCTTACCACAGCCAATGGAGCAGGGGGAACCCTATGAGTCAGGGAATCCCCTATTCCTATTGGTTGAACGAGCAGAGGTTGACTGATTATATGGCAAAAAGTGTAAAAATACTGAGGATACTGAATTAAATCATGCTGTCCCATTCCAAAGATTCATTTAGACCCGAAGGGGAAACCTTCCCTAGTTTAAAAATCCATCCTTGTTCTAGTTTTTGTAATTTGGAAACCTGATCTCCTCCCCTGGGATCCGGTGGAATACTATCCAGAATGCGCCATTTAAGATGATCAAAAGCATGCGCTTTTTGCAAACAGTGTTCTACCAAGGGCGCTGTCAAGTTCCTCATGCGAAGACGGGAGGCATGTTCTCCTAAACGAACCTTTATACTTCTCGTGGTACGGCCAACATAGTAAAGGAGACATGAGCATTGGATTAAATAAACCACAAAGGTGGAATCACAGTTGGTACGCCATTTAGATCTATAAACAATTGAAGTGCGAACATCTGTCCAGAAGGGACCTGAAAGAACCAACGGGCAATAGCGGCACAAGTCGCATGCATAATGACCTGGGTCTAAGTGAACTACAGGAGCTCGATCGAGGGGAGATGTGGTCTTAACCACCATGTCCTGTAGATTAGGTCCTCTTGAATAGGCAATCATAAGACGTTTGTTTGAAAAATAAGAATGTAAACTTAAAATTGGCCAAAAGTGATGTAATATTTTTACAACCCTAGGTATACCACCCATGTATGGGAAAACCCCAGTGATTTTATCCTCAGAAGACTGCTCATTCTGAGATGGTCGGTGAGGCACTAGAAGTCATTCTCTGTGAGAGAAACGTGCTCGTTTGTATGCTGTCCTAAGCAAAGAGTGAGGATATCCATGAAGTGATAAACGGTGTTGAAGATCCACGGCATGTCGGCGAAATTCATCTAATGTAGAGCAATTTCGACGAAGCCTTAGGAATTGTCCAAATGGTAAACCTTGTTTAAGTGAAATGGGGTGATAACTTGAAAATTTTAATAGTGTGCTATGTTGCACATAAGACATCTGAAGAGACATGGAAGTAGCACTGTACAAATATCTGAGTATTCCTTTTTCTGTGCCACTACTCTGAAGATTAATCCTGAAATATTAAAACTCATCACTCCTAATAACACAATTCTTTCAGTCTATGATTGGCCTGCAGGGCTATTTCCTTATGGGCAAAGTTAAGGAATTTGGCTATCACCACTCGAGGTCTCAATCCTTCTTCCTGGTGAGGTCCCAGCCAATGTGTTCTCTCTACTTGCAGCTTACCATGGTACAGACCTAGTTCCAAAGTAGCCAGAAGCTATTACTCCAAAAATCTCACCAACTCCCTGTCCTTGAGCGACTCCAGTAGGCCCATAAACTGCATATTGCGCCATTCAGAATGATTCTCCAAATCATCCATTTTATTTATGAGTGTTCCAAGGATGTCTGCACTTTATGCAATTGTCCCTCCAGCCCTCCGACATGGTCCTCCCCATCGGAAACCCACTGTTCTATGCAGCAACCCAGGCTACATGTTCTGTTAGCATTTGTTACACTGCAGCCACCAAATCTGATAGCTTTCAAATTTATCATCCAGCTTCACCAATCGGAGCATCTTTGGAGGAAACGCCATTCTTTCCTCGCTCTGTCATTTAAAGACACATACCACTTTTACCACTCTTTTGTTCATACAGCTATGAAGGATTATTTTTCTTCGCTGATAACTTCTTCTACTAACTCCTCTCATCATTTGTATACTATTCTATTGACCCTATCTAAGCCATCCACCTCTATTAACTCTTTTTGCAAACACCTGCCCCCTCCTTCTCAGGATCTTTTATAATAAAGTTCGGTCTCTTAGGGCTACCTTTCAGAAATGCCCTCCTCCCTTATCGCCATCATCTCAGGACTCTTCTCCAAACCCTGTCAATCCTGACTCCCCTTCTAATCTCTCTTTTTCCCACTCATTATCTTCCTTTGCAAATGTTTCCTCTCCAGAGGTCATCAACCTCCTAAAGTCCTCTCATAAGACCAGGTCTTCTTCCTCCAATTGTCGCCATTCTTAACAACAGTTTATCTTTTGGGGTTTTCCCCTCAGTTTGGAAACATGCCATCATTCGACCCATTCTGAAGTCCCCCTCCCTTGATCCCTCTACTCCAGCCCATTTTCATCCAGTTTCCACTCTTCCATTTCTTTCCAAACTACTTGAGAAATTGGTTTTTGCTCAGCTTTCTTCTCATCTTGATTCTATTAATGCCCTTCACCCCCTCTTGGGGATTTTGGTAGACTAAGGCTGCTATGTTGTACCCCAAAGATAAGTTGTAGACTTCACACTATTCCAGAATCAGACACTTGGTCAGTAAGGAAATGAGATCTTTATTACGCCCAGTCAATCAAAATTTAGCCAAATAGCAAAAGCAGCATTATTTTCTTAACAATACAACTTGCCTGAGTCAGATGAGCTAAGAGACAAAGAAGTACAGAAGCCAGGCAACTTACTAGCCACAGACTCTCTTTATAATTCCTGTTTGTCCCCTCTCCCACGAATGAGACTAAATGCTGTCCTTATATACATTTCTTATACACATATGCTTCTGTGCTAACGAATGCTTGCACATCATATTTTCCAACTTCCTTGTCCCACACCTGGTGATAACCATTCTTAGACTTTGCTAATCTTATGCTTCCCCATCAGTTCCCCTCCCCCCTTGTCTTAGTCTGTGGTGGGTATATTTCCTGTTTCTGCATGCCCTGCACTTGACCCACTGCCATGAGCTGCTCTGCAGTCTGTGCACCTGTTTTAGCAATGTAGGTTTGTGCAAGCTTTTGCTCTTACATGGGTATAACTTCTGCTACAGGACTGCTTCGGGTCACTCCATTATCAGGACAGGCCACAAGGACTGCTTTGGGACATGGTATGAAGTGGGCTTCACCCACCTTAATACCAACACCCCGTCAATCTGGATTCTGCACCAGTCACGACACAGAAACTGTTCTACTTGCTTTTTTTAGTGAACTTCATGAATCACACGACTGCGGTGATATTTCAGTGGTGGTCTCTCAGCAGCCTTTGACTTTGCTGACCATGCCACATTATTTACTCTGTTATATGACTTTGGTCTTTGGGGTATTTATTTATTTAACAGGTCTTCTATACCGCCTTATCATATATTCAAAGCAGTTTACATGGAACAATTACAGCAACTAGCTTTACATCGAACAGGGATATGCACTTGGAGGTTAATTGGGGTATTACAGCAATTAACAGTTGTTAACTATATATAAAGAAACTGTCGCAATGTTATGTGGTCCATTCCACTAGGGATCATCATCTTCTAGGGTAGCTCCAAAGTATTCTATGAAAAGGTGGGTTTTTATTGCTTTCCTAAAGTCTACTAGGTCTTTGATTGCATGTGTTGAGGTGGGGAGATCGTTCCACAGCTGGGGTGCATACAGGGAGAAGGCTCTCTTGCAGGTGGATTGATTTGCTTTCTTGAAGTTTAGTGGGGTCTCTAGGTTGTTGTTGTCTGCTCCTCTTCTTGTTCTGGTTGGGGGTGTCTTCCTGATCAATGGTTGGAGAGTTGCTGGAGGGAGGTTGTTTATTGTTTTGAAGATTATTATAATGTTTTTGTATTTGGTCCATACAGAGACTGGGAGCCAGTGTAGCTGATGGAGCTGATGGAGCGTGGGAGTTATGTATTTGTATTTTGCTGTTCCAGTAATGTGTCTGGCCGCAGTGTTTTGCACCAGTTATAGGGGGAGGGTTGTTTTCTTCGGAAGGCCATGATATATTGCATTACAGAATTCTAATATAGGCATTATTATGGCTTGGCATACAGTTCGGAAGTCGTTGTCAGTGAGTAGTGGTTTGAGTTTGCATAGTATTCTAAGTTTGTGGTAGGCTGATCTGGTCGTCGTTTTGATATGAGGCTGGAAGCTGAGTTGTTGGTCAAAGGTAACTCTGAGGTATTTGACTTCCTGTTTATTTCTTATGGTGTGGTTAAAGATCTTTATTGAGTCCAGTAGTAAGAATATAGTACTCCTGGTAATGTGCATCAGTTCAGATTTTCTGTAATTTATGAATAGGCTTTGACTGTTCTTAATTGATTTTGTTCTTTTCTAATGCAACGGTTATTCTCTGTCTCAGTCAACGCCTCTTCTGCTTCAACCTTACCTCTCTCTTGTGATGTCCCTCAAGGTTCTGTTCTTGCCTCTCTTCTGTTTAATATCTTTCTTAACCCCTTAGCTCTCCTTATACAACAACATGGAATTTCTGCCCAGATGACATTGTACTACTCCATCACACTTGCCCACTTACTCCGAATCTTTCCTCTCTTAATTCTTGTCTTTCTAGCATCTCTACTTGGTTATTTGAGAATTACCTTCACCTCAACCCTAAGAAATCTGCAGCTCTCTGGGTTACTTTTGGTAGATCTGTCCCCACTAGGACTCCTTTGCTTTCTGCTTTTTCTATGCCACTTGTTGACTCTCTGCGCTATTTTGGTGTTATTCTAGATTCATCACTATCTTTCAATGTCCCTCTCTCTTCTCTGATATGTCACTGTTTCTGCTCCCTTTGCAAAATTTGTGCAGTTTGCCCTTTTCTCATCTTCCCCTCCCTGCCTACCTTGCTTCTAACTCTCGTCATTTCAAAGTTAGACTATTGCAATACCGTTTACCTTGGTCTTCCTCAATACCAGTTACACTAACTTCAACGTATTCAAAATACTGCCGCCTGTGTCCTTTCCTTTACTTCTCGGTTCAAACATATTTCACCTCTCCTCATCCGTTACCATTTGCTCCCTGTAAAATTTTTCATTCAGTACAAACTTCTCACTTTGGTACATCAGGCACTGCACTCTAGTTCCCCCAGTTATCTCTCTGACTTGTTTCTCCTTCACTCTCACCACTATGCCCTCTGTAGCATCCATGGCAATCGTCTGCACCTTCCCTCAGCTTCTCAAGCCCATTTAGCCTCCACATGATCGTCAGCCTTCTATGTTATTGTCCCTGCATCCTGGAATTCACTCCCCCCTGCCTTCACCAAATTTAAATCACTTCTGAAGACCCATCTCTTCAATGCTCTGTTCAAATTATCTATTCCCTAGTGTCACCTTATTTCCCATTTTCTGGTTGCATGACTCCTTGTATGCCTGTTTTTTCTGTCCTATGATTTAATGGAGTTCTTTTCCTCTTCTTATTTTATTTATTCTGTTTTTAATTGTACACTGCCTTGCTGGTCCCTCTGAAAGGCGATTAAGCAAATATAATAAACATAAACACTGTGACCACCACTGCTATGATCTGTGAAATAAGTGCCACCGTGACATGGGAGTTAGGCCCATCCCATCCACTATCTTCTCTCTCAGCTTGGTATACTCTTTTTTTCCAGCCGTTACTGACATTTCTCGGGTCATCTCCAAATATTTTTCCATATGCTCTCCTGAACCCAAAAGTCAATGTACTAGTGTTTAATCATGCTTTCGAAGGGGCACTGGTATCCAAAATAGGCCAGGGATATTGGAGTTAGGGCAGAGTGTGTCCTTCCTACTCAGCACATCACATATTTTGCTGCAAACCATTTTGACTGATGTGCTGTTCATTAATTTGATCCTGTTAGGTTCCCATAGATTTGAGTTCTAGCTACTTATCACAGTTTAGAGTGGATTTATTGAAATTACCCCCCCGAGAGGTGGGGCAAAGGCATTGAAGGAGACAAGGTTGGTTGCACAGAAGAAGGGCCTTGGAGAGAGATCCCCCTCCCCCTCCCCCGCCACTTCAGGAGCCAGAACACAATCCACTCAGTTGTTTGTCATCCTAGAATCTGCCTACCAATAGGGGTTTGGTTGGGGATTCTCCTATAGATAGATAGATGATAGATATACAGGTGAAAATTTAAGCAAAACATCCATGGGAAAACAAAAAGTAGAACAGTAAATCACAGTCCAAAAAGAAAGTCCTTATTGAAGTCCTCAGGTGGACTCCTCTTCCTTCATATTCCTCAGGCTCAGTTCTTCAGGGTCACAACCTTGGCTCCCCAGACTCCTTTTCATGGTCTCTGTGAGATACACTTAGAGAATACTTCTCTTCACCTCATAATTATGGATCAGTACTTATGTTAAATACTGTCAGCAGGGGTGTTCCCAGCCCCAGTGTGGGTGCCCCATTTGTGGCCAAAGCGCCCCCCCCCCCCCGGGTGCATTTCTCCATGGCACAATGCACTCCTCCCATACCCCACCGGCATACACTTCCGCAGCAACGCAGCTAGCCTAGCTTAAAGTCAGGTGGCTTGCCACACTGCTTCCAATGCACACCTGTTGGGATCTTCACTCCCAGGCTGAAGTCTCACTGTAGACAGGGTCAAATTAGAACCAAGGGTTCCATAATTTTCCTCTTTATAAAAACAGGGGAACATAGGTTGTTAATATATGTTATTAGTGACTGTAGTTTCTGATTCATTACCCAACTAAATGGGCACCTTATAAAGATAGCTTCAAATGTAGAGAACTCAGTAGCCTCAGTTCACTGTGTTTCAGCATCAGTGCAACTCTAATTTTGACTTGGCAGGCATTGGCAAAAAGGCAAATACAGGTTAGGCTCTTTCTCCTATTCAAAGTACAGTGCGGCAGCAAACTGCAAGAATAATAAGCAGTTTGCAGGCTAAGTTAAGCACAAGTGAAGCCAGTACTTTTAAACTGAGGGTTGTAATGAATGCAGTTTTACTGAAACTTTGAACCTGCTTTTCTAAAGTATGTTTGTTTCTATAAACAACACAGTACAATAACGCCCAGCAAAGAAATCAGTTCCATATCTGAACAAGGTGTTTTATGCAGTGTTTACAGTCCACTAAGCTGAGTGTAACATACCCTCTATCATTTTCTTGCAGGCAAGACTGGTGAACTTTTTTTCAAAAAAGTTACTTGGATAGCAATGCATTTTCATCTGTTTAATTCCTCTACTGAAAAGTGTTTAGATTTTTGCCATATCACTCAGAATTAATGAGCAGTCTGTCAGGTAGCATAAACAATTGGCAAACTTATTTTATCATCTTTCCCGCGCTGCCTCTGCTCTTGTAAGTCTGCGGCATGCCTGGTGGCTGTTCCCCGCTAGGCCGAAGTTTCACAGTGCAGCTGTTATCGCGAGACTTTGGCTCGGCGGAAAAGACCCGCCTGTGGCAGACTTACAAAAGTGGAGGCAGCGCAGCAAAGATAATAAGGTAAGTTTGCTGTGCTGCCTTACCTCTGCTCTGTAGGCCCCCTTTCTGCCCAGGTCCCCCCACATTGCAGGGGCTGCTTGGGCAGAATTTATACCATTTCATGATGCATAAGATCATTTGGGGAAATATTCCAGGTTATTTGAATACATTTATGGAAATATATTTGTCATCAAGATCTTTAAGATTGGAAGTTGACATTCTGTAAAATACTCTTCTAGGAAGCAGTGTAGATTCGTTTCAGTAAGAGTACCTTAACTGGAAACTTGGAATAGATTATCCAAAGATCTGCTGCAGAGGATAAATTATGAGGCCTTTAGAAAATGACTTGGGCGGGGAGGGGATATTCACTGGTGGCGGAGGCTAGTGCTTGAATGCTAAGCCCAGATAGTCCTTGCCATGGTCAATATCGCCACTGCCCAGTTAGCGATAGATGCCGCCTCCGCTCTCCCCCTTAACGCCTGCGACAAGCCCCAATGCTAACCGCATTGGAGCCACTGAATATCCCATTCAACAGTATTTACACAGTCTGAAGGTCCTCAAACCATGTAAATACCTTTGAATATCCCCTCCCTTGGTTCTTTGACCAATGTACTGTTGTTATGGTAGCCAGTAGTTTGCTCTATTAGATAATATATGAAACTGTATGATGTTCTCTAATGTCTGGGTTATCTGCCTTGAATCTGATGTTTTTAGAAATAGCGGGTTGCAGATGCCCTTGTAAAATTCAATTCAATTAAATTCTGATGTTGCCTTGAGGTATAGAAATAAAATGGACTCTTTTTTTTTACTGCAGACTAAGAGATATAACTTGTGGTCTGAGATTGTTCCCTAGTTTCCCCTAAATAGTGAAGAGAAGAAGCTCTGCTAAGCAAAGACAACCAGGGGAAGAAGAAATATCTAGTCAGTGCAATTGTAAATATCTTCTGTACCCGTTGCTTTCATACTGATGTAAATAGGGCCGGCCCGGATACCAGGTGAACCAGGCAGTTGCCTAGGATGGTAGACCATGGTGAGCAGCATGACAAGTCCCCCTTCTTTGAAGCAGCGGTTGAACTGCCACTTCAGCACCATGACAGGCCCTAAAACACCCATTTGTGTGTGTGCAGTTACAGTGAGAAGATGAATGATGGGGAGGGTGGCACAGTGGGTCAAGTGGTGCAGTAGGCATGGGGGTAGAATGGGGCATGCCTAGGACCCTGGAGATGAATAGCCACAATTTCTGTCTCAAAATACATGCAAGCCATTGGGAAACCCAACCCGGCGTGTGCAGTACTTCTCTGCAGTTACAGTTGTGGTCAACATTATTGGCACCTTTGCAGTTCAACCTCTTTATGTCCAATATCTCCTAAATAAAATGACCAAAGAAATGGCTTTGGACTATATATGCACCCATATTTGACACATAAAAGAATCAAATAAAACAAGATTGATTAAAAACAGGAAATAGTATAAAAAACTGGGACGTTGCCAGGACATGATTATTCTGACGGAGTGGCTGTTTGGTGAACTTTGGCCTGAAGCAAAGTTTTTGAAATTCATAACCCGAAACATGGTACTATGTCATTGATTCACCCCGATATCTTGGTTCCATTTGTGCTGTGGACTATCATTCAGATAAGTACTTATTTTATAAGTATTGGCTGACCTGTATTGTTTTTATTGCAAATACGATTAAAAGGACTAGACTTTCAGTAGTGGCTATCCTCACCTGCACTCATTATCCGACAACACATTTTTTTTGAAGAGTTGTGGGTACAAGGGAGACATCTGTTTTGGGATAGGCCAGTAGGTGTTAGGATAAGATTATTGACATTCTTATAAACAATTAAAATCAGTTAAAACAGAACAACCATATTCTTATTGCAGTAAAATTAGACACACCTGTGATCAATTGTCAGTACTCACATGACTTGAAATCAACCAATGAATGATGGTTCTACTATTTAAAATGGCTACATTTACTACTTGTTCCATTTTCACAATGGTGAAGACAAGACAGCTGCCTGAGACAGTTAGAAAAGCCATTATCACAAAACATCAAACTTCAAAGGGGTACAAGGCCATCTCCCAAAACCTTGGGATTTCTGTGTCTACAGTTCACAATGTTATTAAGAAGTTTTCTGCTCATGGAACTGTCAAGAACCTCCCAGGACATGGTGGGAAGAGGAAAATTAATCCAAGACGTCTTTAAAGGTTAATGCAAACTGGTGGAAAAACACCATGAACAACATCTAAAGAGCTTAAGGTTGACCTGGCACAATCTGATAGTTTCAACCCGCACCATATGCTGTGCACTAAACAAAGAAAGACTTCATGGGCGAAGACCAAGGAGGATCCCCCTGCTCAAAGACAGACATAAAAAGGCATGCTTGATCTTTGCCCAAACCTACCTTGAGAAACCACAATCCTTTTGGGAAAATGTTCTGTGGACAGATGAAACCAGACTTGAGCTTTTTGGCAATGCAGACCAGTGATACATTTACAGGCAAAGAAATCAAGTTTTTAAGGAAAAAAACACCCTTCCTATAGTTAAATATGGCAGAGGTTCCATAATGTTGTGGGGCTGTTTTGTTGCCTCAGGAAATGGAGGACTGGAACGTATTAAAGGAATCTTGAAGTCAGAAGACTACCAAGGTATTTTGAAGTGAAATGTGCTACCTAGTGTCAGAAAACTAGGTCTGGGTCGAAGGTCATGAGTCCTCCAGCAGGACAATGACCCAAAACATACATGCAAAAGTGCAAAAGAATGATTAAAAAGGAAAAAATGGACTGTTTTAAACTGCCCAGCAATGAGTCCTGATCTTAATCCAATCAAGAACCTTTGGAAAGAGCTGAAATCTGCAATTGGTACAAAGAATCTTGGAAATATTCATGAGCTGGAGCAAATCGCAGTTGAAGAGTGTGAAAAACTACCAGCAGACAGATGTAAGAAACTTATAGATGGCTATAAGAAAGGTTTGGAGGCTGTCATCACTACTAAGGGCTGTGCAACCAAATATTAGCGAAGAGTGCCATTAATCCTGTCCAGGTCATATTTTGGTTTTTCTCAGAAATTAATACATCTAAGTTGCACAGACATCTTTTTTGCTGTATTTTATTTATTTATTTATTTATTTATTGCTTTTATATACTGCGCTCTTTAAAATCAGTGCAGTTTACAGATAACATTTTGTGCAAAGTAGGAAGAGCCTGCTTCGCACTTACATTGAACAGGAAGTACAACTTGGGATAATAACCATGGGGAGGTAAATACAGGCTATATACAGTGAGGGCGGGAAGTCGCTGCGCGGCTATGGTAACATGGTTTTCCTTGCGAGCTATGTACAGGGATGTGAATTGGGTCGTAAGGTAGAGTCAGGTTGGGATCTGTTGTTAGCCTGGGCATAGTGCAGGAGAAAGAGGTGGTGCTTCAGTGCTTTTCTAAATTGTGCGAAGTCAGTGATCATGCGGATGGACACTGGGAGCTCGTTCCAGCAGGTAGGTGCATAGAACATGAATGCTCTGTTTTTTGTTGCCTGAGTGCATTTTGTTACTTCACTGGGGGTTATTAGTGTGTTTGTGTATACCTCTGAACATACTATTAAAATATTATGATGACATATATTTGGAATATTTCCAATTATTTCTCAAGATTTTGTACACAACCTACCTAAAATGCAAGGGTGCCAATAATGTTGACCACAACTGTACTTTAAGTTCCTGGATATCAATGATCCAATCCAACACCTTCATGATCCCCTAAATGGAACCTATTTTCCCTCCATCCCTGTAACTGGGACAGAGGGTGGCTATATATTTGCATACATTCATATTCCATGAGATGACCATAGAGTCTCTTTCATGTGCTTTTTCTCCTGAAGTGTAATCACTAGGGTAAAAGTTTAGAAAGAGTGCTAACAGTCACTGACCTAAATGATACACAGGTAAAGCTGTGAATCTGAAATATAATTAGTTACACAAGTGTAAGCTAAATGGTGCCACGTGTAACGGTAAATTTAGAAAGCCAATATTTATATGTGGAGATGCTGACTACAAAGAAATTTCAAAGGGGTGTGGTTTGGTCAAGATCTGGGTGGGTCAAAAATCTACATTTTACAAAGGAAATCCATGTATATAGCAATCAAATTCAACATCCGGTTTTCTAGCAGCTTAGGGGCACGCAGAGATTTTTAAAAACTGCTTGTTTCAGTAATCTCTTTATATAAGAGATTAAGGAAGTTAATCTCCTTAATTCCCTGTTATTTACTTCCTCCTCCAAAATGTAAATAGAACAAAATTGCAGCAACAATATATAATTGGCAGCAGTGACACATGTAGGTTTGCAAAATAACCGGAAACAAGTGTAAGCTCCATTACTTATATGTGGAAGTTGCAAAATCGCAACTTCTTCATGGCAGTATAGGCACTTCCACATGGAAGATGACAAGTTGGCAACTTGGCACCATTTGTTTTTCCCCGTATAGATTTCTAAAATGGTTCCTCCCGCTATGCATGTCAACAAATCCATCTGCACTTCTGCATGTCTTCATACATATTTTCGAAAAGGCTCTGCATTGGACAGAGCCTTTTCTAAAATACTGGAGGAATTGTGTACGTCCTGACCTGGACGTCTCAATTCTGATCTCCACATCCTGTCTAAATCAGTCTTCACATGTGGAGACAGGAATTTTTCTCTCTCGCCATCTATTACAGTGCATCCGATCAGTCTTCCATTAGAAGAGCCAATGATGGTGCTGGCTCTGAAAACTTGTTTACCTACCTATGCCAGTACTACTTTGTAAGTGCAAAACTGTAATTTCCACTATGGTTCTTGCTAACACTCCCACATATAGTACTTGAAACAGTTTCTGAGTCAGAAGAAGAACCTATTATCCTTTTTTCAGCACCCTTCAAGAAACTACAATATAAACGCCAGCAGGGTATGTACAACTTCAGTTAAAAGAATTGCTGTTGTTTTCTGTGCAAACGTTTTCTTACAGTCTATTTATTCAAAAAATTGTAGACATCCTCCAATTACAAATGACATGCATCATTATCAGTTATTTGCTTTACTAACATTATTAGGCATGCAAAATCTCTGATAAAGCATTCTGTAATAAAAAGGTTTTTCTGAGATGGTCAAGTGATGTGGTGAGGTCAGCAGGACATGCATTTCCCAGGTTCCAGGTGCTTTCCTGCTCCTTTTGCTGCTAATGTTGCAATATCAATATGAAAATCGAATGGAGCCACAGAAATTGTGGAGCCCTGTTTATGGATTAATTTGTCCAGAAGAAAATCAGAGAAATGGTGACCAATAACGCAATTAAGACAAATAGGCTCATTCTATCCCAGACATACAGTCCCTCTGTACGTCCAGTTTGAACCAGACGTACAGAGGGGGTCGTGATTCTGATCCCGTGGGGCACGTCTTGCCCCGCAGGACCAGAATCGTGAACAGTCCTGTACGTGCAGGCCGGGACTGCGATTCAGCCCAGCCTGCCTGTACAGGGAAAGCCCGACTAACACAGTCGGGGCTTTACAATGGAGCCATGGCGCCATGGCATCCAGTTGCCATGGCAACATGGCTCCATTGTAAAGCCTCCATTCCGCCCACTGACTGAACAAAGGCTTCCCCCGCAGCCTGACCTCCGATCCAGCCTCCTAAGGCCAGGGTCAGGCTGCGGGGAATGTCCTTGGGCCCCCTGCCACATCCGCACCCTGGACCCGCCAAATAAAGACATCTAGGGAAGTTATTCCACCTCAGAGGTGGAATAACTTCCCCACACAAGTCGCTGGCTCTGGATGTATAGGACCGACATTAGAATCGGCCCTGTACATCCAGGGCCAGCGACCACCTACAAACCTGCCCTAACTCCACCTCCAATCCGCCCCTTCCCCACCCCGTCTAACCTCCCCGTTCAACCGGCGAAACGTCCATCCCCACTATTTTTGGGACAGAATTGGGCCCAAAGATAATAGGAAAGCTGTGGAAACCACAATGACAGTCAGAAAAGGCGAGGAGCTGAGTAACCACACTAGTGAAACGTGGCCCAAAAAGCCATGGTTTCTGTCATAGGAAAGCCATGCTGAGTTAGACCAATGTCCATCAATCCAGTGTCATTCCCAGCCCTCTGTCACCCAAAGTGGGTGCCCCTCCCCTCCCCCCTCCCCCACACATCCATGGCGCTGCATGCAGCAGTCCACCCATTCTCACCCCCGGCTGTCCCCACAAAGGTAGTATGGCAGACTTATGATTATGTTGGGGTGCCACAATGCCTCATGCTGCAGGGGTTAATCGCTCTTCTTTCCTGGCCAAAGTCCAGCGATTCACGAAACCTTGGCCTGGAGCATGAGGCACTGCAGCAACCCAATCAGGCCCATACCTAGTCCTGTGCGAGCAGTGCGGCCGCACAGGGCGCAAAGGCTTAAGGGGCGCATTTTAGCTGCCTTCTGTTGCCTGCCGCCGCCACTTTTTCTTCTCTCAGTGGCGGCAGGCAATGGCATGACAGCTAAAATGAGCCTCTTAAGCCTTCTTGCCGGCATGCTAAGCAGATCTTTCACTGCAGATCTGCTTAGCATGCCAGCGATTTGCACATCGGGTGCGCCTCTTTTCTCCCGCCGTGGGGGGGAGGGCACGCGCCCCCGATGTGCAAGTCGCACAGGGCGCGATCTTCCCTCGGTACGGCCCTGAACCCAATATAATCATACGTTTTCTGTGCTGCCTCTGTGGGGCTGGCAGGGGTGCACCCACCTCCCGGCCAGTACCCAGGACGGGCCACACCCACAGCCCCACCCTTTATATCTTGAAGGACTAGAAAGGGGGACTGTTACTTCTGGAGAGAAATCTGCAACTGTGAGTATATACTTCTGGTAATTTTCTAAAAAGAATTCTTTGTATTAAAGCTACTTAATCTGTGAACCCATTGTTTTTTGTTGGATCAGTTAGGGCCTAGTAGCAGCAATTAAAGTTTGAATTTAAAACACAGAGGAGAGCTTTCTGGTTACATTTCATACCCAGCAGAGAGCTTGTAGTTTAAATTTAATAGTCACTCAGGGCCAAGTAACAGCAAAGTACTTTTAGTTTAAATTTAACACACAGAAGATAGCTTTCTGGTTAAATTTAGTACCCAGCAGAGAGCTTGTAGTTTAAATTTCATAAGAAATTAGAGCCTAGCAGCAGCTAAGAGCTATAATTTAAATCAAATCAGAATTTAGCTTAACTCAGCAGCACAAGACAGGGTACTGTGTAGCAGCCCTCTTTTAATAAGTGTTATTTCCCTCCCCACACCCACCCACCCCTGGGATAATCATAGCTTTATAGGTACTTACACATCTTAAAAGACAGGAGGTGCTTTCAGGTGAAGCTCATTACCCAAATCAGTCATACACTAAGGACCTGAGATTAATTAAGCTTCAGGTGAACAAGGTATATTAAACATATTAGGTACAGTTTTATTGGTATAAATACCCATAGCAACTCCTAGTAAGTAAGAACTTAAAGATCTAGACACAAACTTAAAACTAAGATGCAGACAGCAGTCCAGCAGCGGGATGGGGCTTTCCAGTCTTTTGCATTGAGTGTCACATGTATGATTTTCTCCCAGTTGGTGAGAGGTCTTACGTGTGCACTAGGTGCAAGGAGCTCTTTTCTCTCAGGGAACAAGTCTGTTCTCTAGAGGCTAAAGTAGCAGACTTGGAAAACATAAGACAGACAGAGAGGTACATAGACGAGACCTACAGGGATATAGTCCTGAAGTCCCACCTCCGGTCTGGCAGCACCCCTGTTGCCATGGAGGAGAGAGGTCACGTGACAGGAGAGCATCACCCTGGTGAGGCAGGAAGTGATCCTGTAACTAGGACCTGTCCTCCAGGTGATGTAAAACCCTCTCGCACCGAGGAAGTTTCTCCAGGGCCATGTGCCCATGAGGGAAGGGTTAGGACAGCCGTTATAGTTGGTGATTCGATCATTAGGCATGTAGATAGCTGGGTGGCTGGTGGACGAGAGGATCGCCTGGTAACATGCCTGCCTGGTGTGAAGGTAGCGGACCTCACGCGCCACCTAGATAAGGTCTTAGATAGTGCTGGGGAGGAGTCTGCTGTCTTGGTACATGTCAGTACCAATGACATAGCAAAATGTGGTAGGGAGGTTCTGGAGGCAAAATTTAGGCTTTTAGGTAGGAAGTTGCAATCCAGAACTTCCAGGGTAGCATTCTCCGAAATGCTTCCTGTTCCACGCGCAGGACCCAAAAGGCAGACAGAGCTCCGGAGTCTCAATGCGTGGTTGAGATAATGGTGCAGAGATGAGGGTTTTGGATTTGTTAGGAACTGGGGAACATTCTGGGGAAAGGAGGGGCTCTTCCGAAGGGATGGGCTTCACCTTAACCGGGATGGAACCAGGCTGCTGGCATTAACCTTTAAAAAGGAGATAGAGCAGCTTTTAAACTAGATATTAGGGGAAAGCCGACAGTCGCCCAAGAGCGGATGGTTCGGAAGAATGTATCCTTGAAGGATACTACCAAAAGCAGAGAGGTTCCACAAAAGAATAAAGTAGCCCAAATGCCCTCACGTATGGAGCAGACAGAGTTTAAAGATCCCAATTTACCCATGTCTAACAATAGCCAAATTAACATGAATAAAATACATTCTCTAAAATGCTTGTATGCAAATGCTAGAAGTCTAAAGAATAAGATGGGAGAGTTAGAATATATAGCACTAAATGAAAGGTTAGATATGATTGGAATATCAGAGACATGGTGGAAGGAGGACAACCAGTGGGACACTGTGATACCTGGGTACAAACTATATCGTAATGATAGAGCTGATCAAATTGGTGGAGGGGTTGCGCTCTATGTTAGAGAGGGCATTGACTCAGAAAGGATTAAAGTTTTGCAGGAAACAAAATTTGCTGTAGAATCTATATGGATTGAAATTCCATATAAAAGGGGGAAGGCAATGGCAGTGGGGGTGTACTATCGAGCACCTGGCCAGAATGACCAAATGGATGATGAAATGCTCAAAGAAATCAAGGAAGCTAACAAACGTTACAGCGCAGTAATAATAATGGGTGATTTCAATTACCCCGGTATCGACTGGGTCAGTGTCACGTCAGGACATGCTAGGGAGATAAAGTTCCTAGATGAAATAAATGACTGCTTCTTGGAGCAGCTGGTTCATGAACTGACCAGAGGAGAAGCCATATTAGACCTAGTCCTTAATGGAACACCAGATCTAGTGCAAGAGATAAGGGTGTTGGGGCCACTTGGCAATAGTGATCATAGCATGATCGCCTTTGATTTAATTAGTGGAGGAGGGATAGTAAGGAAATCCACAGTACTACCTTTTAACTTTCGAAAGGGAGACTATGATAAAATGAGGAAAAACAGTTAAGAAAAAACTAAAAGGAGCAGTTGCGAAGGTTAAAGACGTACATCAAGCTTGGGTGTTGTTGAAAAATACTATGTTGGAAGCCCAGACCAGCTGTATTCCACGCTTTAAGAAAAGTGGAAGGAAGTCCAAAAAACTGCCAGCATGGTTTGAAGGTGAGGTCAGAGAGGCTGTTGTTGCCAAAAAAGCATCTTTCAGGAAATGGAAAAAAGAGCCAAACGACGAAACCTGGAAACAGCACAAGCACTGGCAAGTCAAATGCAAGGCATTGATAAGGCAGGCAAAGAGAGAATTTGAGAAGAAGCTTGCTGCGGAAGCAAAAACGCGAAATAAAGACCTTTTCAAGTATATTCATAGCAAAAAACCTGTGAGAGAGTCAGTTGGTCCATTAGATGATAAAGGGGTTAAAGGAGCACTAAGAGGCGACAAGGCGATAGCGGAGAGACTGAATAAATTCTTTGCTTCGGTCTTTACTGAGGAAGATGTAGGGATGTTGCCCATGACTGAAGTGGTATTTAAAGGTGCGGAAGAATTGAAGGAAATATCGATACATCGGGAAGATGTATTACAACTATTAGATAAACTGAAGAGTAGCAAATCACGTGGGCCGGATGGTATACATCCAAGGGTGTTGAAAGAACTGAAATATGAGATTGCAGAACTGCTATCAGTAATCTGTGAACTATCATTAAAATCATCTCTAATACCTGAAGATTGGAGGATCGCCAATGTAACACCAATTTTTAAAAAGTGTTCCAGGGGTGATCCGGGAAACTACAGACCGGTGAGCCTCACGTCAGTACCGGGAAAAATGGTAGAAACCATCATAAAGAATAAAATTACTCAGCATGTAGATAGTCACAACCTAATGGGAGGCAGCCAACATGGCTTTAGACAAGGAAGATCTTGTCTTACTAATCTGTTATGTTTTTTTGAAGGAGTGAATAAACAGGTGGACAAAGGTGAGTCGGTTGATCTTGTGTATCTGGACTTTCAGAAAGCCTTTAACAAGGTCCCTCATCAGAGACTTTTGGCAAAACTAAAGAGTCATGGGATAGGAGGCAGTGTACTATTGTGGATCAGGAACTGGTTAAAAGATAGAAAGCAGAGGGTAGGGCTAAATGGCCAATTTTCCCAATGGAGAAAGGTGAATAGTGGTGTACCCCAGGGATCTGTGCTGGGTCCGCTGCTTTTTGACATATTCATAAATGACCTGGAAAGTGGAATAACGAGTGAGGTTATCAAATTTGCAGATGACACAAAACTATTTAAAGTTGTTAAAACCCAAGAGGATTGTGAAAAATTGCAAGAGGATCTTGATAAATTGGAAGACTGGGCATCAAAATGGCAGATGAAATTTAATGTGGACAAGTGCAAGGTTATGCACCTAGGGAAGAACAACTCAAACTATGGTTACACGATGCAAGGTTCCACATTAGGAACCTCCACCCAGGAAAAAGATTTAGGCGTCATTGTGGATACCATGTTAAAACCCTCGGCCCAGTGTGCAGCGGCGGCCAAGAGAGCAAATAGAATGCTAGGTATGATAAGGAAAGGAATGGAAAATAAAACAAAAGATATTATAATGCCTCTATATCGTTCCATGGTGAGACCGCACCTTGAATATTGTGTGCAATTCTGGTCGCCGTATCTTAAAAAGGATATAGCGATTTTAGAAAAGGTACAGAGAAGAGCCACCAAAATGGTAAAGGGGATGGAAGGATACTCCTATGAAGAAAGGCTAAAAAGGTTAGGGCTCTTTAACCTAGAAAAGAGACGGCTGAGGGGAGATATGATAGAAGTCTATAAATTAATGAACGGAGTGGAACGGGTAAACGTAGATCGATTGTTTACCTTATCAGAATATAGAAAGACTAGGGGACATTCAATGAAGCTACAGGGTAAACTATTTAAGACTAATAAAAGAAAATATTTTTTCACTCAACATGTAATCAAACTCTGGAATTTGTTACCGGAGGATGTAGTAAAGGCTGTTAGTGTAGCTGGGTTTAAAAAAGGTTTGGACAAGTTCCTGGAGGAAAGGTCCATAAACCATTATTAAGAAGTGACCGAAGATATCAATGCTTGACCCAGCATTGTGCTTGACCCAGCATTGTGGAACTTGTGTCTCTTGGTGAAACCGCTAGGTACATATGACCTAGATTGGCCACTGTTAGAAACAGAATACTGGGCTTGATGGACCTTGGTCTGACCCAGTATGGCATATCTTATGTTCTTATGTTCTTATACCACTGCTTCAATTCCAGGATCCTGTCTCTGACAGTTCTCAGTAGATCCCAAAAATTAGAGTTATCTTCCATAGTTCATTCCAGGGGTGAGCAATGGCTTTCCTAAGTCTACCTGGTTAATAGTTTTATGGACTTTTCTCCAGAAACTTGTCAAGTCTTCTATTGAACTTCACTATATTAATCACCTTGACCACGTCCTTAGCCCACAGATTCCACAGCTTAAGTAAGCAATGTATGAAAAATACTTTCTATGTTTTCAATCTGCTGGTAATTGGTTTCCTGGAGTGTCCTCTTGTTTTTGTGTTGTTTGAAAGGTTAAACAATCAATTCCTATTTAACTGTTCCATCCTACTCATGATGTTATAAACTGTTCCCATATCATTTCTTAGTCATCTTTTCTCCAAGATGAAGAGCTCTGTGATGGGGTCTATAAAGTGTTGCCCTCTCCAGAGGGATTATCAACAGGTCCCTTTAAGGGAACCTGCAGCCCAGAGTTCAAGGCTGAGAGGGCATGGCTCACAAGGAGAGGTTAAAACCCCAGCAGGCTGCAAGAGGGATAGAGGCCCGTGTAGTTTCAAGGGAGGTTGTACAAAGATAGGAACTTCAACTGGTAAGGAAGGAATTTTAAATGGGATGGAGGAAGGTCCCAGAGAACAGCTTTGTGAAGGTGTCAGAATAAAACAAGTTTTGTTTTCCCTGAATTGCTGTCTGTTTAGTGTTTGAACAGAAAGCCCCTTCCCATTGCATGCCACATATGGTGGCAGCTTGGGGATTTTCTCTACTGCGTGACTGAGGGCAAATCCACGTTCCTCCAGGGCTGGGCCTCTACAACAGGTCATGGGTTTTGTTTGTGTGGGCTAAGAAGGCTAGCCTCACCCTAATTAGGGAGCATTCAGAATGTTTAGTCAGGCAGACTTTATTTTGGCCACTAGAGGCCGCTAAAACATTTTCGGGACTGGAATACTGCAGGTTAACTCAGCTGCAGAAGGGGAAGCTTTGGGGGTGTTGCAAATGAACAGTGAAAAGCCAGAATGGAGCAGAACCTGCAGATTCTGGCAGGTCAGCAGCAATAGCAACAGTACCAGCAGCAACAGCAACAATGTCAGCAGCACACACACGCACACACACTCAAACACATGCACGCACTCACACACACACGCTGAATGACTTGAAAGGAATACATGAACTATGTTCTGCGTGCTTTCCCTACTTATTGATTTTTGAAATTGTTCAACGTTTGCATAAAGGGTATGTTTACTAAAGGGCGTTAGCTGCTAATGTGGCGCTAAAGCGGAATTATCGCACAGCAGTAGCGGCTAACATGGGAAAAATGCAGACATCGCAGTCATTTTCCATGATTTATGTATTTTGCATGGAACAGTGCAGGCTTGTATGGGATTAGTGTGGAGAGTGGTAGAAGAGTGGGCATGCTGATAGTGGGCGATTAGCATTGTGCGGTAATCGCACAAATGTTGCAGGCTTCACGAATGCAGCTATCACTACCTCAATAGGTAGCAATAGCTGAATCCGTGAAGCTGGTAACCTGTGATTCCAGTATTTTCTCCATGGTATCTGCAGAAGAAATGCTGGGAACACCCTTGTATCTACCATGGGTCTTTTGCAGCTAACGTCAATTTTTTTTTAAAGCAGTTTAGTAAACATACCCTTAAATGTATGCATGCATTAATATAGTTAGTATTAATTGGTTCTTTTAATTATTTCCCTTATGATTTTGAGGGTAGCGCTATACAAATGATAAGTAGGTAGTAGTAGTAGGAAAGCCCCCCTCCCCCCTCACATTTTCTCTTTCTATATTATAGGCCTCAGTTTGACCAGTGGTTCTTGCCTTTTGTGTGGCAAGAGCAAAAAAATTCTAACATGCAGAAATCTGCACTGTGGAGACACACAATGGAATAGTCTGGAAAAAAAAACTCTCAGCCTGTAAAAGAAAGATTCCAGGAGCCTGTTTTTCTTTCTTCACAATCAGGTCCTTCAATGATCGCCATTTAGTTCGCTATGCATACTTTTAAACTGTTCCACTGCAATGCACAGCAAGCATACCGGAAACTGTGATCCCATTCAAAGCAGACCCCAACAGTGAGAACTATATACATGAAGCATTCTGCAATGGAGATGAAGACAGGGCGTAGAACATTAAAAGCAGAGCTGCAGTGAGAAATTAGTGAAGTAGACAGTAAATCCCAGTCTGCTGCAGAATCATTCCCTTCATTTTTTTCACTTTGCCGGCTAATCCAAGTTGCAAGCGTTTGCAAGCAGGGTTCTTTATCATTTCTTTGTATATAGACCGGCTGTGCTGATACTAGCATACACATATTCAAAGCACGCTCCGCATTGTACCATGTGCGGTCACTGCTGGAGAAAAGCGGAAGAGAGGAGGGTGAAAGAAAACTGTGATCATCAACTCAACTGATTTCACCCATGAAAAATAGTGAGGAAAAGTATTTTAGATAGGAACAATTTAACCCAGTAAATAGAGGAGCTTATTTGATATAAACCAGCTACTAATCATTTGGACCTATGATTATATTATTGTGAGTTGAGTATGAAAGAACTATTTGCCATTTAGCTCATACATGGAGGTCTTATGATTTTTTTATTATTTATGTTAATTATATTGTTTGTTGTAAAACACGTTGAAGTGATTAAGAAGAGTCTCTTTCCATTAGTAATAATATCTTATGGCTCGCTCTTACTGGACCTATACGAGTATTTCATTTATCTTGGATGACACCTGGCATCCTGAGTCAATGGGACGGTTTTCAATCATTTTCTTGGCTGCAATGTTTGTGGACATTCTTAACATACGCACTTCTATCCAAATATTCAAAGGGAAAGAACTTGCATTGTTTCTCTTTAAAACTTAGAAGCCATAAAGCACATGCACTAAAAGAATCATCCTACGTCATATTTCTAGAGTGCCTTAACAATTTTAGCTTAAGATAGTCTTCACAATACTCTTTTCAGATACAAAGAGTCCCTTTCCCAAATAGCTCACAATCTAAGTGGGTATCCGATTCAACAGGAAATAAAAGTGACTTACCCAAGATGCATCAGCAGAAGAGGTAGGATTTGAACCCCGGTTTCCCTTGTTTGTAACTGTTATAATTAGTAGGTCACTTCTTCCTTGCATTGCCTAGTTTTGTAGGGATGAAAAGTAGAGAGGCATCAAAATAGCACAGATACATATAAAAATCAAATGTGAATGCTGTGTTCACTAGAGGCATGTAGGCAAAAAAATTTGAATTCGTTTTGGTTTGGTTCATTGGGGGGGGGGGGTGTTAATTCCATTTTGCTTTGTTTGTTTGTGTCATCCCATGTTGTTTTGTATTAGCACGTGCTATCATTTAATATTGTGTACTATTCAGTAACAGCACCCACTAATTGACATAGTGCATGCTATTACAAAATGAAATGATACAAAAATGCAGAGTCCTACTGGTTTCCTTCTTTGATCTAAGCAGACTCACAGGACTTCCCCATAGCTAAAACTACATTCCCATGACATTCTGCATGTACTTTTAGCCAGGTCCGTGGAGGAAAATTTTGAATCATGCCATTTTACTTGGATAAATGCATTTGAAAACTGCCCTCCTCACCATTATAAATGAAAGAAAATAAAGGAAGGGTGAAGCAGACAGAGTTAAGGAGCTATAGAACATGTTAATGAGCTGCAAAGAGGCTGGAGCTGACCCTCCCAGACATGCTTGGCACAAGATAAAGCATTATTGTTTCAGCCGGCCTGAGCCAGCACAGACCAATTCATTCCTGGGTCTGTGCTGTGCAGAGCATTTCATGTGGAGAATAAGAAAGAACTGTACTTATGGGACCAATAGGAAAAAGTGCAATATGTTTATTGTGCAATAAACATTTTGCCCTATGCACTAACCATTTATCATATCTACTAAGACCTGGTAAATGAGGTTTCCCAGTTGCAATAAAAGTTACCAGCACTGTGTAGATAAATGTGCTAATGTGCATGATAATGATGAATAATGAGCTGATTAGGAATTCCCATAGTATGCACAAAGACATATTGATTGCATCTTGTATGTGGTAGTTTTCAGCTTGCCACCTAAGAGACTGCTTAAACACTGTGACTTAGAGTGTGAGGTTAGATATGATTGGAATATCAGAGACATGATGGAAGGAGGACAACCAGTGGGACACTGTGATACCTCGGTACAAACTATATCGTAATGATAGAGCTGATCAAATTGGTGGAGGGGTTGCACTCTATGTTAGAGAGGGCATTGACTCAGAAAGGATTAAAGTTTTGCAGGAAACAAAATCTGCTGTAGAATCTATATGGATTGAAATTCCATATAAAAGGGGGAAGGCAATGGCAGTGGGGGTGTACTATCGAGCACCTGGCCAGAATGACCAAATGGATGATGAAATGCTCAAAGAAATCAAGGAAGCTAACAAAAGTTACTTATTTATTTATTTATTTATTTATTTAGCAAACATTTATATACCGCTGCTTCCAGCGATCAGCAGCGGTCCGATTACAATAGGAGAACTGTCAAATCAGTACAGTAGAATTTGGGGCGCGCATAGGTTGATTCGGAGGGTAAGGCACATCACAACAAGTGGGTGTAAATACAGTAGAATTTGGGGCGCGCATAGGTTGATTCGGAGGGTAGGCACATCACACAAGTGGGTGTAAATAAGTATATCTGTATAAGTATGAGTATATCTGTATACATGTATATCTGGATACATGTATACTCATACCTTAAGGATATAAGGGGCACGGTTTACATAAATACACTGATGTGGAATATGTACAGCGCAGTAATAATAATGGGTGATTTCAACTACCCCAGTATCGACTGGGTCAGTGTCACGTCAGGACATGCTAGGGAGATAAAGTTCCTAGATGAAATAAATGACTGCTTCTTGGAGCAGCTGGTTCATGAACCGACCAAAGGGGAAGCCATATTAGACCTAGTCCTTAGTGGAACACCAGATCTAGTGCAAGAGATAAGGGTGTTGGGGCCACTTGGCAATAGTGATCATAGCATGATCGCCTTTGATTTAATTAGTGGAGGAGGGATAGTAAGGAAATCCACAGTACTACCTTTTAACTTTCGAAAGGAAGACTATGATAAAATGAGGAAAACAGTTAAGAAAAAACCAAAAGGAGCAGTTGCAAAGGTTAAAGACGTACATCAGGCTTGGCTGTTGTTGAAAAATACTATCTTGGAAGCCCAGACCAGCTGTATTCCACGCTTTAAGAAAAGTGGAAGGAAGTCCAAAAAACTGCCAGCATGGTTTAAAGGTGAGATCAGAGAGGCTGTTGTTGCCAAAAAAGCATCTTTCAGGAAATGGAAAAAAGAGCCAAACAACGAAACCTGGAAACAGCACAAGCACTGGCAAGTCAAATGCAAGGCATTGATAAGGCAGGCAAAGGGAGAATTTGAGAAGAAGTTTGCTGCGGAAGCAAAAACGTGAAGTAAAGACCTTTTCAAGTACATTCGTAGCAAAAAACCTGTGAGAGAGACAGTTGGTCCATTAGATGATAAAGGGGTTAAAGGAGCACTAAGAGGCGACAAGGCGATAGCGGAGAGATTGAATGAATTCTTTGCTTCAGTCTTTACAGAGGAAGATGTAGGGATGTTACCCATGACTGAAGTGGTATTTAAAGGTGCGGAAGAATTGAAGGAAATATCGATACATCGGGAAGATGTATTACAACTATTAGATAAACTGAAGAGTAGCAAATCACCTGGGCCGGATGGTATACATCCAAGGGTGTTGAAAGAACTGAAATACGAGATTGCAGACCTGCTATTGGTAATCTGTGAACTATCATTAAAAACATCTCTAATACCTGAATATTGGAGGATCACCAATGTAACACCAATTTTTAAAAAGGGTTCCAGGGGTGATCCGGGAAACTACAGACCGGTGAGCCTGACATCTGTACCGGGAAAAATGGTAGAAACCATCATAAAGAATAAAATTACTCAGCATGTAGATAGTCATGACCTAATGGGAGACAGCCAACATGGCTTTAGACAAGGAAGATCTTGTCTTACTAATCTGTTATGTTTCTTTGAAGGAGTGAATAATCAGGTGGACAAAGGTGAGTCAGTTGATATTGTGTATCTGGACTTTCAGAAAGCCTTTGACAAGGTCCCTCATGAGAGACTTTTGGCAAAACTAAAGAGTCATGGGATAGGAGGCAGTGTACTATTGTGGATCAGGAACTGGTTAAAAGATAGAAAGCAGAGGGTAGGGCTAAATGGCCAATTTTCAAAAATGGAGAAAGGTGAATAGTGGTGTACCCCAGGGATCTGTGCTGGGTCCGCTGCTTTTTGACATATTCATAAATGACCTGGAAAGTGGAATAACGAGTGAGGTTATCAAATTTGCAGATGACACAAAACTATTTAAAGTTGTTAAAACCCAAGAGGATTGTGGAAAATTGCAAGAGGATCTTGATAAATTGGAAGACTGGGCATCAAAATGGCAGTTGAAATTTAATGTGGACAAGTGCAAGGTTATGCACCTAGGGAAGAACAACCCAAACTATGGTTACATGATGCAAGGTTCCACATTAGGAACCACCACCCAGGAAAAAGATTTAGGCGTCATTGTGGATAGCATGTTAAAACCCTCGGCCCAGTGTGCAGCGGCGGCCAAGAGAGCAAATAGAATGCTAGGTATCATAAGGAAAGGAATGGAAAATAAAACAAAAGATATTATAATGCCTCTATATCGTTCCATGGAGAGACCGCACCTTGAATATTGTGTGCAATTCTGGTCGCCGTATCTTAAAAAGGATATAGCGATTTTAGAAAAGGTTCAGAGAAGAGCCACCAAAATGGTAAAGGGATGGAAGGATACTCCTATGAAGAAAGGCTAAAAAGGTTGGGGCTCTTTAACCTGGAAAAGAGACGGCTGAGGGGAGATATGATAGAAGTCTATAAATTAATGAACGGAGTGGAACAGGTAAACGTAGATCGATTGTTTACCTTATCAGAATATAGAAAGACTAGGGGACATGCAATGAAGCTACAGGGTAAACTATTTAAGACTAATAAAAGAAAATATTTTTTCACTCAACGTGTAATCAAACTCTGGAATTTGTTACCGGAGGATGTAGTAAAGGCTGTTAGTGTAGCTGGGTTTAAAAAAGGTTTGGACAAGTTCCTGGAGGAAAGGTCCATAAACCATTATTAAGAAGGGACCCAGGATATCAATGCTTGAACCAATACAAGCATTGTGGAACCTGTGTCCCTTGGGGAAACTGCTAGGTACGTATGACCTAGATTGGCCACTGTTGGAAACAGAATACTGGGCTTGATGGACCTTGGTCTGACCCATTATGGCATATCTTATGTTCTTATGTTCTTAGGTCTAGTTTCCTCCTTTCTATGAATAGTTTGTCTAATACTATCAGTGTTATCATGCAACACATAGGGCCATATGTACTCAAGAGTTTCCCCATTTTCATGCAAATATGGCCGTATATGAATGTGATTGGCATGATGGTGCATATGTTGCTGGTAGGCATAGCAAGGGCATGGTGTGGGCGGAGAGCAGGCAGGGGCAGTGTTCACACATATAGATTATAAAATAAAATAATTTATATGAATAGTTATAAAAACTAGGTATAAACATAGACACCTGCTTCAGGGCAAGTTTAAATCCATCTTGCAAGGTAGGCACAATTTCTGCTACATACACTAGTATTTTATAAAGACACATAAGTGCCTATGTGTCTTCATAAACAGGTTTAAAACAGATGCCCGCTTGCCTCTTAAACTAGATGCTTCCTTGTTAAATGACCCTCCACGTGTCTATGGGAAAAATTCTTAACACATATCAACCACAGAATTCAGGAAAGCATCCGAAGAGCACTGAAATTGCCGGTTCTAATGATGAACAGAGATAAGCTGCACTGTACAGGACTATATGAAAAGGAATGGAAATACTGGTGGGGTCTTATCATAGGCAGTTGCTGACTCAGGTGTTGATGGTGGCTAAACCCACCCCCTCCCTTCCTCCCTTCTCTATTTCTGTGGATGACACTACACTCCTCCCCATTTTCTCAGCTCGCAACCTTGGGTCATCTTTGACTCTACTCTCTCTTTCTCTGGGCACGTCCGCAGATGGCTAAAACCTGCTGCTTCTTTCTCTATAACATCAGCAAAATTCGTCCCTTCCTTTCTTTTCACACCACTAAGACCTTCATCCACTCACTAGTCACCTCCCGCCTTGACTATTGTAACCTGCTCCTCGCTAATCGCCCTCTGAATCATCTCTCTCCCCTTCAATCTGTTCAAAATTCAACTGCACGACTTATCTTCTGCCAGTATCGCTATGCTCATGTAACCCCTCTTCTCGTTACTTCACTGGATCCCTACTAGTTTCTGCATCCAGTTCATACTTCTCCTACTAACCTACAAGTGCATTCATTCTGTGGCTCCTCACTACCTTTCCTCTTATCTCACTCTACACCCCTCCTTGGGAACACCGCTCCTCTGGCAGATCCTTTTTATCTGTGCCCTCTGCCACTGCCAAATCCAGACTTCATTCATTCCATCTTGCTGCTTCATAAGCCTGGAACAAACTACCTGAGTCTGTGTGTCAGGCTTCTCTAGCCCTATTCAAATCCAGGCTAAAAACCCACCTCTTTGAAGCCGCTTTTGGATCCTGATGCTCCTCGGTCTCTTGTCCACTACTTATGGGTATCTTTACCATACTCTGATCTTCAGTTTCACTATGGGGGTCATTCCAGAACATGAATAAAGGGTTTGTATATGCGGCGGGGATGTTTATGTCCTGAAAACGTCCCAAACTGTATTCTGAAGGACTGCTGACATGCACATCCACAGCACTAGCATGGGGTTCTCAGAACATGGGTGGAAGAGGGCAGAATGGGGTGTGGTCAACTGCGGAGATGTAGAAAGCGTATTCAGGAAAGGTGCGTGTACGTATTAAGTGTTTCCTGGAAATGTCCACATTATTCCTGCTGAAACGTGGTATAAGGCTAGGACTTAGAAAATATTCTGCTGTGTCCTGTAATTTATCCCATATAGTCATAAGGTACAGGAACCATGCGCTCCTGGGTGACTATTGGCTTTCCCCCAAGATCTAGTTTAAAAGTTGCTCTGTCTCCTTTTTCAAGGTTATTGCCTGCAGCCTGGTTAAAACGGAGCCCATCCTTCTACAACTCGTATAGGGTTTGAGAGGGGGCAGGCTAGAAAACAGATTATGCAGCCAGTGGCCAGGTTGTAAGAGACTTAGCCCTGCCACTACCCCTGGCATTCCTTTCATACAGACAGCAAAAGCAGATCCCTCCAAGTAATGACACCTAGCCTGCAACCAGGGGCGTAGTCTGACTGCTGCGTTGGGGGGAGGGGGAAAGGATGCGGTGACCTACTTCCATATTCATTTGCATATTCATTATAGTTATTTTTTAAAAAAGCACTAGATGGATAGGAAGGCAGTATATGAAACAGATGAGGGATGAGCTTGCACTCCCAAGATATTCAAAGAGGGAGCAGAGGTTCTCATTCAGTGACTTTGCCAAAAAAAAAGGAAACAAATAATAATAATAATAATAAAAAAAAACAAAAAATGTTATGACTCGCCAGAAATCAAAAAACAAAGTCAAAACATGATACCCGTGAATCCGTTTATAGAGAAAGCAACATTCTCACAATTATGATTTTTCTGTCGGGATCCGCCGACCCGAGACGGGGAGAGGAAAAGCTCCCCTCTCTACGTCGGCAGAAGCCTTTTCTTTTTTTCAAAATTGATTAAATAAAAAATAAACAATAGTGAAAAACACTTATCTGAAAAAGTGGACCATATCCATTCGCCAAAAGGGCAGCAACCAGCAAAGGGCAGCAAAAGGGCATGTCGTTGTTTGGAACTTTGCTGCCCTTTTGACGAATGGATATGGTCCACTTTTTCAGATAAGTGTTTTTCACTATTGTTTATTTTTTATTTAATCAATTTTGAAAAAAAGAAAAGGCTTCTGCCGACATAGAGAGGGGAGCTTTTCCTCTCCCCGTCTTGGGTCGGCGGATCCCGACAGAAAAATCATAATTGTGAGAATGTTGCTTTCTCTATAAACGGATTCACGGGTATCATGTTTTGACTTTGTTTTTTGAAAAAAAAAAGGAAAGCAACATATTCCCAGGCTAAATAATTAAAATGCACAAACAATAGCTGTTTAATTATTTAGCCTGGCATTCTAAGATAAAAAAATACTGACATCTGTAAATGTATATTCTGCAAAAAATAAAGGAGATGTAAGGTACTCACACGCCAATGGACAAAAAAGAAAAAGAGAACCGCAGCGCAGTTTCTGACACTGAAATAAAACTGCACTACGGTTCTCTCTATTTATTTTGGAACATCTATTTTGTATCCAATGAAACCCCTCCTCCAACAGTAGGTGTAGAACAGAACGAGGACTTTTCATCATAGAACCCAACATACAAGAAAAAATAAATATGATTCTGTTGTCATCTCATTAGAAGTCTCTCCAGTACCAGGCAGACTGTGAACTAACACAAAACCCTGCAAAAGTCACTGAAGACCTATAAAGCAAATCTACTATAACATGACACCAGCTTCTAAAATTAACGCAATAATGAGCCTACCCAGAAAAGAGCAGTATCAAAAATATTGCATCCATCCTTACGCCTACTTGGAAAACTGAAAAAAACAGATTCCATATCATCCTTCCAGATGAGTCCAGACAATCGGGTGATCTTCCCCTACCAACAGAACATGTGTTCTCAGTCACAGGCAGAACACAGTTAGACCCTCACCAAGTACAGAATAAATTACAACAAACTCAAACTAGGAATATGTAGACAAAATTAAACTGAAATCCCAACAAACTAGGCTTTTCATGCAATGCAACCCAAGAAATAGAAACAGTAACACATTTGCCCCTATACTATGCAAAATATAAAGATTGTATATATATAAAATCCAAAAACGGACATATTCCAGTCATTAAACTGAAATTAAATTCTTTATCGTCCAACTATTTTATTTTTCTAATTGCCTTGGTCCCAGTATCTGGTTTCTGCATTCTGTCTTATCTTAACTCTCTTTCCCAGAGTCTGCAATCCACCTGCCACTTCTCTCCACTCCTGTCTGCTTCACTTGCTCCGTTGCTCTTTGATGTTGCTTTCTTCTCTTTATCAACTCAGATTTCATTTCTCCTTCTTAAATTCGGTTCTCAATCTCCCTCTTTTTATTGCATCAACCTACCACTTTTCAACCTTTAACACAGCCCCTCACTTCATCTCTCTGTCCTTCCCCAGCCACTTTTTTCTGCAGTCTTTAACTCTCTCCTATCTCTTTCTCTCTATACTCTCTCTATGTTCAGCATCTATCCCCTTCTCTTCTGCCCTGTCTTGTCTCCTCCCTCTCCCCAATGTCACGCCTCTCCACTTTTTCTCATCCTATCCCATGTCCAGCATTCCCTCTCTCTCCCTCACTCCATGTCCAGCTTCTCCCCATCTCACCCCACCCCATGTACAGCATCCCCCTTTCTCTCCACCTCATGTCCAGCATCTCCTCTATCTCTCTCTCTACCCATGTCCAGCCTCTGCCCTATATCCCACTATATACTTTAGCATCTGCCATTTATCTCCCTATGACTCCTACCCTGTGTTCAGCATCTGCACCATCTCTTTATGATCCCTAACCCATCTCCGGCCTCAGCTCTCCACCCCATGTCCAGCATCTGCCCACAACCCCCTCTTTGTGTCCATTATCTGCCTTGTGCTAGCCCCTCCACACTTCCAATTCAGCATCTTCCCTCTGCCCTTCCTCATATCCAACATTTGCCCAGCATTTCCCTTCCAGCCATTTCACCCCTCCTTTGTGTCCATCTGTCCAGCATTTCCATTCCATCCATTTCACACACACACCCCTTCATGTTCATCTGCCCAGTACTTCCCTTCTGCCATTCCACCCACTCTTTGGGGTCTATTCTGATCAGCATTTAGCAGGACTGGATGTCTGATCTGGATGTCCAGACCTGCTAAACGCCGGGTTGCCGGTCCATAAGACAGAGCTCCCTGCACATATAGGCAAATTGTATGGGGAGCTCTGTTTGTGGGCAGGAGGGGGTGGTCCAGAGGAGGAGCGAGGGCAGGGAGTGGGTATGAACCTGACCCCAGATGTACAAGGACAATTCTGATGTCAGCCCTGTACGTTCAGGATCGGCCATTTACATGGGGGACTTATTCCATCTCGTAGATTTATTTATTTTATTTATTTATTTTATTACAATCTTTTATATACCGCGCTATTCGGTATCAGCGCGGTTTACATGAAACAAAATCACCAGAACAACAAGCTATTCTGTGTTTACAGAGAACAGGTGTACAAACTTGGATCACAAAGGGTAACTATTTACAAATATTATTTACATACAGGCGTCATGTCAATGCACAATGATCCTCGATATTGCACCGAGAAAGTTGATGGTGTAGCTAATTTTTTTGGAGGATTTGGATTGGCGCGTTGCTGAGTGGGTAGTATTTGAGAAACAGGTGATGTTTGAGTGCTTTCCTGAACTGGGTTAGGTCAGTGATTGCACAGATGTTCAATGGTAGTGCGTTCCAGCATCTTGGGGCACAAAATCTGAATGCCCTGTTTGCCGTTGTCTGGGTGCATTTTGTTAATGCTTTCGGAATTATTAGTGTGTTTATTGCTGTCGGTCTTCTGGATCTGTTAGGTGGAATGGCGTGAATGAGCTCTGTTAGTGAGGAGGATGAAAGACTGTTGACGGCCTTGAAGGTCAGCAGTAAGGTCTCGAACACGAGCCTTCTGTGTATGGGGAGCCAGTGTAGCTGCTTCAGGATAGGTGTCACGTGCTCGTTCCTAGAGGTTCCCTGAAGGACCCTCGCTGCAGCATTCATGGCGAGTTGTAGAGGGTTAATGGTAGACTGTGGGAGGCCTTGTAGGATAGCGTTGGAATAAGTCCCCCTGGACGGTGGAGGACGGAGGACCCAGGCCTGGAAAGAAAGGTGAGGGAGTTCAGGGGGTTCCCTGTGGCCCATCCCTAGCCATGGCATGGCTGATCAGCGATCAGGCGGCAGGGAAAGGAACATCTCAGGGCTGCCAGGGATTATGGCTCCTGCATGGAGCCACGGTGCCATGGCAACAGGATGCCACTGTGCCGTGGCTCCATGCAGGAGCCTGTCTGGGCTAGCCAGGTAGTGAGCTGGATGTCCTGGTGCCCAGAATTGGGGCACAGCGTGAATGTCTGGCTGGTGGCACCCTATTCTGATCCCGTGGGCACATCTAGCCCACACGGGATCAGAATTGGGTGCAACCGGGGCACATACAGATTCTGGACGCATGCACAGGAGGGGGATGCCCAGAAAAGAATTGGCCTCTTTGTCCATCTGCCAAGCATTTCCCTTCTGGCCTCCCCCCCCCCCTTGTCTGTCCACCCCCACCGCTTTTTTTATGTCTATAAAGGCAGCGATGGGCTTCCAATTTAAAAAAGGAAAAAAAGGGAGGTTCTATGCACTTCTGTGCTAGGAAGCCAGGTCTAGTCCACCCCCTCTGACACGAAGTATTTATCAGAGAGGGGCATGACCAGCCTCATCTTGGGAGAGCCTGCTGCCAGTGAAGACACAGAAAAAACAGCAGCGGCACAGATAGGAGGGCAGGCTGTTGCCAAATCGGCGAGAGAGCCAGCTCGTTTAGTGAGAGCAAGGACCGCCTTCGGCTCTCAAATTATGCCCATGCCTGCAATGTTCGCAACAGTATAAGCCACAGACATAGCTAGAGAGCAGGTTGACCTGAATCACGAGGAAAAGCACACACTATGCAGCATTGCCTTAAAGGCTGTTGGCAGGATGTACTCTGTTGGAGTGGAGAAGAGGCCTAATGGTTAGAGATGCAGATTATAAACCAGCGAAGCCAGGGTTCAAATTTGCTTCTCTCACACATTTCATAACCTATGAGAAGTTACTTTACCCTCCATTGCCTTAAGTACAAATTAAATTGCGAGACCACTTGGACAGGGAAATAACTTGTGTACTTCAATGTAACTCAACTTGAACTCAGATTTGAAAAAGAAAGTAATAAATATAAAATTCAAATCCAAATCCAGATTTGTGGAATATGCAAAATATAAACCTATGAAACTAATTCCTTAATGAATAGTTATAGCAGGTCTCAGAAAGATGATGAAACTAACACTATCACCTAAGCAAGCAGCTTTGCCTGTCCAGGCTGCAATATTTCTGCTATTAGAACATAAGATATGCCATACTGGGTCAGACCAAGGTCCATCAAGCCCAGTATTCTGTTTCCAACAGTGGCCAATCTAGGTCATATGTACTTAGCAGTTTCCCCAAGAGACACAGGTTCCACAATGCTTGTACTGGTTCAAGCATTGATATCCTGGGTCCCTTCTTAATAATGGTTTATGGACCTTTCCTCCAGGAACTTGTCCAAACCTTTTTTAAACCCAGCTACACTAACAGCCTTTACTACATCCTCCGGTAACAAATTCCAGAGTTTGATTACACGTTGAGTGAAAAAATATTTTCTTTTATTAGTCTTAAATAGTTTACCCTGTAGCTTCATTGCATGTCCCCTAGTCTTTCCATATTCTGATAAGGTAAACAATCGATCTACGTTTACCCATTCCACTCCGTTCATTAATTTATAGACTTCTATCATATCTCCCCTCAGCCGTCTCTTTTCCAGGTTAAAGAGCCCTAACCTTTTTAGCCTTTCTTCATAGGAGTAGCCTTCCATCCCCTTTACCATTTTGGTGGCTCTTCTCTGAACCTTTTCTAAAATCGCTATATCCTTTTTAAAATACGGCGACCAGAATTGCACACAATATTCAAGGTGCGGTCTCACCATGGAACGATATAGAGGCATTATAATATCTTTTGTTTTATTTTCCATTCCTTTCCTTATCATACCTAGCATTCTATTTGCTCTCTTGGCCGCCGCTGCACACTGGGCCGAGGGTTTTAACAAGGTATCCACAATGACGCCTAAATCTTTTTCCTGGGTGGTGGTTCCTAATGTGGAACCTTGCATCGTGTAACCATAGTTTGGGTTGTTCTTCCCTAGGTGCATAACCTTGCACTTCTCCACATTAAATTTCATCTGCCATTTTGATGCCCAGTCTTCCAATTTATCAAGATCCTCTTGCAATTTTCCACAATCCTCCTGGGTTTTAACAACTTTAAATAGTTTTGTGTCATCTGCAAATTTGATAACCTCACTTGTTATTCCACTTTCCAGGTCATTTATGAATATGTCAAAAAGCAGCGGACCCAGCACAGATCCCTGGGGTACACCACTATTCACCTTTCTCCATTGGGAAAATTGGCCATTTAGCCCTACCCTCTGCTTTCTATCTTTTAACCAGTTCCTGATCCACAGTAGTACACTGCCTCCTATCCCATGACTCTTTAGTTTTGCCAAAAGTCTCTCATGAGGGACTTTGTCAAAGGCTTTCTGAAAGTCCAGATACACAATATCAACCGACTCACCTTTGTCCACCTGTTTATTCACTCCTTCAAAAAAACATAACAGATTAGTAAGACAAGATCTTCCTTGTCTAAAGCCATGTTGGCTGTCTCCCATTAGGTCGTGACTATCTACATGCTGAGTAATTTTATTCTTTATGATGGTTTCTACCATTTTTCCCGGTACTGATGTCAGGCTCACTGGTCTCTAGTTTCCCGGATCACCCCTCGAACCCTTTTTAAAAATTGGTGTTACATTGGCGATCCTCCAATCCTCAGGTATTAAAGATGATTTTAATGATAGTTCACAGATTACTGATAGCAGGTCTGCAATCTCAAATTTCAGTTCTTTCAACACCCTTGGATGTATACCATCCGGCCCAGGTGATTTGCTACTCTTCAGTTTATCTAATAGTTGTAAGACATCTTCCCGATGTATCGATATTTCCTTCAATTCTTCCACACCTTTAAATACCACTTCAGTCATGGGTAACATCCCTACATCTTCCTCAGTAAAGACCGAAGCAAAGAATTCATTCAGTCTTTCCGCTATCGCCTTGTCGCCTCTTAGTGCTCCTTTAACCCCTTTATCATCTAATGGACCAACTGACTCTCTCACAGGTTTTTTGCTACGAATGTACTTGAAAAGGTCTTTATTTCGCGTTTTTGCTTCCGCAGCAAGCTTCTTCTCAAATTCTCTCTTTGCCTGCCTTATCAATGCCTTGCATTTGACTTGCCAGTGCTTGTGCTGTTTCCAGGTTTCATCGTTTGGCTCTTTTTTCCATTTCCTGAAAGATGCTTTTTTGGCAACAACAGTCTCTCTGACCTCACCTTTAAACCATGCTGGCAGTTTTTTGGACTTCCTTCTACTTTTCTTAAAGCGTGGAATACAGCTGGTCTGGGCTTCCAAGATAGTATTTTTCAACAACACCCAAGCTTGATGTACGTCTTTAACCTTTGCAACTGCTCCTTTTAGTTTTTTCTTAACTGTTTTCCTCATTTTATCATAGTCTCCCTTTCGAAAGTTAAAGGGTAGTACTGTGGATTTCCTTACTATCCCTCCTCCACTAATTAAATCAAAGGTGATCATGCTATGATCACTATTGCCAAGTGGCCCCAACACCCTTATCTCTTGCACTACATCTGGTGTTCCACTAAGGACTAGGTCTAATATTGCTTCCCCTCTGGTTGGTTCATGAACCAGCTGCTCCAAGAAGCAGTCATTTATTTCATCTAGGAACTTTATCTCCCTAGCATGTCCTGTTGTGACACTGACCCAGTCGATGCCGGGGTAATTGAAATCACCCATTATTATTACTGCATTGTAACTTTTGCTAGCTTCCTTGATTTCTTTGAGCATTTCATCATCCATTTGTTCATTCTGGCCAGGCGGACGATAGTACACCCCCACTGCCATCGCCTTCCCCTTTTTACATGGAATTTCAATCCATAGAGATTCTACAGCAAATTTTGTTTCTTGCAAAACTTTAATCCTTTCTGACTCAATGCCCTCTCTAACATAGAGCGCAACCCCTCCACCAATTTGGTCAACTCTATCATTACGATATAGTTTGTACCCAGGTATCACAGTGTCCCACTGGTTGTCCTCCTTCCACCATGTCTCTGATATTCCAATCATATCTAACCTCTCGTTTAGTGCTATATATTCTAACTCTCCCATCTTGTTTTGTAGACTTCTAGCATTTGCATACAAGCATTTTAGAGACTGTATTTTATTCATATTAATTTGGCTATTGGTAGACATGGGTAATTTGGGATCTTTAAGTTCTGTCTGCTCCATACTCGAGGGCATTTGGGCTACTTTACTCTTTTTTGGAACCTCTCTGCTTTTTGTAGTATCCTTCAAGGATACATTCTTCCGAGGATGGTAGCTATTGACTTTAAACCTGTCTTTAAACAGGTACATTCTGATCTTTACAGTTTTCTGGTCAATCTGTGTCTTAGTAACTGGAACTGACGTTTCAGCCCCCATGCTTGGCTTTTTTCAGGGTGAAGAGGTTATGCAGTGGATGTCTGTTCTTTTATACAGTGGTTCTCAAACCAGATTGGTAGGATTGAGGTGAGAAATTTGAATTTTGATGAGAAAATGCTTTGGAGGAAGGCTGGCGTCCTCTTTTCCCATAGATGGGAAGGTTCTCTGGTAAGTTTAAAGTTCTTAATCATTAGGGAAACTAGGAATTCTCCTGGGATGGCAGATTCTGGGAGGATGGCAAAGAAACAACTGCAATGAATGCAAAACAATAGATCCTTATAGCCAGACACAGTGGGGTTACTTACCTGTGATGGGGGTTCTCCATGAACAACAGGATAAGTCAGCCACACACTGGTGATGTCATCCAACAGTGCCATGGATGGATTAGCTTTCCTAAAGCTCAGAAAAGCTTTGAAGGCTTTTCTGAGCATTTGCTAGCCACACACACACACACACACACACACACACCACCATCACCACAGTGCCCATCCATTTACATCTCACTACATTCTCCAGCTGTAAGCAGGTCCATCCTAGAGGGAAGGTGGGTGGATTTCTTTGGTTGACTTATCCTGCTGTCTATGAAGATGCTCCATTACAGGTAAGTAACCTTGCTTTCTCCTTGAACAAGTGAAATGAATCAGCCACACATTGGTGACTCCCGAACATAGGGCTACGAAGGGATGTTATATAGAGGAGTGGGAGATCCTTGAAATGTGCTGTGGTAGGATGGAGTTGCTTGGAGGAGGCAGGATGCAAGGTGAAACGAGGACACCACCAGGTTAGAGCTATATTGAGAAAGTTAAAGGTAAAAAAATAAAAGGGCCTTGTGGGCTATGTGCCATATTATGTCTGGATGACAAAATATGGACACATGTTCCTGGATGATATGAATGAGGGCTAACTAACTGAAGAACAGTATCCAGAAGATAATCAGAGGTGAGTGAAACATCCATAAAGTCAAGGAGACTAGGTCAGAATGTCTGGTTCATCAAATAAGAATAACCACAGAAGACCCCGAATTGTGAGACTGTGTTCCAGAGACCTTTAAGCAAGAGGGTGACTTGCAATAGCAATGTCACAGAAGACCACTACGGAGGTTTCTTGTGGTATTTTCTCTCAGCGAGGTGAAAGGGAGGGTTTCTCTCCTATCAAGAAGAGTTGCCTTTCTGCATGCATAGCCTTAATGTGATAGGCTTTGTCAGCCCATCCTGCCAGCATGCAAGAAGAGGATGAAGGAATGCCGAATGCTGTGGCATGTTATGGGTATGGCTAGGCGATTTGGATCATGGGGGACACACAGATGGGGGGGTTTTCTAGGTTGTTATGTTTCTTCAAGGTGAGAAAGGTGAGAACTCCTTTTCAGTTTAAAGTATGGAGTATTTAGCCTGGACAGGAAATGCCACTGCATTTAGTGGGTTTGAGATCCATAGAGGATGAAAAGTGAGTAGGGGGAATATATCATGAACTGAAGAGGAACTACTTGGTAAAGACAGTTAACTATGAAACAACACTTCATGGGGACACAGAACCTACACAATTCTCCTGTAACTGAGTGCAAAGATACTCCATGTTTGAAGTTCACTGTTCACTGCTCTGTTTGGTAGGGATTTGAACTGTCAGAAAACAGCAGTTGCAAGCAAGGCCATACCAACGGCTGCGCAAGTGGTGCGGCCGCACAGGACGCAAGCACAGAAGGGGGCTCTGATATCATCACAAGGTGTTCAGGAAGCTCAAAAGGAGTGAGTTACTGAATGTGACTGGTTGGAAGGGGGTACCAGATTCATTGGTCTAACAGGGTGCATTTCTAGCTTGGTACAGTCCTGTTTGCAAGGTCAGGCTTTTCAGACTTACGGCATCTGAAGTACGGATGCAAGATCCTTTCTGCATGTGTCTTGACCATGCTTCTTTTTCCTTTTTTAAATTGGAGGTCTGTCTCCACCTCTGCAGACACAAAAAAAGCTGTGGCAGTGGGCACACAGGGTGCATGTGGAATGGCCAGAAGGGAAATGCTGGGTGAATGGACACAAAAAGGGGGTGAAATGGCAGACACATACAGAAAGGGTCCTGCATACAGCAAAAAGGGGAATTTGTTTGCCAAGGACACCAGGGATATAAATGGACTACCCCATCCTTCTTCCTCCCCCCCCCCCCACTCCAGTCTTGACTAATGAAGGAAGCAGGGGAAGAACTATATTGGAGCTCCTTGTCTATCAAATAGCAAAGGCATGCAGGCTATCTTGCTTTGTACGAACCTCCCAGGGTAAAAGGGAGGGCATTAGAGTTCTTGGGGGCTGTAAAGGGTCCCGGAAGTTGGAATACATTTCTAAAACAAATCTTGAGTTATCTGGGACAGAGTTACCATCTGTGTGGATTTGGAAACCAGTTCAGGGTAAGTTTGGGTTCCTTGTTTGTATCTATATGATGGATGAGCACAGTGGGAGCTTATTATACTGCTCCGAGCTGGGGTGACCTTTTGGTGCCATTTCCAGTACCTGGAGTAAAAGAGTACAAGTGATACCATATCTCAGGAGCTGATGTTGCAAGTGATAGGTGTGAAGTTGTGGGCTGTCAAAACCAAGGTTGAAGGGGATGGTGGTGAGAGCAGTTGAAGACTGTGGCTGATGGAAGAACATTAGTCAGAGGAGACTGGAAGGGCCAATTTTGCATGTCAGGAGCAACATGAACTCTGAAAGAAAGGGGATGTGTGTGCTGATAATAGCTGCAGAGTTGTGGCTAAGCAATCTGAGGAGTGAGGAGATTAAAGTACTGGCTTTGTTATAGGCAAGGATGCCTGAAGGGATGAAGTTATTTTATGAGAGACTGAGTCACACGATAGGCAAATTTATTTATATTCTCTTATATACCGTGCTATTCTGCATCAGTGTGGTTTACATTGAACAAACTGAAATTACATTGAACAGGGCATTATAACTTGGAGATAACTATTTTACAGGGAACATGGACTATGGAGGATTAAGTGGTTTGCCCAAGACCACAAGGAGCATCTGTGGGACTAGAAACCCCAGTCCTTCCAGCCCAAGGTTGCTGTCCTCTAGTGGGATTTGAACCCCTGACCTTCTGGCCTGAAGTACCTTGCCCCAACCACTAGGCCACTCCTCCACCCCATTGCATGCATTCTTTCCATACAGGGAATGAAGGCTGCTGAACAGTCCTTAACACTTGGGGCTGGCAGGATCCATCCAGAAGAGTGAGAATGCTCTTTACCAGAGAAAAAAACCTCTTGAGGGAAAGGGATTGTTTTTGGTAGTGTGACATGCTGGGCAATGAACCTCTGTTCTAACAAGAATCCTACTAGAAGGATGAGAGTGAATCTTGAAGATGTAGTCCTTGAGAGTCCTTTAAAGACAGGGAAAGATCATGTATCGATGATAGCCAGTATGGGAGATGTAGAAGAAAATGGCAGGAGTTCGGAATGCAGATACTTGAACTCCTGGAACCATTTAGAGAGCAGAGAAGGCACCAGGAAGGACTGGGAAGGAACAGCTCTGAAGGTGAAATGAGAGGTTTCTGAGTTCCTTGAGTTCATGATGATCCCATGTTTAAAGCAGGGCTTGCTTTGGAGGCCATAGCTATGGGCAATTTCTCCAAATGGGTTAGTTTTGCACATAAATAATTAGTAAGACTAACTGCACAAGGGTTAAACTATCGCAACATAAACCAACACCCTTGACCTATCTTTTGTCAACAACTCCAAATTGCTGAAACAATATTATTTTTCCTCTAATACTATTTTTAATACAATTTTTAACCCTTATATAAGGCAAATAAGACCTCAGAGTAGTCTTACCCCCGACATGTGGCGAACTTGTCACCATAGGGATTAAGAGCAGATACTCACATCATGGGTCACTGCCTTTACACTTTTAAATTCAAACTTTCACTATTCCCTTATACTACATATAGACTACTACACATATAACTTAAGCTCACCACCAACCAAGAAATACTTTATTGGGATTCCCAAACACATCTACAGAGAATTAGAAGTGTCTGCACGTTGACAGAAAACCGGATCATGAAGATTCCTCAGTTACTTCCCTGTAAAAAGAAAAACCTTTTCTCTTCAAACAGCGGTATTTATACTCCTGTCAATAGAAATTTATCCACTTATCTGAACGATCCAGAGATCCGGCTCATGTCAGCAAGCAAACTTCCGTTTCTACTGCGACTCTCTAGACGCGAACACCGAGCTGCAAAAGAGACACATCATCCCGGCACAGTATATAATATCCCCAACAAAAGCTTTTGTTTCACCAGTTAGGCTTCTTCAGGGTTTCTTAACAACCGTATCGTCGTCTTGCATCTTAAATGTCGGATACAAAATACCTCTCTACTTTCACTGCTATAGCGTCTGAAGTCAGTCACTTTTAAAGTGGCGTCAGAACACGTGATTCACTCACAAAAGATGACACAATATCTTCCCAATACTTTCATTCTAACCATACTAAAAATATCGCCACAACAACCTAATTAAGACACTAGAAAAAGGATTAAAAATGAAAATGAAAAAATCAGACCAAAACTCCACAGTCACCCAGCTTGCAATTAAATGAAAAGTGTCCATTCTATTTTATCATTTGATCCATATGGATCTAAAGTGTTTAAATCATATATCCATCTTTGTTCTTTTTGAAGCAACAGACGTCCTCTATCCCCTCTCCATATGTTTAAGGGGACATATTCTAATACCGTACATCGTAAATCTTCAAAAGCATGATTGCAAGAAATACAATGTTGAACAAGGAACGTTTATAGTTTAACTTTATAAATACTATATTTATGTTCAGCTAATCGTGTCCGCAAAGGGTAAGTAGTTTTCCCGATATATAGCTTAGGACAGAGACACCACAGTGCATACACCACAAAGGGAGTATTACACGATGTATCTTGAAAATACAAACGACTTTTACTCTTATAGTTTGTGCACAATTGACTTTCCATCATGTTGCAAAATGAACATCGTCCACATTTCTTATGTTGATAGAGTACACCAGAAATTTGTTGTCGAGGAACCGCGGGACAAAGTTGATCCCTGATGTTTCTCCCCCTACTATATGCCACACGTAAGGTCTTATCAGACAACTTAGGATGAGACCTAAGAACATTCCACCTTTTACGAATAGAGGCAGTGATCCGACTAGAAAGGCTGAAGTAAGGCAATACACATGTAACAGGGAGGAGTAGCCTAGTGGTTGGGGCAAGGTACTTCAGGCCGGAAGGTCAGGGGTTCAAATTCCACTAGAGGACAGCAACCTTGGGCCAGAAGGACTGGGGTTTCTAGTCCCACAGATGCTCCTTGTGGTCTTGGGCAAGCCACTTAACCCTCCATAGCCCATGTTCCCTGTAAGTATTAGTGTATGTGCCTCATATCCCCACGTGTTAAATGTATCCCCCAATTGTGTTGTGACTGCCTTGATTGAAGGATAAGGCGGTATACAAAAACTGTCTAAATAAAAATAAAAAGATATCTCAGAAAGTTCATCAGGTTCTGTATTGCTGGATCTAGGCTTAAGTAACCATTCACAATGGTTATATTTAGCTCTTTTATAAGCTCTTTTTAAAACAGTACCTGGGTATCCACCCCCGACATGTGGCAAACTCGTCACCATAGGGATTAAGAGCAGTATAAGGGAATAGTGAAAGTTTGAATTTAAAAGTGTAAAGGCAGTGACCCATGATGTGAGTGTCTGCTCTTAATCCCTATGGTGACGAGTTCGCCACATGTCAGGGGTAAGACTACTCTGAGGTCTTATTTGCCTTGTTTAAGGGTTAAAAATAGTGTTAAAAATAGTATTAGAGGAAAAATAATATTGTTTCAGCAATTTGGAGTTGTTGACAAAAGAAAGGTCAAGGGTGTTGGTTTATGTAGCGTTAGTTTTGCACATACCATGACAGTCATGAACCTCACTTCTAAGCCAGAGTATGTGGAGTATGACCTCAGCCTCTCAAATTTAATGTGAATACTCGGCATAGTACTTGCAAAGAAAGCCTCCTTCTGGAATATATAAGATGTAATATGTATGGGAAATTTATCAAGGTGTACTTGGAAAGTCTTCTTAATCAAGCCTGTGGCACCCAGCACAATGGAAAATAACTTGATATCTTTCTGTCACATTTTCTTGGTCTCTAACTGCATTTCTTGGTATATGAAGATCTTCTCCATCTCAACAAAATTCACAGAATAGTCGCTTGGGACTGACACCTCTCTAATCAATGCCATTCTGGTGTTCTTCTCCTTTATCACTATGTCTGGCTTCCTTGCATCCAACTTTGTGTGGTGGCTGATAATGTATCTGCTGATAAGGTGGATTTTTTTAGTCAGGTGATATATGATCTATGGCTACCACAACCTTTTGGAAAGATGTGCCACAGGAACCACATTCCAGGTCTGACAAAGTGTAAAGAACATTTGTTCAGTTTCTTATAACATCCAAGAACTGTTATCCATTGTACATAGTTAACTGTTAAATGTATCAAGTATATACTGTATATAGTTTGCATGTTCAGTGTAAATCAGATGTTATATTTCTGTTCTATGTAAATTGCTTTGACCTGGAGAAAAACGGTATATAAACACTACTAAATAAATAAATAAAAGAAGATCCCATTGAGAGGAAAGTGAGGCAAGTCCGAGTTTTCTTCAGGAGGCAGTAGATTATTTTATTTATTTATTTATTTGCAGTCTCTTTTATACCGCGCTATTCGACATCAGTGCGGTTTACAATGAACATAAGAGTTGCACATCTCAATTTCGTGATTTGTGCTTACAGTGAAACAGGTATAATAACTTGGGTATACATTAAACAGGAAAATTAAACTTGGGTATGCATTAAGCAGGTATAACAGGTAAAATAGGGTATAAATAACCAGTCCCTTAACAAGGAGACACGATGAATAAATACAGTCTACTTTATGCAACAATATAATGAGTTATGCGGCACTGCATAAGTTTCTCATGGTGGTTGGAGGGGAAGGTGTGATTGTGAGTGATCAGTCTGGGATTGTGACATGCATGAGTTTGAGGTGCTGCATTGAGATGTGAGAGTGGGTGAGTGTGGGGAGAAGACTGAATCATCGTAGTGATGAAGAAAGAGGTGCCGTTTCAGTGCCTTCCTAAATTGGGAGAGTTCACTGATGGTTCTGATAGTTGCTGGTAGTGCGTTCCAGCAGGATGGAGCAAAGAAGGAGAAGGCTCTGGATCTAGTTAATTGAGAACACTTCGTGCTTGCCTTAGGTAATATGAGAGTATTTGCAGCATTCGATCTCCTTGCTCGATTGGGAGGTGTGATTGAAATTAGATCAGTAATGGCAGTAGCAGGGTATTTATTGATGGCTTTATGGGTCATAATTAGGATCTTGAATGAGATCCTGGCTTGTATGGGTAGCCAGTGCAATTGTTTTAGTATTGGGGTAATATGAGAACTTCTTGAGGCTCCATGAAGGATTCTTGCAGCTGAATTCATTGCAAGTTGTAAGGGGTTAGTCGTGCACTTAGGTAGACCATACAAGATCGCATTGGCATAGTCAAAGTGAGGCATTGTTAGGGCCTGAAAGACAGTTCGGAAGTCATCAGGTTCTAACAGTTGACGCAGATTGCGGAGGGTCCAGATTTTATGGTACACCGACTTTGTTATGTTTTTGATATGAGCCTTCATATTAAGTTGCTGATCAAACGTTACACCTAGGTATCTTACTGTAGTCTTGCATATGATCTCTGCGTCGCGAACCTTGATAGACAGGGGTGGAGTAAAAGCCGGATTCCTGGTTACGAAGAGGGCTTCTGTCTTTTTGAAATTTAACTTAAGCATTTGTGCATTTAGCCAGTCTGTGACAGCGTCAAAGCACCTGATAAGTGGGGATAGTTCAAGATGTTCTGTCGAAATTGGCATGTACATCAAGACGTCGTCAGCATAGACCAGGCAGTTGATATTAAATGATTGGATGAGATCACAAATGGGTTGCATATAGACATTGAATAGCAAGGCGGATAGAGATGAGCCCTGTGGAACACCTTTAGTTTGGGGGAAGGAATCGGAGTTGGAGGGGCCAGAACGGACATGTTGCCAGCGATCAGTGAGGTATGAAGCGCACCATGACAAGGCTGAAGCTTGAACTCCCTTCTCTCTGAGGCGTAGCAGGAGAACTTTGTGGTCTACGGTGTCGAATGCGGCAGCAATGTCCATGAAGATCAGTGCAAAGCCTTGTCTGATGTTATCGAGACCTAAGGTTATGGTGTTGAATAAGGTTGTGAGTAATGTTTCAACACCATGTGCTTCGCGAAATCCATGTTGGCAGGGATGCAGGGGTGCATTAGTATCTATGTGATCTTGTAATTGGCGTAGGGTAATCTTTTCAATGATTTTCGATAGGAGAGGTATGCTGGAGATAGGCCTGTAGGATTCCATCATCGAAGGGTCCAACTTACTGTTTTTTAGGAGTGGTCTGATAGCCATCTGTTTCAGGCTTCGAGGAAATGTTCCAGTAGAGAACGATACATCAATAAATTTGGATAGGAATGGGCTGAGCTCGGCACGCAGAGCCTTTATCCAGGGAGCTGGACACGGATCGGAGGGTGCTGCTGTAGTGTTTATGTTTAGGATAGTGTCTTGAATGACTCTGTCTGATGGAGTAGAAAATGGTGTGAAAGTGTGTTGGGACCCACTCAAGAAATGACCAAGAGGAGGTTGTGGGATGGAGAAAGGTAGGCTGGCTGGTATGGGGGGCTTAGCAGTGTTGGCAAGTTGATTACTTTTCTTACGCAAGTAATAAGCATATTCTTGTGAGTCTGGGTAGGGTAAGTTCTCTTGAGATGGCTCCTTTGCTAGAGATTTCACAATTTGGAAAAGCTCTTGGGGTTTGTTCAAGGAGCGTTGTAGTCTTTTTGCATGATATTGTTTCATACTTGATGCTACAGATAACCGATGTTTTCCTAATTGTGCTGTGAATGCCTCATGGCTCTCAGCTGTTCTTGATCGTCGCCAGCGTCTCTCAAGTCGTCTGAGTTGAAGGAGCGAATTACGTAGTTCTTGGGAGTACCATGGGGCATTCTTTTTCTTATGTGGTGCTTTGTTCGTGGTAGGTGAGTGGATCACGGCATCTAGGCTTGAGTTCCAAGCGGCGACCATGTCATCGAGGCTTTGAAGAGGAGGGTCAAATAGATTCTGTGTCCTCTTTAGAATATCTTCTCTGTTAAAAGGGTGGAAGCGCTTTAAATGTTCCGATATGGGTTTATCTTCAGGTATGGATTTGGAGGAGTTGGTGCAAATTGGAATCTGGAATCTTATCAGGAAGTGATCCGACCAGGGAACCGCACTTACGTTTAGGTGAGACTGGTGCAAATGTGTGAGGGCTGTTTGTGGTGCAAAGATAAGATCAAGTGAGTTGCCTTTTATATGGGTAGGGGTATCAATAAGTTGAACATAGCCTAGATCACTGAGAGCATCAATAAAGGCATTGGTGTGGCTGTCCTGAATGACTGGGAGGTTGAGGTCACCTAATATCCAGTTTAGAGTATGCAAATTCGTGGTGTTGCAAGCAAGATCAATTATTGTTGCTAAGTCATCTGGAGATGAAGATGGAGTTCTATAGAGCAAGTTAATAGTGATTTGCTTATTTGTAATGGTAACAGAGTCAAGGGTAGAGGTGCTGCTTGAGGCGGCAAGCCGAAATTTGAGGTCGGCTTTCGTTAGGATAAGTACTCCTCCGCCACGACGGTCAGCTCTGTGACAAGAGTGGACTGAGAAATTAGGCGGGACACACTGGTGAAGGATCACGGCGTCAGCGGCTGAAAGCCATGTCTCGGTGACACATAGGATATCAAGGTTATGAGCTGAGAGCATATCAGTTAGTGCTGGCCATTTTTTCCTTATTGATCGTGCATTTATTAGTGCACATTTAAGGTCAGGTGGATGGTGGGACTGTAATCGTCGAGATAGATTTTGCTGCTGAAGGTCCACATAGATAACATGTGGGCCTGGTGTGCGCCGAAGTGTTTTCGTATTGATGGTTGGGGGAGTCAGGAAATCTCCAACAAGATCTATGGAGGACTGGTATAGTGTTCTGAGGTGAAGTAAGGGCTAGGGTGTAAAAGGTCAGGGCTATTAAAATGTAGCACATAGCAAGGGTAAGGGGGTATGGGAATACCCAGTGAGATAACATGATGACTAATGTATATAGTAGATCCAGGAATGTTGTTAGCTAGTGAAATGTGCACAGTGTGGTGGTACTGGAAATCTGTTAAGCATCTGTGTAATGAGGCAATATGTACTCAGAGTAATTCACAATAAGGTAGTGGTATCTGCACAGAGTGGAGGTAAAGGATATCTGTTAAGAACTGTGTGGTTAGGCAATATTCACATCAGAGTAATTCACAATAAGGTAATGAAATATGCACAGTGTGGTATGTACGGATATCTGCTAGGCAACTGTGTGGTAGGTAATATGAACATCAGAGTAATTCAATAAGATAGGCTCAAAGGCCAGATGGCAAGTAGTTTGCAAGCAATTGGTTGAAGAAGAGCATAGATTAATATATACGTTGTATAACTAAATCGTTGGGGTGAGAGTCATGTGGAAGGGTAGCAAGACGCTGTGGAGTTATGTTACCAACTTGATTGATGGAGATGTGTAGACTGATGGTGGTTCATTCCTTCTCATGGTATTTAGGGAACTGGAGCTCTTCTCTTTTCGTTGAAGACAAAGTGACGGATGTGGAACCACAGTGGCCACGGACCACAGCCTAAGGGCCACGCCAAAGGGCCCTCTGGCGAGGCCCTCAGGCGCGGGCCCACCAGGCGTGGGCCCGCCTGAAGGCAGCTGCTTTTGAAATGGAGCTGACTCCTCCCCCTCTCAGACAGCCCCAATTAGGCTGGAGTTCAATAAGCAGGACAGATGGATTTCTGCTGGGCTGTGTAACCCCAATCAGGGAGCAGAAGCTGATGACAGTTAGCTCTTTACATGCCTGAAGGCAGCTGCTTTTCAAATGGAGCTGACTCCTCCCCCTCTCAGACAGCCCCAATTAGGCTGGAGTTCAATAAGCAGGACAGATGGATTTCTGCTGGGCTGTGTAACCCCAATCAGGGAGCAGAAGCTGATGACAGTTAGCTCTTTACTTGCCTGAAGGCAGCTGGATCCACTGGAAAACTAGTGAGTCATAATACAAGAATTTAACATCATAGTAATGGCAGACTTGGCCATGCCATATACTGAGCAGATCATGAGGCTTATTTTATAACCATCAATGAGGCAGGGGACTAGGGAATGGAAAGCCAATGACATTCCATCCTCAAGTAGAATGAGAAAGGAGACAGCTTTGCCACATATGCAAAAGTTGAATTCTGTCATGGGTTGCTGAGGGTCGCCATTACAAGGATAGTGATATGGACATGGGAACCAGCTCTGTCAGTACATGACCATCCCAAGACAGAACAAATTCTTTTACTGCCAGGGGGAGATGTTTGTATGCAGGAAGAAATGCACCTTGTGTGACTAATGAATCTGGCACCCCCTTCCGCCCAGCCACATGCAGTAACTCACTCTTTTTTTAGCTTTCTGGAAACCCAGTGATGATATCAAGTCCCTGTCTGTACTTGTGCCCGGAGTGGCCGCACAGCTCACACAGCCCTTGGTACAGCCCTGTTTGTATGGAAGTAACAACCTGGTTGACTTTTGAACGTTGATACCTCTGGAAGTGGGTGAAGAATATAAATTAGAGCCAGGGGTGAGCAGAGAGAGTTGGAAAGGGAGTTACAGAGGAGAGTCTACCTGTTCCACATGGACATGGATACATCAGCTATGGCATCATCCTGATGGGCCATGACCCAGGCATTATGTGGGACGGAGGTGTCGGGTAGGAAACACAAGGTCAAATAGAGATGTAAGTGGTCGTTAAGCCCTTTTATCTAGCATGATTCCACTTTTTGCAGAGGCAAGAATTTGGGATAGGTGCCTTTTAAATTCCTGGTGCAGTGGCTCTTGTTGGCATGGAGTGTTTGTCTTTGCAGATATTGTCAAGATGCTCCTGCTCACCAATAAGACTGGCACCTTTAAAAGAAGGATATGTAGAGGGCATCAGTAATCATCATTGCCAAGGAGCAAGGAGAACTGCTATCAGCTTGTGCTGGCAGCCAGTCCATGGCATGAAAAAGTACACCATGGGTACAGTTGGCTGGTGCGATGTAAACAACACTGCACTACATAATCAGTGCAACAGGGCCCTATGCATGTTACTACAGTTCTCAGCATTGTTGCCCTCATGCAAAAACCCCAGTGATTCTCTGCAGTGCCTCATCTCAGGCAAGGAGCTGTCACACAGTGTAGCCATCAGCAATATAGTGCTGACTAGGCAGCAAAGAGCACAAGGCCAATACCTTGGTGATTCACCTCAGCACCAAGACTTTACTGCTCCTGAGAGTATCTGAAACTGGTTCATTCTCAGGCTGCATCCAAACTGTGAGCAAAGTCTTGGGAACCTCATGTGTGCAATTGGCATTCATGCTGCTTTATGGCTGGCCAAAATTTCCGAGAGGATAAGTATGGTGAGTGTCAGTATGCACAGCCACATTCTCTGTCAGGAGTTTGAAGGCTAAGTTGAACCATCCTTTTTCCAGTATCAACCACTCAAATCTGGTGTAGGGGCGCATGAGTCCACACTGGCACAGGGGAGTTGGAGTACACATAAATCCATAATCTTTGTGGTAAAGCTCTGGGCCAGGTCTGGGAGTGCTTATTGCCCTGATAAGAGGAGGTAGGCATTGTCCTCATCACTGTACCTCAGTGATCCTTCACAGCACCTCATTCTGTTCTTGGAATCAGTGCAGTATTCAAGCCTCCATGTGACATTATTGACTGACTGTGAGCTGATGCTAGGGTGTGGAGGTTGGTGCTCTATCTCAGTGCCAAGTCATGGTGTGGTTCAGCAGCTCAAGGCACTGGGGTGTTCACCCCACACAATGCATTTTTGTGGTGTCTTCATGATAGGACAGTGTGTAGAGAGTGCTGTCAGTGCAATGCATCAAACCATGACAGTAGAATTAATGTGCTGGCAGAGATAACACAAAACAAGGAGTCTTCAGCACTAATAGAGAAGCATAGCATTGGTGGTCCTAGATGATGAGGTGCTAGGAGCATATGTCAATGGCTATACATGGCATAGGAGGTTTCTAGGCCAGGGGATTGAAGGCAGTTTGTGCTGAAGGGCTGCTGCAACTCAAAGGAGAGGGATCAGCCAGGGTGCAGGCCAGAGATGGCCAAGGAGCTCCAGGTGAGAAGCAAACTGTAAAAGCAGTTATAGTTGGTGATTCAATCAATAGGTATGTAGATAGATGGGTGACTGGTGAATGTGAGGATCACCTGGTTACATGCCTGCCTGGTGTGAAGGTACATGACCTCATGCACCACCTAGACAAGGTTTTAGGTAGCACTAGGGAGGAGTCTGCTGTCTTGGTACATGTTGGTACCAAATGACATAGGAAAGTGTGGTAGGGAGATTCTGGAGACCAAATTTAGGGTTTTAGGTAGGAAGTTGAAATCCAGAACTTCCAGGGTAGCATTCTCAGACATACTTCCTGTTCCACGCTCAGGACCCAAAAGGCAGTCAGACCACCAGAGTCTCAATGCGTGGATGAGACAATGGTGGAAGGAAGAGGGTTTTGGATTTGCCAGGAACTGGTTAACATTCTGGGGAAAGGAGGGTCTTTCTGAAGGGTTGGCTCCACCTTAACTAGGATGGAAACAGGTTGCTGGCATTAACCTTTAAAAAGGAGAAAGAGTAGCTTTTAAACTAGATCATAGGGGAAAGATGACAGTCACCCAAGAGCGCATGGTTCAGAAGAATGTGTCGTTGAAGAATACTAGCAAAAGACTGAAGTTAGGGCATATCGACAGAGAGGTTCCAATAAAGATAAAAGTAATCCAAATGCCCTTAAGTACAGAGCAGACAGAACTTAAAGATTCCTAATTACCCCTGTCTACCAACAACAGCTGCAGAAGAGGATGAAATTGATGAGTTCTATGAACACGTACAAGCTAAAATTGACAGAACATGCAAACAGGATATCCTGATAGTCATGGGTGACTGGAACGCAAAAGTTGACAACAAAGAAGAAGATAAAGTGGTTCAAAAATATGGACATGGCAACAGAAATGAAGCTGGAGAAAGACTGATAGAATTCTGCAAGACCAACGATCTATTCATCTCAAACACCTTCTTCCAGCAACACAAGCGGCGACTGTATATATAGACTTCACCCAATGGATTGTACCAAAATCAAATTGACTACATCTGTGGAAGTCAACGATGGAAAAACTCTATGACATCAACAAAGACAAAACCTGGAGCTGACTGTGGTACAGAACACCAACTACTAGTATACAAACACAAGCTAAAGTTGAAAACGTTCAAGCCACTCATGAATGTAGCAAAATATGACCTTGAGAATATACTGTGGTGGAGAAGCAGGCTCAGAGTGCAGAAAAAGAAAGGGAAAACAGTTTTTTTTTTCTAAACCCAAAGAAACTGCAGGCACAGGAAGGGTTAACGCCCAAAGTAAAGCCAAAGATCTCCTGCAGAGGAGTGCAGAGCCAGAGACACACCCAGTTCCCATGGAGACCGAGGGAGGAGATGGGAGTGGTTTGGGGGCGGAGTCAAGAGCCATAGGACAGCCCCAAACATTTAGGCAGGGAAGTTTCACTCACAAACGGATTGCACCGAAGTGGAAGGAGACACAGGAAGGGATTGCACAGACGCAGAAGGAGACACAGGAAGGGAATGCACAGAGATGGGCATGGAAGGAGAAACAGACACGAGCTGAGAAGGAGAATGAGATTGGAAGCAGACACAGAGGCCCTGAGACAAGCAGAGTTGTTGCAGCGCCAGTGGGACGAAGGAAGCTGACCAAGGACAGGAACAGAGAGGTGAGAAGGCCAGAGGAGAGCTCAGGGGAAGATTCGTCCGAGGAGGAGATATTTTCCAGAAGCTCCTGGTCTGGCCCTTCTCAGTATAAGGGGCCTACAGGAGGACAACACTCTACTGGCAAGGTGAGCCCTTTACAAACCTTAAAGAAGCTTTTAAATAGGGAAACCTTTTTCTGCCTTTCCCCCACTAGCTCACGTACTGAGAAGCATAATTGGGAACAAGTGTTGAAAACTTTACAGCGTGTGAAGGCTCCTCAGGCAGGCGCTGAGGAGAGCAAGTATCTGAAAGAGCCCAGTGAGGAAAAATGGAGCTAGGAGACACTTTTTATGAAAGTGGGGTTTCAGATATGGAAATTGAATGTGCTATCTGTGCCAAAGAAGAATAAGGAACTGAACAGGGTTTTAGTAACTGGAGAAAACCCCAGGAGTTCTTAATAAGGACATTCTATGCAAAAGACCATAACTTTTAGCTAGGCTAATCAATGACTGCTTGGCTGATAAAGCTGCATGATTCACGAAGCCAGAAAGGAGCTAAAAGTATAAATTGTATCTTGAAGAAATATTATTGAATTATAAAGCCTGTTGGTGGACCAGGGAATGTTATGCTATACCAGCTGTGAAACAAACAGTGAAGTATTGTACTGCCTCCTGGGGACCGGAGAACAGACTGCTGTTGTAAAGGATTTTTACTTGTGAAAAAGGTGTGTTTAAACTAAGCCAAGCCAAAGACTGTTTAACCAGGCTTACGTTTATGACTGGAGAAATATCCTGAACTTTATGTTTTGTAGTCTTCAACATTCTTGCCAAAAAATTTAATTTGGTTGGGAAAATCTTATTTCTTGAATAAAAGAAATTTCCTGCAACCTTTGATCTTGGCTCTAATCTATTTAAGATACAACTACATGCTATTGGGCTAACTTTTTATACAAAGGACGATCGGAGCCCTCTCACACTACTAGGCAACTGCCTGGCCACACGGGGGAGCTCCGACAATACCACTGGAATTTAAAGACTGCCTGCAAAATCAATTTGCTGCTTTAGATACAAATGACAGAGCTCCAGAAGAGTTATGGAATGACATCAAGAAGGTTGTGTTGGAAGAAAGCGAGAAGTCTCTACAAAAAGTGAAAAAGCAAAAACGGCCAAAATGGATGACGGAAGAAACTCTGAAAATTGCCCAGAAACACAGAGAAGCTAAAGCCAGAGGAGAAACAAAGACAATCGCAGAAGTCAACAGAGATTTCCAATGTGCTACAATGACACATGCAAGGAAATAGAAGCAAAAACTATTAGAGGAAGAACAAGATTGGCTTTCCTAAAGCTACGAGAGTTAAAGAAAAAATTCCAGTCTTGAATTGGGATATTACAAGATGCTCAAGGATCTATGTTGAATGATGCTGAGAAGATCAAGAAAAGGTGGAAAGAATATACAGAGTTTTTATATGATAAAGATCAAGTGGACCAACAGCAGTTTCAACCTGTATCGTATGATCCGGAACCATTGGTGATGAAAGAAGAAGTCGAAGCAGCATTGAAAGCCTTATCAAAGAAGAAAGCCATGATGGCATTCCCATAGAAGTATTACAGCAATCTGATGCAGCTGTTACCATACTTACAAGGCTCTGCCAAGAAATTTGGAAGACAACATCATGGACAACTGACTGGAAAAGATCTGACCAATACTAAAGAAAGATGATCCAAGTGACTGTGGAAATTATCGCACAATCGCTCTGATCCTACATGCCAGCAAGATTCTACTGAAGATTATTCAACAGAGACAACAACCATACTTGGAACATGGCTTTAGACAAGGAAGATCTTGTCTTACTAATCTGTTATGTTTTTTTGAAGGAGTGAATAATCAGGTGGACAAAGGTGAGTCGGTTGATATTGTGTATCTGGACTTTCAGATAGCCTTTGACAAGGTCCCTCATGAGAGACTTTTGGCAAAACTAAAGAGTCATGGGATAGGAGGCAGTGTACTATTGTGGATCAGGAACTGGTTAAAAGATAGAAAGCAGAGGGTAGGGCTAAATGGCCAATTTTCCCAATGGAGAAAGGTGAATAGTGGTGTACCCCAGGGATCTGTGCTGGGTCCGCTGCTTTTTGACATATTCATAAATTTACCTGGAAAGTGGAATAACGAGTGAGGTTATCAAATTTGCAGATGACCCAAAACTATTTAAAGTTGTTAAAACCCAAGAGGATTGTGGAAAATTGCAAGAGGATCTTGATAAATTGGAAGACTGGGCATCAAAATGGCAGCTGAAATTTAATGTGGACAAGTGCAAGGTTATGCACCTAGGGAAGAACAACCCAAACTATGGTTACACGATGCAAGGTTCCACATTAGGAACCTCCACCCAGGAAAAAGATTTAGGCGTCATTGTGGATACCATGTTAAAACCCTCGGCCCAGTGTGCAGCGGCGGCCAAGAGAGCAAATAGAATGCTAGGTATGATAAGGAAAGGAATGGAAAATAAAACAAAAGATTATAATGCCTCTATATCGTTCCATGGTGAGACCGCACCTTGAATATTGTGTGCAATTCTGGTCGCCGTATCTTAAAAAGGATATAGCGATTTTAGAAAAGGTTCAGAGAAGAGCCACCAAAATGGTAAAGGGGATGGAAGGATACTCCTATGAAGAGAGGCTAAAAAGGTTAGGGCTCTTTAACCTGGAAAAGAGACAGCTGAGGGGAGATATGATAGAAGTCTATAAATTAATGAATGGAGTGGAACGGGTAAACGTAGATCGATTGTTTACCTTATCAGAATATAGAAAGACTACTGGACATGCAATGAAGCTACAGGGTAAACTATTTAAGACTAATAAAAGAAAATATTTTTTCACTCAACGTGTAATCAAACTCTGGAATTTGTTACCGGAGGATGTAGTAAAGGCTGTTAGTGTAGCTGGGTTTTAAAAAAGGTTTGGACAAGTTCCTGGAGGAAAGGTCCATAAACCATTATTAAGAAGGGACCCAGGATATCAATGCTTGAACCAATACAAGCATTGTGGAACCTGTGTCCCTTGGGGAAATCTCTAGGTACATATGACCTAAATTGGCCACTGTTGGAAACAGAATACTGGGCTTGATGGACCTTGGTCTGACCCAGTATGGCATATCTTATGTTCTTATGTTCTTAAGAACTACCTGAAGTGCATGCAGGATTCAGGAAAGGGCGAGGAACAAGAGACATCATTGCATATGTGAGATGGATCCTTGAAAAGACTAAAGAATACCAAAAGGATATCTATTTGTGCTTTATCGACTACAGCAAGACTTTGACTGTATAAACCATGAGAAACTCTGGGCCATATTAAGAAGCATGGGTATACCAGAACACCTGATCGTTCTCTTACATAATCTGTACATTGATCAAGAAGCAACAGTTTGAATGAAAAGAAGACAAAGATCATGACCTGACTTTTGTTTATTGTCGGATACCATTTGTTTTATGTAAACCGCGCTGATCGCAAATAGTGCGATATATAAGAAATGCAAATAAATGACAACTGGCAAAATCAATAAGTTCATCATTGAAGAAGAAGAAATTGAAATCATGGACAACTTTGACCTACTTGGATCAACTATTAATAAAGAAGCAACAAGCAGTCAAGAAATCCGATGATGCATTGCTCTTGGCAGAATGGCTATGAAAGACCTAGACAAGATTCTCAAGAGCAGAGATGTCTCTCTCCATACAAAGATTCGACTTGTTCAAGCCATGGTATGTTCAATAACATCATATGGTTGCGAAAGCTGGACAGTGAAAAACATAGGAAGAAAATTGATGCCTTTGAATTATGTTGCTGGCAATGAATACTGCGTATACCATGGACTGCCCGAAGAACAAACCATTCATTACTAGAGGAGATCAAACCTAAGCTTTCTTTAGAAGCTCAGATGACAAGACTTTGACTTTCATACTTTGGGCACATCATGCGAAGAGAGAGATCATTAGAGAAAAACATCATGCTTGGCAAGATAGAAGGTCAACGCAAAAGAGAAAGGCCAGCAATGAGATGGATCTATACAATAACAGCAGCTATGGATACCAGTCTGTCAACAATGAGCTGCCTGACTGAAGACCGAACACAATTTAGGACATCTATCCAGAGGGTCGCCATGAGTCGACATCGACTCAACGGCACTTAACAACAACAACAACCGATAACCAGATTAATATGAATAAAATGCAACCTCTAAAATGCTTTATGCAAAAACTAGAAGTCTAAAATTAAGATGGGAGAGTTAGAATATATAGCACGAAATGAGAGGTTATATATGGTTAGTATCTCAGAGACCTGGAAGAAGGAGGACAACCAATGGGACACTATCATACCTGGGTACAAGCTATATCACAATGATAGAGAAGATCAAATTGATGGAGGGGTTGCGCTCTATGTTAGAGAGGGCATTGAGTCACACAGGATTAACATTTTGCAGGAAACAAAATATACTGTAGAATCTCTGTGGATAGAAATTCCATGTAAAAAGGGAAAGGCAATGGTAGTGGGGAGTACTATCGACCGCCTGGCCAGATTGAACAAATGGATGACGAAATACTCAAAGAAATCAGGGACGCTAACAAAAGTTACAACACACTAATAATAATGGATGATTTCAATTACCCCGGTATTGACTGGGTCAGTATCATGGCAGGACATGCTAGGGAGATAAAGTTTCTAAATAAAATAAATGACTGCTTCTTAGAACAGCTGGTTCATGAATTGACAAGAGTGATAGCCATTTTGGACCTAGTCCTTAGTGGAACACAAGATCTGGTGCAAGAGATAAGGGTATTGGGGCCACTTGGCAATAGTGATCATAGTATGATCATGTTTGATTTAGACAGATCACATAAGCCAGTACCATCTTTCAAACCCTCACGAATGCAGCCCACATTGCACCAGACCATCTCTAAAATGAATATTTTTACCCTATTGCCTGCCCCTCTTAGGGGGTTATTCTGAGACACGAATAGTGGGGATTTAACACAATTTTAAATATTAAACTTTGTTTATATGTATATATGAAATGAGAGCAAGTTTCAAAAGTTCTTTATTCAACTAAATGACTATTTATCCAGGTAAATGGGCTATTTGAAAATTACCTACCAGTAAGTGCTCGTAGTTCTTTGAGTTCTCCATGAACAAGCAGGATGAGTTAGCCAAAAACTGGTGATGTCATCTAATGGCACCATGGAAGGATTAACTCTCCTAAAGTTCAGAAAAGTCTAGAAGGCCTTTCTGAGCATGCATTAGCTACCTACCCCATACTACTACTACTTATCATTTGTATAGCGCTAAATAGAGTACTGTACATATAGTTTTAAGACACAGTTCTTGCTCATCAGAGCTTACAATTTAAGCAAGACAAGAATATCACAAAACGGGGGACCAGAGTATGGTAAGGTACATATAAGTAGTTAACAAAAGAATGAGGAGCATCAGGGTCCACAAGCAGCCTCAGAGAGGTGGGTTTTTAACCTGGATTTGAATAGCGTTTGCGAAGGAGCCCCACGTACTGACTCAGGTAGTTTGTTCCAGGCATATGGAACAGCAAGGTGGAATCAACGAAGTCTGGAGTTGGCAGTGGCAGAGAAGGGCACAGATAATGGGGATCTGCCAGAGGAGTGGAGCTCCTGAGGAGGGGTGTAGAGTGAGATAAGAGAGGAAAGTTAGTGAGGAGCCATAGAATGAATGTACTCGTAGGTCAGTAGATGTTTGAACTGGATGCCTGCCTGTTTCCACCTCAGTGTGTTCTATCCGCCATGCCAGACAGGTAGATTTTCTTGGTCTCTTTGTAATTCTTCTCTTCTTTTTCATTTTTGTTTTCGGAAGTTATAAGAATGTAAGAACATAATATAAGATATCTGAATGCACATTTTGGTGTTCTTTTTTTCTCTCCTTCTCCCTATTCCTCTCTAGTTGGTATTTTCAGTCCTCCGTTTTTTTTACTTTGCCTGAATTGTTTACCAGGGCACCTTCTGTGGGCTCCGGCTGCTTTCACTTGCTTGCATTCAGCACTTGCCCCGCCCCTCTTGTTTAGCTCTGCCTCTCTGTCTTCAGCTGTGTGTGTCTCTCTTTCTTCTCTTCCTTATTATCCCACCCTACCTCCCTACAACACACCCACCCCATGGCTTATAGTCTCTTCTAGCTATCCTTTACCACTTTCCCTCACAGGTGCACCTTAACCCCTGCAGTCTCTACCACATATCCTTTTACTTCCTCTGACTTCTGTGCTCCTCTCCATCTCTCTTCTGTGGCTCCTCATCACTTTCTCTTCCTATTGCTCATACTCCCTAATTGTTTCTCCTTCTACCACCTTCAAGCTTATCTCCCCTTTACCATCCTCGCTTCCCCCACCATCTTGTCATTTACCCTTGAGCTTCACCACTTTCTCCCTCTCATTCAGCCATCTCCTCTCTCTCTGAAATAACCTCATCCTCGTTACCACTGTGCTGTCTCCTCTCTGGCCCGCACTCTTCTACTCCTTCTCCTTCTCAACCCCAACCCTGGTCCCCCTAGACTTCTGTCACACTCCCAGAATAGATCCTTACACAACAGCTCAAATCTTATTCATATCCCTCTCCTTGCCCCCTCCTCTCTCCCATTCTCATGCACCTGTTTTGATGCAGTCACCAACTGGTTACAAACACAGAAGCTTAAAATAAATCTTAAAAAGACGGATGTTCTCTTCAACAGTAGAAATCAGGCATTCACTCCACCATCTTCTCTGAAGGTACGTGATGCAGAGCTCCTCACTAAGACAACGATACGATACCTGGGAGTTACTCTTGACCAACATCTTAGCTTAAACGCCCAGATAAGCAACATGGTAAAGGCAATCTACCACAAAGTCCGGATGCTACGTCACATGCGACACTTACTAGAGCCAAAAGACTTCCGAACAGTCTTTCAAGCACTAGTGATGCCTCACTTTGACTATGCCAACTCCATACTGCACGGCCTTCCAAAGAGTGCACTACACCCCTTGCAGCTCGCAATGAACACTGCAGCCGGAACACTGTGTGGAGCACCTAGAAGGGACCATATCATCCCTATCCTGAAAACCCTACACTGGCTTCCTGTCCACTGTAGGATCACCTTTAAAATCTTAACAATGACATTCAAGGCCATTAACAAATGCACGTCTTCTTCCCTCATCGACCTCGTCCAGATCACCCCCCCCCCCCAACAGACTGAGAAGATCTGCTGCCACCAACACCTTGCTACTCCCGAAGATCATCATCAAATGCTCCAAGTCGATGCGAAACCAAGCCTTTGCACTGTATGCACCTTCATGCTGGAACACCCTACCACCAGATATTCGTGCCATGAACAACCTCTCTCAGTTCAGGAAGGAGCTGAAGCACCATCTTTTTCTTCAGTACTTTACCAGTTCAAATGAAATCACATAGCCACCTGCATCCCAACCCAAGCCAGCACCCTCAAACGAACTACCTCACACACCTTTCTCTAATCATCTAAGCCATCCCCCCCCCCCCCCCCCCGATGACCTCCTTCCCACTGACTCTGACACAAACCTGGCTATTGCTCAGGCTCCACTACCTTGCTGCATGCAAATTTATGTATACAATTTTATGTATATACAATTTATCACACTGTCCAACCTGTGAATATTACCAAATGAAGATCTGTACCTCTTGTTAACAATCTATATATAGATTACCTGTTCACCATGTTTAAATTCCCTGTTTATTGTAAGTCCAGTGTAGACTATCTACATTGCACAATTTTGTTACTTGTGAACCGCACTGAATGCGAATAGCGCGGTATAGAAAGAACTCTAAATAAATAAATAAATAAATAAATCTGTTCCACTCCATTAATTTCCAGTCAGCCATAGCACTTGCCAAACGAGACTATTATGTCCATCTGACTAATTCTCTTGCCTTTGACCCGCGCCATCTCTTTACAACTCTCAACTCTCTCTTCAATATGCCTTTGCCTCTGACCACTCTCTCTCTTTCTGCCCAAACCCTGACTGACTACTTCCATGACAAAATCTACGAGATCACACTCCAATTCTCCAGGAGGTCAGCTACTCCCCCTCCTCCCCTTCTTCACTCCCAGCCTTCCTCCCATACTTCTGCTACCCTTTCTTCCTTTTCTATGATCTCTGAGGAGGAAACCATTCACCTTCTTTCCTCATACAAACTCACTAGTTGCTCCTCTGATCCTATTCCCACCCATCTCCTTAGCTTCATCTCCTGACCTAGACTGTAGTCCCCTCCATCTCTCATAATCTCAACCTATCGCTCCCCACTGCAACTTTCTCTGCAGCCTTCAAGCATGCTGTGGTCACTTCTCTCCTCAAGAAACCCTCACTAGACCCTACCTGTCCTTCTCACTATCAACCCATCTCCCTCCTGCCCTTTGTTTCTAAACTACCTGAATGTGCGGTTCACTGCCATTGCCTCGACTTTCTCTCCTCTCAAGCCCTTCTGGATTCTCTACAATCTGGCTTTCGTCCTTTACATTCTACTGAAACAGCTCTTGCCAAAGTCTCCAGTTACCTGTTCCTGGCAAAATTCAAGGGCCTTTATTCAGTCCTCATCCTTCTTCACTTTTCTGCTGCTTTTGACAATGTTGACCACAACCTTCTCCTTGATACCTTGTCCTCGCTTGGTTTTAAGGGCTCTGTGCTATCCTGGTTTTCTTCTTATCTGTCCCATCGCTCTTTCAGTGTTTGTTCTGGTGGATCCTCTTCTACTGCTATCCCGCTCTCAGTTGGTGTACCCCAAAGATTGGTCTTCGGTCCACTCCTTTTCTCTCTCTATACCCAGTCCCTTGATGCACTCATCTCTTCCCATGGCTTTCCATACCATCTTTACACTGATGACTCCCAGATCTACCTCTCTATACCTGAAATCTCTCCAGCAATCCAGGCCTGGATCTCTGCCTGCCTTTCTGACATTGCTCCTTGGATGTCTCACCGCCACTTGAAATTGAACATGGCTAAAACTGAACTTCTTATTTTTCCTCCTAAACCCTTCTCTCCCCTTCCTCCTTTCTCAGTCTCTGTGGATAACTCTCTACTCCTCCCTGTCTCCTCAGCTCCACACACATCCAACTGATAGTTAAAACCTGCTGTTTCTTTCTTTACAACATCAACAAAATTCGCTCATTCCTTTCTGAACACACTACTAAGACATATCCACTCCTTAGTCACCTCCTGTCTAGACTATTGTAACCTGCTATTCGCTGGTCTCCCTCTGAGTCATCTCTCTCCCCTTCAATCTGTTCAACATTCTGCTGCATGGCTAATCTTCTGCCAGCCTCATTATGTTCATATTACCCCTCTTCTCAAGTCTCTTCATTGGCTTCCTATCCATCCAGTTCAAACTTCTCCTGCTGACCTATAAGTGCATTCACTCTTCAACTCCTCACTGTCTTTCCTTTCTTATCTCTCCTTACATCCCTCCTCTGGAACTCCTCTCGTCTGGCAAATCGCTTCTATCTGTGCCATTCTCTTCTATTGCCAACTCCAGACTTCTCTTCTTTCACCTTGCTGCTCCTTTTGCCTGGAACAAACTATCTGAGTCTGTACGTCAGGTGCCTTCTCTGACCCTTTTCAAATCCAGGCTGAAAACTCACCTCTTCGCTGCTGCTTTTGGATCTTGACTCATCTGATGTCCTTTGGGTATCCTTAATATTCACCCTAGCTGTATCCCATGTCTACAGCTACTATGTTGTCCATCTCAACTAGATTGTAAGCTCCGGAGAGAGGGGCCGTCTTTTACATGTATCTATGAAGCGCTGCGTATGCCTTGTACTGCTATACAAATCTTCAGTAGTAGTAGTAGTAAGATATGCCATACTGGGTCAGACCAAGGTCCATCAAGCCCTGTATCCTGTTTTCAACAGTGCCCAGTCCAGGACACAATATCTAGCAGGTTCCCAAAAAGACACAAAAGTTCCACAATGCTTGTACTGGGGCAAGCAGTGAATTTCTCGGGTCCTCTTTAATAATGGTTTTCTCCAGGAAGTTCTCCAAACTTTTTTAAACCCAGTGACACTAACAGAATTTACTACATCCTCCAGTAATGAATTCCAGAGTTTGATTACACATTGAGTGAAAAAGTATTTTCTCTTATTAGTCTTAAATGGTCACATTGTAGCTTCATTGCATGTCCCCTAGTCTTTTACTTTTTGAGGCGTAAACGATTGATCTACATTTACCCATTCCACTCCATTCATATCATATTTCCCACAGCCGTCTCTTTTCCAGGTTGAAGAGCCGTAACCTTTTAAGCTTCTCCTCACGGGGATATCTTTCCATCCCCTTTACCATTTTGGTGGCTCTTCTCTATATCTTTTCTAATTCCACTATATCCTTTTTAATATACGGCGATCAGAATTGCACACAATATTCAAGATGTGGTCGCATTATGAACCATACAGAGGCATTATAATATCCTTTGTTTTATTCTCCATTCTTTTCCTTATGATTCTTAGCATTCTATTTGTTTTCCTGGCTGCTGCTGCACACTGCTTCTGCACACTGGGCGGAGGGTTTCAACATGTTATCCACGATGACGCCTAAATCTTTTCCTGGGTGGTGGTTCCTAATGAGGAACCCTGCATCGTGTAACCATAGTTTAGTTTGTTCTTTCCTAGGTGCATAACTTTGCACTTGTCCACATTAAATTTCATCTGCCATTTGAACCACCAATCTTCTAATTTATCACGGTCCTCTTGCAATTTTTCACAATCCTCTTCGGTTTTAACAACTTTAAATAATTTTGTCATCTGCAAATTTGATCACTTCATTTGTTATTCCCATTTTCAGGTTATTTATGAATATGTTAAAAGCAGCGGACACAGCACAGATCCCTGGGGTACTCTGCTATTCACCTTGCTTCATTGGGAAAATTGGCCAGTAATCCCTACCCTCTGCTTTCTATCTTTTAACCAGTTCCTGATCCACAATAGTACACTGCCTCCTATCCCATGACTGGATAATTTCACCAAGAGTCTCTCATGAGGGCCTTGTCAAAGGCTTTCTGAAAATTTAGATACACTATATCGAACGGCTCACCTTTGTCTACCTGTTTATTCACACCTTTATAAAAACATAACAGATTAGTAAGACAAGACCTTCCTTGGCTAAAGCCATGTTGACTTTCTCCCATTAAACCATGACTACAAGTTCAGTAATTTTGTTCTTTATAATGGTTTCTACCATTTTGCCTGGTACTGATGTCAGGCTCACTGATCTGTAGTTTTACGGATCACCCCTGGAACCCTTTTTAAAAATTGGCATTATATTGGTCATTCTCCAATCTTCAGGTATTACAGATGATTTTAATGATAGTTGATAGATTACTAATAGTAGGTCTGCAATCTCATATTTTAGTTCTTTCAACACCCTCAGATGTATATCATCTGGTCTAGGTGATTTGTTACTCTTTAGTTTATCAAATAGTTGTAATATATCTTCCCGGTTTTTCAATATTTCTTTCAGTTCTTACGATGCATCAGCTTCAAATACCATTTCAGGCATGAGTAACTTCTCTATATCTTCTTCAATAAAGACCAAAGCAAAGAATTCATTTAATTTCTCTGTTATGGCCTTGTTGCCTCTTAGTGCCCCTTTTACCCCCCCTGTCATCTAATGGTCCAACTGACTCTCTCACGGGTTTTTTCCTATGAATGTATTTGAAGAAATTTTTATTATGCATATTTGCTTTCACAGCAAGTTGTTTTTCAAATTCTTTCTTTGCCTGCCTTATCAATGCCTTGCATCTAACTTGCCGGTGCTTATGTTGTTTCCAGTTTTTGTTATTTGGCTCCCTTTTCCATTTCCTGAAAGATGCGTTTTTGGCTTCAACAACCTCTTTGAACTCACCTTTAAACCATGCTGGCAGTTTTTTAGACTTCCTTCCACTTTTCCTAAAATGTGGAATACAGCTGGTCTGGGTTTCGAAGATAGTATTTTGAAACAACGCCCATGCTTGATGTAAATCTTTAACCTTTGCAACCTGCTCCTTTTAAGTTTTTCTTAACTATTTTCCTCATTTTATTATAGTCTCACTTTTGGAAGTTAAAAGGTAACATTGTGGATTTCCTTGCTGTCCTTCCTCCATTTATTTTATTTTTATTTAATTGTTTTTTTTTATACTGCCTTATCCTTTAATCAAAGCAGTTTACAAGGAACATAAGTCTATACAATAAACGAGTGAGGATATAGCAATGAATTAACTATTTCATTGAACCAGAGTCATATAAATCTTAACAACAATCAACAAGAACACCAATCAATATGTACAACAACTTCGAACTTATACACAGTATGGGCCTGATTCTGCCCGCACATACAGCCCCTTTGAACGTCCGGTCTGATAAACTAGTCTGATAAACTCATAATAAAAACTTTCAGGTATGTTTGATGCAAGAAGCTTGTGAGGGTGTCAGTTGGACCATAAGATAATCAAATGGTTAAAGGAGCACACAGAGAGGACAAGGCCATAACTGAGAGACTAAATTATTTTTTTGCTTTGGTCTGTACTGAGGAAGATGTAACAGAGATATCCATCTCAGAAACAGTATTTAATGGTGACAATTCGGAGGAACCAAAACAAATCTCAGTGAATCTGGAAGACATAAAAAGGTCAAACTGACAAACTAGCTAATAAACTGGACTGGATATTATACACCGCAAAGTAATGAAAGAACTCAAAATGAAACTGCAGACCTACTATTAGTCATTTGCAACCTATTATTAAAATTTCTATGGTACCTGAAAATTGAAGGGTGGCAAACACAATGTCATTTTTTAAAAAGGGCTCCGGGGGTGATCTGGGAAACTACAGATCAGTGAGCCTGACATCAGTGCTGGGAAAATAGAAACTATTAAAAAGAACAAAATTACTGAATATACAGTCATGGTTTAATGGGAGGAGCCAAAATGGATTTAGCCAAGGGAGGTCTTGCCTTGCCAATTTCCTACATTTCTTGGAAGGTGTGAATAAACATGTAGAGAAAGGTGAACCAGTTGATACAGACTATTTGGATTTCAGAAATCATTTCACAAAGTCCCTCATGAGAGACTTCCAAGTAAATTAAAAATGGGAAAGGAAGCAATGCCCTTCATGGACTGGGAACTGGCTAAAAGATAGAAAACAGTAGGACTAAATGAACAATTTTCACAATGAAGAAAGGTGAATACGGGAGTACTCCAGGGCTCTGGATTTATTTATAAATGATCTGGAAATCAGAATAATGATTGAGGTGATCAAATTTGTAGATAACACAAAATTATTCAAAGTTGTTAAATTGCAAGATGATTATAAGAAATTGCAGCAGGGTCTTGCTAGACTGGGAGACTGGGCATTCAGATGGCAGATGAAATTTAATGTGGATAAATACAGAGTGATGCATATAAGGAAGAATAATCCAAACTATTGATGCACTATGCTAGGTTTCACCCAGCGAAAGAATCAACGCATCATCTTGGTCAATAGGAATTATTAGAAAGGAATAAAGAATAAAACAAACAATATCATAATCCCTCTATATTGCTCCGTGGTGCAATTGCACCTCAAGTATTGTGTGCAATTCTGGTCACCGCATCTCAAAATAGAGCAGACTTAGAAAAGAGATAGAGAAGTGCAACTGAAATAATGAAGGGAATGGAGTGATTCCGCTATAAGAAAAAGATTAAAAAGGATAGGGATCTTCAGCTTGGAGAAGAGGAGGATGAGGGGAGTTTATTTATTTATTTATTTACAGTTCTTATATACCGCGCTCTTTGGTACCAGTGCGGTTTACAGTTAACAAATTTTGCATTGGGACAATCCTTTGCTTACATTATAACAGGGTTGGTAACTTGGAGATAACAGGGGAAACTATATACAAATTATATACAAACAGAGTATTATCAGTGTCTGAATTTACAGTTCGGTTTACAGTGCGGTTTACAGTTCGGTTTACAGTGCGGTTTACAGTTATAACAGGGTTGGTAACTTGGAGATAACAGGGGAAACTATATACAAATTATATACAAACAGAGTATTATCAGTGTCTGAATTTACAGTGCGGTTTACAGTGCGGTTTACAGTGCGGTTTACAGTTCGGTTTACAGTGCGGTTTACAGTTAACAAATTTTGCATTGGGACAATCCTTTGCTTACATTATAACAGGGTTGGTAACTTGGAGATAACAGGGGAAACTATATACAAATTATATACAAACAGAGTATTATCAGTGTCTGAATTTACAGTTCAGGTAACATATTGGGATCATGACTTTGGGAATGCAGAAAGTTTGGTTCGTGTTCTGTCAGGGCTATGTTGTTGGAATGTCTGAGGCTGTGTGGGTGATTTGAGAGATGGGGGGAAGGGGTGTAGTGTTAGGGTCTAAAAGGTGAAGACAGAAAAGGTAGTGTTTAAGGGTCTTTCTAAATTGAGAGAGGTCTTTTATTGCACGGATATGTGGAGGGAGATTGTTCCAGCAGGTTGGTGCGAAGAAGGTGAAGGCCCTGTCTCTGGTTGCTTGGTGACATTTAGTGTACTCTTTTGTTGTGATAGAGGCCATGAGGGGAGTAGAACAGGTAAATGTGAATCTATTTCTTTCAAAACCTACAAATACTAGGGGGCATACCATGAAGTTGCTATATAGCACATTTAAAACAAACCGCATAACATATGTAAACCCCCCTTCCGCCAAAGGTGGGTAAGAGTGTGTGGAATAAAATAGGGTAAAGGTAAATGGTCACTTTATTCTGCTAAAGAGGTAACTCCTAAAGAGATCAGATGAGGGACAACATCCTTGTGCTTGTCTGTGTGTGTGATATTAAGGGAGCAGCATACTGTAATCGTCACTGTGCTGGCAGAGCTGGAGAGTTAACATTTGGATACATTCAGAGGGGAAATGCAAATTACTGACTGCGTTGAAGGAACCAGGATTCATATTTGCTCACATTTACATCTATTATTACGATTTACCTTTTAAATCTATAGGGAATAGTATAGGGGAATAAAGTGCATACAATATACAGAGGGTGGAGAGACAAATACTGCGGCCGGTGAAAACTGCTCACCATAAGGGTAATGGTACCAGGTAAACAGGTACTAGAACCAGCAACCCTATGTAAAGGTGATGAAACAGCCTTGATTTAGAGCAGTGGTTCCCAACCTTTTTTGTACCGTGAACCCTTTTACCATTGGTCAGCTTGTGGTGACCCCCAATGATAAAATCAAATGTGTCTCTCTTTCTTTACCGTTAACGCATTGTCGCTGTAATCATCTGTTGAATTATTAATATATTATAGGCCTTTGCAATATGTTTTTATTTATAACATTTACTTAAACCACAATAATTAATCACAAGTAACAATATTTGATTTCAAAATTATGATGATTTTGTAGTCAAATCACTAATATGAAATAAAATTATTTTTTCTACCTTTGTTGTCTGACCAGTTTATTCTCTGATCATGCTGGTCCCAATCTGAGGATTCTGCCTTCCTGTCTTCTCTTAGCTCTCTTTCTGTGGTCTATGGTCCATCTTCCATTTCTTATCTCGTCTTCGTTTTCTTCACTTCTTTCCATCAGCCTATTTCCATTCCCAGTAACCCTCCCCAGTATCAGCCCCTTTCCAGTCCTCACTCTCAGTACCTTCCAAAGTCAACTTGCATTCCCATGACTGCCACTGGTGTCCATTCCTTTCCAGTCCCCCTCCTTCCCCACTGACCAGTCCCTTCTAGTACAAATACCATGGCAGCCCCTCTCAGATCCAATCCCTTCCAGTTCCATTCTCCCATCCCCTCATATCAGCCCATTTATAGCCTTAGCCCCCAGTTTTCTTCCAGGGCCAGCAGCTCTATCCTCCCTCCCCACAATCAGCCCATTCCCAGTCGAAGCCCCCCAATCAGCTCGCTTCCAGTGCTAGTCCCCCCTCAAACAGCCGGCAGACACCACCGAAGCCTGCTCTCCCCTCAGGGGGATCGAGTTCTCCGCCCGCAGCTCCGGCAGCCATCTTCCAGGCAGGCTACCCAATCGGGGCAGCTGCCTGCAACCTTTAAAAGCAAGCGCCAGCAGGCGCGGGAAAACAGCCGGCAGACACCACCGAAGCCTGCTCTCCCCTCAGGGGGATCGAGTTCTCCGCCCGCAGCTCCGGCAGCCATCTTCCAGGCAGGCTACCCAATCTGGGCAGCTGCCTGCAACCTTTAAAAGCAAGCGCCAGCAGGCGCGGGAAAACAGCCGGCAGACACCACCGAAGCCTGCTCTCCCCTCAGGGGGATCGAGTTCTCCGCCCGCAGCTCCGGCAGCCATCTTCCAGGCAGGCTACCCAATCGGGGCAGCTGCCTGCAACCTTTAAAAGCAAACGCCAGCAGGCGCGCCCGCGCCTGAGGGCCTCGCCAGAGGGCCCTTTGGCGTGGCCCTTAGGCAGTGGCCTCCCCGAAAACACCCTTCTAATCATCGCGTCGACTGACCAACTGCTTGAGCTCCTTCAGGGTTGAGCTCGCTATCCTCATCAGCGATAACTTTCCCGACAGTAGTACCATTCCCAGCCGCCTCAAGGTAACCAGCAGCAACTTCTTATAACCACTTAAACTGTAGCCAACAGCTCGAACTCTTCTCCACTGTTGCTAGAACCACATCTTACAAATCCCGTCGGCTAGCACTACAGTATACTGGTTTCATCAGCTTGTTGCTAATACACTTACCCCCTATCTATCTAAGGGCTACTGTAACCAATAACTTGTTGCAAAGAACCTTACTGCCTGTCCACATCATAACTACTGTAGCCAGTAACCTGTTACCAGTGTCTACCTCATAATTGTCTACCTCATAATTACTGTAGTCAGTATACTGTTACCAATTGCTAAGAACTTTACTGCTTGTCTACCTCATAATTACTGTAGTCAGTAACCTGTTACCAGTGTCTACCTCATAATTACTGCTTATCTACCTCATAATCACTGCTTATCTACCTCATAATTGTCTACCTCTTAATTACTGTAGTCAGTATACTGTTACCAATTGCTTATCTACCTCATAATTGTCTACCTCTTAATTACTGTAGTCAGTATACTGTTACCAATTGCTTATCTACCTCATAATTGTCTACCTCTCAATTACTGTAGTCAGTATACTGTTACCAATTGCTAAGAACTTTACTGCTTGTCTACCTCATAATTACCATAGTCAGTAACCTGTTATCAGTAGCCATACTGCTTGCCTACCTCTCAATTACTGTAGTCAGTAACTTGCCACCAACTGCCCACACTAAAGGCTCAACCTGACCCTCTACGATCTACTGACAACACGGCATCCTACGCCATGGCCGCACTATCACTTGCATTGCCACACCACAACATCATGTTTCTAAGAATATCATACACTTGTATACTTTTAGCAATATTAATAATTAATCTATCACTAAGCCTAAACATCAAAAATTACATGACCATTCCCATAATACACACCCAACCTCGATATGACAACCATATTGGACACAATCACCCAAATAACTATCCAAAAATAAACTATCATAGACTAATACACATAAAACAAACAAACTCATCCCAAATTTACAAGGAAACCTGCTCAAACACATCCTCACTGTCATGCATACTTATTAATGCTCGCTCAATGAAAAACAAACTCCCTATATTTAATGATCTAATAACAGACTCTAAACCAGACATATTATGTGTCACAGAGACTTGGCTTTCTGAAACGGACACAGTCTACCTAAACCAACTTGATAATGAAAACTACGACCTCTTTTACAAACATAGATCCAACAAAAAAGGTGGAGGAGTCTTAATGATGACAAAAAAGATACTAAAAGCCAAATCAATTCAATCAAATATCTCTAATAACATAGACACATTATTGATAAAAATTGGCCTCATGAAAATTTGTTTAATTTATAGACCTCCAGACCAAAGTGCAGATTGTCTGGACTCATTTATTGATCTCCTTAGCTCATCTACCGAACAAAACCCTATAATCATGCTAGGCGACTTCAACCTACCATCACTATCAACACAAAACTCCAAATTATTTATGGATGCCTTATCAGATATAGATTATCATCAAATAATAAATACCGCAACACACATAAAAGGAGGAACACTAGACCTGATCTTTCTTCCCGATTCACTCTTCAAACTAATGAATCTAAATTCCATAGTACTCACAGAGACACCATGGTCTGATCATTATATAATCAAAACAAACTTCACATATCATACTACTAATGTCAAAAGCTATACATTAAGTGGCCCCACATCAAAATTTAAAAAATTTAATGAAACGGAATTCCTCGATTTAACAATTCCCCACCTTCTACCATCCACATCAGACCTAGATGATGCTGTTAAAAATTGGTATGATACCATCAATAATGCAGCCAAAATCAATCACATAAATAAACAAAGGATACACCCCAAAACCAACAACACACCATGGTTCAATAACACATTAAAACAAATGAAAAAAGAACTAAGAAAACACGAAAGTAAATGGCGAAAATCTAAGTTGACTATACATAAGGAAATATACAATAACCATCTCATAAAATATAAAGAAACACTCGATAGTACAAAGAAAAACCACTATGCTGCAACCTTATCAAAATCATATAACAGACCTAGAGAACTATTCTCTATTGTCAGAAACCTTACCAATAACGCTCAAAATTCTAGCAACGAAATCACCGACATCTCAGTACAAATACTAGCTAATCACTACCAAGATAAATCAAAAAAACCTCAAATGCCTTTTGATACAATCAACAACTCTCACCAATCTGTTGACCAATGGTCAGACTTTTACCCCATTTCAAGAACAACATTAAAAACTATCATATCAGGACTCAATACCACCACCTCTTATTTAGACCCATGCCCAGTGTCATGGATAAAAAACACTCTGCCTACCTTACTATCCTTCATTCTCCCAATAGTCAAACCTCTCATTATCCCAAGGTTACCTTCCTCAATCACTCAAACATGCACAAATACGCCCAATCCTAAAGAATGGCAAACTAGATAAAACATGCCCAGCATCATACAGGCCCATTTCTAGCATCCCATTTTTGGCCAAAATAATAGAAAAAGTAGTGCAATTACAGACACAAGAATACATAGACACTTCTTACCCACTTGACGAACAACAATATGGATTTCGGCCCCGCCACGGAGTAGAAACACTACTAACAGTATTAATTGATACTCTCCTAAGAGGAATCGATAATCATAAACAAGCATTCATCCTCCTCTTTATCGACATATCAGCAGCCTTTGATAGTGTTCATCATTCAATAATGCTCAGCAACCTAAGACAGATAGGCATAAACTCCACAGTACATAATTGGTTCACTTCCTATTTAAACAAGAGAACACAAAATGTACGAATAGGTAATCAAACTTCAACTACATATAACCAAGAAATAGGTTTACCACAAGGATCTGCTCTTTCAGCCCTACTCTTTAACATTTACATAAAGCCGGTTTGCAATATCTTTTAAAAAATTTGGAGTACATTATCACCTCTATGCAGACGATATTATGATGTACATTCCATTTACAATCCCTAACATACCATTACAACTCCTCTCAGACTGCTATAATGAAATCACAATTTGGCTAAAAACTCAAAACCTTCACATAAACCATGCCAAAACTGAAGTCCTAATCGTAACAAAAAATCAATCATTTATCCATCCTACTCATATAACACTACAAGAGCAAGAAATTAAAATAAAAAATGAAATAAGATATCTAGGTGTTATCCTAGATACACACCTTACAATGGAAACCCATATTAGAAACACTTTAAAGAAAATCTATTTCAAGCTTAAAATTCTCAAACAACTACGTCCGCTTGTATTTGTACCAGATTTCATTAATATAACACAAGCTATCATAACCCCTCACTTTGATTTCGCCAACCTAATACTTATAGGCATTTCAAAACAGAACATTAAAAGAATTCAATTAGCCCAAAATGCAACAGCTAGAATTATACTAAAAATAAACTCTCTCCAACACATAACACCTATACTTGCATCACTTCACTGGTTACCAATACAAAGCAGGATAATATACAAAACAATAATAACCTCATTTAAAGCATTAAACGACATGGCGCCGATTACCCTATGTAATCTAATATGCAAAGAAACACCTAAGCCTACTAATAGAAAAGAACAGTTAAATAAACTAAAGACCCCGAAGGACTTCATAAAAGCACATAAATTGACCAACAACAGAGCCTTCTCACACATAGCCCCAACTATCTGGAATTCCCTACCAGAGGATCTACGTTCACTAACAGAGATCTTGGAATTCCGCAAAAAATTAAAAACTTATCTATTCACTAAACACTACAATACCATGGAAAACCTTGCATTCAACATAGACAAAGGATAATCAGGTAAATGACCACTTAAAGCACAAACCTCCCACCTAAACGGACAACACTCAGCTCTAACGAATTGACGATCCTATCTCTTATGCCCTAATACCTACGCATGTATATAGTTGTATCAGTTATGTACTGTCTTACGTATATAGATACTCCACTTTGTTAGTTAACTGTTTTTACACGGTCCCAGTTCAAAAACTCACCTTGTTTATTTTTGATATGTTAAGATGTTCTATGTAAAATTAAGATGTTCTATGTAAAACAAACTTAGCTTTGTTAAATGTTGTTGTTTGTACACCGCAACTGATCTCTGGAAGATGCGGTATAAAAATGAGTGTTAAATAAAAAATAAATAAATAAATCCCATTACCAGTGCTAGCCTCCCCTAATCAGCCCAATACCAGTCCTACCCCCCCCCCCATCAGCTCATTACCAGTCCTAGCCTCCCCTAATCATCTCCTTTCCAGTGCTAGTCCCTCCTCAACCCCATTACCAGTGCAAGGCTCCCCTAATCAGCCCATTACCAGTCCTACCCCTCCATCAGCCCCAGTCCTAGCCTCCTTTAATCAGCCCATTTCCAGTCCTAATCTCCCCAATCAGCTCATTTCCACTGCTAGCCCCCCATCAGTCAATTACCAGTCCCAACCCCCCATGATCAGTCCATTCCCAGTCCTAGCCTTCCCTAATCAACTCATTACCAGTCCTAGCCTCCCCCCCCATCTGCCCATTATAATTCTAACCCACACTGTCTTTCCCCTCTGTCCAGCATTTATCCCCCATCTGTCCAGTATGTCCCCCTGTCTCTTCCCTTTGTCCATGTCAGCCCCTCTCCCTCCCTCCATGTCAGCCCCCCCTCTGTCCATGTCAGCCCCTCCCTCCCTCCATGTCAACCCCCCTGTCCATGTCAGCCCCCTCCCTCCCTGCCTCCCTCCATCCATCCCTCCATGTCAGTCCCCCCTCTGTCCATGTCAGCCCTCCCTCCCTCCATGTCAGCCCCCTCCCTCCATCCATCCATCCATCCATCCATCCCTCCATGTCAGCCCCCCCTCCATCCCTCCATGTCAGCCCTCCCTTCCTTCCCTCCATCCATCCATGTCAGCCCCCCTCTCTCCATGTCAGCCCCCCTGTCCATGTCAGCTCCCTCCCTCCATCCATCCATATCAGCCCCCCTCCCCCTTGTGAGCACCGTTGCAGGTTCCCTGCTCCCCTCTCCCCATGTCTGTCTCCTTCTAGCGCACAAGTTGCCGCTGCTGCCAAGTCTGCTTCTCGGCAGCAGCAAACTCACCCCCTACCTTCTAATGCAGCCGCGGCTCCCTGCCTCTTAGGGAACCGTGGCTGTGCCTGTAAAACCATTGCGGAGCCTTTCTGTCTCTAAACGGGCTCCGTGCAGCATTGTCCCGCCTCCAAAGGAAGTGGTAAACAACTTCCTTTGGAGGCGGGACAATGCTGCACGGAGCCCGTCGAGAGGACCGCACCTTCAAAAGGATATAAACAGGATGGAGTCGGTACAGAGGGTGGCTACTAAAATGGTTAGTGGTCTTCATTATAAAGCATATGAGGACAGACTTAAGGATCTTAATATGTACACCTTAGAGGAAAGGCGGGATAGAGGTGATATGATTGAGATGTTTAAATACCTCCATGGCATAAATGTACAGGGTGAGAGCCTCTTTCAATTGAAAGCAAGTTCTGCTACGAGGGGACATGGGATGCGGGTGAAGGGGGATAGATTCAGGAGTGATATGCAGAAATATTTCTTTACGGAAAGAGTGGTGGATCTGTGGAATAGTCTCCCAGTAGAGGTGGTAGAGATGAGGAAAGTATCTGAATTCAAAAAAGCATGGGATAAACACAGAGGATCTCTAAAGGAAAAAAGGGGACTGTTGTAGTTGTTAATATGGAAGGACAGACTAGATAGGCCAGGTGTTTTTTTTCTGTCATCATATTTCTATGTTTCTATGTTTCAGTCCTTCAGCAATAACACTCACAAATACATTGAACAGTACTGGTCTCAGGACCGATCCCTGGGTCCTGCCATTAATCACCTTCCTTTCATCCAAGTGAGTTCTGTTTACCATCACCTTCTGTCTGTCAGTCAACCAATTTCTGATCTAGTTCACCACCTTGGGACCCATCCCCAGGCTGTTCAGTTTATTGATAAGCCTCCTATGAGGAACAGTATCAAAGGCTTTGCTGAAATCTAGGTAGATCACATCCATCTCATGTCCTTGATCTAGTTCTCTGGTCACCCAGTCAAAGAACTCAATCAGATTTGTTTGGCACGATCGTCCTTTGGTAAAACCATGTTGCCTCAGATCATGCACCCTATTGGTTTTGAGAAAGTCCACTATTGTCTCTTTCAAGAGTGCCTCCATTACTTTTCCCACCACTGAGGTAAGACTTACTGGCCTGTACTTTGTCACTTCTTCCCTATTACCACTTTTGTGAAGAAGTAACATATCAGCCCTTCTCCAGTCCTGTAGAACTTCTCCTGTCTCCAAAGGTCTATTAAAAACATTCTTTAAAGGCCTTGTAAAAACCTCTCTGAGTTTTTTTCAGTATCCTTGGGTGTATCCTCTCCAATCCCATGGCCTTGTCCACTTTCAGATGACTGAATCTCCAAGTAGTAGTAGTTTCCCTTTTTGTGATTTTTTTTCTTCATATTTGATGCATTATCAGTAGATTGGGCATTAACCTTCTCATTTAAGGCACTTCAGTTTCCACTAATTGGGCACTCTCATTTTCCAAGGCAAAGAAGGCATTATGCAGGGATATCTCTTGATGGAGATGGTGTCTCCATGTTACAGGTCGCAATCTACCAGAGCCCATTGTAATCCATTTGTTCCTGGGCTGTTTGATTCTTTGTGGGAATGGTGGTGGATTTATTTCACCTAGAGGGGGTATATTTAGAGGGGGTATATTTAATTGCAGCTAATTCTTCCTTAAATAGAATCAGTTCTTTATGCATAGCAGATAACTTGAGTCATATAGGCTCCAAATGATTCTTCTTAGAATGAAGGCACCACAGCTATTGCATTGAATACACGACATGCTGATTAAGACGGTTATAAAGCAGTTCACAGGCTACTTGCAATGGTAGTTGAAGGAAGGGAGAGCAACCTCATCCCCCAGCACAACAACACTGCTGTCCTGGCCTTTCACTTCCTTACTGTCATTTCACTCTGTTCAGTAGCATTCTGTCAAGTCTATAGGTTAGGAACTTGCATCGTCCTTTCATCTTCCTGCCTTCCCTCCTCCCACTTGGAGTGTATATGTGCATATACACCCACAGCCACATGCTCCTACTACTGCCCACCGGTCTCAAGCGCTCATACACCTACCTAGATTAGTAGCCCAATGCTTCCCAGTGGAAAAATTACCAGCTCAAAGCTGATATTATTTTTCCACAAATAACACAGGTTGCGACATTCACCACAAGCTGTGTTATTCGATTTGCATGCTAATGAGTTGTTTTGGGGCAATTTCTCCAAATAGGTTAGTTTTGTGTATACCATGGCTGTCATGAACCTCATTCCTAAACCAGAGTATGTGGAGTATGACCTCATGTTTACTGTTAATATTCTGTGAAGTACTTGCATCATGCCAAAGAGCTCCTCCTTCTGGAGTTTGTAAGATGTAACATGTATGGGTAATTTACCAAGGTGTGCTTGGAAATTCCTCTTAATCAAGCTTGTGGCACCCAACACGATGAGAAATATCTTGGCATCTTTTTGCTGTTTTACACTTTTGATGTTTAACGCATGTTAAGTGACAAATATTGTGCATTATTATTTTCTTAACACACACTTGTAACTACAACCCTCTGCTTTTTATCTTATCCTTTTTTTGAATAATGCCTAACATTCTATATGCTTATTTGGCAGCCAAAGCACACTGGGCTGAAAATTTCAATGTACTGTATTACCCACAATGATTCCTAAAATGTTTTTGGGTGCCGACTATTAACTGAGAATCCAGCATTTTGTATCTGTATTTAGGATTATATTTCTCTATGTACCTCACTTTGCACTTGTCCACACTAAATTCTAATGTCATTTGGAGGCATAATAGCATAAATCTCACACACCATCAACAGTTGGTTAGCTATGCTCAATCCTCTATTGTTAAGAAGTTCATAATCTAGCAATGTTTTCCCCTCCCATCTTTTCCAGTTGAAGAACACGAATAACTTGTACATCCTATGTTAGCATGTTTTCAGTTCCTTGTTTTATGTAAAACTGTTACTGTTTTTTTGTAAGCCGCTTTGACCTGGAGAAAAGCAGTATAGAAAAATAGTCAAATAAATAAATATCTGCAATTCTTCACACTTCTCTACTGTTTTAACACTTTTCAATAATTTTCCAAACTTGATCCACTCGTTCCTTTCTCCAATTATTTATGAATGTGTTAAACAGTTCAGATTCCAGTATAGAATCTTGCGGCAATCTACTATTGACCTTTTTTCCATTTGTAAACCTGATCATTTAGTCCTACTCTCTATTTCCCATCTTTTAGCCAGTTTCTAATCCCCAATAAGATATTGATTCCTATCTCATGAGTTTTTAATTTCTTGAGGAATTTCTCATGAAGGGCTTTGTTAAGTGGGTTCTAAAAACCCAAATATAGTATGGAGGTCATATGCATGTAAGTAGGGGCTTTAGAAGTCGCTTCTTACATATGTATATCTGCAGTGTGTTCTGATTTCAAGGGGCATTGATGGAGGCATGGTGTGAGTGGCAGGGGAATGCAGGTGTATTACAAAATATTTCCCAATCAGCATTTGCATCTCTGTCAATCATGCATAATTTGAACTAACTGCTCATTTGGACCTGGGGTTTTGGGGAGTGAGGGACAATTATGCTTATTCTTCAGGCCTTAAAAACACCTAAAAAAAAGCCAAAAAATTAAAATGTGGAACTGGGCATGTTAATTGACTTTTACCATTTGGCCACGAACCAAAATAAAAGAATCATCGGTCTATAGTTCCCTGGATCATCCCTGAAGCCCGTTTTGTAAATCGGTGTTATATTGGCCATTTTCCAGCCCTACTATACTGTGGCTGTTTTACAGTAAGTGATAGGTTACAGATTACTAGTAACAGATTAACACTTTCATGTATGTGTTCTTTCAGGTCTCTAAGGTGAATACCGTCCATTCCTGGTAATCTTTTACTTTTTTATTTTATTTTTGGTGAGATTTTCAAATATATATCAAGCATAACATTTCTATAGAAATAGACAAGGCAGTATCAAAAACAATATACACTAGGCAAAAATATCAAGAAATAGCAGAAAAAAACCTCCCTATCCATCAAGCCCTCAAACTAAGGGGGAGATCTTCACCAGAATTGGTTAGGAAAAAGGCAAAAATACAGCCAACCTAAAGCTCAAGGATTTATGGTGTCTAAGACGTGGCAGACAATTGGCTAACAAGAATTAAGAAAAGAAACAAGTTGGGCCGGTTTAAAGAAAATATAGCTAACAGACTGATGCTTAATTATTTATAAGGGAATTTAAAAAACAAGAAATCTCCCAACTGCATATCTGTGATTTTTTTCTATTTAATTTGCCAGTTTACTTTATTACATCTTCTAGATGTATAGGGGGTCATTCTGACCCGCGTTTAGCAGGGCTGGACATCCAATCCGGACATCAAGACCCGCTAAATGCCAGGTTGCCAATCCGGAAGACAGAGCTCCCCGCATGTATAGGTAAGTTGTGCGGCGATTTTTGTTCATGAGTGGGAGGGGGTGGGCCGGAGCAGGATCGATGGCAGGGAGTGGGCGGGAACCTGACCCCGGACAAAGAAGGCCGATTCCGGGGTCGACCCTGTATGTCCAGGGTCAGCCATTTGCACGAGGGACTTATTCCACCTCGGAGGTAGAATAAGTCCCCCTAAATGGAGGAGGATGACAGATCCAGGGCCAGAAAGGAAGGTGAGGGGGTACCAGGGGTTCCCCACAGCCCGACCCTGGTCACGGTGGCCCGAACGGCGGTCGGGCTGTGGGGAAAAGAACTTTGTTGTGGCTGCCGGGGATCGTGGCTTCTGCATGGAGCTGCAGTGCCATGGCAACAGTTTGCCATGGCACCACGGCTCCACACAGGAGCCTAGCTGGGCTAGTCGGGTAAGTGCCGGGACATCTGGGGTGCCTGAATTGGGCACCCAGTGTTATGCCACAATTTTGCTCCCATGAGAGCAGAATCAGGTGCATTCCCAGGCCGCACATCTCTGAACTGGCCTCATAGTGATTTACTTAATTGCTCCAAATCATCACTTTCAAAGAAGGTTTTGAGTGTGGTTATGATCCCAACATCTTCCTCAGTTATGACCAAAGTAAAAAATTCAATTAGTTTCTCTGTTGTTACTTTAGTAATTCTGATTATTTCTGATCATCTAGCAGCCCAACGAACTCCCTTATGGGCTTTTTATCTTGAATGTACTTGGAAGATTTTAGTATTAGTTTTTGCTCTTATGGCAAGCTTCTTGTCAAAATCTCTCTTGGCCTGCCTTATTACTCTTTCACACCTCTGACTTGGCAGTGTTTATACTCATCACTATGTACCTCATTTGGGAATGCTTTTCCTTTTCTGAAAGACGCCCTTTTTGTTCTTTCTCTTTTACCTCATCATTAGATTATTATAGGGGAATTTTAGAAGGGCATTCAAGTGCAATCTGGGACGTCTAAGCCAGACCATCTAAAAACAAAGCAGGCACATCCAGGAGAAGACATGATCTCGGAAACATGGATGTACCTGACATGGACAACTGTGAGGGCATCTACATAGATGCCTGCAGAACCATATTTCAGAGCCTGGATGCCTAGGATAACTAATGGTTAGAGTAGTGGACTAGGAACAGAGCCACTGGGGTTCAAATCCCACTGCTGATATTGTTGACATTTGGCTGAGTACTGTGGATGATGGAATGTTACCTTCCCTACACCTGAATGTTTTTCAATCAAAGCAAGCACTTTTCAGGTTCCTGGAGCAAGTCTATACTTAGACACGATGCCAGACATCCATGATGTTTCTGAGAACAGGCAGAGATATCCAGGTTCCTGGGAATTTCTCCACCACACCCCTTTCAGACTTGGATGCCCCAGAGCCAGCTTCTAAAAGGCTTTGGATGCCTCTATGCCTGTTTTCAGATGTCCAAAGCATGAATAGGACTTCGAAAATGATCCCTTTAGTGTTTGATCTTCTTTAACCATATTTTATTTACGCTTCCAAAATGGTGCTTTTAAATAATGTCCAATCCTCAGGCAAACCTTTGACCCTAGCAGCCATTCCTTTTAACTTTTTTAAAATTTCAGCATTTTATCATAGACTCCTTTTTTAAAATTAAATGCTAAAGCATTCATTTTCTTTAGTGTTCTACTTCCAGTTGTTATGACAAATGTGATTACATTGTGATCACTATTTTCAAGTACTCCCACCATCAATACCCCTAGCACCAGGTCCTGCATTCCAGTAAGGACTAGATATAAAGTAGTTCCCCCTCTCATTGGTTCCAAGATCAGCTGTTACATGAAGCAGTCATTTATGTTGTCTAGAAACTTTCCCTCCCTAGCATGCCCTGATTAGACAGTTACCTAATCAATATTGTGGTAAATGAAATCTCCCATTATTATTGTATTACCAACTTTGTTAGCTTTTCTAATTTCTGTTAGAATTTTACTGTCAGCTCCTCATCCTGTCCAGGTGGATGGTAGAGTTCCCCAACTATTATACTCCATAAAGATTCCACATTGCATTTTGTTTCCTACAAGACTTTTATCTTGTTTGACTATGCACCATCCTTAACATATAGCACCACACCTCCACCCATTTGACCCACCCTATCCTTTCACTGTAATTTCTAGAATAGTATCAGAGTGCTCCATTAGTTTTCCCCCTTCCACCAGGTCTCTGAGATGCCTATTACATCTGCATCTTTATTTTGTGCCATATATTCTAACTATCCAATTTTATTTTTTAGACTTCTTCAATTTGCATATAGACAATTTAAGGTATGTGTTTTTTGTCTGTATTCACTTCCTGCTTAGCAGTCAGTAAATTAAAATAAAACAACATGAGCTAAATATAAACAAAATCAAATATAATGCAAAGAGTAATTGTTTGGAATATTTCAAAGATTAGGAGTAAGACCCAGGAAAGGGAACTGAATGCTGGATTCACTATGGAAAGTTCTATAATCATGTACTGAGGATAAGAGAGAACCAGGGAGGAATAATACAAACATTAAGGGCTGAAAAATTGGGATATATGCTTGAGAGTTTGTATATAAAATCAAGGAAAAAAATATATTTCATAAAACATTATGGGGTCATTCCGATATCCGAATAGCAGGGTTGGATGTCCAGGCTGGACATCCAACCTGCGCTCATCCCTGGGACCATATTCTATGCCTTTGGCTCCCCGCACGTACAGAGCCTTTGTGCGGGAAAATGCTAGATGGGGGCAGGAGAGGGCGGCACCTGGGAGAAGCAAGGGCGAGGCGGGGGTGTAGCCAGGAATTGTACATCCCCTAGTGCAGAGATGGACGCCCACCTTATTCCAACCTGAAGGTGGAATAAATACCGGGCACCTCGCCAAATTGTGAGCCCCCCAACTCCATTGCACAGCTACGGCACAGCACCAGCCACCTGATCCAGGCCTAGGGGGGCAAGCTGAGGGTCAGATGGCGGTATGCTGGCCATACTCGCTGTCAGCATTCCTTGTCTCTGGCTGGATATGTCAGTGCCATGGTGATGAGATTCCATTATAAGAACATAAGAACATAAGATATGCCATACGGAGTCAGACCGAGGTCCATCAAGCCCAGTATCCTGTTCCAACAGTGGCCAATCTAGGTCATATGTACCTAGCAGTTTCCCGAAAAGACACAGGTTCCGCAGTGCTTGTACTGGGTCAAGCATTGATATCCTGGGTCCCTTCTTAATAATGGTTTATGGACCTTTCCTCCAGGAACTTGTCCAAAGCTTTTTTGAACCCAGCTACACTAACAGCCTTTACTACATCCTCCGGTAACAAATTCCAGAGTTTGATTACACGTTGAGTGAAAAAATATTTTCTTTTATTAGTCTTAAATAGTTTACCCTGTAGCTTCATTGCATATCCCCTAGTCTTTCTATATTCTGATAACGTAAACAATCGATCTATGTTTACCCGTTCCACTCCGTTCATTAATTCATAGACTTCTATCATATCTCCCCTCAGCCGTCTCTTTTCCAGGTTATAGTTCTCACGTTCTCTGTTTCACTGTTCATGAAACCTGTTTAATGTATACCAAGTTTATTGTCCTGTTCATTGTAAGCACAGATCAATTATTTGAGACGTGTAGTTTTTATGTTCATTGTAAACCGCACTGATGACGAATAGCGCGGTATAAAAGAAACTGTAAATAAATAAATAAAGAGCCCTAACCTTTTTAGCCTTTCTTCATAGGAGCATCCTTCCATCCCCTTTACCATTTTGGTGGCTCTTCTCTGAACCTTTTCTAATAACGCTATATTCTTTTTAAGATACGGCGACCAGAATTTCACACAATATTCAAGGTGCGGTCTCACCATGGAATGATATAGAGGCATTATAACATCTTTTGTTTTATTTTCCATTCCTTTCCTTATCATACCTAGCATTCTATTTGCTCTCTTGGCCGCCACTGCACACTGGGCCGAGGGTTTTAACATGTTATCCACAATGGCGCCTACATCTTTTTCCTCGGTGGTGATTCCTAATGTGGAACCTTGCATTGTGTAACCATAGTTTGGGTTGTTCTTCCCTAGGTGCATAACTTTGCACTTGTCCACATTAAATTTCATCTGCCATTTTGATGCCCAGTCTTCCAATTTATCAAGATCGTCTTGCAATTTTCCACAATCCTCTTGGGTTTTAACAACTTTAAATAGTTTTGTGTCATTTGCAAATTTGATAACCTCACTCGTTATTCCACTTCCCAGGTCATTTATGAATATGTCAAAAAGCAGCAGACCCAGCACAGATCCCTGGGGTACACCACTATTCACCTTTCTCCATTGGGAAAATTGGCCATTTAGCCCAACCCTCTGCTTTCTATCTTTTAACCAGTTCTTGATCCACAGTAGTACACTGCCTCCTATCCCATGACTCTTTATTTTTGCCAAAAGTCTCTGATGAGGGACCTTGTCAAAGGCTTTCTGAAAGTCCAGATACACTATATCAACCGACTGACCTTTGTCCACCTGTTTATTCTCACTTTCAAAACACTTTACAGATTAGTAATCATTGATCTTCTTTGTCTAAAGCCATGTTGGCTGTCTCCCATTAGGCCATGACTATCTACATGCTGAGTAATTTTATTCTTTATGATGGTTTCTACCATTTTTCCCGGTACTGACGTGAGGCTCACCGGTCTGTAGTTTCCCGGATCACCCCTGGAACCCTTTTTAAAAATTGGTGTTACATTGGCGATCCTCCAATCTTCAGGTATTAGAGATGATTTTAATGATAGTTCACAGATTACTAATAGCAGGTCTGCAATCTCATATTTCAGTTCTTTCAACACCCTTGGATGTATACCATCCGGCCCAGGTGATTTGCTACTCTTCAGTTTATCTAATAGTTGTAATACATCTTCCCGATGTATCGATATTTCCTTCAATTCTTCCGCACCTTTAAATACCACTTCATACCAGCCGAAGCAATGAGTGGTGGGGACAGGAAGCCTCCAGGACATCTCACTGCTCAGAATAAGGTGCATGCCGGGCCGTCTAAATGCCTGATTCTGCAACTGCGGGAACGTGTTGCTCCCACAGTTGCAGAATTGGGTACAGATTGGCCCTGTCCATCTTTTGGGTATCTGGACGGCCCAGACCTGCACATATGGAATTGGCTTCTAAGGGGGTTATTTTAGAAGCCCTATTCATCATTTAATGTGATAATCATCCATTTACATAAGTAAATCACAGCCCACGTGTAAATGGCCATTTTAGAAAGGGGCCAGTTTACACGTGGATAACCATACCATCTCAAAAATGCATGGGGGCAATTCAGGGGCATAACTCTACATGTGCAACCCTCATTTCCTATAAGGGATCAGGACTGTACCAAGCTAGTAACGTGCCCTACGCAACTTGTGAACCTGCTCTTTCTGGGCTTTCTGAAAGCCCAGTGATGACATCAGCACCCCTTCTGTACTTGCGCCCTGTGCGGGTGCACCGCTCACACAGCCCTTGGTATGGCCCTGTAGTGGATACATGTTTAAGTTCAACAATGCCCAAGTTCAAATTTACATCTGCTCCCTGGCACGATTAGCTATTAAAAAATTATCATTTCAGCCGCCCACTTACAGGGTGCATTAAGGGAAATATCTCCTTTAATCCCTTAATATTTATTTCTGCTTCCATCCTAAGACAAGAATAGAGGCTTCTGCAGGCAATTATGAGTAGCTGCACATTCTGTTTGCAAAATGGCCTGGATGCATGTGTAAATGCTGACATTTGCATGTGCACGTCTTGAAATGCTATCACATACATGCTCCAGGCTTTCCTCTGTTGACATTTCCCATGTGTATATTTGTGAAATATCTCCTCCCACTGCACATAGATACAGATCCCCATGCATGCCTGCACTTCCTCCTTTCCATGCCTCGCTATTCACATGCATCTTGAGAGGCAGAGATACATCTATTTTATATCGACCTCACCCATGCACACTCTCCCTTCTAAGGATGGCATAGATTTTCACAAGGCTTTTATCCAAGCAAAAAGGTGCAGGTACTCATATGCAGGGCTCTTTTAACAATACATGAGGGCCATGGGTCAGTTTTGGCAGATGATTAAAAAGATTCTGGTACGCAATACCACTAAGTACCCTCTCAAAAAAAGCCCTGGATTTGCAGATGTTTGCACATCTCTCCCACCACATAAGTGACCTTTCTGAAATGTGCCTTTAAAGAAAAATATTTCATTAAATCCAATCTTCCAGGCCTTAGTCATCCCCCACTTCGACTTCGCCAATGCCATCCTACAGGGTCTACCGAAAAACACGCTGTACCCACTTCAGCTGGCTATGAATTCTGCAGCCAGAACACTACATGGTGCTTCCATGAGGGAGCACATAACACCAATCTTGAAGCACCTACACTGGCTCCCAGTCTACTATAGACTCATCTTCAAGATCCTACTAATGACCTTCAAGGCTATCAACAGACTCACCTCTACGTCCATCTCAGATCTCATTCTTCCCACTCCCTCAAATAGAACTAGAAGATTGGTCTCAGCCAATACCCTATGTATCCCTAGCAAGATTACAAAATCCCTGCCAGCAACAAGAAAGAGAGCCTTCATGCTCTATGCCCCTTCGTACTGGAATGCGCTACCGCCTGACATTCGGGCAATTACGGACCTTACACAGTTCAGGAAGGCACTGAAACATCACCTCTTCCTGCAGCATTATGGTATCACACAGCAACCACCTAACTGCAGTCACCAAGACACATACACCAAACTCCCTACTATGCATGCACCCTGTATGCCACAATAGGACATTCAAACCCCATCTAGAGCATGTATATAACTACCTAAAAGCTGTAAAATACCTTAACCCAGATCTTGTATATAGTTCCCCCAGTTAATCCAAGTTGAATGACCTTGTTTTCTGTAAGTCCAGCACGGGCGTTCACCTGTGTCTGAACAAAGCTGATGTTATCTGTAAACCGAGCTGATACCAAAGAGTGCGGTATAGAAAATAAATAAATTTAAAAAATAAATAAATAAATAAAATATTTTGCCATAAGAAGCAAGTTTCTCGAGATATGAGAACCCCTGAAGGAGTGGGCATTAGCTCATTTTAGTGCAAGCCCTTAAAAAGTTAGAATCATTCCATATCATGTGTCTCCCCTATAGTTTCCTTCATTGGAGATAGCTGTGGCCTATATGGTTGGTGGATATAGGAAAAAGCTCACTACAGCCTTGGTCTACATCCCATAAGCCACATTTATTGTTGCCGTTTTCACCTTACATTCAACTTCTAAAAACTACTGCTACTAATACTTATCATTTCTATAGTGCTATGAGTCATACAGTATACAGTGCTGTGCACGTACACATAAAAGACAATCCCTGTTCCAGAGAAATTACAATCTGTTAAGACAGGCAAGCAGACCAATAGGGGAATAGAGAATTGTTAAAGGAAATGATCAAAATACACATGGGTGTAGGCAGGAGAATCAGGGGGTCAGGATCCAAAAGCAGCCTCGAAGGTTTTAACCTGGATTTAAATAGGACAAGATAAGGAGCCTGATTACTGACCCAGGTAGTCTATTTCAGGCATATGGTGCAGTAAGGTAGAAAGAGTCTGGAGTTGGCAGTAGAGAGAAGGACAAAGATAAAAGTGATTTGCTTGATAAATGGCGTTGCCAGGGAGGGGTGTACGGATAGATGAGAGAAGAGACCTCGGTAGTGAGGATCCACAGAAGTCACTTGTTTGTGGCAGGGTCCTGAAAATTCTCTTTCCAAATTGGAGTAAGTGATTTGTTGAATCCCTTCATAAGTGTAGTAATGTGGGAGGATGCCAGCAATATGGTCAAACAGGAGGTGTTCCTTTGATGATGTAATGTAAGTATAAAAACCCCTGTTTGAACTCAAATTTGTTATGAAGTTGCTGGAGCTTGGGCTCTATTGAGGGAGTCGGAGGAAAGGTTGAGGGGGCTCTAGGAAGAGAGCTTCCATTCAAGTTCAGCTAAGCCTTGGATAGGAAGAAGATGTCTCACAGGCCAGTTCGATCTATATCTGAGAAGGAGCAAAGGGGTAACTGCCTGCCACACCAACTCCGTATATGGTTATCCTGGACTGAAGGAGAGAGTGCCAGGACCACCAGTGAGAGACTTCCAGTCCATGCAGTTAGGGTGGAGGATGGTGCTTTATCTAACTCCACTGTTTAGGATTCGCAAATCCTTCTTGTGGCTCCCACAGTCAGGTTTTTCAGGATACGCATAATGAGTATGCCTGAGATTTATTCGGATTTGGATTTAGATTTGTTGCTTACTTTTTTCCAAATTCAAGCTCAAGGCAAGTTACAAGTTGTACCTGAGGCAATGGAGGGTGAAGTGACTAGTCCAAGGCCATTGAGCGTGTCAGTGAGAAAAGCAGGATTTGAATCCTGTTTTCCTGGCTCTCCCACCGAATAGCTATTCCACTCCTTCATGCACTGGATCACAAATGTATGAAAAATGATCTCATTCATATTCATTTCTGAATATTCATATTCACAAATGTATGAAAAATGATCTCATGCATATAAAGTCTGGGGAAATATATATAGTATTTAGTTTGTAGCAAGTACAGTGGAATCAGCCATTTTAGAAATGAATATGTTCCAAAAAAAAGAGCAGCATCACTCAGAGTTTTGAACATACAAGCAATGATTTTACAACCTACACCAGCACTTATGCATAAATGCCAGATTTTTCAAAATTGTACATCCAAGGGGAATCAATTATAGAGCCAAGATACAAACTCTACAAACTCTAATGCGTACATTACAATAATTAATGCATCTGGATTACTGTAATACATTATACCTAGATTTACGAAAGGTCATTTTTCAGAATGCTGTTGCCTGTATAGTTGCAGGTCAGAATGATTATATGCACATTACCCCAATTTTGTATTCTCTTCAATGGCTTCCCATTACATGGAGGACAAAAACTTAAAATGTTAACATTGGTTCACATAGCGTTAAATAATGAAGCTCCTGCATGTCTGGCAGCGACATTGCACTTTTATAGACCCGGGGAAACTTTAAAGTCTGAGAGGTGGAAATTCCTTGATGTTTTGAGCTTCCACCAGATTCAGTTCAATGAGATACGTGCAAGGATGGTTTTAGTGGTAGCTCCTACACAAGAAATACAGGGTAGAAATGATGTCATACCATTTAGGCACAAGCTTAAGTCTTTTTTTTATTTACATAAGCATTTCCATACTTTGGACATATCATGCGAAGAGAAAGACATAATGCTTGGCAAGTTAGAAGGTCACTGTAAAAGAGGAAGAGCGGCAATGAGATGGATCGATACAATAACAGTAGTTATGGACACCACTCTATTAACAATGAGCCGCTTGGCTGAAGACCAAACAAAGTTTAGATCAACTATCCAGAGGGTCACCAGGAGTCGACACCGACTCCACGGCACTTAACAACAACAAACATTTCCAAATTATGAGATACAGTAGGATTACATTTTTAATTTGTTCACAGAGCAGAAATTATTATGCTAATATAATTACAATGGTAGACATTATATGCTTTTGATTTTATGTGATGTCCATTTTTGTTATTTGGATTTTTAAGTTTTGTTTAATGTTTTAATTGTGTACATATATATTGCACTCCACTAAGACCATTGGATAATACAAACTAGAAGTACAAATAAATAAATACATTTTGTATTTTAGAGGTGCTTTTAAAATTAGAGTTATAAATTCCCCCTCTTTCTCATCTGCAAACTCCAGGTCCAAATGAGAGGTTAGCTGACACAGGTACTTTGCCACAGGTGCAAATGCCGACATCTAGAATTTCTAAATGATGCATGTATTGCCATTATAAAAATGGATATACATACAGACTTCTCGGGCCTGCTAACAATATGCCCACAACACTCCCCCTTCAAAATTGCATGTGCTGTGGATCTACACGTGTAAAACTTTCTAAAAACACTATTTCGATGCATAGAGCATTTACATGCGTAGATGCTACTATTTACACCCGCCAAAGCCGCGCAAGCCTTCTAAAGTGATCTCCTTTGTGTCTGCAGAAAAAGCCGCTAAACTTAGTACCAAGCTTTCGTCTAACTCTCTAAGCTATTAGGGATGCCAGGGACACTTTTGATGTTTAACTTCCAACTCTAAATACTCTGGGAACTGCAGTCTTATGTCATAAAACATAAAACACAGCAATATAATACCCAGCATGCTCTGGAAAGAGAATTTAAACATGAGAACTGGCTAAAAGCTTTCCTGGTGATGTGGAGCAAGTAGGAGCGAACAGGGTTTGATTGTTTTTTTTTACCAGATGGCTCTTTTAGTGCATTTAGAACAGGGATAACAGGGAGATACTCCAATAGGTGAATAACTTTTAAAATACTGGTACATGAAGAATTTTCTCTTTCTACCAAATGACATCCACTGCAAATACCTCTGTTTTACCGTGGCTAAAGTAGAAGCATATTAAAGTGGATTCAGCCATTGTATCTGCACAATTGATTTTACCTGATTAGTTTCTGACTAAGGGGTATGTTTACTAAAACCCCGGTAAAGTGCGGGCCGCGGTAGTGTGCGTGTGCCATATAAGGAGTGGGCGGTTCGTCCTGAAAAAGAAAAGCCGGAATTTAAATATGTGCTAAGGTGCGCGGCGCCCATATGCGCCCCGCACATTATTGCATGAGATGGCTGCGCGGGAGGAATAAGTGGCGTGCTGATGTGCAAGCAGAAGAGCAGAACCACAGCACAATGGTTAAGGCACCTACCAATGGTGCAGGGATCAGGGGTTCGATCCCCACAGAGCCCATTAAAGACAGCTGGCTGAGGTGTTAATTTAGGAGGCATTGAAATAATGGGCATCATAAGGTGGCGTGCTAATATTTTTGGCGGCATATTAATACTGGGCGGCATAAGGCGGCGCGCTGATGTTTATGGAGGCATTATAATACTGGGCGGTATAAGTGGCGCGCTGATGTGCAGGAAGAAAAGCAGAGCCACAGCCCAATGGTTAAGACACTGCCCAATGGTGTAGGGATCAGGGGTTCAATCCCCCAAAGTGCCCAATGAACAAGGCTGGCTGAGGCATAACATATTAAGGGGAAGATTGCTTTAGGAGGCATTTTATTCATATTTTAATTATCACTACTAGCAAACGCACTCCCAAAGCGTGTTAACATAAGGTGCCTTATAAGGCACATTTTAAAGTGCACTGTCAGCCAAGGCACCCTAGAATGTTGCTTATAGGGCGCTTTAGAGGGTGCCGTATGAGGTACCGGAAGGTCAGTGTACTGGTTTTTATGGCAGCACTGTGCAGTTTAAGGAATGAAATGCATAAGTAGGTGCGCTGACAGGCAAGGAGGAGCAGCAGTGGAGCACAATGGTTAAGGCACTGACTGCTGATACAGGGCTCATGAGTTTGTTCCCCAGTGTGCCTAATACGTAAGGCTGGCTGTGGCATCAGCTTTGCATTGTACATATTTTGGCCTGCAGCACTTTAATTTTATGTTATTAATTGCTGCCAGCAAACACGCCCTCACGTGCCGTAATTGAAGGTGCCGTATAAGGCACCCTATAAGGCACTCCATAGGGCACATTAGAAATTGCACTGTCCGCCACAGCACCCTGAAATGTCCCCTATAGGGCACCCTATAGGTTGCGTCACAGGATATTGTATAGTGCACCTTATGTGGACGGGAACCATAAGGTGCCCTATAGGGCGCCCTATAAAGCACCCTCAGAGGCACCTTATGGGTACAGTACGCTGAGGGTGTTTTTGCTGGCATCAAAATATGTACATTAAAAAAGATGCATTGGACAACCCTATCAAATAATCCCACTGTGGGTTTGAACCCATGACCTCGGGCTTCAGAGGCAGTGAAATAACCATTGGGCTACAGCTCTAAAGCTGTTAGTAAGTCCCTGGATGGCTGCAGAGAGCATGCACGTCACCACACAGACAGTCTGCTGTGGTCACCAGGATAGGGTTAGCCCACCCATACCCATGATGCACTGCACATGCAAATCAGCTGTCCACAGATTAACACAAGATGGGCAATGCACCCCCACAGCACCTCGGCCCGTTAGAGGGAAGTGACCATGTGCACCCACACACCACCTCGGCCTGGTAGGGGGTACTGACTGTGTGTTTTACTGGCACAGAGTAGCTACACACCATCACATTGTGCGGGTACTGTGCTCACCCTGAGGGTGCAATGAGGCACCCAGGACCAGGTCCACAACACCTTCCATGGCTGAAAGACGCTATGCCAGAGGTCCAAAGCAGTGTTAATGTGTGGGATAGGTAGTTCCTGCACTAAACACCTTGGATATCTCTGTCTGACTCAGTCAGGTGTAGCCCCTATGGATCCTTAGGTGGGCCATGTACTCCCACCCCACCTCCAGTGCCGAGGGTGGCAAACAGGGCTTCCTATCAATAGATCCACAGCCTACCTCCCTGCAAAGGTGGCAGTAGAGGGGTCCATCAACCCCAGTACTGCTGAGGGGCAGACACCCCACAGGGCAGTCAATGCAGCTCTATACACATCCATAACACAATAGCAGACAGATATTAGGCCTGGATATGGTGAGCTGCACCCCACCACTATCTGATATTCTCCTGCAGCAAGTCATCAGCCACTGCACCCTGCAAGCTGCAAACAGTGTGCTAGTTAGTCCACAGTGCATGTTCCTAGTGGAGATGCATGCACCCAGAACTGAGATGTCAGCATACACAGCAAGCAGATAAACCAGTGACTGGGCCCCAAAAGAAAACCCTTATCTATCACATGAGAGAAATACTATATAGCACTATGGGGGTGCCTAGCCATGCTGTGGTCACTGCACAGTCAGGGTGAGAGTGATCTCTCAGCAGGACATACTGAGGTCACCCTGTCTGTGTAGGTGGTGGCTGGGCACTAAAATGTCCCAGTCAGTGCCCTATGCCCTGTGCAGATGCACCCTGGCCAGGCCACCCTGTCCGGTCTATACCCATGGTACCTTGCTCCTCATTATGCACATTGGCAGCCCAATACTGGCAACATTGCTGGCAGTGTGGGCTGTGGAAGGTGTTTGCAGCCACCACACACTGGATAGGCAGACAGCCACCCCCACACCTATGCCAGCATTGTGCTACTATAGAGGAGTCCAGCAGCCATACCCACCACACCAGTCCTAGGCACAGTACAGGCATGGATATGGTACGCACTACTGTTGGAGGTCACTCCCCAGGGTGGTAAACACTGTCAGAGACCAGACCTGCAGCGCACACCGCAGACATCACAATGATTGTTATGGTGGAGATCAATGAGCAAAATGTGCTTAACGTAGGAATTGATATCTGCCAGTTATCATGGGCAACGTTTGATAGCTGTGTACCATATACCCAGGTATAGGGTGGCAGTGCTACGGTATGCAACTGCTAGTATTGGGAGATACAGGCAGGGCCCAATGTCCTGCCTCTCCATGAGGCATTGGCCAATGGGGCCTGTGGGGGTGTGTGTGGGTGTGTCTGGCCCTGTTGGCTGCTGCTTTACGGCAGAGTGTCCCAACTCCAGTCCTGGTGTTCGGACCACTGTTCGGGTTTTCATGCTGTCCCTCATAGATATGCATGAGCTACATCAGCATACCATGGGGGTGGTGCATAGATATGCAGCACAGGCATCTTTATTAGAGGCAGCATGGATCCTGAATGGTGTGGGGGCCCTCCAGGACTGTATTTGGGAGACTGTGCTCTAGGTAATGCGGCTGTTTATGGTGTCTGTGTTGTGTGTGGTAAAATATCGGCGTATGAACCATGCGTATGTTCTCAGCAATTAAGGTTTGTCCGTACTATCACGGTTTAGTTGTAGGAAAAATATGTGGACTGGATTGGCAGTAGTTCCAGCTGGGCTTTGAACCTGTGACCTTCTGTTCCAGCACACACTGTCTGTGTGCACTGCACCACCGTGTTGCCACAGGTATGCTGTGTTCCCTGGGAAGTCCATGACTGTACATCCGACAGAGCCTGTCTGCTGCGGTGGACGGTGCCAGCCTGCACAGGCCTAGGCCACTGTCTGCTGTGGTTTGCAGCCACTGCCCCCTCCACCACCTGTACCCTTCCGCCACCATGCAGACATGTCCCTATCTGGAAAGAAGCATATGACCTGATTGAGTTGTGGCACTCCAGGACTGAATTTGGGGGACTCGGCTGTAGGTAATGCCCATTGTTATGGTTTGTGTGCGGTGTAGGGTTAAATATAGGTGTTGGAACCATGCTTATGTTCTCTGCCATACAGGAGTGTCTGTACTATCATTGTTTAGTGGTGGGTAAAACTATGGGGACTGGGTTGGTTTGAGCCCCAGCTGGGATTTGAACCTGTGACCCTCTGGTCCTACAGGCACTGGCTGTGTCTGCTGCACCACACTGTGGCCACAGAGATAGTACAGTCTCTGGTGATAGGGAACCTGGCCGCACGAGTCAGACACCCTGCTCTGCACAATTTTACTGTGGGCTCGTTTACCTTGTCTGGGGACAGGGGTGCAATTAAACCTCAAAACTGACCTCCAAAAAAGGGGAAAAAACCAAAACCAAGCTGGGCAACAGTGATATTAATGGGCAACATGAAAAACACTCCCAGGAAAGCTCCATTAAAATGCAATGCTTTTTGAACGGGTCTACGGAGCGTAGACCCTTCCAAAAATCATTTCTTTTTTTGGAGCTTTCCTGGGAGTGTTTTTTATGGTTGCCCATTAATATCACTGTTGCCCAGCTGGGGTGTAATTTATTTGGAATTTTTTGTGGTCATTTTACATTTATATTTGCTGTTTTGTTCTGTGCACATGTATCACACTGCTCACGTTTTGCAGGTTTCCCCGGTTTTGCTGTACATTGCTGACGGAAATGGTTTCTCTTCCCTTTAAATCGGCTCTAACGCGAGGGTTTCACTCGCAGTATTTTTAATGCCGACATTCAGCCCCGCTCCTGTGCGGGGAGCCTCTCCCCTTCCACTCTCCACCCATTGACCCCGTCCCCCTGCCCCTCGGGAGCCTTCCTCCGCCCTCCGTAAGCGTTTCCCCACCTCTATCGCACATCAGCGCCCCGCACACGTGCGGCAACCCGTTAATGTGATGCGCACACGTGCGCGGCACTTAAGAGCTCTTAAGTGCATCATTAGCATCCGCTCTTGTGCGCCCCTAAGTCTCTACACCCATATAATTACCCAGATGCAAATTTTTGAAGCTTTTCGGGATTTTGAATCAGCCTTTCAAAATTAAAGAAAAGTCAGCTCAGTTTTCAGCTTGCTGCCTTTTAGTTCAGAATTGGTTGTTGCTGACACATAAGAAAATAAAAGGTGCAAAATGTCATACGTTACACTTAAGATCATGAGAGATGGAATATACATGCCTGCAAAGTGAACCATAAATGGCACAGTTCTTGGTTCTCTATATGTACACTAATATTCCAGCTATGGCATATTTTTTTTATAGAAATACTTGACAAAGTCCCTGCTATTTCACAGCACTATGCTATAGAAAATCTCAGCCCTATTAGAGACCTGCACTCCGCAGGTTACACAGATACTGCAAGCTGTTACATGATAGCTGTCAACCCTAACTTGTAAAGTCATTGTAATACTCCAAGCTTCATCAAAATTCTGTAGCAGATACAATAAAACTATATCCCCATCCTGTTTCATGTAAGCTAATGTTAACTCCAACAACAGGAGTCTTGTATTCCTTGCTGATGTGAGTGGGAATAAAGGATATGGGTTTTTTTCTGTTGGTTAATGTGAGATCAAAGCATACCCCATAAATATATGCAGTCCAGCCTAGAGGAGTCAGACCACTTAAAGAAGGATCTATGCAGACAGCATCTAAAGTAAAATAGATATTACATAACCATAAGACACACAAATGCAGAATAAAAAGAAATGGAAACATGAAATAGAAATTTACACTGAACAACAGCGAATAAAGAGTTTGATGTGTCGAACCATATTGCACATTGCAAAAGCATTAAAAGGTGAAAAATGAAAATATCACATGCAATTTTGTTTGCTAAATTTTGCTGGTGTTATCTGCTAGCTCTTTGTGTTTAATGTTTGTGAAGAACACTGCAAAATCTTTGCAAAATAGGTAATAAGCTGCATAATTACCTAAAGCAGCACATTACATATGTTTCTTTAGGCAATGTTTAGGACTGATTTTGTGGGATATAAATTTGTAAAATAATGCGCAAATTAACTTTGTTGTATGAAACTTTAACTACGCCTCCTGGAAGAAAGTTTTTTTGTCTTATAGAGGGGTAGCTACTAAGGTGCGGTAAAATCTTGGACTCATAAGGAAAGAAATGGAGTATAAAACCAAGGATATTATAGTGCAGGCAACAGCAGACAGCTGAAATGCGCCCCTTAAGCCATTGCGCCCTGTGTGGCTGCACCGCTCACAGAGGGCTAGGTACGGTCCTGGGTGGGGACATCCATCTCATGCAAGCTAGCATAAGGGGCATCCAGCAGTGTAACAAAATGAAAACATTCAACATCAGTGTTCACTGACATATTGTAAAATAAAGGGGACGCTAGTGTAGCTCCTTCTCCACAACCTCCAGATGTTTGCCTGGCTAAACAAGCACTTTTCAGATGCCTGTTCGTGCCTGGAGCAGGTATAACCTTAGGTAAGACGCCAGATGTCCAGGACACTTCTGAGATCAGGTGGGGACATCCAGGTTCTTTGGAACGACCTGGCCATGCATCTGCCATGCACAGATTTGGAATTCTCATGCTGGGGACATTCACAGACCCAGCTTCTTAAAACGGCTCTGAAAACGTCTCCGTCCTTTGGATGTCTCTTTGTCCATTTTCAGACATCCAAAGCATGAATAGGGCAACAGTGATCATAACATAATCAAAATTTAACATCATCACAGAAGGGAGGACCAGAGATAGTATTTAATTTTAAGATGGGGCTTATGACAAACTGAGGAAATTAACAAAAGCTAGAATGAGCAGTCACAAATGTTAAAAATTTGCAGGTTGCATACATGCTGTTTATAAATGCCATTTTCATGCATTAGAAAAGGTAAGAAGTAGACCAAAAACGCTGCCAGTAAGGTTAAATAGTGAGATGAAAGAGGCTATTAAAGCCAAGAAGGACATTTTTCAGAATACAAAAAGCAGATCCCAATTAAGAAAATAGGAAGTTAGATGTTAAGTAATAATAAGAAAATTTGAAATGAAGGTTGCCAGACATGCAATAACTCAAAATAAATTTTTTTAAAAATATATTTAATGAAAAAAGCCTGTGATGGAGCCAATGTAACATCCATTTTTAAACAGTGCTCCAGATGTTCACCAGGAAACTAAAGACCGGTGAACCTGACACTGGTACTTGGCCAAATGCTAGAAGGTATTCTAAAGATTATCAGGATGAGGCAGAGCCAACATAGCTTTGGCAAAGTGTAATCTTGCTTAATCAATCCAATTTTTTAAAAAGGATTTAATAGGCATATGGACAAGGGTTAGTCAATGAAAATAGTATATCTGGATTTTCAGAAAGTATTTCACAATCTCTAACAAAAGACTTACCTAGCAACATAGGGGCCCTTTTCCTAAAGATTAAGTGCCATTGTGCCCATAGAATTAAAAGCCAAAATAAAAAAATAAACATGAGCCCAGACCACCAAATTGAACACATCCAAATATCAGACTAACAAGCCAAGAGCAGAATGAATATATTCACAAACAAAAATGATTTATTGTTGGACTCTTTGGGGCATGTTTACTAAAAACCGCACAATTGCGCGCCGCACAAGAGCGCACTAAAAGCAGCACTTAAGTGCTCTTAAGCGCCCCGCACATGTGCGATGAACCCCCGCACACGTGCGCGGCACACTAACAGGCTCCGCACAAGTCCGGGCCCGCAAATGTCCGATAGAGGCGTGGAAAGGCTAACGGAGGGCAGAGGAAGGCTCCCGAGGGGCGGAGAGACGGCTGCAATGGGCGGGGAAGGGGAGGGGAGAGGCTCCTCGCACATTTACGGGGCCGAATATACAAGTAAAAAATACCACGAGTGAAACACTCGCGGTAGAGGGCATTTAAAGGGAAGAGAAACCATTTCCGTCAGCAATGTACAGGAAAACCGGGGAAACCTACAAAACGTGAGCAGTGTGATACATGTGCATAGAACAAAAGTGCAAATAAAAAGCGAAAATGACCACAACAAAAATATTAAAAATAGTACTTCAGCTGGGCAACAGTGATATTAATGGGCAACAACAAAAAACACTCCCTGGAAAGCTCCATAAAATTAGAAATGAATTTTGGAAGGGTCTACGGAGTGGAGACCCTTCCAAAAATCATTTCTTGCTATTGGAGCTGTCCTTGGAGTGTTTTGTATGGTTGCCCATTAATATCACTGTTGCCCAGCTTGGCTATCTTTTTTCCCCCTTTTTTTGCAGGCATTTTCGTGGTGTATTTGCACTTTTGTCCCCAGACAAGGTGAACCAGCCCACAGTAAAAATGTGCAGAGCATGGCTTCCGACTCCTTCTTGCCAGGTTTCCTATCTCCAGGGACTGCATTGTCTCTGTGGCCACAGTGTGGTGCAGCAGACAAAGCCAGTATCTCTAGGACCAGAGAGTCACAGGTTCAAATCCCAGCTGGGGCACCTGTCAGCCCTGTCCCCATATTTTACCCACCACTAAACAGAGATAGTAAAGACACTCCTTTATTGCAGAGAACATAAGCATGTTGCAAACACCCATATTTTACCCTACACCACTCACACACCATAACAATGGGCATTACCTACAGCCGAGTCCCCCAAATGCAGGCCTAGAATGCCACAACTCAATCAGGTCATATGGTTTTACTACGATAAGGACATGCCAGCATGATGGCGGAAGGGTACAGGTGGTGGAGGGGCAGTGGCTGCTAGCCACAGAAGACAGTGGCCTAGCCATGTGCAGGATGGCACCATCCACTGCAACAGAAAGGCCCTGTCGGATATACAGTCATGGACCTCCCAGGGAATTCAGCCAACCTGTGGCAACACTAAACCGTGATAGTAAGGACAAACCTTTATTGCTGAGGGCATACGCATTGGTAATACGCCTATCTTTTACCACACCGAGCACAGACACCATGAACAGGGGCATTACCTAGAGCAGAGTCTCCGAAATGCAGTCCTGGAGGACCACACACCATTCAGGTTCCATGCTGCCTCTAATACAAATGCCTGTGCTGCATATCTATGCACCACCCCCATGGCATGTATATGTAGCTCATGCATATTCATGAGGGACAGCAAGAAAACCCAAACAGTGTTAGGCACACCAGGACTGGAGTTGGGAACCTCTGCCGTAAAGCAGCAGCCAACAGGGGCAGACACACCCACACCCACAGGCCCCATTGGCCAATGCCTCCTGGAGAGGCAGGACATTGGGCCCTGCGTGCATCTCCCAATACTAGCACCTGCATACCTTAGCAATGCCACCCTACACCTGGGTATACGGTACACAGCTCTCAAACGTTTGCTATGAGTACTGGCAGATAGACATTCCTACGTTAAGCACAGTTTGCTCTTTGAGCTCCAACATAACAATCTTTCTGATGTCTGCGGTGTGTGCTTCAGGTCTGGCCTCTGACAGTGGTCACCACCCTGGGGAGTGACCCCCAACAGTATTGTGTACCATATCCATGCCTGAGCTGTGCCCAGGACTGGTGTGGTGGGCAAGGCTGATAAACTCCTCTATAGTAGCACAATGCTGGCATACGTGTGGGAGTGTGTGTCTGTCTATACCAGGGGTGGGCAATCTCAGTCCTGGAGGGCCGCAGACCAGTCAGGTTTTCGGGATATCCCTAATGAATAAGCATGCGATATATATGCATTACAGATATCCTGCCAATCTTACTGGTCTGCAGCCCTCCAGGACCGAGATTGCCCACCCCTGGTCTATACAGTGTGTGTTGGATGCAAACACCTTCCACAGCCCACACTGCCAGCACTGTTGCCATTATTGGCCTGCCAATGTGCATAATGAGCAGCAAGGTACCATGGGTATAGCTCAGACAGGGTGGGCTGGCCAGGATGCATCTGCACAGGGCATAGGGCACTGCCTGGGACATTGTCGTGGCCGGCCACCACCTACACAGACAGGGTGACCTCTTTCTGTCCTGCTGGGGGATCACTCTCACCCTGACTGTGCAGTGACCACAGCATGTCTAGGCACCCCCATAGTGCTATATAGCATTTCTCTCATGTGATATATATGGGTTTCCTTTTGGGGCCCAGTCACTGACATCTGCTGGTGTGCACTGCCATCCCAGTTTGGGGTGCATGCATTTCCACCAGGACTAGCTAGGAGACTGTTTTCAGCTGGCCTGTGTTGTGATGGAGCACCTTGCAGGGTGCAGCGGCTGAAGGCTTGCTGCAGGAGAATATCAGATAGTGGTGGGGTGCAGCTTAGCATATCCAGGCCTAATGTCTGTCTGATATTGTGTTGTGGAGGTGTATAGAGCTGCTTTGACTGCCCTGTAGGGTGTTTGTTCCCCAGCAGGACTGGGGTTGATGGTCCACTCTACTACCACCATTGCAGGGAGGTAGAATGTGGATCTGTTGATAGGAGACCCAGTTTTTTCAACCTTGGGTGGTGGTACATAGCCCACCTAGGTGTCCATAAGGGGTTCCCCTGACTAAGACAGAAAGTGATATCCAAGGTGTTTCTGCAGAAACTACCTATCTCACAGATTAATACTGCTGTGGAGCTCTGGCATGGCCTCTTTCATCCATGGAGGGTGTTGTGGACCTTGTCCTGGGCGCCTCTTCACACCCTCAGGGTGAGCACAGTACCCGCACAATGTGACGGTGTGTAGCTACTCTGTGCCAGTAAAACACCCGGTCAGTACCCCCTACCAGGCCGAGGTGCTGTGTGGGTGCACACGGCCACTTCCCCCTACCACGCCAGGGAGCTATTGGGGTGCATTCCCCATCTTGTGTTCATCTGTGGACAGCTGATTTGCATGTGCAGTGCATCATGGGTACGGGTGGCCTAACCCTATCCTGGCTACCACAGCAGACTGTCTGTGTGGTGACATGCAGGCTCTCTGCAGCCAGCCAGGGGCTTACTAGCAGCTATAGAGCTGTAGCCCAATGGTTACTTCACTGCCTGTGAAGCCAGAGGTCATGGGTTCAAGCCTACAGTGGGGTAATTTGCTAGGGTTATCCAAAATCTTTTTTATTTAATGTACATATGTTGATGCCAGCAAAAACACCCGCAGCGTACTGTACCCATAAGGTGCCGCTGAGAGTGCTTTATAGGGCGCCCTATAGGGCACCTTATGGTTGCCGTCCATATAAGGTGCACTATACATTACCCTGTGATGCAACATATATGGTGACCTATAGGGGACATTCTAGGGTGCCTTGGCGGACAGTGAACTTTAACATGTGCCGTATGGGCCGCCTTATGTTAACACGCTTTGAGAGTGAGTTTGCTAGTACTGATAAATAAAATAGAACTAATATGCCCCCTACAGCACTCATCCCCATGATACATTATGCCTCAGCCAGCCTTGTTCACTGGGCACTGTGAGGGATTGAACCCCTGATCCCTGCACCATTGGTCAGTGTCTTAGCCATTGTGCTGTGGCTCTATTCCTGTGCTTGGATATTGCCGCACTGCCTTAGGCCTTCATGGCATAGCAGCGCACCACCTTCTGCTGCCCAAACCGCACAAACTTAACAGCGCGCCGCCTAATGCCCACTATTTACAGTGCTACGCCTTATGACACCCACACCTAACAGCGCACCGCCTAATGTCGCCCAAAATTAACAGTGCGCCGCCTTATGCCGCACAAAATTAACATGCCTCCTATAGCACTTTAACTCATTATAGTTATTGCCTCAGACAACAGCTTTTGTTGAGCACAATGGGGGATTGAACCCATGGCCCCTGCACCATTGGTCAGTGTCTTCACCGTTGTACTACGGCTCTGTCCTTTTCTGTGCCCAGCAGCGCGCCACTTAGCCTTCCCACACGCTAATGTGGACCCCGCACATTAGCGCGATGCGCACAAGTACGGTCGCTGTCTCCCGGTTTTTTCTTTTCTCTGCCTGAACCGCCCATTCCTTATATGGCACAGGCACACTACCGCGGCCCCGCACAATTTCGGAGTTTAGTAAACATACCCCTTTGTTTAGAAGGGCCGTAGCCACTCCAACAACAAAGTTTCCTTTTTTGATATTTAAGACGATGAAGATCGCCACAAACTGTGTAAACACCACCAAGTGTAACACAAATCACTTAAAGGAAAAGTGAACTTGACTTATTTCCTCAATGTCCATTCCTCCGCGACTAGAAAAGTACCAACAGTACTGGCTGTGCAGACCCAAGTAATTAGAAAGCAAACCCATCCAATTGAAACTGAATTGACACAGAACTATGTTTCGAGCTCTGGCTTATTTTCTTGAGCGGTGCTTCAGGCTCCAAAGAACGAGGGTTGTATGCGCCAAGGATCTCAAGTAATCATTCACAAAGACAGTCAGCATAGAATTAAAAGGGATTTGGGCACTTACATGCATTAACTTTCTTAACGCATGTTAAAGCCTTTATTAAAAGGGCCCCATTGTAGCATATGTTACTATGTAAATCTTATCAGACAATTAAAATGTCATAAGATAGGAAGCATTGTTTCATTATGGATTGGCAACAGGCTAAAAGACAGAAAACATAGAGTAGGACTAAATGGTCTTTTACCTCAAATAAGAAATTTAAATTGTGGAGTACCCTAATGATCTGTACTTGGGAAAGTATTATTTAATGTAATTATAAATGATCTGGCAAAGACAGCAATGATTAGCGTGATCAAATTTGCTGATGACAGAAAATTAGTCAAAGTAGTTAAATGATGAGCCAGTTGTTTAAGACGTTCACTGTAATATTCTTTGAGTTTCATGTAAACCGCCTTGTGCTGTAATAGTTCATTGAGTTCCTTGTAAACCGTTTTGATTTCATGGATAAAGTGGTATATAAAACCTAAAAATAAAATAAATGCATTGTGAAAAATTGCAGTAGGATTTGGTGAGACTGGGGGGGCCGAGCATCTTAATGATCCTCCAAAACAGGCACTCATGCTTTTGTGTGAAACACACCTAAAGAGAAGCTCCAATGGTTTTCAAAAGAAGGAGCTGAAAAGGTAAGAAAAAAAAGATAGCATCCATAAGCTACAAGAGATTGCTGAAAGAAGAAAGCTAAGAGAAACCTGGAAAGTAGTCAGGAAAGCAAAAATGCAAATGGAGGAAAAATAGCCAATACAGTAAAATAGGGGATGAGACATTGTTTAGGTATGTTATTGTTAGGACAAAGTATAAAAGTGGCTTTGTGAGACTCAGAGGTGAATGGGAAAAATATGTGGAGACTAAGGAGAAAAAAAAAGCAGAAATGGAGTCTGTTTGGTGTCCACTGAAGAAAGACAAAGAGTAGGATGACAGAAAATAAACAGAAATAATAATGGAAGTAAGGTAGAACTCTAACAGTTTTCAGAAGACTGTATTCATGAGGATTTAGCTAAAGTAAAAAGTCAACAAAGCAATGAGGCCATATGGTACAAATCCAAGAGTACTGAGGGAACTTAGAGAAGTTCTAGCAGCCCCAATCTCTAAGCTGTTCAACACTATTTTACAGTCAGGTATGGTTCCAGAGGACTGGGGACTGTGGTTCCCCTTTTCAAAGTGGAAGCGAGGAGAAGACTGGGAAGTACAGTTCAATTAGCCTGACTTTAGTAGTAAATAAATTATTAGCATCATCACTATAGAAAGGATAGTGCAGTTTTTGGAATCCAGTGGTGGCCAAGATTCCAAAAGCCAGAAGGATGCTGGGTGCACCAAGAAAGGAATGGCCAGTAGGAAAAAAGAAGGTGATATTGCCCGTGATCAGACCTCAATTGGAATACCGTGTTCAATTCTGGATACCACATCTTCAAAAGGATATAAACCAGATGGAATCCGTCCAGAAGATGGTTACTAGAAGGATCAATGGTCTTTATCCTACAGCATATGAAGACAGACTTAAATTTCTAAACATGTAATCCAGGAGAAGAGATGGATACTGGAGACATGCTAGAGACATTTAACTACTAACAAGGGATTACACACAGACACTGGATGAAGTTTATACTTGTACATACTGTATGAATATAGCAAGAAAAAAATTGCACCGAATGTTAGATTACTATTATTATACAAAGCTGATCAGTAAAGTATATATTGGTATACCACTAAGGAGTATTTCCATCTTCTCGCTCTTACTGAAACCTAGCTCCTCCCTGATGATTCTGCTTCGGTTGTTGCCCTCTGCCACAGCGGCTAGCATTTCTCCCACTCTCCTCGTCCCAATGGCCATGGCGATGGTGTTGGGTTTCTGCTTTTTTACAAATTTCAACCCCTCCTTTTCCCTCAATCTTATTTCTGTCTTTTTAATCCCTTACCTCTCTGGATCGCTGTCATCAATAGACCCCCTGATAAGTCCTCTTCTACCTTCCTCACTGATTTTGACTCTTAGCTCTCCTTTTTCCTGAATTCTTCTTCCACCTCCCTTATTCTTGGTGACTTTAATTTACATATTGATAACCCTTCTGACCCCTTACCTCCTCTTTCAACCTCCAGCTTTGCTCTTCTGCCCCCACTCATCAGCTTGATCACTGCCTTGACCTTGTTTGCTACTCTAATTCTTTATCTTCTAATTTCCATACTGCTGCTCTTCCCTTATCTGATCATCACCTGTTATGTTTCACTCATTAATCCCCCCTCAATCCCCATGTTCATTATTCCCTTCTGACTTCTTACACCCCTTTCCCTGGCCAACATCTTCTGCCTTCACATTCTCTCCCCCTCCCCCCCCCCCCCACCATTGTCCAAGATTTTTGTTGTCACTCAACCCACTCCCTCCCAGTATCCCACTGTGTCTGTGGCCTTTGGGTCTCTCTGCTGTCCCCTATCTACCATTACTCTCCTCACACCTCCCCTCTCTTTCTCTCTCCCCCAAGGCAACATCTTCCTTCCCCCTCCCCCCCTGGTAAATCTCCATTCTATCACTCCTACTCACCGTGCAACATCCCCCCCCCCCTTTTTCTTCTCAGCAAAATTTGCTTCACCCTATCCAGAATCTCCTCGCCCTCCCCCCCCCCCCCCCGGCATCAATTTGCTATTCAGCCTCTCTTTTCTTTATTGGCTGAATGCCACTGATGCTTGTCTGGATGCACAACAGTGGGCCACAGTAATAGAAGAGCGAGAGTGCAGGGTCATTGAGTCTGCATGCCCTACCCACCCCTCAGAAACAGGACGTGTTTGTCTGAGGAGGTGGGACCAGCAAAGCCTTTTCGCTCTTCTATTGTCGCTATTGCACATCCAGGAAAGTGCAGCAGCATTTAGGCAACAGAGAGGAGGATGAGGCAGTTGAGAAGGAGGCGATGGTGGCAGCAGGTGATGTTTGACTGACAGGGAGAGAACTGAGGCAGCCGCAACAGGCGCATGTTGGGAGCACTCTTGCCGCTCTCCATAATCTTCTGCCTGAGACGGCTGCCTCACTTGGTAGAGACTAGTGCCACTGTGCGATGTTTTGCCACTGGGCCTAAGACTGATGCAACACTAAGCTCTAGCCGCCCCCTCGGAACCGCCGCCCTGTACAAGTGCACAGCTTGCACAGTGGGTCACACAGGCCCTGATTGGTGGGCAGAGGCTTCAGAAGTAAAGGGGCATGTTTACTAAGCCCCACGCTAGTAACAGGCATTTTAATTCCATTATTAGCATGTGGCACCGCGCTAGATGCAGGGTCGTGTTACTACCACTACGAGGAGCAACTACCACCACCCATTGTACTAGGAGTAGTTTCTCCCCAACAAGTGCTGGCAGTTTAGGCTTTCAAGGCCTGGGCTCGCGGCCCCATGGCAGGAAAACCCATGCCATGCCCAGGCACCACCCAGATACATGCTGCTGGTAGTGCAGGTATTTTAGCACAGAGCCCTGTGCTACTTTGTAGTGCATCACCAAAAATACATGCTAACCCCATGCTGCCCAAGTAGCGTGCTTTAGTAAACATGCCCCAAAGACTTTTATGTTGACTTAAAGGAATGAATCAGTGTATGAGGACCGCAAGGCAGCATGACGGAGTCTCAGACCTGGAAAGATACAGCTGGGAAAAGGTCTGTAGGGATTAACTGCCTAGAGAGCAATTCCTGGCCAGGGGATAACTCTTCATCAAAGTTCTTTGATATTTTCAAAAAGGAATTGGTTTTGCTTCTGGACCCCAGAACAACAACCAGACTGGACAATGGAGCAGCAATTCAGAAGAACATGGAACTAAACCAACCACAGCCAGCATTTTATTGCAAAGTTTGCCAACTACTACAAATATTACAAAGAAACCCCCCCAAGTTCAATGACACATAAGTTGCACTCAAAAAAGGAAGTCATTGAACATCCCCACCAGTAGCTACCACTGGAGATTATTAATCCCACAATCTCTATTTTTGTCGGGGGCTATCGGTTGGAGAGGAAGGACTGCACCATTCCCCTCATTACCGAAAGAACCCTTTTAATCAAAAAAGGCCACAGCGTGCCCAATCAACTTATATATTTTCACCGCAAACAGTACTTATCTTAAGCAGACAAAACCAATGTCTTTTCCAGGCAAATATTGTCATCCACAGCTTGCCACGACATGAATGTTTCGGGCCCCACCGGGTCCTGTCTCAAGTGGTATCTCGCCCAAACAATCGCCCAAGTGGCGAGATACCACTTGAGACAGGACCCGGTGGGGCCCGAAACATTCATGTCGTGGCAAACTGTGGATGACAATATTCGCCTGGAAAAGACATTGGTTTTGTCTGCTTAAGATAAGTACTGTTTGCGGTGAAAATATATAAGTTGATTGGGCATGCTGTGGCCTTTTTTGATTAAAAGGGTTCTTTTGGTAATGAGGGGAATGGTGCAGTCCTTCCTCTCCAACCGATAGCCCCCGACAAAAATAGAGATTGTGGGATTAATAATCTCCAGTGGTAGCTACTGGTGGGGATGTTCAATGACTTCCTTTTTTGAGAACTACTACAAATAAACACCTCATGCAAAATTTCTCAGCCAACTAGATGAATGCCAAATGAAAAGGGAGAACACCTCAAAAATAATATTAGTTAAAAGAAAAACAGATATGAAACATGCAGCAGGGCCCAGGTTACGTAGGAGCCTGCTTAGTCCCTATTTGATAAAGACACATAAGTGCCTCTGCATCATTACAAAATACTTGTGTTAATGGCAGAAACTGTGCCTCGAAGGCATGTGTAAATGGTTGCGTGTAGAGCTCATAAGCATACATGTTGATTAAAGTATTTTATAATTGAAATGTGTATTTGCAAATTTGACCTGTGGACCGCCCAGACAGCACCCCTGGCTATGCATACCGGCAAAATGGGCTCCTTCTTGATAAAGCACGAACATTTAAGCAAGCTGGCATTTTATAAAAGGCCTTTAACCTGTGTATGTAGTCATATGCATGAAAAAGTTACTCACAAAAAGCTAATCATTGTGCGTATTTTCATAATACTTTACCTATAGCCCTGTCATATTTTTAAAGCAATATCACATAAAATGCGGCTGACATGGGAAGGCAGCAAAGAAATTAGCTTCCGAGTAGACTGGCGTTCAGTTCACACAAGGATCTGACAAGAAGCCAATTCTCCTACAGTATCAACAGGTTGCACTGCCATGACTTCAGGGTACAGGAGAGAACTGTGAAGCTAATAGTGGCGGACACTTACACAGCTGAGGATGTCCGAGGGAGATAACAGTGAAAGGAAAGTCACTTCAGTTCACTGTTTAGCTGTGCAGTACTGATCAAGAGAAAAAAATAACCACCCTTCTCAAAGGCCTGGGAACAGAGTGAAGCTGGCAAATGGGGAGGGGGGGGGGGGATAAATGTTAATAAGGGTTAAGACTGGATAAATTATTTTGATAGACTATTGTGAGAGACGTTCAGCAGGATGATTTGTTTTAAAGGCTGTTTTATTAGGTTTTATGATGTATTTTTATATTTTATGTGTATAATATTTTACTTCTGTTTAAAACTGACTCTATTTTGAATGTAACCCTTAAACTCTTCAGGGTTAAGCAGGCTATAAGTGCCATTTAAAATTAAATTAGATTAAATGGATGAACTAAGCACAGGTCTGATCAAGGAAGCTGTCATCAAGGCAACTGTTAGATCAAGGCACTGATGCCACTGATAGCAAAGTGAAATCAGAAGAATTTATAACAACCTCTGGCTTTTGAGGACTGCAGACAGGTTTCGTTTTTTGGAAATCCGCAAATGACTATTCGTCAAATATATGTGCATAGATTTGGTTTTAGCTGGGCTACCCTGAAAACAAGACCTGGCTTCAGCCCACGAGGACTGGATTGTGTACCCCTGATTGAAACTGAGACCTGCTGGACTGCGCTGTCTTTGCAAACTCTGCAGTTTTATCTGTTTATCTTGGCAGCTGGATCTGATGTGTAAACCACAGTTTGCGTGTGTGCTTGAGCTTCTTCAGGGCAGTTCATTTTAACCTCTAAAAAATGACTGTAAAATCAATTTGCTTCAACAATTATGAACCAACTTATGAAGCAAACCATTAACCCAAAGATTTAATATCCTGCAAGTTCTGTAAGGAAAATATCCCACAGTTTAAAAAAAAAAAGAACTGTACCAGGAATAATGTGTGCAAAAAAAAATACTGTGGAGCTTTTGGTCAGTTCTTACTACTACTACTACTATTTAGCATTTATATAGCGCTACGCACGCAGCGCTGTACAGAAATATAAGCAAAAGACAGTCCCTGCTCGTTAGAGCTTACAATCTAGTCAAGACAACACAGAACTCCGCGCGCAGCGCTGTAGAGGCACACATACAGGAGAGCTCGTCGGAGTCTTGCTCGTCCGAACTAACAATCTAGTTGAGACAGTACAGAGCATTAGTCAAGCAAAGCAAAATATGGTCTTTACAATTCGGCCATGAAAATTGACTGGGGTCAGGTTGAGATGAAGGAAAGAAGTCAGGATCTGAAAGCAATAGTGAAGAGGTGGGTCTTCAATCTGGATTTGAAGAGGGACAGTGAGGGTGACTGGCATATAGGCACAGGTAGGCTGTTCCAGGCGTAAGGTGCAGCTAGGTGAAAGTCGGGAGTTAACGGTGTGAGTGAAAGGCCTAGATAGAAGTAATTTGTTAGCAGAGCGAAGTTCCCGAGGGGGGATGTAGGGAGAAATAAGAGATGAGAGGTATTGAGGAGCTGCAGAGTGAATGCATCTATAGGTCAGCAGGAGAAGTTTGAATTGGATGTGGAATTGGATCGGGAGCCAGTGAAGCGACTTGAGAAGAGGAGTAATGTGGGCATGGCAAGACTGGCGGAAGATTAGTCGAGCAGCATAATTTTGTATAGATTGAAGGGGAAAGAGATGGCTCACGGGGAGACCAGCAAGTAGTAGGTTGCAGTAGTCGAGGCGAGAGGAGACTAAGGAGTGGATAAGCATTTTGGTAGTGTGTTCAGAAAGGAAGGGGCGGATTTTGTTAATGTTGTAGAGAAAGAAGCGGCAGGTCTTAGCTACGAGCTGGATATGTGTGGTGAAGGAAAGAGAGGAGTCAAAGATAACCCCCAGATTGCGGGCCGAGGGAACAGGAAGGATCGTAGGTCCATCCACGGAGACTGAGAAGGGGGGAAGAGGAGGGGAGCAGTTGGGGGGAAAGACAAGGAGTTCAGTCTTGGCCATGTTCAATTTCAAGCGGCGATGAGACATCCAGGCAGAGATGTCAGAAAGGCAGGTAGAGATCCTGGTCTGGATTGCTGGAGAAATATAAGGTGTAGAGAGGTAGATCTTAAAATTAGATCTTTTGAACGAGAGGACCACAATATCATAGTTTGGTAAATAAACCTACATTTGACTGCATTTTAAAAGTATTTGAATTTTATGTGTTAATTAAAATGGTTATTTCTTCTCCATGTGGAAGGATGTACAGCAAGGTGCACTAGTGTCTAGGGTTTATTTCCCCTAGAGTTACATTTTATTTGCTGAATAAAGGTTTGTTTGCACTATCACCCCATAAACAGGGGTGGAACAACTCTTAACAAACACAAATCAGTGGAGCTGCCAAGGAGAAGGAAGGAGTGAAAGGGAAATGTTCAATGCACCATGACTACATTCTCCAACCAGAGCTCGAGAACAACATGTCAAATTTCCTCTCTTCTCCCAACCCCATAACCTTCCTCTCTTCTTCCCATTCACAAAAGGCAAAGAGCACCTAGCTGATTTCTGGCCTCCACATATTCAGGACTCCAGCTGAGCATCACATAGATAGGCTGAGGCCAAAAGCACAGCTCAGCAGCCCACGAATATCATGACTGATCACTCTCGGTTTTACAGGGCTCAGTGTTCAGACGTGCCCTCATTGATGCAGGTACTTTTACCTAATGGCTTTCCATCAGTTCTCAAAAGACAAGTATATTTCCCTTTAAAAGCTGTCCCAGAAAAATAACCTACACAGATCTGCACCTGTTTTTTCCTACAGGAACTGGTTTTTTTGTGTGTGCTTACAATAACATATTATCATCTGTTTATCAAGGACACAAGATGGCAGCATTACAAGAGCTGGTGTTAGGAGCTTGGCTGTTGTTTCTTTCTTTCCTTGGTTTTGTTTTCAGTCAATTTTGGGGTAGAATGCTGAAGTGAAAGGGAAATTCTGGGAGGTCTCTCTTAATTCCTCCCTTCAGGGGCTACCCAACAAACTAGCATAATAGAACATTTAACCCTTACCCATTGTGGAGTATCTGTAGCAAATAAATCTATTCCAGAAGTAGAGGGAAGCTCACCCTAGCTAGACTTACAAATTATCTTGAGTCCAGATGGACAGAAGATATTGCAGCAATGGAGCAATGGTGGTGACTGACTCAGGGGAAGAAGTGCTATCAGATACCATGGCCAAGATTGTTTGTACTGTGCCTCAGAATAATAAAGTCCTACTGGAAGGCAGGCTAGCTGCTCGCATCTCTGGAGTATCCTCAAATGTAACTGGACTGTAGGCTCCTTGGGTATGGGGGTACATTCTATTGTTCCATTAATCACCAGCACTGTGTTGGCCTATTTGTAAGAGGTCCTCCCTAGAGTAGCCATCTCATAATATTGGATGCTGTCTGATGGGTGCTTGTGTCAAGGGAAAAGTCTGTTTCTTCATTAGTGATTGCATGTTTGGAAACTCAAGCAGGGACACAGTTTTTCTATGGCCATTAGTGAATGCAAGGAATAAATCCATCTTTTGGGTCAGAGGTCTAGCTACTCTATATGCCTTTTATACAATCGGGGCTGATCCAGGATAAATTAACAATACATAAGACATGGAAAAATATGGAAAATCATTTACAGGATCTTAATCTCCAAATTCTAAACTTCCCCAAAGTTCTATTATCTTCTCCAGTGACTCTGTTTAAGAGGTACCCAGGGTACCAGGAAAACTAGGCAGCCAACTAGTGTGGTAACTTCCAGGGGCAGCAAAGGGGGGGGGGGCATTCAAACTGAACAATAGATTTTGACCATCAGGGGAGGTGTAAAGCTTAAGACTTGCCTAGGGCACCCACACCTTGAACCAACTCTAGGGTTGGCCCTGGAGATACCTAAGAGATTTTGGAGATCCAGGAGGAGACAGCACCACCTGTTAATAAAGCCTTCTGCCTGCCAGCTAAGAAGAGAGTCTTGGAATGTGTGTTGGGTCTCCAGTTGGAAATGTGTCCATGAATAGACTGGAAATCATAGGGGTATGTTTACTAAACCAGGCTAACCGTTAACGCGGGCTATCTGCGACCAGGTCCCATTGAATAACATGAGACCTAGTTGCAGATAGCCTGGATTAGCCATTATCCCGGTTTAGTAAACAAACCCCATAGGCTACTGGATGGGTCAAGAGGGGATATGGCTAATAGAACTACGTTGGTGATGTATTTTGTTTTTTCCATGGACAGAGGTCATATTTTGAGACTGCATTTTTTTTGGAGAAGACATGTTGAATTTCTTGGACAAAAACTGTGGATCTTTCTAGACCTCTGTAAAACTTTGCAGGAACAAGGGAAGAAATTTAGTGCTATGCACCAAGAGAGGTTAGCCATTGGCACTTTCTTTCTGATGCAATTTCTTGTAAATGTATGATTAAGCTAGTGAATGCAAAATATGTCTTGGTTGAACCATTGCAGGTTCTATTTTGGATGCTCATAGACCATAGACTGATGCTAGGACTTTGTGATAGGACATAGGGATATGGACCTGTCAATGGAAATATTGGGTAACTTCCTCTGGGTTTAGTGTTCTCTACTTATTTTCTTTGTGCCTGCTTTCCAGGTATTTCTCTATTGGGTTTATCATGATTCGGGACTGTAGATGTATATTTGATTTCTTTATCTGGATATCTGAACATGTAATATTGTTCAGATTTACCTTGGCAATTGCTACATTTCCATGTCAAGTTGTTCACGTGATGATACTGATTTTTTTTTTTATTTTATTTATCAAATTTTAATGTATGTATTTGAAAATACAATCTATGGGTATTATTTTCCTCCCGTACCTAAACAGGCCTTCCTACTTTATCCTGCTGAAAGAATGTATATTGTTGACACTCATACATATGTAACTGGTAAGGACAGCAATTTTCAGACAACCAACTGACCTAAGTAAATGTCTTCATAAAACTGCCCTCATCTAGCACTGGAACGCTGCATCTGTGGTAATAAATAGATCAACTGCAGTGCCAACCAGACATTCTACGTCTTCTATATAGGCTGTCAAGCACCTCTCATCCTGTGCCTCTCTAGCTCATGCCAGGGTGAAGAGATAAGATGGGTGGAGTTAAATAAGCGCTGAACAGTCTGAACCTTCTTGGCAGCAGGTTTTAATATTAGTGCAGGAGATTGTGAGATTGTGAGTGTAACTACAAATTCATTACTCTTTCACCTACTGCTGGATACTAGACAAGTCTGAATCAAGTCGTCCTTCCACTGAAACTGAAACCTGTAAAGTTTGTTCTCCGTGCTTGGGGGACTTCTAACTTTTTCCAAACCATACCCCTTCTCCCCTTCCAACTCTCATCTGTCTCAGTATTCTGCTTCGCAAGCTGATTCCTCCATTATCATCTTCGGATTCTCTCATTCTTCTCTTCTTTGCATTGGTATAGTTTGCCTTCTTACTTTGGGGGAGAAAAGCATAAGGAAGGTATACCGGCAATGGGAACCGGGTGACCAGTTCACCATTAGTGCCTGCAACATTTGAGGAGGGCCCCACCCAAACTATGCCTATGCTTCTTTGAGCCCCACACTGCCATTGGTTTTCCTACTCGCCAATCCAATCTTTAAGGCCCCCTCTCATCTTTCTTCCACCCTTTTTTCCTTCTCACACTTTTCTTCTTTTTCACTGTTTCATTCTGCCCCACTTCCTTCTGTTTTTCACATTGTTCCCTGATTTCCTTCCCTTCTCCCCTTCTTTCATCTTTCTCTATTCCTCATCCCTCTTGCTCCCTTTCTCACTTCCTTCTTTTCACCCTTTACAATCCTTTTTTCTTTCCCTCACTTCTCACACATCTTCTGGCCTCCCTATTCTTGTTCTCCTCTTCTCCCTCTTATTCCTCTGATCCTGTGTTTATCATTCTTTCAAGTTCTTATCTTCTCATTTCCGTCCCTTCCCTCATCATTGTCCCATCATTGCAGCCACCAGCAAATAGCACAACACTTCTTAATTGTGTTCTCTCCTCTGCCACAAGGAAGATTGGAAGATGCAGAGGGAAAGGAAAGACAGAGAGAAGAGAGAATAAGGCACCAGAGAGAAAGATAGTATGGAGAGTTTAAATAATCAGAACCCTTATTTGCCACAGAGATATAGGTGCCAGATATACTACTTAAGCCCTCAGCTTCCCAGACATCTCGGCCCTTCTGAACACATGGAAATGCTGTCCTCGTTTCCTCGGTATTTTGACATTTTACTCCATTGCCCTGTCACAGATTAGAATATTACCTCTTCCTTCCTCTGAATTTAGGGGTGAAGTACTTTAAAGCAGGGAACAAAAGCAGCATCTCCAGCATGCTTGTGTGGAGCAGACAGACCAGACTAGTGTTAGAATAGAGCAGCTTGTACTACCCTGCATGTATCTTGATGTGAGGACTATGAGATAAGAACATAAGATATGTCATACTGAGTCAGACCAGGTCCATCAAGCACAGTATCCTGTTTCTAACAGTGGCCAATCCAGGTCACAAGTATCTGGCAGGTTCCCACCTTTAATATTTTGTGCAGTTCTGGTCTCCGTATCTTTAAAAGGATATAGCAGAATTAGAAAAGGTACAGAGAAGAGCCACCAAAATGTTAAAGGGGATGGAAGGATATCCCTATGAGGAAAGGCTTAAAAGGTTAGGACTTTTCAACTTGGAAAAGAGACGGCTGAGGGGAGATATGATAGAGGTCTATAAATTAATGAATGGAATAGAATGGGTAAACGTAGATTGGTTGTTTACACCATCAAAAAATAGAAAGACTAGGGGACACGGAATGAAGCTACAATGTAATCCATTTAAGACTAAAGAGAGAAAATATTGTTTTCACTCGATGCGTAATCAAACTCTGGAATTCGTTACCAGAGGATGTAGTAAAAGCTGTTAGTGTAACTGGGTTTAAAAAAGGTTTGGACAAGTTCCTCAAGGAATGGTCCATAAACCATTATTAAAGAGGACCCGGGAAATCCACTGCTTACATTGGGACGAGCATTGTGGAACCTGTGGCCCTTTTTGGGAACCTGCCAGGTACTTGTGACCTAGATTCGCCACTGTGTGAAACAGGATACTGAGCTTATTGAACCTTGATCTGACCCAGTATGGCATTTCTTATGCTCTTATGTTATGTTCATTATAATATCCTTTGTTTTGTTTTCCGTTCCTTTCCTTATGATTCCTTGCATTCTATTTGCTTTCTTGGTCGCTGCTGCTCACAGGGTGGAGGTTTTCAACATATTATCCACAATGACACATAAATCTTTTTCCTGGGTGGTAGCTTCTAAAGTGGTACCTTGCATTGTGTAACCATAGTTTGGGTTGTTCTTTCATAGATACATAACTTTGCACCTATCCATATTAAATTTCATTTGCCATTTGGACATTCAGTTTTTTAATTTATCAAGGTCCTCTTGTAACTTTTCACAATCCTCTTGCATTTTAACAAATCTGAATAATTTTGTGTCATCTGCAAATTTGATCACCTCACTTGTTCCTACAATTGTAAGACATCTTCCCAGTTTATCGATATTTCTTTCAATTCTGCCGATACATCATCTTTAAATACCATTTCAGGCATGGATAACATCCTTACATCTTCTTAGGTAATGACCAAAGCAAAATATTCATTCAGTCTCACCAGTATGGCCTTGTTCTCATTACCCCTTTTACCCCCTAACTGACTCTCTCACAGGTTTTTTGCTACTTATGTACTTAAAAATGTTTTAATTATATGTTTTAGGTTCATTGCAAGGTTCTTTTCAAATTCTCTCTTTGCCTGCTTATCAATGCCTTGCTGCTAACTTGCCAATGCTGATATTGTTTCCCATGTTTGTCATTTGGCTCCTTTTTCCATTTCATGAAAGATGCTTTTTTGGCAAAAACAGCCTCTCTGACCTCGCCTTTAAATCAAGCTGGCAGTTTTTTGGCCTTCCTTCTACTTTCTTGGTGTGGAATACATCTGATCTGGGCTTCTAAGATAGTACTTTTAAACAATGCCCATGCTTGATGTAAGTCTTTGACCTTTGCAGCTGCTCCTTTTAGTTTTTTCTTAACTATTTTCCTCATTTTATCATAATCTCCTTTTTGAAAGTTAAATGATAGTAATGTGGACTTCCTTGCCATCCTTCTTCATTTATTAAATCAAATGTGATCATGCTATGATCATTATTGCCAAGTGACCCCAACACTCTTATCTCTTGCACCAGATCCTGTGTTCCACTAAAGACTAAGTCCAAAATAGCTTAACCTCTTATTGGTTCATGAACCTTTTCTCAGTTCATGAACCTCTTGTCGGTTCTTAGAGATGAGTGCTTCTGTCAGAGCAAACCTTAAAGGAAAGACCTATAAGATGTTCTTAAGCACTAACCTTGTATGTGTGTTAAAGTTATTTGTAAACATTAGTCTCATAGCAAAATAAACAATAGTGAAAGTACCTAACCAGGCAGACTAGTAAGTTTCAGTTGTTCAAAAATTGTATCTGCAATGTGCAGGGCACAATCATTTTATACTAAAAACAGTTGTTTTATTGATGTTTGCTCATCTTACTAGCATGCAGTGGAAGCAATGATATCACCTCTTGTAGTAACAAACTCACATTTGGGATAAGCGTTTAGAGAATTTTTTGTATAAAGAATAACTGCACTTTACTAAACTTAAAAAATGTTTCTTTATTATCTCATGATAAGCACCTCTATTGGTGATGAAAGAAGTTGAAGCAACTTTGAACGCATTATCAATGATAAAAGCACCAGGTATTGATGCCATTCCCATTGAAGTATTACAGCGATTGGATACAGCTGTTGCCATACTTATAAGGCTCTGCCAGGAAATTTGGAAGACAACATCATGGCCAACTGACTGAAAAAGATCTGTGTTTATAACAATACTGAAGAAAGGTGATCCAATTGACTGTGGAAATTATCGCACAATTGCTCTGATCCCACATGCCAGCAAGATTCTACTGAAGATTATTCAAATGATACTACAACCATACCTGGAACGGGAACTACCTGAAGTGCAAGTAAGGTTCAAGAAAGGGCAAGGAATGCAAAACATCACTGCAGATGTGAGGTGGATCCTTGAAAAGACAAAAGAATGCCAAAAGGATATCTATATGTTTTCTGTTGACTATAGCAAGGCTTTTGACTGTATACAGCATGAGAAACTCTGGGCCCCATTAAGAAGTATGGGTATACCAGAGCACATAATAGTTCTCTTGCACAACCTTTACATTGATCAAGAAGCAACAGTTCAAATGGAACAAGAAGCTAGAGAATGGTTTAAAATCAGCAAAGGTGTATGACAAGGCTGCATACTTTCCCCCTTCCTGTTTAATTTATATAAAGAATAAATCATCAGAGAAGCAGGACTGTATGAAGACACCTGAGGAGTGAAGATGGGTGGAAGATTCATCAATAACCTTCACTATGTTGATGATACCACGTTACTGGCTGAAAGTGAAGGCAATCTGAAACACTTGCTTCTCAAGATCAAGGAACATAATGTTAAAATGGGTCTGCATTTTAACGTTAAGAAGACAAAGATCATGACAACTGGCAAAATCGATAAGTTCATCATTGATGAGAAGAAATTGAAATAGTGGACAATTTTAACCTGCTTGGATCAATAATCATTAAAGAAATGACAAGCAGTCAAGAAATACGATGACACGGGGCGGAGCCTGATGTCCAGCGGGTAAGACGCTTCGCGCTGAAGCTCCCGAGAGGCCTACTTAGAATCCTGACTTAATACCTATACAAACTTACTATTTCGCTCCGGGCTGACCGGGGTACCTCGGGGGGGATGGCGGCCCATAAACCAGCGCGCTTGGACTTCGGGTCTCCTTCTTCTTCTCACGGAAAACGTTCCAAAACCGAGGTGTCCTCCCCACAGAAGATGGTTCCATTTCGTGAAAACCCCGAAGTGCACCTGGAGATTTTGGAGGAACTACGCGGCGTGAAGGAATTGGTGCAGTCCAATGGAGAAGCGCTTCGAGCCCTGCGAGAAGACTTTGGAGTGCTCCAGGACCGACTTGAAAGTCTCTCATTACGGCAGGACAATATGGCGGGGGTCCTCGACTCGCACGCGGTGCGCTTGGGCGCACTGGACAAGGCTGAGCGCCAGATACAGAATCTTCAAAAAGAGTTAGAAGATAGCAATAATCGAGCCCGTCGCAACAATGTGAGGCTCATTGGAATACCGGAGGGGGTGGAAGCGGGAGATATGAGAGAATTCCTGCTCAAAACTCTTCCTTCCTTGCTGAAGATCACCTTTCACAAAGAATTGGAAATCGATCATGCACACCGTGTTCCTACCCACATGGCGCTCAACCGAACGACTCCCCGGCCTATTATCTTTCGCTTGCTACGATATCAACAAGTGGAACAAATTTTAAATGCTGCCCGGGCGAACCATCATTTGGAATTTGAGGGTCACAAAGTCTCCTTCTTCCCTGATTTGGCAAAGCCTACCGTTGACCGACGGAAGAAACTCCTTGCTTTTTCGCCCTCGACTTCAACAGCTACAGGCTCGCTTTGGCCTGTTGTATCCCGCGAAGCTCCGAGTGACTCTCCACAACCAAACCAGGACATTCGAAGATCCTGATCTACTATCAACATTTTTAGACTCCAAAGAAGCAGAGCAGATGCGCTAATCCAACGACGTGGACTTTTACTTGCCGGCTCTGTCCGCCATTTTGAAGGGCCCGACGCGGCGGTCATAGTCAAGCACAGGACTACCTGGACTTTTCTTTCTTTCTTTCTATGACTTTCGTTTTGTGGTCTCCTATCCCTCCATGATGTGTGCCTCGGTCGGATTCGGAGCACGCACAGTCCTACAGGTTATGTGTTTTTACAATTTTGGCCTTCTCTGGGGCTTCTCCCCGCAGACACATGGTCGCCAGTAATTTTTGGGGTTCTGCTTCTTCTCTACCGCGCTGCGGTTTTCTTTTTTTTAATGTGGGGCGCTTCATTGTATTATTTAAGCTTATTTTCTTTTATGCCATATGTACAGCCAGCTACAGTCAATATGAGGGACATTGTGAAATTAGGTGCGCTATCATGCTCAGAATTTTTAACTTGTCTGAATGGCTTTATGTAAAATCTTATCACTCAATGTAAAGGGCATTAATAGTCCAATCAAAAGAAAGAAAATCCTTAGCTATCTTAGCCATGAGCATGCTGATTTAGCGTTTCTTCAGGAAACGCACTTAAACTCTGCTGAAACACTGAAACTCAATGTTAAACCTTATATGGTGGCTGCCTATTCTCCCGCCGTTTCCAAACGGTGCGGGGTAGCCATTCTGGTTAAGAAATCTTTGCAAGCTACTGTAATTGATACTAGCGCTGACAAGGAGGGTAGATGGGCCCGAGTACATCTTAAGGTTGGAGATAGTGAATTTACATGTATTTGCATTTATGCCCCGAATGTGGACAGCCCTGCTTACTATGCAAGTATTGCGCAGTTGGCACAGGCCTCTGCCAATACTCCATTAATACTTGGTGGTGACTTTAATCAAGTGTTAGACCCTCTGATAGATAGACAGCCGCCTAGAACGAGTAATCCACCCAAGAGTCTTGCTACCCTTACAGCTCTGATGCAAGATCTTGCGCTGGTAGATATATGGAGGCTGCTTCACCCCTCCGACTTAGAGTTCACTTTCTTTTCTGCCCCCCATCACTCCCAATCTAGAATAGATTTCTTTCTCATTTCCAAAGCACTGATTTCTCAAGTAGATACGACTAGGACTCATCCTCTCCATATTTCAGATCATGCTGCCATATCTTTATCATTACGTGTCACTGCGCGGGACGATTCTCCCCGAGCTTGGTTTTTTGATAGATCCCTACTGGGTCAAAAAGATTTTCAGGTTGATATAAAGGCCGCTATCCAAGATTATTTTCATTTTAACTCACCCCATGACACAGCGGGCTGGGCTTGGTGGGAGGGTTTTAAAGCATCTATCCGTGCCACAATAACTCGCTATCAATTCGGCAGGGGAAACAAAGAAAGCAGCATTTACTGATTCTAGAACAGCAGATACAAGCTGGGGAGCGTCTCCTCACGTCCCGTACTGACCCATGTATTTTACTCCGTTTACAACGCTTGCGTTTTCAATACAATCAGCTTTTGTATACTGCTGCTGTTAAAAATATTGAATCACAACAAGGGCTATATTATCGGGAAAATAATCGTGCTGGCAAATTATTAGCAAATGCCCTAAAAGGTCGAAAAGAAGCCAAGCGTGTTACCGCCCTTCGTAATCCGTCGGGGGGGGGCTTGGTCACTAAAGATACCGAAATCTTAGAACTCTTTCGTGATTTTTATACTCGGCTTTATCAATCTGAATGTGATTTTGAGCCAGATGTATTTGAACGCTTACTTTCAGGGGTACAAAGACCGACCCTATCTGACGAAGATAGAGTGGCCTTGGACACACCATTTACTGTCTCAGAAATTCATTCTGCTATCAAGAAATGTGCCTCAGGTCGAGCCGCAGGCCCAGACGGTCTCCCTGCTGAATTCTACAAAACCTTTCACGCTGACTTAGCTCCAGTTTTGAAAATTTATTTTTCTGCTCTGGCCGAGGAGGGTTCTCCTTCTGGGTCCTTTTCAATGGCAAATGTAGTAGTTTTTGAGAAAGAGGGGAGAGACCCGCAACTAACAGCTAATTATCGTCCAATTTCCCTCCTAAACGCGGACTATAAAATCTTTGCCACCATTCTCTCTACCCGGCTCTCGGATAGGATGCCTACCTTAATACACCCAGATCAATGCGGTTTCATTCCTGGTAGATCAACTGCTGACAATGCTCGGACTCTATGCCATGTACTGACTACCGCAGTTAATCTTGATCGCCCATTTGTTGGCCTCTCACTTGATGCTGAGAAGGCCTTTGATCGATTAGAGTGGCCCTTCCTGTTTGCAGTCCTCCGCTGGTACGGATTCGGGGAAGGTTTTCTCCGTTGTCTTCGCACCATGTACGCACAGCCTACAGCCAGTATATGTGCCAATGCTTTAAAGTCTCAGCCTTTTCCCCTTCAACGCGGCACTCGCCAGGGATGCCCACTGTCTCCACTTCTCTTCGATCTTGCACTCGAGCCCTTGGCTTTACTAATCCGGCAATCGGAGGAGATTCATGGAGTCCCCTTCACCCATAGGGAAATCAAACTTTCAGCATACGCTGATGATCTTATGCTTTTTGTCTCTATAGATTCAGTACCGGCTGTCCTAGAGCAAATTGGTAAATACTCACAACTGTCCGGTTATAAGATAAATTGGACCAAGTCGGTAGCCTTCCCATTAAATCCTTTGCTTCATCAGGCAGATATGCAACCCTTCCCCTTTTTATGGCAACCTCGCATGGTCAAATACCTTGGGGTTCACTATTGTTCTCCTTTGGAAGACACTATCTCCTTCAATGCCAAAGACTTAACCTCTAAAGTCCGGGCGCTTACTCACCGCTGGACTCCTTTAACACTTACCTGGTGGGGTCGATTAGAAACCATAAAAATGATGATTGTTCCGAAAGTGAATTATATCTTAGAAATGTTGCCCTGTCTCTTCCCTCGACGTATATATAAAGATATAGAGGGCCTTCTGACTAGATACCTGTGGCAAAACAAGACACCTAGGATAGCGAAACATAAGCTGCAAGCAGATAAGGAAAATGGGGGTGTCAGATTCCCTGATTTCCTGAAGTATCATCAATCTTTTCTTCTCAAACAAGGCGCTCGTTGGCTGGAAGATCCAGTACCGAGTAGACCTGTGTGGCTAGACATAGAAGAGGACCTTTGCAAACCGATTCTTCTTACTTTTCTCCCTGGTATGACTCTCCCATCAGACTCCCACTTTCCACCAATGCTTTTAGACACCTTAGGTGCCTTTAATAATCTCATGCAATCTTTAGACTCCCGACTCTGTCCGATAGACAAGCTCCCACTTTGGTACAACACTCGATTTCAAATACAAAATAAACCGATGGCGTGGAGCCCCTGGTACACTAGGGGCATTTGGATTCCTAGTCAGTTGTTCCATGAAGGTCGCTGGAAAACTTTTAGTGAATTGCAAATTGAATTTGGTCTCCCAGCGAAACACTACTTTCAGTTGGTGCAACTTCAGCATTGCCTTCGGAGTGCTAAGGTGCTCCCGCCATCGGCCTCCCCTACACAAGGTTGGTTGGAGACTATCCGATCTATCGGTAGTTCACCGGGTGTAGCATCCAATTTTTACAAAACCTTATGTAATGCTATAACTAGGGATACCCCTATAGCGCAGAAAGCATGGGAGAGAGAATTGCATGTGACTTTGACCCCGGAGCAATGGAGCCTTGTCTGGAGTAGAGTGACACGGGTCTCCCGATCCGCCTCACTCACTCAGACACTCTTCTTTCTGGCCCACCGGTGTTTTTACACTCCTGACAGATTAGCCAAATGGAACACTACTCAGGGCAATAGTTGTTGGACATGTCATGCGGCCATTGGTTCACTACCTCATGTTATGTATGAATGTCCCGCACTACAGTATTACTGGAGTCGGGTCTGGGGTCGTATCCAGTCTATTTTGCACTTTCAAGAGCCCCTTACTTGGAGGATAGTGGGACTTCGCTCAGCTGCGGGGATCCCCTCTCTTCCAAAAAAGGCTTACTTCCTTTTGGACTTTATGCTTGGCATTGCTATTTCCCTAATTACGAAATACTGGAAAAATAGCTCCCAGCTGAGCCCCAATGAATGGTGGAATCATGTCTGTCTTTACAGTAAATATGAACAAGTACCTCGTATGTTTGCTTCCCCCATTCAGACTCCTCATCATCGGTCTAAATGGAAGATGCTCAATGACTATGTACATTCTGCTCAATGCTCTCATCTGACTGTCTAAATTTGTATATATCTTTGTCCCATGATTATTCTGTATCGCAGATACTCTTTTGATTGTTTTGATGTATAATCACTGTTGTTTGGAAGCGCTCACATACTGACATAATCAGCTAGAGAAGAAGCGTGGGGGTGGGGGGTAATTGGGTTTACTTTTCTTTATTGTATAATTGTTTTGTCTCCTTTGGTGTGTTGTTTCTTTTGTTTGTTGCAAAATGAAAATAAAAGTCTAAAAAAAAAAAAAGAAATACGATGACACATTGCTCTTGGCAGAATGGCTATCAAGGACCTAGACAGGATTCTCAAGAGCAGAGATGTCTCTCTCCATACAAAGATTCCACTTGTCCAAGCCATGATATTTTCAATAACATCTTATGGATGTGAAAGTTGGATAGTGAAAAAGACTGACAGGAAGAAAATCAATGCCTTTTAATTATGGTGCTGGCGAAGATTACTGCGTATACCATAGACTACCTGAAGAACAAACCAGTCAGTACTGGAGGAGATCAAACCAAAGCTTTCTTTAGAAGCTCAAATGACAAGACTTCGACTTTCATACTTTGGACATATCATGCAAAGAGAGAGATCATTAGAGAAAAACATGCTTGTCAAAGTCGAAGATCAATGCAAAAGAAGAAGGCCAGCAATGAGATGGATCGATACAATAACAGCAGTTATAGATGCCACTCTATCAACAATGAGTTACCTGACTGAAGGCTGAATACAGTTTAGGACAGCTGTCCAGAGAGTCGCCATAAGTTGACACTGACTCGACAGCACTTAACAACAACAATAGGCACCTCTAATATGTATTTAGTATTAAAAATGGCACAGAGAAATTCTCCGGCTGCCTACAGTGGAAGAGTCCAAGTACTATTCCCCTATGTGTTACTTTCCTCAAATATATGAGGGAATGAGATATGAATGAATATGCCCACTAATTATATAATTTGATGGGTTATAATGCATTTCATGAGTCATTTCAACAGTAGATAAATATATTCTATATATGCCAAACAGCTGTATGCTATATACCTGTGTGGCATTTTATCAGTTTTATACAGTGCTCCCAGGCTTCTGTGATTCCAGCACTGTGGAGGATGTCACCGATTGATGTGGTATTTTAGAAAGGGCATCCAAGTGTAATCTGGGACATCTAGGGCAAAACATTCAGGAAAATACCAGGGACATCTATGATGCATCCCAATTTCAGAAGTATAGATGTCCCTGACGTAGATACCCATGCCAGCATCCACATAGATGTCCCCGTTACAAAACTGTGATGCAAGGATGTCCATCTTATGCAAGGTTGCATACTGGGACATCCAGCAGCACAGCACAATGAAAATGTGAGCCCTTACTCCCTGTCACTGTTCACTGCCATCTTGTATTATACGTATGGGGAATAAGAGTGCACCTCCTTCTTCACACTGTCTAGAGGTTTGGCTGGCAAAATGAGCTCTTTTCTGCTGCCTGTTTGTACCTGAAGCAAGTATAAATCTAGATGTCGCTTGGAACATCCAGGGCATACATGAAATCGGGTGAAGATGTCCAAGTTCTTTGGAATGCTGCAGACACACCTAGAAGATGTCCCCATTACAATTTGGACATCCTCGTGCCGGGGACATCCATAGACCAAGTTTCTCAAATGGCTCCAGGGAAGCCCCCACACCTCAGACATCTCTATGCCCATTTTCAGACATCCAAAGCATGAATAGGGCTTCTAAAATCACACTCTAAGTATTCTGTTACATAATTTATTAGCTCCTTAGTAATTAACATATCAGGGTCTATCCCATTACAGAAAATAATTCAAATATCTATTTGCCTAAAGATGCATGGTACCAGATTCAATGGCTAGCGTTTCCCTGAAATGTCATTAACATTATAAGACATGCTGGTTGACTCTAACTAACAGCCACTCATATTCCAGCCAGTGCAAAAAAGAGGCAAAGCCAGCAAAACATGCAGGTTGCTCGGACATGCATCTTAAATAGGGAGATAAGTCTCGCAGTCCAGAACATTTAACTGTATTGCTGCTGCTATCAAGTGGAGAGGAAATAGAACTGTATGCTCTCACTGCTGTCCTTGGCTGCCTTTGCCCTAATTAATTGTCTTACACAGTTTCATCCTTATTTTAGGCTGGATAGCCGAGAAAACATTGGAGGAGAACAAGGGTCCACTGTGACTCACTTGGAGAGAGGACCTCTTCATTCCCTGAATGGAAAGAGGTGGTTGGCTCTCCAAATGCCTAGAGGTACCCAGATGGTTAAATCCACCACTGCAGAGATGTTGTCTTTAAGCAGAGCACTAGGCTAAAGGTACAATGAGATGTGCCCTGTGAATGCTGTGCTATTTGTGCTTGTTGATGCTCATGTGTTTCCATCCCTGCTAGGCTAGACTGGGTTTTATCCCCAGTGATGGGACACACTCACAGGATATGGGAGTGGGCAGATGTCCTTAAGGTGCACAAACACTTTTGGATTAAACCCCCCCCCCCCCCCCCCCCCCCACCCCGTCAGCTCCAAAGCTCCTGGGCATAGTTCAAAGTATTAAACCCTATGGTTATTTTATTGTCAAAGAAAAGAAAACAAAGAAGGTCTCCTGGATCCCAGAATACTAGGAGAGTTCACTGCTGTCCTGCTTTGGGTATTGTCCTTGCCAGCCGTTACATCACTGCAGGAAAGCAAAAATAGAACAAAACTGCTATAGTACTTGTGTCCTTAAGAGTAACTGCATATCATCTGTAGTACAGCACAGGTTTCTCAGCTTCTCAGTCCACCAAATGCAACACAGTTTAAGTGTCCTTCCCCTCCTCCAGCAACAGCATTAGCTTAAAAAGGGTATTAACTAATTCCAAATAAAAGGAATCATTTTCTAAGGCTTCCTTTGATTTGCAGTCTTCCGCTAAGTATGGTTGTCCTTAGGCTTTTCAGTTCAGCCTTGATTCAGGTTCTGACAGTAATCACCACCTCCTGGCACAGCCCAGCCCTATTAGGGGAAAAGCCAAAAGAAGAAAAGTGTCTCTTTTAATCCTGGCAGTCCCACTCTGCTGTTGCAGGACCGCACACATTCACAGTCCTCCAGCCCCAGCTGGGCTCCGATTTGGAAAAACAAAACTCCAATACAGACTCCCTCAGTACAGAGTTTTAACTAAAAGTTAATTTCATTATCCGGCTATCACAATAAAACTGATTTTAACACCTTGCTTTGTTCTCTTCGAAAATCACACTCCTCTTTACTGGGACACAGGAAAAACAAGGTGGGGAAAGTCCTCACACCACAACAACTAAATAACCTATTAGTTGACAGCCTTCCACACTGTGCCTTCACAAGTCATTAAACCTGTATTTAAACAATATTCATTCAATATCCACCTCCATCACTTCCATGGCTTCTTCCTGAGGCTTCTGTTTCTATGCTTTCCACAGATTCTTTAGCTGCAGGTTGACTGGGGAAGGAAGGGCTGTCCAATAATGGACTCTCTCCTTCCTTTTTGGGCTCCAAGCTATAGGTTATGTGCTCCCAGGGGAACTCTCTTGTCACCTCTTCTTTCCTAGTTTCCTAGAAAACCTTTTGAGTCGCTCTCCATCTACTTAGTCCCTATGAAAGAGAAAATAGTGAGGTTTCTGGAGTCCAGCGGATTACAGGATCCGAGGCAGCATGGATTCACCAGAAGCAGGTCTTGTCAGACAAATCTGATTGATTTCTTTGACTGGGTGACCAGGAAGTTGGACCGAGGGAGAGCCCTAGATGTGGTATATTTAGATTTCAGAAAAGCCTTTGACATTGTTCCTCACAGGCGACTTATAAACAAACTGAGCACCCTAGGGATGGACCCTAGAGTTACTGCTTGGTTGGGTGGGAGGCGACAAAGAGTACAGGTAAATGGAGCTCGCTCTGAGGAGAAGGATGTTACCAGTGGTGTGCCCCAGGGATCTGTCCTTGGTCCGATTCTTTTTAACATCTTTGTTAGTGATATAGCGGAAGGGCTGTCAGGTAAGGTTTGCCTCTTTGCGGATGATACCAAAATCTGCAATAGAGTAGACACCCAGGAAGGGGTAGATAACATGAGGAGGGATCTAGCTAAGCTTGAAGAATGGTCTAGAATTTGGCAGCTGGGATTTAATGTTAAAAAATGTAAGGTCATGCATTTGGGCTGCAGCAATCCAAGGGAGCAATATAGTATAGGGGGTGAAGTACTTTTGTCCACTAAAGAAGAGCGAGACCTAGGCGTGGTTGTGTCTGATGATCTTAAAGTAGCTAAACAGGTAGAAAAGGTGACGGCAAAAGCTAGAAGGATGCTTCGGTGCATACGGAGAGGAATGGCTAGCAGAAAAAAGGAGGTGATAATGCCTCTCTATAAGTCTTTGGTGAGATCCCATTTGGAGTATAGTGTGCAATTCTGGAGACCGCACCTTCAAAAGGATGTGAACAGGATGGAGTCAGTGCAGAGGGTGGCTACTAAAATGATTAGTTGTCTTCATTATAAAGCATATGAGGACAGACTTAAGGATCTTAATATGTACACCTTAGAGGAAAGGTGGGATAGAGGTGATATGATTGAGATGTTTAAATACCTCCATGGCATTAATGTTCAGGAGAGAGCCTCTTTCAATTGAAAGCAAGTTCTGCTATGAGGGGACATGGGATGAGGGTGAAGGGAGATAGATTCATGAGTGATATACGGAAATATTTCTTTACGGAAAGAGTAGTGGATCCATGGAATAGTCTCCCAGTGGAGGTGGTAGAGATGAGGACAGTAAGTGAATTCAAAAAAGCATGGGACAAACACAGAGGATCTCTAAATGTAAAAAGGGGACTGTTGTAGTTGTTGATATGGAAGGACAGACTAGATAGGCCATGTGGTCTTTTTCTGTTGTCATATTTCTATGTTTCTATTAAAACATCTTCTCTACTTTAGTAACTTCTGCCTATTCTCCCTAGTTGGATTGGAGAATCTGCCCAAAAGTACTTCTCTCCTGGATAAAAGAAGGAAAGCGCTGGAAAAAGAATTCTGTGCCTGAAATTCCACTAAACTTTGTTTCCCCTGCTTAACCTTTCTGCCATATGATGCACATATATCAGCATATCTTTAAAGCTGACATTGAGGGCTCTGACTGATGGCATTAGCATTTCCTGCACTACTTGTTCCTGTTCCCTCAAGAACCCATCAAGGGAGGGAGGGTCCAGAAATGCGTACAAGCGCGGAGTCGGAAAGACCTGCGTGTTTTTTTTTAAATTTGAAGTCAGGTCTGCTCCGCTGCTGCTGATGCTGCCACCACTGAGAAAATAAAAAGTGGCGGTGGTAGGGCAACAGCAGGCAGCATGGGCAACCCAAGGCCCACAACCTGAAATGCACCCCTAATCCTTTGCGCCCTGTGCGGCTGGACCATTCACACAAAGCTAGGTATGGCGCTGAAGGGGACCATCCCTCTCCCCCAATCCTATAATCACACCATCTCCTCAACCCTGACAAGGCTTACAATGCAGACCCCGGTGCAAAAAGGTTGAGCAGCTCTTTCCAAGAAGAGTTCCATACAATATGTCATAATGCATAATGTCTTCACATTTACTACAGGCATGTATTAACTTTTGCTGCAGGGATTAGGGGAGGCTGTGATTCGAGGTCCAGTGTGGAAATGTCTGAGGTCCTTTCTTAAGTACTGTGGAAGGTGATGCAGTTTAGCTTATTCCATTTGAAATTTGGACTCCCTTATGGATCAACAGTTCTTCCACTGCATTGTTCAATATTTATCTTAATCCAGTTTTTTCAGGTTATTGAGGAATATAGTTAAGATTATCATCTTTTTACTAATGACATTTGACTGCTGTCTTTTGTCCTTGGTAATCAAGCTCTCACTATTTCTAATTTGACCAAACATCCGGAAGCAGTAATCATTTGACTGGAAAATATTTGTGAGTTAAATAAATCCTGAAAAGACTGATTAATTATGGATGAACCAACAGAAAAGGGAGCTCTTGTATTTAATGTTTAATGTTTAAAATCACTTGATATACCGCCCCCCCCCCCATTACACCGGGGTGGTTTACAATAAAACTTTAAAATAGATAACTTAAGAAAGGGAAGGAAAAGTGACAATCATATAAGAGAGGGAAAAAAAAAGGACAGATTGTAAAAGGAAATATAGTGAAAACAGGGGTCATGGGGGAAGGTTGAAGGCAGAAGAAAAAAGATGAGTCTTAAGAAGAGAACGGAACTTGGGAAGGGACTATTCTAGTAGGAGGTTAGTGGGGAGGGAGTTCCAGAGGGCAGGTCCATGGTAAAAGAAAGCCGATTGCCGAGTTGAGTGAAGATGAGCCTGGGAGGGGGAGGGAAGGTGTAAACGATTCATATGAATTGATCGTAGGCTGCGAGTGGGAGTGTGAAAAGTTAACAGGTTGGATAGATACTGAGGGATGTGAAGATAAATGGCCTGATGTACAAGAGTGAGAATTTTGAATTGAATCCGAAAATTTACTGGCAGCCAATGAAGGTGCTGAAGGATAGGAGTGATATGATCGCGAGGGGAAGCATGCAGGATCATCCGAGCTGCAGTGTTCTGTAAGAGCTGTAACCGACGACGTTGATATTGGTGAAGACCAGCATAAACCAGATTACAGAAGTCCAATCATGTGATAACTAAAGAAAGAAGAAGAGTGGAGAGAGCCTGAGGAGAAAGAAATGGTCTAATGGCACGAATCTGTCGAAGACAATAGAAGGAACGCTGAGAGATATGAGAGATATGATCATGGAAGGTAAGGTTGCTGTCGAGAAAAACACCCAAATAACGAAGCGTGGAAACTGAGGAAATTGGGGCGCCAGAGAAAGAAGGAGTGAGTGATGGAATGGTGGAACTATGAGGAAACCAAATGGAGGCAGTTTTTGAGATATTCAGAGCGAGACAGTTTGATGAAAGCCAAGAAGAAACCAGGGATAAGCAGTTGTTGAGAGGAGTGATGTCAGGGTGAGAAGAGGATGTATGATACAGGAGGAAGATGTCATCTGCATAATAATAGCCTGAAACACCCGATTGCTGAATTAATAATGCCAAAGGGGTCAGAAATAAATTGAATAGAAGAGGAGCCAATATTGAGCCCTGAGGAACACCACAAGTGAGAGAGAAGTTATCAGTAGTAGCAGAAGCAGAGGTGACTGCAAATGACCTGGAGTGTAGAAAGGAGAGGAACCAGTGATAAACAACCCGTCGAAGACCCACATCCCGTAGCCTAGAAAGAAGTAGAGAGTGATCAACTAGGTCAAAAGCAGCTGAAAGATCTAAGGAAACCTCCACCATGATATCACCATGATCGTGGGAAGAGCGGATCGCATTCAAAACAGCTGTGATAATAGTTTTGACACTGTGGCTGGGCCGAAAACCAGATTGCCGGGGGTGCAAGAAGTGTGTGGAGTCCAAGTGATGTGAGAGCTGGGCAAAGACAGTTTTTTCCAAAAGCTTAGAAGCATAAGAAAGGTTGGAGACAGGCCGATAGTTCGCTAACACTGATGGGTCCAGAGAAGAATTTTTGAGCAGGGGACGAACCACAGCATGTTTCCATGGGTGGGGAAATAATCCTGAGGATAAACTGGAATTGATGATGGTAAGCAGAGGATGAAGTAACTCGGGAGGGGGGCTGGAAAACCAGCTGGATGGTATGGGATCTAATGGGCTGGTGGTTTTATGAGAGGTGGACAGAAGCTTGATAAGCTCTGGAGAAGTAATGGTATGGAAACTGGACCAAAAATGTGAGAGTGAAGGGGATGGTGGAGGTGAAATAGGAGGAGGTGAGGACAGAGCACGAGGGTAAGAGGGAAGCGACAGATGAAGGTCCTGGACTTTGGAGGAAAAGAAAGCAGCCAATTTAGTGGGACTGGGAATTGATGTAGAGATAGTTGGATCATGAGTGGAATGTGACTGTGTACGAGACAGTGTGTTAAGGGTGGTGAAAAGATGGCGGGATCTGTTAGAGGCTGAAATGATTGAGTCTGAATAGAAGGACCGCTTAGCATTGTGAATGCTAGCACGATACTGTGCATGACATGACTTAAAGTTCTGGGTGTTCAAGTTCATCCAGATGAGGGTTTCAAAAGTTTGGGGTTTTTAATCGAACCCCCCTTACAATGCAAAGCCATATTGTTGGGATGATATGGGTTCATTCGTGAATTTGCATATGATTTGCCTTTTCCTAAAGGAAATGATCTTACAGTACTTATCCATTAGATAATAACCAAAAATACTTTGCATCAGGGGCTGCTAAAGAAGAGTCTTAGGAGGCTGTAATTAATATAAATTACAGCCATTAGGTTCCTGTTAGGGAAAAGAGGAGGGAGCATGTCACCCCATTTCTTATTATTCTTCAGTGGTTATTAGTTGATTTTAGGGTCACGTTTAAAATCTTCTGCATTGATTTTAAGTCTTGTAGGTCTCTTTGTTCTTTCTAGTCAGTTATATCAGAGGTATTTATATAATCCTTTTCATCTGGAAAACAGTGATTTACATGCGTAAAAGGCCTCTTAGAAAATTAAGTTGCCTTAAGGTAGGTGCAGTGCAAGAAGATGCATACCTGTGGAGGAGGCATACTCAATGGAGAAGTTTGGAAGGAGCGTGGATGGAGTTGCAATTTACTTACATAAGATATGTGTTAACATTTACATCTGCTCTCGAACCTTCAATCTAGGTACAATTTCTGCAGGATTTGTGTTAGTATTTTTCAAAAACACATAAGTACATATGTGTCTTTCTAAAATAGGCTTAAAATAGGAGCCTTCTCCATTCCCAAATCTAGGAGCCCTGCTGTAAAATTGACCTCATTAGATGTACCTGGTCCCACCGAGGTAAAATTGGATCTCCAGGAACAAGCAGGAATCTAGTCATCACATATGGGTATCATCGGTACCGACGGAGCCTGCGCGGGAACGCTCCCCAGCGTCCAATCAGAAAGCTTTTGGAAGCATCCCACAGCGCCTGCGTGCTGCCTTCCTGCCTTTCCCAACTGCCTCTCTCCAGTTCTTATTTTTCCGCGGAGCCAGCAGGACGTGTTCCTGTCACCGCAGAAGAATTTCCTTATTTCTTTATTTCTTTTTGTGGTCGCGTCTGCCTTCCCCGACGCTCTACCGGTACCGCCGGTATTTCTTTTCTTTTAAAAAAAATTAATTTTTCCATTCTTTTACTTTCTTCAGGTGCACCTGTCTTTTTGGGCCTTAAGGCCCAGAAATTTCCTTAATATGGAAAAACCTGCTTCAGGTTTTAAAAAGTGCACAAAATGTGGCGTTACCATTTCCGACACCGACACCCATGAATGGTGTTTAAAATGTTTAGGTCCTGACCACTCCATCACAGATTGTGTGTCCTGTGCTATGATGTCTAAAAGGGGTCGACAGAACCGAGCTGCTAAGCTCAGTACCCTGTTTCCCTCAGATGCAGCTTCGGTGGCATCGACATCTTCCAGGACTTCTTCTTCTTCCCGTGGATCTCAGGTAACTAAACATAAGTCTAGCTGGTCCTCAAAGGGTAGATCTCCTTCTAAGCATCGAGATGCCTCTGGCGTTGCCCTCGAGGATTCTGCACCGGCAAAATTACCCCGGCGGGAGGCTTCGGCTTCCAAAGCACCATCATCGGTGTTCTAGGATGTTCTCGATGGCTCGGCCTCGACAGATCTCCTGGTGCCATGCTCTGGGGTACTGGCAGTTTCCACCAGTACCGATTTCCAGGCATTGGCAGCGTCTATGGACCAGAGAATTCTGTCCATAGAACGCAGTCTAGCGGCTTTCCTTGTGGCATCGACGCCCTTGGTACCGCGACAGACAACTCCACCGGTACCAATACCGGCACCGGCGTCGGTATCGGTATCGCAACCGACACCGATAGCATCGACATCAGCATCGATGCCTGCTATACCGGTACCCTGTCCTTCGATGCCCGCCAGTACCGATTCCCCGGTACCGGTTAATCCCGATACCGATTTTGTTCGGTATGGGTATCGGGCTCTGCAAGAGCATCCAGACAGGCGATACTTCGATTCCTCAGAAGAATCTGAGGATTCTGAAAGTTCTGTCGATGCAGCGATGATGCTTCCACAGGAGTCCTCCTCCCTTAAACACAGGATGTCTCCTCCAGAGGACATGTCTTTCCAAGACTTCATCCGAGAGGTGGCTCGTGGCCTGTCCATCACTGTGACCCCTGAAACAGAGCCAAGGGCCAAGGAGTTGGATATTTTACAATATCCCAAAACTCCTAAGGAGGCAGCTACCCTACCCATTCATGAGATTCTATATGATCTCATGTTGAGGATGTGGGAAACACCTCTTACCACCTCTCCTCATTCTCGTAGGTTAGATACTATGTATCGTGTCCCTCCTTGTTCTGGTTTCCATAAAACTCAGCTTCCCCACCACTCCATTGTGGTGGAATCTGCTATGAGAAGAATAAGAAGTGCAAAAAGACATGCCTCTAATCCTCCAGGACGTGAATGCAGAACTCTGGATGCCTTTGGACGTAGGGTCTTTCAAGCTTCCATGCTTGCTGCAAGAATCAGTTCCTATAGTCTCTACATGGGAATGTTCCTAAAGGAAGTTACTGATCATCTATAGACTTTAAGTCCTTTCATCTCTAAGGATAAAAGGCAGGAGTTTCTCACTTGGCTCAAACATGTCCAAGATGTCTCTAAATTCTCCAACCGTGCAGCCTTCGACTGCTTTGAATGTATAAGCAGGGCCTCGGCTATTGCCATCGGTGCATGTAGAATTGCTTGGCTCCAAGCATCTGATTTAGAGCTCTGGGTACAAGATAAATTGGGAAATATCCCTTGTACTGGTGAGAACCTGTTTGGTAAAGATTGGCAAGAAAAAGCCAATGAGATGGATGCTGAAAATTCCACTTTGGATAGACTATCCAAGTCTACTGATGATCCTGTTAGGAAAAAGTTGTTCAAGAAAACACCTTTTTCTAAGAAGAGATTTTATCCTGCTTATGGTCAGCAGGCATCTTCTGCAGGTCAGTTTTCAGCCAAACGTCAGCAACCACCCAAACAGAAGAAAGCAAAGAAGACTGCAAATCAACCGGCTCAGCAGCCTCAGCCTCCTCAGGGCCTTTGACTTTCTGCTAGAGAACTTAGCCTTTCTGGCTCTGGAAGGACCAGAACCGTCCACCATTCCAGGAAGGTTATGCCATTTTGCTCCCAGATGGGGGTAAATAACAGCAGAGCGTTGGACACTCTCCATCATAAGAGAGGGGTTCAAACTTCATTTTTCAAGCATGCCCCCTCCCACAATAGTGAAGCAGTTCAATTCTCCGACCTCTCTCATCGACCTGTTAGGTCGGGAGGTTACCATCCTTCTTGCCCAAGGGGCAATAGAAGAAGTGCCTCTTCATCAACAGGGCACAGGGTTCTATTCCCCTTATTTTCTTATCCCAAAGAAAACAGGGGGATACAGACCTATCTTAGATCTCAGAGAATTGAACAAATTCCTGGTCAAGGAGAAATTCAAAATGATTTCTCTCAGAGCTCTGCTTCCATACCTTCAGAGTCAAGATTGGCTTTGTTCTCTAGATCTCAAGGATGCGTACACCCATGTTCTCATCCATCCAACCAACAGAAGGTTCCTTCAGTTCCTGTTTCAAGGAAAGCACTACCAATACAGGGTGCTTCCTTTTGGTCTGGCCTCTGCACCAAGGGTGTTCACGAAATGCATGGCTGTGGTAGCAGCATTTCTACGCACTCTGGGAATATTCATCTTCCCTTACTTGGACGACTGGCTCATTCGAGCTCCAACACAGTCAGAGGCCAGGACTTCTCTATCCTGCACAATGCGTATCCTTCAGTATTTAGGGCTGGTCATAAACATCCCAAAATCCAGTCTAACTCCTACTCAATCTCTAGAGTTCATAGGAGCCCTGCTGGATACTACAAAGACAAGGGCCTACCTTCCCCAAGCCCGTTGCCTTCTCTTGGTGCAGTTAGCTTCTCAAGTAGCCTTAAAGCCCTTTTTAACTGCTGGAGAAATGTTGCAGTTGCTAAGCCACATGGCATCCACTGTGCATGTGGTACCATATGCTCACCTTCACATGAGGGCAGCTCAGTGGACTTTATCCACGCAATGGACCCAGGCATCAGGTTGCCTGTCAGACAGAATAGCAAACACGAGTCGTCTCATTTTGTCTCTCCAATGGTGGAAGTCCACTCAAAACCTGTTGCTGGGGTCCCCCTTTCAGCAACCTCTGCCACAAGCAACTCTTACAACAGATGCTTCTCCAATGGGTTGGGGAGCTCATCTGCAAAACCTCTCCACCCAGGGCACTTGGACTCCACAAGAGAGTTGTCTACATATCAATCTCTTGGAGCTCAGAGCAATCTTCCTTGCTCTGCAAGTGTTCCACACCCTTCTCAGCTACAAGACAGTCCTTATCCATACGGACAATCAAGTAGCCATGTTCTATGTGAACAAGCAGGGGGGAACAGGCTCTCTGTCGCTTTGCAACGAAGCTCTGCGACTGTGGGCCCTCGCAAGAGAGCATCACATCCATCTTCTGGCAGTATATCTTCCAGGCATTCAAAACTGTTGGGCAGACAGACTCAGTCGAGTTCTCCTTCCACATGAGTGGTCTCTCCATGCAGACCAGGTGGCCAAGATTTTTCAACTTTGGGGAACCCCGGACATAGACCTCTTTGCAAGTCCGTGGAATGCCAAACTTCCCCGGTTCTGTTCCAGAACTCCGACTCAGGGAGCTCAGGCCAAGGATGCTTTCCTCCTTCACTGGGGTCAAGACTTCATGTATGCCTTTCCACCCATTCCCCTAATTCCCAAAACCCTCTTCAAGCTTCAGAGACAGAGGCCACATGATTCTCATAGCACCACATTGGCCACGGCAAGTGTGGTACCCTCTGCTTCTACATCTCTCTCAAGCTCCCTCCCTGGTGTTAGGGTCTGCTCCAGATCTCCTATCTCAGGAGGACGGAATGTTATGGCATCCCAATCCCCAGTCCCTGCATCTCAGGGCTTGGTTGCTGAAGGCCTAGATCTCCAAGATCTTCATCTTTCTCAACAAGTGAAAGATGTTCTTTATGCTTCTAGGAAACCTTCCACTAGAGGTTCTTATGCTTTCAAGTGGAAAAGGTTCACTGTTTGGTGTTCAGAAAAGGGTCTTAACCCCCTTGCTATACCTCTAGAATCTTTACTGGAGTATCTCCTCCATTTGTCTAATGCAGGCCTTAAGACAAATTCAGTAAGGGTCCATTTGAGTGCTATTGCAGCTTCTCTTAAACCTCTAAATGGACAACCTATTTCCTCTCATCCTCTTATAGCAAGATTCATGAGAGGCCTCCTTCTAACTAAGCCTCCCATTAGACCACCTCCGGTGGCATGGGACTTGAATCTGGTTCTTGGGCAGCTCATGAAGCCACCTTTCGAACCCTTAGCTACCACCTCCTTGAAATTTCTTTCTTGGAAGGTTATCTTTCTCATTGCAATCACATCAGCACGCCGCATTAGTGAATTGCAAGCACTAGTAGCTAATCCACCTTATACAAGGTTTCATCATGACAAGGTAGTCCTTAGGACTCATCCACACTTTATGCCTAAGGTGGTCTCGCCTTTTCACCTCAACCAGGAGGTCTACCTACCTGTCTTTTTTCCAGGACCTCATGCATCAAGTGCAGAGAGGAATCTTCATACCCTGGACTGTAAAAGAGCTCTGGCTTTTTATTTACAGAGGACACAGCAACATAGAAAGTCTTCTCAGCTCTTTGTTGCTTTTGACCCTTCTCATTTGGGACTGCCAGTCTCCAAGAGAACACTATCCAACTGGATTGCTCAGTGTATTTCTTTCACCTATCAGAGTAAGAACCTTTCTCTGGAGGGCCATGTCACAGCTTACAATGTGAGAGCCATGGCAGCCTCAATGGCTCATCTGAACTCTCTGTCTATTGACATCTGTCGAGCAGCCACTTGGGCCTCGGTTCATACCTTCACAGCCCATTACTGCTTGGACAAGGACTCCTGCCGGGATACCTTGTTTGGTCAGGCTGTTCTCAAACACCTGTTCCATACTTAATCAACTCCTACCCACCATCCCTGATAGGATGCCAGAGATCCATGGGGGGAAATGGAGCCCTTCTCAGGGACAAACAACTTCTGGGGTTTCTCCCTGGCACCCAAAGCTAGGGAGTCCCCATATGTGATGACTAAATTCCTGCTTGTTCCTGGAGATAGCATAGTTACTCACCTGTAACAGGTGATCTCCGGGAACAGCAGGAATTTAGTCCTCACAACCCACCCACCTCCCCTAGGGGTTGTATCTCTCTATCTCTCTCTTTCCTTTCCCTCTCTCTCTCTTTGTCTCAGCTTTAAAACTCAACTGGAGAGAGGCAGTTGGGAAAGGCGGGAAGGCAGCACGCAGGTGCTGTGGGATGCTCCCAAAAGCTTTCTGATTGGACGCTGGGGAGGGTTCCTGCGCAGGCTCTGTCGGTACCGACGATACCCATATGTGAGGACTAAATTCCTGCTGTTCCCGGAGATCACCTGTTACAGGTGAGTAACTATGCTTTTTCACCAAACAGCATTAAGTCCGGGTTCTTCTCCAGTTCTTTGGACTTTGATTTCTCTGGACTTTCATCTTGAACAACATTATTTGACATTTCACATACAACTAAAAGATGTTTTTATAATCAGGTATTTAATTTAATGTTGCTAATCAAATTTATTAGATAGAAAGATATAGCTGCAGAGATTACTACATTTTAGAATTTTATTATTGAATTACAATAATTTTCTGTTACATGTGTAGACGCTGCATCTCTATGCGGAAAACCAGGGGTACAGCATCAGAGAGATAACAACACTGTTCTTTCAGTGATAATTTTAGGGTTCCAAATTGAACCAGTAAAACTGGGAGGCTGTTGACATCTTAGATCCACTCACTCCTTACTTCATCTACTCCAGTAAATCAGTCCAGGCCAGAATTAGTTGTTCTGAACCAAATGTTTACTGGAAAAAATTGAGAGGGCACTGATAATAACAAAATATATGATAACAGAGTAAGAATCAGACAATTAGTCACTTTTCTTCATGGCTGCTATCCCTGACTCGGTGAACCCTTCTTCCACCCTAAGACAACTTTCTTGTCTTAGGGTGGAAGAAGGGACTTGAACATGATCACAGGCCTTGCATGCCTGTAGAACCTGGTCCACACTGTCTCAGTTCCAAGGGTTGTCCACTGTATGTTGCAATTGCTTAAGAAGTATCAGAATCAGAATTACAGGAGGCAAACCTCTGGATACAAAGAAGAAAATGGATGCAGGATCACTGGCATCTCTTTCCTTCTTGGTATCCACAGGTTTGCCGCCTTTAATTCTGATTCTGATACTCCTTAAGCAATTGTAATATAGTGGCCTAAACTTTCCTCGCCACTACTGCTATGTTGACTTACTAGTTGAGTTAACCAAAGATCTCTCATCTTCCCTTGTGGAGGCCAATTCCAACAGGGCACATCCGGGCCATCCGGACATCCAGAAATCTGGATGGCCCAGATATGCAGCCGATTCTGATCCTGCGGGAGCTAGACGACCCTGCAGGAGTAGAATCAAAGCATAGGTCCTGAATGTCCCAGACGTACCCTGATTCCGTGCCTCCAGATGCCAAGGCACTTCCCTGGCTGGCTGGGCTCCTGCATGGAGCCATGGTGCCGTGGCATCCCATTACCATGGCATTGTGGCTCCATGCAGGAGCCACGATCACCCGCACAACACCAAAATGTCTTTTTCCCTGCTGCCCGACCCCGATCGGCCCTGCTGAGGCCATGATCGGGCTGTGGAGAACCCCTTGCCCATCTTACCTCTGTCAGGGGTCCTGAGCTGGCTGACCTCCGATGTTGGGGGCGACTTATTCCACCTCAGAGGTGGAATAAGTTCCCCGTCTAACTGGTCATGCCTGGACGTTCAGGGCCATTGCCAGAATAGGCCCTGTACATCCAGGGTCAGTGTCATACCTCTGACCCACCCTCGCTCTTCCTCTGGCACACTCCCTCCCACTCTCGTACAGAGCTCCCCGCACATCTCAGCTATATGACTCCTCTTACCATTACTTCACCTGTTCAGAGAGCCCTCCCGTGTTCAGGAAACACTGGGTGGCATAAAAGGTCACAATGCAGTATTTTAGAAGAGCCATTAGAGTTCTCTGCTTCCCAAATAAAGCTGAACCTTAGAAATTACACCCAGAGAAGGCAATTTCTTCTGGACTATGTGAAATATACATTTCCATAAATCTATGAATGGGATTGTTTTATGATTACTGTAAATTTCGCAGTGCATAATATTTTTAGATGTAACATTTGATGTTTTATAGTCTAGCTTTTTAATGGTATAAATTGTCTTTATGTTCATTACATATTTGAACTATTATGCCTGTTTTATATTTTTAGATGAAATGCAGCTCACCCTGCACTGTAAAGAGAGGGTGTGTAATAAAGTGGAACTAATAACCAAAATTGTCCTTGAAACCCTGGAACAATGTTCTAAATGAGAGTCTTCTAATGCACCTCTTGATAGAATCAAGGGACTCAGCAAAAAAATAATCAGTTTTAGATTTAACATGAAAGCCATACACTTCCTAACGCTAAACCTCAAAAATTACAGCACACCATTAAAAGTGTTTAAAAAGAAAATGTGATTTTTCTGTGTTTTCCTGTATATCTTTCTGATAGGATTTCATCCTGTGACTCACGGGCAATGTTTTGGTGACTCTCCCTTGAGTCCCCTGTTATAGGTTAGAACTGCTGTGAAAGCCATATTTTAGATCATACTGTAATATCTAACTAATGCAGTATAATTTCCTTGAGCACATCTACTATACTTAAGATAAGTTTAAATATTACTACTGTCACCACAGAACCAAATGCAAGCATTAATATGTCAACTGAACGGAATTATCCTAATAATATGGCAGTACGTCTGCTCTCAAATGAACACAAGCGCATGATAATGCTTAAGATGGCTAAGAGATCAATAAGTAAGCAATAATCTAAATGAGCAGGACATTAGCTGGCAGGTTAATTCTCTGGCTGGAGGAGGTTCCCCCTGGGACACTTAGCTTGTTGCTAATGTCCAAGGCAGAGGAATTCTTCTTATTGAAAGTTGCATGTGTTGAATATTTACTGGTTTTCATTTTGTGTGAACATGTGCATGATATTATTCTGCATATAGGGGAGAGATGGTAAAATTCTGGAGTTCTTTTTAGTAGAACGAAAGAAGATAATTTGGCCATTGACTTGTGAATGCAGTGCACAGGTAAAACTATAAGGCATTAACACTAGAAGCCCTAAAGTGCGTCAATTGACGCAAATGCATCTTTGAAGTTGTATACCAGCGCCACTGCTAGAACCATGTCAGTCATGTTCCATGACTTTGTTAGCAAGGTCAAGATGTTCAAATATGTGCATCGAAAATTAATGACAGATGCACCACCTAGCGGGAAAATGAATTTATACCTAGAAGCCCCAAAGTATGTCAATTGACGTACTCAATTGTCTTGGATGCATCAATTGACGTACTTTGGGGCTTCTAGGTATAAATTCATGTTCCCACTAGATGGCGCATTTCAATTACTGTTTACAGTTTTATTCCGACATTACAAACAATAAACACATGATGATGTCATGTAATGACATCACATACTGCACGTATTTAACAAATAAGTAACTCCACATTAATTCACATCTGCATTTCATGGTAAACGCAGCTGTTGTGATAATGCGTCAATTGACGCACTTTGGGGTTTCTAGGTAAAATTACTTTTGGGGCTTCTATTGTTAGTAAATTTGATAGGCGCTCTAGTTCTCTTGAATGAATAGCTAAAAAGTCTTAACTTTTTCAGCCTTTCTTCATATGAAAGGTGTCAGTCATCTTACTGTTCTGCTTGCCTTCCTTTGTACTTTCTTGAGCTCTGTCACATCCTTTTTAAGACAAGGTGACCAGAAGTTTATTATCTGCTCTAGGTTTGGTAGCACCAGAACTCTATACAGAGACATGAAAATATCCTCAGATTAGTCATCAATGTTTTCCAGATTATCACGAACATATCCTGAAGGCATCAGCATGTGGCCCTTGTAATTCCAAGGTCTTTTTCTTGGTAACAGTTTCCCAGAATGGAAGTCATTTGCATCACTTTGCACTTGTCTATAAAATTCCATTTGCAGTTAGGATGCCCACGTCTCCGATCTTTCTGGATTCTCCTGCAGACTGTTTACCATTATAGAGTGATATACATATAATGGGTAATTTTATACAGTCCCATGTAGTTAACGCACATTTTTCTGCAGACATTTCACGTGTTCTTGACTTTAGAAAATACAAGTATAAATGGTAAAAAAACACACATTAATAAATGCCTGTACCGAGATTTGTAAAGAACGCATGTTTCCTATTCAATGTTTAGCCACATGGATAATCTGCCACTAGTTTCACTACCACTCACATAACTTCTTTTGTCAACGCACATAAATCACAAAAATAATGTGATTTAGGTGCATAGGTGGTGCATGACTTTATGCATCTCCCTAAAAAATTCCCTCCTAAGGGGATAATTTTACAAAGCTTTTTCCACATGTAAAACCTGCTTTATATTCAGAAAAGGGCTTTAGAAAATTACATATGGGTGTGTAAAATATATGTGCATGGAGAGTGTTCACCTACCTTTCTGTGGTCTATGCATAGGTATTCCTAGGGGTTATGATGTACATGCATATTTTATGAAATACACATGTGGGATACGCACACATACACACATATACACTTATGCCATTTTTGGAGCAAATGTAGATTTCTGTGTCAGCATTTGCACACTACTGAGGCTGGATCTGGGAGCCTATTTTATACAGAATGGGTTTTATTCTGAGCCAAGAATAGCAGGGATGGACGTCCCAACGGAATGACCATCCCCGCTATTCGTGCCAGCTCCTGCCCCCAACTAACTTCCCCGTTGATTGTGTGGGGAAGTTAGACGGGGGCAGGGAAGGGGTGGCCTGGGGGGCGGAGTCTGGGCAGTCGCCAGCCTGTTGGTTCATCAGAGCAGGGGAGTGTTGCTCTTCCTACCTCCATTACCAATTCCCAGCTGGTTTTTCCTCCTTTTCTGTGCCCACAAGAAGTGACTTTGGCGTCTATCTGGTCTGCCCTCCAGTCAGTTCATCAGGTTTGTGCAGCAGCTTTTCAGGCCCTGACCCCGCTTCCTACTTGAGGGGAAAGTATGGAGAAGAGCCTTGTGGAACATCAGGGTCAGCTAACTGTGCTTGATCAACGAATTCAGCAGGTACAGGAGCAGCAAGGGAAAATTTCTCAAGACAAGTTGTTGTTTCTTTGGAAGATTGAAAATTTGGAGAATTTTTCCCGGTCTCTGAACTTGAGGATATTGAATTTCCCACGTGTCTCTGGCTCTCCGGCTAGAACTCTTTTTTATAGACTTCTTAAGGACATTTTTGGTTATCCTGATACTGGTCTTCCCCCTACACAGAAGATCTACTATATACCATCTGGCGTTGCTACTGGTATTACTGGTATGAGTCCTGCTCCACAAGCTGAAGTTTCTTTGGACTCTTTGGACTTGGGGAATTTGTCTTTACTTTTGGAACAGTCTTCTGAAACAGTAGGGTCCAGAGCGACACTTTTAGTTTCTTTTGTTTTTCTTTCAGATAAGAATGCATTATTACACTTGTTTCTTAAGAAAACTGATATTTCTTTTCTGGGGGGTAGGATTCAGATTTTTCCAGATGTGTCCCATTGGACACAAGTCCGTAGAAAGAAATTTTTGGATCTACGCACAGAGGTGATATCTCTGGGTGTGAAGTTCCAATTAAGATTTCCTTGTAAATGTATTGTTCATTGCCATAATTCTGTGTATCATTTCTTTGAACCTTCTCAATTACGCTTCTTTTTGGATGCTAAGAAGTTGTAGGGCTGACTGGGGTTAGTTGGAGTGTGGGTATGTTGTGGGACCAATAGTGTAGTATGTTGCCACATTGTCCTGTTGTTTTCTTGTATTTTATATTTTCCTTTTTACTTCCACTCCTCTGGAATTGTGTTCTTGGATCACTCCACTTGTGGACTATTTAGTAGATGGCCTTTGATTTCCCTGCAAGGGTTTTGTTGTTTTGCTATGTGATTTCTTCTATGTGTTTTTTATCTTGTTAGACCATCGCTTATATTTCCTATTCCAAGTTTGCTTGGTTTATTTGTAAAAACTTGATAAATAGAAAATAAAAAAAAATAGAAATGGGCTGATGGGGGGAGCTTGGACTGCAAATGGGTGATGGGTTGGAATAGTACTGGAAATGGCTGATGGGGGAATAGGACTGGAAATGGGGTGATGGGCTGGAATAGGACTGGAAATGGCTGATGGGGGAATAGGACTGGAAATGGGGTGATGGGCTGGAATAGGACTGGAAATGGCTGATGGGGGAATAGGACTGGAAATGGGGTGATGGGCTGGAATAGGACTGGAAATGGCTGGTGGGGGAATAGGACTGGAAATGGGCTGATGGGTGCTGGAACAGGACTGGAAGCAGGCTGATGGAATAGGGCTGTAAATGGGCTGATGGGGAGGCTAGGATTGGAAATTGGCTGATGGGGGAGCTTGGAGTGGAAATGGGCTGATGGAGGGCTGGAATGGAACTGGACAAGAGCATATGGGGGGATAGGACTGGAAATGGGCTGATGTGGGGGCATGGGAGAATGGGACTAGAAGGGAGCGGATGCTGGGTGTGTCTAGAACTATAAGGGAGCTGATTTGGGGGGAGGACTAGAAGGGGATGGGGAATGAGAATGGAGAGGGGAAAATATATTTTGTGTGGAAGAAAAGTCTACGATGGGCCGGGTATTGGGAGAGTAAGAGGGGATTGAGAATGGAAGGGTGAAATTTGAGTGGATAATAAAGGAATAAGGAAAAAATGGGGGAAAGAGCAAAAGGGAAACGATCAGTATGTTAAAGCAGATATAGAGAGAGAATGGAAAACATCTAAAAGAGAAGAAAGGACAAATGGCTAGCTCGCAGAAGACAGAAGAAACCAGAAGAAAGTGACTGGAACAATTGCAACTGAAAAATAAAATGCCCAAACAGAAGGTAGAAAAATACATTTTATTTTGAATTTATTAACTGGAATATGTCTGGTCTGGAAAGTGTGTATTGCTAACATCTTTGAGTTTTTGTTTTGTGCAAGAGCAAATTACTTTATAGTTTTATTTCTCCAGTGTTGTACATTTCATGTTTGGCTTTTGGGGTTCCCAGTTTAATTATTATCTTCCTATTTCTAAATTGTGATCCCTTGTTCTTTGTGTGGTGATGGTCTATGTTCTGTGTAACCGAGCTGAGGTGTTCTGTTCATGTAGTTTCTATTTGACAGCCCCACTTGTTCTCTTTCCCCAGTGAGATGTATTGGTATTCTCTAAGATGTATTGGTTTAATATCTGCAGTGTAGCCTTTTGATAGGTAGGGTTTGGTGCTTTGTGAGTCCTGGTAGTGCCGTTATGATAGGGTGGATTTGCTAGGGGTTCTAAATGGTCAGTGTTTATAGTACTTCCTAATGGGCTCGGCGGTTGTCACTGCAACATAGTAATGTAGAAATCTGTTAGTCTTTCTTTATCCAGACACTCATTAAGAAGCACGTTTACTAAAAGTGCATGTTAATATTATGCAAATATTTATGCAAATGAGGCCCCTTATGCAAATGAAGCCCACAATTAATCTTCGCACATGGCCCTGCACCCCCCTTGGGCCGCCCCTGCCTGAAGCGGGGAATGAGATGGCACGCCCCCACCCCAGAGCTGGGTGGGGGAGGCTTTCTCAAACTGCAATCAGGGACTGAACCAAATCAAAAAGTCAATTACATAAGGTGGAGGAAATAAAAAGATGGTCGCACACCACAGAACTAAAAGAAATAGCGAGAACCACTGCAGAGTTTATAACACCAAATTGTAACTCATTTTTATTTTGTTGTTATAAACTTTGCTATGGTTGTTGCTTTTTCTTTTTGAATATATATTTTGCATTCACAGAATCCCCCTCCCTCAACTACGGGTGCAGAGCAGAACTAGGACATCCACCCACAAAACTCAATATCTAATTTAAAAAAAAAATCTGATTCTGGCCATCTCACTAACAAACATTCTCCTGTACCAGGCATATTGTGAACTAATAGGAGTGGAGGAATAGCCTAATGGTTAGGGCACTGGCTTAGGAACCAAGGGCCCAATTTTTGAAAGGCATCTACATGATTTGTAGCCCAGTAAACCATGTAGATGCCTTAGTTGGGGATATTCAACGGCACTTACGTCATTGGATGTCCCCTCCTAAGTCCCCTACATGCCCCGATACTAGCTGGAGAATGGCGCTAACCGAGCAGCAGCAATATTGGATGCTGCCTAGTTAGCGAAATGTGCCTTAAAGATAAGTGAGGAATCAGCTATCTTTAAGATGCAGATCTCTAACAGGGTAATCTCCAGGAACAGCAGGAATGTAGTCTTCACATATGGGTATCGTCGGTACCGACGGAGCCTGCGCGGGAACGCTCCCCAGCGTCCAATAGGAAAGCTTTTGGGAGCATCCCACAGCACCTGCGTGCTGCCTTCCTGCCTTTCCCAACTGTCCCTCTCCAGTTCTTCATTTTCTGCGGAGCCGTCAGGTCACATATCCTGTCATCACAGAAAATATTCCTGTTTCTTCTTCTTTTTTGTGGTCGCATCTGCCTTTCTTCGACGCTACACCGGTACCACCGGTTTCTTCTTTCCTTTTCTAAAAAAACCCCCCTTTCTTCTGGAATTTCTTCCAGCTACTTTTTCCTTCAGGTGCCACGTGCCATTTTGGGCACTAGGCCCAATTTTTCCTTCAACATGGAAAAACCCCGCTTCGGGTTTTAAAAAGTGTTCTAAGTGTGGCGGTACCATCTCCATCACCGACACCCATGAGTGGTGCCTCAAATGTTTAGGTCCTAACCACTCTATTTCAGAGTGTGTTGCCTGTGGGATGATGTCGAAGAGGGGTCGGCAAAACCAAGCTGCTTAACTTAGCACCCTTTTTCCCTCTGATGCAGCATCTGTGGCATCGACGTCTTCCAGGGCTTCGTCTTCCTCCCATGGATCTCAGGTAACTAAACATAAATCTGGCCGGTCCTCAAAGGGTAGATCTCCTTTCAAGCATCGAGATGCCTCTGGCGTTGCCCTTGAGGGACTTGTACCGGCAAAATTGCCCCGGCGGGAGGCTTCGGCTTCCAAAGCACTAACGGGGCTCCAGGATGTTCTCGAGGCCCCAACCTCGGCAGAACTACTGGTGCCATGCTCTGGGGTACCGGCTGCTTCATCTGGTACCGATACCCAAGTATCGGCAGAGTCGATAGACCAGAGATTCTTGGCTATTGAGCGCAGTCTGGCGGCTCTTCTCACGGCCTCGATGCCTTTGAAACCGCTTCAGACAATTCAATCAGTACCGGCACCGACATCGGTACCGGTACCGACTGCTTCGACATCGGCAGGTATTCTACCGGGACCGAGTCAAGCTTACCCATCCGGTATCGACAAGTCGGTACCGGATCCCTCCAACACTGACTTCGATCGGTATCGGTATCGTGCCTTGCACGATCACCCGGATCGGAGATACTTTGAATCCTCGGATGAGTCTGAAGACTCTGAAAGCTCTGCTGATACCAGAGTACTTCTTCCAGAGGATTCTTCTTCTCCTCAATGTAGGATGTCTCCTCCAGAGGATATGTCCTTTCAGGATTTTATCCAAGATGTGGCTCGAGGTCTTTCCATCACAGTGGCTCCTGAAAAAGAGCCTAGGGCAAAGGAATTGGAAATCCTGCAATACCCTAAAGCTCCCAAGGAGGCAGCCACTTTACCTATTCATGAGATCCTGCATGATCTCATATTAAGGATGTGGGAAACACCTTTAACCACTTCTCCTCACTCTCGAAGGCTCGACACCATGTATCGAGTTCCTCCTTGTCCTGGATTTCAAAAAACTCAGCTACCACACCATTCCATGGTGGTGGAATCAGCTATGAGAAGGATCAAGAGTGCAAAAAGACATGCATCTAATCCCCCAGGACGTGAGTGTAGGACTCTTGACGCCTTTGGACGTTGAACCTTCCAGGCTTCCATGCTTTCTGCTAGGATCAGTTCCTATATATGGGAATGTTCCTTAAGGAGGTCACGGGAGATTTAGAGCTTATGAGCCCTCTCCTTCCTGATGATAAGAGGCAGGATTACCTTGCACTTGTCAAACATGCTCAGGATGTTTCCAAGTTTGTAAATCATGCAGCTTTTGACTGCTTTGAGTGCATAAGCAGAACCTCTGCTATTGCCATAGGTGCACATAGTATTGCCTAGCTCCAGGCATTTGACTTGGAACTTTCAGTACAGGACAAACTGGGGAATATTCCTTGCACAGGAGAGAATCTCTTTGGCAAGAATTGGCAGGAAAAAGCTAATGAGATAGATGCTGACAATATCACCCTGGATAGATTGTCTAAATCTACAGCTGATCCTGCAAGGAAAAAATCCTACAAGAAACCATTCTTCAGTAAGAAAAATAAGTTTTACCCCTCCTATACCCAACAGGGACATTGTGTAGGTCAGTCTTCCCAAAAGGGACAGCAGCAACATCCTAGGCAAAGAAAATCAAAAGCTGCTAAGCCTCAACCTGCTCAGCAGACTCAGCCTCCACAGGGGCTTTGACTCCTATCTAGAGAACTTTGTCTTCCTGGCCCTGAACGGCCCAGAGCCTTCCACCATTCCAGGAAGGTTATGTCATTTTGCTCCCAGATGGGAGCAGATAACAGCAGAAAGTTGGACTCTGTCCATTGTAAGAGAGGGATACAAGCTTCACTTCCTCAGCATGCCCCCTCCTACAATGGTAAGACAGTTCAATTCTCAGACCTCTCTCAATGCCCAGTTAGGTCAAGAGGTCACTTTGCTTCTTGCCCAAGGGGCAATAGAAGAGGTACCCATTCCCCAACAGGGTATAGGGTTCTACTCCCCTTATTTCCTTATCCCAAAGAAAACAGGAGGACACAGACCCATTTTGGACCTCAGAGAATTGAACAAATTCCTGTTCAAAGACAAGTTCAAATGATTTCTCTGGGAACTCTGCTGCCATACCTTCAGAGTCAGGATTGGCTTTGTTCTCTAGATCTCAATGATGCGTACACTCATGTTCTCATCCATCCAACTCACCGAAAGTTTCTTCGCTTTCTATTTCAAGGGAATCACTACCAATACAGAGTTCTTCCTTTCAGCCTGGCCTTGGCACCAAGGGTGTTTACAAAATGCATGGCTGTGGTGGCAGCATTTCTTTGCACCCTGGGAATATTCGTCTTCCCTTACTTAGACGACTGGCTCATTCGAGCCCCATCGGAGCCAGAGGCCAGGATTTCTCTATCTCGCACAATGTGTATCCTTCAGTATTTGGGACTTGTCATAAACTTCCCAAAATCCAACCTAGCTCCCACTCAGTCTCTAGAGTTTATAGGAGCTCTGCTGGATACCAGACAGACAAGGGCCTATCTTCCACAGCCCCGCTGCCTTCGCATGGTGCAGTTAGCTTCCCAAGCAGTGCTAAAGCCTCACCTCACTGCTCGGGAAATGTTACAATTGCTAGGCCACATGGCATCCACCGTGCATGTGGTTCCTTATGATCGCCTCCATATGAGGGCAGCCCAGTGGACTTTATCCACTCAATGGACTCAGGCATCAGGTTGCCTGTCAGACAAAATAACAAACATGTATCGTCTTTTTTTGTCCCTCCAATGGTGGCAGTCACCCCAAAACCTTTTGGTGGAGTCCCCTTTTAAACAAAACCCACCCCAAGCCACTCTGACAACAGATGCCTCACAGGTGGGTTGGGGAGCTCACCTGGAAGGCCTCTCTACCCAGGGTACCTGGACTTCACAGGAGACCTATCTACACATCAATCTCCTGGAACTCAGAGCAATCTTCCTTGCTCTTCGAGTATTCCACACTCAGCTCAGCTACAAGACAGTCCTAGTTCAAATGGACAATCAGGTAGCCATGTTCTATGTGAACAAGCAGGGCGGAACAGGCTCTCTGTCGCTCTGCAACAAAGCTTTGCGACTATGGGCCCTCGCCAGAGAGCATCAGATTTATCTCCCTGTGGTGTATCTTCCAGGCATTCAAAACTTTTGGGCAGACAGACTCAGTCGAGTTCTGCTTCCACACGAATGGTCTCTTCATGTAGACCAGGTGGCCAAAATTTTTCAAATTTGGGGAACCCCGGACATAGACCTCTTCGCAAGTCCACTGAATGCCAAACTTCCCCGGTTCTGTTCCAGAATTCCAGCTCAGGGTTGTCAGTCCAGGGATGCTTTCCTCCTCCATTGGGGTCAGGATTTCCTGTATGCCTTTCCACCCATTCCCCTAATTCCCAAAACCCTGTTCAAGCTTCAGAGAGACAGAGGCCGAGAGACAGAGGCCATATGATTCTCATAGCTTCACATTGGCCATGGCAAGTGTGGTACCCTCTGCTTCTACATCTCTCTCAAGCTCCATCTCTGGAGTTGGGATCTGCTCCAGATCTCCTGTCTCAGGAGGACAGGATGCTGTGGCATCGTAATCCCCAGTCTCTGCATCTCAGGGCCTGTTTGCTGAAAGCCTAGAACATCATGGTCTTAACCTTTATCAGCAGGTAAAGGATATCCTTTATGCTTCCAGGAAACATTCCACAAGACGTTCTTATGCTTTCAAGTGGAAAAGGTTTACCATATGGTGCTCGCAGAAGGGTCTTGACTCTCTTGCGATACCTCTGGAATCATTACTGGAGTATCTCCTTCATTTGTCTAATACAGGGCTTAAGACCAATTCAGTGAGAGTTCATTTGAGTGTTATTGCAGCTTCTTTCAAGCCTCTGAATGGACAACCTATTTCCTCTCATCCTCTTATAGCGAGATTTATAAGAGGCCTTCTTTTAACTAAGCCTCCCATTAAGCCACCACCGTGGCATGGGACTTAAATCTGGTTCTTTGGCAGATCATGAAGCCACCTTTTGAACCGTTAGCTAATACCTCTTTGAAATTCCTTTCCTGGAAGGTCATCTTTCTTATTGCAATCACATCAGCACGTCGCATCAGTGAATTGCAAGCATTGGTGGCTGATCCTCCTTATACAAGGTTCCATCATGATAAGGTAGTCCTTAGGACTCATACACACTTTATGCCAAAGGTGGTGTCACCTTTTCATTTAAACCAAGCGGTTTACCTTCCTGTATTCTTCCCAAGGCCTCACACCTCAAATGCAGAAAGGAATCTTCATACTTTGGATTGTAAAAGAGCTTTAGTTTTTTACTTGCAAAGAACTCAGCAACATAGAAAGTCCTCACAACTTTTTGTTGCTTTTGATCCTAGTCATTTGGGACTTCCAGTCTCCAAGAGAACACTGTCCAACTAGATTGCACGGTGTATTTCTTTTGCCTATGAGAGTAAAAACCTTCCTTTGGAAGCCAATGTCACAGCTCACAATGTGAGGGCCATGGCAGCCTCTATGTCTCATCTTCACTCTGTGTCTATCGACAACATCTTTCGAGCAGCTACTTGGGCCTCGGTTCATACCTTCACAGCCCATTACTGCTTAGACAAGGACTCCCGCTGGGATGCCTTGTTTGGTCAGGCTGTTCTTCAACACCTGTTCCATACTTAATCAACTCCTACCCACCATCCCTGGTAGGATGCCAAAGATCCATGGGGAGAAGTGGAGCCCTTTCACAAGGGCACACAACTTCTGGGGTTTCTCCCTGGCATCTGCAGCTAGGGAGTCCCCATATGTGAAGACTACATTCCTGCTTGTTCCTGGAGATAGCATAGTTACTCACCTATAACAGGTGATCTCCGGGAACAGCAGGAATTTAGTCTTCACAACCCACCCACCTCCCCTAGGAGTTGTATCTCTCTATCTCTCTCTCCCTCTCTCTCTCTGTCTCAGCTATAAACTCAACTGGAGAGGGACAGTTGGGAAAGGCGGGAAGGCAGCACGCAGGCACTGTGGGATGCTCCCAAAAGCTTTCCTATTGGACGCTGGGGAGCGTTCCCACGCAGGGTCCGTCGCTACCGATGATACCCATATGTGAAGACTAAATTCCTGCTGTTCCCGGAGATCACCTGTTACAGGTGAGTAACTATGCTGCATCCAATATTGTTGCTACCCGGTTAGCATCGGCAACGTCTGGCTTTTGCGGCAATCACTGTATATTCAGTGCCAACGCCTCAGCATTGAATATCCAGTTTAGGGGTCAGTGGGGAAGGTTATGTGCCGACAAGGCTCATAGCCCTTCCAAAATCAGCACAGTTGAATATTGGGCCCCAAGAGGCAAGGGTTCAATTCCCACTAGCACTCTTTGTGGCCTTGGGCAAGTCACTTAACCCTCCATTACCTCAGAAGAATCCAATCTATCAATGCCCCCTGTTTAATGTACATTACCAAGTTTAAGTTACAATGTAAACTGTTTTGACTAAAAATGATAAAAGCAGTATAAAAAACCTGTTAAATAAATAAAGTACAAAACTCTACAAAAGTCACTGAGGATCTATAGAGCAAATCTCCATACCATACCAGCACCAACTTCCAAAAGTCATAAAAGGAGCCTACCCAAAAAAAGCATCACTGTAAATACTGCAGCGAGCCCTGGAACATCCAACACCTATTTGAAAAGCTGAACAATTCAAATTACTACAGTACAGATCCCTTCGTACAAACTCCATGTTAACAGAACGCCTGGCCTCAGTGATACACTCAGATCACAGACCCTCACCAAATACAGAATAAGTGACGATAACCTAAAGTAACAATAAAAATATGTAGACAAAAATTAAACTGAAAGCTCAAGAAGCCAGACTCTGCATGCAGTGCAATACCAGAGAAATAAGAGACACATTTCCCTGTACTGTGTAAAATAACGCAAAGTCGAATCATTCATTTGAAAATAAAATTATTTTTCAACCTTTGTTGTCTGACTATTTTATTCTCTGATCATGCTAGTCCCAATCTGATGCTTCTGCTTTCCTCTGTCTTCTCTTAGCTTTCTTTCTACGATCTCTAGTCCATCTGCCATTTCTGGTCTCTCCTTTTGTTTTCTTCACTTCTTTCCATCTTGGATACTGATTTTTTTTTCTTTCCACCTTTCTTCCATTTATTTCTCTCTCTCTCTCTCTCTCTGGCCACCCAGATTTCACTACTCTTTACTACCCAGTTCTCAATCTCCCTCTTTACACCATCTACCTACCGCTTTTCAACCTTCACCCCAGTCCTTCCATTCCCCAGCTCTTCTTCCCTGGTCCATTATACCCCAATCTTTTATTTATTTATTTAACAGGGTTTTATATACTGCTTTATCATTTCAATCAAAGCGGTTTACATTGAAACTTAAAATTGGTAATGTACATTAAACAGGGACATTTTCTGAGGCAATGGACTTGCCCAAGGCCACAAGGAGTGCTAGTGGGAATCAAACCCTGGTCTCTGGGTTCCCAAGCCTGTGTTCTTAGCCAGTGTTTTGCTCACTCTCCATGTCTAACATCTCCCATCACCCATCCAGTCTCTCTCTCTCTCTCTCTCTCTCTCTCTCTCTCTCTCTCTCTCTCTCTCTCTCTCTCTCTCTCTCTCTCTCCATCCTCTTTTTCCATGTCTGCCATCTCATTTCCTATCCCCCTGCAACCTGCATCTGCCCCATGTCCAAACCATACCATCTCCTCCCTATTACTCACATGTCCAGCATCTCTTCATCTTTCTTAGTCTATTTACCCCATATCCATCCTCTCTCTCCCTTTTACCCCATGCCCTGCTGCCCTGCATTTCCTTCTTTCCTTATTATCCAGTGTATAGCTTCTCCCCTCTCTATCCCCCTCCAAAAGTCCAGCATTTTCCCATAGTCTCCCTATAATCCCCTAGCCAACATCACCAATCCATCACCCCTCTGTTCTTCTCCTTATACCCATTTCCATGTCCAGTATCTACCTAGCCCCCCCACCTCAATCTTATCCCCGCTGCCTCTGTATCCCCCCCCCCCCGCACCCAGCATCTCCCCTCTGACTCCCTGTGCCCATTCATGTCCACTTCCCAATGCCCCCTTCCCAATGCCCCCCCATTTATGTACAAGAGGCAGAGCCTGCCCACGGAACAGCATGTCCCACGAGCAGAGGCTGTGCAGACCATGATCCAAGCCCAGAGCGGCAGGGCACAATTGGTCTTGCACAGCCCTTGCCTGTAGGACATGCTGATCCCGTGGGCAGGCTCTGCTTCTCTGGGCCATGATGATTACCTCACACACCCTTCTGCCTACGGGAGCAGTATGTCTTGCAAGCAGGGGCTGTGATTGCGGCCCAGAAAAATAGAGCCTTCCTGCAGGAGCCAACTTCAGGAGGGTGCCATTGCTTGTCGCCTGCCCCCACTCCCCATTCAGGCTGGCCTACAGAGTGCCGGCGGCCTAGTGGAGAGACTGGCCACAGGACATGCTGCTCCCATGGGCAGAAGACTGTGAGAGGCCGCAATCACTAGTCATAGCCTTCCACCTGCAGGAGCAGTGTGTCCTGTGAGCAGGCTCTCCACTAGGTCACCGGCACTCTGGCCACCCTGAATGGGAAGTGGACAGCACCCTCAAGATGTTGGCGCCCCCTGTCACACTTACCCAGCTTACCGGGTAGTGCTGGCCCTAGTCCAGAATTTATCTTGCTTTCCCCCCATCCATAATTTGTCTCCCTGCTTCCTTCTCCCCTGTGGTCCAGCATTTGTCCTCCTGTTCCCCCAGTTGCACAGCATTTGTCCTCCCACCCCCCTCGTGTTGTCCAGCATATCTCCCTACTTCCCTCCCATTCATCATTTGTCTCCCTGCTTCCCCCTCCAGTATTTGTCTTCCTGCCCCCTCCCTTGTTGTCTAGCACTTGTCCCCCTGTCCCGCCCCACCTCATTGCCCAGCACGTGTCCTACTGTCTCCCCCTTGTTGTCCAATATTTGCCATCGTGACCACCCACTGTGTTGTCAATCATTTGACCTCCTGTCTCTCCCATTGTCCAACATTTGTCCTCATGTTTCCCCCTCTCCAGCATTTGTATTTCTACCCCTCCTGCCTTCCATGTTGTCCAGCATTTGTCCTCCAGTCTTCTTCTCCATGTTGTCCAATATTTGACCTCCTGTCTCTCCCCCCCCCCCCCATTGTCCAGCACTTGTCCTTCGGTCTCCCCCCCCCCCCCCATGCCCATTGTCCAGCACATGTCCTCCAGTCCCCACCACCTCCACCTGCACCTCTCTTCCTGCCGTTCTGCATTCTTCAGGCTGATTCATCCAGCAGCAGCACTCCAGCTGTTTTCATTTTAGATTTTGTTGCCTCTGGCCTGCCTCTGCCATCCTGCCACTTTTTTTTTCACAAGAATGCTTGGAGCAAAACAAAAAAGCAGTGGGAAGGCAGAGGCAGGCCAGAGAGGGCAAAATCTAAAATGAAAACAGAGCCGGAGTGCCGCTGCCATTGGAATGCCATGCCCTGCAAACTGTTGTCTGAGGCGGCCGTCTCAGGTGGCCTCATGGTAGAGCTGCCCCTGGTCATGGAGATGCACAAGCACAATATTTGCTATTCTTTTGGCTATGGTCTGAACTGAAGAAGAGAAGACACTTCAAATGCATGTTGAAATTTTGAATCTTCCTTCCATATTTTGGTCAGGGTCTAAAACCAGCTTTCAGAGCCATAATGGTTTCTGATGAGAAACAACATTAAAGCCAAGTAGAAAACAACAAAAAATGAGCAAGCAGCTTCATGGCCGCTCATTCGAGTGGAAAAAACAAAACTGAGGAGCTGAGGGGATCACTGCATGGGAAGGCAGCGCATGCTCAGAGCTTTACACTAAAATTCTAATTTACAGAAAGGAATTCCGTCCCGGCGCCATCATATCACCCTCTTGTGTGCCTGACTCAGTCCTGCTTGTCAACAGAAAAATCTACTCTACACGCATCACTTAGGAAGTTTTGTGCATTTACTGCTCATGTATAAAATTTTCCAAACCAAAACCAGAAACAGAACGCACATCCCTAACCAGCAGAAACCTGTTTGAAATGACCTTGTGAGGGAATAATTATACGTATAAAGCTTTTCCCATATCTAATGCATGTTCTACATGCAGAAAATCAGCTCTCGTTTATTTGAAGGCATACACTTAAAATTAAGGGCACCAAAAATCATACCTACTGTACCTCTATGCAATCTATGTAGCCATTCTTGGGGACACAGTCTGGGCAAGGCTGGGGCAGAGTTGTGATGTACAAATTTATAAAATATCTGTGTACACACAGAGTACTTGCACTTTTTTTGCAGCAGGTGTGACTTTATGTGAAAGAATTTGTAAATTACTAGAGGCCATTATAGGAGACTATTCTATAAAAGCACGAGTGACCGTATAGCCTTAATAAAATAGGTTTTTTTGGAACTTCAAAGGCTCAGTTATGAAATTACCTTCCACGTGCATAGCTTAGAACGTAGATGCTCTATTACATACCCATTCCACCCCTGATGTTATCATTTTTTGATATTAATACAGTAATGTTTATAGTCTGGGGCAAATAAGAATAAGGATGCAGAAACATAGAAACATGACGGCAGAAAAAGACCACAGGGCCTATCCAGTCTGCCCTTCCATATCCCACATTGCAGTTCATCAGATTTCTAGGAGCAATTGCTGCCTCTGGTGGAAGATTATACACTGTTAACTTCTGTTCCTATGCCACATTGTTAAAAAGAAGGTGATCTAAAGATCAGGACTGTGCCTAGGCTGATGCGAGAGGTGCAGCCGCATGGGGTGCAAAAAAGGTAGGGGCGCATTTGTACCTGGACTGGAAGTCGAAGAAATCCCACCAGAAGTGAAGCCAGAATAGCAGCAGCAAACGTCTTCACACTTGCTTTACAAGAGGTTTGCTGCGCAATGCCGCTCCACGCCCTGCCCTTTCGCTTTCTGTAAAGTGCCGCTCCCGAGATTTTAACCCCTCAAAGGGAAATGCTTTCTCAGGCTTATGGCTGCTGCAGGGAAGCAATTTACAGAAAGAAAGGGGACATGGAGCAGCACGGTAAACGTTGTTAAACGTTTGCTGTGGGTCGTTAGCCCAGCTTGTGAGCTGTGTGCGCCTGATAGGACTGCAGCAGGAGGAGAAGGAAGCGGCGGGACGGTGCTCTGTCTTCCATCTGCCGCTTCTACTGGCCTCTCTGCTATGAAATAATATCTTGAAGATAATCATCCGCCTACCGTTTCCTTCCTCTCTCCCTCCGCCGGGGAGATATGGTCCATGTCGCCTCCCTGTGTGCTGCTGGCTTTTTTGTTCCCCGACTAAGAGCAGTGTCAGCCAGCAATGAGGAAGGGCAGGCACTGGGGGTAACCGCAGCCGTTGCCTGCTCTGCAGGAGGAACACATAGCCCTGCTAAGCAAGCGGAAAGCAGTATGAGAGCGAGTCAACACAGATCAGGTAAGCAACTTTGTGTTTTGAACTATTTGTGAATTAGCACAGTTCTGCTACAGGGAAAACACCATTCAGAAAACATTTCAATATAAATAGTCATCTCCAAAAGCAGCCAGCTGATATCATGGGTGGGGGCACCAGGTTTGCAAGTTGCACAGGGCGCAGTTATAACTTGGTACAGCCCTGCAAAAGATGATAGTAAAGACAAAATTTGAAAAAAAAATAATTGCCAGGTATATGAAAAATCTCATTTAAAACTAAGAATTGTGACAACTGAGCAGTCAAATCTAGGCCCTCAGGCCTCCAATAGGCCCTTAAATAACTCCCTATTCATGTTTCAAGGTGTAGATAAGCATGTCTTTATTAGAACAGATGACCTTGAAAGCAAGCACACCAAAATGGCCACTTGTCTTTGTCCTCCAGACAAATAGCAAAATGTAGTCTTACAAATTAAATCCAGAAATTCCTAGAACCTGCTTTCAGCAAATTACCAGTTGTAACTGTAGAGATTGCTTGGATTTTACTATGAGCAGCAGCAGCATCCAGAGTCCCCACTAAATATTACAAGGAACAGCCTGACATTTTCCAGAACAGGGGAGATTCTTGCTGCCAGTCACTTCTTGCCAGGAAGAGACTCCTCTGGGAGGAAAAATCTCACTTCATATATAAACCACTCCCAAAGACAGAACTCTATCTTTGGCACAGCCACTGAATCATGCAGAAGTAAGGCACCTGTCTTTAGGAGGCAGGTGGTTTTGGCCACGCAGCCACTGCACCAGAAGAATGCAAAGGAGTCATTTGCACCTAACAACTTATTCCATCGAGAATGTACAGCAGGCTTAGAGCAGCCCCATAACAGGAGAGGGTTGATGTCTGTGCAAATCTGCCAGCACCCCACCATCTCAGAAGAAGAGTAGCTCAGCCTGTGAGAGGCTCCAAGATCTGTACCAGCAATCAAGCCTTTCAGTTCACCAGATCCAGGAGCCCTGCAGAGCAATTCTGGGGACCTGTATCTACCAAAGCCATCAGTTCTCAAGAAAGAAAAGGAACCCAAGCACTCATAATACACTAGTGGCACCAGATCCAGGGGTGAGCCAGTGCAGTATTGGGGACCTGTGTATGCATCACCACCAGCGTCAGGTACACTGAGAAAAAGTATTAGAAATAGGAAGAGGGATTTGCACTCAGGGAAACCAAAGTAGGTAAAAAAAAGGTGCATATGTGGTAAAGAAACCAGATTAAGTAACAAGGGTGCAAGAGTGGTGAAAAGATTAAGATTAAGATAAACAGTAACTGAAGGAAAGATGTTAAGTACCTAAACTGAGAGGAGAAAAGGAGTAATCTACCTGTAGCCATTTCTGACTAAGAAGAAGGAGTTAACTGCTTGTAACATAGTTCTTGTTTGTTGCCTTTTCCAATTGTTTTTGTTTTTTCTCAGGGGCCCTAAAGTTTAAGTAAACCCTTGGTTCAGAACACAGTTTCTGGCCTGGACTCATTTATTTGAGAAGAGAGATGTGTGAGAGTGTCAAGTACAAGGGCCTCCTGGAGTATGCCAGTCCCCATCCAAAGAACCCTGACAATAAAATTAATGTGCTTCAGATTAAAAAAGAGGCTCATTAGAATTGTGTTCCCCCTGGTCTTCCATACCACTAGTATCAGTGGCAAGGACAACACAGAAAGCGTGGTGGGGGGGGGAGATACATAACCAAGTTTAATAATAATTGGAGCATCTAATACTATACAAAGTCATTGCTAAACCACCCAACCTGACTTTTAGGTAGGGTGATCACTCAGACTTGTTATAATCCAGTCTAGCTCCCTCCCAGGCTGTCTATTATAACATCCCCTTAGTATTCTGGATTAAAGATTTCAGTATTTAAAGTAACCACCACTTCCCCAGTCTGGTGCTCATACAGACTAACAAACAAACAAACACTTCCCCTGTTGTGTGCTTCTAGTGTCACAAACTCTCTGACTCTCTCAAGCCTCTCTCTTTCTCTCTTAAGATGATCCGTGGAGTTCCTGCTCCCAGTCCACACAAATTCCACAGCTTGGCTTCATTCACTGACTGGCTCCCAGTCTATCTTTCTCCCTCACTACAGACTAAACCCTGGAGTTTTTGCTCCCAATATCCACAAATCCCTGGGGTTCCTGCTCCCCAGCAAACACAAACAAAATCCCCAGCCACATTCTCCTCCCTGGCCGGTTCCTAGTCTGTCTATCTGCCTTTCTACAGACTGAGCCCTGCAGCTCCTGCTCCCAATGCACACAAATTCCCCCATCTGCACTCACTTCCCTGGCTGGTTCTCAGTCTGCACCTCTTTCTACAGACTAAACTCTGAAGCTCCTGCTCCCAACACACATACACACACTTTCCCCAGCCAGGCTGCCTGCCCTGGCTATTTCTGGGATATTCTTCACCCTAGTTAGTGCCTTCAGCAAACATCCATGTCTGACTCCCTGACAGGTTGGCTCCCTTTAATCCCCCTCTAAAATTACAAGGGTAAAGTCTTAAGCCACAAAGCCTGACCTACTTTGTAGCTTTTCAGCATCCTGGCACTTCCTTCAGCTACCTCTGGACTATTTCACAAGGCTTCCTACTGTCTCCTACTAGCAGGATATTAGAGATTTTCCCAATTTCTTCCCCCAGAGCCTTCCAAACTTGCCATGGCTGTAGATACTACTTGCTTGGACCATACCCATCTGTCTAGGCTTCCCTGCTTTGGCTTCCTTAAGGTGGTCCAGTCCGAATAAGCTCTTATAGAGTAGTAGGCTTGTTTCAGCAACCCTCTCTCCCCCAGGTGCATATCTCACCAGAGCTCTCAGCTGTTCTCCAAAGCTCCCCCTAGCTCCTGGAGAAACAAAAAAACATTTATTTATATACCATGCTATTCTGCATCAGTGTGGTTTACATTGAACAGGGCATTATAACTTGGAGACAACTATTTTACAGGGAACATGGGCTATGGAGAGTTAAGTGGCTTGCCCAAGACCACAAGGAGCACCTGTGGGACTAGAAACCCCAGTCCTTCTGGCCCAAGGTTGCTGTTCTCTAGTGGGATTTGAACCCCCAACCTTCTGGCCCAAAGTACCTTGCCCCAACCACTAGGCCACTCCTCCACTCCAACCTTCTATGTCACAGTATACAATTTTGTTCACCATTTATGGCTAAAATAAGGCAATTTAGGAATAACCTCAGAGGACTCCAGAGGACTGTGTAGCTGGGATGACGGCTGTTTGAAGATAAGTTCTCTGCCTTTCTATAAGCTAAGATGTGGCATTCTAGTCTCAGAGCCATCCTAAATGCAGAATTCTTATTGAAAATAGTTCCAGTACTTTAAAGGGGTGATTTCATAAAGTCATTTTTATGCACATGTGACCACATACACCCTTAAATGGCCTGTTATAAAATTCCAGCCAGCACAAAAATACATACATTGACATGATGATGTGTATTTTGCCAGTAGGGGTGAAGTTTGAGCAGAGCTCACAAGCGCATGAATAGATTATAAAATACATTAAGCTATACATTTATTTATTTATTTATTTAACCAGTTTTGTATATCACCTTATCCTTCAATCAAAGTGGTTAGAAACACAACATGGGGATCTACATTCAACAGGAGGAGAATGACAGGACATACACATAGACTATCGGGAGATGGTTCTCAGTTCTCATTATGGCGTGCAGGCTGTTTGAAAGTTATGTTACTTGTCCATATGAATCCACGAACAGGTGGGTTTTGAGGGATTTGCTGAAGTCCTTGAGGTCATTTTGGGCTCTTAATTCTTCGGGGATGTACTTCAATAATTAGGAATGGGCATTTAAACCTTGAGCAGGTAGGTGTGATTTCTGCCACTTACTAAAGACACAGAGGTACCTATGCATCTTTCTAAAACAGCGCCTAAGGGCCTACTTGTCCTCTTAAAATCACCCTCCATGAAGGCAATTTTGAGTCAAGGTGGAGTATTTTCAAGCCTGTAGCTGCTTTCTACACATGGGCCGCAAGATGAATTTGAAATGGAAAACCCCTACAGAATTTCCCTTTAAAAATCAGCCCGCTAAGTAGTGCTGGAGGAGTCTATACGTTGCAGGTGCTAGGTAGGCGGGATAAATCAGCCAAAAACAGGGGCAGTCCTGCCTCTAGCATCTACTTTCCCTATGAGGAAACTACCCATGCTCTATACAGCCCTCATGCAATTCCCTGCTGATGAAGAAGGCAGTTTTCAAAGGGTCCTTCCCCCTAGAAACCTACCTCCTAACATATGCAAAGAATACAGCAGTCAACGGCAGTTCAAGCCAGAATTAGGTTGTGAGATTTCCTAACATTTCATATTATACATCAGGTTTTGAGAATGGTTCTTATTCATTAACTTTAATTATAGAGGAGTATGCCAAGCTTGTAAACTGGCAGGTTCACTTTCATTCTTTTACCAACCCCCAGACAGTATCTAATTTAGCAGAACACACTTGGGACAGAAGAAAGAGGAATGACACAGATAAGGGAGTTCTTACAACACTGCAGCACAAGTTTGCACAGTAAAGAATATCTGCACGATGTAAGGTAGGATAGGTATCATATGCCTTATTTAAAAATGATTTTTTTTGTCCATTTCGTGACTGTAGAAAAATAAGACCATTATCGAATAAAGCCCTGTAACCGCAAGCATGGCTATAGCACAAGAAAGATAAAAGCAAATGTGCAGAAGCTCAATTTACTCCTATTATTTCTGGGTTTGAAAGGGTGATATTTCCATTTTGCTTAATACTGTAACCGCTGTGGCAGGAGGAAATATTTGGGAGATATTGCTCATGGTTAAAACGATACTCAGCATGGCTGCAGAAATCACCTTCGACATTGCATTAAGGCCCTCTGTTCATCTCACAAGCCTGCCCGCCACACATACCATTTTTCATCATCTCCTGGAGGTCTCACTCCCAGACCTAGAATCCCTCCAAAGTTCCCTTACCACAGCCGACAAGCCACTTCTTTTCAGCTCCACAACTCTGTCTGAAACAAGCCTTTTTTCACTGTGTCAAAGGCCTGGAGAGGAAAAGGTGACAAAATCTTTTAAAATTTATGGCAAAAGATTGTGGAACACATCTTTCTAAAAGCACTTTACCTAACTCTGCACCCATGTGTATAAGCACCAACAGGCGCGAAGAACCCTGCAGCTCTCCCCATCCTTCGCTCCTCTGACCGGAGCTCAGTGTCTAAGCACACTTCCATCCGCCATCAGCGACCGCCGCCGGAGACCCCAGAGGGAGGGAAACAACCAACGCCTGCCTGCAACGAGGGAGGAACAGATCCAGTTTGCCCTGATCGGCATCGGAACAGGAAGCAGGAGGTAAAAAGCCCCTCCTGCTCCCCATCGCAAGGCCAATCAGGGCCAGACGTAGGAGCTTCAAATCCAGCAACGCCTTCCAACTACCAGCGTGACCCGAACCTACACACCCTAAGACAAGCTGTCCCAAACTAAGCCACCCAAACTGGTAAGCAGCACACGATAAGCAAGACATCCTGCACTGCATAGCCTATAGGATCCACTGCTATCTCATTGCTTGTAAGAGAACCTATGTTGCATGGCCTGTACAGTAGAATCCATTGCTACCCATTGCTTGTAAGATAACATATGCTGCATAGCCTATAGAATCCATCGCTACCCATTGCTTGTAAGATAACATATGCTGCATTGCCCCTCTCTATCCCTCTTCTATGGTTCCACATCACACTGTCTTCCTTTTCCTCATACTCCCTGTTTCCCCTCCTACCAGCACCCTCACTCCGTCCCTCCTTATCCCCCCTTTACCATCCCTCGTCCCTTTACCGTCCCTCCTTATCCCCCCTTTACCATCTTCACTTCCCCCTCCATTCTGTCTTCTACCCTATCATCAGCTCTTGAGCTTCATCGCTTTCTCTCCCTCATTCAACCATCTCCTTTCTCTCTAAAGCAACCTCACCCTCATTTCCGCCGTACTGTCTCCTCTCTATCCCACACTCTGCTACTCCTCCTACTCTCATCCGGAGATATCAACCCCAATCCTGGCCCCCCTAGACTTCTGTCTCACTCTGAGAAGAGATCTTCACGCAACATGTCTAATCTTATCCATATCTCCCTCCTTTCCTCTTCCACTCTCCGTCTCTCATGTGCCTTATGGAACGCACACTCTGTCTCATCCGGAGATATCAACCTAAATCCTGGCCCCCCTAGACTTCACTCTGAGAAGAGATCTTCACGCAACATGTCTAATCTTATCCATATCCCTGTCTCATCCAGAGATATCAACCCCAATCCTGGCCCCCCTGGACTTCTGTCTCACTCTGAGAAGAGATCTTCATGCAGCATGTCTAATCTTATCGATATCCCTCTCCTTTCCCCTTCCACTCTCCCTTTCTCATGTGCCTTATGGAACGCACACTCTGTCTCTAATAAACTTGCTTTTACTCATGATCTCTTTATCTCCAATGCTCTACATCTTCTTGCTCTGAGACCTGGCTCCTCCCAGATGATACCACATGTACTGCTGCCCTCTGCCATGGGAGCTATCAGTTCTCCCACATGCCTCGTCCCACTGGCCGTGGTGGTGGTGTTGGGCTTCTACTTTCTTCCTCTTGCCAATTCCAACCCCTCCTGCTACCTCAGTCTCACTCCTTCCTCTCTTTTGAAGTCCACTCCATCCGCCTCTTCACTCCACTTCCTCTCCGGGTAGCTGTTATTTATCAACCTCCTGACAAGTCTGCTTCTACCTTTCTCACTGACTTTGACACGTGGCTTTCCTTCTTTCTGGATTCCTCTTCCCCCACTCTTATTCTTGGGGATTTTAATATTCATGTTGATAACCCCTCTGATCCTCATGCTTTAAAGCTCCTCTTCCTTACCTCCTCGTTTGACCTCCAACTTTGTTCCACTGCCCCCACTCACCAGCATGGCCACTGCCTGGTCCTGATATTTTTCTCTAGTTCCTTACCCTCGAACGTCCGTAGCTCAGTTCTTCCCTTATCTGACCATCACCTTTTAAGCTTTAATCTTCATCTCCCGCTGCCTCAGCCTCGTCCTGTCTCCTCCAACCTGTCTCCTTCATGCTATTGATCCCTTGACTCTCTCTTCCACCATTTCTCCATCTCTTTCTTCCACTATGTCATCCAAGTCTGTTGACGATGCAGTAACTTCCTATAATGCTGCACTCTCCTCGGCTCTGGATGCTCTCGCTCCACCCACCCCACGTCCTGTGAGATGCTCTGCATCTCAGCCCTGGCTTTCATCCACCACTCGCTACCTACGTTCCTGTGCTCATTCTGCTGAGTGTGCTTGGCTCAAATCCCACTCCCCTGAAGACTTTCTACACTTCATATTCATTCTTGTCTCCTTCCAGTCAGCCATAGCTCTTGCCAAACAAGACTACTATGTCCACCTGACTAACTCTCTTGCCTCTGATCCTCGCCGACTCTTTACTACTCTCAGCTCTCTCCTCAAAGTGCCTCCGCCTTTGATCCCTCCCTCCCTTTCTGCCCAAACCCTGACTGACTATTTCCATGACAAAATCCACAAGATCACCCTCCAATTCCCCACAAAGTCAGCTACTTCCCCTCCTCCCCCTCTCCACTCCCAACTCCCCCCCCCCCTCTTCCCTTGCTACCCTCTCTTCCTTTCCTGTGATCTCTGAAGAGGAAACTGCACACCTTCTTTCTTCCTCCAAACTCACCACCTGCTCCTCTGATCCTATCCCCATCCGTCTCCTCAGCCCCATCTCCTCTACCGTTGTCCCTTCCATCTCTCATATTCTCAACCTGTCGCTCTCCACTGCAACTGTCCCTGCTGACTTCAAGCATGCTGTGGACACACCTCTCCTCAAAAAACCCTCACTTGATCCCACCTGTCCTTCTAATTATCGACCCATCTCTCTCCTTCCCTTCATTTCTAAACTACTTGAACGTGCGGTTCACCACCGCTGCCTCGACTTCCTCCCCTCTCATGTCCTCCTCGATCCCTTACAGTCTGGCTTTCGTCCTTTACACTCTAGTGAAACGGCTCTTGTCAAAGTCTCCAGTGACTTGTTCCTGGCAAAATCCATGGGCCTGTACTCTGCCCTCATCCTTCTTGACCTCTCTGCTGTTTTTGACACCGTTGACCACAACCTTCTCTTCGATACCCTGTCCTCGCTTGGCTTTAGGGGCTCTGTACTATCCTGGTTCTCCTCCTATCTCTCCCATTGCTCCTTCAGTGTGTGTTCTGGTGGCTCCTCCTCCTCTGATACCCCGCTCCCAATTGGTGTACCCCAAGGATCTGTCTTGGGTCCGCTCCTTTTCTCTCTCTATACCCAGTCCCTTGGTGCGCGTATCTCTTCCCATGGCTTTCAGTACCATCTGTATGCTGATGACTCCCAGATCTACCTCTCTACACCTGAAATCTCTCCGGCAGTCCAGACCCGGATCTCTGCCTGCCTTTCTGACATTGCTGCCTGGATGTCTCACCGCCGCTTGAAATTGAACATGGCCATGTCTGAACTTCTTATCTTTCCCCATAAAACCTCCCCTCCTCCTCCTCCTTTCTCAGTTTCTGCGGATAGCTCTGTACTCCTTCCTGTTTCCTCGGCCTGCAACCTGGGGGTTGTTTGTGACTCCTCTCTCTCTTTCTCCACACATATCCATCTTGTAGCTAAGATCTGCCGTTTCTTTCTCTATAACATTAGCAAAATCCGCCCTTTCCATTCTGAACACACTACTGAAACGCTTATCCACTCCTTAATCACCTCCCGTCTTGACTACTCTAACCTACTCCTTGCTGGTCTCCCTTTGAATCATCTCTCTCCCCTTCAATCTGTTCAGCCCTCCACTGCACAGCTAATCTTCCGCCAGCTTTGTCATGCCCATATTACTCCTATTCTCAAGTCACTTCACTGGCTCCCTATCCATTTCCGCATCCAGTTCAAACTTCTCCTGCTGACCTATAAATGCATTCACTCTGCGGCTCCTCAGTACCTTTCTTCTCTCATCTCTCCTTACAACCCCCCTCGGGAACTCCGCTCTTTTAGCCAACTGCTTCTATCTGTGCCCTTCTCTTCTACTGCTAACTCCAGACTTCGCTCCTTTCACCTCGCTGCACCTTATGCCTGGAACAAACTACCTGTGTCTGTATGCCAGGCACCTTCTCTAACCCTCTTCAAATCCAGGTTGAAAGCTTACTTTTTCGCTGCTGCTTTTGGATCTTGATTCACCTGATCTCCTTTTTTCTTTCCCTTGTTTTACCCCTGCTTTCACCTTCTGTGTTTTGTCTTAACTAGATTGTAAGCTCTGACGAGCAAGGATTGTCTCTTACATGTCTGTGCAGCGCTGCGTACAACTGGTAGCACTATACAAATGCTCAGTAGTAGTAGTAGTAGTAACTCTGCATCTTACAATAAATAGGGGTGTCCTACATGGAGCGGTGGGTTCACCCCTAACAAACAAAGACATGGGGAGAGGAGGCCCGCACAGAGTGGCAGGTGCACCCCTAAGCAAAGACATGGGGAGGAGTGGTGCCATCTTGCTGGGCAGACTAGATGGACCGTACTGGTCTTCAACTGCCGTCATTCACCATGTTACTATGTTAATAAATGTAATAACATTTATTTTGATTATAAGAAAAGATGGGGAGTGGGTATTAATGCACATGGCAAAAAAAAAAAACTTATCTGATCTTATATCACAGCCAGGAGTCTCCCTCACTCAAAACCTACATGATGACTCCAAGCCAAAGATATTCTCTTCCTAGGGTCCATAGCAAAAGCTGCTACACTAAAAAAATAAAAGCTGGATGAGTCTAGTGGCTTGTTAGTAGTACACTGCCACGTAAAGGTCTCTAGCTCAGTCCCTAGGTCAGGACTTACATTTCTTGGATGGCTAGTGCTGGAAATTCTGCATTTGTTTTATGGTGACACCTAGTGGTCAGATTCATGGTCCATACTTGCAGGGTTCAAGCAGGGGGTGCAGTGCATGGATGCCAACTGAACTCTTGTCACTGTAATGCCCAGACCAGGTACTTAGGGAGTGCAGGCTATAAAATAGGGGAAAAATCTCTAGGTAGTCACAAATTAAATCTCATGGCCAGTTCCAATTGAAATGGAAACTCAGAGGAGAAAGAGGAAACTGCTGGGTCCAAAAAAGAAGTCCTATGCCTACTGACAAACACACATTTTTCTTCTAGATTCCCTGATGAGGCAGCCCATCATCATAAGATTCAAATGAAGTGGCATTCTGCCCCAACTAAATAAGGAAAGGAGAAGTATCCATTGGCGCCAAAGGAAAAAAAGCAATCAACTTGGTATTGCTGCAGGCCACACCAAGGTGTTTCTAGCACATTGGCCCAATTTTAACAGGGTGGATAGCTTAAGGCTCTGGCCATAGCACCCTGAGTGTGCCCAATCTCATCTAAACTTGAAAGTTAAGTAGTGTCAGGACTGGTTAGTACATGGATAGGAGACCACCTTGGAATACCAGGTGCTGTAGGCTTACTTTACAGAAGAAAGGCCTGGAAATCTACTTCCAGTCACATCTTGTCAAGAAAACCCAGCTATTCACAGGGGTTGCCAGGAAATTACATTTACTTAACGACTCTACTTAAGGCCGTTTTATTTGGGCTAATAGAGCACTTAAAATGTTTATCCCTTTTGGATTTGTAGTTCCCAGGTTGGAATTGTCAAGTTCTCTCAGGTTATCTAAGGAGAAGAGAGGAATTTCTTTCCTCTTCTTCTTGACCTCTAGTCTCTTTACCAACTATTCCTTCCACTGAAGCACCAGCATATTATAGTGTGACTGGAAGAGAAAAAATGCCATTATTTTGTTAGCACAGCTCAGGTACTGTAAATCTGTGTTATACAAACACTTGTGGTGTGCAATTAGTTGATCTAGCTAATCTTTGTTTTGTAACCTTTGATCCCTTAGGGCAAAAACACCATTTATAGCTAATTCCTCATCTTCCTGTTGGATGTGCCTTATGTCCATTTCTTTATTCAGTATGCAGTCTTTCCCTGATTAGTCACTTCTAGAAGCAAGACATGCTAGAAAAGCTGTTTACTCTCAGCTGTAAGCAGGCTGGCCCAACTACCAGACCAACTAGGCAGATGCCTAGGGCAGCAGCTTCTTTGAGAGGGGTGGGGGCGGCAAAGAGCAAAGCATTCAAAGCTAAACAATAGACTCCGAAAGCCAGGACTAGACTAGATGCCTAGTCTGCCTAGTGGTAGCGCCTTCCCTGGAGCTAACCCTCACTGAGATCCCAAGAACACATCACATTGAATTTCAAATACTGAGAAAGATTTATCAAAGTCATAGATGTTTGAGGTTGAAGTCTGCCATAACTGCCCAGGAACACATGCAGCAAGGGCAGAAGAACAATTAAGAAAATGTTTGCTATCAAGATGCAAAATATTATACTGAGAATGGAAAGCAATAGGGCAGAAAGTGCATACCATTCGTATCCAAAAGGGAACAGTTGAACTTCAAGGTGTATGACGTTCATGAATGCAATGGTGTAAAACCTGGACTGGATTCATGTAATGGGCTGCTCTCGGAGGTCTTCCCGCTTCGTAGAGGGACCCGACAGGGATGCCCCCTCTCCCCACTGCTATTCGCCTTGTCTCTGGACCCTCTGATTCGCAAAGTGGAACGATCTCACGAAATACGGGGTAATGTTATCGGGAGGCAGGGATTTAAAGTCTCCGCCTTTGCAGATGACCTTTTGGTCCATTTACTGTACCCCCAAACATCGTTACCGGCGCTGCTGGAGGAATTTCAGACCTTTGGGAGATTCGCGGGCTTCTGCATCAATAGGGACAAATCGGAGGCGTTGGATGTCTCGGGCTAATTGCGGTCGCGGTGGCAGGGTGACTTTCCCCTTCGATGGGCCACCGATTACTTTATGTATCTGGGGATCCTTCTAACCCCCCGACCGGCGCAACTTTACCGGGCTAATCTGAACCGGGTGATGACTAAACTACGGGCTCAATTACAAACATGGGGACCACTTCCACTGTCTCTTTCTGGGCGTATAGCTGCGATTAAGATGGTCGTTCTCCCCAGGATACTATATTGGCTGCAAACCCTTCCGGTGTGGGTCTTGCGTCGAGACCTTCTTCGGATCGAAGGGGTGATTAGGAAATTTCTATGGCAGGGGGCGAGAGCCCGTATCGCGTATCGAAGACTGATGGGGGGCTGGCGTCAAGGCGGTATGGGACTTCCAGATTTGGGGGCGTACGCTCTGGCTTGCCAGGCGCGACACCTGGGGGACTGGCTGGGGGGCACCGAGGTGTTTACTCTCCGGGCGTTGGAGGAGGCCTTTGTCGCCCCGCACTCACTGTTGGCCCTTTTACACCAGGAGAACCGGGTGCTCCCGGCATATATTACGGATAGCGTGTTCTTGGGAGCTGTTCGGCGCACTTGGCGGCAGTTCAATGTGTTTTGGCAACAAAGTTGGAAGGCTTCGAGCTGGCTCCCGTTTCAAGGTAATGTAAGCTTTGCCCCGGGAACGGATACTGTAATCCTACGACACTGGGCAGCAAAAGGAATCTGTAATGTCGGGCATGTTGTGGACTCTACAGGTATGTGTAAATCTTTCTCAGTATTAAGGGCGGAATATGCTTTAGATCCGAACCACATCTTTTCCTATATACAGCTCTCACACTATGTGTCATCTTTGCCGGCAGCGGAACTCCAGGTAACCCGGTCGGCACAGATCCTGGAATTTTTTGATTTGGGAGAGGATACTCTTCCCTCTATCTGAGTCCTGCGGGCTAGATTGGATAAGTACAGACCTTCGCCAGACTATCGGCCGGTGGAATTAGCGTGGGCCAGGGAACTGGAGTGCGAGATTCCCCCGGGCACTGTTCTTCGGGGTCTCAGACGGGTGGCCACCCTTGCGGAGGGGGTGCGGTGGAGGGAAATCCAGTTTAAATCCTTGACTCGGGTACACTTTTCCCCGCGGAGGGCCTTCCAATGTCATTTGGCGATGGATGGAAGCTGCCCGAGGTGCTCCGCCCCCGTGGTGACCTTGTTACATGTGTGGTGGAGCTGCCGACACATTCGTCCGTATTGGGCCAGAATCTCCTCCTACATGCAGGGGTTGTTGGGGCAAGCGGTGCGATGGGATGTCCTCTTTGTCACATTAGACTGCTTGGGCCGCACATGTCCTAAGGGAAGATGGGGACGGCTGCTACTGCGTAAGGCTTGCTTGGTGGCGAAGGGGCCTATACTTCGCCGATGGCGAGAGAGATGCCCGCCTACCTTTTGGGAATGGAGGAATACTTTCCACCAATTGATGCTTGCGGAGTGTAGGAGTGCCCGGGGTAGCCCTCGTCGCTGGTCGACCTTTCAAATGCTGTGGGATCCATATATTCAAAAATTAAGCCCGCGTAGCCGTAATGAGGTGTTGCAATGGGCAGCAGCCGAGACCACTGTGCCTATATGATGATGGAGGGGTGGTAAGCTGAGATACTGTGTTGTAAGGGTGTGACTCTGTTGGGAGTGGATCATGTCATTATGGGAGGGGGGAGGGGGGGGTTTCTTAGTTGTGTTTAATGTTCCAAAACAAAATGTAACACCGGTATCTCATTCTGGTTCTCTGACGTGGGGATAAGAGTCCCTCCCCACGCGGGGATTGACTGTTCTTTGTTGTATTTGCTTATTACTGGTGTTTAAAATAAAGTTTTGAAAAAAAAAAAAAAAAAAAACCTGGACTGGAAATGCTTTTGACAGGGAGCTGTGCAATTTGCCCAAACTGAACAGAAGACATTGAGGGCCCGATATTCAAAGGATTTATGCGCTTAACTTTGAGAGTTATGCTCCTAAATTGGCCTATTTGACAATTTGCCAAGGCTGAGTGCATAAATATTTTCTTAAAATTTCACTAAACTCATACATTTAGGAGCATAAAATGTGGATGGCAACGGGAGAAGATTTAGAGGAGGAAAAGAAGAAAGGAAAAAAGAAGGAAGGAGCTTAGCATTGATTTTCAACACTAGGAGCACGATATTTGAAAGGCATTTACATGGTTTGCAGCCCAGTAAACCATGTAAATGCTGTAAATCGGGATATTCAATGGCACTTGCAAGGTTAGTGCCGTTGAATATCTCCTTCAAAGTCCACTACATGCCCCGATGCTCTGCAGTTAGCATCAGGACATGTTGGGGGTGTTCTGGGGTGGAGCGGAGGTGGAGACTGCCGCTAAACGGGTCGCTGCGATATTGCACCACTACCCAGTTAGCAATCCGTGGCTAAAACTAGGCCAGCTTCACCTAGTTTTAGCCACGGATGCTAAATCGAGTAGCAGCGCAATATCCAGGGCATGTGTGGCACTGCCAGATATCCGTTTTTATTAACCATCTCTGAGACGGTTCTTCATTATCCCAATACTATTGTCTTGGGTGACTTTAACGTTCACGTAGATGCCCCTTCCAGACCTAAAGACCGGGTTTTTATGAACCTTCTGCATGAATTATCACTCCATCAACATGTATCTGGGCCCACGCATTGTATGGGCCATACTTTAGATCTGGTCCTCACTCTGTCAAACTTGTGTTCAATGTTATCTGCTCCGATCTCTCACAGTATTCCCTGGTCTGATCATTACTGTGTCTCTTTTTCAGTTTCTTTATTAGACTCAGATACTAGTGGCCCCCCCTCGACCCAGTCCCCTCCACGCCTACGGCGTAATATTTCCCCGTCTACTCTAATGACTTTTCCACCTGCTCCCTCTTTGTTCCCACCAGACTTTTCTGCGCTATCTCCTGATTCTCAGGTCCATCTTTGGAATACTGTTCTTGCAAACACTTTGGATGATCTGGCTCCGCTTCACCCTACCAATACATCATCCCACTCAGCCCATTCCCCCTTGTTCCATCCCGGCTTGCGGCTACAGCGCACACAATTACGTCAAGCGGAACGTCGTTGGTTACGACATCCTTCACCAGATAATATGTCTCGATTCAAGTTACTATATTCAGATTATCGCGCATCAGTCCAATCCACTAAGCGTTCCTTCTACACCTCGGAGATATCAAGAGCCATTAATTCCTCCAGACAACTTCACTCAATCTTGCGCCAGCTTTTCTCTACTGCCCCTGCCTCTGCCCCTCAGGTGGCGGTCCCAGCCCCTGCATCTCTGGCTACTTTTTTCTCAGAAAAGGTCCAGAATTTACGTGCCTTTTTTACTGTTGCCCCTCCTTTACCCCTCTCTCCTCCTTGTTCTCCCTCTTCAGTTTCAGTCACATCATCTCCCTCTGAGGAACTGGCTATTTGTAAGTCAGCTGTTTTACCCTCCTCCCCAGTAAATAGAGCCTTAGCCCACACCTGGTCCAACTTTCATCCCATTACCTCAGCAACTTTATCTAAGTCTAGAAAGACCACCTGTTCATTTGATCCCATTCCCTCAGGTTGGTTAATGGAACCTTCCTTACAGTTGGTGCCTTTCATCACAACCATTTTTAATTCCAGCTTATCTTCGGGCTGCTTTCCCTCATTGTGGAAATCTGCTATAGTCCATCCTCTACTGAAACAGCCTTCACTTGATCCTTCTGTTTTATCTCATTGGCGACTGGTATCCAACATTCCTTTCCTAGCTAAAATATTGGAACGTTTTGTCTTTCTCCAGTTAACATCTCACGCCGAAGCTACCAATGCCCTCCACCCATGACAAGCAGGATTTAGAGCCGGGCATAGCACAGAAACAATCCTCCTGGCCCTTTTGAATGAGATTCATGTTGCCCACGATCGTGGAGATATTACTCTTTTGGTCTCTTTAGACTTATCAGCAGCATTTGATCTGATCGATCACCGAACCCTTCTGTCCCGTCTTTTTGATGTAGGATTGCGGGGCATGGTACTGCATTGGTTCCGTTCCTTTCTCACAGCTCGTTCCTTTGTCGTCCGTTCTAATCATCAGTCCTCCTCACTTGTCTCCTTATCATGTGGGGTACCTCAAGGTTCAGTTCTCTCTCCTTTACTCTTTAATATTTTCCTTGCTCCGCTACCTCTCTTGATTCAACAATTCCCAGTTTCAGTTTATATCTACGCTGACGATATTATTCTCCTCTTCCACACATCCCCGGTTAGCGTTGATATTACTCAACTTAATACTTGTCTCTCTCATGTTGCTACCTGGCTTTCTTCCAATTTTTTGCATTTGAATCCATCAAAATCCACAGCCATGTGGGTCTCTTTGAGCACACCTTGTCCAACCATCATGCCTCAAATAAATTCCGTTTCTATTCTTCTCACTTCCTCTTTTCGTTACATAGGTGTAATTCTGGATTCTTCACTATCTTTCCATGACCATGTATCAAATCTATCCCGCCGTTCTTTTTTTACCTTGCGGCAACTTAGATCAGTCCGCTCTATCTTGTCTTCCGATTCCCTCATTACCCTTTTATTGGCCTTAGACATGTCCAGATTAGACTACTGTAATGTGGTTTTTGCTAATCTTCCATCCTACCAACTTCAGCGGTTACAACTGTTACAGAATACAGCTGCTCGACTTGTTACTCATGCCCGGAAATCTGATCATGTAACACCTCTGCTTTTTCAACTTCATTGGTTACCACTCCATTATAGGTTTAAATATAAGCTTCTCATCCTAACACATAGGGTTATCCATACATCAAATCCTTTGTACCTAGCAAACCTTGTCTCGCTCCATACTCCCTACCGACAACTCCGTTCATTGCATGCCAATCGACTGTCTCTCCCTTCCCCTTCACAGGTCCATTTGGAGCAGACGCGTCATGCTGCATTCTTTTTCCTTCGACCCTCACTTTGGAATGCCTTGCCATCTTCCCTCCGATTGGAATTCTCGTACCATAATTTCAAAGGCTTATTGAAAACATACCTGTTTCAACAGGCTTATGACCTTCCTCCCAATAGTTCTGTCTAGTTATTGTTTTTTTCTGCCTGTCTCTAGGTGACCCCTCTGGTCAATCTTTCCTTTTATTTAATAATGGAGTTCCTTTCTTCCTATGGCGCTAGCATATATATATTTTTTTATTGTGAACCGCTCTCACATCCCGACAAGGGCGGTATATAAAGTGTTAAATAAAGATAAAGATATTCAGTGCCATTGCCACGGCATTGAATATCCGGTGTTAAGGGTTGGCAGGCAGGGCTATGTGCCATAGTGGCGCATAGCCTGCCCTGCTGAATATCGGACCCTAGGTACCTAAATTACACTCATAAATGAAGGCAAATGAATGGCAGACCTAAACATAGTAGGATAAATTTTAAGATGCTAAATTAGGATGAATTTTCAGCTGAGTGTGGCTGAAAAAGAAAGGAGCATAGAGGGGAATATTCAGCAACAGCAGCTAGTGCTTCTAAAACGGCTAGCTATCAGCTCTAAAGTCTAACCCTGGATATTGAATGCCGGGGCCATATTTGGCCACCAGCATTGAATATCAGGGTCACCTCAGAACCTGGACATTAACCAGGCAGTGACAATATAGAGCCACTGCCCAGTTAGCTTCCATGAGTAAAGTAAGGCCAATATTTACCATGCCTTGCTTTACCCTGTGTTGCTAATTGGGCAGCAGCTCAATATCGCCACTGACCAGTTAGCGAAGGATGCCACCTCCACTCCACCCCGGAACACACCCAACGTGCCCGATGCTAACCACTTAGTATCAGAACATGTGACAATGGCACTGCAGATATCCAGCAGCATGAACCCGTGTTAGTGCCGCAGGTTATCCATCTCAGTGGCATTTACATGGTTTGCACATCTGCTAACCATGTAAATGCATTTCAATATACCCCCCCCCCCATATATATTTTCAGCTGCTAAATTAGGATGAAGTTTCAGCTGAAAACAAAGGCTGCAATCGCAGCCTTCCCCTTTTCTTCTGCTGTGGGAGATGGGAGCCCCATGAGCAGCCAAAGCTGGTCCCGACTCAACACTTTCGAGTCCCAGACGCCGGGACTGATTTTTTAGTCGCCAATGGTATGTGTCACTCTTTAGAGCCTATGTAGCATTCTGTGGTTGGATGAAGTCGCATGATGAAAGTAAAGTCTAAGCTAAGATGAGGGCAATGATGGAGATCACTGTGGTGCACAGCAAAAGATAGTGGCGAGTCATGCTGTGAAGATTAATGGCAAAATTAAGAGGGGCAAAGCAGGCCATGCATCAAGGCAGGAGATCAGCTTTGAGAAGAGATCAGCCTTGAAAAAAATAGTGAGAGGAAAGTGATAATAACCCCAGATGACCAGGATGGTATACCTGGCGCATCAGAAAACACTTGCCACCTGAGACCCCGCATTGTGCGGCAGTGTTCCAGTTGCTTTTAGGCAAAACTGTAATCTGCAGTGGCAATGACAAGGCAATCTGGATCACCAGAGGCAGGCAACTGCAGGGGTTTCCTATGATGTTAGGTTTAAATGAGATGATAGGAGAGTTTCTTACTAGTTTAGGGAAGTACCTTTCAGAATGGATAGCCCTAATATGACGGGCTTTTTTCATTCAAAGAACATCCGCCTGCATGCCGAGGATCCGTACATTCTGAAAACCATACGAGGATGTGGTTTGCTTTGGCTAATGGGTTTGGATTGTAAGGGGCTAGCAGAAGCCAGGGCTCCCAAAGGTATTAGGTTTTTTGAAGCAAAAGTGCAGGAGGGTTCCATTACAGTCTAGAATGTGTAGTATTTAAGTCTGGATAGGAACCCCCAAAAATCTGGGAATAAAGAGAGAATCTAAAATGAGTGAGGGAAGTGAAGAGACAACCTTAGGCAAGCACTGTATGTGTGAACTCAGTATCTACACAGTTGTCATGGAGCAGAGTGTATGTGATCCCTAGAGCTTGAAGCTCCCTGCTTCCTGATCTGAACAGAATAAGAGAGAGAGCTATAAGGGTGAAAACAGTGGATCTGATGTCAGGGTTATTGGAATTACAGCAGCAAGAGGCATGGATGCAAATGACCCTTCCTGCATTTCTCACATTAAATATCTTGCTATTAAGGAGACTTGCTGTTGGGAAAATTCTTGCCATGGTCCTTTTCATTTTATTAGGGAAAAGGAGAGGGCAAGTGGTGGAATTTCTCCAGCCAAGCTATTATGCTCCTTGTTTATCAATTGCAAAGGCATATGGATTGACTTGCCCTCAGTGGTCCTTCTGGGGAAGAGGGAGGGCATTCTTGGGAGCTGTGAAGAGTCCCATGGAGTGAGAACTCATCTCCAATGGAGATGTGGATTGGGAAACTGGCTCAAGTTGGATCTGAGTTCCCTGTTTGTTAATATGAGCAATGGAACCTGTCTATGTGGAAGTTGAGTACAGTCAGTGTTGTGTACTATCCTGAATTCCTAATGACTGATGTTGATGATGTAGCATAATATTTTGGTGCCATTTTGTCACACTATTAGAGAGGCATTGTGTTATCATAGGTACTTAGGTGCAAGGGAGTTAGAAGTTGTAAGAGATGGGTTCTCATAGCCAATGAAAAAACCTTGCTAAACGCAGACTGGAAGGGTAGAGTGCTGCCTTTCAGGAGGAACATAAGCCTGAGGGATTTTTTTTTGAGAGCTCTTACAGTGGTTTTGAGAGATTTCAGTGATGAACCAGTCATGGAGGTGGGGAAACGCATGCATCTTGCCACGTAGGGAAGGGAAGCTGCTACACCATCCTTGATGTTTGATACTAATAGGATTCTTTCAGTAGAGCGACAAAAACATTTTGCTGAGTAGGAGGATTGGGTAAATGGATCTTTGATGGTCAATGAGGCTAACTGATTGGGTGGCAAGCAAACAGTATATTTAAGTCTGAATAGTATTCCTGCTAATTTAGGAACGGGAGGTATTCTCAGGGGGAAAGGAGATGTTTCTTCCTTTACTGTGGAAGGGAATGTATGTTTGCCAAGGAAAAACCTTTTGAAGGAAAGGGCAGATATGAGCGAGGCAGGAGGATGTATTGCGACTGACCCGTAAACTCTGGCACATACATCTGTTTATTGTAACTGACGACCATGTTTTGAGAAGGATGAAGACAGCCTTCTTCATTAAGTGTTAGTAGTGTGACACTGGGCATGGTGTCACAAACTAGCCCCCACCCCACCCCACCCTCATTTGTGTGGGGTTTGTTTGTTTGTTTGTTTGTTTGTTTGTTGTTGCAACAAGAGAAGCTGGGAGAGCATGTGAAGACTGTGGAGGGATGTAAGCACATGGTAGACCTGTGGAGGGATGTAAGCACATGGTAGACCTGTGAACTGATGGAGGGATAGGTGGGAGTGAGCTCATACTGGAGATGGGCAGTCTGGGAGATGCAGAGAGGGAGTTCTGAATAATAGTTACATAGAACCCCTGGAGTCCATTAGAGAGCAGGTGTGGCACTGGAAAGGATCAGGGAGGAGCAGCCCTGAAGATGAATTAAGAGGTGGCTGAATTCCTTAAGTTTGACAAAAATCAATGTAAAGCCTAGGTATAAAGGTCTGCTGTTGTATGGTTATAGTCATTTGCAATCCCTGGTTACTGCAACTTTCCAAGAATGCACTCCAGGAACTGCAAACCAGGTCTGATGAGTTGTACAGGCCATTTGTTTCATGTCTTGAAAGAAGATGGTCATGCCCTGCTGCCCCGCTGAACTTCAGCTGAGAGGGAGGGAGATTCCATAGGGTCCCTCTTGGGAGGTACTAGTGAGTCATGATGCAAAAACCTTATATCATGGTTAGGGAGAACAATGTTCTTTCTCTGCCTAATGCTGCAGAAATTACGAGATTCATTTAAAACCATCTGACACAGGAGACTAAGGAATGGAATGCTGAGAGTGCTCCAGAAGTGGAATTCTGCCTTAGGCTGCCAAGGATCCGTGTCAGAAAGAATGAGAAGTGGGCATCTGTGCCAGTTCTTCATATATTCCTACCTTGTGACCACATAAGGGTAGCAGCTCAATTCATTTCAAAGTTGGATCCTGTGGAGTGAGTAAGCGCATGAGCAGAGTTGCTGCTCCCAAAAGCTAGAGTAAGAGTCTGTGAGATCGAGTTGAGAGTTACAGGGAGATTTGCCTGACAAGTCCTGCCTCTGGTCAACCCATGCTGCCTCAGATCCTGCAATCCACTGGACTCTGTTTTAGCAGTGTTTCCATTAATTTACTCACCACACAGGTTAGACTAACTGGCCTGTAGTTTTCAACCTCATCCTTACTTCCACTTTTGTATATCGAGAAACTTGGTACTAATGTTGCATGTCAAGTATTGAGGAACTCTGAACAGGGCTGTGGTTATATTTAGATATATAATAGTTTTGTATGACAATCCTGCCCTGGTGACCTTTTTGTTCGGCCTTTATAAAATAAGTGCCTTTTTAGATTTCACATATAACTTTCTGTTATAAAATCAGGCCCCTATTAGAGATGTGGCAACAGAAGGGGCTTGAATTAGCACACGTCTGAAACTTAAGAGCAGTGGTTCCAATAATTAAGTCCTTGACCCTGGCTACTATCCAATTATATCTCATGTTTCTCCATGGACAAGCAGGATGAGTGGGCCACACACTGGTAATGTCATCCAATGGCACTATGGATGGATTAGCTCTCGTAAAGCTTAGGTCTTTCTGAGCATATGCTAGTGACCCTCCACCCTAGTGTCTGCCCCAGCTTCACCTCAGTCTATTCTATCTGTCCAGAAAGGTGAACAGATCATCCTACTGTCCACTATTTATTTAATTTTCTCCTCTTAAGTATACTCACTTTTTAGTTTAATTTTAATTTACCTTCCACCTACACAATTAAGACAGGAAGACTGGTCCCTCCAGGGACTTTGGATGGCCAAAATCCAGTGAACCACCTCATTCACTGCGATCTCATGCATGGATCGCGAAGACATCATGGCAAGGACATAACCTTGACCATCAGAGATCTCTCATCAGTTGAGCTGATGACAATGGTGACTTGATCAACTGACCTCCTATGTCGACTGCTTTGCTCCAACATAGGATTTTTTGAGTTCATTGGGTTATCCATTATATTCATTTTTTAATGAGAAAGTATAACGCAGACTAGTAACCTCTTTTGTTGTGATTTTTTTGAGGTCGTTGATGTGATAAAGCACTTTTGCTGCGGTTTGGCGCTAGCCTTAGTAGCAGTACTCTTTTCTTACTGAGACCTCTTGATTGCCGTTTCTGATCCTTCACAGTAGTGAAAGTGAACGATAGTAATTTTCAAAGTGCCATCATAGCATCTGGCATCTAACTAGAATCTGGCAACAATGGATGTGGCCCTGAGCTCTGGAACCTTTGGATAAAGTGGCCTGACATGCTGCCTGCTGATGCATGGGCCCAACTCTTCCCTGGAGACATCTGCTGGCTCATGAAGCCTAACTCTCAGAGCAGATAGATCTCACCCCTAGGTGAATCTGGTGCCTCTCTGCCCCTGTGAATCCACACTGATAGGCCACAGATGTCAGATCCTCGATGCAGGTATGTCCTAACAGTGCCTTGGCTCCCTATGCAGCTTTTCTGGATGCAATGCTGAAATGTCAGCATATCTGAATAGCACAGACTGACCTGACCAGCTTCTGATGCAGAAACCATACTTTGCATCCCTGCTGACTCTTCTCGGCATTGAGATGCCTGCCCTGAGTCTTCATGGCATGCACAGCAAACTGCAAACCTGGCACTGGGATGAAATATCAAGGTGATTCTCAGCTCAGAATAAGGCGTTGTTGCTGCTGATACCTTTGCTCGGCATACAAAATTCTGTCAAAAGGTCTGAATTATGCAAAATTCTGCATGCTTTATTTGTGCTGCACCTAAGTCATATGAACATAAGATATGCCATACTGAGTCAGATCAAATCCTGTATCCTGTATCCTGTTTCCAACAGTGGCCAAACTAGGTCACAAGTACCTGTCAGGTTCTCAAAAGTTAGGCAGATTACATACAATTTATCCCAGAATTTCCACAATTCCCTTTAGTAATGATTTATGTACTTTTCTGAACCAGTAACGTTTCTAAACCTCTCTTAAACCCAGGCATATTTGCAGATTTTACTACATTCTCCAGCAACGAATTCCAGAGTTTGATTACATGCAAAAGACAAAATAGACCTTCACCAAATACAAAACAAAAGACCAAAAATGAGAAACAGAAATATAAAGACAATAAATGAATGGAAAACACCAAGAAGCCAAACTCCACTTTTATAACAATAGTGGAGAAATAAAAATAGAAAAGCATTTCCTCATACTGAACAAAACACAAACACATAAGCAAGCATATTCAAAAAAGGAGCGCCTTCAAGGGCGGGAAGATCACAGCCACTGCCAGCAGCCCCAATTGGCATCGGGGAAGGGAATGAGTAGGAGAGCCCCTCCCTTCTCCCCACCTCAAGACCAATCAGGGGTCATCAGAAGCAGAGCAGGACATTCAAAAAGGAGTGCCTTCAAGTACTCCCGCGCCTGGTGAGCCCACGCCTGAAGGCCTCACCAAAGGGCCCTTAAGTGGGGACCAACTACAATACCTGAAAACCATGAAAGCGACCCATCTACAAGCCGGCACGGCAAGAGCAAGCTCTAAATAAGCTGGAGTGCCGCACCTGCAGAACAAAAGCAAGAACAACCGATACCCGGTGTTTAATCCTGACCAGCATCTATAGCAGAAAGCACCACCAATGCCATCGAGCCAATCACAGATCACAGAGCCCGCCAGCATCAACAACCGCTCCTCAAAGCTGACCCAGCCCGACACAAACATCAGACAAGCTGAACCCTCCATCCATTCCATACACCACAGCTAAGACCTCAACCAACATGCCTCACCTCTCCTCATACTTCCTCATCATACTTCTTGCCACATATACAATCACACACACCTCAGCATTTATCTCCTCAGCAATCATCCCTATCATATACCAACTATACTGCAGGCTACAACCTTTCATTATCAACTCATGCATCAGAAACCCCTCCAGTCTTCTCAGGATTCATCCTCTACTCAACCCACCACCATTCGACTCATGCACTTGCCCCCCTCTCAAGTGCATGCTCATCAATGACAGATCCATTCACAACAAAATACCCGTCCTTGTTGCCCACATCAGGGACAATCAAATTGACATAGCATTCATCACTGAAACCTGGATTGAGGAAACGGATAACATTCTCCCAAACCAAATGGCCATATCATCCTACTAGCTCTTCAATCACCCCAGAGTCAACAAGAAAGAAGGAGGAGTAATCATCATAGCTGAGGAATCACTACAATTCAAATCCAACTGCCACAGCTCCACCCAACACATGGACTATATATCCATAATTAACTCCCATCTCTCAATCTGCCTAGTGTATAGACCTCCTAGATCAGGAACCAACGACCTCACCCCACTCCTTGAAGAAGCATGTTCAGAACACCACAAGAATAAATGTTTCATTTGCTTTGAGACCTCAACTTACCAACATCACCAAACAAACATGGATCCTCATTCTTACAGGCCATGGAGGCAATGCAGCTCAACCAAATAATAATAGAAACAACACACAGCAAGGGTAGAACACTGGACCTAATATTCATTCCAACTAACTGGCCTCACCAACATCTTTCCTCCATGACCCATAGCTCTTCAGTCCCCTGGTCTGACCACAGACTTATCACCTTCTTCCTTCCAAACAGCAGCTCTCACCACACAAACACACCCCTGCCGGTGCACACCTGAAGATTTTGGACCTTTGACAAAGAGTCTTTCATTACTACAATCCAACCACTAATGCATATAAACCCCGAGCAGAATGACCCATGCAACTTAGATGGCACTACCACTCAATGGAACGAGCTCATTTCTTCCTATGACACCAAACTGAACAGCAATCCCAAGAAGAGGAGATCACACCTGGTTCACACCAGAGCTCAAGTTAATGAAGAATAAACTCAGAAGACTGGAGCGCAAGTGGAGATGTCACAAGATCCCAGGCACCCATACAACATATTCCATGGGCCTGAAACAATACTGCACCCTCACTCGGCTAAAGAAGAAGGAACATCACATCAAGGTTCTCCACTTCTTTCTCAACAGTCCCAGAGAATTATTTGACATTGATCAACACCTCACCCCAGCCCCCACCACCACAAGAACCACCACATCAATCTCACCAAACGAGACTGAACAATACCTACAAACTAAACAAGCAGGCACCTCAGCAGCAATCACTCCACCCAGTTACGCAAACAGCAATACAGAAGCATGGTCAGCATTTAAACCTATCTCTACCAGGCAACTAGAGAACATCATCACAAACCTTAATAGCACTACCTTCCCACTTGCTCTCGCCTATATGCCTACCCCCTGAAGCAAGCATCCATCAGACCATTACTAAAATCTCACACACTCAACCCAGCTGTTCCCTTGTCATATAGACCCATATCAAGCATCCCTTCCTTGCCAAGATCATTGGGAAGGCTGTCCAACTACAAACACAAGATTTTATGGAATCCCATTCTGCCCTTGAGGAGTACCAACATAGTTTTAAACTGTTCCACAGCACCAAAACTCTACTGACATCACTCCTCAACACACTAATCACAGGCTCTGAGAAGACCACACAAGGCTTCATCCTAGTGTTTCTAGACATATCCGCAGCCTTCGACCCAATCATACACTCCCAGCTCATATCACACCACCATGAAATTGGCCTAAGAGGAAAAACTCTACAGTGGTTCCTGTCCTATCTCTCTGACTGCTCACAACAAATCAGAGTTGGATCACAAACATCAAGACCCTTCAAACTCCTCCGGGGCCAGCCACAGGGTTCTGCATTATTCTCTTTGCTTTTTAACATCTTTATCCAACCCCTCTGCAAGGTCATCCAAAGCCACAAAATCCTATACCACCTTTATGCAGAAGATATTCTCATTTATACCCTTATCTCCACCACCAACCCTGACTATTCCTTAATCAGCAAATGCCTAGAGGCAGTCACGCAATGGTTCAGCCTTCACAACCTACTCATCAACCCTAACAAGATAGACGTCCTGCACATCATCAGGCATCCCTCCTTCTCGCCACCAGATACAATAAATCTTGCAAACCTAATGCTGTAAGTAAAACAACAAGTGAAATATCTGGGCATAATTCCAGACCAGAACCTGAACTTCAACGCCCACATTAAACATGTCACCAGAGCAGTATACTACCGCATCAAAATTATGAGGAGCCTCAGTCCTCTACTGGACCATAAAGATTTCAGAAACATCTGCCAAGCACTCATCACCCCCATCTTCAATTATGCTAGCATTATCTATGAGGGCCTACCAAAATCTTCAATACAGCCTCTATAACTTGCACAAAAAGTAGCGGCCAGACTCATCACAGGAAGCACTCGTCACAATCACATAACACCAATATTGAAACAATTACACTGGCTTCCCATCAACAGCAGAGTGAAATACAACGTGGCACTGACAACCTTCAGGACAATCCTACAGATATCAGCCAATACCCTAGAGTTACTTCTAGACAAACACCAATGCAAGAGATCTCACAGAAGCGCTAACAACATTTGCCTCGCAGTACCTACAACATTCACCCGCACCAGCGCCTCCACCTCCAACAGAGCGTTCTTCTTTTATGCACCAACCATCTGGAACTCTTTCCCCGCAGACCTTCACTCCCTCTCAGACACTGGGGACTTTCGCTGAAAATTAAAGACACTTCTTTTCCTGCAGTATTTTGGCTCAAACACATAGCAACCCCACATGAATGCACTTCATAACCCAACCTGCCCCAAACAAACCACAGATATACCCACCCTACATATATATGACTTAGAATAATCCTCAACTCTGCCTCTGAACCTTTTCCTTTGCATAGCTTATCCTGTACAGTTACCTTGTATCATAGTATCCTATAATTTACGCTGTACAGTTTATTTTGCTCAAAGTGTTCCAAGGTTTACATTGTACAGTTTAATTTTAAAGTGTTCCATGTAAAGTTCAAGTTCTCTGTTCCAATTTGTTCTATGTAAACTGCTGTGACTAGTAGATACGGCGTTATAAAAGAGTTGTTAAATAAATAAATAAATAAGTATTGCCCAAAGCTAATATATTCCAATTAATATATTCATAATAAAATACTTTTTTCTACTTTTGTTGGGTGGCATTTCATTTTTCAGTCATGATGGCCCCAGTGTCTCTTCTTTTGTTTAGCTGTATTTATATTCTGCTTTTCACTGGGTCAAAGTGGTCAATTGGGGGATACGACACACATATGTTAATACTTACAGGGAACATGGGCAATGGAGGGTTAAGTGACTTGCCCAAGACCACAAGGAGTGCCTATAGGACTAGGAAGCCCAGTCCCTCTGGCCTGAGATTGTTGTCCCCAGGTGGGACTTGAACCCCTGGCCCTCTGGTCTAAAGTACCTTGTCCTAACCACTAGACCACTCCTCCCTCCTGCTTTCCTGCTTCTGCTTTCCTCTGTATTCTCCTAACTCTCTTTCCAGTGTCTGCTTTCTAGCTGATATTTGTCTTTGCTCTTCCTGTCTTTTTCTACTGTATTCACTTTCTATCTGTGTCTGAGGTATTGATCTTTCCCTCTTAGCTCTTTCTTTCATGTCTTTCTTTACACCCTCTCTATCCACGCAGTTTCACCCTCCCTCTATTCCTTAATCTTCCTTTGACTTTTCACCTATCAACTTTCCATCTCCTTCACCTCCAACCCTGTTCATATCTCCTAGCTCTCCAGTTTCCCCTGTCTTACTCCATCCTTAGCCTCTTATTCCCTTCTGTCTTTCTCCCATTTGCCATTACCAACATTAACACCCTTGTACATACCATCCTCTTCTCACTCATCTCCTTGCCAGCCCTCCATGGCCTCTCCTACATTGTTCTACCATGCCCAGCATCTTCCTTCTTTCTCCACCAGTCCCCAACTTCACACCTTCTTCTCCAACTCTCTCGTGAAGTATCTCCATTCTTTCTTTTCCACTATCTACCTCTTGCCCCCTGCCCCCAAAACCCAGCAGCTTCCTTCCCCCTCCATATTCTTTTTAACCTCCCTACCCCCCTAGTATTCTATCCTCTACCCTTTCTGTCCACCCCTAAAGAACCCAACATTTGCCCCCTCTTTCTCCACCCATCAAAATCCAGCATCTGCCTTGATCTCTTTCTCTCGCTGCCCTTCCTTCAGAGCCCAGCCTCTGTCCTCCCCTCTCTCTCTCTCTCTGTCTGTCCCTCACAGCTCAGCATCTGCCCCTCTCTCTCAGTCCTTCCTCCCAGTCCAGTAGCTCCCTATCCCCTCGTAGTTCAGCAGCTTCCTGTCTACTCTTCCCCTGCTCTATCTCCCAGTTTTTCCCTCCTCTTCCTATCACCACCACAGCACCACAGCCATTTGAAAAGTGCATACATATAATATGACAAAATGACACGTTTCCCCTTTACTCCATTTGTATGTATGTCTGTATGAGAGACTGAAGCTGTCATGGCAAAGTGTTACTCAATAGGGCAGCACGGCATGTGTGGCTGCAAGGACGTTGGGACTGATGGCGTGTGTATTTGTGTGTGAATCAGTAGTATAATGTGTATATCTATTTCCACGGGGACAGTTTAACTCTTTATCTATGAAGATGTGAGGCTGCGATGTCAGAGTGTGTGGGGATGTGTGTGTATGTTTTCAGGAGGTGGGGTGTGTGTATTGCGAGATGGGGGTGGTTTTCAGTATTGGAGTATATTTGTTGGGGGAGATTGACAGGGCGGGATGTGTATGCATGTGTGTGTATGTAGGGGGTTAAATCTGTGTGTGCATGCATGCGTGTGTGTGTGTGTGTGTATGTATATATGTGTGTGAGTTAGGGGCTGCATGTGCATGTGGGACTGCATGTATACTCGTATGTGTGTGTGTCATGGGTTGGGTGGCTACAGTATATATGTGTGTGTTGGGAAGCTGCCATACATAAGGAGACTGTGCATGCATATCATGTGTGGCTGTGGCATGTAGATTTGCATTACTACCCCTCTCTGCCCTTCAATACCCACCCTCCTGCATTCTCCCTCATTGCCTTCCATCCATTCATGCACTCTCCCCTTCCCACCCAGCTTTACTCTCTTTATCCCATTCACCCTCTTTGGTTTCTTCTCCAAACCCGCCCCTCCCCCAGGGCTGGCCTGAGGGTTTCTGCCACCTTAAGCAGGTCCTCCATGCCACAGCCCCCCCCCCCACCCCCAGCATCGATCTTCTCACCTGGGGGGAGGGAGATGGCACAGCAATGTCTCTGCTGCATCAGGCTTTAAAGTGCCCATGCTAGCGTGCTCATGGACTGCTGCTCCTGCCCCCTTCCAATGCAACCTCCTGTTGGAGGCGGCAGGAGCAGCAGGAAGTTGCGTCGAAGTGGGGCAGGAATGGCAGGCTAGTGAGGGCACGTTAAAGCCCAATGCAGTGGAGGCATCGCCGTGCCCCCCTCTCAGGTGAGAAGATGGATGCAGGGGATGGCAGCATGACAGGCCAGGTGACGATGAACTTCCATTTTGCTGGGAGGAGGTGGATCGATGCCACCCACCTGGGTCTGCCGCCCTAGGCAACCACCTAGTTTGTCTAATGAATGGGCCAGCCCTGCCCTTCCCTTCTGGTCCACCCCCTTCTCTAGCCCCAACCCTTCCATCAATCTCTGTTCACATCCCTCATCTCTAACCCCACCGCTTGTCTTAATGGCCTGTCCTTTTTCTTCCCAGCCCCGGGCCCCCTTTCTACTTGTGACTTTAAAATATTGGCGGGATTCCCGCTGACATTTTAAGGCCACAATTTGGCAGCCTCAAATCAGAAGTGGCCTCCAATCCTTGTGGCTGGTAGGGGATGGGGTCTCGTCCGGCAGACCTGGCCTCTAGTCCTTGCCGCCGTTGAAGACTTCATTCTCCACCGGTGGCAAGGATCGGAGGCCGCATCCGGTTTAAGAATGCCAAATTGTGGCCTTAAAATGTCTGTGGGAGTCCCACCAGTATTTTAAGGCCACATTAAGAGAGTGGACCCAGCCTTCGATTACTTCTGCTGGCAGGTGATGGAGCCCCACCAGCGAAAACAGCCTTGGATCTTTGCCATCAATGGGGGATGGGGTCCCCGCCAGCGGACACTGCCTTCAATCCTTTCTGCCAGGTGGGGATGGCGCCCCGCCAGTGGAAGTGGCTTCTAATTTTAGCCGCCGGTGGGAGATGGGGTTTCCACTGGTGGACAAGCCCTCCAATCTTTGCTGCAGGCAGGACATGGGGATTTATTTTTAATATCTTTTTTATACTGTCTTCCTACAAGTCATGATTGTTTACAAACAACTTAGTGCATGAACATTGAACAACTCCATCAAAAGGTGTCTGTTATACTGAACGTATAGTTTAACAGAAATGCGACTGCGGCAACCAGTTCTTGCTGTTGGTGGGGACTTTTGAGCCCATGCACGCACTGCACCTCTGATGAGTCCCAGGCCCCTCAGTAATGGGAATGCATCAAATGTGCAGTGCATATGGCCTCCAAAGCTGCATACTGACTTTTTACTTTCACTGCCCATTGATGCTGTTTTACAGATGGGCCAGACTGCTCACTGTGCCAACCGTGCTGCCTTCACATGACTTCAGCCCTGTGCAACTGCACGGTTTGCACAGTGGGTTGCACTGGCCCTGAGCCCAAGGATACCTGACACCCTTGAGGAGCCTTCAGCTGTGCACCCCTATACCCGGCAGCTTAAAGTCTTACTCCCATGTCCAGTTCAGTCTTTCCATATGCCTCAAGTGTCCAGCATCTCCCCTCTTCTTCTGTAGCCTCCCTCCGGGTCTATTGTCTCCCTTCCTCTTCTCTAACCCCTCCAAGTGCCAAGCATCTTCCCTCTTCTTCCCTGTTTCCTCCCCATATTTCTGGCACCTCTTCTCTTCTTCCCTACCCCCCCCCCCCCAAAGTATCCACCTTCTCCCCTCTCTTTCCCTACTTCTGACCTGGTGTCCAGCATCCCCCTTTCCTTCCTCCTATCAGGCCTATTTCTGCCACTGCCATTACCAATTCTGTTGCTACTTCTTCGGCAGCACTAAATACAACTCGGAGTAGACAACATGGGGCCTCTGAAGACAGTGTGCATTCAAGCACCAACCTCTCCAAACTTCAGGTTTTGGAGGGGGATGGCCTAGAGCATGCGCTTTTGCTTAGAGGCCCGTGCCAGCTGTATTTAATGCTGCTGAAGGGGGTAATAACAGCATCAATGATGGCAGCAACAAGTGGCAGAGATTGGCACTGCTAGCTGTTTTTTACTACTGCTAATCTCTGCCACACTGGCACCAATGCCACCCTTAAAATTCTGCAGCCCTAGGCAGATGCCTACTCTGCCTGGTGCTAGGGCTGGCCCTGTCCAGGCATCAATGTCACATAAGCAGGCTATGATTAGGAACTAGATTCCTGCTGAAAATTCTGGTGTAGAAAGGCAGATGTGGGCGCCATCAGCATAAAAACAGTATTGAAAGCCATGGGAGGAGATGAAGTATAGAGAGAGGGAGGTAACAAGTATAGAGAGAGAAGAGAAGACCTGAGATACACAGATTATTAGCTCACAAGGTAAAAGTGAATGAGGATCACTCCTGCCCCAAAAGACCCCAAGGCTGATGGCATAAACTGAGGAAGATCAGGGGAACAACGGGAAAAGGGTCAGTCTAAAGGGGAGGAGCTTCATGATCACAGACAGGGCTTACCTGAAGTTACTTTTTTCAATAATTATGCACCAATTAGGAGTGAAAAGAAGGCAAGGGACTAGACCTTGCCCCCAGGGACCATCAGTGACTTTTTATGGGATAAACAGGCATGTTTGAGGGCCTGTATCCCCTATACATTTGTAGGCCAAAGACGGGACTACCATCATGTACAGCTGAGGTAAGGGATGTGCAATGTTCCTAGTTGCAGCAACTCAAGGACAAACTCTACAGGATTTACTAAGCTGCAGTACTCTGGTGTAACAGTTTAGTAAACCGCACTGGACTAACCTGCTGTAAGGTAGTTCCTTTCCATTCTATTCTACTTAAACGTAATAAATAGGTCTCTTAGCCTGCTAAGTAAATGAACTGCAGACATTTTGGACCCTCAGTTGCAGGCCTCAAAATTTAGCTGAATTTTCAGTTGAAATTTTAGATGACTATTCAATTGAAAATTTAGGCTTCTATGTTCTGCTGAAAATCTCAAATTTTGGAACTTACGATTTAGACACTGAATTGAGACCTGAACATTTTTTCAGGTCTATGTTAACATTTGGTATTTCACAAAGAAGCATTCTTCAGTCTTTTTATAAGGAAGATACTAAATGAAGTTGAACTGTACAATGCATACAGCTCTCTGAAAACTCATCTCAGTAACATAAGTGTTCAGGGATTCTGCATTAACCTTAAACAACAACAAAGCTTCTACATATAACTAGCCTTCTTAATTGTGTTTGACAAAAGGCTTAGGGCCCAATATTCAGCAGTGGCGGCTAACATAATTATAGTGCCTAGCCATCGCCAATGAACACTAACGAGGATATCCAATGCCAGGGGCTTATGTGGCCACCAGCATTGAATATCCAGGTGAACGGCACAGCCCGGAAGCTAACCAATCAGTGGTGATATTGAGCCATTACCCAGTCCTAACCCCCTCCCCCCATCAGCCCTGATAGATTTTAAAAAACAAACCGGCTGCTGCTGCCGCTGCCGCTGTGGCAGCGGCAGAATCAAATGTCCTGCCGCGGGGCCCCGCCTGCCCGGCAGAGCCTCCCTGCAGCATCAGCTCCCGAGTCCCTCCCAATGGGCGGACTTTCAGAGCCGCGAAGGGAGAGCTTCTCTGACCTCTCGCGGTTCTGTTAATCCCGCCGGGGCTGATGGGAAATCCCATCAGCCCCGGCAAGATTAACAGAGCCGCGAGAAGAAAGGGAAACTCTCGCGGCTCTGAAAGCCCGCGCATTGGGAGGGACTCGGGAGCTGATGTTGCAGGGAGGCTCTGCCGGGCAGGCGAGGCCCCACGGCAGGACATTTGATTTTGCCGCTGCCACAGCGGCAGCGGCAGCAGCAGCCGGTTTGTTTTTTAAAATCTATCAGGGCTGATGGGGGGAGGGGGTTAGGACTGGTAATGGGCTATGGGGGGGGCTAAGACTGGAAGTGGGTTGATGGGGGAGGGGGGTTAGGACTGGTAATGGGCTATGGGGGGGTTAGGACTACTAATGGGCTATGGGGAGGCTAAGACTGGAAGTGGGCTGATGGGGGGTTAGGACTGGAAATGGGCTGATGGGGGTTTAGAATGTAATGGGATATGGGGGGGCTAAGACTGGAAATGGGCTGATGGAAGGGGGTTAGGATGTAATGGGCTATGGGGGGGCTAAGACTGGAAATGGGCTGATGGGGGGGTAGGACTGGTAATGGGCTATAGGGGGGGCTAGGACTGGAAATGTGCTGATGGGGGGGTTAGGACTGATAATGGGCTATGGGGGGGCTAGGACTGGAAATGGGCTATGGTGGGGCTAGGACTGGAAATGTGCTAATGGGGGGTTAGGACTGGAATGGGCTGTGGGGAGGCTAAGACTGGAAATGGGCTGATGGAGGTTAGGACTGGTAATGGGCTATGGGGGGCTCAGACTGAAAATGGGGTGATGGGGGCTTAGGACTGGAAGTGGGCTGATGGGGGGCTTAGGACTGGTAATGGGCTGGGGGGTGGCTAGGACTGGAAATGGGCTGAGTGGAAGGAGGGCTTGAACTGCAAATAGCTGATGGAGACGGGGGCTTGGAATGGAAATGGGCTTTGTGGAAGAAGGGCTTGAACTACAAATAGCTGATGGGGAGGGGGGCTTGGAATGGAAATGGGCTGTGAGGGGAGGGAGCTAGGACTGGAAATGGGCTGATGGAGGGCTAGGATAGGACTGGAAATGGGCTGTTGGGGGGGCTTGGATTGAAATGGAAGTGGGCTGATGGGGGCTGAGGACTGGTAATGGGTTATGGGGGGCTAGGACTGGTAATGGGCTGGGGGGTGGCTAGGACTGGAAATGGACTGAGTGGAAGGAGGGCTTGCACTGCAAATAGCTGATGGGGATGGGGGCTTGGAATGGAAATGGGCTGAGTGGAAGGAAGGCTTGAACTACAAATAGCTGATGGGGAGGGGGGCTTGGAATGGAAATGGGCTGTGAGGGGAGGGAGCTACGACTGGAAATGGGCTGAGTGAGAGGGGCTAGGACAGGAAATGGGCTGTTGGAGGGCTAGGATAGGACTGGAAATGGGTTGTTGGGGTGGCTTGGATTGAAATGGACTCATGGAGGGGCTAGAACTGGAAGTAGGCTCATGGGGGGCTTGTATTGGAAATGGGCTGAGTGGAGGGAGCTAGGATTTCACATGAGCTGATGGTGGGGCTAGGAAAGGACTAGAAATGGGCTGATGGGGGCTGGGATTGGAAATGAGCTGATGGACGGACTCAGATGGGGAGCTAGGACTGGAAATGGACTGATGGTGGGGCTAGGATAGGACTAGAAATGGGCTTATGGGGGGCTGGGATTGGAAATGAGCTGTTGGAGGGACTCGGATGGGGGAGCTAGGACTGGAAATGGGCTGATGCGGGGACTAGAAGGGAGCGGATGCTGGGTGGAGCTGGAACTAGAAGGGAGCTGATGTTGGGGGAGGATTAGAATGGGATAGAGCTGGGAGAGTGAAATGGAGAGGGAAAAAATATTTTGTGTGGGAGGGAAGACAAATCTACAATTGGCCGGATATTGGGAGAGTAAGTGGGGATTGAGGATGGCGGGGTAAAATTTGAGTGGATGAAATAGGAATGAGGAAAGAGCAAAAGGAGAAAGATTAGTATGTTAAAGCAGATGTAGAGAGAGAATGGAAAAAAAACTAGAAGAGTGAAGAAAGGACAAATGGACAGCAGACGATGGAGAGTTAGCAGAAGACACAAAGAAACCAGAAGAAAGTGGCTGGAGCAATTGCAACTGAAAAAAAATGCACAAAAGGTAGAAAAATATCTCTTTATTGAATTTATTAACTGAAATATGCCAGCTCTGGGAAATGTGCATCATTAACGTCTGCGCTTTGTTTAGTACAAGAGGAAATTAATTTATAGTTTTATTTCTACAGTGTTGTTGGGCTTTTGGGGTTCCCAGTTTAATTATTGTCTTCCTGTTTCTGCATTGTGATTTCTTATTTGGTGACGGTCTATGTTCTGCATGTGTAACTGAGCTGAGGTGTTCTGTTTATGTAATTCCTATTTGACATTGCCACTTGTTCTCTTTCCCCAGTAGGTCATGTATTGTTGTTCTCTGAAATGTATTGGTTTAATATTTGCACTGTTGCCTTTTGATAGGTAGGGTCTGGTGCTTTGTGAGTCCTGGTAGTGCCGTTATGATACGGCGGGTTTGCTATGGGTTCTAAATGGGCAGTGTTTGTAGTAGTTCCTAATGTGCCTGGCAGTTGGCACTGAATTATAGTAATGTAGAAATCTTTTAGTCTTTCTTTATCCATACACTCATTAAGAGGCATGTTTATTCAAAGTTAGTGTATGGTAACATTATGCAAATATTTATGCAAATGAGGTCCCTTATGCAAATGAGGCCCCACACCAAGTCTCCGCACATGGCCCCGCACCCCCCTTGTAACTGCCTTTAAATATGGGGCCCTTAATTCTAGCTAATAAAAACTTATGCTGGATTAATTAGCCTACTTGGAATAACAAGGCAAATGCTAAAATCATAAGCCAGTTTGGTCATCCATATCAGTTTCTTAAATCCATGCTCTGAGTCAATCATCCCGGCCTTACCTTGTTTAAAATATAATGGGCCTGATATTTATTTATTTATTTATTTATTTTATTTATTTAACTGTATTTATATCCTGCTTTTCACCGGGTCAAAGCGGTTTAACAACAAAGGGGGGGGGGGGACAGTAATCAATTCTTAGGGTGGAAGGGCTGTCACCGGGGAGGCCAACATTAATGATCTGAACAGACAGTAAGGACTTAGACAATGGACATAGGTCTCTTAGTAGGTAGACCTGTGGGTATGTTAGAAGGTCTGGAGGGGTAGTCAGTGATGGATGTTTGTTTCTGGTCCGAGGTATTCCTGGAACAGGATGTTTTTTAGTTGTTTCTTGAATGTTGATATTCAAAGGCGTTTACACAGTTTACAGACCTGTAAATGCCACTTAGAGGGCTATTCAGCGGCGCTGACACAGTTAGTGCCTCTGAATGTCCGCAGGTTCCGCCTCTACACGCTCCGATGCTAACCATGTAGCATCGGGGTGTATCGTGGGCGTTCCCCAGTGGAGCAGAGGTGGCACCTTTTGCTAACCAAGGCAGCAGCAATATTGAAACGCCGCCCGGTTAGCCTCCATGGGTAAAGATAGTCAAGGTTTTCCTCGCCTATCTTTACCCATAGGTCGCTAACCGGGCAGTGGCTCAATATCACCGCTGCCCAGTTAGCTTTTGCGCTGTGTTGTACATTGTGGCAGACCCAGATATTCAATTCTGGTGCCCAGATATGGCCCCAGACTGAATATCTGGGATTAAAGTTCAGTGGCAACAGCTATGTGCCTTAGACGTGCATAGCTGTTGCAGCTCAATATCGAACCCAACTCTCAACAATTATTTCAGAAGTATATTCAGGCAATCAGCAACAAAGGATAAACATCACTCTGTTATTTTGGCATTTCCCCATGTGACCTAAGTAAGTAATGAGCACCTCGTGAGTCTGTCAAGTTCACAGCAGCACATTTATCTCAATAGCTTTACCCTGAACCAGTAACCAAAATGTTTGCTTATGTCACATACATGGTTCCTTCAAGAGTGATTGAGTCCATATATGTTACTGGGGAATTTTTTTTACACTGTGCTTTCTAAGGCAGGGCTAAGTTCCCATGCTTGTCCTGGGGCCAATGGCAATTTAAAAAAGAAGAAGAAAAAAAAAAGATAGCAAGTGAGGGTTAGTGGAAGCGTAGATCATCCACTGCAACTGCACAAGGGAAAAGGACACGTCTCAGAAAGGTCCGTATCAGTGATCTGGCGTGACATGGCACAAAACCACTACTGCTAGAGATTTCGGAACCAATCAAGTTTTGAGAATATCCACAATGAATATACATGAGATAATTTGTATATTTACAAAAAACATCCAAGTACAATCTGGAACATCCAAGCCAGAATATCTATAAAAAAACAGGCACTTAAAAGTATCTTCTCTCTGGATGTTTTAAGGCCAAAACAAGTACTTTCTCAATGCCTATTCATGCCTAGAGCAGGTTTAAATTTGGACCTTTCTGATATCAAGCAGGGGCGTCTATGTCCATTGCACTGCCCCAGCCACTCCTCCACCATGCCCCCTGCCTACTTGGATGTGCCTGCACCTGAGACATCTTTAAAAGCCATTTGTAAAATACTCTGGCGACATCTTGGTGATTTGAACGTTCATGTACACATTTTCAGACACCCAAAACACAAATGAAGCTTTTAAAATGACCCTCAAAGGGTCTTCAATGTATCCAAATTTCTCACGAAAACCTGACTATGGAGCAGGGTCGGCCCCAAAGTTGATTCAAGGTGTTGGCACCCTAGGCAAACTTAGGTCTTATGCCCCCTCCTAGCTGTCAGAATCAATTGTTAGGCTTTGATACCCTACTGTTTGCCTGATGGTTGGGCCAGTCCTACTATATAGGGTCTCCAGGAGAGCTTTGGGACATTTTGAGGGAGGAGTGGCCTAGTGTTTGGGGCAAGTTGCCGAGAGCCAGGGATTCAAATCCCACTGGAGGACAGCAACCTCAGGCCAGAGGGACTGGGGTTTCCAGTCTCACAGGTGCTCCTTATGGCCTTGGACAAGTCACTTAACCCTCTGTTACCTCAAGATGTAGATTGTGAACACTTTGGGGAGAAGGGAAATATATACTGTACCTGAATTAAATTGACTCCTACATATCAACTGAATTGCTTTGACCAGGTGAAAAGTGGTATATAAGCATTGCTAAATAAAATATTTCTAAATGAAGCAAGTCAGATACTCTAGCCACTGGTCCAGTTGCATGCTTGCCGTATTTATCAGACTATCAGGTACACTTGACTATAATAGTCACCATGGTTTTGGAAGTCTTAGGGGTATGTTTACCAAACGGTGGTAGCAGACTTCATGCGATATCGGAGCCTGCTACCACCTTTAGTAAACATACCCATTAGATTTTAGTTTGCTAAACATAGGAGATGAGAAAAACTGTTACATAAGAACATAAGACATGCTATACTGGGTCAGACCAAGGTCCATCAAGCCCAGTATCCTGTTTCCAACAGTGGCCAATCTAGGTCATACATACCTAGCAGTTTCCCCAAAAGACACAGGTTCCGCGATGCTTGTACTGGGTCAAGCATTGTTATCCTGGGTCCCTTCTTAATAATGGTTTATGGACCTTTCCTCTAGGAACTTGTCCAAACCTTTTTTAAACCCAGCTACACTAACAGCCTTTACTACATCCTCCGGTAACAAATTCCAGAGTTTGATTACACGTTGAGTGAAAAAATATTTTCTTTTATTAGTCTTAAATAGTTTTACCCTGTAGCTTCATTGCATGTCCCCTAGTCTTTCTATATTCTGATAACGTAAACAATCGATCTACGTTTACCCGTTCCACTCCGTTCATTAATTTATAGACTTCTATCATATCTCCCCTCAGCCGTCTCTTTTCCAGGATAAAGAGCCCCTAACCTTTTTAGCCTTTCTTCATAGGAGTATCCTTCCATCTCCTTTACCATTTTGGTGGCTCTTCTCTGAACCTTTTCTAATAACACTATATCCTTTTTAAGATACGGCGACCGGAATTGCACACAATATTCAAGGTGCGGTCTCACCATGGAACGGTATAGAGGCATTATAATATCTTTTGTTTTATTTTCCATTCCTTTTCTTATGATACCTAGCATTCTATTTGCTCTCTTGGCTGCCGCTGCACACAGGGCCGAGGGTTTTAACATGTTATCCACAATGACGCCTAAATCTTTTTCCTGGGTGGTGGCTCCTAATGTGGAACCTTGCATCGTGTAACGATAGTTTGGGTTGTTCTTCCCTAGGTGCATAACTTTGCACTTGTCCACATTAAATTTCATCTGCCATTTGGATGCCCAGTCTTCCAATTTATCAAGATCCTCTTGCAATTTTCCACAATCCTCTTGCGTTTTAACAACTTTAAATAGTTTTGTGTCATCTGCAAATTTGAGAACCTCACTCGTTATTCCACTTTCCAGGTCATTTATGAATATGTCAAAAAGCAGCAGACCCAGCACAGATCCCTGGGGTACACCACTATTCACCTTTCTCCATTGGGAAAATTGGCCATTTAGCCCAACCCTCTGCTTTCTATCTTTTGACCAGTTCCTGATCCACAGTAGTACACTGCCTCCTATCCCATGACTCTTTAGTTTTGCCAAAAGTCTCTGGTGAGGGACCTTGTCAAAGGCTTTCTGAAAGTCCAGATACACAATATCAACCGACTCACCTTTGTCCACCTGTTTATTCACACTTTCAAAAAAACATAACAGATTAGTAAGACAACCACTCTGCACTCTGCACTCTGGACTACCTCCAACCACTCTGCACAGTCATACGCACCCACAACGTCAGCTTCCACATCTACACTGACGATATCATGCTCTATGCCCCCATTACAACCACGAACCCAACAAACACCCACCTGTCAGCATGCTTTACAGCAGTGTCTGACTGGTTACAAACAAACATCCTCACCATCAACATAAAGAAAACCGAAGCCCTCATAGTGACAAAGGACTCTGACTTCACGCCACCCTCACACCTCAACATAGGAACTACGAGCATCCAAATTCAACCACAGATAAGATACCTGGGCATTATTATTGACCAAGCCCTCACCTTAAAGCAACAGATCACTAAAACCTCTGGAACTATATTTCACAAGGCAAGAACAGTACAACGTCTCAAGCCCCTCCTGGAACATCAAGACTTCCGAACAGTGATGCAAGTCATGACACTCCCACATCTGGACTACTGCAACATAATCTACCATGGACTTCCAGCCACACACATCAACCCCCTCCGAACTGCATTAAACACCACTGCGAGAATCTTTCAGAGCGCAAAGAAAACCGACCACATCACCCCAATTCTGAAGGAACTACACATTCTCCCCCTCGAAACACAGACAAAATACAAAGCCATCCTACTCACCCACAAAGCTATCCATCAAACACAGGACAACCACCTTCGCACCCTACTGGCTCACCCAGCCCACAGCAAATCGACTAGACAAGCCTCCAGTATTTCCCTCACCGTCCCTCACAAAAGAACCAAATGCTCACAACGGACCTGCAGACGAGCCTTTGAACTCTATGCTCCATCTTTATGGAACTCCCTACCGACCTACCTCAGAAACAATACCAACTTGCTATCTTTCAGAAAACAGCTAAAAACCATCCTTTTCCAGGAATACTTCAACTCGACCCCCACTGAAAAAGACACAAACCCCCGAGTTCACCCACAATGAACCTCTAACTCAAAGCCTTTGTCTATGTCCAATGTCTGTACTATGTCCAAAGTCCGTCCTATGTCAGAATCATCAATGTTGCCCCCCCAGTGATGGCCCCCCCTTGTACTTAATTCCCTCCCCCCCCTATGTAGCACCGCTTTGACCCGGTGAAAAGCGGTATATAAATACAGCTAAATAAAATAAATAAATAAATAAGATCGTCCTTGTCTAAAGCCATGTTGGCTGTCTCCCATTAGGCCATGACTATCTACATGCTGAGTAATTTTATTCTTTATGATGGTTTCTACCATTTTTCCTGGTACTGACGTCAGGCTCACCGGTCTGTAGTTTCCCGGATCACCCCTGGAACCCTTTTTAAAAATTGGTGTTACATTGGCGATCCTCCAATCTTCAGGTATTAGAGATGATTTTAATGATAGTTCACAGATTACTAATAGCAGGTCTGCAATCTCATATTTCAGTTCTTTCAACATCCGGCCCAGGTGATTTGCTACTCTTCAGTTTATCTAATAGCTGTAATACATCTTCCCGATGTATCGATATTTCCTTCAATTCTTCCGCACCTTTAAATACCACTTCAGTCATGGGTAACATCCCTACATCTTCCTCAGTAAAGACTGAAGCAAAGAATTCATTCAGTCTCTCCGCTATCGCCTTGTCGCCTCTTAGTGCCCCTTTAACTCCTCTATCATCTAATGGTCCAACTGACTCTCTCACAGGTTTTTTGCTACGAATGTACTTGAAAAAAATCTTTATTTCGCGTTTTTGCTTCCGCAGCAAGCTTCTTCTCAAATTCTCCCTTTGCCTTCTTTATCAATGCCTTGCATTTGACCTGCCAGTGCTTGTGCTGTTTCCGGGTTTCGTCGTTTGGCTCTTTTTTCCATTTGGTGAAAGATGCTTTTTTGGCAACAACAGCCTCCCTGACCTCACCTTTAAACCATGCTGGCAGTTTTTTGGACTTCCTTCCACTTTTCTTAAAGCGTGGAATACAGCTGGTCTGGGCTTCCAAGATAGTATTTTTTAACAACACCTAAGCTTGATGTAAGTCTTTAACCTTTGCAACTGCTCCTTTTAGTTTTTTCTTAACTATTTTCCTCATTTTATCATAGTCTCCCTTTCGAAAGTTAAAAGGTAGTACTGTGGATTTCCTTACTATCCCTCCTCCACTAATTAAATCAAAGGTGATCATGCTATGATCACTATTGCCAAGTGGCCCCAACACCCTTATCTCTTGCACTAGATCTGGTGTTCCACTAAGGACTAGGTCTAATATGGCTTACCCTCTGGTCAGGTCATGAACCAGCTGCTCCAAGAAGCAGTCATTTATGTCATCTAGGAACTTTATCTCCTTAGCATGTCCTGCCGTGACAGTGACCCAGTCGATACTGGGGTAATTGAAATCACCCATTATGATTACAGAGATGTAACTTTTGTTAGCTTCCTTGATTTCTTTGAGCATTTCATCATCCATTTGTTCATTCTGGCCAGGCGGTCGATAGTACACCCCCACTGCCATCGCATTCCCCTTTTTACTTGGAATTTCAATCCATAGAGATTCTACATCAAATTTTGTTTCCTGCAAAACTTTAATCCTTTCTGACTCAATGTCCTCTCTAACATAGAGTGCAGCCCCTCCACCAATATGATCAGCTCTATCATTATGATATAGTTTGTACCCAGGTATCACAGTGTCCCACTGGTTGTCCTCCTTCCACCATGTCTCTGATATTCCAATCATATCTAACCTCTCATTTAGTGCTATATATTCTAACTCTCCCATCTTATTTTTTAGACTTCTAGCATTTGTATACAAGCATTTTAGAGACTGTTTTTTATTCATATTAATTTGGCTATTGGTAGACATGGGTAATTTGGGATCTTTAAGCTTTGTCTGCTCCATACTCGAGGGCATTTGGGCTACTTTACTCTTTTTTGGAACCTCTCTGCTTTTGGTAGTATCCTTCAAGGATACATTCTTCCGAACCATCCGCTCTTGGGCGACTGTCGGCTTTCCCCTATTATCTAGTTTAAAAGCTGCTCTATCTCCTTTTTAAAGGTTAATGCCAGCAGCCCGGTTCCATCCCGGTTAAGGTGAAACCCATCCCTTTGGAAGAGCCCCTCCTTTCCCCAGAATGTACCCCAGTTCCTAACAAATCCAAACCCCTCATCTCTGCGCCATTGTCTCATCCACGCATTGAGACTCCGTAGCTCTGCCTGCCTTTTGGATCCTGCACGTGGAACGGGAAGCATTTCAGAGAACACTACCCTGGAAGTTCTGGATTTCAACTTCCTACCTAAAAGCCTAAATTTAGCCTCCAGAACCTCCCTACCACATTTTCCTATGTCATTGGTATCGACATGTACCAAGACAGCAGACTCCTCCCCAGCACTATTTAAGACCTTATCTAGGTGGCACGTGAGGTCCGCTACCTTCGCACCAGGCAGGCATGTTACCAGGCGATCCTCACGTCCACCAGCCACCCAGCTATCTACATGCCTAATGATCGAATCACCAACTATAATGGCTATCCTAACCCTTCCCTCATGGGCACATGGCCCTGGAGAAACTTCCTCGGTGCGAGAGGGTTTTACATCACCTGGAGGACAGGTCCTAGTTACAGGATCACTTCCTGCCACACCAGGGTGATGCTCTCCTGTCACGTGACCTCTCTCCTCCATGGCAACGGGGATGCTGCCAGATTGGAGGTGGGACTTCAGGACTATATCCCTGTAGGTCTCGTCTGTGTACCTCTCTGTCTTTCTTATGTTTTCCAAGTCTGCTACTCTAGCCTCTAGGGAACGGACTCGTTCCCTGAGAGCAAAGAGCTCCTTGCACATAGTGCACACGTAAGACCTCTCACCAACTGGGAGAAAATCATACATATGACACTCAATGCAAAAGACTGGAAAGCCCCCATCTCGCTGCTGGACTGCTGTCTGCATCTTAGTTTTAAGGTTTTGTTTAGATCTTTAAGTTCTTTACTTACTAAGGATTGCTATGGATATTTATACCAATAAAACTGTACCTAATACGTTTAATATACCTTGTTCACCTGAAGCTTAATTAATCTCAGTTCCTTAGTGTATGACTGATTTGGATAATGAGCTTCACCTGAGAGCACCTCCTGTCTTTTAAGATGTGTAAGTACCTATTGTGACACGGAAGATCTGCCCTGTGCCTTAAAAACACAGAAATGTGCTGTGTATAGCTCAGAGTCTGACAGGCAGCTAGATCAGAAGCTTCCTAGTTACCATAGGCAACCAAAACAAGCTGAGACACGAGGTCTGCAGTCACGCCTAGTTAGCAAACACTCCCCAGTTGATCAGGAAAACAGTTTTCACATGGGCAAGAAAACGCCTCTAAAGCTGTATAAAAAATGTCCAAAGCAGACAGAGTTAGACCAAGAGCAAGACCGAGACGGAGACCAAGACAGAGACCAGGAAGCTGCAGGAGCTTGGCAAGTTTGAGTCCACTTGCAGGTCTCAGACGGAGGCTCAGAATACTCTTATACTGACTCTGAACTGCCTGAACCTTGGAGCAGAAAGCCACGGAGGAATTATCAAAAGGAAACAAAGTTACCTTCACCAAGAGAGGTTAGTTACAGGAAACACTTACCTCTGAAGCAGTGTGATTTTCCCAGGCACCAAGCTCAGTGGAAGGAACGTGAGGCAGTTGGTAACAGGCCATATATATTTGAGAAGCAGAGCTGCTTAAAATACTTACAACCCTGTGAGAGGGAAAGTAATCCTGTTGAGGATATCTGTATGCTTGATGAGGATGAATGTATGCTCCTAAAACCCTGCAGGAGACTTCCAAAAGAAAAGTCTTCCATTACCAGAACAGGACAGTGCTATGAGCTGCCATCAAGTACAAGAGGCAGGAGGTTTAAAAGTTACAAGGAAAAAGCTTGTTTAGACAGAGCTGTTTCTCCGTCCTGCTTTTACAAGCTGTGTGATAAGTATCTGCCTTATTGTGAAGAGGGCTGTCCTGAGAGCTCAGAGAGAGAGACTGAATTGAGGAAGTTTCAGACTTTCTGTCCTAGAGAAAATACTGTGTTTGATGAACCGATGATTACAGAACCAAGTAGTTTAACTCCATGTGTTTAAGAAATGGATTGCTCTTTATTGATGACTGATATCAGTTCTTCTCTGCGTTAGCTAAAGACAAGAGTGCCTTGTAGAGAGCTGGAAAGCATAGAAGAGACTGCCAGCATATCAGCTGATTCTGTTTAATGTAATTCATGATTTTTGGTTAAAGCAAGAAGCTGTATTTCGTTTTCTTCTTCAGTTTGCCAGAGGCATGGCTGTATTTTAAGTTCTTGTGTTTTGTGCTACTTTTGAAAATCCAACCCCGGGAGGGGAATAAAATCCTTGTTGAAAACCTGACTACTCGGACTCACAACTACTACTTTTCATAAAGATAGGTCAGGCCCAGCAGTGTGACTGGCTGCCTACGCCACAGATCAGCCACTGCTGGTGACACTATAAAGCTATGATTATCCCAGGGGTGGGTGGGTGTGGGGAGGGAGGGAGGGAAATAACACTTATTAAAAGTGGGCTGCTACACAGTACCCTGTCCTGTGCTGCTGAGGTAAGCTATATTCTTATTTGATTTAAATTATAGCTCTTTGCTGCTGCTAGGCTCTAACCTATTATGAAATTTAAACTACAAGCTCTCTGCTGGGTTCTAAATTTAACCAGAAAGCTCTCTTCTGTGTTTTAAATTTAAACTAAAAGTACTTTGCTGATGCTAGGCCCTGAGTGACTATTAAATTTAAACTACAGCTCTCTACTGGGTTCCAAATTTAACCAGAAAGCTCTCTTCTGTGTTGTAAATTTAAACTAAAAGTACTTTGCTGATACTAGGCCCTGAGTGACTATTAAATTAAAACTACAAGCTCTCTGCTGGGTATGAAATGTAACCAGAAAGTTCTCTTCTGTGTTTTAAATTTAAACTTAAACTGCTGCTACTAGGCACTGACTGATTTAACAAAAAATAGTGGGTTCACAGATTAAATAGCTTTAATAGAAAGAATTCCCTTCAGAAAATTCCCAGAAGTATATACTCACAATTGAAGATCTCTCTCCAGAAGTAACAGTCCCCTGTTCTAGTCCTTCAAGACTGTTCTAGTCCTTCAAGTCCTTTCAGTAAAATTACCTACTTCTCCTAGTGGTAGCTACGGAAGCAGCAGCTCATGCCAGTGTCTGAGGGATTTGCTGTCATTCTAAACTGACATGAAAACATTCAAGTCAATATTCAAAGCAAATTATGCATATGCCAGCCACCAGCAAACATCTAAATTTCTTATCCATATATTTTTAAAAGTTATAGAGATAGTATCAAGCTGTTTAAATGGCTAAAGGTCCAATACTATTTGTTCAAATGTAGGCCAGGTTAGGGGCCAGGGCAGAGTCGGCCCAAAAAGTTAGCCTTTTTGTTATCCATATAGTGCTGATATTCAGCTGCTAAATGGATAATTTTGCTGAACAGTAGGCCTAAACTTAAAGGACAGTAGGACACAGTCACCACAAATTCATTGCCTGCTACCTCTGTGGATAGGAATGCTAAATACATAGATTAAGTTACACACCAGCATCATCTTCTAATTTACTCTGGTGATTGTGCCTACTGAATATTGACACTAATAATGATATTTGTTATCATTTTGTGCTTTCTTTCCATCTTAAAAGGCATTAAAAATAGCAAGGTATCATTTAGTTCATTTGTTTCATTTCAGCGTGTTAGTATTTTAGTCACTAAAATGTCTTTTTGCGCACATATCTTTACAACTTAATCAGTCCAAGATCTTAGGACAAGGGTTCCAAATCAGTGAATGGAAGATCGCAGTACTTTCCTCCCTTGAATGATTGATCGAAACAAGAACAAGGAAAAACAACTCTCTAATTCTCCCTTCAGGCAAGTAGCTTTTCTCCAAGGTGCACTACAGATGTGTAATTGGTGCCATAATTGGTATCGCTCCTGCAAATCAATGCAGGAGAAAAGAGAGAAAGATTTCTCCCTTCTGATATGTAGGAATCACTATATTATTTGCTGGAATAATTCATTACAGCAACTCCCAGCAGGGAATCTTATCAACTGGATTTTACCAATCTCTGTGCACTCACGGTTAATATGCTCTTTTGCAAAATACACATTTCTTGTTTAAAAAAATACCAATATGCCCTTTTTAATAAGTTAAAATAATAGAATTCAATTTGTACTCCTCTGATCTCAAGCTCAGTAGAGGCGATGTGGATTTGATTGGGAAGGTAGACAACATAGCATCCAAAAAATAAACAATACAGAGGGCAGACCTGTGGAAGGACCATTTTGAGCTGGAAGGTGCCTATATAAGCTCTGTGGACACCTCACCACCAGAACCACTGGCTGGCCATGATATCATCAAAGCAGACCCGTGGTTTAAATAAAATCTGAACTGCTGCAGTGAGTGGTAGAGAGAGCAGATCTGTGAAGGAACCACTTGGACTAGGAGGTGCCCAAATAAACTCCCATAAGAGCTCCAACTTTCCATCAAAACTACTGGCCAGCCATGAAAAGGAGAAGAGACACTTTGCTGGCTGTCTCCTCTTGGAACTGGACTGCTGTGCAGCATGTGACCACAGGCGTGCAACCAAATGGTCATAACCAAAAGGAGGCAGCTCTTTGGAGCCCCTTTGGATTCTCTTAGATCCAGTTGGAGCAGTTTACAACTTCAGGTACTGTGGGGCTTCAGTTTTCAGTTTGGTTTGGAGAGGTATGGGAAAGCATAAGAAAGTAATGAAGAAAGTAATCTTAACAGGGTCACAGGTACTAATGGACACAGGTACTATGGACACCTTGGTGTTACATCAAATTCCACATGGAGCCCCATGTCCTCAGCAAGACTGTGGCTTGCGTTTGAAACTGTACAGACTGTATTTTTTATTTATTTATTTTATTTATTTATAGTTCTTTTATACCGCACTCTTTTTCATCAGCGCGGTTTACATTAAACAGGAATACTCATTGCAATCAACAGACTGTGGTGAATTTACATATAACAGGAGAATACAACTGGGATTTTAACTTAGGGAAACTTTGTACATATTTGTAACATGTAAAGAACCTATATACACAGGATAGAATTTCTTATTATCATCTTGAGTAAATAAGGCATTTACACTTTTACTGTAAGTGTTAGAGGGCTGATGATGTGCTTTGGAAATGTAGAATGAAGAGGTGGTGCTTTATGGCTTTTCTGAATTGTTTGAGGTCAGTAATCGCTCTAATGTTGGGAGGTAGGTTGTTCCAACATCTGGGTGCGTAGTACGCAAAAGCCCTGTCTGTTGTTGAACGTTTGTATTTTGTGGCCTCAGGTGGTGTAACTAGGGTATTTGCCGCTGCTGACCTCCTAGATCTGATGTTGGGAGTGTGATGGAGGAGTTTTGAAATTGATGAAGGAGCTATAGTATTTATCGCTTTAAAGGTCAAGAGAAGGGCTTTATATGCTATTCTGCAGTATATAGGAAGCCAGTGAAGCTCCATTAGGATGGGTGTTATATGTTCGTTCTTTGAAGCACCGTATAGTACCCGGGCTGCGGCATTCATGACTAGTTGCAATGTATTTAGGGAGTGTTTTGGGAGACCATGGAGTGTTATATTCGCATAGTCGAAGTGGGGTGTGACTATGGCTTGAAATATAGTTCTGAAGCTGTCTGGGTCAAGCATATTTTTCAGATGGCGTAGGGTTCTTATCTTGAAATAAATGGTTTTCACGGTGCGGTTGATATGTTCTTTAAAGTCTAGTCGATGGTCCAGTATTACTCCAAGGTATCTTATGGAGGGCTTGATTGGGAGGTCTGTGTCTCGTACTCTTAGGGTCTCCGGGGGTGAGAATTCTCTGTTTTTCGTGACGATCAGTACCTCAGTTTTTTTGTAGTTTATTCGCATATTCTGCGTGAGGAGCCAGTCTGCTATTGCGTTAAAGCAATCTACTAATGTTGTGTAATCTGGGAGCTTGACATTGAATGGTGTGAATATTAGCACATCGTCTGCATAGATCAGCGAGGATATGCCAAAGGAGCGAGTGATATCGCATAGAGGCTGCATGTAAATGTTAAATAGTAGCGCAGATAGGGATGAGCCCTGTGGTACTCCTTGTTTTAACTGGAAAGGTTCTGAGGTACCTGTAACAGACCTGATGTGTTGCAAGCGGTCTTCCAGGTATGATTTGCACCATTCCCATGCCAGCCCGTGGATTCCCTTGTCATATAGACGGGTTAGTAGTATTTCATGGTCCACAGAGTCAAATGCTGCAGATATGTCGAGGAATATTAGTGCAAAGCCCTTTTTGATGTCGTCCAGTCCACTGATGAGTGTGTTGGTTAATGTGGTCAACAGTGTCTCTACTCCATGGGCTTCCCTGAATCCGTGCTGACTGGGGTCAAGGGGGGAGGAGGTGTCTATGTGTTGTTGTATCTGATTGTTGGTTACTTTCTCAATTATTTTGGATAGCAGCGGTATACTAGCTATCGGGCGGTATGATTCTTCTTTTGTTGGGTCTAGTTGATTGTTCTTTAGCAGCGGTCTTATGGAGGTCTGCTTTAGTGCCGATGGGAAGGTGCCTGTTGAGAAGGACATCTTTATTATTTCTGCTATGACAGGGCTAAAGTCGGATCGCATAGCTCTTATCCAGTGTGCTGGGCAGGGGTCGTTAGGTGCTGTGGTAGTATTTTTGAAGAGAAGAAGGTGTCTCATCCTTTACATTCAGGATTTTGCAGAGGGCACAGTACCAAAATCATTCTGGTGTCTTTGAGTGACATGCAAGTGGCAGCTCATGGGTTTAGGGACACCTTGTTACTGTTCCTGGACCTGTCTACTGCCTTTCATACTACAGATCCTGGATTAATGTTTAAGGCTAGTGACAATAGGTGTTGATGGGTAGGCTTTGCAATGGATGACATCTGTTTGACAGGTGCTCTCAGAGTGTTCTTTCAAACAATAGGCATTCCGATTCTCTTTCTCTGACTTGTGGGCTACGGCAGGATTCTGTGTTACCTCCTTTACTATTTTATAAATGACGCCCGTGTCATATTAATTTTGGATCATGATCCATTGTTTCTCTTGGCTGCAGATGAAACTCAGCTTGTGAAATGTGTGGCTCAAGGTCAGAGTTTTGTGATGGAATGTGTTAATAATTATTTATCTGCAGTGGTAGATTGGTTGGACGAGAGCCATCTTAAACGGAATCCAGAGGTATTACAGTACAGACAGGGAATTAAGTGTGCCTCCCTGTATCTGGGTCAGTCAGCTGACTGGGAGTTCAGTGATGAGGAACCTAGATGCCCTGTTGGATGGTGATCTATCTTTTGAACATCAGGTGTCTGCAGTCGTCCATCCTGCTTTCCAAAGTTTTTTGGATTTCAACAGTCTAGTAGTATTGGTTCATGCTTGTATTGTGATCCTCCTAAGAGTCATCTGCATAGGTTTCAATTGCTGCAAAATACAACTAGGTTAATTTGAGGGGAGAAGTGAGAATGTGATCATGTGATTCACTAGTGTTCATTTTGCATTGGTCACATATATATATATTTTTTTTTTATTTTATTTATGTAACAGGTTTTCTACAGTATGCCACCTTAGGGCTAAGGTGGTTTATAGATAACAACAAACAATCTCAATGGAGATACAGTTACATTGAACTTGAGGGAGATACGAGGGTTGCTATTTATATTTCTGGCCTTAGCAACAGTAAGTGTTGCCAGGCACCATCCAAAGGTTCCATTGGAACACTGACATTGTTGAACATAACCTTATTCATAACATTTTATCATTTGAGTGTGATTTGTTGTTTACAGTAACTTGAAAAATTCATCTCGGGCGAAAAATGGAATTAACTCGTGAACATTTTCGTGCGATTATTTTTCATAACTTTTGACGTGGATTATCAAGACAAGAGTGCATCGATGAACTTAATTTTTTATACAGCGATAAAGAACCATCCTACAGCACTGTAAAAAACTGTTATAACAAATTCAATCGTGGCCGACGTTCGCTCCAGGACGAATTCCGTCAGGGTCGTCCAAAATTGGTTGTTGTGCCAGAAAATATCGATGCTGTGTGTGAACTGATAAAGCAAGATCGTCATGTGACATACCATGAGATTGAGGCATCTTTGGGTATTAGTATGACAAGCATCAATAAGATATTGCATGATCATTTGGCCGTAAAAAAGATTTGTTCGTGTTGGATCCCGCATAATCTGACAAACGCTCAAAAGAAGGCTCGTGTCGATTGGTGCAAGGAAATGTTGAAAAAATACGTTCAAGGTGCATCAAAGACTGTGTATAATATCTACACAGGTGATGAATCATGGATCTATGCATATGAGCCCGAAACAAAACAGCAATCAACTGTATGGGTCTTCCAAGATGAGCCAAATCCAACAAAAGTTGTTCACGGAAGAAGCACATTGAAGCAAATGGTTGCCTGTTTCTTCGGCATTAGCAGTCACGTGGCGACAGTGCCATTAGAGAAACGTAGGACGGTCAATTCTGAATGGTACACGACCATTTGTTTACCAGAAGTCTTTGGAGAAATTCAGAAAAAGTCAAAGAAGAGGCGAATAATTCTTCATCATGACAATGCGAGCTCTCGCACATCGGCTCAAACAAAGGAATTTTTGACCGGCCAAAACATCAAATTGATGGGTCATCCACCGTACAGCCCTGATTTGGCACCCAATGACTTCTTTTTATTCCCGCACATCAAAAACAAATTACGTGGTCAACGATTTTCAACACCTGAAGATGCGGTTGATGCATTCAAAACGCATGTTTTGGAGTTACCTCAATCGGAGTGGAAAAAGTGCTTCGAAAATTGGTTCAAGTGCATGCAAAAGTGTATTGATCTTCTTGGAGAATATTTTGAAAAACAATAAAACCAATTTCGATCATAAATATTTGTTTTTTCATTATTAGGCCAGAAATATAAATAGCAACCCTCGTATAACTTGGAGTTAACAGAAATAGGCAATAGCTTATTTCAGGGGAGGGGGGTGCTGGTTATCTTGTAGGATGTTATGTGATTTCATTGGTGCCGTAATGGTCTATGAAGAGGTGAGTCTTTAGTAACTTCTTCAGGTCCTGGGTAGTCTGCATGGATCTTATGGAGTCTGGGAGTGAGTTCCAGATTAATGGAGCAAAAAGGGTGAAGGCTCTGTTGTTCATTTGCTGGGTGCATTTTGTCTTAAGGGATAGGATGACTAGTAAGTTTTGGGTCATTGATCTTCTTTCCCGTATTGTAAGAGCTATTCTGATTAGTGAGTTGAGACAGGGGGCTGATAAGTTGTGTAGGATTTTGTATGTAGTGGTTACGACCTTGTGCCTTATCCTCTGGGCTATTGGTAGCTAGTGTAAGCTCTTGAGGGTGGGTGTGATGTGTTGATGTCTTGAGGTGCATGCTAGTATTCTGGCCATGGTATTTTGGACTAGTTGGCGAGGTAGAGAACAGGTTTTAGAAGCCCCGGTATAATATGTTGCCGTAGTCTAGATGGGCTGTTATGATGGATTAGAATACTGTTCTGTAGTCATTGTGATGGAGTAGTGGTCGTAGCTGTTGGAGTGATTTCATTTTAAAGTATGCGGTGTTGCCTGCTTTCTTTATATGGGAGTGAATATTGAGGTTCTTGTCAAGGGTTAGCCCCAGGAATATATGTTACAGAATGCAGTTTACAATTCTTTGTGTAGTTTTCCATCTGTATTTGGATGGTCATGCTTATCTGACAGATAATATGCTATCTTATTTGATCCTCTCAGAAGGCTCATTGTAGAAATTTGCATAAATGAGTCCCAAGCTGTGGAATGCCATCTCTTTAGAATTTGCCTTGAGAAGAATTACCTGTCTTTTAAAAAGAGGGTGAAAGCTTGTTATTTTTTGAACAAACATTTGGTTCTTATAATTTGTTGGGGTATTATGTTTTTATTTGATGGTATTAGGGGAGTGCACGGGTTGAGAGGTGGGTTGGAATGGATTGAATAGTATCTGAGGGTTTTTAGGATGTGTTGGATGATTGCTGGCTATGATGTGAGGAATTGTAATTACATTTCATTTTTTGTGTTTTATTTTTATTACACCCTGCATATAATAAAATGTAATAAATAAATAGCACTTAGTCCTATCTTCCACTCACCACCTCTTCCTCATGGAGGAAATTCCCCCTATGGCTTTATCCAAGGAAGTCTTCAAATTTGGGAGGGTAACCAGGAGTCTCAATGAGAGGGGTTCCAATGGAATGGAAACGGTGATGGGACAATAATCTCTTCTGGGTCTTTTACTGAGGTTAATTTGGTTAAATAACCTGGTCAAGATAAGGTGATATTGGAGCTAGTTCTTAATTGGATAGGTTCTCATTTGGGCAATGTCTCCAAATGGGTTACTTTTGAATATATCATGACACTAATAAACCTCACTCCTAAGAATGAGTATGAGCCCAATATCTTAAATTTTCTGCTAACCCTCGTTATAGTACTTACATTGTGCCAAAGAGAGCTTACTTCTGGAGTTCATGGGATGTACTATGTATAGGAAATCTACAAAGTGTGCTTGGAAATTGCTTTTAAGCAGACCTATGGCGACCAATACAATGGAAAATCTTCCTGTATTTTTCTGCAACATTTGCTTCGTCTCCATCTGCATTGCTTGGCACTTGAGGATCTTCTTTATCTCCATACAACGTACAGAATAATTTCTTGGCACTGATTTATTGATTGATTTATTTAGACAGTTTTTGTATACCGCCTTATCCTTCAATCAAAGCGGTCACAACACAATTGGGAGATACATTTAACACGCGGGGATATGAGACACATACACTAATACTTACAGGGAACATGGGCTATGGAGGGTTAAGTGGCTTGCCCAAGACCACAAGGAGCATCTGTGGGACAAGAAACCCCAGTCCTTCCGGCCCAAGGTTTCTGTCCTCTAGTGGGATTTTAACCCCCGACCTTCCGGCCTGAAGTATCTTGCCCCAACCACTGATACCTTATCAATGCCATTATTGTGTTTTTCGTCTTTATCACTATGGGACCCTTTTACTAAAGGGCACTATGTTGTTGCACCTAATGTAGCAAAAGCTCTGAAATGATGGCACATTAGGTGCGACCCACGTTAACCCCCAACACTAGATCAAGAAGGCACCCAAACCTCCTCAACATACCAATCCACAAAGCAAAGAGCTCCCAAGCCACTTGCAACAGAAGCTTCTCCATTTATGGTCCTTCAATCTGGAACTCACTTCCAAGCAACCTAATAGTCATTGGTGACATAACCTAATTCCTTAAGAAGCTAAAAACCCATCTCTTCCTAGAATTCTTCAGAAACGATGCCTAAAAAGATTTCCCCCTTCAAGCTAACACTAATGCCCCCTCCCCTTCCCACCATCCCAACCCCTCTCCTCAAGCCACCCTCAACAAGCAACCCCAACTAAAACCACATCCCAAGAAGGTTTCTACCACTAACAGAACTACTTTCACTGTACGATCATTGTCTTTTCATTATGTGATCATTACCATTTTAAGCTTTTTACTATGTTACTATTATGAGGTTTATTATTATTAGTTCTAATGTTCATCCTGCTCCCCCTACCCCAGTGTTCTCTGTAACCAAAGAAGTTATTGTAAACCGCTTTGATAATGGAAAGCAATATAGAAGAAATATTAAATAAATAAAATAAAATAAACTGTCAGGGTATGAAAGCATTTCCCTGGCAGCTAACATGGAGACCTGTCCCATATCACATGCGGTTTTAACACTACCTACTGAGGTGGCGTTAGATCCCATGCAGGAGCCTGGCTGGGCTAGCTGGGTAGTGGACTGGACATCCAGGGCCCAGAATCAGGACAAGGCCTGCATGTCCAGCCGGTTGCACCCAGTTCTGATCCTGTGGGCAGGTCTAGCCCCTGCAGGATCAGAAATGGGTGCAACCAAGGCACATCCAGATTCTGGGCTCCCGGACAGGCGGGGGATGCCCAGAATGGAATTGGCCGCCATATGTTTATTTTCATACTTCGATCCTTTTTGTGCATATTTGGGTCTTTTGGTGCTGTTAAGTAGGTATGTAGATCTTTGACAGTAGCTCTATATGTATAATCTGTACCTATGAGGCCCATTCCTCCTTCAGGTCAAGAAATGTACAGTCTCAGTATTCACTGATTTTTATATATTACCTTATAGGCATAGAGGAGTTTTGTTTGTACATTCAGTTTTCAAAATCTTTAAGAAGCTAGTCTACAATTCCAAAACTGTATGAGAGTATGGGAATTGCAAGCTGATTAATAGCTTGTATTTTACAGAGTGCTGTTAAAGCACCTCGTCATATCAGTTTTAATCTCTTGGAATATTCTTTTTGCTGATCTTTTCTCTCAGTGATCTTTGCTGGATTTTAGCTCCTTTCTCTTCTCCTAGATATGTATATATACCTTCCTGTTCAAGTTCCTTTATGTTACAATCATCAGTCAAAAAGATATTTTCTGTTTTGCTCAATTTTCCTCAAAGGAAAGTTGCCTTAGTATATTTCTCCAGGTCAAAAGTAAATCTGATGTCATCTGAAAATCTTTTCGCCACAGAGTTATTCCATTAACTGTTGATCACTGGAACTATAGACCTTCAAGTCACCTACAAAAAATAAGTGTGATGTTACCTCTGGATTGTTGCCATTTTTTGGATTAAGGCTAAATCCATAGCCCATGAAGTTAATAGAGTACTCAGTAGGTTAGGTGCCAAATAAAATAAGAGTGGTAACAGGGAGTGTCCCTGAAATATTTCTTGCTGAATCTTGATATTAGGAATGGCAAACTATCCATCTTAATACTTTAGATGGAGTGTGGTTTGTCATATTTTCATGGAAAAATAGATGTACTTGATATTTTATTGTTAACCACTTAGATTGACTGGTTCGTTTAGTAGTACTGTATATGCATCATTTTTCATAAAAAAATAAATACCAATAAACAATGCAAGGCAATTTATTATCCAGGAATGCGACATGCTATCAAAGGCTTTCCTATAGTCAATCCATGCTATATTTTGAATTCTGCTTTTCTTAGCACAGGCCATGATGGCTTTATTCAGCATTAACTTGTCTTTGGTTCCATACACTCCACTCTTACTGCCCTTCTGCTCTATTGCCATGATATTATTAGAATCAATGATTGTATAATCTTTCAGCGTCTATTGCGGTGAATAGTTCATAGATTTAGAGCAGATTCAAAATTTTGGTACCCATAGGCAAGACCAGACAGTATATCCTGGCATGTGAGAGGTTGTGGGGGAAATATCAGAGATTTAAAAGATCAGAGAACCAGAAGAGGAACAGAGGAAGGCAATAGTGCCCCAGTATTGCTCCTTAGCAGTAGCACATGCATATAGCATTAAAATAAGTGGGATCAGGTTCATCTGTGACCTATTTGTTGCCTTTAAAATTTGGCACCCTAGGCAGTTGCTTATGTTGCCTGGACCTATATCCAAGCTCTGCATCGATTGTAGGTAAAGGTTTTGGTCTATATTTTTTGGGAACATTACACTGGTATTCCTTGGAAAAAGAAGTGTTCTTCCTGTTATTAGTCATTGTGCTGTTAAGTCTGGCTTCTTGATCAATTGATTTTTGCAGTTTCTCAAGTCTTGGTAGAGTAATGTTGATTATTTCAGCCAAAAATTGGTCACTCCATCTGGGCCAGGGATCATCAAGTTTGGGGCTCTTTTTAAGCTCCTTTCCAGCTCTTTTGTTGTTACTTCAGGCCATTCCATAGTTTTGATTTTTGCCTTTTCCAAATTTCTCATATGCAGGGCAGCCATTATGCTTCTTGGTTGTGTTCTACAGATTCCTCATATAAGTTTTGCCAGAATGTTCTGTTTCAGCTTTAGTTCGTGGTGTTTTTACCAGACTGATGTTCTTCCCCAGTTCCCTATAGAACTGTTTCTGGTTCTTTCTATATAGTTTATTTTGTTTTGTCTATTTTTTGTTTTCTTCATATCTCTGCAGTTTTTGTGCTTCAACACTGCTTGCAATTTATTATTAGACATATGAATTTAAGGTCTTCCATTGCTGCAGCCAAGTGGAGGAGTAGCCTAGTGGTTAGAACAGCAGCCTACTATGCAATAGATTAGGGTTTGATTCCCACTAGCACTCCTTGTGCTATTGGGCAAGTCACTTTACCCTCTATTGCCTTGGAAGAAAAGACTTGGCAATCTATTTCCACCCATACCTTGCCAAAAAAAACCCCCAGGGGCTGCTAGGTCACCAGGATTTGTCATTGAAAAAAAATAGAAATTAGTGCAACTTCCTTCAGTTTGACATTTTGAATCTTTCTCACTAACTTTGTTGAATATGATCCTTTCAGATTCCGTCTATCAGAGACATCTCTGTATGCAGTGATTTTCTTTTCCTTTAAATGAAGTTTTTCCAAAGACGAGTTGTTATCGTTCTCTTGTTGGGACCTCTTTGGTGAATCCCTTTAAACCAGTTTCTTTCCCTGGTCAGCTGCTAGGGGTGGAGTTTGTTCACCTGCTCCCCCCAGAGAGGTCTCTAATTTGGAACGTTGGGAGCTAATATCTAGCATGGAATCTACCCTTAACGGCTGTTTGTTTCAACTGTGCATTTTTTCTGGGGCAACATTTGCTAGCTTGGCTTCACAGGAGGCCACAATATAAGTAATACTGCTGAATTTCTTGCACAGAAAAAGAGGGTAAAGGTGATGGAAGAGGATAATTTAGCGTTTGTTAAAGGGAATTCATTGCTCCAGAGTAAGCTTGAGAACATGGAAAATGTTCTTTAGTATAATTTCTGAGTGTTTAATTTTCCTGGAAATTGATTAATATTTCCTGTGGACATGTTCTCAACTCATATGCTTCAGGTATTGCATCTTTCTTCTGATGCCTTGATAATGTTATCAAGAGTTTATTATATTCCTGATACAGTTAAAAGGACTGGCAATGAGGAGGAGGATTTTTATATTGTTTTTCTAGTTCTGGAAATGCTAAGTGAGCCAGGACTGTGCAAGGGCTGTGCGAGCGATGCGGCCACACAAGGTGCAATTATGGGAGGGGTGATGATTTCATCACTGGGCTTCCAGGAAGCTCAGAAAAGTGAGTTATTGCATGTAACTGGGGCAGAGGAGGTGCCAGATTTGTTAGCCGCACAGAGTGCATTTCTAGCTTGTTTCGGTCCTGAATAGAGCCACTGTGGTTGTCTCCTTCACTTGGGCTACCAACCAGGACTATGACCCTGACTTAAGTTTTAAGATAATTCCTTTTCATAGTTGTAACATTAAAGGCATTACCTGATCTCTCCCATGCCACTCAGACAATTAGGAGAGAATTGCTTGTTTTAAGAAGGAGTTTGCTTTAGAAACTGATTTCTTTTTAAAATACAGTAGCATAGGTAATGTATTACATAGGTAATGCATTATTAAACACCAAGCTAGGGTCTAGCGACCTAGAGTTGCCACCTGGTCAGTTTTCAGCCAGCCTGGCTGGTTTTTATATGGCAAGGCTGGTTACCAGCAGATATCCAAAACCAGTCATGCAAAAGCCTGGGGGGGGGGGGGGTTTGAGGGAGTCAGCAGAGTGAGGCTGACAACCTGGCAGCAAAACAAATGCTCCAAAAGCAGCCCAGCCGTGGTCGCCTCACTCTGCCTTGACCTGCTGCTGCTGCCACTGCCATCGTCACTGTCGCTTCTCCCGGGTCTGCACGTGACGACATAAATAACCCTTCCCCCCCCCCCAGCCAATAAAAAACAGCAGCAGCGGCTTAGTAAAAGCATAGGGTCCCAATTCCACCGTGCTTGTATGCCTAGGCTGGCCCTGCTCCCTTCTGACACAGAAGTATGCTTCAGAAGGGAACGGGATCCCGTGCTTTTGTTTATGTTTTTTAATTTCTTTTTTTAAGCCGCCATTGCCTCTCTCAACCTCAGTGGCAGCAGTGTCTTAAAAAAGAAATTAAAAACAAAACAGCAAAATGCAGGGTCCCAATCCCAGTGTGCTTGTAAATTCCGCTCCTTCTGACGCAGAAGTATGGAGGTGGGACCAACAGAGACTAACAAGCACACTGGAATCGGCACCTCATGCTTTTACTAAGCCACTGTTGCTGCTTGTTCTCAGTTGTGGGGTCAGGGGTGATTTATGCCATTGCATGCAGACCCGGGAGAAGCAGCGGTGATGACAGCTGCGGCGGCAACAGCAGGTCAGGGGAAAGATGTTGGACGTGGGGGGGAGATGGTGGCTGCAGGGGGGAGGCAGAAGGCAAATGCTGGCCATGGGATGAGGGGGCAGTGGGCAGAAGGTTGCCACAGAAAGGATGGAATGCAGATGCTAGGCATGGGGGATATAGGGGAAAAAGGGCAGATGGTGGGGGAAATAGGGGAAAAGGGCAGATACTGGGCTTGATGGAGGCATATGGGAGACAGGGTGGATACTGAGCATGGGGATATGGAGGGCAGATGGTGAGTGGATATGGGGAAAAGGGTAGATACCAGGCATGATGAGGGGCATAGAGGAGAAAAAGCAGATGCAAAACATGGGGGTATGGAGGGCAGATGTCTGGCATGGGGGAGATAGGGAGAAAGAACAGATGTTGGGCATGGGGGAGATATAGGAGAGAAAGGGCAAATGCTGGACATAGGGGCATGGAGGGAAGATGCTGGGCATGGGGAGTGCTGGTAAGCGGCACACTGAGGAGAGATACTGGACATGGGGAGCAAATAGGAACATAGAGGGGAGATTTTGGACAGGGGAAAGACAGGATCATAGAGGGGAAGTGCTAGACATGGGAGGAGAAGGATAGCGACAGGAAACAGAGAGGAGATGATGGACCTGAGGAGGATAGGAATAGGGACATAGAGGAGAGATGCTGGGTATGGGGGGAGAGAGGAGGAGAGTTAGAGGCTGGGGAAGGAGAGAGAGAGAGGGAATGGGAGGGTTGGGGTGAGAGAAAGAAATGGAAAGATGCCGCTAAATACATTTTTAAAAAAAGTAAAATTGAGAAGTAGTTGGAAAGAAGGAAGAGTGAAATTTGGATAGAGAAGCAGAAAAAATAATTGGAGGAAAACTGAAAAGAAGAAAGCGGTGTTAGAAACTGACCTAAAGGAGCAAGTGAAAACAGGAGAGAGAAGATATGACAAATGAATAAGAGACTATAAAAGAAGAGGTAAGGTAAGACAGAGGAAAGCAAACACCAGATGCTGGGACCAAAAACAATTTAAAAAAATAAGATGACCCGACATTAAAGATAGAAAAAATAATTATATTTTCTATTTAGTAATTGGAATATGTCAGTTTTTTGAATATACAGTACATCTGCCAGGGCTGGTGCTAGACAATGCTGGAGCCCAGCCCAGGCAAAAATTTGGAGGGGATCCTATACCCTACTAGCAAGCTGTTCTTTCTTCAGCATCAGACTGGTTGGGGGCCTTCTCTGTCTTGGCTGTCCAGAGCAACTGCCATGGTTGAATTCCTCCTAATGACACTCCTAATATCTGCTATTTTTTGTTTTGTACAGTACAAGGAGAATGCATTTATTTCTGTTTCCCTGCTGTTGCATTGCATGCAGGATCTAACTTTTTGATGTTTCAGTTTTCCTTTTGCGTACATATTTCTATTTTCACTTTTTGTATTTGATGAAGGTCCATATGTGCTCTGCATGTGCAATGAAGGCTAGGTAGTCTGTTAGCATGTATTTTCTATATATAAGACCGTGTAGTAATCTGGCTTATTCAGCTTTCCTAATAGACTTACTGATGTTCTAGGGCATACTGCAATATTTAAAGTGCTGCCTTTTTCTTACAGGGTCTTTGGTTGTGTTTTGGCTGTTAGTGTTGGCATGGTAGATTTGCTCTTGGCTCTGAAGGATTTTTTTGGTATTTCAATATGCTGGATGTTGACTGCCACATCCCTGCTGCAGTGTCCTCTAGAAGTAAGGAGATCCTGGGTTTTCTACAGGGAGAACTATTCAGGCAGCAGATAACAGAACCCACACATGAAGGGGCCATACTGGACTTGGTGCTTACTAATGGGGAAAGTGTTTCTGATGTTACAGTGGGAGATCATCTCACATCCAGTGATCACCAGAATGGTGTGGTTCAGTATTAGGACTAGGGCTGATAAAATCCATTCAAAAGCGAGGGTCTTAGACTTTAGGAAAACTAACTTTACCAATAACGGACAATAACTCAAAGAGTCATTAGCGGGATGGGAACCACGGGGGGATATAGAAAAGCAGTGGGCACAACTGAAAGGGGATATTTTAAGGGTAACCAACCTTTTTTTAGAAAGGTAAATAAATGTAAAAGGAAAAGGAGGTCACTATGGGCCTGATTCTGATGCAAACGTAGATCCCCTCTGTGCATCTGGTCTGAAATGGACGCAAAGAGGGGATCATGATTCTGATCCCGCGGGGCACGACTAGCCCCGCGGGATCAGAATCGCAAACAGTCCTGCACGTGCAGGTCAGGACAGCGATTCTGTCTGGCCTGCACATGCAGGCCTGTACCTAGATAACTCAGTCAAGGCATTTAAATGCAGCCACAGCAACATGGCATCATGTTGCCATGGCACCATGGCCCCATTTAAAAGCCCCGATGCCGGCCGCTGACCAAAACAGTACATTCCCCGCAGCCTGACCCCCGATCTGGCCTCTGAAGGGAGAATGTTCCCTAGCCCCCCAGCCCTTTTCGCACCCCGAATGTAAAAAAAAAAAATGTCCAGGGGAGTTATTCCACCTCAGAGGTGGAATAAATTCCCCAGCCATTTCGCCGGCCCTGGACATACAGGAAAGTTAGTCGTCGGCGGGGAAGTTAGTCAGGGGCTGAAGCCAGCACGAATAACAGGGTTGGACATCTGGGACATCCATCCCCGCTATTTGTCGTTCAGAATGACCCCTATGGTTGTCAAAAGAAGTAACTAAAAAGGTGAAGAAAAAGAGGGAGTCCGTCAGGAAATACAAGAGATCACAGAGAGGAAGACAGGCATCTATATTTGGAAAAACTTAGAGAAGCTAGGAAAGTAGTTAGGAAAGCAAAGATACAAAAAGAAAAAGAAACAGAAACAGACAAAGCAATAAAATGGGGGGATAAGATATTTTTCAAATGTGTTAGTGAGAGATGGAAATGCAAAAGTGGTATTGTCAGACTCAAGGGTGAAGGGGAGGAATATGTAGAAGCTGATGAGGATAAAGTGTAATTGCTTAACAAATATATCTGCTCTGTGTTCACAGATGAAGAGTCGGGAGCAGGACCTCAGAAAACACCCACAAATAGGAACAGAACTAGCTAAACTAAAAGTAGATAAAATGATGGGACCAGATGGGATACATTTGAGAATACTGAAGGAACTTGGGGACATTCTAGCGGCTCCACCGAGAGACCTTTTCAATGCTTCTTTGGAGTCAGGAGTGGTCCCAGAGGACTGGAGAAAGGCACATGTGGTCCCTTTACACAAAGGCAGAAGAAAGGATGAAGTTGAAAACTACAGGCCAGTTAGTCTAACCTCTGTGGTGAGTAAATGATTGGAAACACTGCTAAAAGAAAGAGATTTCTGGAGTCCAATAGATTGCAGGATCCAAGGCAGCATGGATTTACCATAGGTAGGTCTTGCCAGACAAATCTGATTGATTTCTTTGACTGGGTGACCAGGGAGTTGGACCAAGGGAGAGCCCTAGATGTGGTGTACTTGTTGTTGTTAAGTGCCATCGAGTTGGTGTCGACTCCTGGTGACCCTCTGGATAGTTCACCTAAACTTTGTTCGGTCTTCAGCCAAGCGACTCATTGTTGATAGAGTAGTATCCATAGCTGCTGTTATTATATTGATCTATCTCATTGCTAGCCTTCTTGTTTTACGGTGACCTTCTACCTTCCCAAGCATTATGTCTTTCTCCAATGATCTCTCTCTTTGCAAGATGTGTCCAAAGTATGAAAGTCAAAGTCTTGTCATCTGAACTTCTAAGGAAAGCTTAGGTTTGACCTCCTCTAGTACTGTTTGGTTTGTTCTTCGGGCAGTCCATGATATATACAGTATTCATCGCCAGCATCATAATTCAAAGGCATCAATTTTCTTCCTGTCAATCTTTTTTACTGTCCAACTTTCACATCCTTATGACGTTATTGAAAATACCATGGCCTGGACAAATCAAATCTTTGTATGGAGAGAGACATCTCTGCTCTTGAGAATCTTGTCTAGATCCTTCATAGCCATTCTACCAAGAGCAATACATTGTCAGATTTCTTGACTGCTAGACCTTTCTTTATTAATTGTTGATCCAAGTAAGTTAAAGTAGTCAACTATTTCAATTTCTTCTCCATCAATGATGAACTTCTTGATTTTGCCATTTGTCAGTGGTGTACTTCGATATCAGTAAAGCTTTTGACACCGTTCCACACAGGTAACTTATAAACAAGCTGAGCACTCTAGCGATGGACCCTAAAGATACTGATTGGGTTAGAAATCGGTTGAGTGGGAGGCAGCAAAGGGTACAGGTAAAAACAGCTCTTTCTGAGGAGAAGGAAGTTATCAGTGGTGTGCCACAGGGATCTGTGCTTGGTCCAATTCTTTTTAACATCTTTGCTAGTGATATTGCGAAAGTGCTGTCGGGTAATGTTTGCTTGTTTGCAAATGATACCAAAATCTGCAATAGAGTAGACACCCAAGAAGGAGTAGATAACATGAGAAGATATCAAGCTAAGCTTGAAGAATGGTCTAGAATTTGGCAGCTGAGATTTAATGTTAAAAAAGGAAGAGTCATGCATTTGGGCTGCAAAAATCCAAGAGAGCAGTACACCCATGCCCCGCCCTCGCTGTACCTCAGAACGCCCCCTCCTGCCCCTGTCTAGGCCTCCCCATACAAAACCGCTGTTTGTACGGGGAGGATATTGCCGGGGCAGGCAGGGGGACAAATAGCAGGGATGGATGTCACAATGGAGACAGAATGACCCCCTTTGATTATGAAATGTTCTCCAGGGGACGTCTATATAGATATTTAATACATGTGCTTATTGGGCACATCCACATTTCTGGAATTGTGCCTGAACTTGCATGTGCCTGCCTTTCTTTTCAGAAGTTCTGGCTTTGATATCCCAGATTGCACTTGGATATCTCAGATTTGGGGGGTTTGCTGTTAGCATTTTTCATGCTCTGATTTGTAATCCCCAAAGCTTATAACAAGCATCCATACCAGGGTTTGTGTCCTTAAAGGAAGAAATTTCTGAAAGGGGGTACATCTTTATCAATCATTTTTAAATATGCTCAAGGGCTGGATCTTCTATTTTATTGAGATCCTCATAATACCATTTACACGTTTCCCTTACTTTATTTCACTTGATTTCATCAAGGACAACAACGCAGTTGACAAAATGACCACAGGTTGGGGGCGGTTAATGAATGGCTATAGATTGAGAGTGGTTGATGCCGTCTCTAGTTTGGGGAGTGAAATTAAGATAAATTGGGGATGGTAGCACATATTAGAAGTGTTATTAGATCATTCTTTAATCACTTTTGGCTGATTTGGCAGTTGTAGCCTGTGATGAGGTCTATAGAATGTTATCCATGCTTCTCCAAAGGGATTAGCAACAGCCCCTTTTAAGTGAGTCTGCAGTCCAGAGTTCTAGGCTGGGAGGGCATGGCTCACAGGGAGAGCTTAAGAACCCAGCAGGCTGCAGGAGGGAGAGAGGACTATGGAGCCAGAAGTCCTTCCAAGTCGTGCAGAGGAGTTCTGAGATAGGAATTTTAACTGGGGCTTGAAGAAAGGCAGGGAAAAACAGCTTGTGGAGGTTTAACAATCTGGGACAGAAGTAAAGCTGCTTTTGTTTTCCCTGAACTGCTGTCTGTTCTGGGTTTTCCTTTGGGGAGGTTTAACAAGCTGAGAAGATGTAAAGCTGCTTTTGTTTTCCCTGAACTGCTGTCTGCTCTGGCTTTGGCTTTCTGGAGGTTTAACAAGCTGGGACAGAATAAAAACTGCTTTTGTTTTCTCTGAACTTCTGTATGGCCTGTGTTGTACAGAAAATCCCTTCCCACTGCACATCATACTACCACACAGCCCTATTTCTCAGTAGCCAATTTGTAGATGATTTTTCATGTACACTGATAAGCAGATTGGACTATTGCAACTCCTTATTTTTAAATCTGTTAGTCCAATTTAAAAAGATTACAGCTGGTATAATATATGGATCATGTTACTCCATTGCTATGGAGGTTTCACTGACTTCCAGTGAAATTAAGAGCTGAGGGGAAATAAATGTGATTAGCAGACCTGGATATGGCCCCAGTATTGAATCGCCAGGGCAAAGTTAAAGTGGCGACAGCCAGCCGCTTTAACTGTGCTGGCTGCCACTACTGAAATTCCCCTCCCCCTTAAATGTTAGAGTTTTGTGCCTTGTTCATAAGGCTTTATACATGAATTTAATGTAATATTTGGCAAATTGTTTGGCCTATTATACTCCAGCTAGACCTTGGAGGTCCTCACAACTAGGTTTGTTGTGCCTTCCTTTTCCTTCAATTATATGATTTTTATCCACTTGGAATATTGTCTTTCAATATATAGGTTCCAGCCTTTGCAATGATTTACCACAATCATTAACAGAAGAAACTGAAATCCTTTTTTTTTTTTTCAGAGCTTATAGCAATGAGTAAAGGGGCAATTTTGTAATGGATGCTACATTTTATGAATGCAGCTTTATGTGCCATGCTGATTGTTTTTTAAATCTGTAATTGTAAACCACTTATGTTGAACAGTATACCAAATTAAATTAAAAACAAATATCTGTGATGCTGTTCAGATTTTAAGTCTGCCATTGCATCTGTGAACCACTGTGGTTCTCGTATGTGCCATGTCATTGCTACATCCAAATCAATAGATAAAAAATTGCCATCAGTCGCAACCTGAAAGGAGTCTGCAACCAGAAATCAAATTGTCGTGCTGATGTTGACCTCTACAGACAGCTGAAAGGGTTCAGGATACAGGACTGTAAGAAGGTAATTTTATAATGGGGCACCTAGTTTAAGGCACCCAAAACACACCTGCTTTATAAAGAAAAGTAGCCCTAAGTGGTGTAAATGCCCATGCGTAGATTTATATAGAATGCACATAAATTATACGATTTTGTAATGTACACTTATACTCATGCACTCCACCCCTGCACACGCCCACAGTGAAAGTATGCAGCATCATATCTACACGTGTACTTATAAAACAGCACCCAGCATAAAAGAGCTCATTTATGTGCATAAATGACTAAAATACCAAGATTTAGGTGTGCCCTTGCTGCCTAAATCAAGATAGCTCAGTGTAAAATTACACCTATCTGTGGCCTGAGGTCATCAAAAAGGACAGAGGGGAGATATCCAGTCATGTTAAAGCAATGCGGGCAGCGTGTACAATATGTCTCTCACTCTCAGTCTCTTTCTCTTTCTCTCGCTATCTCTCTCTCTCCCTCTCTCTCTCTCTTCTTAATATATCAAGAGTATTTTTGAACCCTTTTGCTGAACAGTGGAGGGGAGACTCTAACGTTTGATGAATACATCGATCTTCATTCTGAAACAGGCATGATTATACTGGTTACTAGAAGTAATAGCACATAAAAACTTGACCGTGTGTACTTATGGAAGCAAATGCAATGCCTACTTTCAGGAGAATGAGCCAGGAGATTATGATTCCTGTCACACAGAACAATACTGTAAAACACAGTCTCTCCTCCTGCTGACACGGAAGTGGTTAAAAGTAGCTAATATCCCAAGCACTTAACATGAATGCATGCGTGGCTTTCCGTATCTTCATGGAACAGAGTGATTTTTTTGTGCACAGTTTCAATTTACTGTTTTATTAGTCCAGCTGCAATTACCAAAAGTAATTATTTTAATGGAAAACAGAAACAATAACCTTTCATAAGGCCTCTGTTTTTACTATTTTTTTTTTGTCATTATGGCAAGAAACTGAGTGGAACTCGTTTTAACTTGGTTCTAATTGGCACTAAAGTAGGTTTCAGGAAAACATTAACAAAATTGTATGTGCTTTCATTGGTTTTTTTATTATGCTTAACAAACACAACAGCATATTAGCTACCAACCATTTAGTCCACTAAAGAGTCGGGCTGAAGGTCATTTGGAACAGGTGACTGAATCAATAGTGCTCTGAAGTGTTTCTGTTTGATCGCTTTCCCTGCAGGCATGACTGGGTTACTTTGTTCACAATTCCTCGAATGCTTCACCTTGTGTCAACGCAAAACAGCACAAGCATTTACCTCCTGGTTTCTTCAGACGATGGTCCTGTTCCAGCATTTGGAGGAAGAGAGCAGGTGTAGACGGCAGGCCATTCAGCAGTGACAAGAGTACTATTACTACTACTGAGCATTTGTATAGCACTACAAGACATATGCAGAGCTGCACAAACATGTAAGAGACAATCTCCGCTCATCAGAGTTTACAATCTAGTCAAGATAGACAGCACAGTAGGTGTAGGCAGGGATGCATCTAGGGGCAATGGTAAGGAAACACAAGGAGATCAGGTGAGTCAAAATCCGAAAGCGGCAGCAAAGAGATGAGTTTTCAGCCTGGATTTGAAAAGGGTCAGAGAAGGCGCCTGATGTACAGACTCAGGTAGTTTGTTCCAGGCATAAGGAGCAGCAAGGTGAAAGGAGCGTAGTCTGGAGTTAGCAATAGAAGGGCACAGATAGAAGCAATTTGCCAGAAGAGCAGAGTTTCCGGGGAGGGGTGTAGGGAGGTATAAGAGAGGAAAGGTAGTGAGGAGATGCAGAGTGAATGCACTTATAGGTCAGCAGGAGAAGTTTGAACTGGATGTGGAAACGGATATGGAGCCAATGAAGTGACTTGAGAAGAAGGGTAATATGAGCATGACGAGGCTGGCAGAAGATTAGCCACACAGCAGATTGAACAGATTGAAGGCGAGAGAGATGATTCAGGGGGAGACCAGCAAGGAGGAGGTTACAATAGTCTAGACGGGAAGTGATTAAGGAGTGGATAAGTGTCTTAGTAGTGTTTCAGACCTGGTGAACCAGGACCAACCATTGCCAAGACTTTTCTGTTGTCTTTTTTGCCTGTGTAAAAATTGTATCTTCAATGAATACTTGTGGTGGAAGTCACCCACAATCCTCTTGAGCATTGACAGAAAATATTGGGTCTGTCAACAAATGATTCAAATGTTTACCATGTTCCAAAAAAATCCTCATATCTTGCACTACTCAAATTTAAATAAAACTAAAACTGATACAGGTGATGGGGAAGACTTTACTCATGCCTCAAATTCTGGTCAGACATTGAGTATAACACTGCACTTTTTCTTTTATTCTCAGTGGTATTCCTGTGATCCATTGATAAATCAATATCCATAAAGCAAGATGTACAATGCAGTTTTCTATATATACAGAACAAGAAACCCCTGTAAGCACATCTGAGCCTTAGTAATAACCATTTGGCATATAGCCCCAGTCTTCCTGGCTGTAATGAGCCTTGATAAATGGCGTTTTGCCCACAAATATTTATGGATCCTCATTTGTTAATAATTATTTGTAGAAAATTATTCTTCATATCCGACCCCCAGGGGGCAATCTTCAGCAGGTGGCCAGCCACATAATTTTATATACAAGTTATATATATAGGAGGTAGTTTTATAAAGTCATTTCTGCACATAGGCAGGCACATGTCCTTAATTCAATGTCTTTCCATTATCTTCTCAATCTGCTCAGCACAATGACGTGGGGTCTCACTTTATTGTTGGCCTTATTCTGTATCTCATCACTTGGGCCAAATCTTATACACATCAATATGCCCTAATCCACCCCTTACACCATACTGATACTTTTAACACCAGGAGAGCCTGTCCTTTCGCGCACCAGTGACGGCTGATTCCCATAATCTGCCAACCTCTGCCGGAAACTCACAGACGTAGGTCTCCTCACCCTCATCACTTGAACTGCATGCTCATAAATGCTCGATCCATCTGCAATAAATCGCCCATTCTCAATGACTATATTGAGCAGCGGAATCTGGATTTGGTTGTCATCACTGAGACATGATTGACTGACATGGACACTGTGCTTACCAATCTACTTAGACCACCCAGCTATGGCCTCTTTAATTGCCCAAGAGCAGATCGGAGAGGCAGTGGAATCCTCATAATTGCCAGAAGCGATCTCCGCTTCCAATGCAGTTCTGCTCAGAGTGCACCCAACCTTGACTATATTCGGATCTCTTACAAGTTCTTATCTGCCTGCCTCTTCTACCACTCACCATCTGCATCTGCTGACGACCTAGCATGCAACAGGAATACTCAACTCAAACCACTCTGGCTGCTAGGGGACTTTAACCTCCCAGTCCTCCCTACCAAGCACTCCACTTCCTTCCTCAATGCAATGACAGCTCTCGACTATCATCAACTAATACATACACCCACTCACTCATCTTTGTTCCTCCGCCCCTCCATAGTTTGAGCAATCAAGACCCACCACTTGTCCTTCCTGTTCCCTAGTCTGATCATAATGCCATACTGTTCTGCATTCCTATAGACCCCGAAGGAAAACAGCTGCCATCCAATTCCAATCATCCAGCCCCCAGACGTCGCTTCAGACACTATGACAAGGAAACATTCCTCAGTGATATTCTTGACGATCTCAATCCCGACACCAATGATCTGGTTAAGCTAATAGACATATGGAACAACACTCTAGCTAAAGCCTCACTCCTTCCACCTTCCACTAAGACCACCAGGAGCAAGCACACAGCTATATGGTTTACTTCTAATCTTCACGAATCCTTATTACTCCTCAGAAAGCTTGAGCGACGCTGGCGGCATTCTAGGCATGACGTCGACCATGTTGCAAACCTGGTCAAACTACAGGAAGACCAAAAAGCGGTCAATCACAAGAGAAGGGAATATCATACCAACACCCTCATGCATTCTCTTAACAAGCCCCTAGAGCTTTTCAGTCTTGTTAGAGCTCTCATAAATGACTCATCCAAGAACCTACCAACAGTGGACAATCTAGGTAATAAGTAACTAGCAGTTTCCCCAAAAGACACATGTTCCACAATGCTTGTATTGGGTCAAGCATTGATATCCTGGATTCCTTTTTAATAATGGTTTATGGACCTTTCCTCCAGGAACTTGTCCAAACCTTTTTTAAATCCAGCTACACTAACAGCCTTTACTACATCCTCCGGTAACAAATTCCAGAGTTTGATTACACGTTGAGTGAAAAAATCTTTTCTGTTATTGGTCTTAAATAGTTTACCCTGTAGCTTCATTGCATGTCCCCTAGTCTTTCTATGTTTACCCGTTCCACTCCATTCATTAATTTATAGACTTCTATCATATCTCCCCTCAGCCGTCTCTTTTCCAGGTTGAAGAGCCCTAACCTTTTTAGCCTCTCTTCATAGGAGTAGCCTTCCATCCCCTTTACCATTTTGGTGGCTCTTCTCTGAACCTTTTCTAATAACGCTATATCCTTTTTAAGATACGGCGACCCGAATTGCACACAATATTCAAGGTGCGGTCGCACCATGGAACGATACAGAGGCATTATAATATCCTTTGTTTTATTTTCTATTCCTTTCCTTATGATACCTAGCATTCTGTTTGTTCTCTTGGCCGCCGCTGCACACTGGGCAGAGGGTTTTAACATGTTATCCACAATGACGCCTAAATCTTTTTCCTGGGCGATGGTTCCCAATGTGGAACCTTGCATCATGTAACCATAGTTTGGGCTGTTCTTTCCTAGGTGCATAACTTTGCACTTGTCCACATTAAATTTCATCTGCCATTTCGATGCCCAGTCTTCCAATTTATCAAGATCCTCTTGCAATTTTCCACAACTCTTGGGTTTTAACAACTTTAAATAGTTTTGTGTCATCTGCAAATTTGATAGCCTCACTCGTTATTCCCTTTTCCAGGTCATTTATGAATATGTCAAAAAGCAGCGGACCCAGCACAGATTCCTGGAGTATTCCACTATTCATCTTTTTCCATTGGGAAAATTGCCATTTAGCTCTACCCTCTGCTTCCTATCTTTTAACCAGTTCCTGATCCACAATAGTACACTGTCTCCTATCCCATGACTTTTTAGTTTTGCCAAAACTCTTTGATGAGGGACCTTGTCAAAGGCTTTCTGAAAGTCCAGATACACTATATCAACCGATTCACCTTTGTCTACCTGTTTATTCACACCTTCAAAAAAACACAACAGATTAGTAAGACAAGATCTTCCTTGTCTAAAGCCATGGTGGCTGTCTCCCATTAAGCCATGACTATTGTCACCACCAGGGGGCAGTTCGCTTCTGATGGTGAAGAAATAGTTGTGCAGACTCGAATGGTAAAGCAAAATGTGGATTTATTCCCCTCCCGGGGTGGATTAATAAACAAGTGAACAGAACACAAGCAGAAACAAAAGTATTCCAATCTTTTGGCAAAACACAAAGGACATACAGCAATAACTTCTTGCTTCAAGGTAGGAACTTAAACTGTAGCCCACAGGCTTTTGCTCTGTCTAGCGCAGAGATATTCTTTCAGATGAGACTAATGTACAGTCCATTAGGTCAGATACAGATGAGGATTCACTGAGAGAGTCCACTAACATGGGTTCCTCCTCACGTTCCAAACCCTCTTGGTTGAAATATGCTTGGACATTTCCCTTTGGCAAGCCCTCACGGTAAGTTTCTCTGTTGCTATCTTCTGTTTGGGATAGAGGAACTCTCTGTCCCCTCTTGTTAACAGACTTTAGCTTGTAAGGCTTCTTTTGGGGTTTAAAGCTTACTGCCAGCTCCTCTTCTGACATATACACGTCTTCTGGCCAGTCTCTAAGCTTTTCTGACGGCTGTGAATGCTCTCTATTCAGGTAGTTAGGTTGGGAGTAGCTGCCCTGCCCCCACCTCTGGCTTCCTGTGTAAGGTTGCTCTGCATTCACTCTACAAACACTTTTATTCCTTTTAACTTTCAATGGCTCACATTCATTCCCCAAGTCCCAGCTTCTTGTTACATACTTTTTAGCTACTGGCTTGCAGTTCCTCTGGTTAGGACGTAGGTTCCATGCTGCCGTGTCTCTGCAATCAGCAGGAGCTGCCCAGCTGGCCTCGGCTCTAGCAAGCTGCTTCCTCCTAGTGGATTCTGGGTATCTCTGAGGTTGAACGCTTCCTGGTTCAGACTCTGAGTCACTTCCTATACTGAAGTGAGAGACTCTTCCTGGTTCCTCTCTGGTAGCTGCTGTAGGTAAGACAGGCTGTCTTCTCTTCCTACAGTGCTCACCTTGTCCCAGGTTTCTCCCTCTCAGGGTTTGTTCCAAATCTGAGCTCTCTGACAATTCCTCTCCTCCTGGCAACTCTTTGGAGGTGTCGTCCTTGTAATGCTTCCCCCTTGTGTTCCCTGCACTATCCTTATAAGGGCTGTGCATACTCTTCCCTACCAGGTGTGTGCTATTGGGAATTAGGGCGTTTCTTCTTACTACACGTTTCTCCAGACCTCGTGGCTGCCTTTGTTGTCGTTGCCACTGACAACAGCTATCCACCTGGTCTGTTCTCCTGTCAGCTTTTGAACTGACATGCTGCGTGTTTTGTATTTTAACAGTGGAAATTGGGGCTTCTTCATCACACTATCTACATGCTGAGTAATTTTGTTCTTTATGATGGTTTCTACCATTTTTCCCGGTACTGACAACAGGCTCACCGGTCTGTAGTTTCCTAGATCACCCCTGGAACCTTTTTTCAAAATTGGCGTTACATTGGAGATCCTCCAATCTTCAGGTATTACAGATGATTTTAATGATAGTTCGCAGATTACTAATAGCAGGTCTGCAATCTCATATTTCAGTTCTTTCAACACCCTTGGATGTATGCCATCCGGTTCAGGAGATTTGCTACTCTTCAGTTTATCAAATAGTTGTAATATATCTTCCCAGTGTAGCGATATTTCTTTCAATTCTTCTGCAGTATCACCTTTAAATACCACTTCAGTCATGGGTAACATCCCTACATTTTCTTCAGTAAAGACCGAAGCAAAGAATTCATTCAGTCTCTCCGCTATAGCCTTGTCCCCTCTTACTGCTCCTTTTACCCCTCTATCATCTAATGGTCCAACTGACTCTCTCACAGGTTTTTTACTACGAATGTACTTGAAAAAGTCTTTATTACGCATTTTTGCTTCTGCAGCAAGTTTCTTCTCAAATTCTCTCTTTGCCTGCCTTATCAATGCCTTGCATTTAACTTACCAGTGCTTGTGCTGTTTCCAGTTTTTGCCATTTCCTGAAAAATGCTTTTTTTGGCAACAATAGCCTCTCTGACCTCACCTATAAACCATGCTGGCAGTTTTTTGGAGCTCCTTCCACTTTTCTTAAAATGTGGAATACAGCTGGTCTGGGCTTCCAAGATAGTATTTTTCAACAACACCCATGCTTGATGTAGGTCTTTAACCTTTGCAACTGCTCCTTTTAGTTTTTTCTTAACTGTTTTCCTCATTTTATCATAGTCTCCCATTCGAAAGTTAAAAGGTAGTACTGTGGATTTCCTTACTATCCCTCCTCCACTAATTAAATCAAACGTGATCATGCTATGATCACTATTGCCAAGTGGCCCCAACACCCTTATCTCTTGCACCATATCTGGTGTTCCACTAAGGACTAGGTTCAATATGGCTTCCCCACTGGTCAGTTCATGAACCAGCTGCTCCAAGAAGCAGTCATTTATTTCATCTAGGAACTTTATCTCCCTAGCACGTCCTGCTGTAACACTGACCCATTCAATACCGGGGTAATTGAAATCACCCATTATTATTACTGTGCTGTAACTTTTGTTAGCTTCCTTGATTTCTTTGAGCATTTCATCATCCATTTGTTCATTCTGGCCAGGTGGTCGATAGTACACCCCACTGCCATCGCCTTCCCCTTCTTACATGGAATTTCAATCCATAGAGATTCTACAGCAAATTTTGTTTCCTGCAAAACTTTAGTCCTTTCTGACTCAATGTCCTCTCTAACATAGAGCGCAGCCCCTCCACCAATTTGATCAGCTCTATCATTACGATATAGTTTGTACCCAGGTATCACAGTGTCCCCCTGGTTGTCCTCCTTCCACCATGTCTCTGAGCACATCACACCTATCCTGATGCAACTGCACTGGCTCCCCATAACTAGCCACCTGACCTACAAAGCCCTTCTACTCACGTTTAAGATTCTTCATGACTCATCTGCATCGTCCGTATCAGCAATGATTCCACACACCCCAGACAACAGAACGAGAAGTTCAAACATGGTAAACACCATGATCACACTTTCAACAATAAGGCCGTCAGGAATCGCACCTTTTCTTTATATACACCATCCCTCTGGAATGCCTTTCCTGCTTCAGTCCGGGTCATTGCGGACCAGTCTACATTCAGAAAAGCACTAAAGACTCACCTGTTCCAGCTAGTTGATGATCACATAACTTTATGAAGGACTTTCATAGTGCTGGCTTCTTCACTTATAGAGACTTTACCTTGTGGCCCGGCCGCACAACATGTAATTAGTTCTCCCTCCCTCCCCTCTCTCCCGCCCCCTTCCCCGTCCCTCCCCATTCCCCTCCCCTCCAACCTTTTACCCCCTGAATGTTGTCATAATCGTTCGCTTCTATTTACTTGTTCTGTTAACCAGATTTGATTTTTTTGCCTGTTCTATGTAAAGTTGCTTGACTGTTCACATTCCATGTAAACCGCGCTGATACTAAATAGTGTGGTATATAAAAGCAAATAAATAAATAAAATAAAATAAATAGCCTCTTGCAAAATTCCAGCTGACATAAAAGTCTCCACTTTGATATGATGGCGCGTACTTTGTTGGTAGGCATGCACAGAGGCAGAGTGTGGGTGGAGCATGAATGGCGTGCACAAATATCCACATAGAATATAAAATGCTATAATTTAGGTGCGTTCCTAAAAAATTATTGGCACAGACATTTATAACAGCTCCAGGGCTGGTGTAAATTTTCACACCTGCAATGTAGGTGCGAGATCTGCCATGTAAGCTAGTATATTATAAAGACAAGTAGACACCTATTTGTCTTTATAAAATTGCCTTAATATAGGCACCTGAAAACTTGCTTAAACTAGGTGCCTCTTTATAAGATTACGTTCAGTTATGTGGAATTTCCGTAAGTGCATAAGTGCCATGGTTGAAAATCCGCATATAACGTTATGCACATAACTTATGCAAATAAAAATTATGCCTGCTCTTTGGAGCACATTTACTAAAGTGCCCTACCAGGTAGCATAGGGTTTAGCACATGTTTTGAGTGCTGCAATAAAAGGTAGCACAGGCCCCTACATTAAAAATCTCACACTAACTGAGCTGTGCATGATGGGGCAGGGACTGGGGAGTCAGGAGTTGAATGGAAGTGCTGACAGCAAGTTACGACTAGCACAGACATTAGTAGCTCACACTCAATGCACTCCTGCACTGAGCATAGGTGCACTTAATGCTGTTCCAGTGGGTGGCGTTAGGTGCGCCCATGTGCTGGCTTGGTCAGTGCTGCCTCTTGGTATCACATTAACTGCAGGGAGATGGATTTACATGTCTCCAGACATTAGTGCAGACTGCCCGTGCTGGTAATGCAGCCCACACGCACGTTACTGCTGTGGGCTGCAGTACACATGCCCCTTTGTGCAGTAACTCTTGCTGTATGCATATAAGCTATAGATTCTGGCTGAATTTTGCAGCTTTCTAAACAACTTTTAGATCTGCCCCAAATTCCTCCCTGATTTTCTATGCATAATTTTGGGCAAACAGTGGCTTATATACTGTACCTAACATTATGCACATAAATGCCACTGATTTTTTTTTTTTAAAGTTATGCAGCCAGCATGGTCACCAATTGCAGAACTGCTTGTGAATATTGGCCCCTTAGCGTGGAAGTTCGGTGTCTGTCCTAGTTTGGTGTGAGATTGCCCCTGTAGCACATTCTTCTTGTGGAGGGGTAATTTCATGGCAGGCTGCCTATATGGCAAATGCCAAGTAGATGTTTATTCTAAGTCTATTTTATAAAGACACATACAAGATGAAGATGCCTACAGGTCTTTATAAAATACTAGGGCCAGTGCAACAGAAATTGTGCCTAGATTGATGCTGCGGACACTTAAGAGCAGGCCTAAATTTTTTTGTGCAAAGTACCTACACACATGTGTATTTTATGAACAATGGGACCTTTTTACTAAAATGCATTATATTTGCACTTACCATGCATTAGGAGCAAGAATTGATGCATAGTAAGTACAATAGCTCCACGCTATGTCCAATATATTCCAGCAGTTACCACACTGAAGAGTTTCCTAAAGCAGGACAACAGCATCTGCAATAAATGCGGATTTGCTTAATGCTACCCATTGAGGTGGTGTTAACCCGTTTTGGACAGCTCGCATATTCTCTCTCTGTTCTGGATGATTTAGTAGATTTGTTACACTCAAACAACTATGAAATACCGGAAATAATAAAAAAATATTAAAACTTTGCAGAAAATGGAAGTTTCAAATAGTGTATGTTTTTCATACACAGGTCCAATATAGTATATTGTCTGTCTTCAGAAAAGATGGGATTTAGTTCCAATATTCATTGACATACTGTAAACATACTGTATGATACTATTGAAACTGCAGTTTTCATTTAAAACACTTTATTATGATATAATATAGTTTGTCAACAGTCCATTCTGATGGCGGAATATGATACACGTGAAAACACTTCTGATGCAGTGCATCGATATTGCACCATTGAATCACCTAGAACAGAATGTTTGACAGCAATTAGTTTTGACAACATATTAGCCCAGCATATGAAAAACATACAAGGCCGATATACGCACCAATAACTCTGACACTAAGTAACTTACAGTTATCTAAACCTATTTTCTAAAGTCTGCAAATACTTTTATTTGCAAAATAGTAGCTATTACATTATTATAAGCTACTTACTATTTTTTGTGATCTTTTTATGTTGAGCCGCCAGTACCGTCAAAATCAGCAAACTTTGAATACCTATTAAACTAAATAAATCTCAAATAAAAAATCTGTATATAACGCTTTTTGACATAACGATAATAGCTAAACATAGTTCCATTGAATTTATAACCATTAATTAGTAAACAGTTGAGTAGTAAGTATGGAAACCTTATGTATGTAAAACATATGCTGGTCCAAAACGGGTTTTAAGTGCACCCAAGCTAACCCCAAAGTGCAGTCAACGCTCACCCTCTGTCCCTAACTTCCCCATTCCCTGCCCTGTCATGCATGTACTTTTCCATGTGTTACTTCTGGGATAATTTTATAAAAGGCCTTAAGTGAGAAAAATCCTTGATAAATTTATCCTCAGAGGGCTCAAGCAGATTTGATCACATCACCCCACTTCTGTATCGTTACCATGGCCATCTACTACTGCATTAACTACAAAATTCTCATCCTAATTCATAAAGCTCTGTACACTGATGACCCACTGTCGGGCCATTGAAGAAACCAATGCTGACCTCCTGCGCTATTAGCTCGATAAGTAGCATGTGACTCCAGCCCCAACATGCAGAAAGGGGCGCATATGCAAATAAGACACACGTGAAACCTTGGCATAAAACAGAACACATGCGCAAAACCTCAGCATAAAGAAAAACACACGCACAGAACTTTGGCATAAACCAGCAGAGGCAACACATGCGCAAACAACAGAAGCACTACAAGCAGACGTCTGAGCATGCGCACAAAGATTCCATCAAGGCGCATGCACCCTTTGGCATGCAAGTTTCTTCTTTTCTTTCCTTCCCTCCTCACCAGATGCAGCCATCGATCCGTCGCAATTCCACGGTAGGCTGTTGTTGTTTAGTGTTGTGTATTATTTGTTTTACAGTTTTAGCTCTCCATGGAATACAAATGTTGTATGTATATTTGGTTCTATGGTGTATGTATATTTTGGTTGCCTTTGTTGTATTAAATATTTGTTGTTGATCTGGCGTTCTGTTGTATTTTTGCTCCCACACACTACAGCCACCCCCCTCCCCCCATCACCCCTGTGCCCATGCTCACACCCTTACTATAGACCACGAATGACATTGAGAAATAGGCAGGACAAATTTGTAACAGTAGACAATAATTTTTTTGTATTAATTGTGATGGGGCCCGTGTGATAGAGCCCGGTGAACCCTATTTAGGCGGCTGCCTAGGGTTTTGAGTTTCAATCTGCTCTTCTACTAAAACAGAGTCTTTCAGTCGAGTGGTAAAGTAAATAAATTAGGGCTTTATTCCCTTTCCCGAAACAGATATTCTTAGGAATGCAAACACAACAAACAGCATCAAACAAAAGACGGCTACAGAGAAAAATATCTTCTTTTCCTTTGTTAATGTCACAAGGTTATTTTCTTCAAGGTTAACACAAAGAAATGATGTCATCCGAAAAACATATCGTGCAGTCCATGGGAATTGGGTCTGAAGAATAACTGTTATTTTCCCATTGCATTACTTCAGGTTCATTCCCGATACTACCAAAGTCACACTCATTACATGTGCTGGCTTCTGACAAACTTTCCTGTGGCACACGAATACCTTTTCCTGCAAAGTGTTCTTTAAGCCCAGGGCTATAACTGCCTGGTATACGAATGGCTTCTTGCTGGTTTTTCTGTCCCTTCCCACCTAGTGAGAACACTGGATATCTTTCAGCTTTATAGTTAGTTCCAAGGCCACGCCCTTTAAAGCATACAGAGCTTTTAGCTCCTTCTTTATAAAAACAAGGTTCCCACCTTTCTACCTTGTTCCTGGCTTTTGCTTCTGGGTTGTTGAGGACTTTCTCCCGGGCTCTCCAGCCTCCCTCTGAGCTAGCAAGTTCCTGGTTACCTCTCCAGCTGTTCCTTGCTCTGAAGTCATGCTTAGAGTTTCCTTCTACCGGCAAACTTCCTTCAGCATAACCTGTGCTCATTGGCTGTTTGCTCAGTCCTCCTGAGCTGCTGCCCCTCCTCCTGCTCCTGCTGGGACTCTCTCTAGGACTGCTTCTGAGTCTCTCCTCTCCAGGACTTCCTTCTCCAAGACTGCCCTCTCCCAGACTGCTCCTTCCAGAACTACTCCTCCCAGAACTGCCCCTTCCTGGTTCTAACCAGGAACTTATATGCTTTCCTTCCCTGCACGTTACGTGGGTCTTTGGGCACAGGTGCTCCTGATGAGCCTTTCTGTTTCTCCCTGCGTCACAACTACCACAGGGAAGATTCCTTCTAATGTCTTTTGGCTTTTCTTGTGCTGGAGGCATTTGCTGCTCAGCTGTTTCTCCGTGTACTGAGCTTTCCTGTTCAGGCAAATCTGAGGTAAGTTTCTCATTTTCACTAACCTCCATGGGCTCTGTATTATCCACTGTGTCACATAATTAAACTATTTACAAAAAACTATTAACAAATGTTTTAATCGGATGAGGGGAGGGGTAATTAAAATGGAGAAAAAAAACAAAGGTAAAAGAAAAACAATCCAGGGGGAAGAAGATTACTGAGGGGGGCGGTAACTGCTGTGCAATATGCTCAATGTCCTCGATGAGGCGGTTGAGCATATTGCCCATCACAACTAACTGCTCCAGAGGTCCGTTAGCATGCTGTGGACCCCCCCCCCCTCCTGTGCCGCAACAGCTTGCAACAACATCCTCAACTTTTTTAGGTACATATTGCAATGCCCCTCCCCCCCAAATGGTCCAGACAACAGAAGCGACTCTTGAGGACCCCAAAGGCATGGTCTATCACATACCACGTAGCAATGTGTGCCTCATTGTAGTGCATCTCTGCAGGTGTGCACGGCGAAAGCAGAGGAGTCATCAACCAGGACTTACACCCATATTCGGCATCACTTATGCATTAAAAAGATACAAAACTGCTTATATTATGGTACAATATATAACAGTATAACAGTATAATATATAATGGCTTATATAATATGCAGAAACGTACAGCTGTTCCCCTCCTCAAAGTTTCAATATGCCTTTGCGACACCCAGCATCCCCTATGAATAGAACTCAAACAAAACAACTTATGTATTAGTATAATATATAATAGCTTACAGTATATGCAGAAACGTACAGCTGTTCCCACTCCCCAAAGTTTCAATACGCCTTTGCGACACTTACCCAGGAACCAACCTTCGCCGTATTTTTCCTCTTCAAAGTTATGGCCGAGTGCTAAGTTGGAGAGGATAAAAGAATCATGACAGCTGTCTGGGAACTTGGAGACCACATTCAGGATCTTCATGTGGCGTCACACACTACTTGGACATTAATTAAGTGGAAGCTTTTCCTGTTCTGTAATGCCATTTCTGTGTCTGGGGGGAGGGGGGGTGTTAGAGCTACATGGGTGCAGTCTATTGCTCCGAACACATTTGGTACTCCAGCAATATTAAAAAAGTCAACCTTCAAAAAGATTGCCATCTGTAATGAAGTATAAATAAGGCATGAAAGTGAAGATCATCATTAAGTTCTACATGATGTGATTAATTTATCCAAAAAGAACGCCTTGAGGCTTAATAAAGCAGTGCTCTTCTAAACTGCATGCTAGAACAGGAATCTATTATTGTTGAACTTTGAAATTAGAAAGCCTCTCGGAGCAGAAGAGAAAAAGCTCAAACCATTTCATTTTACCTGTGACCAATTCATATAGTTTGACTTAGATTTACTAGATGTGTAACTTTTGTTTCCATGAGAACGAATATTAATTAAGCAGCACTCCAAAGACCTCCCCTAGCATTAGAAAAATATAGGATCTATTGCACAAAAACTGTAATATTGACATGTTGGAATGTGAAATGGACCTTTAATAACAAATCAATCGGATTATTCATGTTAAACTGAAAAACTTTCCTTTCAAATTTAATACACAGATTGTTCTAGCATTGCAGATATAAATTGGATCTGCTTGAAATGAGTTAGAGACTACGAGCTCAATTTTCAATTGGGCAGGCTATGAGCCACATCGGCGCATAGCCTGCCTGCCGACCCCCTTAACCCAGATTTTCACTTCCGCGGCTACAGAAGTGAAAATCTGAGTTTGTTTGGACACGCTGGCAGCCACCAAGGCTAAGCGGGTAGCAGCGATTTTCGATGCTACCTGCTTAGCCCCTGTACCTGAAAGATCAATGAGAAAAAACTTTGCCCAACTTTAAGGCGCAGAGTGCTAAGCAGGTAACATTGAAAATCACTGCTACCCGCTTAGCCCATTCCTCTGCTCCCGCTCAACCCCAGAATGCCCTCAACACGCCTTGATGCTAACTGCATAGCATCTGGGTGCATTAAGGACTTAGCCAGGATTTTCCAAAGGCACTACCTGTGCAGGTGCCTTTGGAAAATCCCAGTTAAGACATGTACATGGGTAACTAGGGCAGATACCCATGTAGATGCCTTTGAAAATGCCACCCTATGTCACTAAGTCAGGGAGTTAAAGGGGAGTCTAGCAGACTGCAAGACTGTGCTGTGTCTGCTGCTTTTTAACATATTCATAAATGACCTGGAAAGTGGAATAACGAGTGAAGTTATCAAATTTGCAGATGACACAAAACTATTTAAAGTTGTTAAAACCCAAGAGGATTGTGGAGAATTGCAAAAGGATCTTGATAAACTAGAAGACTGGGCATCAAAATGGCAGATGAAATTTAATGTGGACAAGTGCAAAGTTATGCACCTAGGGAAGAACAACCCAAACTATGGTTACACAATGCAAGGTTCCACATTAGGAACCACCACCCAGGAAAGCATAGTTACTCACCTGTAACAGGTGATCTCCGGGAACAGCAGGAATTTAGTCCTCACATATGGGTATCGTCGGTACCGACGGAGCCTGCGCGGGAACACTCCCCAGCGTCCAATCAGAAAGCTTTTGGGAGCATCCCACAGCGCCTGCGTGCTGCCTTCCTGCTTTTCCCAACTGCCTCTCTCCAGTTGAGTTTTAAGCTGAGACAAAGAGAGAGAGAGAGAGGGAAAGGAAAGAGATAGATAGAGAGATACAACTCCTAGGGGAGGTGGGTGGGATGTGAGGACTAAGTTCCTGCTGTTCCCGGAGATCACCTGTTACAGGTGAGTAACTATGCTATCTCCAGGAACAAGCAGGAATCTAGTCATCACATATGGGGACTCGCTAGCTTTAGATGCCAGGGAGAGACTCCAGAAGTTGTGTGTCCCTGAGAAGGGCTCCACTTCCCCCCATGGATCTCTGGCATCCTACCAGGGATGGTGGGTAGGAGTTGATTAGGCATGGAACAGGTGTTTGAGAACAGCCTGACCAAACAAGGCATCCCAGCGGGAGTCCTTGTCCAAGCAGTAATGGGCTGTGAAGGTATGAACAGAGGCCCAAGTGGCTGCTCGACAGATATCGTCAATAGACACAGAGTTCAGATGAGCCATTGAGGCTGCCATGGCTCTCACATTGTGAGCTGTGACATGGCCCTCCAGAGAAAGGTTCCTACTCTAATAGGCGAAAGAAATACACTGAGCAATCCAGTTAGATAGTGTTCTCTTGGAGACTGGAAGTCCCAAATGAGAAGGGTCAAAAGCAACAAAGAGTTGAGAGGACTTTCTATGTTGCTGTGTCCTTTGTAAGTAAAAAGCTAGAGCTCTTTTACAGTCCAGGGTATGAAGATTCCTCTCTGCATTTGATGCATGAGGTCCTGGAAAAAAGACAGGTAGGTAGACCTCCTGGTTGAGATGAAAAGGTGAGACCACTTTAGGCATAAAGTGTGGATGAGTCCTAAGGACTACCTTCTCATGATGGAACCTTGTATAAGGTGGATTAGCTACTAGTGCTTGCAATTCACTAATGCGGCGTGCTGATGTGAATTTCAAGGAGGTGGTAGCTAAGGGTTCGAAAGGTGGCTTCATGAGCTGCCCAAGAACCAGGTTCAAGTCCCATGCCACCGGAGGTGGTCTAATGGGAGGCTTAGTTAGAAGGAGGCCTCTCATGAATCTTGCTATAAGAGGATGAGAGGAAATAGGTTGTCCATTTAAAGGCTTAAGGGAAGCTGCAATAGCACTCAAATGGACTCTTACTGAATTTGTTTTAAGGCCTGCATTAGACAAATGGAGGAGATACTCCAGTAAAGATTCCAGAGGTATCGCAAGGGGGTTAAGACCCTTCTCAGAACACCAAATAGTAAACCTCTTCTACTTGAAAGCATAAGAACGTCTTGTGGAAGGTTTCCTGGAAGCATAAAGAACATCTTTCACTTGCTGAGAAAGATGAAGATCTTGGAGATCTAGGCCTTCAGCAACCAAGCCCTGAGATGCAGAGACTGGGGATTGAGATGCCATAACATTCCGTTCTCCTGGGATAGGAGATCTGGAGCAGACCCTAACTCCAGGGAGGGAGCTTGAGAGAGATGTAGAAGCAGAGGGTACCACACTTGCCGTGGCCAATGTGGTGCTATGAGAATCATGTGGCCTCTGTCTCTCTGAAGCTTGAAAAGGGTTTTGGGAATTAGGGGAATGGGTGGAAAGGCATACATGAAGTCTTGACCCCAGTGAAGGAGGAAAGCATCCTTTGCCTGAGCTCCCTGAGCCGGAGTTCTGGAACAGAACCGGGGAAGTTTGGCATTCCATGGACTTGCAAAGAGGTCTATGTCCGGGGTTCCCCAAAGTTGAAAAATCCTGGCCACCTGGTCTGCATGCAGAGACTACTCGTGTGGAAGGAGAACTCGACTGAGTCTGTCTGCCTAAGAGTTTTGAAAGGCACATAGGGTGATTTTTGGTAAATCGGAATTCTTTTATTTTGATTTGTAGTTAATTCCGGTTGGGTCTAGTTTGTTTACTTGTTTGAGTGTTATTTTGACCTACGGTAAGATGACCTCGGCAACGTTTGCGTTTACTGAAGAACAATTGGTGAAATTAAAAAAACAAAAATCATTATTCGATGAAGATCCATTGCTACCGTTGGATCAGTTACCATCTACCATCTCGGAACTGAAAGATTTGAATAAAAAATTGATTAGGATTCAGATTCAGATTCATGGCTTAGCAATGACACAATATTTAAAATCTGCCATTCTCCCGCGTGGGTTGCGAGTGATCAAACCTCCTAAACAATTTACTGAAGATGAAACCTTTTTACAGAAATGGAACATGATACTAAATAAATGTGGCTTTGACCTGGTAGCCTTGCTGGCGGAGAGATCCTCTCAAGAACAGGAATCCTTGACGACACAGGTTGAGACCATGAGAAAGAGGATCCTGGAAACAACTGAACTTTCTAAATTTCAGGTTCAATGGCAGGATTCTCAAAAACAGCTAGACTCTTATCAAGATTATATTAAGGGTCTTAAGATTCGTAAATTCAAAAGGGACAAGGCTGATTATGATAATAACTGTGTCTATTACTGGCCATCGTTGAAGAAAAATTTCCCCAGTAAAAAAGTTACCTTTCATCTTGATTCTGAAGACTCTACTGAATCTGAACTCAGTGATTCTGCGACGGGGGCTGGTAATTCTTCCCGCTCTACACCTGCAGTAAGGGATCGTGGTAACTCTTATCGGGGCCGTCGGTCCCGTAGACAATTTCAGCAGGATTTTTGGGAAGGACCGGACACCCGATCACGCACGAAGAATCGCCAGTCATAAACATTTCAGGTCAGATTCTTTCTGAGGCCCAAATACAAGTGCTTGATATGGGTCTATCTTTCGTTCCGACTCCACGCTATGATGGGTTTAAAGTGCGTGTAGCTCTTCAAAGATTTTTTCGTAAATTAAGGGTTATGCAACACATGTCTATGATCCCTGAGGCTATGGATTCTTCTCTGATTCGAAATCCTTCCAGATGGCTCCCACCAGGGACCCCAGATGCGACTCTTTCTACTTACCAGGAACTGGTGTTTCAACATTTAACTGAAGATGAGTTATGTGTACCTCGAGGTTATTCAAATTTGTCCTATGAACAAATCCAGGCGGTGGACCAACTGCGGGAATCCCCTTTGGTGATACGGAGAGCTGATAAAGGGGGAGCCACGGTGGTCCTTTCTCTGGGGCAATATCAACGGAATTTGGAATCTCATTTGGCTGATCGTCGAAATTACATAATATTATCGGATGATCCTACTGAAGCCATTCGACAGCAGGTCTATTCCGTGACCTCTCTAGCGTTTTTTAATCATTGGATTACACAGCATGAGATGGCCTTTCTTAACAAACAACATCCTAAGGTCCCCATTTTTTACTTGGTGCCTAAGGTACATAAGTCTCTCATTAACCCCCCCTGGCCGCCCGATTGTCTCATGCAGAGACTCCATGCTGGAACCTCTGTCGAGGTTTTGTGATTTATTTTTGCAACCAGCAGCAGCCGGGGTTCGGTCATTTATCCGTGATACAGGAGATTTTTTACATCAATTAAGTGGTTGCAGTAACATATCTTCCTATAGGTTCCTGATATCTCTTGATGTGCAAGCCCTTTATACAAACATAGATCAAGGAGAAGCATTACGATGTTTGCGGGATTACCCCTTGAATCTTCCAGCTCGTATTCCAAAGAGGTTTGTACTCGAATTACTTGAAATAGTGTTGTACAACAATTTCTTTTTGAACCAACATTGCTTCTATAAGCAGATCCATGGCATAGCTATGGGGGCCACTGTAGCTCCATCAATTGCTACAATATATATGGGGTCTTTTGAGGAGTTATATGTGTATACTGATCCTGATTTTCGTCTTGTTCCCTTTTGGAAGCGGTTCCTCAATGATGTCTTTTTTTTGTGGACGGGGTCCCGAGAAAAATTGGATGCATTCATAGATCGATTAAACACTCATTTACCTAGGATCCAATTTACTGCACAAGTGTCACCTCAACAATTGGATTTTCTGGATGTAACGGTGTCTTTAACAACTGAGGGTTTCTATACGACCCTTTATCGAAAACCAGTGCAGCGCAACACCCTTCTTCGCTATGATAGTTTTCACCCTAAGGCTCTCAAACAGGGATTGCCGTATGGGCAATTTTTGCGTCTAAAAGGGAATTGTTCGTCCATAATAGAATTTAAGAAACACTCAAAAGAGTTATCATCTCGCTTGTTGTCTAGGGGATATCCCATGCCAGTCATTGATAAGGCTTACAAGAGAGCACGCTATACACATAATGACTGGTATGTATCACAACCTCATATTCGAGATCATGATCAGGAATCGAAGATTACAGGGGTCCTACCGTATATCAGGGGAATTAATAAAGTAACCCAGCTTCTTCGACGTTTCTGGCCGCTAATGGGCATACACTCCTGCTTTCGAAATAAAGATCTACAAATAGCTTATTCTAGGGGCACAAATCTTCGGGATCGTCTTATGAGGACAACTGATGTACAAGATCAACCACAAGTTTGCCATTCGGATAAAGGTCACTTTATTTGTGGTGATTGTATATATTGTACTTCATCTATAGTGGGACTAGATTGGATGGATGTTCATACAACTCGCACATATTCAACAAAATGGCATACGGATTGTGCTACTCAATTTGTTGTATACCTCATTGTATGCCCCTGTTCCCTATATTATGTTGGCCGGACAAAACATCAGGTTCGAGTCAGATTATCAGAGCATGCATCAAGATTAAGGACGAGATCGCTCTCGGCGCCTATTGTGGAACACTGTCTACTACATGGTCACTCTTTTCCTACATTACGCTGGCGGATATTAGATTTTATACCACCGGACCCCCGTGGGGGAGATTGGGAACAGAGATTGCAATATCAAGAACAGCGTTGGATCCATAGATTGGACTCGGTGACCCCTAGGGGTTTAAACCAACAAATAGACTGGCATACCATTATTTGAGATCTCTGCTGCTCCCTGAAAGGGATTCCCTGCTTGGTGGGTGTTCCCTCTCTTTGGTGAGTGAGTTCATTGGTCTTGGCATTTCACTAGTTCTGTGACGTCAGATGCCGAGGATTTAAACGGCTGATTGCCTTCCCATCTGTTAGCTTTATACTTTGCCAAATAGCAGCTGAAAGACAAACCTGAAGCAGGGTTCATTTACAGGATAAAATATTGAACCCGAAACGAGCGCTACGTCGGACAGTCATACTGGCAGCAATGGCAATGGCATTTCTTTATTGAAGTTAAGTACTTCTGTTCTTTACAAATTTAATATTAATAAAAGGAGACATCACGGCGGTGCTTTGTTTGCATACACAGTACTGGGAGGATAGTCTCCGACAAAAATAATTTTCTAACATAGGGTGATTTTTGGTAAATCGGAATTCTTTTATTTTGATAAGAGTTTTGAATGCCTGGAAGATACACTGCCAGAAGATGAATCTGATGCTCTCTGGCAAGGGCCCACAGTTGCAAAGCTTCATTGCAAAGCGACAGAGAGCCTGTTCCCCCCTGCTTGTTCACGTAGAACATGGCTACTTGATTGTCCGTATGAATAAGGACTGTCTTGTAGCTGAGCAGGGTGTGGAACACTCTCAGAGCAAGGAAGATTGCTCTGAGCTCCAAGAGATTGATATGTAGACAACTCTCCTGTGGAGACCAGGTGCCTCGGGTGGAGAGGTCTTGCAGATGAGCTCCCCAACCCATTGGAGAAGCATCTGTTGTAAGAGTTGCTTGGGGCAGGGTTTGTTGAAAGGGGGACCCCAGCAACAGGTTTTGAGTGGACTTCCACCACTGGAGAGACAAAATGAGGTGACTTGTGTTTGCTATTTTGTCTGACAGGCAGCCTGATGCCTGGGTCCATTGGGTGGATAAAATCCACTGAGCTGCCCTCATGTGAAGGCGAGCATATGGTACCACATGCACAGTGGATGCCATGTGGCCTAGTAATTGCAACATTTCTCGAGCAGTTAGATGGGGCTTTTGCATTGCTTGAGAAGCTAATTGCACCAAGCGAAGGCAATGGGCCTGGGGAAGATAGGCCCTTGCCCTTGTGGTATCCAGTAAGGCTCCTATGAACTCTAGAGATTGAGTAGGAGTTAGACTGGATTTTGGGATGTTTTTTACCAGCCCTAAATACTGAAGGATACGCATTGTGCAGGATAGAGAAGTCTTGGCCTCTGACTGTGTTGGAGCTCGAATGAGTCCAAGTAAGGGAAGACGAATATTCCCAGAGTGCGTAGAAATGCTGCTACCACAGCCATGCATTTCGTGAACACCCTTGGTGCAGAGGCCAGACCAAAAGGAAGCACCCTGTATTGGTAGTGCTTTCCGTGAAACGGGAACCAAAGGAACCTTCTGTGGGTTGTATGGATGAGAACATGACTGTACGCATCCTTGAGATCTAGAGAACAAAGCCAATCCTGACTCTGAAGGTATGGAAGCAGAGCTCCGAGAGAAATCATTTTGAATTTCTCCTTGACAAGGAATTTGTTCAGTTCTCTGAGATCTAAGATAGGTCTGTATCCCCCTGTTTTCTTTGGAATAAGAAAATAAGGGGAACAGAACCCTGTGCCCTGTTGATGAAGAGGCACTTCTTCTATTGCCCCTTGGGCAAGAAGGATGGTAACCTTCTGACCTAACAGGTCGATGAGAGAGGTCGGAGAATTGAACTGCTTCACTATTGTGGGAGGGGGCATGCTTGAAAAATGAAGTTTGTACCCCTCTTTTATGATGGAGAGTGTCCAATGCTCTGCTGTTATTTGCCCCCATCTGGGAGCAAAATGACATAACCTTCCTGGAATGGTGGACGGTTCTGGTCCTTCCAGAGCCAGAAAGGCTAAGTTCTCTAGCTGAAAGTCAAAGGCCCTGAGGAGGCTGAGGCTGCTGGGCCGGTTGAGGCCTAGCAGCCTTTGCTTTCTTCTGTTTGGGTGGTTGCTGACATTTGGATGAAAACTGACCTGCAAAAGATGCCTGCTGACCATAAGCAGGATAAAATCTTTTCTTTTTAGAAAAAGGTGTTTTCTTGAACAACTTTTTCCTAACAAGATCAGCAGTAGACTTGGATAGTCTATCCAAAGTGGAATTTTCAGCATCCATTTCATTGGCTTTTTCTTGCCAATCTTTACCAAACAGATTCTCACCAGTACAAGGGATATTTCCCAATTTATCTTGTACCCAGAGCTCTAAATCAGATGCTTGGAGCCAAGCAATTCTACGTGCACCTATGGCAATAGCCGAGGTTCTGCTTATACATTCAAAGCAGTCGAAGGCTGCACGGTTAGAGAATTTAGAGACATCTTGGGCATGTTTGAGCCAAGTGAGAAACTCCTGCCTTTTATCCTCAGAGATGAAAGGACTTAAAGTCTGTAGATGATCAGTAACTTCCTTTAGGAACATTCCCATGTAGAGACTATAGGAACTGATTCTTGCAGCAAGCATGGAAGCTTGAAAGACTCTACGTTCAAAAGCATCCAGAGTTCTGCATTCACATCCTGGAGGATTAGAGGCATGTCTTTTTGCACTTCTAATCCTTCTCATAGCAGATTCCACCACAATAGAGTGGTGAGGAAGCTGAGTTTTATGGAAGCCAAGACAAGGAGGGACACAATACATAGTATCTCACCTACGAGAATGAGGAGAGGTGGTAAGAGGTGTTTCCCACATCCTCAGCATGAGATCATATAGAATCTCATGAATGGGTAGGGTAGCTGCCTCCTTAGGAGTTTTGGGATATTGTAAAATATCCAACTCCTTGGCCCTTGGTTCTGTCTTTGATGAACAGGCCCCGAGCCACCTCTCTGATGAAGTCTTGGAAAGACATGTCCTCTGGAGGAGACATTCTGGGTTTAGGGGAGGAAGACTCCTGTGGAAGAAGCATCGCTGCATCGACAGAACTTTCAGAGTCCTCAGATTCTTCTGAGGAATCGAAGTATCGTCTGTCCTGATGTTCCTGCAGAGCCCGATACCTGTACCGAGCAAGATCGGTATCGGGAATAACCGGTACCGGGGAATCGGTACCGGCGGGCATCGGAGGACAGGGTACCGGCATAGCAGACACCGATGCCGATGTCGATGCTATCAGTACCGGTACCGATACCGATGCCAGTGTCAGTGCCTGTACCGGTGGAGTTGTCTGTCGCGGTACCAAGGGCATCGATGCCACAAGGAAAGCCGCTAGACTGCGTTCTATGGACAGAATTCTCTGGTCCATAGACGCTGCCAATGCCTGGAAGTCGGTACCGGTGGGAACCGCCAGTACCCCAGAGCATGGCACCAGGAGATCTGTCGAGGCCGAACCATCGAGAACATCCTGGAACCCCCGATGATGATGCTTTGGAAGCCGAAGCCTCCCGCCGGGGTAATTTTGCCGGTGCAGAATCCTCGAGGGCAACGCCAGAGGCATCTTGATGCTTAGAAGAAGATCTACCCTTCGAGAACCGGCTGGATTTATGTTTAGTTACCTGAGATCCACGAGAAGAAGAAGAAACCCTGGAAGACGTCGATGCCACCGAAGCCGCATCAGAGGGAAACAGGGTACTGAGCTTAGCAGCTCAGTTCTGTCGACCTCTTTTAGACATCATAGCACAGGACACACAATCTGTGATGGAGTGGTCAGGACCTAAACATTTTAAACACCATTCATGGGTGTCAGTGACGGAAATGGTACTGCCACATTTTGTGCACTTTTTAAAACCTGAGGCATGTTAAAGAAAGTTTTTGGGCCTAAGGCCCAAAAAGGCGGGTGCACCTGAAGAAATGGAAAAACAGATATATATATATATTTTTTTTTTAAGTAGAAAAGAAAGACCGGCGGTACCGGTAGAGCGTCGGGGAAGGCAGATGCGACCACAAAAAGAAATAAAGAAATAAAGAAATTCTTCTGCGGTGACAGGAACACGACCTGCTGGCTCCACGGAACTGGAGAGAGGCAGTTGGGAAAGGCGGGAAGGCAGCACGCAGGCACTCTGGGATGCTCCCAAAAGCTTTCTGATTGGACGCTGGGGAGCGTTCCCACGCAGGCTCCATCGGTACCGATGATACCCATATGTGATGACTAGATTCCTGCTTGTTCCTGGAGATAAAGATTTAGGCGTCATTGTGGATAACATGTTAAAACCCTCGGCCCAGTGTGCAGCGACAGCCAAGAGAGCAAATAGAATACTAGGTATCATAAGGAAAGGAATGGAAAATAAAACAAAAGATATTATAATGCCTCTATATCGTTCCATTGTGAGACCGCACCTTGAATATTGTGTGCAATTCTGGTCGCCGTATCTTAAAAAGGATATAGAGTTATTAGAAAAGGTTCAGAGAAGAGCCACCAAAATGGTAAAGGGGATGGAAGGATACCCCTATGAGGAGAGGCTAAAAGGGTTGGGGCTCTTAAACCTGGAAAAGAGACGGCTGAGGGGAGATATGATAGAAGTCTATAAATTAATGAACGGAGTGGAACGGGTAAACGTAGATCGATTGTTTACGTTATCAGAATATAGATAGACTAGGGGACATGCAATGAAGCTACAGGGTAAACTATTTAAGACTAATAAAAGAAAATATTTTTTCACTCAACGTGTAATCAAACTCTGGAATTTGTTTCCGGAGGATGTAGTAAAGGCTGTTGGTGTAGCTGGGTTTAAAAAAGATTTGGACAAGTTCCTGGAGGAAAGGTCCATAAACCATTATTAAGAAGGGACCCAGGATATCAATGCTTGACCTGATACAAGCACTGAGGAACCTGTGTCTTTTGGGGATACTGCTAGGTACATATGACCTAGATTGGCCACTGCTGGAAACAGGATACTGGGCTTGATGGACCTTGGTCTGACCCAATATGGCATATCTTATGTTCTTATGTTATGTTCTTACAAGTGTAACCGGTTACAAAGGTGTTCTAATAACCGCTGTGTTTCTAAGCTAATATGTTTTAACATAAACTTAGAAAGTAACAACTCTGGGGCCCTTTTACTGACGTGAGCTAAGCAGTCGATGCACATTTTAATGCACAGTAACCGTTAGCACGAGCCCACAGTGACACTTACCGCACGTTAAAAATAACCAGCATGGTAAAAACTTGCATTAACTGCTTAAGGCATGATGGGGTGGGGACAAGAGGGTTATGGGCAGAGAGTGGGCATGGACTGTATATTGCAGTTAGCACACAATATTTATCGCATGCTATCAATTCTGCAGTTAACGCGAGTGCACTTAATGTCACCTAAAAAGGAGGTGCTAAGCACACTCAGACTAATTGTGCATGAATTTAATCTGTGATAAGGAACATTCCTGTATGCTGATTATAGGGAACATGTTAGCCACCTCTCTGACAGTACACGGCCTTTGCACTTAGCACTTAACTTCTTTGCATTCAGCCTGTTTCAAAGAGATATACCCTATTCTTACTTGGGCCCTAACGGATTTATTTATTTAACAGGTTTTTTTATACTGCTTTATCATTTCAGTCAAAGCAGTTTACATTGTAACTTAAACTTGGTAATGTACATTCAACAGGGACATTGATAACTTGCATTTTTCTGAGGCAATGGAAGGTTAAGTGACTTGCCCAAGGCCACAAGGAGTGCTAATGGGAAATGAATCCTGGTCTCTTGGATCCCAAGCCGGTGCTCTAACCATTAGGCTACTCCCCCACTCCATTTGCAAGATATACAATTGCCATGAAAATCTACCTTTGTTTTGCATCATTTCTGCTCATGTATTATTATTATATTGCAGTGACAAATATACCTGAACTCTCAATAATCGTCAGGATGGCAAATCCTTTGACAGGAAAAAGTGATATATTTATTTTTATCTATTGTACTTTGTGACTCAATGGCATCATGGAAACTTATTCAACTTTCATGCTACAACTAACATTTTGCAGCTGTTTTTCTTTAGCTTATTTCAGTTTCATTTAAATCTTGTCCAGTTAATTTTAAGCCAATATATGTAAAACTTGGTATCATTCCATGGTGCGACCGCATCTTGAATATCGTGTGCAATTCTGGTTGCCGTATCTTAAAAAGGATATAGTGGAATTAGAAAACGTACAGAGAAGAGCCACCAAAATGGTAAAGGGGATGGAAGGATACCCCTATGAGAAAAGGCTTAAAAGGTTAGGGCTCTTCAACCTGGAAAAGAGACAGCTGAGGGTAGGTATGATAGAGGTCTATAAATTAATGAATGGAGTGGAATGGAGGTTGATTGTTTATGCCATCAAAAAGTAGAAAGACTATGGGACATGCAATGAAGCTACAGTGTAACCCATTTAAGACAATTAAGAGAAAATATTTTTTCACTCAGTGCATAACCAAACTCTGGAATTCGTTACACGAGGATGTAGTAAAAGCTGTTAGTGTAGCTTTTATTTATTTTATTTTAATTTATTTAAACGTTTTTATATACCGCCCCTTCCAGGGGCGGTTTACAATGAACAGAACTAGTTTACAAAGAACATAGAACAAGCTGGGTTTAAAAAAGGTTTGGACAAGTTCCTGGAGGAAAGGTCCATAAATCATTATTAAAGAGAACCCAAAATACAAGCATTGTGGAATTTGTGTGTCTTTTTGGGAAACTGGCAGATACTAGATTGGCCACTGTTCGAAACAGGATACTGGGCTTGATTGACTTTAGTCTGACCCAGTATGGCATATCTTATGTTCTTAACTATGCAATAAAACAGTGGGGCAGGAAAAAAATATTCCAAAGCCAGGAATAAAGAAAAAGAAAACCAACAATACATTTACATAACCAATATCACATAAAATACAAAAATAAAAAAAATTGAGAAAAAAAATTAAAAAGAGAAAAGGAGCACTTTTTTTTTGGTTGTGAACCCAATGAGCATGCCCATTTTTCTTTTTTCTATTTTTCAGTTTTCCTCATTTTCTTTTCAAAAAGGTTTAAATGATTGTGTTTACTTAGAGGCCTATTTACTCAAATGCAGTAAGATTTGGCAATTAGTATGGCCAGAATTAAAGCATGTTAACTGCAAAGCCTCTGTGTTAACTGCCGAGTGTTTTCCAAACATTGTAGTATGCAATTAATGCGGAGCAAATATCTTTATCATGCCTCAATGGAACGGCTGATAACACAATGCAATTTGCTACTCTTATTCAGGTGACACTAATTATGTCATGCTATCACTTTAAAAGTTGACACATGATAACTTAAGGGTCCTTTTACTAAAGGGCGCTGTGCAATCAACGCAGGTTTTGGGATGCATTAAGGGCACGCTGAAGAATGTGGTAACTGACAGCATGGGGCTAAAAGAGTACAGGCTGATTTCTGCTTTAAAAGTGCATTGTGCATTGGGGTGATTAGGGTTGGAGAGTAGCGTGGTGGGCACTACATAGTCAACACGCAGGTACACACTGCGCACTACCTAAACCTTGTGCTATTAGCGCTGACTCACTTAATAGGTGGTGCTCAGTGCACCTGTGATAATAGAGCATGCTGCCACAGCGTGCTAGAGTGACGTTCCTTATGGTAACTGCTGTGAACATGCTGGTCATCTCTCTGGTAGCTAGCACACAGTGTTTGCAGCTACCGCGAGTTAGTTTTAGCGTTATGTGCACATGACTTGCTTAGCCTTAGTGCACCTTAGTAAAAGAGCCTCTTAATGTGTGTTAACTGTAAGGCACATTCCCCACTCATTCTCTACTGCATACCAACATTAACTGTTATTGGGCCCTTTTACTAAGTGCAGCTCATCGTTGACATGCATTTTAGCTTGCAGTAACTGGCTATGGTGAATGTTAACACATGGGCATGGCAGCTACTGGCTGCCAAAATACACATTAATTTGCATGCTAATGTGGTGAGTGGGTGGGTTAGGGGCGGAGTGTGAGTATAGAGGGCATACGGTATAAGCGCACGATCACCGTTAACATGGCAATTAGTGTGGGTGCTGTATGTTAACGTGCCCAGCATGCATTTACTGCCAGGAACATGTTGGTCACATCCCTCACAGTTAACACAAAGGCTCTGCATTTACCATGCATTAAAGTCAACCATTTACCATGCATTAAGTGCACAACCTTAACAGGATTTAGTAAAAGGGCCTCTATGCTAACTGTTAAGCAGCTTTGGAGTGGCCTAGTGGTTGGGGCAAGGTACTTCAGGCCAGAAGGTCAGGGGTTCAAATCCCACTAGAGGACAGCAACCTTGGGTCAGAAGGACTGGGGTTTCTAGTCCCACAGGTGCTCCTTGTGGTCTTGGGCAAGCCACTTAACCCTCCATAGCCCATGTTCCCTGTAAAATAGTTATCTCCAAGTTATAATGCCCTGTTCAATGTAAACCACACTGATGCAGAATAGCACGGTATATAAGAGAATATAAATAAATAGACTCTTTAAAGAGCTCAGTAAGTATCATATAGAACTGCCATGACTATTACAGAAAAGTCTAGGAAACATTACTTTGAGTTTGTTTTTATAATTCGTAGCCAACAGCTAACCCAGCAGAGGACTCAGAAAAGAGTCTATTTCATTGGTGCAGCATTGGATACAGATATACACTCACAGTAGGGTTATTTACTTCCCCATGGATTACGTTTTTAGACCTCTGGTTTTCTTTCCATCTAGCCAGCTTTCTATATAATTATATAATGATGTCAGTGGGCAGGAAAGGGATGGAGAATGGGCAGGCCATAGGCATGGACAGAACCTTGCAGTTAGAGCATGGTAAGCTACTGTCCCTTACTGCAGATGGCATATAGCTGGTGCAAGAAAAAGTTAGGTGATCTGTTCAGACATGGTATTTAATTCTAGGAACTGAAAAGTGTAGCCAAAGTATTTAATTTCTCAATTATACGGTGACGGTTTCCACGGTCTAAGTTTTAAATCACAGTTTCTGGAATAACTAGTAATTCTGCATGGGTGTTAACTATTCACACTGCTACTAATCCCAGCAGTATTCTATTTTAAAGCTAAGGTCTCAATTATTCTTTTTAATCAAATACATAACCCCTGCATATCAGAGATTTACGAACCAAAAAGCAACTTATCTGTTGGATCAAGTTCTTTAAAAGTACCTGGCACTTTAGTACCATCTCTGTGTTGTATGAAGGATCATGCTCATTTCCACCCTGCAGTTGAACAATATAAAGACTCTTCCAAAAGAAATGTTAAACACCGGTGATAATGCGTCAAAGTAGGTAACATCTACCCAAGAGTCAACCTAAACTTAAACCCAATATCTTTTTCTCTTTATGTTTTCTCTTCTACATCTATGGTCTCATTTTGTGCTTCAGTGCCTTTAATTCTTAGTCTAACTACATCCAGTATGACAGTTTTGGTTACGGTCTTGCATCCACATACAGGAACACTAAACCAACCAGGTAGTTTAGGTAAGTTTTGATATACCAACTTTCCTTATTATAGCAAAGTGGTTTACTGTAAAATTGAGTAAGAAATATAATTTTCATGACAGAAAAATATGAAAAGAAGTTAAAATCTAGTAGAGGAATAAAAAATAGAAAGGTTACTAAAATAGCTTGGATTTAGTCCCAAGAAGAAACAAAGTAGCAGCATGATAGAGATCTCTACAACGATGAGTGGAGTGGAATGGGTAAATGTAGATTGGTTGTTCACTCCTTCAAAAAGTAGAAAGACTAGGGGACACACAATGAAGCTACAATTTAGCACATTTAAGACTAATCGGAGAAAATATTTTTTCACTCAGTGCGCCATCAAACTCTGGAATTCGTTACCAGAGATTGTGGGAAAAGCTGTTAATGTAGCAGGGTTTCAAAAATGTTTTCACAAGTTCTTGGAGGAAAAGTCCATAAACCATTATTAAAGAGCACCAGGGAAATCCACTGCTTATCCCAGGCCAACTAATTGTGACCTGGATTTGCCGCTGTTGAAAACAGGATACCGGGCTTCATAAATCCTTGGTCTGACCCAGTATGGCATATATCTTAGGTATGGTTGTTTTGCTGTGCTTTTAACCTGGTTCCTTATTAAAAACCATTACAAAGTAATATGGCATCTTGGAATATCAGGGGCTGTAAACTCACTGCACAGAAGAAAGATCTGGCAATCTACTTCCAGTTACACCTTACCAAGAAAGCACAGGTGCTGCATTACCAGAGTCAGCATTGCCTCGACTACATACTTTACAAAGTAATATGTTCTCAGCTACGCATGTGCCTCTCATTTCTCATCCTGTCCTGCTCCTAACATAGACTGAGATGGGTAGATCTGAGCCAGGTTTACACAAAGTTTAGTTTCAACAATCCAAAACCTATTCTGTTTAGCTGTCTGGTGAGGACGCATTTTATCTTGCCTACACAGGTGATAAAAAAAGAGGCACTTTCCTTTTTGGTTGTGCCCCCAATAGGAAGTATACATAGATTTTTCTCTTTTTTTTTTTTTACATTTTCTCCTTTTATTTTTCTTTTCAAACTGGTACCCTGTGAAAATATTTCAAGCGCATCTTGATGTTTTTGATGCCTCTGCAATGTATACATTTTATGAACTGCAGAAGGTGGATTTCCTTGACACAATATAAGTGCATTCTACTCAAGCCCAGGCCATGTCTTGGGCGGAAAGGTCACGGGTGCACCCACGCGATATTTGCAGGGCGGCAACCTAGTCATCCCTGCCTGGTGTTGAGGTGAGCATTAGCAGGGAATCTGAGAGACTCCAACATACAGTACCCTGGCACACAGGTGAGGTTCACGGTAGGTGCACAATTAACCCATTTGGAGACATCTTTCCCAAGGACTTTTTTTTTGGTAGATGTTGGGGCAAATGCATGTGTCAGTCACTTCACAGCACTTGAAATTACATACAGCCAGTCGCTATCATCATTACCTCATTTCCTGCTCCACATATGCATGCAATGGAAGCAGTGCAAGCAGATCTATCTCACGCATATTCACTGTGGATATCCTGAAAACCTGACTGGCCTGGGGGTCCCAGAGGACTGGGTTGAGAACCACTGCCCTAGACCCCTTAGTTGGCGATGAGCAGATATGTAGTGATCCAACAGTGTGGTAAAGTGAGTGTAGTACAGTATTAGAAGACTGGTCATGGATGCTAAAGTTAGACCTTTTTGGCAATAACTCTGGCAAGCTTTTAACACGTTGACTGTGGCTGCTGAAAGTTTGATGTTTTGGGTGAGGTTTTCGCCCATGCGAACATGATAAGAAGCTTCTTGAGTTTCTCTCATTGGGAACATGATAAGAAGTTTCTGGAGTGTTTCCAGGTGGTGCACAGCAATTTAAGCTAAACACTCTCTTTCTTGTTTATTTCACATTGGTAAATCTTTAAGCATAAAGAATATAACAGTAGTCAGTACAAGACGTTCACTTTAGTGATGGGTTGGTGGTTTATTTATTAATTTATTTGAACTCATTTCTATACCACCTTTCTACTATTCAATGCAGTTTACATAAAACAAAACCTAACAGGGCATGAGTATGCATACTGTTGTACAATAAAACTGAACCTGAGAATAGGCTAGTAACATTAACTCAAACTTCAGATTACAGGTGTGTGCTATAACATACTATAAACTATCTACAAGGGGAGATGTGCAATGATCATTAATAGTAAACAGTGTGGATGCCAAGTTATAATCACATGAGTCTATACAATTGTCAATCATCAACAGTGTATTGCGCTGCTGTCAATGGTTAGGTAATCAGTGATTCTGGTTTGAGGTTCAGTTGGGAATTGGGAGTTATGTCGGATTTAAAGTGATCCTGAAATAGGTATGTCTTCAGCTTTTTACAGAATTCTGACAGGTCTGGGCATCCTCTTAATACTGGGGGTAGCAAATTCCATATTGAAGGGGCAAAAAGTGAGAGTGCACGATTGCAAGCAGCTTGGTTGCTTTTAGTTTTTTGAGTAGGGATGACTAGGAGGTTAAGGGAGCCCCTGCCTCTGGAGTCTGTCGTTTTTGAGCTTTGATACAAGGGGTTGGAGTCAGTAAGCCGTGCTGTGGTGTATGGTTTTAAAAAAGGTGACAAGTGCTTTGTATCTTATTCTAGCTTGGATAGGTAGCCAGTGAAGGTGGATTAAGTATGGGGGTAATGTGTGACTGTCGTGGGGCTCTGTTGATTATTCTTTCCACAACATTCTGGGCCATTTGGAGGGGGTGTAGAGTGTGTTTGGGAAGGCTGTGGTATATGATGTTGGAGTAATCCAGGATGGGAGTGATTAGAGCCTAATATACTGTCCAGAAAAGGTCTGAACTTCTAAGGGGACGGCGGTTCTTTAGAGGTCTTAACTTATGGTAGACTGAATTTGTTGTTCTCTTTATTTGCAACTCGAAATTTAGTTTCTGGTCTACTATAATAACCAGGTATTTGACTTCTGATTTCACTTTGATGGAGCAGTCCTTGAATTTCAGTGAGTGTGGGGGTTAGAAGGAGGGGTCTGTGAAAATGTGGAGGGCTTCTGTTTATTCCTGGTTGATGAATAGATTGTGTTGTTGGAGCCACTGTTTTATGTCTGTGAACTAGTTAAATATGTTAGAGAGGTCCAGTTTTGTGGTGTTGAATGGTGCATAAAACATGATATCATCTGCTTATATTTGGTAATGGAGCTTGTATTCCTTGAATATGGTACATATGGGTTGGAGGAATATGTTAAGCAGCAAGGCTGATAGACTTGAGCCTTGCAGTACTCCTTGTAGTTGTTTAAGTGGGCGTGATAACTTGTTGTCAATTTGTACTTGCTGGCTTTGATCATTCAGGTAGGAGAGGAACCAGTTTATTGCTGTATCACAAAGTCCAACATTAGAGAGCCTCTGTAGGATTTGTTGATGGGGAGAGAATCAAATACAGTTGTTATGTCAAGGAAGATGAGGAGGAATCCTTGAGTGGGTGTTTGGGTACAGGTAAGGAGTGTGTTAATCAGTGAGGTGAGGAGGGTCTCTATGCTGTGGTTTGGTCTGAAGTCATGCTGGTGAGGATTTAGGGGAGCATAGGCATTGATATAGAATTGGAGCTGCATTTGCACTGTTTTTTCAATTATTTTTGATATGAAAGGGACCTGCTGTCTTCCCCCCACCAGTTACACAAATAGAAGGTGCCAAGTACATGGACACATTTGACACAAGTCTTTTGAACTTGCTATTTTCAGAGAGTAGTAGGTAATTAGTGCCCACATATTTTCATATAGGCTGCTTAGCTGCAAGCTGTCTCCATTAATGTATCCTGAGATATCTTTTCTGGTTATTGTGTTTGTGTGTGACAGGCCATCTTATCTTAGCTGAAAAAGAGATGTATTAGACAAACAAGTCTCCCATATTCTGAGACAGCTGCTGGATTTGCCATTGGTGGATGGGCATGTCAACTTTGGGAAAAGACAGTCCCCAAAACTAACTAGCTTTCAATGGGAAATACTGATATACTGAAATATTAGAATGAGAGGATTTTGGACTGGTTATTCTTACATAGAACATGATGGCAGATAAAAAGTCCAAGTTTGTCTAATCTTTAGTCAACATAAGAAAACCAGTTTAACTTCAGACTTTGTCTTTATATCCTTATAGCAGGGTGAACATTAGGGGCTAGAAAGTGCCCTGGGTCCCCATGTCACAGGGAGGCCCCAAGCCTGCCTGAAGGTGAAGAAGTTGTAGAGCCCGATTCAGGTAGGGGCACGTCTGGTTCCAAGCAAGATGGGCCTGCTTAGATCCAGTTCTAGACCATGGAAGCAAAACGTTCCCGCAGTAACCAGAATCAGGCCCGAGATTGGCTCAGCATGCCCCTGCCACTTGCGGAGACATCCTCCCCGCAGGCGACGCTGACTGTTGTGACTCCAGCCCCCCTTTTCCCTGCCGTCCAACCCACAGCTGGCCTGCCATGGCCTGGATTGGGTGGCAGCCACATCTGGCCCCAGCCCCAGTCCCGGAGGGGATCCCCAGGCCTGATCGCCAGTTTTGTGTTGCATATTCCACCTTTGAGGTGGAATAAGCAGCATGTCCCCACGGGCCCAGCAGGATGTACAGGGTGGTGACCTGAATCGGCCCTCTACATCCTGCAGGGCTGGCCTGCCCTCGCTCCGCCCCAATCCTGCCCCCTCCCGCCCCCTGCTGGCTCTCCCCATCCTGATGCTCAGGACATTAGGGGGGAGCCGGAGGGGGAATCAGGCCCGCAAACTGCATCCCAGGATCGGGCACATAGCCTACAAGGGAGTGCTTGGGCCCCCTCACCAGTTTCTGCCCAGGGCCCCAGTATTTCTAACACCAGTCCTGCCTTGAATGAAAGTATATTTTGCACTCATCCAATGTTTTCTTGAATTCTGTTATTGCTTTGTCCTCTACCACTTTCATTGAGAGGTTATTCTATCTTTCAAACACCCTTTCTATGAAGAAAAATGTCCTTAGGCTACTTCTGAATTGACCTACTTGTAGCATCTTTCTATAGAGCCCAAAATATATTCATGGCTGCTAGACTGGCAAATGGAAATTTGGGTTTTAACATCCAACTAAATCCCAACATCATGGTCATTGTTTTAGTCATGTATAAACTAAACTAAACAATAGAAAATATGAGCTGAGTATTGTGCTGTACTTGCATTTTCTATCAAACCCTCCTATTTTAAATATTTGTATATAGCAGGGTAAGTCACAGTGAAGGAATTTACAGTATATGAAAGGAAGAGTCACTAGTTCATGAGAGCAGCTCCAGTGTGACATCTAGTGGTGCTATTTAGAATGCAACATCTACAGCAGCATTCTAAACATTGGGTGAAGTCTTTAAGACCATATCTGGTTAGCAGCATTTGCTAATCAGATAAATGGTGCTGACCAGGGCCAGCCACTGATTTTCAATAACATTATCCAGATAATTCTGCTGAAAATCATCAAAGAATGTCCCAGCACTATACGGATAGCGCACAGCAGGGTCATAGCCACAGGTGGGCCTGGAGGGTTTCAGGACCCTCTACTGTAGGTACCTCCCACTGCTTTCCCTGATTTACTGCCACAATGCTCATGTCCTGTTTTAATGAGAGTGGAGAAGGAAGACCGGAGAGCTTCTCCAGCACCACGGAAAGCATGAGTAGCATGCGGTGAAGACCTGGAATACATGCCCCTGGTGCGGGATGGTCCAGGAGCAGAGTCAGGATGCAGGGCCAACTTAGCTGGATAGCCGCAGTTTTCAGCACCACAGGATCCATATAGCTTAGGACAGCAAATAGCCATCCTAAGTTATGTGGTTGGCTATCTGGATAACAGCTCTGAATATCACCATTATCTAGATATCGGCAGCAGTCACCACTATACCAGATAGTCAGTGCCAGTATCTGGATAGCAGACAGCTCTGAATGTATGAGTGGAACTTTAAACGCCATGGCTAGCATTTAAAAGGAACGCTAACCATGGAGTTTAAAAATCAGCCCAATTGAGCGCCTTTACTATAGCATTCTATTTGACATTCTTATCATATTATGTTTATTTATTTATTTATTTACGAGAGTTTTAACAACCTTTCTGACTATATGTAAATCCAAAGGGTATACAGCACAGGATAACAGAACAATCAAAACATAAATAAATAAGCACCCAACTCAAAGAAGACCCTTCCCCACTCCAACCCTGCCCTCCCTCAACTTGCCGAGAAGAGCCATGTTTTTCAAAGCCTTTCAGAAGGCCAACACTGATGGCAAGCTGCAAAGCTCTACTGGCAGCATGTTCCACCATTCAATAGTGACCACCCTAAAAGGCCCACTCATGATTGGACACCCAGAGCACCGCCTCTAACCCTAGGACTTCAAGCAGCCAAGCCTGAGAAGACCACAGAGGATGGACTGGATTATACATAGCAATAAGGTTATGCAGGTACTCTGGCCAAGAGTTGTGCAGCAGTCGGTACACTATAAGCAACAACTTAAAGAGGTCTCACTGCTGTATTGGCGGCCAGTGCAACTGAGTTAATAATGGACTGCCACTGACCCTACGCCTCACTCCCTGGATGAGTCGCACCACCACATTCTGTATGACCTGGAGACATTAAGTGACCCCCATGGTAGGCCCACATAGAGTGCATTACAAAAGTCCAGTACAGTGTGTATCAATGTCTGCACCACCAATCACAAGGCTGTCGAGTCTAAGTCTGGGCGCAATTGGCACGCCAGCCACAATTACAACCAGGCCCGCTGAACAAGCCTCATCACCTGATGCTTTCCCACCCCCGTCCTCTCCAGGATGACCCCCAGTGACCTAGGCTCTTCAGTCCACAGAATCTGGAAGCCCACAATCACGGGTTGCAAAAGTAAAACACTCTGTTCCACCGTCCCCATTGGAGACAAATGGTTTTATCCACATTCAGCACTAGACCGCTCCCTGCTAACTAAGCAGTGACTTGGTCCAGGCATGCGTTCACGAGTCCTACTGCCATGCCCAAATTGCCCTGTAAAGGAGCCAGAATCTGGAGGTTGTCTACAGAAGCATAGAACTGTAGGCCAAAGGACAGGGCCAAGGTCCGCGGCTGTAAATAAATGCTGAACAATAACAGCGACAAGGAGGAACCCTGAGACACCCCCCATTCCCAAAAGTAAAGAGATGAACAACCAACCACATCCCAAACCTGAAAGCTTCTATCTGACATAAAGAAGGCTAACCAATCCAGTGCATCTCCAGCAACCCCTATCTCCCGACAATGCTTGAGCAGCAAATCTCGTTTAACCAGGTCAAACGCTGCCGATAACTCTAAAGAAATAAGCAATACATAATTCCCCTCATCCAACCAGACATGAACTTGGTCTAGGAGAGCCAGCAGGAGAGTCTCCATGCTGCTTACCATTCGGAAGCTGTCTTGCCCAATGTCCAAAAGTGAGTAGTCCACCAGGCAACTATCCAGTTGAGAAACCACATCCCTCTCTGCCAGCTTTGCCAACAATGTCAAATTCGAAATCAGGCAGAAATTTCCACAATCCATCGGAGCCCCAGTCACCTTTTTGAGCACTGGGGTCACCACCACTTCCTTGAGATGCTGCGGAACTGAATCCTGCAAGAATGAAGCATTAATAAGATCACACAGCCAATCCTGCATTGGCGGAGAGGCCTCCTTGAAGTGTCGAATCAGGGCGAGGTCCAGTCTGGAATAGATATTCCACACATTGGTTAAAAGAACCTTTATGCATCTGCTGGTCAACAGATAGAAAGATTCCATCCTTTCCATGCCCAGGACCAGAGATGGCACAATCACTGGTACCTGCAGGGAACCCAGCCCGCCCTTCAAGGCATCCATCTTTGCCACAAAGAACCAAGCTAGGGTTTCCTTATCCACCTCTGCGCACAACTGTCCACCACCCCATCCTCATCCTACCCACCCCAACACCATCTGGAAAATTGCTTTCGTGCAGTCCTCTGCCCACACAATCTGGGCCAAGAAGTACTGCTTTTTGGTGAAGGTCACGTTCCTCCTATATAGATGGCAGGCCATGTGAGTAACGTCGCAGCGGGAGAGACACCAACAGCTCTCCAGTCACTATAGGGCCCTTTTTTCATCCCGGAGCTCTCTCGAGAACCAGGCATTCCACCTGACACCTTGCATGAGCACACACCTCTCCGGCACAACTGTTTCCAGTCCCCAGCCACCGTCTGTTGCCACTCCTCTACAAGCTCTTCTATCAGCCCATCCTGATCCTCCCATCTGTCACCCCTCCTCCACATCCACTGCAACCCTCACTTCTCTCCACACTTTCCCACCAGCAGATTCCCTTCAAACCACATCTGTCCATCTACAATGAAACTATATCATGCTGTAATCCATCCATGGATGCAGGTGCACCCCCTACATCTCTAGACCACCGTTAGCCATAGCTGCATATTCCCAAACACCAGGTCCAAGGTATGCCCCCTTGCATGTGTTGCATCTTTAACAAGTTGCTGAAGGCCACCGAGTGCTAACAAGGACAGCAAGAACTCCACTTTCCCTACCCCACCCACATCTACATGTGCATTAAAATCTCCCGCTACCATTAGCTCCCTGTCCCCCAATGACTTGCTGCTGTTGCACATGTTTGCCACCACCACCACCACCTACCCAGATTGACTGCCCTAGGCCGTCACCTAGCTTGCCTAGTGGATGGGCCGGCCCTGGGTCCAGTAGAGTGCAAATACAGAATTAGAGCAGTCCACTCTGCACCACCAACAATGTAATCAGATGCAGATCGCACCCTGACAGTCTCAACAGCCGCAGGTAATCTGTCAGCAATTCTGTAGTAGTGCAGGGAAACAGCGATAAAGTCCAACAACTGCATAGCAACCCAGAGAGCAGGGCTCAAACTTTCCCATGTGACACCTCAGCCCCCACCATCACTAAAATGCACCCTGGTGGTTACGTCACCCAACCCACGAACCCTCCTGCTCTCATCAGGAAGCATCAGGGAGGAGATTACACCAACCAAGACACAAAATAGTAATGCCAGTAGGCCAAGGGTGCTGCAGTCCAGTAGAGTGCAAGCCCAGAATTAGAGCAGTCCACTCTGCACCACCAACAATGTAATGAGGACGCAGATCGCACCCCAACAGTCTCAGCAGTGGCAAGTAATCCATCAGCAATCCCATGATAGTGCAGGGAAGCAGTGATATAGTCCAGCGACTGCACAGCAGCCCAAAGAGTAGAGCTCAAGCTATAACTATAGCGATGAGTCTTAAATATTACTTTTGATACTCTCTGTACTATCTATTATTACTTATGGGATTGTCTGTTAGCAAAAGACACAATGTGAAACCTTAGTTAATAAAATGCATCAACCAAGAAAGAGACTCTGGGATGATTATATCCTATGATATTGAGATAACGACACAGTGTGACAAGGCGGTGAACAGAGCCAGTGGGATTCTGGGGTACACAGGGAGAGAAGCATGTAGTGGAGAAGTGCCAGTGTGCTGGGAGCCAGAAATGCCAGTGTTAAAATACCAGTGCTGTTCCTTGGGCAAGTCGCTTAACTCTCCACTGCCTCAGGTACAAACTAGATTGTAAACCCTCCTCCAGGGACAGGGAAATACTATACCTGAAGTAACTCACTGAGCTACCACTGGAAAAGGCATCAGCTAAATGCTAGCACATTAAAAAACAGTAGGAAGTGGAAGGTAATAATTAGGGAAGTGCATTCATTTGGAAGGACATAGAAATAAAAGGCGTCCTCAGGGATGTCAGCATTTTCCTTGTGATATCATATCACTTTTTAAATGAAATAATAGGAAAAATAAAATAAATTCTGTGTTCTTGTTTCTGTAATTTTGCACATGCTATTTGAACTAAATATAAAATAAAAATGGAACAAAATTGAGTACTTTTTTTCAGATTTTAAACAACGCATCCCAGTACAAAACAAGAACGACTGAAAGTGATGGTACTTCAATCAATATACAAAAAAAAGAAAAACAGGAAAAGAAAACCAAAGAATAATCATGACCATCAATTTTAGACCACAATATAGGAAATAAGGGGGCCCCAGGAATTAACAAAACAGGAATAACTACTTATCCCTAAAAGAAAAAAAAACATATAGCAGGGTGAGAACTTACACGTCAGCCTTAGTGGATGCAGTACTAACCACAATCTCCTCTCTAGCCACCAGAAATTCCAAGAATTGACCAGGCTCAAAAAAAAAAGAAATACCTTATCCCTATAGGTAATTATACAATGAGAGGGAAATCTCAAAACAAAAGACCCGCCAAGGGAAAGGACCCTAGGTCGAAGACCAAGGAATTCCTTTCTCCTCAGCTGGGTTACCTGTGAAATATCAGGAAATATATACACTTTAGAGCTCAGAAAGGATATACTGACATTTCTGAAATACGAACATAGAACTACAGACTTGTCCAGTTCCAAGGCCAGGGTAACCAGCAGGGTGGTCCACTCAGTGATCACCTCCAGGAAATCCTCCAGGATTCTGTCAGGTCCCCAAGGCCCTGAGGTGGGCTCCCTGAAGCTGAACCACAAGGTCTGGTACCCAAGGACAAGTACTGAGCTCTTACAATGGGGGGCAAATTATCCCCAGGAAGTCTAAGTATCTCCTGGAAATACTTGTGCACCACCTCAGAAGCAGATACAATAAGAGACTTAGGAAAGTTCACCAGTCTCAAATTATTCCTACGGATTTGGTTCTCCAAGTATTCCGCTTTCCTAGTAAGCAAAGTCTTGTCCTTCACATGGGCAGCACACAACCCTCGAAGCTGACTCAGTTCTGCTTCAACGCTGGCTAACCGATCCACTTGTTCCTCCTGGATCCAAATAGTCTCAGAAACAGCATTCTTTAAAGATAACATTTCAGTACTCACAGCTCCCACATTAGACATCAGAGAGGTGCTCATAGTTGCAATCGCATCCTTAGTACTTCTAAAGTTTTAACCATAGCAGAGGAAGGAGAGGAAGTTAATACTGCCCTGGAGCCCTCTTCACCCCCACACACTGGCGGAGAAGTCAGCAACCCGGTGGGGAGGACTCCAGTAGGCGATACCGCAGTTCCAGATCAAGGCGAGGGGTTCACTGCTCGGGAATAGCCATACCACGGATGCACCCAGAGCCTCAGGAAGCGCTTCAGCCACGGCAGAGGAAAACCCATACACCACCAACATTTTCTGACCAAAGATGGAACTTTCAACCAAGCCCGAGGGTAGGCTGGCTTGCTTGCATTTTTGCCACCCCATTGCCTCTCAGGAGCTGCGAGTCTCAATCAGAGGGAGGTACATGAGGGATGCTTGCTCTGCAGACAATCCCTGCCACCATCTTGCCCGTTGAAAGAGTGTTATATGAGTACATTTTTAAGACAATGCTAAAAACAAATTAAAAAGGATAGAAACAAAACAATGGGCAATGTTTACTAAAAATAGGAGTTTAGTAGGGGCATCCAGGAAGAATCTAGGATGTCCAGAACAGAACGTTCAAATATCTAGGGGAGTGGCAACAGTGAAGAAAGGCACATATAAGTGCCTTCTGAAATCACTCCATCGTCATCCTGAAAAATGAACATCCCTAGAACCAGTTATGGAGACAGACCCTGGGTACATGCGCTGGCATAAGCATTGAAAAAAACCACACGGAGAGCAAACATCCTCACAACAAGCCAAGGAACACAAACCAGCGAGTGGTGTATGGAGGTCACGTGTGCTTTATTGTATGAAGAACCCCTGCGCATTTTACTCGTTGCCTTCTTCAGGGGGGTACACATCCTAAAAAAAACATATAAATGCAATTAATGAAAATAATAATAATAATTAAAAGCAATCAAATTAGAAACAAGCAGTATGTATTCATACATAATTAAATTAATATATTGTTAATAGAGAATATAAAAGCATATTAGAAATCATATTAAAAATAAAAAATGCAAGGCAAAATGCAAAATATCTAGGTACACAAACATACATGCAACATAATCTCTTCTTTTAAAGTTTTTTTTAAGTTTTACCCTGTCCTGGCATCCTCTATTTAAGGATTTATTTACAATTATTTTCTATCTTATTTTGTTCATTGTGGAACATAAGATATATGTCCCCTGTTTTTTTAATTTCAGGTGGTCCATTTCCCTAATAATGGCACTGATTTGGTTAAGCTTGTCTTTGGCTTTGTCCGTGGCCTCTATCTTCTGCTATTTGGAGCATAATTGCCCTCTATTATCTTGCATGAGCCTCTTTTATTTGGTAGTAGAGATGTATTACCAATATCAGTTTATATGGGTGAGATTAGAACGGGCTTCCCAATAAGTATGGATCATGAAGTTTGTCATTTAAGATGACTTTGTTTTCACAGTCCTGCTTTTGTTTTTACTGACCTGATTTTATGAATTATTGGTCCTTACATTACAATTGGTTAAAGGCACACATCTAGTTCCTCCTCATCTCTCTTCCCCCTTTTTCCGCAGTTTGGGGTTTTTATATGTTGTATGTATGTTTGTGTACCTAGATGTTTTAATATGCATTTTGCCTTGCCACTCGCTGGTTTGTGTTCCCTGGCATAGGCATAGACCATTTCTCAAATGTAGATGTCCTCAATTGTACAGCCTCACAACTGGGCACATGGGCATGCCGACAAGGGAATTTCAGAAAGGGACGACTATGTTATGAGACTTGCACGTCCTGGCTGGCCATTTCAGATACTCAGACGTGCAGTGGCAGGTCTCAAAGATGCTTGGAGTTTGCATTTATGTGACAGTTGCTTCGGCCAGGAAATATTAACCATGGAGATGAGAGCACATTATGCTCTTCCCCCTGGAAACATTGCAGCAATGAAATGAGCAATTTTTTGCACCTTTTCGATGATCGGGAACAGTTATAGGCATGGACGCCTCACCAAGCAGGGCCAGACATGCTTCTGCCATTCTGAAATCACACTGTGATGTGCTTCTCTGTTACTTCGCCCAGGTCATGGTTTCTCCCAGCCCCCATGTTGCATAGATGTTCTTGCGCTAGGGGCGTCTATATATCCAGTTTCTAAAATGGGTCCAGTGATGTCCCTGTGATTTGCACATCTGAATGGCCATTTTGAGGTGTCCAAATTACAATTTTTTTTTAAGTGCCATCAAGTCAATGTTGACTTCTGGCAACCCAGCAGCCCCTGGGTTTTGTTGGCAGTGCCAGTGGGAATCGAACCCTGATGTCTTGGGTACTGGGCTACTCCTTCACTCCTAAATTATGAATAGAGCTTCTAAAACATCCCTCTAAATGTTAGTGTATGCTATCAGCTGTGGTGCACATGTTATTCCTATGGGTACAGTGGCAGATTGTGCACACTGACGTTTAAGTAAACATCAATATATTATCCATGCACATCTCTAGTACCTCTTTACAGTTAATTGGTGAAGCCTTTTCCGGAGTACAAACAAAGAAACATAGAAATATGATGACAGAAAAAGACCACATGGCCTATCTAGTCTGTCCTTCCATATCAACAACTACAACAGTCCCCTTTTTACCTTTAGAGATCCTCTGTGTTTCTCCCATGTTTTTTTGAATTCAATTACTGTCCTCATCTCTACCACCTCTACTGGGAGACTATTCCACGGATCCACTACTCTTTCCGTAAAGAAATATTTCCGCATATCACTCCTGAATCTATCTCCCTTCACCCTCATCCCATGTCCCCTCGTAGCAGAACTTGCTTTCAATTGAAAGAGGCTCTCTCACTGAACATTTATGCCACGGAGGTATTTAAACATCTCAATCATATCACCTCTATCCCGCCTTTCCTCTAAGATGTACATATTAAGATCCTTAAGTCTGTCCTCATATGCTTTATAATGAAGACCACTAACCATTTTAGTAGCCACCCTCTGCACCGACTCCATCCTGTTCACATCCTTTTGAATGTGCGGTCTCCAGAATTCCACACTATACTCCAAATGAGGTCGCACCAAAGATTTATACAGAGGCACTATCACCTCCTTTTTTTCTGCTAGCCATTCCTCTCCGTATGCACCCAAGCATCCTTCTAGCTTTTGCCGTCGCCTTTTCTACCCATTTAGGTACTTTAAGATCATCAGACACAACCACGCCTAGGTCCCGCTCTTCTTTAGTGGACAAAAGTACTTCACCCCCTATGCTACATTGCTCCCTTGGATTGCTGCAGCCCAAATGCATGACCTTACATTTTTTAACATTAAATCCCAGCTGCCAAATTCTAGACCAGAACAATGGCTGGGAAAAATTGTATCACTAAAACTGTTGCCCCGGTTATAGCTTCTGCCTCTGTCCAGACAGAGGTCCTAATGCAAGTTGAAGGACCGGTTCCATGTGCAGAAGCTAGTAAAGTAGTCAGGAAAGCAAAGATTCAAAAAGAGGAGAAAATAGCCAATGCAATAAAATGGGGGGATAAGACATTTTTCAGATATGTTAGTGAGAAGAGGAAGGGCAAAAGTGGTATTCTCAGACTCAAAGGTGAAAGGGAGGAATATGTAGAAGCTGATGAGGATAAAGCGGAATTGCTTAACAAATATTTCTGTTCTGTGTTCACAGATGAAGAACCAGGAGCAGGACCTCAGAAAACACCCACAAACAGGAACAGAAGCGAGGGCATCTTGAACAATTTTCAGAAGACTTTGTTCATGAGAAACTAGCTAAACCTAAAGTAGACAAAGCAATGGGACTGGATGGGATACAACCTAGAATACTGAGTGAACTTGGGGACGTTCTAGCAGCTCCACTGACTGACCTTTTCAATGCCTCGTTGGAGTCAGGAGTGGTGCCAAAGGACTGGAGAGAGGCTCATGAGGTGCCTTTACACAAAAGCAGAAGTAAGGATGTGGTTGAAAACTACAGGCCGGTTAGTTTAACTTCGATGGTGAGTAAATTGGAAACGCTGTTGAAAGAGAAAATAGTGAGGTATCTGAACTCCAGCGGATTAGAGGATCCGAGGCAGCATGGATTCACCAGAGGCAGGTCTTGTCAAACAAATCCCATTGATTTCTTTGACTGGGTGACCAGGGAGTTGACCGAGGGAGAGCCCTAGATGTGGTGTATTTAGATTTCAGTAAAGCCTTTGACACCTTTCCTCACAGGCGACTTATAAACAAACTGAGCACACTAGGGATGGACCCTAAAGTTATTGCTTGGGTTAAAAATTGGTTGAGTGGGAGGTGACAAAGTGTACAGGTAATTGGAACTCACTCTGAGGAGAAGGAATTTACCAGAGGTGTGCCCCAGGGATCTGTCCTTGGTCCGATTCTTTTTAAAATCTTTGTTAGTGATATAGCTTAAGGGCTGTCGGGTAAGGTTTGCCTCTTTGCTGATGATACCAAAATCTGCAATAGAGTAGACACCCAGGAAGGTGTAGATAACATGAGGAGGGATCTAGCTAAGCTTGAAGAATGGTCTAGAATTTGGCAGCTGGGATTTAACGTTAAAAAATGCAAGGTCATGCATTTGGGTTGCAGCAATCCAAGGAAGCAATATAGTATAGGGGGTGAAGTACTTTTGTCCGCTAAAGAAGAGTGGGACCTAGGCGTGGTTGTGTCTGATGATTTTAATGTAGCTAAACAGGTAGAAAAGGTGACAGAAAAAGCTAGAAGGATGCTTGGATGCATACGGAGAGGAATGGCTAGCAGAAAAAGGAGGTGATAGTGCCTCTGTATAAGTCTGGTGCAATCTCATTTGGAGTATTGTATGCAATTCTGGAGACCGCACCTTCAAAAGGATATAAACAGGATGGAGTCAGTACAGAGGGTGGCTACTAAAATGGTTAGTGGTCTTCATTATAAAGCATATGAGGACAGACTTAAGCATCTTAATATGTACACCTTAGAGGAAAGACGGGATAGAGGTGATATGATTGAGACGTTTAAATACCTCCGTAGCATAAATGCACAGGGGGAGAGCTTCTTTCGATTAAAAGCAAGTTCTGCTATAAGGGGTCATGGGATGAGGGTAAAAGGGGATAGATTCAAGAGTGATATTCCGTAAATATTTCTTTATGGAAAGAGTGGTGGATCCGTGGAATAGTCTCCCTGTGGAGGTGGTAGAGATGAGGACTGTATCTGGATTCAAAAAAGCATGGGACAAACACAGAGGATCTCTAAAGGAAAAAAGGGGACTGTTGTAGTTGCTGATATGGAAGAACAGACTAGATAGGCCATGTGGTCTTTTTCGGTCGTCATTTTTCTATGTTTCTATGATATGCCCCTTAAACACTGAAAACTGCCAGCTGTATTTGGATTATGGAAAAGTAATTTCCACATTTGTCAAAATTCAGTCTAGATATGAACCTTGTATCTTTTTATTTTCAAAACAGAAGGATATTGCTAAAACTAACCATATATTTTCAGTTTCAGAAAATAAACCCTCTATGGAAAGATTATGTCCAGGATTCAAGAGAAAAATGGGCACTGCTCAGTACCAGATAATGACATTGCAACATAGATGCAATGCTGGTTTACAACCTTACAGTTTACAGCTACTATGCACGCTGCTCACTAGAGCTCTTAAAGAATTAATCAAGTAAAGATTAGCTACACTACTTAAGAACAGGATTTCATACATTATCAGAGACAAAATGAAGAAATGTGACTACGATGATGGAGAAAATGCCAATCAAAATGATTACTAGCTTAAGCATAGGATAAAATCTAAGGACATGGCAGCATTTATGTAATTTATAGCACCAGGGTACCAGGTGTTCTGCATGATATTAATGAAGCTAAGACTTCAGTCATGGCCCTCAGAGAGTTCTCACTCGCTCTAACCCAGGAATCACAATGAACCTTCTTTTGAGGGCTTCATTTTCCTTGACTCCCTTCTGAACCCAATACATGTGCATCCTAAGCCTCATCCGCTGGTGTCACCGTTGTGCAATGGCCGGGTTCCTTCCACATGAGCTATGAACACTGCATCTGCAGAAATCCCTGCTTCTCCCAGACTAACGTGTATAGGCCATTCCGGTGATCAAACCTAGATCTAGCACATGACAACAGACAGTGCCGCTTTTTATTACAGCCCCATCCCTTCTTTCCTTATGGTAATGGGAAGCGTATGGTGGGGGGGGGGGGTGGAGAGGAAGGAACTGGAGCAGTGAGTGGAGTCACTGCTCTATCATTTCTGCTACAGCCTTGCTACAAGCATTTGGTACAAGGTCTTGAATGTTATGTTTGTTTTACTTACTTCGGTAGGCCATCAGGCTGAATCATCCTATAGGCAACACTGTATTTTGTCATGTTCAAAGCCTGATTTTTTTGCTGGAATGACATACTGAAGATGCATTGGTCTGGCATAGCCAGGAGTTATATTTATAACTTAGTAACATAGTAACATAGTTTATGATGGCAGATAAAGACCAGTATGGTCCATCTAGTCTGCCCAGCAAGGTGGCCAGTGTAGATGCACCTGCCACTCCGTGCAGGTCAGCCCTCCCCATGCCTTTGTTTAGGGGTATACCCATCGCTCTGTGCAGGTCACCCTTATTTGTTGAGATATAAGAGATAGTTATGTTTATTTAGATTTTATCCTGTTGCTATAAAGATATCCACTGTGTCTGTCCCATGCCATTTTTAATTCTGTTACTGTATTTGCCCCACAACTTCCATCGGGAGGGCATTCCAAGCATCCACCACCCTTTCAGTCAGAAAGTATTTCCTGACATTGCCTTTCAGTTTAACCTTGCAGCTTCATAGGGAAGTAATCCAGCCATTGCACAATGGTTACACCTGCAGGTAGATTCAAGATATAAGAACATAAGATAAGAACATAAGAACATAAGATATGCCATACTGGGTCAGACCAAGGTCCATCAAACCCAGTATTCTGTTTCCAACAGTGGCCAATCTAGGTCATATGTACCTAGCAGTTTCCCCAAGAGACACAAGTTCCACAATGCTTGTACTGGGTCAAGCATTGATATCTTCGGTCACTTCTTAATAATGGTTTATGGACCTTTCCTCCAGGAACTTGTCCAAACCTTTTTTAAACCCAGCTACACTAACAGCCTTTACTACATCCTCCGGTAACAAATTCCAGAGTTTGATTACACGTTGAGTGAAAAAAATATTTTCTTTTATTAGTCTTAAATAGTTTACCCTGTAGCTTCATTGCATGTCCCCTAGTCTTTCTATATTCTGATAACGTAAACAATCGATCTACGTTTACCCGTTCCACTCCGTTCATTAATTTATAGACTTCTATCATATCTCCCCTCAGCCGTCTCTTTTCCAGGTTAAAGAGCACTAACCTTTTTAGCCTTTCCTCATAGGAGTATCCTTCCATCCCCTTAACCATTTTGGTGGCTCTTCTCTGAACCTTTTCTAAAATTTCTATATCAAGAAATTGATAGTAAGTTTGCACATGAACCCTGAAGAGAAAATCCTCCACACTCCATGCCAATATACTACCTGGCAGCAGTATGAGGTAAGTACTCACATCAATGGCATAAATTTCACCCAAGCAGTCACCACAATGTGGGGGGAGCATAGGCAGGAAGGGGGCCTACACAGCGGTGGTAAAGCAGCACGGCAAACTCACTTCATCATATTTGAGGCACTGCCTCCACTCTTGTAAGTTTGCAGCAGGCCAGCAGCTATTACCTACCCGGCCAAAGTTTTGTGATAAGGGCCAACCGCAAGACTTTGGCCCAGCAGGCAAACTTACAAGAGCAAAGGTAGTGCATCAAACATGATAAAAGTAAGTTCGCTGCTGTCGGCACACAAGGAGGGGCACCATGATAAGGGGGGGGTGCATCAGGGGGAGCCACCATAACAATGGGGGCCATCAGTATAATTTTGCTTTGGGGCCCCTCATTGGAACTTATGCCACTGGCTCAATTTAAAATAGCCCCCAACCTCTCCTGCCTTGCCATTGCTGTTACTGATACTTCTGGGCTACCACCACTGTCTTCGCACAAAAACAAAATGTGGTGAACATGTTCAAAAGAGGGCCCCTTTCTTCTAAGAGTGGGAACAATGGGGGAGGGTAGTACTGTGGGGGCTAGGGGACATCATTAACATTCCTCCTCAGGGTACCACTTAATATGAGCATCTGAATACAGTTTACAGATGAAGCAGAATTAGAGTAACACTACCAGGTTTCTACATAATGTTTCTCAAGTGCCAATCACCAGATACCAGTAGGAAGTACTACAAATCCATGAAAAATGACCACTTAGGAGCCTATTAAAAAGTTGCCATACCATAATAACACTGCCAAGACTCATACTTCACCAGCCCTGCCTATGAAGAAGCAGCACTACAAATATCACACCAATCCAGCCTAGAATATCCATACACATATTACCAAGAAAACAGAAATAGAGATTGCTACACTGAATACTGCACCTCTGTCACACATCCAAACCACAGACATGCCCTCACCAAATATATAATAAGAGACCACAAATTATAAATGGAATTATGAAGACTTGTATGTGAGTAGGAGAAATTTGACCTGTATATAGAAACGGATAGGGAGCCAATGAAGTGACTTGAGAAGACGGATTGCATGAGCATTGTGATGCAGGCTGAAGATTAGCTGTGTGGCTCAGTTTTGTATGCATTGAGGGGGAGAGAAATGATTCAAGGAAAGACCAGTGAGGGGCCAGCTGTAATAGTGTAAACAGGAGGTGATTGGAGAATGGATAAAGGTCTTGGTAGTGTGTTCAAAAAGGAAGGGATGGATTTTACTGATATCCCTCGGATACACTCGGTAAATCGACTGACACGTATACACTACCCCCGGGTCACCCCTGACCCATATGTAGAAATATGGTAAAACATCTACTTTTGTTTGTAAAACATGGTTAAATTGTGAAGAAAAAGACATACTTTTATTTATTTTTTATAATACTTGTTATTAATTCACCCTTTCAAGTGAATAATGTGCAATGCTAGCCAAGATCAGGCAGGACAAGTTGTACAAGGTCAGATATATGCTGCATAATGTCAATACCTGTTAACTATTCAGTTGCAAGCTTAAAAATGGTGTGCAGCACTGCACGCTTTGCAAACTACAATAGTTCTATATTTATTCGCTAGGTGGACAGCAACAGTCAAAGTATGGTGCCATTATGTCAAGTAATGGCATGATGCAAATTGTGACAAAAAAATTACCGTGTTATAACAAATTGACAACGGTGCATTGTAAACAACAGAAAACTAGTAAGCAATACATGAAGTACATTGACTGTTTTTTTCAACAACAGTTTATGCACAATGTGCTAGTAGTTGTTCTTGAATGTTCAGGACACACTCGCTTCAGACAGATTTCACATTCGGTAAATACTTTTCGATCTCTGTCACTTGGACAAAAGGAGCATCTTTTTCTTTTCTTTGCTGATGTCCGTGTGGTCAACGGTCTTGGTGGCTTAGGCATTTCAAGGCAAGGATAGCCAACATTGGCCATGGATTGACGTGTATGGCTTGTCAGACCTTCTGGATGGCTTTGACGATTTTGTAGCTGAGGCTTCATGAGATTCAAAGCGAGTTCCTCCAGAAAAAAACTTCTCTTGCAGTTTTCCTTGTGATGAAACATAGGATTGTTGTACATAAATATTATGAATGAATTTACAGCCGCGATATCAAGCAGTCCATAAAACACGCAAAGTGGCCATCGACGAGTTGATCTTTTCACACTGTATGTGTGGCACAACAGATCTACTGTGTCAACACCCCCTTTCGTTCTGTTGTAGTCAAGTATTATTTCTGGCTTCTTTGATGTTTCATCAATTTATTATCATGGTGAAGTGTTGACAGCAGCATAACTGATTTGTTTCGTTTTGGGACGAATGACACCAAAGTCTTGTCTCCACTGAAGCCAAATATTGAGGATCCCACAATTCTTGAGCGATTTGCCTGGAATTCTGAAGGTATGTCACGGTTGCAATGTCTTACAGTGCCCAGTAGTGTCAAATTCTTGCTAAGAAGAACATCAGCCAGTTGTACGTTAGTAAAGAAATTGTCGCAAGTAATGTTCTTGCCAGACCGTTCCAGAGGTTCAATAAGCTTCAAAACAACATCAGCTCCTAGAGATACTGTTTTGTCACGAGTAACTGACTCTTCATGCCCTAGGTATGGCTTCATGTTGAATACATAATACGTTTCGGCATCTGCACACACCCATAACTTTATACCGTATCGGTCTGGTTTAGACTTGATGTATTGACGAAACGGACACTTGCCTCTGAACCCCAACAATTGTTCATCAACAGTCAAGTATGCAGATGGTGTGTACATTTTCATGCACTGAGAAATGAATAAATTCCAAACATCTCTGACTGGAGTAAATTTGTCATTGGCCCTTCGTGATTCACGGGTTTGTTTGTCATCAAATCGAAGTAAACTCAATATTTCTGCAAACCTTTTACCTAACATAACAGCTGGAAATATAGGATTCTGGATAGGACTTTTAGCCCAAGTTCTGCATACAGATACTTTGTTCAACCTGAAAACACCACTCATGTACAGAAGACCCAATGTTGCTTGGAGCTCTTCCATTGTTACCTGCTTCCAGTCAGTACATGGTGGCTGCATTGCTTCAGCTCTACGTATGCCTTCAGAATTTGTGAAATCTAACACTGCTGACAATATATCTGGAGTTACAAACATGTCAAAAATATCCTTAGCATTAGCTATACCTCTGATCAGAGCAATTGGTCCAGAAGATTCTCTGACTATATTTGCTTCCCTTGTTCTTGATGTTGGCGGTACAGTTTTATTCCAATGCATGCCAGAACGAGCTGTGTAATGACTGTCAGTAACTTCCTCATTTTCAGAATGTGATTCAGAAGTTTCAGAATTGCTGTATGAACTGCTATCGTCATCACTTGTTTTATTTTCTTCGACAGCATCTTCCGCTTCACTGCCGCTATCATCAAGATCAAGCTGATCGGACTGGGCGGGAACGACTGCACTATCCGTATCAGCACCTTCAGTATCATTACTCAAACTATCATTACTGTCACTTTCTTCATTCAACCAATATCTAATTTTTTCAGTTGCTGCACAGCTGCTGAAGCGTTTCGGGAGTGGCATTGTTTACCTTTGTCGTAAAAAATTTTAATCCACAGAAACAAACAAGGAACTGACATCAGGTGACGTCATAAATGTAAGCAAGACGTTAGAAAACACAGGATTGTAATGTGGACTTGGAGTGGTGACTTTCTTTGCTGCTATAAAACAAAGGAGAGTGTTATTGTGCGAGTGTCGAAAATCACCCCTTGTTTGTTCAGCAGCATGCAGTACTGTATAAAAACGTTATTTTTGCAAACCATATGTATGAAAATACTTAAAAATGGTTCGTTGAGGAATACCTAGAGTACCAAAATACAATTCCTTACCATTTTGAAGAAAAAACACAAAAACCGACACCCGGGTCACCCCTGACCCGGGGGTAGTGTATCCGAGGGATATCATAACGAAAATTTGCCATCTTTTTCTGTTGGATGAGTGCAGAGTAAAATAGAACCGTCGAAGATGATGCCAAGGTTGTGAGCTGAGGAAACAGGAAGGATGTCAGCGTTACCCACAGAAACAGAAAAAGGAGGAAGAGGGAAGGTGAGCTTAGGGATAAAGATAAAAAGCTCCATTTTGTCCATGTTCAGATTCAGATTGGTGTGGGACTCCCAAGCAGCAATGTCAAACAAGCAAGCTGAGATACAGGCCTAGATTTCACAGAAAGAGAGGTAAATCTGGTGCCAGTGCAAGAATATGAGACGCTCTAGGCGAATCTCATTGCCAGCACTGCCCCTGCTCCTATTGCTGCCGCTGCTGCCTTTCTCCAGAACGTTCAGTAGTGGCAATACTTTCAAAATTGCACCGAAGTGCAGGAGGTGCCTTCTCTGGCTCTGAAGTGTCATTCATCCTCCCTCCTCCCTCTGATTCCACTTTCTTTTTGCAAAAGGAAGGTCAACCAGAGGGGGAGGTAAGTACAAATGGCACTGCAGCACCGGAGGAGAATATACCTCCTGTGCTTTGGTGCCATTTTAATAGTGCTGCTGGTGCACATCCCAGAGAGGTATAGCTGCAGTAGAAATGAGCACCCTCTGACCACTGGCTTCTCTAGGCTACAGCCTAGTTTGCCTAATGGTCGTGCTGGCTCTGGGTAAATCTGAGAGTCATCAGCATAAAGATGGTACTGAAAACTATGAGAGATCAGAGCAACGACGGAATTAATATAACAAGAAAAAAGGAAAAGTCCTAAAACAGAGCCCTGAGGTACACCAACTGAAAACAGGACAGCAGTGGAGGAAAATACATGAAAACATATACTATAAATGCAATGGGTGAGCTAAAAAGAAAATCAAGACAGCCCCTAAATCTAACTAAGTTAGAAGGTAGCTTAGTTATAAAGTCTATGGGGGTATTGTAAAAGCTCTATTCATGATATGACCATCTGAAAATGAGCATTCAGAGGTGCAAATCACAGAATCGTCCTCAGAAGCATTTATTACTGCTGTTATATTTTCTACTGGTTAGAGGGAATAAAGATTAAAAACAGTTAAAAAGGAGATAAAGCAGCTTTAATGACATAGTTTGAAGTAAGGTACCTTGAAAAGACTGTTGGCATATGTGTTGGGGGCATTGGCAGCATGGCCGCCAGCTGGTGGTGGTGGGGTTGACTGCACAGCACACTGGGGTGTGTGTCTGTGCACAGACCTCTGTGCCCATTTGGGTCCGCAACTGGTGAAAAAGTGTGTGGCCAATCATGACAACAGCTCCTCTGTGCCTGTGTGGCCTACTGGCTCATCCATATGACTGCAAAACTGCCATCCTGGTGTTGTCTGCGGTGGCAGTTGTGAGTCTGACCTCTCGATATTGTCTATGTCTTCACAGGTGCCCCTGCTGTAGCTCCACAGGCAGCAGAGTCTGCTCTGCCAACATTGTCCATGGAGGATATCACAGGACAGGGGGAGGGGGTCCCGCTTGGTGCCTCACTGCCGTGCACTGCTGGTGCCCCCACACTGCAGCAGCCGCCTGCTGGCCCTGGTCCGGATGATCTTGAGCTCCAGGTCCCCTCCCTGTCACTTCTGCCACAGCAGCCTATTGACGATGATAATAACCGGGGGGCACACCCACAGGGGTGCACAGCTACACCTGCATCATTGTGCTCAGCATCAGGCTACCATGGTGGAGATCCTGCTGGAGCTGTGCTGTATCCCTGGGCAGACCGTCCCTACTTGGCCCCATGCACACTCCAGTGTGCCTCTCATGGGATCTGGGCAGGGGCATGGTGGAGCAGCTCCCACAGCAGCAGCTTCCTCAGCAGCATGTGCACCTGCTTCTCCGCACCCTGGTTCCAGTGGTGTCACAATGCGGGCCTCTGCATGTACCCACACTGCTGTTGGTTGGCCCACCACACAGTTACCTCCTCTCTTTGGGCTGGTTTCACTGGGCAGCGGCATTCCATGAGGGTATCGTGGAGTCAGGCAGCACGAACTGTGACACCTCTGGGTCTGAGGACTCACCACCATGCATACCTGTGACCATGGTGACTGAGGTGCAGGTGCATGTGCCCTGGGGAGGGGGAAGGGCAAGGGACAGGCACAGGAGAGGGGCTACAGGAGGATCATGTAGCACCAGGATTGGGGAAGTATGATTGGTAGGTGGGGTTTGGGCCCATGGGGGGAATACAGGTGGTATGGGTTTAGGCAGGAGTGTGTGGGGTGGATGTCAATCACGTTCCAGGGCTGTCTGTTTGACTGTGGCATGTGAGTGGGCATGGGTGGTTGTGGAGTGAGTGGGACCATGGGATAGCACTTCCTCATAGGTCTGGCCATGGGTGGGTGCAGGGGACACACCGTTCTGCGTGAAATGGACAAATATGTTCATGTGTTGCTGCGGTACTCGCACATTGATATGTCCATGCCACCCATACACTGCCCAGCCCTGGTTCCTGGTGTGTGTGGCATTAGTCTGCTGGCCATTGCTCCTCAGTGCCACCTCCGGTGGTCACTGCAGGGGGCATTTGCCAGCATCACCGCATGCACGGGGCACCTATCCCTGCTGGGACCACTGTCACATTTGTCACCCCCTCCTCCCATCTGGGTCTGCTTGTGACAATTCTACATGAAAAACTGCAGTCCTCACAATTTTCAACATGCTTTCAAGTAACTAATTCAAGTAATTAACTTTCATTGTAACTAATTTATATATATGCTTAGTTCTCTGTATATACCGTGTTTCCCTGAAAATAAGACCTATCCTGAAAATAAGACCTAGCACGTTTTTCTATGATTACCCTAATATAAGCCCTACCCTGAAACTAAGACTTAGTGCAGATCATGTCTGACAGATTTGGTACCTAGGGGGGGGGTCACCGGGAAGGAGTTTTACTCCTGCTCCACTCCCCGACGCCGATTGGGTGCTGGTGCCGTGCTGTGAGCCTCTTCCTTCGCGCCAAGGGCATGCTCTTTAAAATACAGTTGGTGCTGTTGTGGCCTGATTGGCTTTGGCGGGTGGACCGGGGAGGAGCTTTCCTCCTGCTCCACTCCCGACGCCGATCGGGTGCCAGTGCTGTGCTGCGGGCCACTTCCTTCGTGCCAAGGCCGTGCTCTTTAAAGTACAGTTGGTGCTGTTGTGGCCTGATTGGCTTCGGCAGGTGGACTGTTGTATATGAAAAAAAATAATAAGGCATCCCCTGAAAATAAGCCCTAGTGCATCTTTTGGAGCAAAAATAAATATAGGACCCAGTCTTTTTTTCAGGAAAACACGGTAGTTATTACTTAAATCAGCTGTTGCTGATTTAAGTTAATTTGTCCCTTTTCCCCTTTCAGTCCCTGTTAAGATGTTCCATATATTTTTTGTTTAATGTAATGTTCAATCCCTGAGTTCTCTGTAAACCGCTTTGATTCACGAAAAGCGGTAAATAAGCATTAATAAATTAAATATATAAATAAATAAAATATCCACTACCATAAAATTAGGTGCCTGCCCTAGGGCTCTCCATCCACAACTGATCTTGCTAGGCTGTTGGGGGTGCCAGTTAATTGGGCTCTGCAACCTCTACAGGATGCTGTGGCTGGTGCCTGTGCTAAGGGTAAGTGTGTCCTGGGGCTCCTACAGGCCTTGGGGTACTGGTGACACTGTGACCCATTCAGAGCCTCCTGTCTTGCTTGCTGGGCAGTGGTGGCTATCTTGGCCACATTTGCTTGTCCTTGGCTGTGCAGATGTTTCCTTGGGCTTCTTCTGACCAGCATGGTGTGATTGCTACATGTGGTACACTCCAGTGGACAGACACGTGCGCCTCATATTCTGCAGTGTGGTGTTTTGGATGTAACATTACCACATTGGGTGGTGATGGGTTGATGAAACCCTGCCTGTCTGGTTCCCAGATAGTGCTGTTTCCATTGTGCTACACTTCCACTATGATCTGGATAATGCCTGGGTGGAGTTAGCTCCTGCCAAATTATACTATGTGGCTCTACATATGGCAGCTGGATAATACCACTCTACATCTGGCTCTCTGCAGTCACACCTTGGACATCTGTCCAGCAGTACCACTTATCCATATCACAGCTATAGAATGCGTAGTTCTTTAAAAGCATGGCTGGTATTTTAAAAGATGGGCGTTCTTCTACCACTGGCAGTTGACTTCCACGTATTTCATGCTTTTCCTACAGTGGCCTTTGTGACTTTACATCTGGGGGACACTTTTGCTTTAGATACTAACATATCTCATCTGGGGGAACAACAGACATTAGGACCCCTTTATTTATAGGACAGATTATTCTACTGTAACTTTTGCATGATCTTCCCCCCATATACCTGTCTCTGCCATTTGGCACACATATTCAGTGGCTTACCCCCGGGGAATAATTTACTTGGTAGTATGATTATGGTAGAGACTTTCATGGTTATGGGACACAACTCGATCTCTGTTCATCCTCTTTGTCCATTTCTTTGTTACATAGTCATATATGGATGGTAACACACTTCTTCGCGAATAGATTTGGGGGGTTGTTTCAGAGGTATTCCCACATCATGACAGCAGCATTTACATGTATGGACTGCATTCACATGGAAATGCCCTATTAGGCATCTCGTTGATATCAGGATCTATACCAACTTAATATTCCCAAGAGGGGTGGTGTGGGCAGTATGATAGGGTGTTTTGGGCAGGCCCATGGTGTGGACATGGATTCTCCTAGTCATATATCATGATGCGATTGCATTACGTGCATGTCCAGCCTGCAGACATGTCTATACCGGACACGGGCACTGTTTGCACCTGATTCAACATCCATGGGTCTGCATGTACCTATGAGGCCAGAAACGTGTTTAGCGGGGGGTGTGCAGGCTCTATTCAGCCACCCCATGCCTTGAACACGAGAGAATGATTTTGGACATCCCCACACAAACTGTATTCTAGAACGTTAGACGTTTCTGATCCTGCCCATCCCCACACTGTAACCACTGATGCCATATCCCTCGGGTAGAACGTGCATCTCCTAGGCTTCCCATCACAGACAGCAGTGTGTTGATGCACAGTAAACATTACTATCAATGTGAAATTACAGCTGCAGCAGCCTGAACCATATACCTCTTATCAGACCCCCTCATTCCCTGAAGGGCACTAGCTAGGCCCAGTGCATACCTATATGGTGTTCCAGAATGTAAATGTGAACATGTATGTCAGGACATACCTTGCATCACATGGTATGACACATTCAGAGGCAGCACCAGTGATTCCCACCCTGGTCATCTCTACAAACACGCCTTAGATGGCTTGGGATGGACCTCACCAGGTCCACACACCCCAAGGGATGCAGGGATGCTGAGCAATACATATCTGTCCTTTCCGTGCCTCTGGTCTATATGTGCACAGATTCTGCTGTTTTAATCTCCCGTACTTGTCATATCTCTCCCTACACCCCTCCCCGTGAACACTGCTCTTCTGCCAGATTGCTTCTTTCTGTGCCCTTCTCTTCTACAGCCATATCCGGATATTGCTGTCCTCATCCTGCTGCTCTATATTCCTGGAACAAAGTACCTGAGTCTGTAAGGCATGCTTTGTCCCTGGCCCCTCTCAGATCCTGGTTGGGCGCCCATTGCATTGGTGCCACTTTGGGGTCATATCCGCCCAGGCTCCCTTATGTTTCCTGTCTATTCCCCTTGGACATATCCTGCTCACAGCTGCTGTGCTGTCTGTCCCGAATAGATCATATGCCCCAATGGGCAGGAACCATCTGTTACATGTGTCTGTGCAGCATTGCATACACTTTGTTGTGCTATAGAAATGATCAGTAGTGGTTGCTGTGGCTGTCGTGGGGCCTTCTGTCTATGGCATCTGAGGCCCACCTATCTGGGTACTGGAATTCTTTACATCAGCTGTACCTATCCTATCTGGGGTACACCAATCTGTATACATCCACTATCTGTAGGGCGACTCTGTCTGCCTTCCTACAGCCAGCTTTGTGACACCGTTCCCCCGGTCAGGACTGTGTGGGCATGAGGGGGGAGGGGCTGTGCCATCACACAAGGAAGCCAGACCCCAGATATATCATCAGTCTCACAGCTCTCATGGATCCTGGCCTGGGTAGGGATATGTGCCACTTGCAATAATCCAGGGAATGTTGGAACTACATCAATCGTGTCTCCTGGTGGCAGACACCGCGAATGTATGGGTGCCCTATCACACTGCCAACTCTATCTGCTGTACATGGGGTATCCTGTGTAGAATACTCCAGATGGTACCAGCACAGATTTCCATATAGCAATATGTCAGAAAATATCACTATCATTAATAGTGTCCCTCAGATTAAGGGCATTCAAGAGTGCAAACAGTACTACTACATGCTCAACAGCACACTGTGTATCATGGGCATGTATTAGTGCTATTTGCACTGTTGTGTGCCCTTATTTTGAGGGTGCTTTATGTTTGCCAGGGATATGTTTTGACATTTGGCTATGGTGAGCTCTCTCTGTCTTTGCCTGCCTCATCACACTGCCACCTGATGACGCTGTTGTCATCCAAAAGGTCCAGGTACTGGCCAGACTTTCATGTCCCACCTGCATTGTTGCTGCCCACACCAGATCCCCCCTGTGCACCCCTCAGACCATACACACACACACACACACACACACACACAAACTCTCACTTTCTGCAACAACAACATAATTCTGTCAGAGGGCTGCCTTGCCCCTGTACATATCAGCTATGATATAACATATGCACATGGGGTACCAGGGCTTCATATCTGATCTCTGTTTCTCTCCCCAAAAGATATTCTTTTCCTGCTCACGTCAATACTATCCCTGCATCGGCAGTCCCATCTTTCTGTACATTGGATTTGTTGGGATCCCATAGATTGTCTCCTTTGGCACATACAGCGCATAGGCGCATGGCCTGGATAAACACTATTGCTCTTCTTAATATTTCTGCAAGGGTGTTTAGATATGTATCTTTACCCTACAACATTCCCTCACTTCTGCTTCCTGTACCTTATGACTGCATCTTGTATTTATCCAGACTTCAGTGGTACCACTTCAAACTCTACTTGTCACAACCATTCTCCTATATAAGATGCATTGCAGGACAGAGCTGAATAATTTCTAAGTCCTAGCCTTATACTTTGTTTCAGCAGGAATAATGTGGACGTTTCTGGGTTACACCTCATACGTACACTTCCCTTTCGGGAATATACTTTCTATGTCTCTACGGCTGACCACGCCCCTGTTCTGCCCTCTCCCACCCACATTCTTAGCTCCCTGTGCTATCACCCTGGTCATGCATATCAGCGTTGTTTCAAAATACAATAGGGGACGTTTTTGCCACTTACACGTCCACACTACACGTGGACATCCCTTATTTGTGTTCTAGAATGACCCTCCTAAGGCAATGAACTGCAACTATTAAAACATTCAAATAGCATAACTAAATCAGTAACACAAATGAAAAATTAAAAATATAATATAGCTCATATCATTACAAACCCCAAAAATAGCAATATAACAACCTATTAATAGCATAAAGGCTTAAGCCTTTTCAGTTATAATTCAAGATGAGTTACATTCAGGTACAATAGAACTATATACAAGGTGATTCAAATATCCATGCCTAAAATTACTCTAGGTATCTTGGTTATGGAAGGCAGAGCATGAGGTTTGGCATTCCATTTAATAACACCTACACAAAAAAAAGGAAGATTCATGGTCTCCTCCAACCTGATATTTTCTGAAACTTCAAGGAGTGAGAGTTGTGATAGTAACATAGTAAATGACGGCAGATAAAGACCAGCATGGTCCATCCAGTCTGCCCAGCCATACGGCAAGAGTAGGTGCACCTGTCGCTCTGTGCAGGCCACCCCTCCCCAAGTCTCTGTCTAGTGGTGGACCCACCATTCCATGTAGGACACCCCTATTTGTTGAGAAGTTAGATGGTTCAGTTTATTTTGTTTTTATCCTGTTTCTGTAAAGGGATCCGCTGTGCTTGTCCCATGCTGTTTTGAATTCCATCACCGTGTTTGCTCCCACCACTTCCATCGGGAGAGCATTCCAAGCATCCACCACCCTTTCAGTGAAAAAATTATTTCCTGACATTGCCTTTCAATTTTCCACTTTGCAGCTTCATGTTATGCCCTCTAGTTTTGCAGCTTCCCCGTCTTTGGAAGAGTTTTGTTTGTTCACCGTTCCTCTTTAAGTAGTTAAAGGTCTGAATCATATCTCCCCTATCCATCCTCTCCTCCAAAGTGTACATATTTTGATCTTCAAGTCTCTTCTCATAAGGTTTCTTATGCAGGCTCCAAATCATTTTGGTCACCTTCCTCTGAACAGTTTCCAGTCTTTTTACATCTTTTGCAAGATATGGTCTCCAAAACTGAACACAGTATTCAAAGTGAGGCCTCACCAGAGACCTGTACAGTGGCATAAGTACCTCCTCCTTTGTGCTGGTAATCCCTCTTTGTATGCAGCCCAATATCCTCCTGGCTTTTGCCACCGCCTTGTCGCACTGTTTTGCCACCTTGAGATCATCAGAGATAATCACACCGAGGTCTTTCTCCTGAACCATGCACACCAACCTCTCGCCCCCTATCGCGTACATTTCCCTTGGATTTCTGCTACCTAAGTGCATGACACTGCACTTTTTCGCATTAAATCGTAATTGGCAAGCATTAGACCATTCTTCCAGCTTTTGTAGATCTTTCCTCATGTTATCACTCCCTCGGGGGAGTCCATTCTGTTGCAAATTTTTGTGTCATCTGCAAAAAGACAGACTTTTCCATTCAGTCCTTCAGCAATATCACTTACAAATATATTGAACAGTGCCGGGCCCAGGACCGAACCCTGGGGCACCCCGCTAATCACCTTCCTTTCATCCAAGTGAGCTCCATGTACCATCACCTTCTGTCGTCTGTCAGTCAACCAATTTCTAATCCAGTTTATCATCTTGGGACCCATCCCCATGCTACTGAGTTTATTGACAAACCTCCTATGAGGAACAGTATCAAAGGCTTTGCTGAAATCCAGGTAGATGACATCCATCGCATGCCCCTGATCTAGTTCCTTGGTCACCCAGTCAAAGAACTCAATCAGATTTGTTTGGCAAGACCATCTTTCAGTAAAACCATGTTTCCTCAGATCTTTCAACTTGTTGGCCTTGAGAAAGTTCACTATTCGCTCTTTCAGGAGCGTCTCCATTACTTTTCCCGCCACTGAGGTAAGGCTCACGGGTCTGTAGTTTGACACTTCTTCCCTGTCACCACTTTTGTGTATAGGTACGACATCAGCCATTCTCCAGTCCTGAGGAACCTCTCCTGTTTCCAGGGATCTGTTGAATACATCCTTTAACGGCCCTGCAAGAACCTCTCTGAGCTCTTTCAGTATCCTGGGATGTATCCTATCCGGTCCTATGGCTTTGTCCACTTTCAGTTTAGCAAGTTGTTCCAACACCTCATCTTCTATGAATGGTGTGGTATCTACTTTATTCCCATTTTTATATTTGGGAGTCACAGCTGGTCCATCTCCAGGATTTTCTTTAGTAAAAATAGAGCAGAAGTATTTGTTTAGCAATTTCACTTTTTCTACGTCACTTTCCACGAGTCCTTTCCCAGCACTTCTGAGTCCTGCAATTCCAACTCTGATCTTCTTCCTTTCCTGAATATACCTGAAGAAAGTTTTGTCGGCACCCTTAACATCTTTAGCCATCTTTTCCTCTGCCTTTGATTTTGCTATCCTTATTTCTCTTTTTGACTCTTTGGGGTATGTTTACTAAACCTTCTTAATGTGCGCCCGGCGTTAGTGTGCAGGATGCCATATAAGGAGTGGGCGTTTCAGTCTAAAGTAGCAAAACGGGATTAGCGCATGATAACATGCACTGCTGCGCACATTATCGGGCAAAGCGCCGCTAAGCGCGTTACCGCACAGTAATCTTAAGTAGGCGCACAGACATCCAAACATAGAAACAGAAGTGTAGCACAATGGTTAATACACTGACTGATGATACAGGGGTCATGAGTTTGATCCCCCAGTATGCATAAGGCTGGCTGAAGCATCAGCTTTGACATGTAAGTATTGTTTCCTGAGGTATTTTATTTGTATTTTAATTATTGCTGCCAGCAAACACACCCTCATGTGCCGTAACCTAAGGTGCCGCATAAGGCACCCTATAAGGCACTCCATAGGGCACATTATAAAGTGCACTGTCTGCCACGGCACCCTATAATGTCCCCTATAGAACACCCTATAAGGCGCTCCATAGGACACCTTATAAGGCACCTTATACGGACTGTAACCATAAGGTGCCTCAGAAGGCGCTTTATAGGGTGCCCTATAAGGCGCCTTATAGGGCACCTTCTGAGGCACCTTATGGTTACAGTACCCTGAGGGTGTTTTGCTGGCAGCACTGATGTACATTAAAAATAGACAATGCTTTGGACAGCCCTATCAAATAACCCCACTGTGGGTTTGAACCCATGACCTCTGGCTCCACAAGCAGTGAAGTAACCAGTGGGCTACAGCTCCATAGCTGCTAGTAAGCCCCTGGCTGGCTGCAGAAGGACTGCACGTCACCACACAAACAGTCTGCTGTGGTCACCAGGATAGGGTTAACCCACCCATACCCATGATGCACTGCACATGCAAATCAGCAGTCTACAGATGATCACAAGATGGGGGTATGCACCCCCACAGCACCTCGGCCTGGTAGGGGGAACTGACCGTGTGTGGTACTGGCACAGAGTAGCTATACACCGTCACATTGTACAGGTACTGTACTCACCCTGAGGGTGAGGTGGGGCGCCCACCACCAGGTCCACAGCAGAAATAGGCCATGCTGCAGGTCCCCAGCAGTGCTAATGTGTGAGATAGGTAGTCTCTGCAGACACACCTTGGATACATCTGTATTTCTCATTCAGAATTAGCCTTTATAGACCCATAGGAGGATTATGTACCACCACCTCCCCCCTGGGGCTGAGAGTGGTAAACAGGGTCTTCCACCAACAGATCCACATTCTAGCTTCCTGCAATGGTGGCAGTAGAGAGGACCATCAACCCCAGTCCTGCTGGGGAACAGAGACCCTACAGGGCAGTCAATGCAGCTCTGTACACATCCATAAAGCAATAGCAGACAGACATTAGGCCTGGATATGCTAAACTGCACCCCACCACTATCAGACATTCTCCTGCAGCAAGCCTTAAGCCGCTGCACCCTGCAAGGTGTTCCAGCAAGACACATACCAGCTGCAGACAGTCTGCTAGCTAGTCCATAGTGCATGTTCCTAGTGGAAATGTGTGCACCCAAAACTGGGATGTCAGCATACACACCAAGCAGATAAATCAGTGACTGGGCCCCAAAAAGAAACCCATAAATATCACATGAGAAAAATACTATACAGCACTATGGGGGAACCTAGCCATGCCGTGGTCACTGCTCAGTCAGGGTGAGAGTGATCTCCCAGCAGAACATGCTGTGGCTACCCTGTCTGTGCAGGTGGTGGCCGGGCACTACAATGTCCCAGCCATTGCCCTATGCCCTGTGCAGATGCATCCTGGCCAGGCCACCCTGTCCGGGGCTATACCCATGGTACCTTGCTCCTCATTATGCACATTGGCAGGCCAATACTGGCAACAGTGCTGGCAGTGTGGGCTGTGGAGGGTGTTTGCAGCCACCACACACTGGATAGACAGACACACACTCCCACACCTATGCCAGCATTGTGCTACTATAGAGGTGTTTGGCAGCCCTGGCCACCACATCAGTCCTGGGCACAGTGCAGGCATGGATATGGTACTCAATACTGTTGGGAGTCACTCCCCAGGGTGGTAAACACTGTCAGACACCAGACCTGAAGCACACTCCACAGACATCAGAAAGGTTGCTATGATGGAGCTCAATCAGCAAACTGTGCTTAACGTAGGAATTGCTATCTGCCAGTAATCATAGCTACCTTTTGATAGCTGTGTACTGTATTCCTAGGTTTAGGGTGGCATTGCTAAGGTATGCAAGTGCTAGTATTGGGAGATGCACACAGGGCCCAATGTCCTGCCTCTCCAGGAGGCATTGGCTAATGGAGCCTGTGGGTGTGGGTGTGTCTGCCCCTGTTGGCTGCTGCTGCTTTACGGCAGAGGTTCCCAACTCCAGTCCTGGTGGGCCAAACACTGTTCGGGTTTTCATGCTGTCCCTCATGAATATGCATGAGATACATCTGCATACCATGGGGGCGGTGCATAGATATGCAGCATAGGCATCTTTATTAGAGGCAGCATGGAACCTGAATGGTGTTTGGCCCTCCAGGACTGCATTTGGGTGACTCTGCTCTAGGTAATGCACCTGTTTATGGTGTCTGTGCTCTGTAGGCTAAAATGTAGGTGTTTTGGGCATATTTACATCATCTGCAATAAAGGTTCTGTCTGTATTAGCACGTTTTAGTAGTGGGTAAAAAATGGGGACTGGGTTGGCAGGAACCACAGCTGGAACTTGAACCTGTGACCTTCTGCTCCTGAACACACTGGCTGTGTGCACTGCACCACCGTGTTGCCACAGAGACAGTACATTCCCTGGGGATACCATGACTGTTCATCAGATGGGGCCTGTCTGTTGCAGTGAATGGCACCCACCTACACAGGGCTAGGCCATGGTCTGCTCTGGGCAGCTGCCACTGCCCCCTCCACCACCAGTGCTCCTCTGCCACCCTGCTGACATGCCCTTCTGCTGGTGGAGCGCAGTCTCAGGCCATCCAGTGTGTGAGTAGGCGGCTGCCTATAGTGCGGGTTCTGGGGTAGGGGTGCCTGCATAGGTGTCCACGCTTCCCCCCAGCACCGCCTGCCACTGTTCTGTGCCCTCGGGGGTCCCTACTGGGTACTATCCCCTGTGACACTGTGGGAAGCACACTCGTGCCCATGCTGGGCCCTCATCAGTTGCTGTCTGGCTGCTCTACTGTTTCAGCATTCCTATGGGCCACCTAGGCATCACCCTAGTCCGCACTGTGGCCCATCTGCAGTACAGCATGTGCCGTCTGCAGCCCTTTGTGTCCCCTTTTCCAGCATCTGTCCAGTTGCCCATTCCGACATGCCTGCCCTGCTGTTGTGGAACATGTGCATCCCATAGGAAACCTGTCCAATGGAGAGGGAAACCCTGATGAGTGCAATTGCACTGTGGGATCATTCACCTTGTATGGGGACAGAGCATTGACCCTTCCAAAATTCATATCTTTTTTTTGGAGCTTTCTCGGGAGTGCTTTTTGATGTTTCCCATTAAAATCACTATTGCCCAGCTTGGTTATGTTTTTTTTATATTTTGTTGGGGTCATTTTCAATGTTTCTTTTCACTTTTGTTCCTTGCACATGTATCACACTTATCACTTTTTTGTAGGTTTCCCTGGTTTTGCTGTACATTGCTGACAGAAATGGTTTCTCTGCCCTTTAAATCAGATCTAACGCCGGGTTTCACTGGTGTTAGTTTTGAGCCTCGGATTTCACATCATTAGTGTGCTGGGAGCCTCTCCCCTCCCACTCTCCACCCATTGACCCCTTCTCTCCGCCCCTGCGGAGCCTTCCTCCGTCCTCCGGGAGTCTTTCCCCGCCTTCAGCGCTCATTTGCGCCGCTGCGCTTGTTAACGCGCGCTAAAGTACCTGATCTCCTGATAAAGCGCCAATAACGCGCATTAAGGTGCCTTAACGCGTGGTAACGTCACAGAGCGCACATTAAGAAGGTTTAGTAAACATACCCCTTTGAGTTTGATCCTGTATTCATTTCTGTGTTCTTCTGTTTGCAAGCTTTTGAATTTTGCGAAAGCTGTGTTTTTTGCCTTTATTTGAGCAGCCACTTCTTTGGAAAACCAAATAGGTTTCCTTCTCCTCTTGTTTGTGTTTACCTTTTTTACATATTTGTCTGTTTCCCCTTTTATTGCCACCTTTAGTTTAGCCCATTTCAATTCCACTTCCCTTATCTCCTTCCACTCTATCATCTCCTCCTTTAGGTACTCGGCCATTTTATTGAAGTTGGTGTTTTTGAAGTTTAGGACTTTGAGCTTGCTATGTTTGGCCTGTACCTTGGCTTTTATCTCAAACCACACCGTGTGATGATCGCTGTTGCTCACAGGGGCACTCACGCAGACATTCGACATGCTATCACTGTTGTTGAGCACTAAATCCAGCATTGAGCTTTCCCTGGTTGGCTCCATGACCATTTATCTAAGTAATGCATCTTGGAGAGCATCTACAATTTTTTTGTTTCTTTCCAGATGTGCAGAAAGAGTAATTCAATCCACATCAGGTAGATTAAAGTCACCCAAAATGATCGCTTCCCCCTTTGTGGCTATCTTGGCAATATCTATAATCAAATCGTTATCTATCTCTTCAATTTGAGTCGGAGGTCTGTAGACTACAGCAGTATGGATGACAGTGACATCTCCTCTTTCCAATGCAATCCAGAGCGCTTATTCTTTTCCCCATGTCCCCTGCATTTCAGTAGCTTTAATATTGCTTTTGACATACAAGGCTTCTCCTCCTTCTTTTCCATTTTCTCTGTCTCTTCTGAATAGATTATAGCCAGCTATGGCTGTATCCCAATCATGTGATTCATTAAACCATGTGATGAACATAAATATCTTCTAGGGATATGACATCAAACATGTATACTCTACCAAGAAATTGCCAGCTCTTAAAGCCTTAAAAACCAGAAACAGTATGTTGAAATCAGACCTTTGAATAACTGGAAGCCAGCGAATCATCTTCAAAACTGGTGAGATGTAATTTCATATATGCGTACTTCAGACTAAGGGGTATGTTTACTAAACCGTCTTAATGTGCGCTCTGCGACATTATTGCGTGATAAGGTACCTTATTGTGCAATAATGGCGCTTTACCAGGCGCAGAGGTACCTTAGCACGCAATAACGCGCGCAGCGGTGCAAATGAGCGCTGAGGGTGGAGAAAGGCTCCCTGAGGGCGGAGGAAGGCTCCCCAGGGGCAGAGAGAGAGGGTCAATGGGCAGAGAGTGGGAGGGGAGAGGCTCCCTGCACACTAACGCTGTGAAATCCGAGGCTCAAAACTAACGCCAGTGAAACCCTGGCGTTAGAGCTGATTTAAAGGGAAAAGAAACCATTTCCGTCAGCAATGTACAGCAAAACCAGGGAAACCTACAAAAGTGATAAGTGTGATACATGTGCACGGAACAAAAGGGCAAATAAACAGTGAAAATGACCAGATGAAAATGTAATAAAAACATAACCAAGCTGGACAATAGTGATATTAATGGGAAACAGCAGAAAACACTCCCGAGAAAGCTCCAAAAAAAAAGATATGAATTTTGGAAGGGTCTATGCTCCGTCCCCATACAAGGTGAATGATCCCACAGTGAAATTGCGCTGAGCAGGGTTTTTCCACTCCATTGGACAGCTGGAAAAGGGGACACAGAGGGCTGCAGGCAGCACATGCTGTGGTGCAGCTGGGCCACAGTGCGGACTAGGGTGATGCCTAGCTGGCCCATAGGAATGCTGAAACAGTAGAGCAGCCAGACAGCAACTGATGAGGGCCCAGCATGGGCACGAGTGTGCTTCCCACAGTGTCACAGGGGATAGTACCCAGTAGGGACCCCCGAGGGCACAGAACAGTGGCAGGCGGTGCTGGGGGGAAGCGTGGACACCTATGCAGGCACCCCTACCCCAGAACCCGCACTATAGGCAGCCGCCTACTCACACACTGGATGGCCTGAGACTGCGCTCCACCAGCAGAAGGGCATGTCAGCAGGGTGGCAGAGGAGCACTGGTGGTGGAGGGGGCAGTGGCAGCTGCCCAGAGCAGACCATGGCCTAGCCCTGTGTAGGTGGGTGCCATTCACTGCAACAGACAGGCCCCATCTGATGAACAGTCATGGTATCCCCAGGGAATGTACTGTCTCTGTGGCAACACGGTGGTGCAGTGAACACAGCCAGTGTATTCAGGAGCAGAAGGTCACAGGTTCAAGTCCCAGCTGTGGTTCCTGCCAACTCAGTCCCCATAGTTTACCCACTACTAAAACATGGCAATACAGACAGAGCCTTTATTGCAGATAACAGAAACATGCCCAATATGCCTACGTTTTACCCCACAGACACCATAAACATGCGCATTACCTAGAGCAGAGTCTCCCAAATGCAATCCTGGAGGTCCTAACACCATTCAGGTTCCATGCTGCCTCTAATAAACATGGCTGTGCTGCATTTCTATGTACCGCCCCCTTGGTATGCAGATGTATCTCATGCATATTCATTAGGGACAGCATGAAAACCCGAACAGTGTTTGGCCCACCAGGACTGGAGTTGGGAACCTCTGCCGTAGAGCAGCGGCCAACAGGGGCAGACACACCCTCACCCACAGGCTCCATTACCCAAAGCCTCCTGGAGAGGCAGGATGTTGGGCCCTGCGTGCATCTCCCAATATTAGCACTTGCATACCTTAGCAATGCCGCCCTAAACCTGGGAATACGGTACACAGCTATCAAAAGGTAGCTATGATTACTGGCAGATAACAATTCCTAAGTTAAGCACAATTTGCTGATTGAGCTGCATCATAGCAACCTTTCTGATGTCTGTGGAGTGTGCTTCAGGTCTGGTGTCTAACAGTGTTTACCACCCTGGGGAGTGACCCCAACAGTATTGCGTAACATAGCCATGCCTGCACTGTGCCCAGGACTGGTGCGGTGGTCAGGGCTACCAAACACGTCTATAGTTGCACAATGCTGGCATAGGTTTGGGGAGTGTGTGTCTGTCTATCCAGTGTGTGGTGGCTGCCAACACCTTCCTCAGCCCACACTGCTAGTACTGTTGCCAGTATTGGCCTGCCAATGTGCATAATGAGGAGCAAGGTACTGTGGGTATAGCCTGGACAGGCCTGGCCTGGATGCATCAGCACAGGGCATAGGGCAATGGCACGGACATTGAAGTGCCCGGCCACATCCTGCACCAACAGGGTGGCCACAGCATGTCTTGCTGGGAGGTCACTCTCACCCTGACTGAGCAGTGACCACGGCATGGCTAGGCTCCCCCATAGTGCTCTATTATATTTTTTGTAAGTGAAATATATAGGTTCTCTTCTCTGGGGCCTAATCACTGACTTATCTGCTTGGTGGGTGTGCTCATATCCCAGCTTTGGGTGCACATGTCTCCCCCAGGATCATGCACTGTGGACTAGCTAGAAGACTGTCTGCAGTGATATGTATGTGGCTGGAACACCTTACAGGGTGCAGCGGCTGGTGACTCACTGTGCTTGCTGCGGGAGAATGTCAGATGGTGGTGGTGGTGGCAGCTGGCAGCTGAGCATTTCCAGGCCTACTGTCTTTCTGCCATTGCCTTAGGGATGTGTACAGCTCTGCTTTGGCTGCCCTATAGGGGGTGTCTGTTCCACCACAAGACTGGGGTTGATGCCTGCCTTCTCCTCCTCCTCCTCCTCCTCCCCTCCCTCCCTCCATCCACTGCAGGGAGGTAGAATGTGGATCTGTTGGTGGGGGGAATCCTGTCTCCCACCTGAGCTACAGCGGGTGGGTTGGGTGGTGGTACATAATCTGCTTATGGGTCCAAACACCCCCCTTCACTTCCATCATGTTACCATGGCACCAACACAGAATATGCACAATTCTGGGGACATCATAGCCCATAAGGGCTAGACTTGATTGACAACTACAGATGGACACTAATGCATCCTAGGTGTGTCTGCAGAACTACCTATCACACACACTGGCACTGATAGGCACCTGCAACATAGCCTATTTCAGCCATGGAAGGTGCTGCGGACCTGGTGCTGGCCGCCCCACCTCACCCTCAGGGTGAGCACAATACCCACACAATGTGACGGTCTGTAACTACTCTGTTGCCACTAACACACACCGTCGGCACCCCCTACCAGGCTGAGGTGCTGTGGGGGTGCACTCGGTCAGTTTCCCCTACCATGATGAGGTGCTGTGGGGTCCATACCCCATCGTGTGATCATCTGTAGACTGCTGATTTGCATGTGCTGTGCATCATGGCTACGGGTGGGTTGACCCTATCCTGGTAACCACAGCAGAATGGCTGTGTGGTGACGTGCAGTCCTTCTGTAGCCAGCCAAGGGTTTGTTAGTAGTTGTAGCCCACTGGTTACTTCACTGCTTGTAGAGCCAGAGATCATGGGTTTGAACCCACAGTGGGGTTATTTGATAGGGCTGTCCATGGCATTGTCTATTTTTAATGTACATTAGTGCTGCCAGCAAAAACACCCTCAGAGTACTGTAACCTTGTCCCATAGGGGACATAATGTACTTATTGGGACATTATAGGGTGCCTTGGCGGACAGTGTACTTTATAATGTGCTGTATGGATTCCCTATAGGGTGCCTTATGCGGCACCTTAGGTTACACCACTGTGAGGGTGTGTTTGCTGGCAGCACTAATTAAAATAAACATAAAATGCCTCAAAAACACTACTTAAACATGAAGGGAGATGCCTCAGCCAGCCTTGCTCATTAGGCACACTGGGGGATTGAACTCATGACCCCTGTAGCAGCAGTCAGTGTGCTACCCCACTGTTTCTGGGTTTGCATGTCTGCACGCCTACTTAAGGTTGCCGCGCGTTAACGTGCTTAGCGGCTTCTCACACGATAATGTGCGCAGCGCACGTTATCGTGCGATAATCCCATTTTGCTCCGATAAGACTGAAACGCCCACTCCTTTTATGGCAGCATGCACACTAGCGCCAGGCGCACGTTAAGACTGCCTAGTAAACATACCCCTAAGTGTGCCACTATTTTTTCTACCAATTGCAGTCTTTTTAACAGTTTTAGGCAGGCCAGTACATTCAGAGAATTACATTAATCCTAATGAGATGTAATTACTGCATGGATCATGGCATGTACAAAAGATCTTTATTGTCCAAGCATGCTGCACAGGCGGAATAAGCAAGCTTTAAGCATTTTATTATGTGTCTGCCCAGTTAAATACTGTATAAGTCCAAAAGCAGAATTTTAATTTCTCTTTTGGTTCTAGTATCTCACCATGCATTCAACAGTTAATTAAATATAGTGAAAATATGAAAAGCGAGTATGATTCAGATTGGAGTCCACATGAAATTATTTCAGGTCTTATTTATTTCTTCCACTTGGTATGATTCAGGAAATCCTTTAGTAAATTGGATGAATGAGACTCGCTAGAAACAAAAGAACAGCACATCTCTGCATGCCCTTTGTTTCCTCTTCAATTGCATTATCCTCTCTGGAATACTGGTAACCAGCATATTCCTATAGGGACAAGGTGCTGTTATTCAGCTAATGTAGCAACAGTACTGTAACGCAGGACCAGAAGTGCTAATTGCATTATCTCCCCTAAACATTTTCCTAGCTTGCGATTCCAGGGAAATCTGACTCCACATAAAGTTTCTTAATGTGCCTTTGAAAGACTGTGTATTTTTACCCAGCTGTAAAGGAAATACTGCATACATCGTGGAACAAGAAACAGAACAGTTTTTGTGTAGAAGCACTGGGCTTTTTAAACCATCTTGAGGAAATACGCTAGAGCACTGCTGAGCATCCCATAGGGAAGTTTACATCTTACAAGTATACTCAGAAGAAACAAATGTTAAGGACGGGATGGTGTTTCACTTTCAATTTGTTGTTGCTTCACTGTAGATGAAGCTGCAAGGCAAGGGAGTCTTTCTGTATGCAAAGCGGCTGTTAGAGAATGTGAGTTCATGGTACAGTCTTTGGATTTTTTGTACAATCAAGCTTAGGGAAGGAGGGATTGGGTATGGTGCAAGGGGTAGGGGAGGTGTTGCCAAGTGGTGCAGTACTGAGGGAGTTTCAAGGTCCAGGGCCAGCACAGGGAGATGAAAGGGGGGCAGACCTCGACATTCATGCCTAGGAGCAGCTTAAATGCCGACATCTAGATTTCTTCTTAGGGTCATGGATTCTCTTTGTGAGGTGGGCAATGCACATCTCTATTTTGGCCCTTCCCAATTCACTCCCTCTCCCTGCCCCCAAGGGATTTACACATGGTAAGCATCCCCACATTAAAAAGCCCCTGTATGGCAATCTGCATGTGTAAATGCTCTTTTTTAGACTTGGGGATGCTTCTAAAAGAACCTCCTTAGTGTTGTTTCAAGTAGAACGTCGGCTCTCCTTCCTGGAACTTTAAGTGTATTCCTGTTGCTCCTGTTTGGGCCTGGAACTTTCACTCAGGGCCAGCGTAACCATTAGGTGAGCTAGGTGGCCATCTAGATCACCAATGGTCCAGGCGTAGTCCATTGCCACCGATGCCATCCCTCTCTGGGATCTGAAACAACGGCAATGGCCTCAAGCAGCCCCACAGCACCAACTTCCTATTTGCATAGGGATGGAAGCGGCTTCCATCCTCATGCAAAAAAAGGTTGATCCTGTCTCCTTCCTTGGCTGTAGAAAAGATAGTTCATAGCCAACATGGAGTGTAGGAGTGGCCTAGTGGTTGCGGCAAGTTACTTCAGGCCAGAAGGTCACAGGTTCAAATCCCACTAGAGTACAGCAATCTTGGGCTGGAAGGACTGGAGTTTCTAGTCCCACAGGTGCTCCTTGTGGCCTTGGGCAAGCCACTTAACTCTCCATAGCCCATGTTCCCTGTAAAATAGTTATCTCCAAGTTATAATGCCCTGTTCAATGTAAACCATACTGATACAGAATAGCACAGTATATAAGAGAATGCAAATAAAAACATAGAAAAAAGAATGGCAAAACAGATGAATACAGATTTTGTAGCACTGAAATGAAAACAGTCATTGATCTCTTTACTGGGTGTGGTGTCCTGATGTCGGAAGGCCTGTAGACAGAGAGACATGATAAGGTAGCACATCTCACCCACCAAAAACTGTGTAAACATTGTAATATTGCTATCCAGAAAAATACTGGGATCATGACTCAGACAGAATTGTAGAGAACAAAGATGTTGTTATCATTTGAGGCATTTCTATTCCCTATAGAAAAGCTCAAAGCAAACAAACCAGACACTGTGGTAAAGGAGAAAGGCATTCCCAAAATCACTTTCAGTATCAAGTAGTCTAATGGATAGAACAGTGCGCTAAGAACCAGGGAAGTCATTGCTCAAATCTAACAGTTTCCCCAAAAGACACAGGTTCCACAATGCTTGTATTGGGGCAAGCAGTAGATTTCCTGGGTCCCCTTTTATAATGGTTTATGGACCTTTCCTTCGGGAACTTGTCCAAACCTTTTTTAAACCTGGCTACACTAATAGCTTTTACTACATCCTGCAATAACGAATTCCAGAGGTTGATTACACGTTGAGTGAAAAAATATTTTCTCTTATTAGTCTTAAATAGGTTACACTGTAGCTTCATTGCATGTCCCCCTAGTCTTTCTATATTTTGATGGCATAAACGATCTACATTTACCTATTCCACTCCATTCATTAATTTATAGATCTCTATCATATTTCCCCTCAGCCGCCTCTTTTCCAGGTTGAAGAGCCCTAACCTTTTAAGCCTCTCTTCATAAGGGTATCCTTCCATCCCCTTTACCATTTTGGTGGCTCTTCTCTGTACCTTTTCTAATAATGCTATATTTATTTATTTATTTAGACAGATTTGTATACCACCTTATCCTTCAATCAAGGTGGTCACGTCACATCACAGTTGGAGGGTTACATTTAACATTAGGGTGCTTATAAATATTTAGACAGTACAATTACTTAACGACATTTAGGCAGTACAATTGACTGCCTAAGGGATATGTTTACTAAAACCCCGGTAATGTGCGGGCCGCGCTAGTGTGCGGGTGCCATATAAGGAGTGGGCGTTTCTTTCTGAAAAAGAAAAAACGGGATTTAAATATGCGCTAAGGTGCACGGCGCCCATGTGCGCTCTGCACATTAGCGCATGAGAAAGCTGCGCAGGAGGCATAAGTGGCGCGCTGATGTGCACACAGAAAAGCAGAGCCACAGCACAATGGTTAACACACTGACCAATGGTGCAGGGATCAGGGGTTCAATCCCCCACAGTACCCAATGAAGACAGCTGGCAGAGGCATTACTTTAGGAGCCAGTTTAATATTGGGCAGCATAAGGCGGTGCGCTGATGGGCATAAGGCAGTGCGCTATTGCTTTAGGAGGCATTTTAATATTGGACGGCATAAGGTGGCGCGCTGATGTGCAAGCATAGGAACAGAACCACAGCACAATAGTTAAGACACTGACCAATGGTACAGGGATCAGGGGTTCAATCCCCCACAGTGCCCAATGAACAAGGCTGGCTGAGGCATTACGTATTATGGGGAAGATTGCTTTAGGAGGCATTTTATTTTTATTTTAATTATCACTACTAGCAAACGCACTCTCAAAGCGTATTAACATAAGGCGCCCCATAAGGCACATTTTAAAGTGCACTGTCCGCCAAGGCACCCTAGAATGTTGCTTATAGGGCGCTTTATAGGGTGCCGTATGAGGTACCGCAAGGTCAGAGTACTGTTTTTGATGGCAGCACTGTGCAGTTTAAGGAATGAAAAGCATAAGTAGGTGCGCTGACATGCAAGGAGGAGCAGCAGTGGAGCACAATGGTTAAGGCACTGACTGCTGATACAGGGGTCATGAGTTTGCTCCCCAGTGTGCCTAATACGTAAGGCTGGCTGAGGCATCAGCTTTGCAATGTATGTTTTGTTTCCTGCAGCACTTTATTTTTATTTTATTAATTGCTGCCAGCAAACACGCCCTCACGTGCCGTAATTGAAGGTGCCGTATAAGGCACCCTATAAGGCACTCCATAGGGCACATTATAAAGTGCACTGTCCGCCACGGCACCCTAAAATGTCCCCTAAAGGGCACCCTATAAGTTGCATCACCGGATAATGTATAGTGCACCTTACATGGACGGGAACCATACGGTGCCCTATAGGGCGCCCTATAAAGCGCCCTCAGAGGCACCTTATGGGTACAGTACGCTGAGGGTGTTTTTGCTGGCAGCAAAAATGTACATTAAAAAGAGATAATGCTTTGGGCAGCTCTATCAAATAACCCCACTGTGGGTTTGAACCCATGACCTCTGGTTTCATAGGCAGTGAAGTAACCATTTGGCTACAGCTCTATAGCTACTAAGCAAGCCCCAGGCTGGCTGCAGAGAGCCTGCATGTCACCACACAGACAGTCTGTTGTGGTCACCAGGATAGGGTTAGCACACCTGTACCCATGATGCACTGCACATGCAAATCAGCTGTCCACAGATGAACACAAGATGGGATATGCACCCCCACAACACCTCGGCCTTGTAAGGGGTACAGACCGTGTGTTTTACTGGCACAGAGTAGCTACACACCGTCACATTGTGCGGGTACTGTGCTCACCCTGATGGTGCGGTGAGGCGCCCAGCACCAGGTCCACAGCACCTTCCATAGCAGAAATAGGCTATTATGCAGATCAAAAGCAGTGTTAATGTGTGAGATAGGTAGTTTCTGCAGAACCACCTTGGATATATCTGTCTGTCTCAGTCAGGTGTAGCCCCTATGGACCTCTAGGAGGATTAGGCACCACCACCCTCCTCCTCCAGGGCTGAGGGTGGCAAACAGGGTCCCACATGAACAAATCCACATTCTACCTCCCTGCAATGGTGGCAGTAGAGGGGACCATCAACCCCAGTCCTGCTGTGGAAAAGACACCCTTTAGGTCAGTCAATGCAGCTCTGTACATATCCATAACACAATAGCAGACAGACATTAGGCCTGTATATGCTAAGCTGCACCCCACCACTATCTGATATTCTCCTGCAGCAAGCCTTCAGCCACTGCACCCTGCAAGACACTCCATCAAGACACATACCCACTGCAAACAGTCTGTTAGTTAGTCCATGTTCCTGGTGGAAATGCATGCACCAAGAACTGGGATGGCAGTACACACAACAAGCAGATAAGTCATTGACTAGCCCCCAAAAGGAAACCCATAAATATCACATGACAAAAATACTATATAGCACTATGGGGGTGCCTAGCCATGCTGTCATCACTGCACAGTCAGGGTGAGAGTGATCTCCCAGCAGGACATACTGAGGTCACCCTGTCTGTGTAGGTGGTGGCCGGGTACTAAAATGGCCCAGCCAGTCCCCTATGCCCTGTGCAGATGCACCCTGGCCAGGCCACCCTGTCTGGCCTATACCCATGGTACCTTGCTCCTCATTATGCACATTGGCAGGCCAATACTGGCAACAGTGCTGGCAGTGTGGGCTGTAGAAGGTGTTTGCAGCCACCACACACTGGATAGACAAACACACACTCCCACACCTAGGCCAGCATTGTGCTACTATAGAGGAGTCTATCAGCCCTGGCCACCACACCAGTCCTGGGCACAGTACAGGCATGGATATGGTACGCAATACTGTTGGGGGTCACTCCCCAGGGTGGTAAACACTGTCAGAGACCAGACCTGAAGCACACACCGCAGACATCCAAAAGATTGTTATGATGGAGCTCAATCAGCAAACTGTGCTTAATATAGAAATCGCTATCTGGCAGTAATCATAACGAACGTTTGATAGCTGTGTACCGTATACCCAGGTGTAGGGTGGCATTGCTAAGGTATGAAAGTGCTAGTATTGGGGGCTGCACGCAGGGCCCAATGTCCTGCCTCTCCAGGAGGCATTGGCTAATGGGGCCTGTGGGTGTGGGTGTGGGTGTGGGTGTGTCTGCCCTTGTTGGCTGCTGCTTTACGACAGAGGTTCCCAACTCCAGTCCTGGTGTACCAAACACTGTTCGGGTTTTCATGCTGTCCCTCATGAATATGCATGAGCTACATCTGCATACCATGGGGGTGGTGCATAGATATGCGGCACAGGCATCTTTATTAGAGGCAGCATGGAACCTGAATGGTGTTTGGCCCTCCAGGACTGCATTTGGGAGACTCTGCTCTAGGTAATGCACATTTCTATGATGTTTGTGCTGTGTGGGGTAAAATATAGGTGTTTGACCCATGCTTATGTTTTCAGCAATAAAGGTTCAGTCTTTACTACCATGTTTTCTTCATAGGTAAAATAAAGGGACTGGGTTGGCAGGAGCCCCAGCTGGGATTTGAACCTGTGACCTTCTGGTCCTAAAGCCACTGGCTGTGTCCGTTGCACCACTGTCTTAGCACAACAGCAATGCATTCCCTGGGGAGTCCATGGCTGTTTGTCAAACAGGGCCTGTCTGTTGGAGTGCACTGCACCCAGGTGAAGGGGGCTAGGCCACCGTTTGCTGTGGGCATCAGCCACTGCCCCCTCCACCAACGGTACCCCTCCGCCACCATGCTGACATGGTCTTATATTGGTGACAGCATCACAGCTGAATGATATGTGGCCCTCCAGGACTGCATTGAGGGGACTGTGGTCTAGGTAATGCGCATGTTTCTGGTGTCTGTGCTCTGTAGGGTAAAATAGAGGTGTTTGGACCATGCTTATGTTCTCTGCAAAAAAGGTTGGTCTTTACTATCACGGTATAGTGGTGGGTAAAATATGGGGATTGGGTTTGTAGGGGCCCCAGCTGGGACTTGAGCTGCTGACCTTTGGCTCTTGAACACACTGTCTGTGTTCACTGCACCACACTGTGGCCACAGAGACAGTGCATTCCTTGAAGATAGGAAACCTGGCCAAGGAAATCAGAAACCCTGCTCTGCACAATTTCACTGTGGGCTCATTCACCTTGTATGGAGACAAAAGGGCAAATAAACATTAGAAATGGCCTCGAAAAAAAGGGAAATAAAACATAACCAAGCTGGGCAACAGTGATATCAATGGGCAACAGTAAAAAACACTCCTAGGACAGCTCCAAAAAAAATGATTTTTGGAAGGGTCTACGGAGCGTAGACCCTTCCAAAAATCATTTCCTTTTTTTTTGGAGCTTTCCTGGGAGTGTTTGTTATTGTTGCCCATTGATATCACTGTTGCCCAGCTGGATTATAATTTTTTAGAATTTTGGTGTGGTCATTTTCTATTTTTATTTGCTATTTTGTTATGTGCACATGTATCACACTGCTCACGTTTTGTAGGTTTCCCTGGTTTTGCTGTACATTGCTGACAGAAATGGTTTCTCTTCCCTTTAAATCGGCTCTACCGCGAGGTTTTCACTCGCGGTATTTTTTTAGTTGAATTTCAGCCCCGCTACTGTGCGGGGAGCCTCTCCCCTCCCACTCTCCACCCATTGACCCCGTCCCTCCGCCCCTCGGGAGCCTTCCTCCGCCCTCAGAATGCCTTTCCACGCCTCTATTGCACATCAGCGCGCCGCGCACTTGTGCGGGCCCGTTAGTGCAGCGTGCACGTGTGCGGGGCACAAAAACACACTAGTGCGCCCTGCACAATTGCGTGGTTTAGTAAACATACCCCTAAATGTTGTTAAGTAATTGTACTGTCTAAATATATCCTTTTTAAGATACGGTGACCAGAATTGCACACAATATTCAAGGTGCAGTTGCACCACAGAATGACGCAGAGGCATTATAATATCCTTAATTTTATTCTCCACTCCTTTCTTTATGATTCCTAGCATTCTATTTGCTTTCTTGGCTGCTGTTGCACACTGGGCGCAGGGTTTCAACATATTATCCATGAAGACAAATCTTTTTCCTGGGTGGTGGTTCCTAATGTGAAACCTTGCATAACAAAATTTGGTTATGTCAGTGGATATTAAAAACACAACAAAATGAATTAAAAATTGGTTTAAAAAAAGGGGGAATGGAGCAGCGCAACAATCTCAACCAGTGACATTGTAATTAGAGACAGAAAACACATGAGGGCAAATAGGGAAAAGATGAGTGGATCCAGGCCTCTCCCACAGTGCTTTTTTAATCAGTGGGCCGGGGTACACTGGTGTGCCTTGGTAGGGAAAGCCAGATATGTGACTAGGTATGGGCTCAAGAGTCGCATACCCCATCTCAGGTGGACAGTACCCATCAAAATTAACTGCTTTCTACGCCTGCTCCTGCCAGAGCACAAACGAGGAAAAGGGAAGAGCTGGTCTGCTCCTTAATCTACTCTTCCACCCCCCCCCCCCGTCCTGTCATTCCAGGACATCAGGAGAGGAGATGACGAACTCACACTCCAGATCAGTATACAGTATAGCCTTTACTCTCCTGCTCCAGTTCTCTCTTCTAGTTTAGATGTAGGAAAACAATTTTTATTTTCAGGTTTGTGATTATACTGTATGAGTTAGTAGCTTCTTTTTTTTTTCCATGCATGTATTCCCATCTCCCTCTTCATCCGCATGCATACTGCTCGCTTGGATTTCTGCACCCAAAATGCATGACTGCTTCTTTTGAATTGAACTTTAACTAACAAGCTTTTGACAATTCCTCAGGCTTTCTTAGCTCACTCTACATTTTGTCTTGGTTTTTTTTTCTCAAAACCCAAACTTTTCTGCTAACTTCTCTACAATATTACTTACAGAAATATCAAACACAACCAGCCCAGTAACTGATACCCGAAGTGCTCCATGGCTAATCTCTCTATTCTGTGTAAACTCCTTATATAGTACCTCCTCATGTCCATCACTCAACCCACTTCCCATCCAGGGTCCGCTCCAAGATTGCTGAGTTTATTTATGAGCTTCCTTTACTGAACAGTGTCAGAAGCTTTATTGAAACCCAAGACATTCACATCCAGTGCTCTCCTCTAATGGCTTTGGCACCAAAACAAAAAATTGATAATGCCAAGTGCATTTTTTTTAAAATCTCGATCCAGTAAAAATCATGCTGGATTGCTGAATCCACAAATTTGAACGTATTCCAAACATTTGACTTTTGGCCCATCTCTTATGATGATGTTTTCCTGGACTAAACAGCTGATGCAGCAACCACTGTAGCCAGTAGGCCTACCTGAACACAACTTGCTTTAAGCTACTACTGAAAAAGTGTGTGCTAAATCCAACATCCCTACTACAAAAGAGAAGATCCTCAAATAGCAACCAACAGAATCAGAGAGCAGGCAAATGTGGTAGAAAGATTCAGAAGTTGTCTCAGTTATAATAGGCACCATCAGATTTATTAAAAACATAAGTAACTGTAAAATGTACTTTGATGCTGTTTTTGGAGGTGCAGGGCTAGGCTCTGGAGCATATTAGCAAGGAAGAAAGTGGGGTTTTGATACTTCAGTCAGGGGGGAGCACTTTGGCTGTTGGAAATGTTAGTGCCCCTGGACCATATAGAAAGGAACAAGAAGAACAGGGCCCTAGTGACCAAAGAAACCTGGATTGGAATCATACTGGCACTCCTTGTACCCTTGGGCAAGTCATTTAACTCTCCATTGCCTCAAGTGCAAACTTAATTGTGAGCCCTCCTGGGATAGGGAATAACTAATGTATCTGACTGCGGATCTGTTTGTGGAACGATTCCTTGAGCTGTTGTCTTGACTTGTTTTTCCGTAGGAAGTTGAAGACTTTTTTGTACCAACAGGCCTTTGAGTCTGTATCCTTTTGATCTGTTTTGTATAATACTGTATGTTGTTTTTATTTTTGTTATTTTTATTGTGTATGTTTGATGTTTCACTTTGAACTTTGTGACTATAAGGCATAGAAATGTTGTAAATAAATAAATTGTAATTTGTCTTAAACAACTAATGGAAAGGAGAGAGCTAAATACTAAATAAAGTAGGGAGTAGTCTGTGAGCTCTTCCAATGTCTAGCAGGACTCTGAAGCTCTTGGCCTCAACAAACAGGACCGAGGCCACAACAGTGAATGTCATGGGCTCGGTACTGGTGGGATGAAGACCAAGGCGGCGCTGTGAGAGCCATAATGGCAAGGCAGCCATTGCCCAGAGCAAGCAGCTAAGGGGCTGTATGGGGCCAAGAGAAGCAGCAGCCTGTGGAGGAAAGAGGAACTGTGAGCATCTCCAGACTTCCATGCAGATACTAGGTTGGCGGTGACATTGCATGAACATGTGAGGCTGCATCAACATACAGCAGTAGTAACGTGGGGGCCAGACTATTTGGCCACCGTCTCAACACTTTGAGTAGGTGCTGCTGTACTACTGCTATATTGCAGCATCTTCCCTCCCTGTCTGGCTGGAAGTTCTAAAAATCACTTCTTCCTGCAGTGCGCCAGATCCTTCTGCTACTTGTTCTATGAACCACATGCTGCTCTCTCCGTGTGGGAACATGGTTCAAAATCCTGCAATATGAATGACATGGCAGAAGAGCAAATAATAAGGAGCCAACATGCCACGGGAGGTAGGGATGATTTTACAGGCACCAGCTCAGACAGAGTTGTGGAAACTAAGGAAGAAGACAGGCCCAAAATTGGAATGGGGCTGAGGGAAAATAGGGGGGCAGAGCGGCAGAAGCATACAAGATTCCAGGTGGAGATATGGGGTTCAAGGCACTGGGCAGCAGATTCAGGACATGGACCCCATTTGCCCATAGTTAATGACACCCCAGGAATAATGTCATTTTGAGTGATGTACCAGCCCATCCTTAAGAGTGGAGGCATGTCACAGGTCACACAGGGACAAAAGGAACGGACATGTTCAAAGGGTTAGGGAGGCAGCAAAAAGCTGTTGAATAAACTAAGGGGCAGCCATGGGATCTGCCATCACATCCCTCTGAGGGGCTGAAGTGCTCATTTCCACCCTTGAGAAGATTGGAAGAGTCTCAGGAGGGCATTATCTGTTCTACGTGGTGTGGAAGTCAGGTATTCCAAGACTCTGGAATATATTATTCTGTCTAGACATCAGCCAAGGCACTGTTTTCTAAAGGCCCAAAAGGCATTTACATGGTTTGCAGACCTACAAACTGTGTAAATGTCGCTAAAAGTGATATTCAGCAGCACTAATATGGTTAGTGCCACTAAATATCCTCGAGTGCTACCGCTAAACGCTCTGATGCTAAGCGGTTAGCAATGGGACACAGCAGAGGCGGCACCCATCTCAAACTGGGCAGTGTCATTATCAAGCTGCTGCCAGGTTAGTGATACGTGACGAAAGTGAGGCACAGGAAAACCTGGCCTAACTTTCACCACAATAGCTAATTAGATAGCTACTTAATATTGATGCTACCCAGTTAGCCTCGCGGCAATGTGGCAAACACATAAATTCAATGCCAGGGCCGGATATGGCCCTTTTATTGAATATCCGGGTTTAACTTTCAGTGCCGGCAGCTAGCCACATTAGTAGTGCTAGCAACCAGGGCTGAATGGCCATGTGGAGAAGAGGAATCGGGAGTTTCCAAGATGGAATCTAAGGAGAAGGCAGCCTTGGGAAAGCTCTAGAAAATACCCACATTCCTGTAGTTTTCCAAAGAGGTTTATGGAATTTATAGTCTAATGTTGAAATGCATTATCTTTACAGATTTGGGCTGTGAAAGCTTACAGGACTGTTGCCTTTGATTTTTTTTTTTTTTGTATCTTTTGTATTTTTTTGATAGATTTTGGACATCAGCAAAAATACCTTCAAGTCTGAAATGAACAATCAGAGTGTGGAGTTTTCTTTGAGTAGGAATAAACACATTTAATTCATTAACATTCCTAAATATATTTTACACAAGCAAAATCAATTTAACATTTGACAGCTTATGAATTAATGCATATATTAAAAGTTCTAACATGCATTAAAATATTTCTATTAAAAAGAATGTGTGAAACAAACCGAAAAAAGTCTGAAAATTAGGAGACTTTAAAATTCAAAAACAAATCAAAATTGTTTTGCTTATTCATATCCCTATCATTCAGAGATAAGAGTGAGAGAGCCTTTAGGGTCCTACAGGTATTACTATCATTCAGAGATAGAGCGAGAGAGCTTCTAGGGTCCCACAGGTATTACTATCATTCAGAGACAGAGCGAGAGAGCCTCTAGGGTCCCACGGGTATTACTATCATTCAGAGACAGAGCAAGACAGCCTCTAGGGTCCCACGGGTATTACTATCGTTCAGAGACAGAGCGAGAGAGCCTCTAGGGTCCCACGGGTATTACTATCATTCAGAGACAGAGCAAGAGAGCCTCTAGGGTCCCACAGGTATTACTATCGTTCAGAGACAGAGTAAGAGAGCCTCTAGGATCCCACTGGTATTACTATCGTTCAGAGATAGAGCGAGAGAGCCTCTAGGGTCCCAAAGGTATTACTATCGTTCAGAGACAGAGTAAGAGAGCCTCTAGGGTCCCACGGGTATTATTATTATTTTTTTTTTTTTATTTGATTTTGATGAAAACTTACACCAAATTAACAAAGGAAAATCTCAGTACAAAATACAATAAGAAAATAACATGGATGAGAATAAACATGATAAAGTCCACATTATGGAGCATGGGCAGAGTTTACCAAGAAAGAAAAACATAAACAATTAGAAAACAAAGCCCTAAGGCCTACAATATCGGAAAATGTCTATCTATGAACCAGAATTATCCCCCGCAACTGTGCCTGAATGATCAAGAACAAATTTCTCTAACTGACTTACATCCATAAAAGCATATGTGGCTTCCTTATAATTGATAATACACTTACATGGAAAACGTAAGAAAAAGGTTGCTCCAATTGCCAAAACTTTAGGTTTCAATGCTAGAAATTGCCTCCTCCGGAGCTGAGTCTCGCGAGAAACATCAGGGAATATGTTAATGGTCTGACCACAGAACATGGCAGACTTCACTTTAAAAAAAGCACAGAGAATGCGCTGCTTAGCTTCGAGAGAGGCAAATGTGACCAGTAGAGTAGAACGAGAAGGGATATTATCCGTGGAGTCCTCTAGAAAAGCTGTTAAATTATCTATAGTGGGAACAATTTCATCAAGGGCTCCCTCAATGGGACTAACCTTTTTAACACTTGAAAAAAGATAATAAGTTTGCGATATTGCAATAGAGTCAGGTATCTTTAATATTTCTTTGAAATATTTCTCAAGCAGAATTCTAGGAGAAAGCAAAGGAGTCTGGGGGAAATTCAAAAATCTAAGATTACAAGAACGTGACATATTCTCTAAAGACTCCAACCGGGAATATACTATCAGGGAATCCTTAACCCTAGCTGCATGAGCCACCACTAACGATGGGACCTGAGAACTAATTTTAGCAACTGTCTTATCAAGTAAACTAACCCTCACATCTAACTGTTGAAAGGAAACAACAGCCTCCTGAGAGAATAGACAGAGAGCATTTAAAGTAGAAGACATTTTTTTATCAATAACCAACAAAGCAGACCAGATATCTTTTAAGGTAATCTCACCACCGAGGGGTTCTGGCGAAATTTCAGAAATACTAAGGGAAACAGCTTGAACAGGCTTAGGAAAAACAATAGGTTCCATTATACTTGCTTTTTCCGGAGACTCCACGGAAAGCCCAGACAATTGCAAAGGCACAGGCAGTGGGGGAGGGGGTCTTCCGCTAGAATTAAGGGAGACCCCATCTGGAGAGGACTGCGCTACTGGAACTGGCAGAAAATGCCTATCCAATGGACCACTCGGCTTGTCCGCAGTAGCAGACTCAGACACCTTAGAAGCACCCTTCCCCTTCCGTTTGCCCATATTTAAACAAGAAATATCACAATACAAGAACATAAAGAACAAGAGAAAGGCCAACAGGCGCCGCTGTGTCGCCGAAGGGGCGCCAAAGGGGCATGTCCGCCCCTTTGACCACGCCCCTTCGAGCCACGCCCCGCGGACACGCTCCGCGGTCGAAAGATACAATCCAATATATACTTAATCCAAGGGCCCAAAGAAGCAAGGGTGTCCCGGGGCCGCCTGCCCGATCCTCCGGCTCCCTCCAGCCACGGCAATCCAGGAGCTGCTGGTCTGCTCCGTATCCTCCGGCGCTTCTCTCTCTGCCTGTCTCAATGCAAACTGCAGAGGAAGTTCTTTTAAAGGGGAACAAGTCCCCGCCGGATGCAAGGGTGTCCCTGGGCCGCCTGCCCGATCCTCCGGCTCCCTCCAGCCACGGCAATCCAGGAGCTGCTGGTCTGCTCCGTATCCTCCGGCGCTTCTCTCTCTGCCCGTCTCCATCCCACGGGTATTATTATCGTTCCGAGATAGAGCGAGAGAGCTTCTAGGGTCCCACGGGTATTACTATCATTCAGAGACAGAGCGCGAGAGCCTCTAGGGTCCCACGGGTATTACTATCGTTCAGGGATAGAGCAAGAGAGCCTCTAGGGTCCCACAGGTATTGCTGTGCCTCAGCCAGTGGTCTAAATACTGCAGCTGTTAGTTTTCACTCTGTAGCCTCTGAAGGTGGAGTCTAACCTTTACAGGGTTTGCCCTAAAAAAGGGATTTATATGTTTAAAATGTCATAACAGTGAGGCTGATCAACTAGGAGCAGCTTTCAAAAACTCTGCCATCTTCCCAAGAGTTAAACTGGAGGATAATAACCATTCTCTATACAACTTTCCTAATAGTGCTGCTTCATTGCTGATCTAATGGAAAATGGTGAGACAAAGGGATTTGGCACTTGCTTCTTTTCTTCCACATACATGAACATTGCCTCAGGAGGAAAGTATTTTAAGATGGTTTATCTTCCCAAGTGTTCTATAGTGCTGATTTACACCTCCTTGCAAGAACTGCTCCAGATATTCCTGAAAAGGGAGTATTGTTTTCTAAACCTGTGGTGCATATTACAGGACATCTGACATTACAAATTAATAAAGCAATTATAGTCACACAGCAGATTGCAAATTAACATACTATTTCTCACTGTAACATTTCTATACTGTGATCAGAATGCTGAATCCAAGAATGTAGGACATTGAGAAGTTAATCAGTAGCATACCAAGGGCAGGGCAGTGGGTGCTGACCAGGGTTGGGATGCTGAAATCTTGAGCCTGCACATGCAGCAAACTTACAAAACTCCTTCTCTAGCTTCCTATGCTGCCTCTGCGCTGGGCCTGGCAGCTGTTCCCTTGTGGGCCAAAGTCTCACGGTATCGTAAGACTTTGGCCTGGGAGGGAACAGCCGCCGGGTCTGGCGCAGAAGCAGCACAGCAAGCCAGCAAAGGAGTTTAGTAGATTTGCCATGCACATGGGCCCAGACTTTCAGCACCCCCCTCCTGTGGGGGGGGGGGGGGGAGGTTACAAGAGGGGTGTCCACTCCGGGTAACACCACTAGGGTTAATTTTAAAAGGCTTTTTCTATGTATAAAGCCTATTTTATATGCTGAAACGGGAATACATACATACAAAGAGTAATTTTATAAAATCATGCCTAGTTAATGGCCATTTTGGCACACATCTATCACACTTATTTTATACAGTGAAGTATATGCATATAAAATTATGACATAAGTGGTTGGATACACACAGCAAATCTAGGCAGTTTACAAAACACATACATAATCAAAAAATGCAATCTATTGTGCATTGCCATTACATAAAACATAACACAAAATAAAAAACAACACAGGACAAATAATATACTTAACCATTAAGACCATCAGTCTACTAAGTGTGTCTGTTTAAAGAGATAGGTCTTTAATCTCTTCCTAAAAGTCGCCAAGTCCGACACCGTGTGCAACTGACCAGGTAAAGAGTTGCAGTACTCTGGAGCACTTACAGAAAACATACGGGCAAGGAACATTAGAGAATGTGTCCTATGATGAGATGGAACCTCCACTAAACATGCCGACTGGGACCTTAAGACATGAGACGGTCTATAAGGCTTCTGAAAAGATGCCACAAAAACTGGTATCAAATGATGTAAAGCTTTATACACCAACAGAATCATTTTATAAGTAGCACGCCATTTAACTGAAAGTCAGTGTAGTTCACGCAAAACTGGCATGTATTCATATCTGCCCACTCCCTTAATCACCGTAGCAGCTGCATTTTGAATAGCTTGTAACATCCAAATGAAAGATAAAGATAAAGATAATTAGGCAATCCACAATATAAGCTGTTACAATAATCAACCTGATTAAGAACCAATGCCTGAACCACTGCCCTTAAATTGTCTTCTGATGGCACGTGTCTTTATGCACCTCCTTATAAAATTACCTCCCTGGAGTGTAGTTTGGATGGAGCAGAAGTGGTGTTGCAAATTTAGGATGTATTATATAAAATGTATAAACATACGCACACATCGATAGTAACTTTGGAGCAGATATTGATGTGTGCATCGGTATTTGCACATTTTTGGGGCTGGATCTGGGAGACTATTTTAAAAAGGAAGATAGGTGTCTATATTGCCTTGATAAAATAAGCTTAAAATTGACTCCTTTTTTGATTTCTCACATAAGCATCCTGTAATAAAATCAAATTAAATAATCAGACTTCAAAGCAAAAACGTTGAGGGCACACTGGACTTCCTCACCCTTGTTTTTTAAGCACTGTCAAGTTAATGCTGATTCTTGGTGACCCAGCAGCCCCTGGGATTTCTTGGCAAGGTATGACTGGAAGTACAGTAGATTACCAGGCCTTTTCTTCCTAGGTGAATGGAGAGTAAAGGGACTTGCCCAAGGTCACAAAGAGTGCCAGAGGGGATCAAATGCTGATCTTTTGGGTTTTAGACCGTTGCTCTAACCACTATTCTACTGCTCATAAGAACATAAATTATGCCATAATGGGTCAGACCAAGGTCCATCAAGCCCAGTATCCTGTTTCCAACAGTGGCCAATCCAGATCACAAGTACCTAGCAATTTCCCAAAAAGACACACAGGTTCCAAAATGCTTGTATTGTCCATTAGCAGATATAATTTTGTTGTCTCTCTGTTAAACATCTTACCACGCTGTAAATACATCACCCCTCCTTCTTCCTATCACCGCTGTAATAAAATCTGTGAGTCACTTGAGTCTTATTTATGTTGACAAGCAATTTAAAAATAATAAATGATGCTGAAGATAATGGATTCTAGCAATATCATCTTTTCTCCTGCAACCACACAACTGTATCTATTATAACAATAAACTATGGTGCACAACCCTGTTTCTCAAAATGATTCTACATACTGCTAAACCTCCCAGTCATTTCCATTTCACTTAAAATTAATTTATATCAGGATATTAAGCACTTTCTGCAAAAAGATCACTTAAAGGTGCCAAGGACAAGTAATTATGTCTTACCTGAACTCAGCATGTGCCATGTATCATAATTTTGAAAGCAATTAAAAAGAAAAAAGAAGATTTCATTTTTCTGTACTATTTTTCAACTATTTTACAGCAATTGCATATCACAAAAGTGCTTTAGACTCCTCTTTAATCCCTAGCTGGCAATATACTGCTGTAGGTGCCGCTGGATTCCGTGTGTTGCTCACAATACGCTTCCAACCTTGGCGATCAGTGGCAACATTTCTGGCCTCATTGATGGTCAGTCACTGGTTTCTTAGGTCTTCCTCGATGTGTTTGACCCACATTTTTTTTTGTGCTGCTCGTTGAACCCTCCAGTGGTCGCTCTCGCCAGAGGAGTTTGTATGGCAGCCGACTGGTGTTCATTCTGCAAATGTGGCCAAACCAGCACAGTCTGTGTTTTTGGATTTGTTCTTCAACTGAGGATTGATAGTCGCACCTTGTCTGAATTGTCTCGTTTTTATGGCAATCATGAAGAGGGACACCCAAAATCTGTCTCAGGCATTGCATTTGAAAGACTTTGAGTTTGTTCAAGCAGGTTTGAGCAGAGTCCATGTTTCCAATCTGTACAGGAGAACTGGCAAGATCAGTGTTCAGAAGAGGTGAATTTTGGTATTGGTGGAGATATTGGCCTTGTTCCAGAGGCACCATTTGAGTGAGGCAAATGCTACTGCTGCCTGGCCAATCCTGCTGAGGACTTCAGTGGTGGATGCCACCTTCATCTCCTGTACTAGCGATCCCAGGTATTTGAATTCTTGGACCTGCTCAATTTGAATTCCATCGAGGTGAACAATGGCCTGTGATCCATCCATGGTCATAACTTTGGTCTTGTCCACACTGATTCTTAGGCTGTAAGATTGGGCAAAGTAGGCGATATGGAAAAGGATGTCAGTGGTCTCTGCATCCATGACAGCAAATATAGCACTGTTGTCTGCAAACATCAAGTTGGTCAGGAAGTTGTTCACACTGTACTGGACCCTGCATCTGTCCTTGAATGTTTTCCTCATTATTGTGTGAATCACAATATTGAAAAATAGGGGTGAGGCAACATCTCCCCAGCGAACTCCAGTTTGGATAGGAAATTCCTTGGATAGCTCATTTCGGATCCGCACACTGCTGTTTGAGCCATTGTATGATGCTCGGAGAAGTTGGAAGATTTTCAGTAGCACATGTTCGTTCTTTTGTGCCCTCCAGAAGATGGGCCAGTGAGTGCCGTCAAATATGGATTTGAAGTCAATGAAGACTTCAAATCCTGATCTTTTCCTCCCCCAGTTGACGAATGATGACTATTTGATTGGTGCAGCCCCAGTATGGCCTAAATCCTGCTTGCTCTTCTCGGCTGGTCAGTTCACAATGTTCCTGCAGCCTTGATTGTATGATCTTCATGAACACCTTCCCAATGATTGACAAGAGGCTAACGCCTTTCTTTAGGATTGGCACGATGATGGCTTTCTTCCATGCTGATGGAACTCATTCCATGCACCAGATTAGTGTTAGAAGGATGTGAAGCTGTTGCAGCAGGATGTCTCCCCCAGCTTTGATCATTTCAGCAGTGACTTGGTCCACTCTGCGCATCTTTCCATTCTTCAATGATATTATTGTACACTTCACTTCATCGACTGTTGGCTCACCATCGTGGAATGAATTCTATGGCAAGTTGATGGGTGGTGGCTCTGGTGGTAGTCCCTGGGGCGGATCATGGATGTATAGCTGTTGGAAGAATTCTTTACACCATTGCAGACGTACACCACGGGAGTTCACAAAGGTGCTGTCTGCTTTCTTGATGTTGTCATTGGTCGACTTGGTTTTGCCACTCAGTCTCCTAAGGGCCTGATACAGAGTCCGGTACTCTTCCCTGGATACTGCTTCTTCCAGTTTGACTGCAACACCATTCCAGTAGGCTTCTCATTCTGCCTTCATCTTCTGTCTGAACTCTTTGTTCAGTCGCCCATATTGCTCAAAGCCAACATGTTTGATTTGTTTCCGTTTATCCACAAGATCCAGGCACTCGTCCAAAATCCATGACTGTGTCCAACAAGAGAAGGGTGGGCACAGAGGGGTGAATCAATATTCAGTAAAATGTCTAGAGAATACTTTGAAATTTTTAATCTAGACATTTCAAATTATTCCTATATTCAGAGGCATTATACTTGTGAAGGCGCATTTTAGAAAAGCTATTTAGGAGGAGACAGAGATGTGCAAAGCAAAATGTGAACTTCAATGGCAATTTGAGGAAGAGTAGTAGCTCTCTATGTCAAAAACAATATTAAAGTCATTGAAATGCAGGGTAGGTAGGAGAAAAGAAGAAGCACTGTGGATTATGTTGGAAAGAGGAAATGGCACTATCATCCATACTGGTGTAGTCTACAGACCTCCATCTCAGAAGAAATGGAGAGAGATTTGATCAATGATATTGAAAAAGTTGCTATGAAGGGAGAAATGACTTTAATCTACCAGATGAGGATTGGAGTATTCCTTCTGCAAATCTGGAAAGAAGTAAAAAGATTGTGGATGCAATCCAAGGAGCATTGTTTAGACAAATGGAGATAGAACCCACCAGGGAAAGTTCAACACTGGATCTAGTACTCACCAATGGAGATAGCATGTCTAATGTCTGGGTAGGTGCCCATGTAAGCAGCAGGGATCATCATACAGTGTGGTTTGATGTAAAAGCCAAGGCAAAGTCCATTCACAGCAAACTCAACACTGACTTCAGTGAAATGGGAAATTATCTGAAGGAGGAATTAACAGGGTGGGAGGATATAAGGTAAGTGGAAGGGCAGTGGACTAAACTGAAAGAGGTAATAAAAGGGGCAACTGATATATATGTAAGGAAAGTAAATAAACACAAGAGGAAAAGGAAACCTATATGGTTCTCCAAAGATGTAGCTACACTAAGGATCCTGCCTCTCTGCACTACTCTTCAACATCTACATGCAACCCCTCTGTCCAATCATACAATCATACAACATCAACTACCACATCAATGCTGATGACATCATACTATATGCACCAATCAACCTAACCAAACCCTCCTACTACGACTTACAACAATGCTTCACAGACATCTCCAAATGGCTAACCATGAACTATTTATCACTAAACTTCAAGAAAACTGAATCCTTATTCAGCACAAAGAAAGACACATTTATCCCACCAACATCCATCACCCTCAACTACAATGAAATCCAAGACCATCATGAAGTAAAATATCTGGGAGTCAGCACCAGTACCTCTCCCTGAGATCCCAAGTAACAAACACCGCAAAGGCGATATACTACAAAATCTGAACTCTACAGCATCTCTGACCCTCTACTTGCCCCATCCGACTTCCACTCTGCCCTACAAGCTCTGATCATGCCGCATGTTGACTACTGCAACTCCATCTACTACGGACTATCTCACTCGACGCTCCTCCCTCTTCAAACCACCTTCCATATGACAGCCTGAATCATCCAAGGAGCCTCCAGATACGATCACATCACCCCCATCCTCAAACGCCTGCACTGGCTTCCCCTATAAACCAGAATACAATACAAAATCCTATTTATGATTTTCAAACCTCTCAATAATCTGTCATCCCCCCACCTTCAAATCCTTATTTGACCACCCCAAACAAAAAAGTCCCTCAGACACACCACTAGAGACACTCTAGCCACCCCCCAAGTTAAAACTAAAAGCACTCAACAGACTTGTGCGAGATCTTTTGAGTTCTATGCCCCCACAATCTGGAATTCCCTCATCAACACAAAAACGAACACTAAAAACCTACTCACGTTCCGCAAGCTCCTCAAAACCCACCTGTTCACCCTGCACTTTGACCCCACCCACTAACCCTTCCCAGTCTCCAACCTACCCCCCCCCCCCCAACTAAGAATGCTTTGTAAATAGTTCTATGGCAACATGCCCGTTAAATATAATGTATAAAGTTACTGTTCTCTATAGTATCGTTTAATCTGTTTAAACTCCAAGTTCTATGTCCCTTTAAAGGATGTGTTTAATAGATCCTCAGAGATGAAGAGGTTCTGAAGGATTGGAGGACTAATGTAATACCTCTTCACAAAAGTGGTAATAGGGAAGAGATGACAAACTATAGGCCAGTAAGCCTTACCTCAGTAGTGGGAAAAATAATGGAGGTGCTACTAAAAGAAAGAATAGTGGACTTTCTAGAAACCAATGGGTTGCATGATTCAAGGCAATATGGTTTTACCAATCATGCCAACAAATTTTGATTGAGGTTTTTGACTGGGTGACCAGAGAACTAGATCAAGGGCATGTAATGGAAGTGATCTACCTAGATTTCAGCAAAGCCTTTGATACTCATAGAAGGCTTATCAATAAACTGAGCAGCCTAGGGATGGGCCCCAAGGTGGTAAACTGAATTAGAAATTGGTTGACTGACAGATGATAGAAGGTGGTTGTAAATGGAATTCACTCAAAAGAAAGGAAGGTGAGTAGTGGAGTGCCCCAGGGATCAGTCCTAGGACCACTACTGTTCAATGCATTTGTGAGTGATATTTGCTGAAGGACTGAAGAGAAACATGTATCTTTTTGCTGATGACATGAAGATTTGCAACAGAGTGAACTATACTGAGGGAGTGGATAAAAACATGAGAAAAGATCTACAGAAATTGGAAGAATGGCAGTTAAGGTTTATTGCAAAGAAGTGTTTAGTCATGCACTTGGGATGCAGAAATCCAAAGGAATTGTATGTAATAGGGAGTGAGAGGCTGGTGTGCACAGACCAGGAGAAGGACCTTGGAGTGATAGTGTCTGAGGATCTCAAGGTGGCGAAACAATGTGACAAGGTGGCAGCCAAAGCCAGAAGAATACAGGATTGCATATAGAGAAGAATAACCAGCAGAAATGTGGTGATATTTTTTCTATATTATATTTTAAATTAAGTATTTAAAAACAATACGTTTTGCTATTTTGACAAAAAAAGCATGTAGAATTTTGCATAATTCAGACCTTTAGAAATAGAATTTGGAATTTTTTTTTGAGAATTCCAGCAGGAGTAGAGGGTATTAATGAACAAACAAACCATTTTCAAAGAAGCTGAAAAACTAGAAGACATAAAATAAAGCTGCAAGGAGGTAAACTTAAAACCAATGTCAGGAAATACCTTTTCACTAAAAGGGTGGTGTATATTTGGAACGCCCTCTCAATGGAGCTGGTAGGGTTAAAATACTGATGGAATTCAAAATGTATTTATTTATACTGCTTTATCATATGAGTCAAAGCAGTTTATATTGAAACTTAAACTTGATAATGTACATTAAACAGGGACATTGATAACTTGAATTTTTATGTTCATGTTTATTTATTTATTTTCTGAAGCAATGGAGGGTTAAGTGATTTGATCAAGGCCACAAGGAGTGATAGTGGGAATCAAACCCTGGTCTCTTAGTTCCCAAGCCAGTACCTGAATTTAACTTCCTTAACTGCCTAGCTGCTACCCACTATAGGTGGTATATCAAGTAAAATCAAGTAAATAAACTAATGATTAGGCTACTCTTCCATCCCATTTCACAAAATGGCATGGGACAGACACAGAGGATCACTACATAGCAAAAATCAAAACAAACTTTAATATCTTTTCTATTTCAACAAATAGAGAGGGTGACCTGCATAGAGTGGTGGGTACAACCCTAAACAAAGGCATAGAGGGGGTGATCTGCACAGAGCAGCAGGTACAATCACTCCGGCCATCTTATTGGGTAGACTTGATTGACCATATTAGTCTTTATGTGCCATCATACACTATGGGGGAGATTCCGACCCACATTTAGCAGGGATAGACATCCGATCCAGACATCCAGACCGCTAAATGCCCTGCTGACAGAGCTCCCAGCACGTATAGGCAGCCTGTGCAGGGAGCTCTGTTCATGGGCAGGAGGGGGCAGTCCAGAGATGGGATGAGGGCAAGCTGTGGATGGGAGCATGACCCCGGATGTACAGGGCCGATTCCGAGGTCGGCCCTGTATGTCCAGAGTCAGCCATTTGCACGGGGGACTTATTGCACTTTGGAGGTGGAATAAGTCCCCCTGGATGGAGGATGATGGACAGCCTGGGTCCAGAAACAAAGGTGAGGGGATGCAGGGGGATCTCTGTGGCCCGATGCTGGCCACTCTGGGCCCGATTAGGGATTGGTCTGTGGGGAAAGAAGAACCTGATGGTCCACTGGTGATTGTGGCTCCATGCAGGAGCCGTGGTGGCATGGTAACAGGATCCCATGCCACCACCGCTCAATGCAGGAGCCTGGCTGGGCTAGCCGGGGAGTTGCTGAACATCCAGATGGCCAGAATCAGAGCACGGCCTGCACGTCCAGGACAGTATACCCGATTCTGATCCCATGGGCATGTCTCGCCCCCGCAGGATCAGAATCGGGTGTCTTGGAGCACTTCCCGATTCTGACCACCCGGACAGGCAGGGGACACATACAATGGAATAGGCCTCCATGTTTCTATGTTATATAATTTTAGAAGAGATGCTGCGCACATGCATGGGCCTACTAAAAATTGGTACATCCCCATCCCTAAATACACATCTTCAAAAACACCATGCAGCAGGGAGTTGCATGTAAGCACAACAGAAAATAGGCCTACGTGCATGTGCATAGTTCCCATAGAGAGCAACGGCTGCAGCGATGTGCATCTGTGTACCAAAATAAAGGTACACGTGCATGGAGGTTTTCTTGGAGGAGGGCAATCATGGTGCCATCCCAAGAACAATATTTGAATGAAGCTGTGATGTAATTATCCATTGTCCAATTCTATCAGTGTATGCATGATTACCCTATATTGAAGCTTCAGAATGAGATTGAAGATCTGATTCATTCTGCTGCTGGAATACAGATAGCAAAGGAATGTGGATTTTTGGTGGAGAAACATCCTAAAATCCTTATTATATACTTTTTATGTAAAATCCATAAGGATATGAACAATCCACTGGATAATCCAAGAATATCAACTAGGGGCTCGATGTTGTTAAGTGCCGTTGAATCAGAGTCGACTCATAGTGACCCTCTGAATAGCTATCCTAAACTGTATTCGGTCTTCAGATAGGCAATTCATTGTTGATAGAGTGGCATCCATAGCTACTGTTATTGCATCAATCCATCTCATTGCTGACCTTCCTCTTTTGCGCTGACCTTCAACCTTGCCAAGCATAATGTCTTTCTCTAATGATCTCTCTCTTTGCATAATGTGTTCAAAGTATGAAAGTCAAAGTCTTGTCATCTGAGCTTCTAAAGAAAGCTTAGGTTTAATCTCCTCTAGTACTGACTGGTTTGTTCTTCTAGCAGTCCATGGTATACGCAGTATTCGCCGCCAACACCATAATTCAAAGGCATCAATTTTCTTCTTGTCTATCTTTTTCACTGTCCAACTTTCACATCCATATGACATTATTGAAAATACCATGGCTTGGACAAGTCAAATCTTTGTATGGAGAGAGACATCTCTGCTCATGAGAATCTTGTCTAGGTCCTTCATAGCTATTCTGCCAAGAGCAATGCATCGTTGGATTTCTTGACTGCTTGTTGTTTCTTTACTGTTATTGATCCAAGCAGATTAAAGTTGTCCACTATTTCAATTTCTTCTCCATCAATGACAAACTTATTGATTTTACCAGTTATCAGGATCTTTGTCTTCTTTACGTTAAGGTGCAGGCCCATTTTAAGACTATATTCCTTGATTGTGAGAGGCAAATATTTCAGATCGTCTTCACTTTCAGCAAGTATTGTAGTATCATCAGCGTATCGAAGGTTGTTGATGAGTCTTCCACCAATCTTCACAGCTCAGATGTCTTCATACAGTCCTTCTCTGATGATTTGTTCTGCATATTTATTTATTTATTTATTTAGACAGTTTTGTATACTGCCTTATCCTTCAATCAAAGCGGTCACAACACAATTGGGGGATACATTTAACACGCAGGGATATGAGACACATACACTAATACTTACAGGGAACATGGGCAATGGAGGGTTAAGTGGCTTGCCCAAGACCACAAGGAGCATCTGTGGGACTAGAAACCCCAGTCCTTCCGGCCCAAGGTTGCTGTCCTCTAGTGGGATTTGAACCTCCGACCTTCCGGCCTGAAGTACCTTGCCCCAACCACTAGGCTACTCCTCCTCCCATATAAATTAAAGAGTAGAGAGAAAGTATGCAACTTTGTCATACACATTTGCTGATTTAGTGCAATTTGCTGACCTCTTTCTTTGTCCAAGGGTTAATGAATTCATTTGTACAAGACGCTTATCGCTTCCTTAAGATTTTGGATGACTTTTCATTTGAATCTGCAGATTTCGTTTTAGTCACATTGGATGTAATATCCCTTTTTTCACAAGTTCTGCAAGATGAAGCATTAAATTTAAAGCGAGCAATTTTACCTCACTGAGAAGATCCTATCCATACTCCTGTTTCTTTTTTGCTGAACTTGGCATATTTGGTTTTGAAAAGGAATTATTCCTTGTTAAATTCAGAATTTTTTGAATAGATTTATGCGATGGCAATGGGAGCCACTTTAGCCCCCTCAGTTGCTACATTGTATATGACAGCTTTTGAGGAGCATTCATTATACCCATCAAGATTTTCTGAGAAAATAAAATTGTGGAAAAGGTTTTTGGATGATATGTTTTCTATTTGGATTGGAAATGTGGAAGAATTGATGGAGTTTGCCTTATGGATTAACTCCTTCAGACTGAATTTACAGTTTACTATAAAATATGATCATCTGCAATGTGAATTTTTAGATGTTTTGGTAAAAAGAATAGATCTACCTTTATTATGACTGTATATCGGACGACAGTAGAAAGGAACAATTATCTTAGATTTCACAGCTGTCATCCATATAGGCTTAAAGCAAGCCTCCCTGTAAGTCAATTCTTATGGATTAGATGGATTGGCTCCTCATTATTAGATTTTAAACATGAAGCAAATTATTTGATCGCATTAAAGAAAGAGTTATCTAGAACAAGTATTATCTAAGGCATTTAGAAGAGCAAGATTCGCAGAAATATTTGCTTTAATATTAGGTTTATGAGAAAGAAGATCTGCTGGTCTGTATCCTATTGTACCATACTCAAATTTACCACTTAAATTAGCTTTAGTCATATATGCAGGACAGGCCCTAGAGTTGGTTCAAAGTGTTGGTGCCTTAGGCAAACCTCAAGTTTTACACCCGCTCTCTGTCAAAATCTATTATTTAGCTTTAAATGGCCTACTTTTTCTGCCCTCTGTAAGTTGCTGCCCTAGGCAACTGCCTAGTTTGCCTAGTGGTTGGTACGGCCCTGCATATATGCTCATTGGCATGTTCTTGCTTTATACAATATCATCCATGAGTATCCTGTATTGGCATATCGTAGAGATAAAAATATTTGTGAATATTTATCTGGATCTAAATATCTAGCCAAATTTTGTGCAGGATCAGTCAGTATACATCATGTGGTCATTGTAATTTGGTGTGAATCTACTCCTGAAGGATCGGAATGAATTAAACCTGGTGATGGAAGAATCATCAAATCATATCACTCTACTGATTGTAATTCCAGTTTTGTGATATATATAATAGTATGCCCCAACCCTTTGGTATATGTTGGAATGACTAAGCATAAGCTTAGATTGCAGCTAAAGGAGCACAAGTCTAGGACTGCTACCTTGAATGAAGCCGCCCCATTGGTCCAACATTGGGTACAAAAGGGACATACCATCACTCATTTGAAGTGGCGAATGACTGATCAGGTTGTGGCTGACTGGCATGGTGATGATTAAGAATGTTGGTTGAATTACATAGTTTGGATTTATAAATGATTTACTGTTGCACTTCAGGATGTTAATTTAGAAAATGAATGGCAATCACTTATTTGAATACTGATGATGTAATGATTCAAGTGATACACTGCAGATGCAGACACCATTTTTTTCCTTCAGGATGATTGTAGTGCATGAAGAACTTACCGGTAAAGGAGTAGTAAACTAGACCTGACAGGAGATTGATGATCACTATCCTGAAGCAAAAAGACAACTGCTTTTGAATCTTTCAAAACATGGTACCACATCAGGATTATTTGTAATGCCACCTTTTTGGAACTGGATGTTGCATGTTGGAAAAAAGTTGGAGAATCTTTAAATCACAATGATATCTGAATGACCTTGCTGTGTATATTTATTATAAGTTTCAAACAATAAGGGGGTCATTTTAAGTCACTTGAACACGATTTGAACATCTGAAAACATGCACGTGCACATCCAAATCATGGAGATATCCCTGAAGCGATTTTAGAAATGGAAGTTTTAGACATCTCTGCTGCGGAGACATCTTAATAGGTAAGGAGTGTGCTAGAAGCATGTCTAGGGTGGAGCTATGAACATAGACATCCTGCATCAATTTTAGAACCCTGCCTTCAAACTGAGACCTGCTCTGGGCACATGTAGGCATTGAAATTGCTTCTTTTGGCACTAAAACCTCTGGAGTATGTCAAGAACTTGGTACTACACTATCCTCGGTAGCCTTCACAATGACAGTGCTATGTTGCACATGTTTGGGAAACGTGGTTTGGGTTTAAACCATCGCTGCATGTCTCGTAGGTGAGCACAGTATTAAATACAGTACTCTACAGGGGACATCTGTGTAGGTGAGCACGGTATTAAATACAGTACTCTACAGGGGGCATCTGTGTAGGTGACCACGGTATTAAATACAGTACTCTACAGGGGGCATCTGTGTAGGTGAGCACGGTATTAAATACAGTACTCTACAGGGGACATCTGTGTAGGTGACCATGGTATTAAATACAGTACTCTACAGGGGGCATCTGTGTAGGTGAGCACGGTATTAAATACAGTACTCTACAGGGGACATCTGTGTAGGTGAGCACGGTATTAAATACAGTACTATACAGGGGGCATCTGTGTAGGTGAGCACGCTATTAAACACAGTACAGGGGACATCTGTGTAGGTGAGCACGGTATTAAATACAGTACTCTACAGGGGACTTCTGTGTAGGTGAGCACGTATTAAATACAGTACTCTACAGGGGACATCTGTGTAGGTGAGCACGGTATTAAATACAGTACTCTACAGGGGACATCTGTGTAGGTGAGCACGGTATTAAATACAGTACTCTACAGGGGGCATCTGTGTAGGTGACCACGGTATTAAATACAGTACTCTACAGGGGGCATCTGTGTAGGTGAGCACGGTATTAAATACAGTACTCTACAGGGGACATCTGTGTAGGTGACCATGGTATTAAATACAGTACTCTACAGGGGGCATCTGTGTAGGTGAGCACGGTATTAAATACAGTACTCTACAGGGGACTTCTGTGTAGGTGAGCACGGTATTAAATACAGTACTCTACAGGGGACTTCTGTGTAGGTGAGCACGGTATTAAATACAGTACTCTACACTTGACATCTGTGTAGGTGAGCACGGTATTAAATACAGTACTCTACAGGGGACATCTGTGTAGGTGAGCACGGTATTAAATACAGTACTCTACACTTGACATCTGTGTAGGTGACCTTGCAGATGTCCGTATTGTGCATATCTACATTCATGAAATTTTGCCTGAACTTAGACATTCTTACAAGTTTTAGGGATGTTCAGACTTGGACATCCCAGTTTGCACTTGGATATCCTTTGTAAAATGTGCTTTCATGTGACTGGATTACTTTATTATTTTTATTCAAATCCTATGATGATAACAAAGTGCACTATTTTTGAAAAAATCCACAAATCTTCTGTTTATTTGATGGTCTGCCTTTAATGAATACATATTCAATTTTTATATGCAGTAGGGATTGTAATTTAATAAAATACATTTTCCCTATATTTTGGATAGTCTGTGTATGGTTGATTAATTTTTTTATTTGACATTTATCATATGTTCAAAAATTTAGTATCTCTTATAGCTTTTCTTCTGGACTAGGTTACTTGTTTTCTTCATTTTTTATTGGAACACTCTCTATGATGTGGATTTGATGTATTTGTTTTTGCTTATGTTTTTTTTATTCTATTGATGTTTTTCTTCATTTTCCTTTTTATTTCCTTTTCTATAATAGAAATGCTTTAATAAAAAAAAATTAGCATCGTCTATATGAGATGCAACATAAATAAAAACATTCATGGTTTCCCAACACATAGCTTTTCTTCTAGGTATCCATAATAGGCAGACGTGCTCACTGGATACAAGTTGCTGTCACATGGATTATCTACTTCAAGGCCCAAGGCATGCTCTTTTTAGTTTTAGACACTGCAACCAACATAATGATATTCTAAAATAAGACTTTACTGAATAAAATTCTTTAAACACATGGAGCCCACTCCTAGAAGGGGCATGTCCGGGCCGTCTGGATGGCCCCATACAGGACGGGCCCATTAGGACTCAATTCTGCACTACAAGAGCAAGATGGCCCCATGGGTGCAGGATCGGGTCCTGGGAGACAGTCCTGTGTGCCCCTGCATCGCTGCAGGGATGTCCCCCCTGCAACTCAATCTGCCCCCTGCTTTGGACCACCCCGTTTCCCTGCCGCCCAACCCTGATGGGGGCAGCCGGGACCTGGATCGAGTGGCAGTGACTCCCCCTGCTCTCTGCCTTCTACGCTGAGGGGGCTGGCCAGCCTATCCAGGGAGGTGAGGGCGGATAGCACGGCTGCATGTCCCAGCAGGACGTGCAACCCTCCTATTCGCCTTACAGAATTGGGGCCTTAGTAGCAACAGTTTCCAAAGCAATGGTACAGCATATAAATACAGAAAGAGGAAAAAGGGGTTATATCCTTTCTTCCAGACCCTTAGGGTATCATTTTTGAAGCTATCTTCATTATTTGGATGTCTGAAACCAGGCATTCAGGCGTGCAAATCACAGAGAAATCCCCGTACCCACTTTAGAAAGCTGAATCTATGGACATCCTCCGTGTGAGCACGTCCAAGTAGCATGGAGGCATGATAGAGGTATGACTTGGGTGGTGTAACAGAGATGCTCATCACAGTGTGATTTCAGAACAGCACGAGCATATCTGGCCCTTGCTGTTGACACGTTCATGCCTATACTGTACCTGCTCCTGATCATGAATAAGACGCAAAAAGTGCTTGTTTCATGGCAGCAACACTTGTAGCGGTGAGACATGCTCTCATCTCCATAGTTAATTTTTCCAGGCCAAAGAAATCTGCAAATTTATAGTACAACCTTATTCCTGGCCCTCTGTTGCACGTTTGTTTGTCTGAAATGGCTGGCCAGGATGTGCATATACTGTAACATAGATGCTCCCCTTCTGAAAATACCCAGCTGGCACATCCAAGTACCCATTTCGGCAGTTGTGCAATTCAGGAACATCCACACTTCTGAAATGGCCTACAATTGTGCATGAAACCAGCCTTGCTATCTGCACAGGTCTGTCACCAGACTTGGTTACTGGGATGTTCATCTTCCGGGGTGGAGACGGAGTGATTTCACAAGGTACTTATACATGCCTCCCTTCACTGCTGCCATACCCCCGGATTTTTGGGCATGGCACTCTGGACATTCCAGATTTCTTCTATACAGCCCTTCCAAAATCCCACTTCATGTATTCACTCCTAGACCTCAAGAGCTACCAAGGAGTTAGTTTTCAGGATATCCCTAATAAATATGCATGAGAGAAATATGAATACAATGGAAGAAGTAGGCATACAAATCTCTCTCAAGCATATTCATTAGGGACATCCTCAAAACCTGACTCTTTGATTGCCCTTGAGGATTGGGTGTGAATACCACTGTACTAGACATTTCCAAGACACCTTCCTTCTTTTCCTTTGGACTTTGGGCTCCCTTTGAACCTTCTATATAATCTCTGACTCTCAAGGACCCATCTTTGTACACGATACACCAAAGTTTCAATCACTCCTCTACAAATCCTTTTCTTTCACTCCTCATGAACTCCCATGGACTCTTGGATTAAATACCAGTTGGGTGCTCTCCTTTACCTCTCTTCAACATACATCAAACCCCTCAGAATAATGAGCCTCTGCATAGGCAGCAGAATGGAGTGGACCACAGGGCCCATGCCCCCACCAATATTTTGCCCAATAAAGCACCAACAATCAGAGATTTTGGGGGCAGGGCTGGAGTTTGGTTTGTTGGGCCATTCCATCCAAAAAGATGTTCTGCTGCCCCTGAGCCTCTGGACTTTATTTCAGAATTGCTCACATGCAAACTCCTCTGCATGCCTCACAGGATACTAGAGAGAGACAAAAGTAGGCTGCCTCCCTCTCCACTTCCACAGACACTAGGGGTATGTCTACTAAAGTTCATTAGCTGCTACCATGGGGGCTAATGCAGGATTAATGCTCCGCAGTAGCAGCCAACCCCCCAAAAAACTTAGATATCACAGGCAATTTCCTGCGGTATCTGAGTTTCACATGGAGCAGCTCCCTTGAGGGGAGATCAGGGCTGACTGGGGTGGGCAGCAGGGGTGGCCATAGTTGGAAGCCACCACACAAAAAAGATTTCACATGGAGGTTGCCAAAATCGGGCCCCAATGACAGCAGCAGATAACGCCACCGCAAGAGTCGGCATTATCTGCCAGGAGGCTCGATAATGTGAGCTCATACCTGAAGATGATCAGGCCTTCCCCCCTCCACAATATTTTGCTGTCACAGTGCTGCGATCTGCAGCATCGATGATATTAAAAATAACTGTGGTGGCCCTTCCACAGCAGCAATCCCCCTGGACAGCACCTGATCCCCATCAGGAGCCATCCTGGGGCGATCAGTGCAACCCCCAATTTAAAAGCTATCCTGGCTAGCCAATCAGACTAGGCCCCTTCTCTCCCACTTATCCACAATTGCAATGTGGGGGGCCCCATGGCCCCCCACCCTCTTTCTCCTACTCCCACTTCCCCTTATGAAAAAGAGAATCCCAGCTAGCCAGCCAGCAAGGGTAGGCCCGCGGCCTTCCTGACCCCCTCCCCCACCCCCCCCCAGGCACCTCCTGCACATACCTGCAAATCCCTGGTGGCTATTAGAAGAACAGGGAAGGAGAGATCCTATATGCTACTGTCCTATCTAGCAACCCAATCAAAATGGCTGCTGTCATAAAGTGCTGCCCTCTAGCCTCTCTCTAGGGGGTAGCAACTTGAGATCACGGCTATCTTTATTTGGGCCTATGAGAAGAGCAGGAGAGAAGAGCTTCTGCCCTTCTCATAGGCCCAAACTACGATAGCCCCTAGAGAGAGACTAGAGGGCAGGACCTCATGACAGTGGTCATTTTGATCGGGCCAAAAGATGGAGCAGGAACATATAGAATCACTCCTGCCCTGTACTACTAGCCACCAGGGATTTGGAGGAATGTGCATGGGGGGTTCCAGGCAGGTTAGGGAGGCCAAGGGCCCCCCTTGCTGGCTGGCTAGCCAGAATCCTCTTTTTTGTAAGGGGAGGTGATGGAAGGGTGGGGAAGCCTTGAGGCCCCTACTCTTGAGATAGTGTGTCAGGGGGAGGGAGGGGTTCTAGTATGACTGAGACATTTTTTTACATTGGGGGTTGCACCAATCCCCCAGGGGAGCTCCTGATGGGGACCAGGAGCTGTCCAGGGATATAGGTGCTGAAGTGAAGCACATATATTTATTTTTTAATTGTCGGTTCTGCGGATTGCAGCACCAAAAATATGGGGGGGGGGCAGATCCGATCATGGCAACTGTGGGGGCATGGCAGTGATTGGGGCACAGAGCTGCTGACAGCTCTGTGTACCTGATCATTTCCATCTCTTCCCATGGACTTACCACAGAGACCCACAGTATCTTCTTCAGCAGGCACTGTGGGACTTTTCGCGATATCTGCCGAGGCAGGTAATGTGGGGTCTCCGCAGAAAATCCAAATCTCCGTGGTATCTGAAGGACCTCCCCTGGGAACGCCTTTATATACCATGGAGGTTTTTGCCTTATGGCGCATTTTTGGTTGCTAACACACTGTAGTGGCGGAATGCCACCAAACCAATTACACCAGGAGTCTTTATCAAGGTTCAAGCCAGTTTATTGTGCACAAGGCAGTCTAAAAAGTGACAGAGCCCCGCTATAGCGGAAACATGTTCATTTTATACAGTTAAACATTTTGATACATGAAAACATTCTATTGGTCTCATGCTAATTTCTACAAACTTTCTATTGGTCTGACATTTCCCTGAATTTGACCAATCAGGATCTATGCCCTTTGCTCTGCTTTCTCCAGCTAGCTGAACAATGGCTTGGTTCAAACCTGGTTACTTTCCTTCATCAAGGTCATATCTAGTTCCTAAAATGTGTAAGTAACAATTCTAGAGTAACGATTTAACATACAGGCATTGTATTCACTTTGTGCAAACTTTGCTATAGCAGCATTTCATTCTAAAACAGCATTTAATTCTGTCTTTTAATTTTATGTCTCAGCACTACTGAAATCCAGGCTTGGTTCTTAGGCCTGTCATTTTTCAGGTTCAGGCTTATGGCCTAGTCTATAGGTCTTGGCTACCACATTCTCCCCTTTGATTATTCTCACCCAGAATGTTAAGATGGGTGAGAAATAAATCACTTATACTTGAGTTGTTGCCATGTTATGTGGTATAGGCCGATACTGTCTCATAGCTAGAAGCTTAGCTGTTGTCTTTCTTTCTACAATATTCTCAATGATTGCAGATATATTGCGTAGGCAGAGGGGTAAAATGCATGGAAGTATTAAACATGTTATTACTACTAGTGCTGCAATTACCAACATAATAATTTCTCTCCCTAGTCCCACATTTCTGATTATAGTTTCTGTTTATGGCATCGCAAGCATCAAAGTATAGAGCTGCAGGTTTTGTAGGGTCTTCAAGTTGTTGAGTAGCATTTAAGAGAGCTCCATCTTCATCATTCCATCGTATTATCAGCACATAGTAGGATGGATTCTGTCATGGGTGAAAACAAGTTCTGCTCTTTCCTTTTGTGCAAATGTTCAGTTCCGTGCCATTATATATGCATTGACTCACTATACCTGTACAAGTATAGTAGGTATGATAAAGCAAAGTCTGTGTAATCTTTTCTCCAGTACGAGTAGTAGTTATGCATGCAGCACAAGGTGGCAAGGCAAAAGTCAGTTCAAAGCATCTCAAGGCTGCTATCAAGATGAAACAGTAGAGAATCATGATGAAAAGTCTCTGAAGAATTAGTACAAGTCTTTGAAAAACCAGTGCAACTGTTGATAATTCTTGACCACGAAGTCTTCTTCTTCTTTACTGTACGTTGACCTGTTTTGCTCTCAGTAGCATGCAACAGGTGTAGCGTTGATTGTAGATCCTCAAGCTTCCGCTGTACATGACCTTACCAATTTCATTGGTAGGTGTGTAGAGCTGTAGATTCCAACGTATTTCAATAGACACAGTCCTTTTAGTTTGCACTGTCCTTGATCAAAATGGCACAAAGATTTTCAAATAATATAGTCCATAATACAGTCTCTTTCTGTTGATGATAATCTCTTCAGAATAAACAAATAGTCTCTTGGGATTCAGGAATTCTATATTAGCACAGTCTCTTTTTTTTTTTTAATTTCCTGAATTTTTCAATTTGCTTGTCTTCGCAAAGTTAGCCGCAATGGAACTTCTGGATCATGTTCTGATGTCCACTGGTCTGGCTCTGGAGCTGCTGCTGATTTCACTCTGCTGTGATGAATCCAGGGTTCGAGTTCTGCAACTTTAACTGCTGTTGGGGTTAACAAGATGACAACATAAGGTCCTTTCCAATGCGATGCCAACGGTGTCTTTCTCCACTCTTTGATTCACACCGAGATTCCAGGCTTGAGAGGATGCAGCGGTTCAGTCAAGTTGATGGGTAGCTGATCTCGTATCCACGTATGAAGACTCTGCAAAACAGAACTTAAAACCAATAGTTCTTGTCTAGTAATTTCAGATACTATCTGCTTCATATCCCCTTTGATCCCTTTGACAATAGGTGAAGGTCTATCATACAAAATCTCATAGGGAGAAAGTCCTAATGACTTAGTAGGTGCTGAGCATATCCTTAAAAGAGCTATTGGAAGTACCTGTGGCCATTTTAAATGTGTTTCCTGACAAAGTTTGGACAATTGAGATTTCAGAGTTCTATTCATACGCTCTACTTTCCCTGAACTTTGAGGTCTGTATGCTGTGTGTAACTTCCATTGTATCTGTAGAGCTTTAGCTAACTGTTGAGTTACTTGGGATATAAATGAGGGCCCATTGTCTGACCCTATGACTAATGGTATTCCAAATCTTGGAACAATTTCACGAAGTAGGACTTTAGTGACCTCTCTGGCTTTCTCAGTCCTGGTGGGAAAAGCTTCTACCCACCCAGAGTAGGTACACACTAGAACAAGCAAGTAACAATATCCATTTGCTTTTGGCATTTCAGTAAAGTCTACTTGGAAATTACTCATGGGAGTAACTCCTGTTGATTGAATTCTTATTGGTAGATTAGGACCTTGCTTGGCATTGTTCTTGGCACATGTTTTACATTGACAAGCTTCTGAAGCTGTCAAAGGTCCCAACAAAGAAATATAAAAATGAGGTTTCAAAGCTTTTGTCATTGCAGTTTTTCCATAATGTGTTGCTTGATGAAATGCTTGAACAAAGGCTAAACTTAATGCTTCAGGAATCACTATTTGTCCAGGAGGTTGATTCCCCTCCTGTGGTGGAAGTTCTATCCATCCATTTCTGAGTACTCCCCCTTCTTGTTCACAATAATAGTCCAATTCTTTTGTAGTATATCTGGGATCCCACGAATTAAGAGGTACAGGGAATAGAACTGCTTGAATTGTAGTATTCTGAGTTAGAGTCTGTCCGGTAATGGCTGCTTTATGAGCAGAGGCATCTGCAAATCTGTTCCCTTGTGCAATTTCTCCTTTTCCTGCTTGATGTCCTCGACAGTGCATAACTGCAACTTGCTCGGGGGCCCATACAGCATCTAACAATGTCAATATCTCTGGGCCATATTTGATAGATTTTCCTCCTGAAGTTATCAATCCCCGTTCTCTGTACAAGGCTCCATGAGCATGCAAGGTTGTGAATGCATACTTAGAATCTGTGTATACATTTATACAGAGTCCTTTTCCCAGTATTAGTGCTCTTGTGAGTGCTATCAATTCTGCTTTCTGTGCTGATGTTCCTGAGGCTAGGGCTGAAGATTCAATTACAAGATCCAGGGTTACTACTGCATATCCAGCACAACGATGTCCATTGACTACAAGACTGCTTCCATCCAGGGCCGGCCCGTCCATTGAGTGAGAATGTTTTTTGCACAGGGCCCCACGTTTCAGGGGGCCCCGCGCAAAAAACATTCTGATCCAAAAGTAAAATGAAAAAAAAAATAAAAAAAAGCTGTCTGCTGCCGCTTCCGGGGCCGCCGCGGCAGAATTGAGTGTGCCGTGGGGCCCCCCCTGCCCAGCAGAGCCTGCCCTCCCCTGTATCCACCTCTCTCTTTCAGCTGCAGTCAGTCACACGCGCCGGCTTTCAGAGCGCGAGGGGAGAGTTTCTCCCTCGCTGCTCTGTTAAGCCAGCGGGGGCTGATGGGAAGTTCCCATCAGCCCCCGCGGGCTTAACAGAGCCGTGAAAGGGAAACTAGTCCCTTTGCGCTCTGAAAGCCGGCACGTGTGACTGACTGCAGCTGAAAGAGAGAGGTGGATACAGGGGAGGGCAGGCTCTGCTGGGCAGGGGGGGCCCCGCGGCACACTCGATTCTGCCGCGGCGGCCCCGGAAGCGGCAGCAGACAGCTTTTTTTATTTTAAATTTTTCCTGGGCTGGGCTGGGCTGGGCTGGGGGGGGGTTAGGAGTGGTGATGGGCACTGGGCTGGGGGGGGTTAGGAGTGGTGATGTGCACTGGGCTGGGGGGGTTAGGATTGGTGATGGACACTGGGCTGGCTGGGGGGGGTTAGGAGTGGTGATGTGCACTGGGCTGGGGGGGGTTAGGAGTGGTGATGGGCACTGGGCTGGCTGGGGGGGCTTAGGAGTGGTGATGGGCACTGGGCTGGCTGGGGGGGTTAGGAGTGGTGATGGGCACTGGGCTGGGGGGGTAGGAGTGGTGATGGGCTATGGGGGGGCTTAAACTAAAAATTGGGTGATGGGGGATTAGGACTGGAAATGGGCTGGTGGGATTAGGCTGGAAGTGGGTTGATGGGGGTTAGGACTGGTAATGGGCTATGGGGGGGCTTAAACTAAAAATTGGGTGATGGGGGATTAGGACTGGGAGTGGGCTGATGGGGAGGTTAGGACTGGCAATGGGCTATGGGGGGGCTGAAACTGAAAATTGGGTGATGGGGGATTTGGACTGGAAATGGGCTGGGGGGATTAGGACTGGTAGTGGGCTATGGGGGGCTAGGACTGGTAATGGGTTGGCGTGGTTGCTAGTACTGGAAACGCGCTGAGTGGAAGGGGGCTTGAACTGCAAATAGCTGTTGGGGACGGGGCTTGGAATGGAAATGGGCTGAGGGGAAGTGGGGGGCTTGAACTGCAAATAGCTGATGGGGAGGGGGACTTGGAATGGAAATGGGCTGAGTGGAAGGGGGCTTGAACTGCAAATAGCTGATGGGAAGGGGGGCTTGGAATGGGCTCTTAGGGGAGGGAGCTAGGACAGGAAATGGGCTGATGGAGGGGCTAGGATAGGACTGGGAATTGGGTGTTGGGGGGAGCTAAGATTGGAAATGGGCTTTGGTAGGGGCTTGGATTGAAATGGACTCATGGAGGGGCTAGAACTGGAAGTAGGCTCATGGGGGGCTTGGATTAGAAATGGGCTGAGTGGAGGGGAGCTAGGATTTAACATGGGCTGATGGTAGGGCTAGGAAAGGACTAGAAATGGGCTGATGGGAGGCTGGTATTGGAAATGAGCTGATGAAGGGACTCGGATAGGACTGGAAATGGATGGGGGAGCTAGGACTGGAAATGGACTGATGGGGGGCCAGGACTGGAAATGGGCTGATGTGGGGACTAGAAGGGAGCGGATACTGGGTGGGGCTGGAACTAAAAGGGAGCTGATGTTGGGGGAGATTAGAAGGGGATGGGGCTGGGAGAATGAAATGGAGAGGGGAAAAATATTTTGTGTGGGAGGGAAGAAAAATGTACAATTGGCCGGGTATTGGGAGACTAAGTGGGGATTGAGGATGGAGGGGTAAAATTTGAGTGGATGAAATAGGAATGAGGAAAGAGCAAAAGGAGAAAGATTATTATGTTAAAGCAGATGTAGAGAGAGAATGGAAAAAAACTAGAAGAGAAGAAAGGACAAATGGACAGCAGACGATGGAGAGATAGCAGAAGACACAAATAAACCAGAAGAAAGTGGCTGGAACAATTGCAACTGAAAAAAAAATGCACAAAAGGTACAAAGATATCTCTTTATTTTGAATTTATTAACTGGAATATGTCAGCTCTGGGAAATGTGCATCATTAATGTCTGTGCTTTGTTTAGTACAAGAGGAAATTAATTTATAGTTTTATTTCTACATTGTTGTTGTACATTCCAAGTTTGGCTTTTAGGGTTCCCAGTTTAATTATTGTCTTCCTGTTGTTAAATTGTGATTCCTTGTTTGGTGATGGTCTATGTTCTGCATGTGTAACTGAGCTGAGGTATTCTGTTTATGTAATTCCTATTTGACATTGTCACTTGTTCTCTTTCCCCAGTAGGTCATGTATTGTTATTCTCTGAAATGTATTGGTTTAATATTTGCAGTGTTGCCTTTTGATAGGTAGTGTATGGTGCTTTATGAGTCCTGGTAGTGCTGTTAGGATACGGTGGGTTTGCTATGGGTTCTAAATGGGCAGTGTTTGTAGTAGTTCCTAATGTGCGTGGCGGTTGGCACTGGATTATAGTAATGTAGAAATCTTTGTCTTTCTTTATCCATACACTCATGAAGAGGCATGTTTACTAAAAGTTAGTGTATGGTAACATTATGCAAATATTTATGCAAATGAGGCCCCTTATGCAAATGAGGCCCCGCACCGAGTCTCCGCACATGGCCCCGCACCCCCCTTGGGCCACCCCTGCTTCCATCCACGAAGAAAGTTTGTTCTGGATCTTCAAAAGGTACATCTGTCAAGTCTGGTCGACTTGAGAATACAGTATCCATGACTTCTATGCAGTCATGATCAGGAGGATCAGTTCCAATTGGTAACAGTGTAGCTGAGTTTAAGGCCTGACTGACCATCAATTGCAATCGAGGATTTTCACACAACATGCTCTGGTACTTTAGCATTCGTGAGTTGGTGAACCAGTAATTTCCTTTGTGGTCCATGAACATATAGACGAAATGGCTTCTGTACATCTGGTAGTCCAAGGGCTGGTGATGTCATCAGGGCTGTCTTCAGAGTCTTGAATGCTGTTTCTTGTTCAGGTCCCCATTCTAATGGAGATTGTTCCAATCCTTTGATAGCTTGATATAGTGGTTTTGCAATTAGAGCAAAGTTGGGGATCCATACGGCACCCCAGAAGGCTCTCACTTGCCTCCTGGTGGTTGGAGTAGGAATACTGCATACAGCTTCTTTGCGTTCTGGTCCCAGGCGTCTAATTCTGCTGGACAACTGGATTCATAGGTATTTAACTTGTTTGACATAATTATGCCTTGGCTCTTGAGACTTTGTATCCAGTCTCATTAAATAGAGTGCAAGAGTTCACTGATGGCTTGTGGACATTCACTTTCTGAGTTGGTGGTTATGAGCAAGTTGTCCACATACTGGAGAAGAACCCTTTCTCCTGGGTTCACATAGTAGCTGGAAAGATCTTGATTTAAAATAGTACTGAAGAGAGTAGGTGAATTCTTGAATCCTTGAAGTAATCTAGTCCAGGTGAGTTGGCCCCGCCTTCCTGTTGTGGGGTCTTGCCATTCAAAAACAAACAAAAGTTGACTGGTGGGGGCTAGTCGCACAAAGAAAAAGGCATCTTTCAGGTCCAAAACGGTAAAGTAAGCAGCCTCAGCGGGGATTAGTCCCAAGAGAGTATAAGGGTTTGGTACTACTGGGTGTATTGTTTCAACTGCGTCATTTACTCTTCTCAAATCTTGTACTGGGCGATAATCCCCTGTTCCAGGCTTCTTCACTGGGAGAAGAGGGGTATTCCATGGTGATTGGCATTCTTTGAGGAGTCCATACTGCAGTAGTTTCATCAGATGATGGTAAATTCCTTCAATGGCTGGTCACATGCACTGGTTCCACTCCTAGCTTGAGGGTGACAATGACAGGGGCTATGTTCTTCACTAGGCCAGGTGGATTATCTTCTGCCCATACTTCAGGTGGGGCTATGAGGTTGGTGGGTATACATGAACTAGCTGGCTTGATTGGAGATACACTATAGAACCTCTATTCTTCTTCTTGGGGAACAGTCAGAGACCATCAATCCAACAGGCTTTAGGTTCACAGTCATTTGCATTTCTCCCCCTTCTGCAAAAGATATTTGTGCCTGGAGCTTAACAAGCATGTCTCGGCCCAGAAGTGGAATTGGACACTCAGGCATATACAAGAACTGGTGCGTTATTTTCTGTCCCCGTAGTTCACACATGTGGTTCTGCAGGAGAGGCTTTGTGGCATTAGCCTCAGTAGCTCTGACAATGGTGATGCATCAAGAAAACAAAGGGACTACTGGCTTTACTATTCTGCTCCTGTATTCCCCATAAAGTCCATATATTGGTCCCCTATTTTCAGACTGACTCCTGGGGACCCAGGGAAACTTGGAGTCCGGTCTGGCCTAGTCTTCATCCATGCTTTAGCCCTCTTTGGCTGCCACTCACTCTATGGCTGCTTCCCTCTCTTTGCTGAAACACTGTGCTCGGTTTATTTTTTTTTAAATCAAGTACTCCCTCCTCCCCTCTTGGGGTGGAGTAAAGATACGGGCATTCACTTCTCTAACGTCCTTCTTCTCTGCAATGGGCGCACTGACTCGCACCCAGTGGGGGCCGATCATTTTCACGACCCCTTTTCACTTCCGCTGCTCCTTCGATTAGGAAAACCTCCTCCACATCATTCAACTAAAGTATGAGCAAGAAGATCTGTTTTCTTGGCAGAAACAAAGCTGGTCAGCTGGCTAGTGCAAAGCTGGCCCTGGGCCTAGTGCAATGGGATTGCTTGACCCTCTCTTTTACTGGTAGTTGTACATCTGAAGGCATACGGCAATCAGGCTGAACTAGCAAATAAATCCCTGCTTGTAGTGTCATCGGTACTTTAAACTGTGCCGGGGCTTCTCTTCTCCTGCTGCGGAGGTGGCTAGTGACATTTGCAGGGAGGTGTCCCCCCCCCCCCCTTGCTCCAGGCTCTGCCCGGGATGATGGCAGAGCTGAGGGAACTGGCCTATAAAGATAATAAACGGGCAGGGTTTTTTTTGTTTTGTTTTTTTTTTCCTCAAACTTTTAACCAAGAATCCTATGTAGGGGAAATGATCAGGGAACTACGAGGCCAGGAAGCAACTAACACTGAAATCTGCATGGACTCTGACCCCCCTTCCTCCCCCCATGATGACGTAGTTAACAACAGACAGAGGGGGCGGCCAGTCAGGCTTCATTTTCCTATGGACTACGAATCAGAACTATACAATAATATTCCTCTGGGTGCACTTATTAAAAAAAAACATATTATTGCTGTAAACAAAGGGTAGGCTGAAAACATAAGCATAGATTGATTGCAATAAGCATGATAGATAGATGTGTGAGTGCTCATTCTAAACAGGAACAATTTAGATAAAGTCCTTAAAATATAAAACTATTATTTTGCAACATATGATAACAACAATTCCAATAGAAAGAACCGAACATGATGACCACATATCTGTTACTTATGACTGGAATGATAATACTTGGCATGGAAGCTAACTGCCAGCCGTAATCCGCACTTAAGCTGAACAGCGTCTCTGCAAAAGAAAGTACTTTAAATCTTACAGTTTAGGAAGGAGATATTCAAAAGACATTCCGGATACTTTTTCAATAAAGTAGGTGGATATCTGGAATACATATACACTTTTTTCCTCATTTTATTTTTATTAACAATAAGCATGTCTTCTATGAGGTGCTTGCCGCAGTATATCAGGAACTAGAATTCAAGCACGATAAACTCCTTATTCACTCAGGATTTAAATCATTTTCAAGTCGCGATCTGGTATTACTGGCTCGGAATGGCTCTTAACCTCTACTTCGTAGGACAAAGGGAAAACAAAAGCAGTTTCCTGAATTTCTCTATTATTCCCTATTTAAACTATTACAGTGCTTACTGAAGATTTTGAACATAAACACAAAACAAAGCTAAGCCCACAACTGCATTATACCTATCTCACTTGGTCCGCACAAGTCCAGGAACTCGAAAGGGGTTAATAAGAACTTAACCCTTTCCTAGGCTTAAGCCCAAAACTATCGGGATTCAAAATTCTGACTAAACATTCTTATTAAATGATATATAATACATGACCATAGCAGAAGAAACATCACTATTAAACACATTGAATAAAACAGGTACAATTTTCCTAAAATAAGCACAGATCAATTCAGCTATAGAACGCTGAAATTAAGCCTTCACAGGGTTAACAGCTACTATCCATTCCATTCTCCACACGCCCCTTCTCATTCCCCTGGCTAGTTTCATTTCACGCTGTGCTGCAGGATGAGAGACAGCTTCTTTACTGAAAAAGTGACAACTGAGTTTATTTCCTTCTGTCTTCTTTTCTGCTTAATACTATTTCTTAATCGGTAAACTGTTCTACAAATTACCCAACAGAATAATCTTACCTCATACCAGAAGGGGAACTCGCGGTTTTAACAGACAACAGAAATCACTCACACATCTCACACAATTGCATTTCCCAAAAGCCCAATCCTGACTATCTAGGCTTACCAAAAATTTTACCATTACCGTTAATCATGATTTTATTACCAGAAGGAGTCAGTGGTTTCCTCTTGCGCTCTTAATAGCCCTTGCAAGAGTACTCGGACCGCTCCGGACGTGATCAGTGTCCTTTTACCATTTTTCCCATTACCATATGGTTCCAGGTTCCAGTACTGTCTGACTTAATAATACAAAAACTCTATACTCACCCAGATCTAGTACCCATCCCCCAAGCCAGCGCATGGGTTGAAGCCTGGACTCCCCTCCTCGGGTTCGAAGGTGTTGGCCTAGCCAGACCCAACGCCCGCCGAGGCTAGAACCCAACACCACAGCCAAAATTAACATGGTTAAGAAGACATACCCTTTGAGGACAGAAGACTGAATATCTCTTTCCCTGCTTCCTTCCAGATTTGGAGTATAGATGCCTCAAATTCTTCTTCCTCAACCTAGAACATTTCAGAGAGCTAAACGACAATGTCCTCCTGCTTTCACTCTTGACTCCCTTGAGACTCCTCCTCAGACTCTCCCAGGAGACTCACTGAATCTCCTCATAGACAAACTGACCATTCTCTTGGAATGTACTATTGTGATCACTTGTGAGGTATTAACCTACTCTTACCTCTATTCAGATGCTCTCTGCTAGAAGAAGCACAAACCTAGTGAAGGCTGCAAAGCTCTATTTACATAAAAAACACAATATACTAATTTAATATATAAACTAATCCATATGTATATTCCACACGGAAAACTGGAACAAGCACAATTTTTTTTAAAGTGCCATCAGTCAATGCTGACATATCAAATATATCCAAAAATTGCAGTGAAAATACAATCACCATTTTCATCCACGAATACAATAATACTACAGCTAACAACATATAAATGCAGTATATTACAATAAAAATAAACGTATAGGCTAATAAAAAATGTAAGTATAGGTAGCTAAAGCTTGGCCCACCTGTCGATGCCTGGCCATTTTATGCTACCATAACTAGAGTCAGCAATTTGACCTCTAAATAAAGTTATCTGACCAAAAGTAAGTTTAAAATATGAAATTATCTAATAACAAGGTCAAACACCAAGAAAAATATTAAAATAGTTGATGGAATAGTAAAATCTTGAAATGGCATCAATAGGGCACATGGCTTTCCATCATATACTTATCATGAGGTAGCTTGTCCCATAGAGGAGGGATGAAACATCTCAAGACCCCTCCTCTTCATCGAGCACTTCAATGAACACCCCTGACTCCACAGCATTACTTGGATCTTGTGCCTACTCCACATGACCAATAGCTTATAAGTTACCTTGTACATAAGTTATGTTTTAGCACTCCCAGTTCCACCCCTCCCCCACCCTTTTGCATGCTAAGAAAATTGTCCAGTAATGGTTTAAATTGTTACCTGTATTTCTCGTAAGTTTTCTGTAAAAATTGAAGTTACGATGTAAACAGCCTTGATTATAAGATAAGGCGGTATAAAAAAATTGTTAAATAAAAATAAATAATAATAAATAAAAAGCTCCACTTCGTGTCTGTACCCACCTCATTTCCCTAACTGTAGGGATAACCTATAAAAATGGATGATGGTTGAGAACATAACAGTATAGGCAATCCTGAAAGTATGTAGGACCAACACTGTGCAAGGCCTTAAACTCTAAACATAAGGATTTGAGCTGGGCTCTATACTAACTAATCTAATTTAATTTAATTACATCACTTATAATCCGCTTTTGCAGTCAAAAACATACAAAGCGGAGTACAAAACTTACAATATTGCAACACAAAATCATTGATTTTATCAAACAAACTCTGAGAAATACCACTGAAATATCCAAGTTTTCAATAGTTTTTGAAATTGTCAGTAAACTGCCATATCCCTAATCTCTATTGGTAAACTATTCCACAATTTATGTATTGCTCCAGAAAAACATCTTTCTCTAATCCTTATCTGATGAAAAAAGAGACATATGGTATCTTCAGAGTACAATGTGTAGCAGATTGTAAAGATCTCATTGAAGTGCATCTCATCAGCTTCTCTGATAAATATACAGGACCAATCTTATGAACAGCTTTAAAAGCAAGACACAATACTTTAAACAGAACTCTCCCTTCAACTGGCAGCTAATGAACTTTAAATACCAAAAGGATTACTCTCTCCCTATAAGCACTATGGGTAATCATTTTTGCCGCAGTATTTTGAATGTGTTGTAATTTATGTACTAACTTCTTAGACATTCCCATGAATAAGGCATTTCAATAGTCCAAATGGCTCAGGACTGTCAACTGAACCACAGTCGAAAATCTTACAGCCTCAAAACTGACTTCAGTTGTCTAAGCAATTTCAGCTTATTCCATGCCTTTTGTTGTGCACATTGCACATGCAGTTCAAAGGTCAAATTAGAATACAAAATTGATCCCAGACTGCGCACCTTGGAAGAGATAGGCACCCTATGCCCCATAATGAAAATGGATTTAATATCGTTTAGGATCTTATCCTTCCCCACCCACAAAATTTCAGTTTTTTTCTACATTCAATTTCAATTTATTATTGTTTAGCCAATTCCCAGGGTAAACAAACCCTGATTCAATGCTCCAACTCCTTGAAAGATTTCTTCATAGGAATAAAAAACTGGACATTTTGTCAGCATAGATAAAAGGAGAGAATCCTAATCCTCTAATATAGGTAGCTTGGGGGCTAAAATAGATATTGAATAACAATGGGGATAATGGGGACCCCTGTGGCACACCTGTCTGACATTCATAATTTTTAGACATTTGCTCATTGAATTCTACTGTAAAAGATCTCTGTGTCAAAAACAAGGCATAACAACTTAGCACATTACAACTAATACCCACAGATTGAAGTCTGGATAGTCACCGTTTATGACAGATTGTATCAAAGGCCAAGTACAAATCTAACAAAACTAAAAAACCGCAACCCCCTTTATCCTTCCATCTGAGCATCTCACCCAGCAATGCCACCACTACAGTCTCTGTACTAAAAGCAGCCTAAACCTCAATTGACAGCTATCTAGCCCTCCTTGTTCCTCCATATAACCCTTTAATTGAGCGGTGACAATGGATTCCAGCACTTTAGCTACACAAGGTAGATTTGACACTGGTCAAATGATTCACCTAATCTACTGACAAGGAAGATTTTTTTTTTTTAAATTGGCCACACCAATGCCCATTTCAAAGTTAAGAGAAAAACACCTTCTTGCAAGGATTGAGTTATCATAGATTTTAAATATAAGAAACTATTCTCTGGAATTAGGAGACAGAATAGTTTCTTCAATTGTGGAGTAACATGTATCACGCAAACTGCAGCCCAGTCATAATTGGCAGCCACATTCTGCACCATCTGTAAATTTTGCAATAACCTCTCTAGAAGATCAAGTACAGGATATTGCAATAATCTAAACATGAGGTCAAAAATGTGTAAATGAGTTTTCCCTTACCAAAGAGATGAATGGATGCCTTGAGTTGTACCTATAAACCTGATAAAACAGCAGTCCAGAAAATGTTTTTAACTAACTATGACGGTCTACTTCCCATTGCTCCTTGCCAAGAAAACCCAAGGACTAGGTTGCCAGGAAGCAGAATTGACTCGCATGCACACACTTTCGCTTTTTTCAACTGGAATCTTTTTAAAGGCATTAAAAATGAAAGAAAAATTGAAGGCACACAATATAAAGTGTGCATTTTTTATGTACTTTCCCCTCCTTGTCAATTGCACACAGGGCCAGCCAGGACCTTGCTTTCTACTGGCACCATCCAGCTGAGAGGAAGGAGGTGAATGAAAAAATGAAACATGCATTTTTGTACATCGCATTTCCCTTTGGCTTTAGTTTAAATTAGCTAATAGTATTCTAACAAGAACAAAAACTGGAAGACCTCTTTAGAATACCAGGGGCTGTAGACTTACTGCGCAGAAGAGAGGCCTGGCAATCTACTTCCGGTTGCACCTTGCCAGAAAATCCAGACTCAACGGCACACAACAACAACATTAAGTCCCTGTCCCAAGCAGTTTACAGTCTAAGGGACCTTTTTACTTAACATGCTCTACAAATAATGAGCAAAGCAGCTTATTACAGTGTGTCCTATGGGGTGCTACAGGGATCAGCCGTCTTTCACCCTGTTTAATGTCAGCCTGCAGCCTTTAGGCGAGCTGTTGTCCAATTGTGGTATGTTTAAGTTATAATATGCGGATGGCATTTTGCCAGTGATCCCTATGGGGAATGGTCTAATAGAGGCCACATCCCAATCTCAAGCCTGCTCTGGATTTGATCACGGATTGGCTACATCAAACTAGCTGGTCCTGAAAGACTGAGGGAGGTGTTGTAAGTCCGCCCTCTTCACAAGCATCTCAGTTATGGGACTGTTGGCAAACAAGCTATCAAATCCATTATTCATCAACTTGGAATCCAGCTGAATACCACTCTTGCTATGTAAGATCAGATTCACTGGTAACTTGGTCTGCGTACTTCAAACTACATTTGGTATGCAGGATGTGTGCTACATCCTATCCAGTGATCACTTGTGGACCGTGTCCAGGCCCTGATTTGGTCAGGGCCAAAGCGTTGTAACAGTGTTTATCTGGGTCTTCCTCATAACACTCTATGAGTACTTCAAATGGCCCAAAATTCAGCAGCCAAGTTGATTGTTGGGTATAGCCAATTCAAGCCGCATTGGCTCCCCATAGCAAGCCGACTGGTATGCAAAGCCCTATTACTCACCTTCGAGTCTCTGCACGGAATGTCCGCTACCTCCCTCAGAAACCTCATACAACATGCCCCTGAAAACAGAACCAGAAGGTCATACATGGTGAACTCACTCGTCACCCCCTCAGCAATAAGGACATGCACCCGATCAACGAAAAATTGCACCTTTTCCCTCTATGCACCAACCCGCTGGAATGCCCTACCTCCATCAATCCGTGGCATCACAGACCTGACATCCTTTAGGAAGGCCTTAAAGACTTACTTATTTCAACTAGCTTACGGCCAACCACCCTGAAGAAAGCCTATGCCCAGATCACTTCTAGTTCCCCTGACTGCATACTCTAAGTTATTATCCATGTATAGACATTTAATGTAGCCGCCTGCTATTACTTGTTATTTACTGTTACTTGTTCTAGTTTAATGTAAACTGTTCTATACTTGTTTCTAGTTCAATGTAAACTGTCCTATACAAACTGTTCTATGTAAACCGTTATACTGTTTTCGTTATACGTAAACCGCACTGATTCCAAAGAGCGGGGTATATAAAAGCAAATAAATAACTAAATAAGCATATCACTCTGCACTTACAAGTTCTTTGTTGGCTCCCAGTGGAATATTAAATTAAATGTAAATGTTTGTTGGTGATGTTTCAGGTTGCGCATGATGATTCCCTCTCTTTTCTCAAGGACTTAGTAAGAGTTTATCGACCTAGATGTGCGATGTATTCATTTGATATCTTTATGTTGGTGATTTGTCTGCTAGTGTCTACCAGGGCCAGCATCTTTCTGCCTTTGGCCCAGTTTTGTAGAACGCTCTACCCTTGGAGCTCAAATGTGAGACAAATATTTTAGAATTTTGGAAGGGACTTGAGGGAATGTTATTTATGGAGGTTTATGGATGGAGTTAGAGACAGTTTTTTGGGTTGGGCTGTTTATGTTTGATAAGCCTACGTTTTTGTTTGCTTCTATATCTCCTCTGACGACATATTGTATTTTGTACACTGCTGCCCACATTGGTGACTTATAAGAATTTGTAAGTAAATAAATAAATGTAATGCAATAATGAGGCATGAGGTAAACTTCACAAGTTGTGTGATTTCAGGATGCATCTCCAGACGTATTGTTAACTTTCTGCCTGGGAGCACTGGCTGGCCTTCACTGCTTTAAATTAAACCCAGATATTCAGTGCCAGGGCCATACCCAGCCACTGACATTGAATATCCAGGTCATCGGGACAGCAATTCAGCTATCTGGTCAGCTGCGATATTCAGCCACTGGCCAGACAGCTAAACCAGCTAAAGTTAGGCCAGCTTTTTATGGCCTAACTTTAGTCAGGATTAACCGGCCAATGGCTTAATATCACTGGTGACTGGATACCCCTCAGTGCTGCATCCACTCCTCCCCCAGAACACCCCAATGCTAAGCAGCCTGCATCAGGGCATTTAAACTGGGAAGCAGGGAATATTCAGTGGCACTAAATGCTTTAGTGTCGCTGAATATCGCACTGACCATGATTTAGCCAGTCAGCAGGTCTGTTGACTGGCTCAGCTGTTGTGAATATACCCCCCTTTATGTAAACTGCTACACTGGGTGCTAATAAGCCCCAGAGGTGGAATAGCAAGAAACACAATAAACTCAACTACTCCAGCAGGGATTTAGAAATAGTGTAGGTGGCAGGGGAGGGGCAGGGAAGTGTACCCATTGAGTGTGCCGTTTTCACATGACCTTTGCCCATGCAGAATGGGTAAGTGAGGCAGGAAAAGTACTAGCCCCTTTCACACTAGCCCACCAGGTTAGTAGCCTGGAAGAGGGGGGCTAGTTTTGTAATTTGCCAGGCCCTTTAAAAGATGACAGGACCAAGATGGGGCCCATCATTTGACATTACTGTGACTGGGAATGCATGCTGATCCCAGCTGCAGTAATGTTAGCTAAACATTATACCAAGATTTGCTAAATTGAAGTACTCGGGTACCAGTTTTGTAAATCTCAAAGGTCATTTTTTGGCAGTAACACTGAAAAGTACAATTTTACTACACCTTGGTAAGTGTTTATAAAATGACACCCAAATGCACAAGAAATATCAGTGAGCGAAGTGAGATCTGAAGCCTATTACCCATTACGCTAAACACTAGGTCAGGCCATTGCCTAGGAACATGAGCTGACTGTGGATCTAAGATTTAAGTATATGCATTTCCATATCTGAGTTCAAGGCAAGCTACTAGTTCAGGTACACAAGTTATTCCTCTGTCCTAGTGGGTTTACAATCTAGGCTGCACCTGAAGCATTAGAGGGTGAAGCAGGATTTCAGTGCTGGCTTTAATGGTGCCTTAACCTTAACCTAGGCCACTCCTGCAGCCTATACCTCTATTATTATGAAGAGTAATCACTGTTAGCTATAAAGGTTTTCAGTTAACATGGACTACGTTAACTCATGTGGGCAAATAATCTTATAAGTAAAGCAAAATCCTTTATTTCATATTTCACAAAGGTCTGAACACTAAAGTCAGTGATAAAAGCAGAAAGGCTAACTCATTAACCTACTGTGCTATTTATCCCCACATGCCTGAAAACCTAATCACATATGGAAATTGTATACCTCCTTCAAGAACACATTTCACGGTCATCACTCCATTTAATTAGTGCTATCATCACATTACAATTTAATAGAAAAGTATTATTCAGCACCAGAGGGACTATTCAGGTGCTCTCCTTGTCTTCCTGCAAACCTTTTGCTAATTAGACATCCTGTGGAAAGGAAAACTAACCCTCACTGCTTACCCAAAGCGGAATTTGGCAAGCAATGAGTGGAAAGTCAGGGGAATATCTACAGGTTTAGATGTACACTTCAAAAAGTTCAGAAATCAGTGCCTTTCTATGACCTCCCCTAATGTACTCAGTTCATTCCTGTTGCAATATCCCCATACCAAACTCCCAACATCCACAATGTTATAACGCCCAAAAGAAGACCTTCGAACTGCGAACTGTTAACTGCAAATTAAATTTTCCTCTCCTGTTTGTTTAGCAGCAATGCCCCTTTCAGACATACAGTATAACCAGAAAAGAGCTTAAAATGTCTTAGTCCTAGAAAACGTTTCCTATTTTTCTTACCCATGATTTCTTTTGTATTTTTAATTGTAACCCTTCTTTTAGGGGCACTCCCTGCAAAAGCAAGGCATCTGTCTTCAGAGGCTGCAGTGTGAAAGCAAAATTCACTGACTAAGTGCCTGGAGAAAATGTGCTCAGAGTGGTAACGGTTATCACTGTGAGAAGTAGGAGGATCCGACAGTACAGCAGGTCAAAAAAATGAAAAATTCCCTCCCAGTGTTTGCTCCAAACCAGCATAAGTTTACTTGATAAAATGAAAAAAATATATATCTTCCACACAGCTGAAAAAAATGAGAATATTATAAGGGAATGCAGAGGCCCTTTTACTAAAGTGTGAGACGTTTTTGTACTTACATGTGAGGAATATGTCTAGTAAGGTATGGAGGAGTAGCCTAGTGGTTAGCATTAACAGCCTCTTACCTGAGAGATCTGGTTTTAATTCCTGCTAGCCCTTCTTGTCACCTTGGGCAAGTCACTTCATCCTCCATTGCCTCAGAAGAAAAGGTCTGGTAGTCTACTTCTGGTCATGCCTTACCAAGAAAACCTATGAATTACCAGGAGTCAGCATTGACTTGATGGCACTTAAAAAAAAAGTCCAACATATTTTTACTCATACTATTAGAGTTCTTTGTGTTTTTTAAACTGAACTGTTTGGGAGTGATTTTGAAAGACACACTGAAGTGAGAAGTCATCTGTAAATATAAGTGTTGAGGGAGTTTTCTTAATCCCACCTCTCAGAACTCAGTTAGTAGGATATAAAGCATGGAGGAATAGCTCAATAGCAGTGAACTAAGAACCAGGAAAGCCAGGATTCAAATCCCATTCCTGCTCCCTGTGATCTTGTTCAAAATCACATAGCTCTCTATTGCTTGAGGTATAAGCTTAGATAGTTTCCAATGTCTAGAGAGCTTACAGTCCAATATAATTGAATATAATTCACCTTGAGCTACTAAGAACATAAGATATGCCATACTGGGTCAGACCAAGGTCCATCAAGCCCAGTATCCTGTTTCCAACAGTGGCCAATCTAGGTCATACGTACCTAGCAGTTTCTCCAAAAGACACAGGTTCCGCAATGCTTGTACTGGGTCAAGCATTGATATCCTGGGTCCCTTCTTAATAATGGTTTATGGACCTTTCCTCCAGGAACTTGTCCAAACCTTTTTTAAACCCAGCTACACTAACAGCCTTTACTACATCCTCTGATCCCATCTTCTCCCATCTACTAAGCTCTCTCTCTCGCCTGCTGTCATCCCTTCCATCTGTCATATCCTTAACCTTTTGCTTTCCACTGCAACTGTTCCCGTGGCCTTCAAAACATTTATTTAATTTATTTTTTTATTTAAAGTCTCTTTTATACCGCGCTATTCAGCATCAGCGCGGTTTACAATAAACAATGAACATACACATTTCCAATAGTACTTTGTGTTTACATATGAACAGGATATTCAACTTGGCTAACAGGGTAACTATGTACAACAACAATATATACAATATATACAATTTATAGACTGGTCATGTGTTCGTATGGTTTTAGACATTGGAGATTTGGGTGGTTTCGGCAAATGGTGCTGAGTTTCTATTGGTTTCCGGGTAGTGTAGGAGGAAGAGGTAGTGTTTCACGGCCTTCCTGAATTGGCATAGGTCCGGGATTGATCGGATGTTGTGAGGGAGGTTATTCCAGATCATTGGTGCATAAAGTTTGAAGGTCCTGCTGGATGTTGACTTGGTGCATTGAGTTATTGATCTTGGGACTATCAAGGTGTTTTGAGCTACTGACCTTCTGTCCCTATTGTGGGGTGTCATCTGGATTAGCTCTGTTAATGATGTTGACGAGAGACCTTTGGTGGCTTTGAAGGTGAGCAGCAAGGTCTTGAATGTAATTCTACCTTGAATCGGGAGCCAGTGGAGTTGTTTCATTATGGGTGTGACATGGTCTTTCCTGGATGCTCCGTGTAGTACTCTTGCTGCGGTATTCATTGCCATTTGCAGTGGGTTTAGGGTGGTTTGGGGGAGTCCTTGCAGTATTGCATTTGCATAGTCGAAATGTGGGATAATTAGTGCCTGATAGATAGTCCTGAAATCATCTGGCTCCAGCAGAGATCGCAGGTACCTAAGGGATCTAATTTTATGATATACTGCCCTTACCGTGTTACTTATATGAGCCTGCATATTTAGGTTCTGGTCTAGTGTGACGCCGAGGTATCTGATCGCGGATTTGGTCTGGAGGTCTGCGTCCTTCACTTTTAGTACTGCTGGCGCAGTGAAGTTACGGTTCCTTGTAATGAACATCACCTCCGTCTTCTTGTGTTGAATCCGGAGGTTTTGGGATTGTAGCCAATTGGATATTTCATTTATGCAGCATGTTATTGGTGAGAGGTCTGGGTTTTCTGTTGCAAAAGGCGTGTATAATAGCACATCATCTGCGTATATCATGCAGTTAACGCTGAAAGACCGGATCAGGTTGCAGAGAGGTTGCATGTATATATTGAACAGCAAGGCGGAGAGGGAGGATCCTTGTGGGACACCTTGGCTTTGGTGGAATGGTTATGATGATGTGTCTCTGGATCGTACCTGCTGCCATCTGTCCGAGAGGTAGGACCTGCAACACTCGAGTGCTTTACCGAAGATTCCTTTTTCCTTGAGGCATTCTAGGAGGCGCTCATGGTTAACGGAATCAAACTCTGCTGCGATGTCAAGGAAGACAAGGACATAGCCTTGGCGGGTATTGTCGATGCCTGATATTATGCTGCTGAAGAGTGTGGTAAGAAGGGTCTCCACCCCGTGGGCTTCTCTAAATCCGTGCTGGCGATCCAGTGGTGCATTGGAATCAATGTGATCTTGTATTTGTCTCTGAACTGCCTTTTCCATTATTTTTGCAAGCAATGGTATGCTTGCTATGGATCTGTAGGATTCTGGTTTCTGTTGGTCAAGTTTGTTGTTTTTTAGTAGAGGTCTTATTGATGTGTGTTTGAGGGTGCGTGGGAAATCACCTGTTGTGAACGATTGTTGCATGAGTCTGGATATGATGGGACTGAGGTCAGTCCGAAGTTCTTTGACCCAGAAAGCTGGGCATGGATCAGATTGCGCTGTGGTCGTATTGATGGCTGCTATGGTGTCTTCGATGCATTGTTTGGATGGAGTTGTGAAGGTAGTGAGTGGTGTTTGATTGTAAGGCTGAAGGATAATGTTGGACGCAGGGTTGTTGTTTATCTGGCAGAGTTTTGTTTGTAGATAATCAGCATATGTTTGAGGATGGATTCCATTTGTTTGTTCTGATGCAGGTTCTGTTGTAAGTTGCTTAACGAGGGCAAACAGGTCACGAGGTTTGTTGAGGGATCTCTTTAAAGTGTTAGCGTGGTAACGTCTCATGGTTTCAGTCACTGCGGTACGGTGCGCTGTGAGTTGTAAGTTGTATGCCTTTTGGTCTGCTTCTGAGCGTGAGCGGCGCCAGCGTCTCTCAAGTTTTCTTAGTGTCACGAGTGAGGCTTTCAACTCAGTAGTGTACCATGCTGCTGTGTGTCGTTTCCCTTGAGGTTTGTTTTTTGCTGGGCGAACAGCTATTGAGCTGAGTATTTCATTCCAGTTGGAGACTAGTTCGTCTGGGTTGTGTGCTGGTGATGTTATTAGTGGGATTGCTGACTTCAGGATTAGTTCTTTGTTGAATGGTTGGAATCTTCTCGGCGGATTGTTGGACTGACCGATTGCTGTGCTTTCATCCTTTTGGCCATGGCTTGGCTGAGGAATTTGGAATAGGATTAATGAGTGATCTGACCATGGGACAGCGGTGATTGATATATCTGGGATGGTTGTCTCTTTGATGGTTACACCTCTCCTCAAAAAGCCTTCACTAAATCCTACATGTCCTTCCAGTTATTGGCCTCTCCTCCCCTTTGCTTCGAAAATACTTGAACAAGACATTGTTTTGACTCTTTCCTGTCAAGACTTTCTGGACCCATTACATTCTGGCTTTCGTTCTCTACGTTCCACAGAAACTACTCTTGCCAAAGTCTCCAGCGACTTCTTCCTTTTCAAATCCAATGGCCTCTATTCGATTCTCATCCTCCTTGATCTTTCTGCTGCTTTTGACAGTTGATCACCACCTTCTCCTTGATACCTTGTCCTCGCATGGATTTAGGGGCTCCGTTCTGTCCTGGCTTTCTCATCTCCCATCGCACTTTTAGTCTCTGATCTGGTGGTTCCTCCTCTACCGCCATCCTACTTTCAGATGGTATACCTCGGGACCGTCTCCTTTTCTCAATTACACCAAGAAACAGTGTGTAATTTCCTATCATGGCTTCCAGTACCATCTTTGTGCTGATGACTCTCAGGATCCACCTTTCTGCGCCTGAAATCTCTCCAGGAATCCAGGCCCAGATATCAGCCTGCTTAACTGACATTGCTGCCTGGATGTCTCACCGCTGTCTGAAACTGAACATGGCCAAAACTAAGCTCCTTATCTGTCCCCTTAAATCCACCTCCCCCCTTCTCTATTTCTGTGGATTACACTACTCGCCTCCCTGTTTCCTCAGCTCACAACTTTGTGTCATCTTTACTCTCTGCACACATCCAACAGCTAAAATCAGTCACTTCTTTCTCTATATGATTGGAAAAATTAATCCCTTCCTTTCTAGATACACTATTAAGACACTAATCCACTCTTCAGTCACTTCCTGTCTAGACTATTGCAATCGCCTTGCTGGTCTCACTCTGAATCATCTCCCCCCTTCAATCTGTTCAAAACGCAGCTGCACGGCTAATATTCTACCAGCATCTACATGCTCATATACCCCCCCAAGTCGCTTCACTGGCTCCCTATCCATTTGCGTATACCACATTTGGGAGGAATTTAGGGTGGGTGCTAAGCACAACCCTGTTCTGGCAGAACCTGGTGTAGGGTGGCTCAGCCACCAAGGCCTGAATCTCGCTGATTCTGCGGGCAGAGGTGAGCACCACCAGGAAGGCAACCTTCCAGGATAGGTAACGCAAACCAAAGGTAGCCAAGAGTTTGAAGGGTGGCTCGATCCCATTCTGTCAAATGGGAGATTTAGAGAGCAAGCAGCCCCGCATTAATCGGATGAGGGGGTTACACAGAAAGAGGCTTGCCCTCTATGAAGTGATTGTTTGCGGAGAGCATGCTCAGGTGTACCCTGACTGAGTTGGACTGGAGTCTGGTCTGCGAGAGGTAGAGCAAGTACTGCAGTACTGTATTCATTGGACAGGAGAACTGATATATCCATTGCTCTGTACACAAATTCTGAAAATCTGTGCCACTTGAAGGCATAGATTCATCTCGTGGAGTTCTTACAAGAGGCCAGGACGACTTGTTAGCGACAGGGACAAGTTGGGGGTGGAGAATAGAGCCCTCCTCCTGGGTCAATAGTCCTGGGGAATTCCACAGGGAGCTCCCCCGAGAGGCGGTGTAAGAGGAAACCCAAGGCTGTCTGGGCCAGCGCAGGGCCACCAGGATCATGGAAGCCTTGCCCCGCTGGACCTTGAAGAGAGTTCACACAATTAGTGGCATGGGAGAAGAGGGAAGGCATACAACAGGTCCTCCGACCACAAGATGAAGGTGTCTACCGCTATCCGGGACAGATGTGGTTGGGGACAGAAGAAGCGAGGCAGCTGAACATTGGCTGGGCAGGCAAAGATGTCCAGACTTGGGGTTCCCCATAGTCAGGATAGCTGCTATGTCATCCTGGGGTCTAGGTGCCACTCATGAGGCTGGAGAACCCTGCTCAATCTGTCCATTAGAACAATGTCCTGGGCCAGAAGGTATACCACCCTGAGGAGCATTTCTTGAGTGATTGCGTATGAGCAGAGGGCTACTGACTCCTGGCAAAGGCAGTGAGACCCTGTGCCCCCCTGTTTTTATCAGGTAGACATTGCGACTTGGTTGAAAGTTTGGACCAGCATTGACTGGTGCTGCAGGCAGTGCTGGAAGCCCCTGATCTCCAAAAAAATGGCTCTGAGCTCAAGCAGGTTGATCTGCTGCTGGCTCTCCTCAAGAGACCAGCTGCTCTGCATATGCAGTTCCTTGCAGTGGGCACCCCAACCCAGTAGGGAGGTGTCCATAGTGAGGACACACTGGGGGGTTGGGTGCTGAACGGGCATGCCCTTCTACAGGTGCTGTGCATCCTGCCACCAATCGAGTGACTCTGCTAGTTGACGGGACACCAAGATCCTGTCCCAGAGCCTGCCTGTGGCTTGAGTCCATTGTGAGCAGAGGCACCACTGAGCTGCCTGCATATGGAGGCAGGCGTTGGGGACCAGATGGACTGTGGAAGTCATGTGACAAGCAGACAAAACATAGACTGCGCCGGCATGGCATGATGGTGCTACACCTCAGTCACCAGGGCCCTGAGGCAATCTGCCCTGTCCAGGTGGAGGAAGGCCCTGGTTTGGAAGGTGTCCAGGGGAGCCCCTATGAACTCCAGATCCTGTGTTGGAGTGAGGTGGGATTTGGGGTGGTTTATCACAAACCCCAGATGTTGTAGGATCTTGATAGTACAGGCCATGGCCTATTGCACCTCTGAGGTAGTGCCTCCCTTTACTAGCCAGTCATCCAGGTATGGGAAGACGAAGGCCCCTTGGAGGTAGGCAGCCACCACTGCCAGGCATTTGGTGTAGACACTTGGTGCGGAGGCTAGGCTGAAGGGTAGTGTCCTGTACTGGTAGTGGTCACCAACAATGAACCTTAGGTACTGCCTGAGACATGGATGAATAAGAATGTCTGTATAAGCATCCTTTAGGTACAAGGAGCATAGCCAATCTCCCTACTAATGAAAAGGTAAGCATTAAACTCAACCCCTAGGTAACATGCATGTAAGTGCTGATGTCCCTGTTATGCATGATAGAAACATGCCTTAGTGTGGCTCTAGGAGTTGCCTGTAGCAAAGGAACAAGGAGGTCATAGCAATTTCATCAGTTGAGCTTCCCACCCTGGCTAAGCTAAAAAGCAAAGACCTTACTGTTACCAGACTAGTTTCAGAAGAGATGAGGGAAGAAGCCATACCCATGGCTGGCACATCTATCACACTATGCGGTATGTTTACTAAAGAGCGTTAAAGGTGCACCGGTTAGCAAGCAGTAATGGCAGTGGTAAGGGTGTCATTGTGTGGTAAAGGCTGGGGCGGGCAGTAGGCGTTCCGGCGGTAAGGGCGCTTGGCTCTACATATCGGGCGCTAACCAGGACATCGGACATTAAGGTTTCAAGCATGCACCTTAACACCCAAAAATAGCAGTCACCTTAACACAGGATAAGGGAGCCCTTGGAAAGTCACATTTTAGGTGATAGATAGAAGGAAAGGTAAGAACTGATGGACCTGTCAGATCCATATGTATCCTACATGTCAGTCAGGAAGTGGGATGAGCATGTGGGAGGCAGCTGTACTGTATCAGTGAGGGGTGCCCACATAATATGCTGAAATGTCAGTGTGTGGCATAGGATTGGGAAGAAGTGTCCCCTGGCAGAGCCAATATCCCCACAATGTGGGCATCAAAAGGATGACTGAGCAGGAGTGATCATGTGTAGATCATTCACAGGAGAGGTGTGAGTGATACAGCCAAATGATAAAACTGTTCCTGTGTGGACCATGGTGTAGCAGCTGGCAGGAAAATACATGACTTTATGTAATGGGCATATGCTGACGGAGGGGCTGAAGGATGGATGGCAGTAGATGAGAGTGCAATATGGCCTTGTTGCCCCAATGTACCTGATGTGACCGCACAAATGCAGTTGTAGTGTATGCGAAAAAATGTACCTGTGCCATGGAGAAGTCCCAGTACAAGCTATTTGGGTATGACAGCTGTCTCGGCTTTTCTAACCACCATACATTCTTCCTGACACATGTGCATATAACAACTGGACAAATGTCTCTCATATTGGTCATTTGGAGCAAATAGGGACGTGTGATGATCTCTGCAGGAAGCCATCCCAGGAGTGGGATGTGCCTGTATGTACTGCATACATGTGATGGAGCCAAAGATGTTCAGTCATAGTTATGATGACATATTCCAATCGTGTACAACTCATGTGTCATAGATCCGCAGGATGAACATATCTGACCCTTTGCAATGGGCTACAGAAGAGCAAATAAAGACAAACTGTGAGATGGGCATGTTTGCAATGTGCATGTTTGCATACCCAATGTGTTCTCCAGGACCAAGCAGGAAGTCAGTCCTGTGATGCAGCGGACCCTCCTTTGGAGAGAAAAACAGTTCTGGATTCTGAAAGAAAAAGAAGCTGCCTGCAATATCCAGAGGATCCACCTAGAGGGAGCGGGAGAGTCAGGACAGAGACCACAGAACCACGCCTCTGTGGGCAGGACTTATGTTCCAAAAGCTCACATTTAAGGGGAGGCAAGCAAGAGTCAGGAGGAAGCTCATATGCTGGGAGCTTACCTGCAAAAAGCTCAGCTGCTAGAATCTCATCTGCCTGGAGATCCACTACTGGGGAAGCAGTGGAAGGATTACCTTCCTCAGCTGGGAGAGAACAAGCGGGAGCCTGTTCCAGAGAGAGATTGAGGACATGCTATGAAGGTACCAGAGCAAGGTTGGGATCTAGTCCAAAAGCAAACCTGAGTAAAAAGACAGGCTGGGAGAGGAGAACCAGTCCTGTAAGCCAAAGGCTAGGCCGAGAAAGCCAAAGCCAAACCAGACCGGGCCCTGAAACCCACAGGAGGGCAGGCCTCAAAGGCCTGAGGAGGAAAGACTGGGAGAGCCGAAGGAGAATACCTGAGAGCACTGATACGGAAGGCAGCAGCCAAGGTAGGCCTCCTGTCTCGCCCCAGAGAACCAAAAGAAAATCCAGAGGTAAAGCTTTTAATCTTTGCTACTGTTTTCCTAAAGCCAAGTTAAGAGAAGAACCTTGGGAGGGAGAGTCTCCTTACCTAAAGCACAAGCCAAAGCCAAAGTTAAAAGACAGTTTGAGCAAGGACAGAACTTTTAGAGGAAAGCATTATAAAGAAAATGTCTTTAAACCTCTAGAGGAAGAGATGCCATCATGGTATTCCACCACACAGAACCATAGGCCCAAACAAACTGCTAAGTCCTGGGAAGCAGTGAGCCAAACCCACATAAAGGACACCTATCTTGACTCTTCAGAACAGTCAGATGAGGCCATGCAGGTGGAATCCGTACATGAAGATCTTGATAGCCCTAAGGAAAGTGCATATTGTGCCGTGAGTGATATAGAGTCACTCCAGAGCCCTTTGGAGTGAATGAAGCAATATTGTTTTGGTAGCTTTTATGCTGTGAAGTTAACAGTTTCTGGTTGTTTTTCTTGTGCTTACAAAAAGCTGCTGTAAGGACTTGTTTTGCTACGTCTACCAATGTGTTTATCCTATGTTCTGAACCCTTAGTGCAAAAGGGAAAATAAAGCCTTTTTCTTTTTCCCTCCACTTTTGTGCAAGACTGTATTCTCTTTGGGAGTTGGCAACGAGGCCGGCACAAGGCACTGGCCCTTGACCCTCGCACCTGGCCAATCCCAATCACAAACATCTTAGTGGCCCCGGGCCCAGCCCTTCGGTGGAAAAACTACGCCGCCACAAGGGGGGGCTGGCGCCGCGGCAGGGCGACAATGGCGTAGTTGGCAGGATAAACGCCAACACGACGGACGTGCCAAGTTAAACCTACAGCGGTAAAATTGAAAAGGCCAAGTTTTTAAAAAAAAAAAAAAAAAAAGGAGCCGAGGAAAACCCGGAACGGAACAGATAACTCAACTGGATCGGACTTGCGAAAACCTGGAACGGAGTGCCCGGAAACGCAGACCGGATCCAGAGGAAAATCCTGTGAGCTGACAATCCTGAGACCGTCCAGGGAAAGCGACAAGAACCCAAATAGCTGCGTATCTTCCTCTAAGCTGACCCAACATTTGAACAAGGTAATAAGTGATTAAACCTGTTTCATGTTGGATATAGGGGGAAGTGAGCTTAATAGAGGTTAAGCAAGGTTAAAAAAAAAAAGATAGCATTTTTTTTTGTGAGAAAAGTGCCGCACTTGGGTTTCCTTTTTTTTTCTGCTTATTGTTGTTTCAGAGATCATGGAGCCCAAGGAGCTATGTGCATGGATGGCGCAACAATTCAGTAAACAAGCAGAGTTGGCGCAATTAAGCCAGACGCAAGCGATGCAACAGCAGCAACTGCCGGTCATACAGACCATGAACACGTGGCTTGCACGGCAGCAAGAAGAACTGGCAAGGAGCAAGGCTGAGAACCCGTCGACAGCTAAATCCTTGAATCCAGACCATGGACAATGGGCATGTAATGACTTGGTGGTGGGGAAGCTGTGTGCAGAGGATGATATAGATGATTTCCTAGATACATTTACTCGAATAGCTACCGAGCGAGCAGTGGGCAATTCGACTAGCGGCGTCCCTCACGGGCGAGGCGCTAGCCGCCTATAGGGCAATGCCTCCAACCTTAGCTGATTCCTACGAGGAAGTAGTCTTATTTATTTATTTTATTTAACAGTTATTTATATACCGCTCTTTCCCTAGTATCAAGTGCGGTTTACATGGAACAGTAGGTTAATTGGTATGTAATATACCAAGTCAGTTTACATAGAACAGATAATTATAATTTACAAGGAATGTTGTAACATTAAAGGTATAACATATTAGAACATATATACATTGTTAGTTTAAATCTATAATCATCATGTGAATGAGAGTGTGGTATGGTTAATAGTGTATTAGTGATATTTATTTTGAAAATAGAGTATGTAATAATAATGTATAAATGTTAGCCTGTATCTATTTGAGTATTCTGTTCTGAGGGTGTATTGTAGTGTAATATGAATAAGTGAGTTTTTTAATTTTTTTCTAAATTCCTTTATATCAGATAGCAGGCGAATGTTGTCAGGTAGATTGTTCCAAAGAATTGGAGCAGAGTGTGAGAAAGCTCTCTTATTTGTTTGTTTTCTGGCTTTTGTGAAATCTTTTGGTATTGTTAAGGTATTTAAGTTTCTGCTTCTTTGGGATCGTTTATCGATGTCTATATTAATCAGTGTATTGAGTGCCGATGGTGCAAGATTATTTATAAGTTTAAATGTAGTGACAAGAATTTTATATTTGATTCGGGAGTAAATAGGTAGCCAATGAAGTTCAGCCAAAATTGGTGTAACATGTTCAAGTGGGCTTATATTCATAATCATCCTGGCAGCTATGTTCTGAATTATTTGTATCTTTTTAATATTTTGTTTTGAAATGCCATTAAGTATTGTGTTTGCATAATCAAAATGTGGGGTGATGATAGCATGAATTATATTAATAAAGTCTTGTAGATGAATCAATGGTCTTAATTGTTTTAGTGTTTTGAGTTTGTAATGTATTTTTTTAGTTAGATATTTTATATGTGAATCCATATTTAGATTATTGTCAAGTATTACACCTAAATATTTTATTTCTTTTTTTGTATTTATTTCATGAGTATCTAGTGTGATCGTGTTTGGGGGTATGTATGTTTGATTTTTAGTGATGAATAATATATCAGTTTTAGTAAAGTTGATAAGTAGATTTTGTTCTTTGAGCCATTCAGTTAGTTCATTGAAACATTCTGTTATTTTTTGAAGAGGTGGGTGTGGGATTTCAAATGGGAGGTAGAACATTATATCATCAGCGTAGATATGATAATAAACATTGTGACGTTTAAAGATGTTACAAACTGGTTGTAAGTAAATATTAAATAATAGCGCAGATAATGCAGAACCCTGCGGGAGACCCTGAGTTTGTTTGAAGGTGTTAGAAATTTGGGTGTGGATTCTTACTGTTTGAGTTCTGTTTGATAGATATGATTTGAACCAATTATAAACAGTAGATGTAATTCCAATTTGTTGAAGTCTGTTTAACATTGTTAAGTGATTAACACTGTCAAATGCAGCTGATATGTCAAGGAAAACAGAATAAAGGCTTGTTTAGGATTATCAATACCTCTTAATATTGTGTCATAAAGGATCGTTAGCAAGGTTTCTACTCCATGGAAGGGTCTAAAGCCATATTGATGTTCATCAAGGAGGTTTAATGTGTCAATAAAGTCTTGTAGTTGAATTTGTACAATTTTTTCAATAAGTTTGGCCATAAAAGGAATACTTGATATGGGTCTGTATGATTTTGGGGATAATTTATCTAATGTGTTATTTTTAAGTATAGGTCGTATTTGAACGTGTTTGAGAGATGGTGGTAAGTAGCCTTTTTGTAAGGATAGGTTCACTAAGGGTAGAATGAAAGAAGAGAGTATTGAGAAAGTCTTCTTTATCCAATCAACTGGGCATGGATCAAGGTATGAGGTTGTTGTATTAATGTTAGTTATTGTAGTTTTGAGAGTAGATTTTGATATTAAGTTGAAGTTGGTCCAGTTATCAAATGTAGCTTGCTTTGTTTGTGTTTGAATTTGTGGTTGAGTAATATGTAGAGGTGTTATTTGTAGCTTTGTTTTATTGATATAGTATTGAGCTAATTCTTGTGGGGAGATATCAATTGATATTTCATCAGAATTTAGTGTTTTGTTTGTTAGTTTTTTTACTATACAGAATAGTTCTCTTGGGCGATTAGTGGCTCTTGAGATTATATTAGAATAATAATTTTGTTTGGAGTTGTTTATTGTTTGTTTATAAATTTGTAGTGTATTAGTGTAGTTCTCATGATTTATTAATGATTTTGATTGTCTCCATTTCCTTTCCTCTTTTCTTAGTTGTCTTTTTAATGTTTTGATAGATATATTAAACCATGGAGCATGTCTTTTTTCAATTTTATTGTTGTTTATATTTTGGTGTGATTGTTTTGGATTACTTTCAGCTGCTTTAGAGATTATATTGTTCCAGTTTTTGATAGATTCTTCAAGATTTGTGGGTGTTTGTGTTAGTTGTGGTATTATTTGATCTAGAAATTCTTCTTCATTGAATTTTCTGAATCTATTAGTTTGAGGACGTTGTGGTCTTTTAGTTTGATTGTTGTAGGTGATGGTTATATTGAATTTTAGAAGATAGTGGTCAGACCAGGGGACTGGAATGTTTGAGAGGGATTCAGAGTTATATAGGTTGTGTAGAGAGTTTGGTAGGAAGACCATGTCAAGAGTTTTTTCCTTTATTGTGTGTTTGTTCAGTTATTATTTGGTGAAAGTCCAAATTATTTATCATTTCTAAGAATTGATTAGAGTGATTGTTGGGTATTGAAGGAAGATTAAAGTCTCCCATAAGTATTACAGGATTTGTATCTGTGGATGATGCTAGTAATTCAATTAAATTGTAAATTTTATCTATGTTGTATTCTGGCGGTCGATATATTAATGATATAGTTGTGTTTTTAATTTTTATGGTGAGTATGTCAACATTATCTATATTATTAGATGATATTAATTTTGCATTGAGGTTTTTCTTTATTATTATAAGTACTCCTCCTCCTTTTTTTAGTGTTCTGTGAGTATGGAAGATCTCATATTCAGGTGTCTTTAATTGGTTTAAGAATACTGAGTCAGTATCTTTGAGCCAGGTCTCTGTTATACAAAGGATATCAGGTTTATCATCATTGATAATGTCTACAAAAATTGGTAGTTTGTTTTTCATAGATCTTGCATTAATGAGTTGGCAGGTGAGAATTGTGTATTTCTGTGTCTGAGGTGAGTGTGGTGTGTTGCCTATTTTTGTTGTTGTTATATATAAAAGTCTAGATTGTCTAGATCTAAGGTTGGTTCCTATTATGAATGGGTGTATTAAGTTATCATGTTTTGATATTCTTTGTATTATGGGAATTGGTCTATTATTCTTCTTATCTATGGATTTTATTAGGTTAATCAGTGTAAGGATTGTGATACTTATAAGTATAGCATTGATGGGAGAAAGGAATTGTTTATGCATTTTTGGTTTGTATTTAGATTTACTTTTTATGTTTTAACTAGTAATAGGTTCAATAAATAGAATAGTGCTAGTGATTAATATCAGTGATAATTACCTGTGGTAGAGATACTACTGATAATACTAGTGTTTCAGTGATAGTAGGATAATTGAGGCTTACGTGAAGAATGAGTAACTATAACATTAATACTAGTATCACAATGATAGCAGTATAACTGCAGATGATATTGTGAATGAGAAGCTATTTAGAGATAGCAGGATAACTGTAGCTTACAGGGAGAATGAGAAACTATAATATTAATACCAGTGTCCCAGTGATAGCAGTATAATAGTAGCTTACAGGGTGAATAAGAGATTATAACATTAATACAAGTAATTCAATGATAGCAGGGTAACTGCAGCTTACTTGATGAATGAGAAGATATAACATTAATACCAGTATTTCAGTGATAGCTGGATAGTTGCAGATTATAGAGTGACAAAGAAGCTATAACATTAACATCAGTGATTAATACTAGTGATAATACTTGATAATGATGCTAGTGATAATACCAGTGTTTCAGTGATAGCAGTATAACTACAGCTTATATGGTGAATGAGAGGTCATTCAGTGATAGCAGGATAACTGTAGTTGTTTCAAATGGAGCTGACTCCTCCCCCTCTCAGACAGCCCCAACTAGGCTGGAGTTCAACAAGCAGGACAGATGGATTTCTGCTGGGCTGTGTAACCCCAATCAGGGAGCAGAAGCTGATGACAGTTAGCTCTTTACTTGCCTGAAGGCAGCTGCTTTTCAAATGGAGCTGACTCCTCCCTCTCTCAGACAGCCCCAATTAGGCTGGAGTTCAATAAGCAGGACAGATGGATTTCTGCTGGGCTGTGTAACCCCAATCAGGGAGCAGAAGCTGATGACAGTTAGCTCTTTACTTGCCTGAAGGCGGCTGCTTTTGAAATGGAGCTGACTCCTCCCCCTCTCAGCTGATTCCTACGAGGAAGTAGTCTTAGCTATCAGAGATCGCTTAGGCCTCACACCTTTCACCTATAATAAAATGTTTAGGGCTACCTGTTTGAAGGCCAATGAAACACCTAAGGCACTGGGTCATCGAGTGCACAGTCTAGCTCATAAATGGCTACAGCCTGAAAGGAGAAATATAGACACCCTAATGGATGTTATAATCCTCGAACAGTATATGGTTGCCCTGCCCAGTAGAGTGCAGAACTTTCTTCTGTTACAAGATTGCCGCACTACTACTGACGCCATAACCCTTACGGAAAGAGATTTAGAGGCTGAAAAAGTTACCCCACCTAGGATAGGCTCCAAGATAGCGATAGGGGCTGAGGTACAAAAGCTGGAGAACCCTTATCGTCCTCCATTTGTTTGTGGTAAAAATGTTAAAACCCCGACAAGGGAGAATGTACAGAAATGTTTTACATGTGGTAAAAGAGGGCACCTCCAGTATGAGTGTTTCTCGCGAACTGCTTTGGTGGGAGAATCCCCTAATGCAGTGCGCGAAGGACTTGTCCTGGATGTAAAAATACAGGGCATAAAGGTAAAGGCATTATTGGATTCTGGAGCCAATCAGACCATGGTCTCCAAAAGGTTATGGTCGGTGATCCAGGCTCAGGGCCTATCGATTCCAGAATCTCCGGCAGGACAAGTAAAAATTAAGTGTGTGCATGGTGCAGCCACGCGATATCCTGTGTATTAATTATGGGTAAAATGCTTAGGCATCGTAAAGGAAATGCTGATCGCCGTGGTGCCTAGGTTACCACAGGAATTGGCCACAATTTAAGAGGACCTTAAAGGAAGGTTTATCGCCAGTGGTGAAGTCAGATTCCACCTGCATCCAGCCAAAACCTAGGGAAGGTTCCTCACTTCGACAGAGTCAGACCTGCCAAGATGGTCCTTTTGTGAAGGCCCTAGTGTCCACAAGATCGCATACGCAAGATGGCGAGCAGCCTTCCTGCTCCAAGGATACTTCCCTAGGGGAGCTCCCTTTGCATGACGGGCTAATAGGGGACCCCCCAAGCAGGGAAAGGAAGCCGAAGGCAGAGCGAAGGAGAGAGAGACAACACCGTTCTAAAGCGAGAGCGGAGCTGGAAGCAGGAAAAGGTATGCCATGGGTTCCGGCCGACGTGATGGAGAAGTTCCCGTCATTTAAAAGGGAACAAAGAGCAGACCCAGCGCTCACTCATGCTTTTGAGCAGACCAAAGAAGAATGGGAGACATACCCAAGATTCCTCCTAGAAGAGGAGATACTCTATCGAGAAAGTAAGGACCTGCGAACTGGTCTAGTACGGAAACAACTGGTGGTCCCAAGTACTTTCAAGGCTTCAGTTTTACGTCTGGCGCATGACCACCCCGTTGGGGGTCATAAAGGTGCGCAGGGCACCCTGGAGCAGATTTTGACTAGATTTTACTGGCCAGGGGTGTTTCGAGAGACGACACGTTTCTGTGAATCCTGCGCGTCATGCCAAAGAGTCACGACGCAGAAACCAACTGGAGTGCCATTAGTTCCGATGCCCATAATCACAGACCCCGTCCGTAGACTTGCTGTGGACCTAGTAGGACCCCTCATCAAGACGCCACGGGGGTTTCAATATATACTAGTGATTATTGATCAAGCCACCAGATTTCCCTGGGCCGTTCCCTTGAGGAATATTTCGGCCAAGTCTATTGCCATCGAATTGATAAAATTATTTTGCGAAGTGGGCTTCCCGCAGGAGGTTTTGACGGATCAAGGAAGCAATTTCCGGTCGAAATACCTTAACCAAGTCTGGGACGCTTTTGGTATCCGCCACGTGAAAACCGCCGCTTACCACCCACAATGCAACGGCCTGGTAGAGCGATTAAACCAGAGCCTAAAGCAAATGCTCAGGCGTGCTCTGGATGGACAGATGAATGAATGGGACACTATGTTACCCTTCGTTCTCTACGCCTGTAGAGAGAGAAAGCAGGCATCATTAGGTACGTCCCCGTATGAACTTATGTACGGACGGACACCCAGGGGCATTCTCGATGTACTTAGAGAGCAGTGGTCTGAGCCAAAAGAGGTAGAAGTAGGGATACCTTTATTCCTACAGAACTTGAGAACCCAACTCGAGCGAACTTCCAGGTTCGCCACTGAGGAATTAGAGAAAAGCCAGAGAAAACAAAAATACTACTACGACAGGCGGGTGAAGTCTAGGCATTTAAAAAACGGAGACAAGGTGATAGTGCTAGTCTCTGGAGCCACACCTAAGTTTGAGTCCCGATGGAAAGGGCCCTATACGGTTGTCCACCCGGTAGGGACCACTTCCTATGTCTTTCGAGAGACGAGTGGACGAGAGCAGGTGTATCACGCCAACCTTCTCCGCCCTTGGCATGAGCGCGCTGCGCTGTTAACTTCTACAAAAACTTTGTATCACTGTGGTGAAAGACCGCTAAATAGGGCAGAATCCGGTATTACGTGCTGCGGAGAAGTGGCTTCCCCAGCCCATAATATTTTAAGAAGGGGGATGTGTGATGCAGCGGACCCTCCTTTGGAGAGAAAAACAGTTCTGGATTCTGAAAGAAAAAGAAGCTGCCTGCAATATCCAGAGGATCCACCTAGAGGGAGCGGGAGAGTCAGGACAGAGACCACAGAACCACGCCTCTGTGGGCAGGACTTATGTTCCAAAAGCTCACATTTAAGGGGAGGCAAGCAAGAGTCAGGAGGAAGCTCATATGCTGGGAGCTTACCTGCAAAAAGCTCAGCTGCTAGAATCTCATCTGCCTGGAGATCCACTACTGGGGAAGCAGTGGAAGGATTACCTTCCTCAGCTGGGAGAGAACAAGCGGGAGCCTGTTCCAGAGAGAGATTGAGGACATGCTATGAAGGTACCAGAGCAAGGTTGGGATCTAGTCCAAAAGCAAACCTGAGTAAAAAGACAGGCTGGGAGAGGAGAACCAGTCCTGTAAGCCAAAGGCTAGGCCGAGAAAGCCAAAGCCAAACCAGACCGGGCCCTGAAACCCACAGGAGGGTAGGCCTCAAAGGCCTGAGGAGGAAAGACTGGGAGAGCCGAAGGAGAATACCTGAGAGCACTGATACGGAAGGCAGCAGCCAAGGTAGGCCTCCTGTCTCGCCCCAGAGAACCAAAAGAAAATCCAGAGGTAAAGCTTTTAATCTTTGCTACTGTTTTCCTAAAGCCAAGTTAAGAGAAGAACCTTGGGAGGGAGAGTCTCCTTACCTAAAGCACAAGCCAAAGCCAAAGTTAAAAGACAGTTTGAGCAAGGACAGAACTTTTAGAGGAAAGCATTATAAAGAAAATGTCTTTAAACCTCTAGAGGAAGAGATGCCATCATGGTATTCCACCACACAGAACCATAGGCCCAAACAAACTGCTAAGTCCTGGGAAGCAGTGAGCCAAACCCACATAAAGGACACCTATCTTGACTCTTCAGAACAGTCAGATGAGGCCATGCAGGTGGAATCCGTACATGAAGATCTTGATAGCCCTATGGAATGTGCATATTGTGCCGTGAGTGATATAGAGTCACTCCAGAGCCCTTTGGAGTGAATGAAGCAATATTGTTTTGGTAGCTTTTATGCTGTGAAGTTAACAGTTTCTGGTTGTTTTTCTTGTGCTTACAAAAAGCTGCTGTAAGGACTTGTTTTGCTACGTCTACCAATGTGTTTATCCTATGTTCTGAACCCTTAGTGCAAAAAGGGAAAATAAAGCCTTTTTCTTTTTCCCTCCACTTTTGTGCAAGACTGTATTCTCTTTGGGAGTTGGCAACGAGGCCGGCACAAGGCACTGGCCCTTGACCCTCGCACCTGGCCAATTCCAATCACAAACATCTTAGTGGCCCCGGGCCCAGCCCTTCGGTGGAAAAACTACGCCGCCACCAGGGGGGGCTGGCGCCGCGGCAGGGCGACAATGGCGTAGTTGGCAGGATAAACGCCAACACGACGGACGTGCCAAGTTAAACCTACAGCGGTAAAATTAAAAAGGCCAAGTTTTTTTTTTTTTGAAAAAAAAAAAAAAGGAGCCGAGGAAAACCCGGAACGGAACAGATAACTCAACTGGATCGGACTTGCGAAAACCTGGAACGGAGTGCCCGGAAACGCGGACCGGATCCAGAGGAAAATCCTGTGAAGCATCCTCGTGTCGAGATGGAGTCTCCTGGACACGTAAGTGCTGTTGTCCTCGTTGACTCTCCTCCGAGGGAGCCAACGTCGGGCCCGACGCCGTCGGGGCCCGAGTCGGGGCTGCTGGGTCTCCTGAGCACGGACTCAGGTTGACGGCCTTGGAGAGCAGCTTCGCTGCCTTCATGGAACAGCAGCGGGCATTGATCACCGGGCTCACCGGTGCATCTGCCCCGACCACCAGGACCTCGACGTCCAAGTCGACCCCGGAGGCCGAGCCGATCCTAGAGTCCATGCGTGCTCGAGTCGATCCTCGGCCACGGTCTCCCTCGACCTCCTGTTCGGGGCCGAGGTCGTCGACGCCGATTCCCACGGAGTCGGGGAGGAGAGCATCGGTGCCCGCCCGACAGGAGCCGCTCGATTCCTCCTCCGAGGAGTCGGGCTGGGAGACGGAGGACGAAGAGTCACCCGACACCCATTGGACTCGGTGTTTCCCCTCGGACTCACCCGAGTCCGAACCTCGGAGACGGTCCCCACCGGAGGATACCCGGTTCTCGGACTTCGTGTGGGATATGGCCAAGGCCTTGGCCTTCCCCGCGGATCCCGAGGAGGAGCCTCGAGCCGAGGAGCTCGAGGCCCTCCAGTATGACTCTCCCCCGAAGGAGGCCTTTACTGTTCCGGTTCCCCCGATGCTGGAGCGGCTACTCTTCCGCATGTGGGAGACCCTGGCTTCGACGCCGGTGTTAAGCAAGCGGGTCGATTCCATTTATCAAGTCCGCAAGAGCCCCGGGTTCCAAAAGGCACAATTACCGCACCACTCCATGGTTGTGGAATCGGCCATGCATCGACTGAAAAGTCAGAAGATGCACTCCTTGGTGCCTCCCGGCCGGGAGGCCCGGAACCTGGATGCCCTCGGTAGGAAGTGCTTCCAGGGCTCTATGCTTTCTTGCCGTGTCCAGACTTACCAGCTCTACATGGGCATGTACCTCCGAGACCTGGCAAAGGAGATTGCCGGGTTCTCTGCTGGTCTCTCCTAGGAACCTTTGCAGAGGTTCCAGGCCTTGTCCACCGGTATTCGAGAGTGCTCGAAGTTTATCTCTCGAGCAGCCTACGATGGCTTCGAGGCTTCGCCTGAGTAGCCGGGGCCGGCATCGGTGCCCGCCAACAGGCTTGGCTACAGTCATCCGACCTCGAGCCAATGGTCCAGCACAAGTTCTTCGATGTCCCCTGCCGAGGTGAAAACCTCTTTCGCAAGCCCATGGCTGAGAAGGCTGCAGAACTCGAGACCGAGACTCTGACCAGGACTAGGCTTTCCAGGAAAACCTCTGCCCCTTCTCAGAAAAAGAAGGGCTCGGTAAAAAAGACCTTTTACCCAAGGAAGTCATCTGCCTACAAACAGTACCCTCATTATCAGGCCTCTGCAGCTCCCCAACAGGGTCAGCAAGCCAAGGGGCAGGGTCAAGGGCCCCGTAGGCCGAAGACCCCCAAGCCACCAACACCGGCCCCTGCTCAGCAGGGTGGGGGGTTTTGACTCAAACAGCATAGCCTCTTCTCCTCAGCTGGCTTCTCTCAGCACAGGAGGCCGGCTGGCCCACTTTGCCCACAGGTGGTCAGCCGTCACATCAGATACCTGGGTTCTTCATATAGTCCAAAGGGGCTATCTTCTCCATTTTCACCAGGTACCTCCCTCCTATTTTCCAGGGGAGCCTCCAAGACTCCCTCTGCACAGGGACCTACTCCTTCAGGAGTTGACAGGTCTCCTAAAGGATCAGGCTGTGGAACCGGTGCCCCACCACCTGAGAGTAGGGTTGCCAACTGGCCGGTTTTCAGCCGGCCTGGCCGGTTTTTCCACGGCCAGGCCGGCTGCCGGCGCAGAGGCAAAACCGGCCCTTTAAAAGCCGGTTTTTTTGCTCTGGCCGCAAGATCGGGAGCGGCCAGAGCAAAAAAAACGGCTTTTTCTCCGCTTCAGAGGGAGCCGGGACAGCCCGCGCGAGGCCCCGGCTCCCTCTGAACAGCCACCAGCGTGAAGAGCCTTTTCCTTCACGCTGGCGGCTGTTCCTGTGAAGCCGCGAATGCTGGGAAAGGTTAAAGGGCAACCTTTAACCTTTCCCAGCATTCGCAGCTTCACAGGAACAGCCGCCAGCGTGAAGGTAAAGGCTCTTCACGCTGGTGGCTGTTCAGAGGGAGCCGGGGCCTCGCGCGGGCTTCCCCGGCTCCCTCTGAAGCCTCAGACAGCCGCGATGCTGGTCGGGGGGGGGGGGCAAGGACTGCATTGGCTGTGATGGGGGGACCTGGACTGGAAAAGGCTAAGGGGGGGGGGACTGGGACGGGAAAAGGGGGAAGGGGGGTGGGACCTGGACTGGAAAAGGGCTAAGGGGGGGGGACTTGGACTGGAAAAGGGCTAAGGGGGGGGACTTGGACTGGAAAAGGGCTAAGGGGGGGACTTGGACTGGACCAGGGCTAAGGGGGTGGGACTTGGACTGGAAAAGGGCTAAAGGGGAGGGACTTGGACTGGAAAAGGGCTAAGGGGGGGGACTTGGACTGGAAAAGGGCTAAAGGGGGGGGACTTGGACTGGAAAAGGGCTAAGGGGGGGGACTTGGACTGGAAAAGGGCTAAGGGGGGGGACTTGGACTGGAAAAGGGCTAAGGGTGGGGGACTTGGACTGGAAAAGGGCTAAGGGGGCGGGACTTGGACTGGAAAAGGGCTAAGGGGGGGACTTGGACTGGAAATAGGCTGTGATGGGGGGGGACCTGGACTGTAAAAGGGTTATGGGGGGGACATGGACTGGAAATGGGTTGTGATGTGGGTGGAGGGGACCTGGACCAGAAAAGGGCTAGGGGGGGGGGAAACTTGGACTGGAAATAGGCTGTGATGGGGGCCGGACACGGGACAGTAAAAGGGATATGGGGGGGGGGGCATGGACTGGAAATGGGTTGTGATGGGGGTGGAGGGGACCTGGACTGGAAATGGGCTATGGTGGAGGAAGGGGGATCTTGGACTGGAAATAGGCTGTGATTAGGGGGGCTAGGACTGCAAATGGGCTGTGATGGTGCGGGGGGACTCGGACTGCAAATGGGCTGTGATGGTGGGGGGGGGGGCCTAGGACTGGAAATAGGCTGTGATGGGGGACTTGGACTGGAAATGGGCTGTGATTGGGGGGGGGAGCTAGGACTGGAAATGGCCTGTGATGTGAGGGCTAGCACTGGAAATGGGCTGATGAAGAGCTGGAATAGGACTGGAAATGGGCTGATGTGGGGCATGGGAGAATGGGACTAGAAGGGAGTGGATGCTGGGTGGGCCTAGAACTATAAGGGAATTGATTTGGGGGGAGGACTAGAATGGATGGGGAATGAGAATGGAAGGGGAAAAAATATTTTGTGTGGAAGAAAAGTCTATGATGGGCCGGTATTGGGAGAGTAAGAGGGGCTTGAGAATGGAAGGGTGAAATTTAAACGGATGATAAAGGAATAAGGAAAGAATTGGGGGAAAGAGCAAAAGGGAAACAATCAGTATGTTAAAGCAGAAATAGAGAGAATGGAAAACATCTAAAAGAGAAGAAAGTACAAATGGATAGCTCGCAGAAGACACGAAGAAACCAGAAGAAAGTGACTGGAGCAATTGCAACTGAAAAATAAAACGCCCAAACAGAAGGTAGAAAAATACTTTTTATTTTGAATTTATTAACTGGAATATGTCTGGTCTGGGAAGTGTGTATTGCTAACATCTTTGCGTTTTTGTTTAGTGCAAGAGGAAATTACTTTATAGTTTTATTTCTCCAGTGTTGTACATTTCATGTTTGGATTTTGGGGTTCCCAGTTTAATTATTATCTGACCAAGGAAGTTAGCCTACACGTATCCTCGGTAATGTTTGTGGGTGGGGCTGGGGGCGGGGCAGGGGTGGGACTAGGGGCGGAGAATGGGTGGAGCATGGCAAGCCACAGGTGTCGGGTTTTTCTCGGTGAAAAAGTTGGCAACCCTACCTGGGAGGTCAAGGCTTTTATTCCAGGTACTTTCTGGTACCAAAAAGAACAGGAGGCCTCAGACCCATCCTAGACTTGCGAAACCTCAACAAGTTCCTGCAGAGGGAAAAGTTCAAGATGCTTACCCTTGGAATCCTGCTGCCCTACCTCCAGCAAGGAGACTGTCTATGCCCCTTGGATCTAAAGGATGCGTATACTCACATCCTTATCCATCCAGACCACAGACAATATCTCAGGTTTGTTGTGGGAGGACACCACTATCAGTACAGAGTGCTTCCCTTTGGCCTATCATCCGCTCCCAGGGTGTTCACCAAGTGCCTGGCAGTGGTGGCGGCCTACCTGAGGCTTCAGGGTCTCTTTGTGTTTCCGTACCTGGACGACTGGCTCATAAGGGGCCAATCTTCCCAGGAGGCCAACAAGGCCACCCTTCGCACTGTTGGTCTGCTTCAGCACTTGGGGTTTGTCATAAACTTCGCAAAGTCCACTTTGCTCCCGTCCCAGAACTTAGAGTTCATAGGGGCCTGACTAGACACTATTCAAGCAAAGGCTTTTCTGCCTCTGGACAGGGCCCACAGGCTAATGGATCTGGCCAGCCAGTTTCGCAGCAATTCCCTGGTCTCTGCCAGGCAATTCCTGAGACTACTCGGCCATATGGCTTCCACGGTCCATATCACCCCCAATGCCCGCCTGCACATGTGTCCTGCTCAGTGGAGCCTTCACACTCAGTGGCATCAAGCCACAGGGGGCCTAGCGGACTCAGTGAGGATTTCCGACCTCCTGATCTCCTCTCTGCAATGGTGGCTTCATCTTCCAAATCTGGTGCTCGGAGTGGTTTTCCAATCCCCTCCGCATACTCAGGTGCTGACAACCGATGCCTCTCTTCTCGGTTGGGGAGCACATTGCCAAGGGGCATGTACTCAGGGTCTCTGGACCCCTTGGGAGGCTACTCAGCAGATAAACTTCCTGGAGCTACGGGCGATACGCCTAGCTCTGAGAGCCTTCTCCCACCTCACCACTCACCAGTCTGTACTGGTCCAGACGGACAATCAAGTTGCCATGTTCTACATGAACAAACAAGGAGGCATGGGCTCCTTCCTTCTTTGTCAGGAGGCACAACAACTGTGCTCTTGGGCTGTCAATCACGGAATCCTTCTCAAGGCTGTCTACCTCACAGGTCAGGAAAATTGCCTGGCAGACAGACTGAGCCGGATCCTGCAACCACACGAATGGAGATTGAACCCATTGGTGGTTCAGCAGGTCTTTCTCAAGTGGGGGCTCTGAACCGGCAACTCCCGAGAATTTGCTCCAGACAACCGCATCCTCTCAGAGTAGCAGCGGATGCGTTTCTGATCTCGTGGTCCACAGGCCTACTGTATGCGTTTCCTCCCACACCACTAGTGTCTAGGGTTGCCAACTTTTTCACCGAGAAAAGCCCGACACCTGTGGCTCGCCATGCTCCACCCATTCTCCACCCCTAGTCCCACCTCTGCCCCGCCCCAGCCCCACCCACAAAAATTACCGAGGATACGTGTAGGCTAACTTCCTTGGTCAGATAATAATTAAACTGGGAACCCCAAAATCCAAACATGAAATGTACAACACTGGAGAAATAAAACTATAAAGTAATTTCCTCTTGCACTAAACAAAAACGCAAAGATGTTAGCAATACACACTTCCCAGACCAGACATATTCCAGTTAATAAATTCAAAATAAAAAATATTTTTCTACCTTCTGTTTGGGCGTTTTATTTTTCAGTTGCAATTGCTCCAGTCACTTTCTTCTGGTTTCTTTGTGTCTTCTGCGAGCTGTCCATTTGTCCTTTCTTCTCTTTTAGATATTTTTCCATTCTCTCTCTATTTCTTCTTTAACATACTGATTGTTTCCCTTTTGCTCTTTCCCCCAATTCTTTCCTTATTCCTTTATCATCTGTTTAAATTTCACCCTTCCATTCTCAAGCCCCTCTTACTCTCCCAAGACCCGGCCCATCATAGACTTTTCTTCCACACAAAATATTCTTTCCCCTCTCCATTCTCATTCCCCATCCATTCTAGTCCTCCCCCAAAATCAGTTCCCTTATAGTTCTAGACCCACCCAGCATCCACTCCCTTCTAGTCCCATTCTCCCATGCCCCACATCAGCCCATTTCCAGTCCTATTCCAGCTCTTCATCAGCCCATTTCCAGTGCTAGCCCTCACATCACAGGCCATTTCCAGTCCTAGCCCCCCCCCCCAATCACAGCCCATTTCCAGTCCAAGTCCCCCATCACAGCCTATTTCCAGTCCTAGGCCCCCCCACCATCACAGCCCATTTGCAGTCCGAGTCCTCCCGCACCATCACAGCCCATTTGCAGTCCTAGCCCCCCTAATCACAGCCTATTTCCAGTCCAAGTTCCCCCTCCCTCCACCATAGCCAATTTCCAGTCCAAGTTCCCCCCCCCCCCCATAGCCCTTTTCCAGTCCAGGTCCCCTCCACCCCCATCACAACCCATTTCCAGTCCATGTCCCCCCCCCATGGGCTTTTACAGTCCAGGTCCCCCCCCATCACCGTCCAAGTCCCCCCCCCCTAGCACTTTTCTGGTCCAGGCCCCCCCCATCACAACCCATTTCCAGTCCAAGTCCCCCCCCCCCCCATAGCCCTTTTCCAGTCCAGGTCCCCCACCATCACAGCCTATTTCCAGTCCTAGGCCCCCCCCCCCCACCATCACAGCCCATTTGCAGTCCGAGTCCCCCGCACCATCACAGCCCATTTGCAGTCTTAGCCCCCCTAATCACAGCCTATTTCCAGTCCAAGTTCCCCCTCCCTCCACCATTGCCCATTTCCCGTCCAAGTCCCCCCCCCCCCCATAACCCTTTTACAGTCCAGGTCCCCCCCCATCACAGCCTATTTCCAGTCCAAGTCCCCCCCCCCCCCATAGCCCTTTTCCGGTCCCGGTCCCCCCCCCCCATCACAGCCCATTTGTTGTCCTAGCCCCCCCCCCATCACAGCCCATGCAGTCCTTGGCCTCCCCCCCCCCCCCCCGACAAGCACCGTGGCTGTCTGAGGGGCTTTAGAGGGAGCCGGGGAAGCCCCATCTCCCTCTGTACAACCGCCAGCCTGAAGAGCCTTTTCCTTCACGCTGGCGGTTGTTTCTGTGAAGCCGCGAATGCTGGGAAAGGTTAAAGGGTATTGCCTGAGTGGGATCTGAATGTGGTCTTACAGCGGCTTACTTGTCCGCCTTTTGAACCTATGGCTACCTGCCCGCTCCGTTTTCTCTCCTGGAAAACTTTATTTCTGGTAGCTCTCACCTCTGCTAGGCGAGTGAGTGAACTGCAGGCACTAGTGTCTGATCCTCCTTACACTAGGTTCTACCGGAATAGGGTAGTCCTACGGACTCACCCTAAGTTTCTTCCTAAGGTTGTCTCACCTTTTCACCTCAATCAGGAGGTGGTTCTTCCGACCTTCTTTCCCAGGCCGCATGCCAACCGGGCTGAAATCGTCTTGCATACCCTGGACTGTAGGAGGGCGTTATCCTTCTACCTTGACCGTACGCGGAAGCATCGGAAGGCTGTTCAGCTTTTCATTTCTTTTGACCCCAATAAGTTGGGGCTCCCTGTCTCCAAGCGTACATTGTCCATATGGGTCGCTGACTGTATCGCCTGGGCTTATGGGGCAGCCAGCCTCTCGTTGGAGGGTCGAGTCATGGCTCATCGTGTCAGGGCGAAGGCTGCGTCAGTGGCTCATCTCCGCTCTGTTCCGTTGGCAGACATCTGTCGGGCCGCTACTTGGTCTTCAAGCCAGACTTTTGTGGCCCATTACTGCCTTGAGAGGGAGTCCCGCAGGGACAGTGCTTTCGGACAGGCAGTACTCCATAATCTCTTTGGGGTTTAGGCAACTCCTACCCTCCGGCCCTGGTGTTGGGCTACCGGTCGGGGGAGTTCTCAGAGAAGATTCCTTCCTTCTGTGCTGACGAGCTAGAGGGAGCTCATTTTTCCGCTTGGGGTCTCCGGTAGCCTTAGGCTGGGGAGTCCCATATGTGAGGACTGACTTCCTGCTTGGTCCTGGAGAAAGAGTAGTTACTCACCTGTAACAGGTGTTCTCCAGGAGCAGCAGGAATCAGTCCTCACAACCCTCCCTCCTCCCCTTGGAGTTGCAGTCATATGATTTATTTTGCTAATTTGTTTGCTGTCTTTTAGCTATGTCATCAGACTGAGCAAGATGGCACCCTTGGGTGGGAAGGGGACCGCGCATGCGCGCTGCAATTCCCAAAGGCTTTCTATGAAAGCTGGGGAAATGCTCCGCATGAGGGCTCCGTCGGCGCCGACATCACCCATATGTGAGGACTGATCCCTGCTGCTCCTGGAGAACACCTGTTACAGGTGAGTAACTACTCTCTATCGTAACATACATAAAAAGTATAAGAACTTGTGTCCCCCAGACTGTTTCCAGCAGTATATTGCAATAAGTTTCCCACAACCACAAAAGGGTGTCAAACCCTGGTCTGTAGCTTACCAAGCCAGTATTCTAACCATTAGGCTATACCTCTACACTCATGGGTGTAACACTGTCTAGAATAAACAGACTGCAGGTCCCTGCCTGCAATGGACAAAACCCAGGATATGAAACAACATGGCTGGCACAGTCTGAGACAGTGGTACCCCACACCTAGGGCCTGCCTACAGCAGCACACATACACTACACTGCACACTCAGTACACTAGCTGCATAACAAACACACAGCTGCAGAATACATCCCTTGTCCAAAGACCAAGCCACATGTGAGGTCAAGATGCCCATCCCTCCACTGTACCTCCAACGCCAAACAGTCACACACAGGTGTGCTGTGTCACAGTGTGGCACTAATCCCTGAGGCAGCACATGTGCAGGGCATGCAGTCCCTTGTCACCTGCTGTACACTGCAAGATAGGAACACCTGCACGTACACGTAATTCAAAGTACATTCATGACCCATGCGGTCCATCACTGACCATCATGCCCTCCTCGGGGGGCCATGCACATGTCTCCCACCATCATAGAAGAAAAACAGGAACTGGGCAATGCGCCAGTGATCACCGTTGCCACTATTGCTGCAATTGGGGCCCTGGGTGCTGGTATCAGTTAGCCCCTCCATTACCCATGATACACCGCACAATCTGAGCACATATATGCAACTGATGGGGCAGTTTCTCCAAATGGATTAATTTTGCGCATCAATTTATATTCACTACGGCACCAAGGGAGAATACTAATTACGCCAATGCAAACCCTTGTCTCTATATGGACCTACCCAAAACCCTTCACAAAATTCTCAGAAAAACATATCAAACACTCTCCTGCAATCAACTTTTTTACAATCCAATATAGGGAGGAAAATGACCTCAGGTTTTACTTTTCTGTCCCTCTATGTGGCGAAATTCATCAGCATAGGGGATTACAAAAGGTGTAACATCACGGGTCCAGCCACTCCCTTCTAACTTGCAAATTCTAAATCACCAATACTAAAAAAGTACTTTTCCAATACTGCCTATAATATCTTTAATCATTTTCACTTTTTACACCTTTGTCAACTTATTCTCTTCTTCTTAACATCTACTCCAAATTAATCTTCTAAGATATTCCTGAAAAACAAAGCCAAACGGTTTACAGATTATCTTTATCACCATCCAAGTTGGACATGGGATTGGATGTTGGAACAGTTCCTCGCGATACATACGTCAACATATCCTGCCTCATTGTACTCTAACACCATCCTTGTGACTGTCACACTCAGTGCCCATGGGGAGCCAGTGAGGCTGCCATGCAGGCCCTGTGATATAACACATGCAGACACTCAGTAAGCCTGCATAGCTTCTGGCCATGCAAACACAGGCTTTGGCCAGCAATGCCACCTATGAAGGGCACATACTAAACATGTATGGTACTGTTCCCCACATCTCTAACCCCACCCCAACATTCACCTCCAGGCACTGCCTTCCCATATGGTGGCGGGCGATGCTGAGACCATCATGACATCCTGTGCCACATTTTGACAGCTGGAAGTGTGCATGCACCATTCAGAGGTCAGTGTTCCAGTGTACCAATCAGGCACACAGGTGTACTTGGACTCTCATTTGGGGTAACAGGTAATGAACTTCTGGCTGCTTTGGCCAAAGATCAGTTGACAGTGTTTCTTGTGTGCAAATTTGCCTGATATGTACCTCCCTGTATATGCATACACTGCATGGAGCAGAGTCCCCTTGCACTCTGCAAATGCTGCATGGGATAAGAGCAACATACATGCAGGTAAATCACAGATTCTGCCAGTGTCACCAACTAAGTGAATGGATAGAGGCCAGTCCTCCCCCTGAGCCTAGTTCCCTATAGGCTGAAGCTGCACTAGGTTGCCACATACAGCTGTTATGGCAGTTGCAATTAATCAGGCCTCTCACTTGTGCAAATTGGTGTGTCCTGAGGCAGACTCAGAGGTGAGGCTTGCAATACTCACACGTGTCTCTCCCCCCCCCCCCCCACTCCAGTCAAAGCAGCCGACAATGTGGGAGCTGCACAACAGTATCATGTTGGCAGGTAAGTGTAGGGGAATGCACCTTGTCAATGGTGTAACCGGGAATGCATTATAGCATCACAGCCAAAGGTTGCAACTATTTACTGCAAACTAACCTTCTGCTTGTAAATAGTGTCTCACACAGTATGTGGGGTTGCTGTGTAGCTGACCTGCAGCATGTTATATGCAGAGCCATAAAGCCTGGGCACCACATACATGGACAGTGCATTGCTGAGGCTAAAACTACTCTGGAGACACACATAGATATGACACTGCTATCCAACAGTGATGCAGGCTGGCATTCTTACTTGCCCCTTAGGGCTCAGTATGCAGGTGCTATTAGCATGCTCTGCCATCCAGCCATGGGTGGTACAGTTTTTCAGGGTGGTAGCTGAGTGTGTGGCCTCATGCTGGATGAAATGTTGAAGGTTGCATATGCTGATACATTTCTGGAAACATAGGATAATGTTAACACACATGGATGTACAACATCTGATTCACAGGCTGGTCTTGAACCTGTGATCCTTCTTTCATATACACACTGGCCATATGCTTGGAGCCACAGAGTTACCATGTGGGTTTATCAATCCATGGGTATATATGTATCATTGTCAGGATGCATGCAGGCATGAGTTGGGGTATGTCTTTGTCTGCTTAGATCTCTTCAGGCTCTCTGCCATACTAATCTGACAAGATATGTTTGGCAAGTGTAGAAGAGGGACATTTTGTTAGGTCTGTATGTTGCACAGCCTTGCTATGCTGCTGGTCCAACTGACATTCATGTCTTACATATGGGATCTGTCCAGTCAAAGGTACAGGCCATGATAGATGAACACACACATTGCAGATCATGGGTGTCCTAGCAAAATGGCCAAATGTAGCACTAGTAACTCTGCACTATAAAGGCTTTTAGTGCCGTGACAACGGGGCGCACAGACCTCAGAATAATCCTCAGATATTTATCGAATACTTCAAAGCCAAGAAACCTGGCTTCAGTAATCCAATATGAGGAAATTTACGTCAACGATCTGTAGCCAACCCCTCCATCCGTCAAACAGCACCAAAGAGCCTTAAATATCACAAAACGCTGATGGGAAATCAAACTAAAAGTCACTTTAACAGATATCCATTCTCATACAGTAATCACAAGCAAATATAACAAAGCAACCTATCATAGGGCCCTCAACATTTAACATCTCCACATTCGAACATGTTCCAAACCAGGAGAAGGCCCCTATATAACAGAATAACCCATCAGCATAAAATAGCAGTCTTCAGCTCAATCTTCCAGGATGGTCATAGCAGTATCAACCCCAACGCCACAATCAGACGTCCTTCTTAGCGTTTTGCAGACGCTGCCTCATGGGGATATACTATAAAACAAATAAAACAATAAAAAATTGCTAAATTTTCATACTACAAAAAGAAATACACTCCCCTATGTCAGAGCAAACAAAGCCTGAATGCCTTACCCGACCGGCGTCTTCTCCACGGACACACTATTCAGCTCAGATGACGCTCAACTCAACTGACAACCTTCAATCAAGATATCCAAAAACTGGCGTCTGACGTCATATCCACATCTCAATCGGAAACAAAACCTACCAAGCTTGCTTCACAAATTATGTATCAGATGCAAGCATGCCAATCAATATTGGAATTCAACCCACCCGGGGCCACAGTTCGGAGCATAAATATCCACCTCTGCTCACGGTATATCAAAAATTGCTCACGAGACATATCTCTAGAACCGTTAACCACCTGCTCAATCCCAAAACACTGCAAATCATTAAACACATGTCCCAGCTCCAAACAATGGCTGACCAACGGCGCCTCTCGCCGTTTGCACCGCAACCTACTACGATGTTCCCCCAAACGTATACACAAAGGGCAAATCGTTTTACCCACATACAATAAACGGCAAGAACAAAAAATACCATATACTATATAATCGGATTTACAGGAAGTACAAGATCGTAAAAGAAATTCCTTACCTACATACACAAATCTATCAGTCTCCCAACATACAGCACACAGCATGTGCACTCACCACAGCAGACATGCCTACCCTTTCGTTCCAGCCGCATATCATCCGGTAACCGGGACGGGCTTAAAATCTCCTTAAAGTTACGACCCCGCTGCCAAACACACCTAAGTACTAACTTACGCAGATAAATCTTGGCTCCCACCTACGCTCCACCCAATCTCTGCCGTCATGCACATCCCAATGGAGCGTATGCACACTGGGAGCTCCTTCTGCACTAACAGAATACCAATTGTCTAAGACACGTGCGTAAGTCCTTTAAAATAGGGACCTACGCGAGCTTCACACGCAAATCATCCTGCGCATGCTCTGTAGAATCAGCCCTTTTATGTTTTTAATATGACATAGAGGTATGATTACTAAGCAGCGGTAACGGCTTCCATGCAATATCAGAGCCACTACCGCTGCTTAGAAAACATACCCCATAGTTTCCATTGGTATACATTAATTAGAAATAGTTTATGAAACAATTAAATTAGATTATTTTATTGGTATATATATATAGATAGATAGATAGATACGTATGTATTCAATATCCTTCAAATTATTTGGTATATGAATTCTATTGTAAATTATGTTTCATACAGTGTAAAAGAAGGCTAAAACAATCGAAGTGAAATTTTTTCTTCTAACTCAGACAGGACATGGATATTTTTTTTGTTTTAAAAGAGAAAAAGAAAAGTAAGAGAGCAGAGAGTGACTGAACACAGCGACAATTTAGGGGCTTGATGGTATTCCATTAGCATTCTTGCAAGCTCTTCCTGTTACAACTGATCAGGAATGTTTTATGTTTAGTTTTTATATACCGTATTTCCCAGATTATAAGTCGCCTCGGTATATAAGTCTCAGTGGCACAATTTGGAGTTTTTACATGTAAAATACTAGTAAAAGTCGCCCCAGTACAAAAAATAAACCAGATTTCTTATATTTCACTTTAGAACGACACTCATTCCACATCAGATTTGTTCTGTATCACTCTTGAGAAAGCCGTTGAAGTCCTCATCCTCAGTGTCACTGTGACATAGTTCTGCAATTTCAGGTGCCAGTTCATGTTCATTATTGTCTTCTTCTTCATCTTCATAGTCTTCATCTTCACACTTATCGGGGCTCTTTAGGATCTCAGCCTTCACAAAACCTGATTTGATTATTTTATCGCTCACACCTTCCCACATGCTGTCGCAATCCACCTGGTAACTTCTGCAAAAGTGGCATGGCACATATGGCTGGTAGCCATGAAACTGTGGTTTCCATGGCACATCCAGTTTTCCCATAGGTGAAGCAACACAGCTTTGAATCTTTTGTTGACAGAAATATCAAGCGGTTGAAGGATTTTTGTCTTACCACCGGGTATAATAACCGGGACAGTTTTCTTTATGTCTTCAGTGACATTAGCTCTCATGCTGTCCATGACAAGTCGTTCTTTCTGTCTCTTGAAAAATCCATCCGGCCGTTTACTAAAGCAGTGCTGCAGCCATTTCAGCATCATGCTCTCATCCATCCTTCCTGTCTCATTCACATCAACAACATTGGTTGGTAGAGTTTCACGCGGCAGTGTCTTCCTTTTGAATATAATCATAGGTGGCAAGCTTCTTTCCACTTGTACGGCAGGCCAGCGGAGGGCCCAGGGAGAAAGCCGTTCACTGCGCAGTTGTGAGTATTTATATCCATTATGAGGGGCGTGGTCCACTGCGTAAATTTATTAGATAAGTCATTCCATTGTATAGGTCGCGCCATAGGTTTCTGATATAAAAAAACATGACTCATAATCCGGGAAATGCGGTAGTCTTATATCACTCTTTAATACAAATAATAGAGCAGTTTACAATCATAAATGAACATAATCAGCACTAATATATATATATGACAAAATCAATAACAATATAAAGTTAAATAAGTGAACTATTATTACATTAAACAGATTACTGATAAAATATACTCTTACCAAATTTAGACTAATTAACATGGCAATAAATTAATATAACAACCCTATTAGAACTAGATCTTACAAATCAAGATCAAAATTAGCATTACAATACAATTTCAACCTAAAATCTAAACTATAAATTAAAAAAACAATTATCTAATCATCTTACATTGACTAATAATCTTACTGAGAAAATGATCACGGGATGAAATGATCTATTGAGCTTATGATAGAATCTGGTCCCAGCTCTATCAGGTAGGTCCAAAGCTTACCCTTATGCTTCACCATTTCCAAAGAGAGCCCAAGAGTTTTGTCATGAGATATCATCCTCCTCTCCTTTCCACAAGTCTTACCAGTGTGCTGGAATGGAACTCAACCAATGGTTGCTGTAAGTCCCGAGAGGATCTCTTGCGCCTAACCTGGCCATCCCCCATCTCCATCTTTCCCCTCTTGACTTATCATTCAAATGCTTTTCATGGTTCGCTTATTTTCCAGTATTGACATCTTTTGCTCATTCTGCTCCTAAAAGCTAGTCACAAGTATATTAAGTTAATCCAATAAAAAGGTATCATTATTTTTTGTTAACTTTATTTCTGAACATTTTCAGCGTACTGTATCTTTTCAGCGTACATCAATACGATAAAAATGGTGTTACCATAAACAAAGCAACTACTGCAGCAGGGTGAATAATTACTTACAACAAAATGTTATCGTAATAGATATATCACATTATAAGGCTTCACCATCTGCTCTGCTCTTTAATTATAAATGATAAAGGATTATAATTTGCAGAAAAGTTCTGACATAAATTATTAAAATGTGAACATTCAACTAAAATGTATTTTTTATCTCTTATGACTGTTAAGCAGGTATCTCATCTACAGTATCAATTTATTTGGTTTCTGTTTTCAGTCTATATTTAGTGACTCAAGGAAAAGAGCTCCTTTGTATTTGATTTTATTTGATATTCAAACGCTTGTCTTTTGTGTAATCCCCTCAGCCCAGGTGCACTTCTTACAGCGGTCCTTTTGCTGCTTTGTCACGGTTCCAAGGATTTTTTTTGTGTGTGTCTTTCAATCTGTATTCTTGGAATTACTTTTAGGGTTCATTAAATGGAAACCAGAATGGTGCTCTAAACCATGGGTTTACTTAAAGTTTGGGATCACTGATACAATAGTTATAGCAATTAGTAGAAAGAACATAAGAACATAAAATATGCCATAGTGGGTCAGGCCAAGGTCCATCAAGCCCAGGACTATATTACAAGCAGTTTACTCCTTCTCTTTCCTCCTCTTGTTACAATCAAGTTACTTTTTTCTTCCTTTTACTCTAAGGTGATATAACACTCCACTTTGAAAAATCTATATCTGACGCTGGAAGTTAAATTCAAATATTTCTATTCCTGCATTTGTAATGTTTATTGTGTTTTGTTCCCTTGACTAGTAACCCCTCTCCTGGAGCTGGTGGTGTTGCAGAAACAGGTTTGCGAAACTGTCCTGGGTTCACTTCTGGCTTTAGTATCACTGTTCACTCTTCCATTCTGTAGAGCTGATGCAGGCCCTTGGAACTGCTCTACAGATGTTCCTGGCTCAGATTTTCCTTAATCACTGAGGTGTCTTTTTCTTGAAGTTTCTTCAGTATCTCTTTGTAGCTTGATGGCTTCTAGGTCAATTACACAGACAGGACTTCACTCCAGTTGAGCCAGGGGAGTGCTGGAAGATTTTTCCCAGTCACTCCCGTTCCCTCTTTCTTTATTCCTCTGCTTCTATGCCTGTGGCTCCTCCTAAAAGGAAGGAGGAATTAGAGTTTGGCCACCCTCAGCTGCCCCCCCCCCCAAGGAGCAGATGTCTTATTTCAGCATAGTGCAGTGGCTGTGTGCCAGAGACAGTTCTGCCTTTGAGAGTGGTTTAAATAGGTTTTCCATTTTATCCCTCCCAGAGGAGTCTCCTCCCATCGTGATGTAACTGGGTAGAAGATACTGTCCAGACTATATTGGAGTATTCTAGTAGAGACATTGGATGGTGTTACTGCTCAAAGCAGTGACAATCAAATAGTCTCTAAATTTGGGATTTAGATTTATTTATTAAAATACCTTCATATTAACCTTTGTCTCTATTTACATATTTTAGATTTTTAGTTCTCCTTGTCTTTGTTCCCTTTGATTTCCATTACTCTTCTGGATCTCTTTTTTGTGGCAATAGCATTACTCACTTCTACTTAATATACATTTTGTAACTTGCAATTATTGCTACTAAGACAAATACCTATAGCGCTACTAGGTGTACATAATATACAGTCACTTAAGTGTTACAGTACAAGGTCAGTATGATGTAAAAGCTGTCTCCAAGAGGTAGAATTTAAGTGGGACTTGAATACAACCAATGATGGGATAGTGGTGGAGAAGAATCCCCCACAAGTGTGATTGAAGAGATGAGGAGAACCAAGACAGAGCAAAGTCACATAATCCAACTGAGAACAGAATATCAAAGTGTAAACTGTGATTAAAAGGCAGATTTTAGATACATAGCACGTGAAGATTGGAATTGAAACATCAAAGTCGGGATGTACACAATTTCCACAGTAACTGGCTCCCTATCCATTTCTGCATCCAGTTCTAACGTCTCCTACTGACCTAAAAGTGCATTCATCCTGTGGCTCCACACTACCTTTCCTCTCTTATTTCTCCCTACACCCCCCTCAGGCACACTGCTCCTCTGGCAGATCAATTTATCTATGCCCTTCTCTGCCACTGCCATCTCCAGACTTTGTTCATTCCACTTTGCTGCTCCATATGCCTGGAACAAACTACCTGAGACAGTACAACAGGCTCCTTCTCTAACCCTAAGCAAATCCAGGCTAAAATCCCACCTCTTCAAGGCTGCTTTTGGATCCTGATGCCCCTCACTCTCTTTTTCATCACTTACGTGTATATTACCATAATCTAGTCCCCAGTTTTGTGATGTTCTTTGTCTTGATCAAATTGTAAGCTCTGATGAACAGGGTCTGTCTCTTACATCTATATGTACAGTGCTGTGTGCGCCTTGTACGAGTGCTATACAAATGATAAGTAGTGGTAGTATCCTCAAAAGTACATATCTTGGGGGCCACATTGATTCTAATTTGACTCTTGAGCCATATGTACAATATATTCAAAATAGACTCTGGCATAAGTTGAAGATAATGAGACAGTTGCGGTCAGTGTTGAGGCCACAGGATTTCCAGATGACCTCCTGAGGATAAAAAATGTTCCCGGTCAGATGAATCCTAGGAGTCCTCTGATGTAGAATCAAAAGTGACCTTGGTTCTTCATAGGTGTCCCTCTTGCCGATACATCCAAGGCTACACCCGCTCTTGGTGGTAATGACCCATATCACTCTGAAACTTATGCAATTTATCTTTATAGTGCCCTGTCAAAACTTCTCCACCTGTGCATCAAAATCCTTTTCTGAGTCTCATATTTATCTGGGCATGTTGTTACCATCTTCGTTTTCTGCTCAAACTCCTTATTCAGTTCTTGTGCTTTGATGTCCCAAGGCAGACCTCACTTTAGACAGGCCTGTCCAGGCCCAAACTGTTAGGGCATCGTGACATTGGCTGCCCATCTAAGGCCTCAATTGACAGTTTTGAGTCATTTGGATTATTGTAATTTATTATTCTTAGGAATGCCAAAAGCGTTTTTACATAAATTACAACTAATTCAAAATATCGCGGCGAAGATGTTCACATATAGTAGTCATAAGGATAGGGTTATACCCTTACTGTTAAATCTTCATTGGCTGCCAATAGGACCCTGTGTTTTGTTTAAGGTGTTGTGTCTGGCTTTTAAAGCTATTCATCAGATTGGCCCCATCTATTTGTCTAATAGACTGTTTCATTGTTCAGCAAGAAGCATAGTCTTAAAATGGGCCTGCACCTTAATGTAAAGAAGACAAAGATCATGGCAACTGGCAAAATCAATAAGTTCATCGTTGAAGGAGAAGAAACTGAAATCGTGGACAAATTTAACCTATTTGGATCAACTATCAATAAAGAAGCAACAAGCAGTCAAGAAATCCAACAATGCATTGTTCTTGGCAGAATGGCTATGAAAGACCTAGACAAGATTCTCAAGAGCAGAGATGTCTCTCTCCATACAAAGATTCAACTTGTTCAAGCCATGGTATTTTCAATAAAATTTTATGGTTGCGAAAGCTGTGTAGTGAAAAAGATAGACAGGAAGAAAATTCATGCCTTTGAATTATGGTGCTGGTGGTGAATACTGCATATACCATGGATTGCCCGAAGAACAAACCAGTCAGTACTAGAGGAGATCAAACCTAAGCTTTCTTTAGAAGCTCTGATGACAAGACTTTGACTTTCATACTTTGGACACATCATGCGAAGAGAGAGATCATTAGAGAAAGACATCATGCTTGGCAAGATAGAAGATCAACGCAAAAGAGGAAGGCCAGCAATGAGATGGATCGATACAATAATAGCAGCTACGGGTACCAGTCTGTCAACAATGAACCACCTGACTGAAGACCGAACACAATTTAGGACAACTATCCAGAGGGTCGCCATGAGTTGACACTGACTCGACAGCACTTAACAACAACAACATTGCCCGCTGTTTCTGCCTTTTGACAAAAAAGGATCAGAGAAAGGTGTTTTTCAGGTGTGGTTCCAAAATTGTGGAATGAATTACCTGTTATAATTAGAGCCATTGATGAGTTTGTGCAATTTCAAAACGTTTTAAAGACATGGTTATGAAATACATTTTTAATCATACTTAATGTGAGTTGTCTATACCTCAGTTTTGTACCCATGTTTGTACATCTGTAGATCGTAAAATTAGAATATAAGTTCTGCTATTAAATTAAATTAAAATTAATTAGTAGTAGTAGTATTTTAGAAAAGGCTCTGCCACACATGGATGTTTTTCTAACATAGTGCAGGAGTGCATATGCATTTGCCAATACATTGAACCAGAGTGCCCATTTCTCAAATCTAGACATGGGAAAAATCAATGGAGGAGACTTGACAGTTTACATGTTGTGATGTGCAAAGGGGCACATCATAGCAATCCCAGGTTTCTGTCAATAGAGAGAGCTCCTGGGATGTGCAAAGGAGCACATCCAGGCAGTTTCCTGCTCATTTCACTAGTGGGAGTTCCGCTGATCTGCAAGGGTCTAGCTCGGGGCAGGGCCCAGCTGTGATCACTAAAGGGAGCATTCATTGGTGGCTGAGGTCTTTAGCCACGAGCAACTACAAATGTAGAGTTCAAGAAAACCAGGCTTCCTTAACTACCCAATTAAGCAGAGGCTACCTTAACAAGTAAGTAATTCTGGCAACCAAGGTAAAAGGGTGTAGCCTGCTTGGGTGTTCAAGAAGCAGTGCAGGGACAGCTAGAAGGGCGGCCCTGGGAAGGAAGCAGTTGCAAGCTGCAAAGTCCTGTCAGGGTTGGGACAGGCAGAGCCACAAGATGAGCAGGGGAGTAACCTCTGGGCAGGGGCCAGAGGGAGGGTGTTTCTCTCAACCTTAGTGACAGGGTCAGAGAAGGGAGAAATTCCCTGGAAGCAATAAGAAGGAGGGCAGTAATCCACAGTCTCTGAGAGGGAAAGGAAGTGGGGGAGGAGCATTCAGAAGTGAATGGAAGCATAATTCATTGTACCTATTAGTGCACTGAGTTAAAAAGTCTGAAAGAAAGACTTGCAGTGGGATGAAGAACCATACATACTGTTTTTCATTTGGACTGCGGTAGAGAGATATAGCTGCCATTTCTGAAATTTTCACTGATAGTATAACCTGCATAAGAAGTCTATCTTATTTTGCTGTTAAAGTGCTTTGTTTTGGGATAAACTGGAGGAATAAAAGTACACCTTCTGTGTTTTGTCTTGATTAGATTGTAAGCTCTGATGAGCAGGGACTGTCTCTTACATGTCTGTACAGCGCTGCATACCACTGGTAGCGCTATAAAAATGCTCAGTAGTAGTATTATGTTATCGGTGTGTACTGTTTGCATCTCCAGTTTGTGCTGTGTGGAAAGGGGACTGCTATCAAAGGCAAGACTCCAGGGAGATCATTCCCCAGAAATGTTCACACTGCCCCCTAGCAATGACAATGTGAAAGTGCCAACTCCTACACGCATAAACTGGTATTTCAGAACTTAACACATGTATCTGGGCCATTTTGCCAACCCATACGAACAATTGCTGCCAAATAACTACAGAGGCCACTTTAAATATATTTATTTTTGAGGGGAAAATAAACAGTGGGGGATTAAGCAGGATAACCTCCTTAATCCATCTTGCAAAGGGCTTGCCAAAATTAACACGTTAAAAAAACAACTATACTGTGTATGTCAGGGAGCAGCTGTAAATTCCATGGTGGACAAATTTTGACATACAAGTGCATTCCCTATGTGAAATGGGGACTACACATGTAGAGTTTGATCTGCCCAGGCTATGCGCTAGTCATGTCCCTGACATGGCCCCTTGAAATTTCTACATCTTATGGACATCCATGTTTAAGTTTAGCCCTTTCTAAAATTTCCATTTACATGTGGATGCCATTTACAGGCGTGACTGCCAGATTTCTCACTTGTGCTTAGCAAATAAGGTTTCTAAAACAACCCCCTATGGGCCCGATTCTGGGATGCGGGTTGCAGAGCTGCACATCCCATCAGGACGGGACATGCAGCCTCGCAAGTCATCTGGTCCCAATTCCCCCTCTGGCTCTCCCTGTAGGTTCTGAGCATCAGGACGGGGAGAGCCGGCAGGGGACAAGAGGGGGAAGAGCGGGGGCGGGCCAGCGCAGCAGGACATTCAGGGCCAATTTGAGCCACGGCCCTGTACGTCCTCCGGGCCAGTGGGGACATGCTGCTTATTCCACCTCAAAGGTGGAATAAGCAGCACAAAACTAGCGATCGGGGCTGGGGCTACCCCCCAAGGCCGGGGCCAGGTGCGGGGGGGGGGGCGGGTTCCTGACACCTGATCCAGGCCACGGCAGGCCAGTCATGGGTCTGGCAGCAGGGAAAAGGGGGGCGAAAGCCGCGGAAGTCAGGGGTGCCTGCGGGAAGATGTCCCCACGGGCAACAGGGGCACGCCAGGCCTTACTTGGGCCTGATTCTGGTTACCGTGGGAACATTTTGATCCCACGGTCCAGAATCAGGTCCTAAGTGGCCTGTCTTTGTTTAGGGACATCCGGACATCCCCCTTCCTGAATCGGGCTCTATGTTTCCAAAACAGTGGATAGGTGAAAAAGAATGAGGACTGAGTAGTGGCCCTGGCTTTAACCCATGACAAAGTCACTTGAAGCTTTGGGAAGGGCTATCTCGGTGAATTGAATAGGGCAGAAGCTTAAGGCTTGCCGCATTCCACCCCTCTGACTTTCCTGTTTTGGAGGGATCAGAACATAGCAAGCCTGAGCCACGAAGGTGCTTAAGATCCTGCGCTGGCTACATCGATCCTTCTTATAGCAGCTCAGACTCTGACTTCTGCCACCCTGGTGCCTCCTTAGATGAATGCTTAGTCTACTTGGTGATCCGGTCAGCCCTGGAAGCATGTAATAACCCTTCTTTTACTGTTACATATATGTTTTCTTTTCTCTTTTGATAGGGTTTCAGCACCAAAATTCAGTAGCAGATAAGTATCTCTTTTTTTTCTACTAATACTCATTGCTACTCAAAGGTTTTAAAAGATCATGATTCTTTTCTCAAAATCTTTTAACTCTTTTGTATTTTTCAGGCTATCCCAGGAAGTAGTCTTCAAGGTAAATAAGTGTAAAACTATAATTCAAGGGATATCAACTTCTGAAGTTAATCAAAATTGTTCAGAGTTCAACATTTACATGCAGCCCATTTGCGACTTCATCCGCTCTTTCAATATCAATTGCCTGATCTACGCCGACAACGTTTTGCTATACATGTCATTCTCGACAGATCATCCAGACCTCTCACCACTATCCACCTGCTTCAATGCTGTCACGGATTGGCTACACACGCAGAGACTCAGAACAAATTTTAACAAAACGGAGGTCCTCTTTATCACCAGGAACCCAGCATTCACTCTGCCCACCTCGCTGAAGGTACGAGATGCAGAGCTCCTCAGCAAGCCCATGGTTCGGAACCTAGGGGTCACGCTGGACCAACAGCTCAATATGAAGGCCCAGATAAGCAACATGGTCAAGGCGATCTATCACAAAATTCGAACGCTTTGCCACCTGCGACAGCTGCTTGAGCCAGAAGACTTCAGGACAGTCTACCAAGCACTAGTAATTCCACATTTTGACTATGCGAACGCAATACTACACGGACTCCCGAAGAACACGCTGAACCCTCTGCAGCTGGCAATGAAAGCAGTTGCCAGAATCCTGCACGGAGCCTCCAGGAGGGAACATATAACCCCAATTATGAAGCATCTGCACTGGCTGCCGGTCCACTGCAGGATCTCCTTTAAAATTCTAATGATGACCTACAAAGCCATCAACAAGTGCTCCTCCACCTCCTTCACAGATCTCATCCAGGCCACCCCCCTCAACAGAGTAAGGAGATCAGCCGCCGCCAATACTCTGAAACGCCCAGAGGCGATCACAAAATGCTCTCAGTCAACTAGAAAGAGAGCTTTCGCCCTATATGCACCCACATGCTGGAACACCCTGCCACCTGCCATCCGGGCCATCAATGACCTCGCCCAGTTTAGGAAGGCATTGAAGCATTAGCTGTTCCTCCAGCACTATACCGAACCAGATGACAACCCGCAGCCAGTCACACTCAGGATCCAGGTTGACACCCCCAATGCAGCCACTCCACGAGTCTGCAGTCCAGCCCGCTAGATCCAGATCCGCTCGACAGGTGGAGGTATACACCCGTACCTTGTTACCCTGTATATAGCTGAGGCAATATGTAAATAGTATCAAGCTGTCCACATAGCTTGTGACAGCCAGTTAATTTGTACATAGTTACCCTGTTAGCCCTGTATATAATCCCCTGTTTTTTGTAAGTCCAGTGTAGGCCTGCCTGCACTGCACAAATCTGTTACCTGTAAACCGCACTGATTTTAAAGAGTGCGGTATAAAAGAGACATTAAATATATAAATAAATAAATAAAGGGTCAATGTCTAATATGTGTGAAGCAAGTAGATGAGCTCACACTTTCCTCTGACTGTAAAAAATACCCCATCTAGGCTCTCGGTAGCTTTGGACCAGTCATGTGGTCTTGCTTCCACTTTGCAACCCTCTACAGGTTTCTTGACTCATGCCAGTTAGCTACTATCCTAACGTAATGAATTAAAAAGAGGAAAACCTCTATTGTATGACAAACAGGAGTCTCTTCTAATGTGGATATTACTTCACTCTGGCTGACTCTCTGTGTATTCTTGGTGACACTGGGAATCACATTATCAAAAAGAAAAAAAGGGCACTGGATGCCTATCTAAACACAAAGGACAAGAGTTATCACATATACTGTACTCACTTACACATATAGGGGCTTTGACAAGGAGTAGCTGCAGTACTGGTCAGCTCAAAGGCTCTTGGAATCCAGCACTGCTGTGATCTTCTCCAGCTCTTGTATGGTGGGCCTCTCACTAGCTGCTTTTTCAGGCTGCACTCTCCACTGGGCTCCCAGCTCTTGCAGAGACTCTTCCTCTGCACTCTGCCTCTCTTTCTCCAGCTTCGTGTTACAGTCTTCACCCTCCCCCCCCCCCCCCCCCCGCCCCCCCACCCCCACACACCCCCCCCCCATCATCAAACACCCAGCAGTGGCATTCCCACAGTTTCTTAAAAAACTCACTCAGGCTTGTCTCTCTGATCTCCACAGCAGAGGTTCCCAACCTTTTTGATTGTGTGGACCCCTTATTAATGTTAAAGTTCAGGCACCCCATGTTCACCCCCAGTACTCTTACTGGACCCCCTCACTTCAACAGCAAGTCTATCCCAACTATCCCTTTTTATATTCCTACCCTTTCCTGTCTCCATCAATCTCTTTCTCCCCCAGCCAGTCCCTGCCAGTCTCAAAACTTCTATCTTGCTCCTCCCAGTTAGTCTCTATCAACCTTCCTCTCTTTTCTCTTTTCTGTGCCCTTTAGAACCCTGTGATGGTCTCATGGATCCCCAGGGGTCCACAGACCACAACTTGGGAACTCTGCTCTATTGGATCGGCCCCATCCATCACATCTCTGAAGTCCAGTTGCTTTGCACTAGGCTCTTTTTCCAGTGGGCTCCCTACGGCTCTGTAAGCAGTCTTCCGTTTTGCAGTACTCCTGGCTGGATTCTCTCTCTCTCACTACAGGCACAATTTCACCTCTTCTGCACTCTTTCCTCTCACTTCAGCTCAGTTGTGGGTCACCTTCCATGTTTCTTCCTGCTACTATGGCCTTATGGCTTCCTCCAGATGGAAAGATGTCTTGTGAATAGCCACAGCCTACTGTCCCTAAGGTCAGACACCATACAGCCGCCTCATGATGCAGTGGCTGGCTGCCAAAAACAGAGTACTGCCTTTCGGAGTGATTTATATATGGGCTGTATTTTCCCGCCCAGAGGAGTCTCTCCCCAGTATTATGCCACCAGATAGAAGTAATCTCCCCTATTTTGGAAAATGCTAGGCCAAATACAGGATGTATTGTAGCATTTCAGTTGCACCATTGGAAGTCTCTGCTGCTGTTAAAAGAATAGAACCTAAGAGGTCTTTACACCCTCATGGAAAAAGATAATAGCATCTATCAGCTGATACTCAAGCACCCAGGTCCCTACCATACCATATTTACATTTCTTTTCAAAGGAGACACTTGTATCCATACCTAGGATTATCTTGCCAAGTTATCCAGTTCCAGGAGTGAGATTTTAAACCAGTCTTGGATTTCTGACAAGCTCATGCTGATGCATAATGGGACCTGCAGCAAAGATTCCAATGGGTAAAATCAGGGACTACAAATACTATACTGCATTGCAAAGTAAATTTAAAACCACCTTAACCTGGATGGTAGCAGGTTACTGGCATTAACCTTTAAAAAGGAGATAGAGCAGCTTTTAAACTAGATAATAGGAGAAAGCCAACAGTTGCCCAAGAGTGCATGGTTCGAAAGGATGTATCCTTGAAGGAAACTAGCAAAAGAGGGAAGTTAGGGCATCCCAATAGAGACGTTACAATAAAGATAAAAGTAACCCAGATGCCCCAAATTACCTATATCAACTAATAACCAGATTAATATGAATAAAAGACAACCTCTAAAATGCCTGTATGCAAATGCTAGAAGTCTAAAAAATAAGATGGTAGAGAAAGAATATATAGCACTAAATGAGAGGTTAGATATGATTGGCATCTCAGAGACCTGGTGGAAGGACAATGACCAATGGGACACTGTGATACTTGGGTATATTGCAATGATAGAGTAGATCAAATTGGTGGAAGGGTTATACTCTATGTTAGAGAGGGCATTGAGTAACACAGAATTACAGTTTTGCAGGAAACAAAATACCCTTTAGAATCTCTATGGATAGAAATTCCATGTAAAATATGGGAAGGTGATAGTGGGGGAGTACTACCGACCGCCTTGCCAGAATGAACAAATGGATGATGAAATGCTAAGAGAAATCAGGGAAGCCAACAGAAGTTACAACACAGTAATAATGGGTGATTTCAATTATCCCAGTATCGACTAGCTCAGTGTCAGAGCAGGACATGCTAGGGAGATAAAGTTTCTAGATGAAATAAATGACTGCTTATTGGAGCAGCCTGTTCATGAACTGACAAGAGAGGAATCTATTCTGAACCTAGTGGATCTGGTGCAAGAGATAAGGGTGTTGGAGCCACTTGGCAATAGTGATCATAGCATGATCACATTTGATTTAATAAATGGAAGAAGAACGTTAAGGAAATCCACTGTACTACCTTTTAACTTTCAAAAGGGAGGCTATGATAAAAAGTGGAAAACAGTTAAGAAAAAACTAATAGGAGCAGCTGCAAATATTTAAGATTTACATCAAGCATGGGTGTTGTTTAAAAATACTATCTTGGAAGCCGAGACCAGATGCATTCCACGTTTTAAGAAAAGTAGAAGGAAGGCCAAAAAACTGCCAATGTGGTTTAAAGGTGAGGTCAGAGAGGCTGTTGTAGCTAAAAAAGCATCTTTCAGGAAAAGGAAAAAGGAGCCAAATGATGAAAACGGGAAACAACATAAGCACTGGCAAGCTAGATGCAAGACATTGATAAGGCAGGCAAAGAGAGAATTTGAAAAGAAGCTTGCCGTGGAAGCAAAAATGCATAATAAAAACTTTTTCATGTACATTTGTAGCAAAAAAACTGTGAATCAGTTGGACCATTAGATGATAGAGTGGTAAAAGGGACGCTAAGGGAGGACAAGGCCATGGCAGAGAGACTGAATGAATTCTTTTCTTCAGTCTTTACTGAATATATAGGGAAGTTACCCATGTCTGTAATGGTATTTAAAGTTGATATATTGGAAGAATTGAAAGAAATATTGATAAACCAGGAAGCTGTATTACAAGTACTTGATAAACTGAAGAGTAGTAAATCACCTGGCCTGGATGGTATGCATCCAAGAGTTTTGAAAGAACTGAAAGATGAGATTGCAGACCTACTATTAGTTATCTGTGAACTATCATTAAAATGATCTGTAGTACCTGAAGATTAGAGAATGGCCAGAGTAATGCCAGTTTTTAAAAAGGGTTCTAGAGGGATTCCAGGAAACTGCAGACTGGGGAGCCTAACATCGGTACTGGGCAAAATGGTAGAAATCATAAAGCTACTGAATTTTATTTATTTATTTAGACAGTTTTGTATATCACCTTATCCTTCAATCAAAGCAGTCACAACACAATTGGGGGATACATTTAACACGTGGGGATATGAGACACATACACTAATACTTACAGGGAACATGGGCAATGGAGAGTTAAGTGGCTTGCCCAAGACCACAAGGAGCATCTGTGGGACTAGAAACCCCAGTCCTTCTGGCCCAAGGTTGCTGTCCTCTAGTGGGATTTGAACCCCCAACCTTCTGGCCTGAAGTACCTTGCCCCAACCACTAGGCTACTCCTCCCTCTTGTGTAGATATGTAGATAGTAATGGTTCAATGGGAGAAAGCCAACATGGATTTAGCCATGTAAATTCTTGTCTCACTAATCTGTTATATTTTTTTGAAGGTGTGAATAAATAGGTAGACCAAGGTGAGCCAGTTGATATAGGGTACCTGAATTTTCAGAAAGCCTTTGACAAGGTCCCTCTTTGGTCAAATTAATAAGTCATGGAATTGGAGGCAGTGTACTATTGTGGATTAGGAACTGGTTAAAAGATAGAAAGCAGGGAGTAGGGCTAAATGGCCAATTTTCTCAATGGAGAAAGGTGAATAGTGGAGTACCCCAGGGATCTGTGCTGGGCCCGCTGCTTTTTAACATCTTCATAAATGACCTGGAAATGGGAATAATAAGTGAAGTGATAAAATTTGCAGATGATACAAAATTATTCAAAGTTGTTAAAACACAAGAGAATTATGAAAAATTGCAAGATGACCTTGATCAACTGGAAGACTGGATATTCAGATGGCAGATGAAATTTAATGTGGACAGGTACAAAGTTGTGCACCATGGAAAGAACAACCCAAACTATGGTTATACAATGCAAGGTTCCACATTAGGAACCAACATTTAGGAAAAAGATTTAGCTGTAATTGTGGATAATTTATTTATTTTATTTATTTATTTAACCGGTTTTATATATACCGCTTTATCATACAGTCAAAGCGGTTTACAAAGAACATTGAAACCAAAAATGATTTACATAGAACTTTTAACCAAAAGGAATTTCAAACCTATTACATGATAACATGATAAATAGATAACAAGAAACAGGGGAGGGGAGAAGATGCAAGGACGAGAAGAGGCATGCTGTATATGGTGGAGTGGGGAGGATAGTAATCTGTCACTGTCCATCTCGAAGTAATCTGTAAAAAGGTGTGGTTTTAGATTCTTTTGTAGCTCTGATACACTGTCAGAGGAGAATAAGCATTCCTGGAGGGCGTTCTATATTTTTGGTGCAAAGAGAGAGACGGCTTTGTTGCATGTTTGCTGTGTGCTTTTGGTTTTTATTACTGGGGTAATAACAAGGTTCTGGTTGTTGAATCTTCGTGATCTGAAGTTTGTGACTTTGTTGATTAATTTTCATAGTTCAGTTGAGAGTTGGTTCTGTAGGAGTTTGAAGATGGCAATGACTACTTTGTAAATGATTCTTTGTGAAATGGGGAGTCAGTGAAGGGATTTTAATATGGACATGATCTGTTCATATCTGGATGCTCCAGTAATGATCCTAGTTGCCATGTTCTAGAATATATTACAGTAGTCCAAGTGTGGTGTGATTATGGCTTGGCATACTGATCTGTAGTCATTGGGGTCCAGCAGCAGGCACAGGTTCTGTAGAGTGTGTAGTTTATGATAAGCAGTGTTAGTGGGGGGGGGGGGGTTTATATGGGAGAGCATGTTTAGGTTCTGATCTATCATGATGCCTAGGTATTTGGCTTAATTTTTGATATCCATTTCTACTTCATGAATTCTTAATTTGGTTGGGGGGATGAATGTGGGGTCTCATGTAATGTGGAGAGCTTCAGATTTGTTGTAGTTTACTGAGAGTTTGAGGTTTGCAAGATAATGGATTATAGTATTGAGACATGAAGTTATTGCTGTGTAGTCTGGATTTTTCATGGAAAAGGGGGAGTAAATCATTATATCGTCCGCATATATGTGAAAGAGGATATTATGCTTTCTTATGACTTTGCATACCCTCCGCCCAGTGTTCAGCGGTGGCTAAGAAAGCAAATAGAATGATAGGAATTAAAAGGAAAGGAATGGAGAATAAAACCAAGGATATTATAATGCCTCTGTATCGTTCCATGGTGCACCTTGAATATTGTGTGCAGTTCTGGTCACCATATCTGAAAAAGGATATAGCATTATTAGAAAAGGTACAGAGAAGAGCCACCAAAATGTTAAAGGGGCTGGAAGGATACTACTATGAAGAAAGGCTTAAATGGTTAGAGCTCTTCAACTTGAAAAATAGACGGCTGAGGAGAGATATGATAGAGGTCTATAAATTAATGAATGGAATGGGACGGATAAATGTAGATTGGTTGTTTAACGCCATCAAACAGTAGAAAGACTATTGGAATGCAGTAAAGCTACAGAGTAACCCATTTAAGACTAATAAGAGAAAATATTTTTTCACTCAACACATAATCAAACTCTGGAATTTGTTACCAGAGGATGTAGTAAAAGCTGTTAGTGTAGCTAGGTTTAAAAAAAGGTTTGGACAAGTTCCTGGAGGTAAGGTGCATAAACCATTAAGTCCCAAAGTGCGTCAATTGACGCAAATGCATCTTCGAAGGTTTATACCAGCGCCACTGCTAGAACCATGTCAGTTATGTAATGATGTCACATACTGCACATAGTAAACAAATAAGTAACTTCAAATTAATTCACATCTGCATTTCATGCTCAACGCAGTCGTCGTGATAATGAATCAATTGATGCACTTTTGAATTTCTAGGTAAAATGCCTTTTTGGGGCTTCTAGTGTTAAAGAGGACCCAGAAAATTTACTGCTTGCCCCGGGACAAGCATTGTGGAACCTGTGTGCCTTTTGGGAACTTGCCAGGTACTTGTGACCTGGATTGGCCACTGCTGGAAACAAGATACTGGGCTTCATGGGCCTTGGTCTGATGCAGTAAGGCATTTCTTATGTTCTTATGTTCATAGGATGAACAGGCTGTTGCCTCTACTACAAGGAGAGTTGACAAGGACAATGATGAAGAGGTGGATGATCACCCCCATTTTCATACCATGACCATAGAGAGCCCATAGAAGGTGCAGTAGGTGTTGATCCAGAGGGTGGCCATCTGGCAGCTAAGAGCACTCAGGAACAATTTCACAGTGGGGACCAGCATCTAGCATGACCCAATGACTGCTGGCAGAGGGAGACTGCAAGCTTCAGCTCCAAGAACAACAGATGGCACACAGAAAACACAAATTCCAATTGCAAGAAAGGCAGTTACAACTCCCTGAAATGTGAGTGGAATATAGTCCCTTTTATAGGAAAGAGAGTCCATGTGGTAGGAGGTCAGAGATCTGTGCAGTGACCTCAGGAAATAGCAGACCACCCACTCCAACATCCTGCCAGCTCTCGAAACATCCATGCTTAGAAGAACATCTGCTGTCTGTCCACCCTACCCTCCCAGTCAGTGCCACACACCTCCTCTGACACATTATATCCTGTGCCTGCTGCCATATCAGAGACACCTCCAGTAGCACAACCAATGGCAGTTTACTCCAGTGGATCAGAGGGCATCATGATTTTTCCAAATTTTTATGGGGCTGCATGACTTGCAGTGATGTCTGATGAGGACTCAGTGACTGCTTCCAAAACTAGGGTCACCCCATCCAGCACCCCTGTACATCACAGCATTTTTTTGTCAAGAGGAAGGAAGGTGGGAATGGGAAAAGGGCAGAGGTAGGGAAAAATAAGCTTCTTCATATTCACTGTTAAGAAATGTGCACTACCTCCCAGAACATGTCTGGTATGAGGTCTGTTCTTGTTGCTAGGTCCTGAGAGTGGGGATGGGCTCTCTCCTCTGATGCTAGTTCTGTGTCCCCCTCTGTGGCTGACTCTTTCACCTCAACACCTTCTGGGACAATTAGTCTCTGTCTTTGGGCAAAATTATGAAGCATGCAGCATGCCATGAAATTTTCACATGTTTTTGGAGCGCTATATCATAATTTTCCCCTGATTGGTCCAGACAACAGAAGTGACTTTTCAGAAGGCTAAAGATCTCAATGATTACCTTTGTTTGGCAGTGGGCCTGATTGTAAAGCTGCTCTGCCTCTGTCTGGAGTGTCACTATCGGGGTTACAAGCCACCTTTTTGAAGGTCGCTTCTATCACCTTTATAAGAGCAGAAAAAAAGATAGTCATGCATAGAGAAAGAAGCTGTGCGCTGTGACAAGCAAGGGTTCAGGAAATGGGGTAAGAATTGAGGGAGAGCACAATGACTTTATACAGTAGCATGTGCATGTAGAGGTATCGGTGTGGGGGTAGTGCAGGTCTTATCTAGCAAGCGTCCCCGAGAGTGAGACAGTATTTATGAATCATGGCCTGAGCAGGAAACCTTGGAAAGATATGTGCCTGAGCATTGCAGACCACCTGCATGTTGATGAAGTGAAAGGCCTTTCTATTGTGGTAGGAACATAAGATATGCCATATTGGGTCAGATCAAAGGCCCATCAAGCCCTGTATCCTGTTTCCAACAGTGCCCGATCCAGGTCACAAGTACCCATCAGGTTCTGAAAACCTAGAAAGATTTCATGCTGCTTATCCCAGGGGAAACAGTGGATTTGCCCAGTTCACTTCGATAATAATTTATGAACTTTTCCTCCAGGAATGTGTCCAAACCTTTTTTAAACCCAGCTACATGAATAGCTTTTACTACATCCTCCAGCAGCAAATTACAGAGCTTGATTACTTACCAAGTAGTCTTAAATGTGCTACATTGTAGCTTCATTGCATGTCTCCTTGTCTTTCTACTTTACCTGTTCTACTCCACTCGTTATTTTATAGATCTCTATTATATCTCCCTTTAGCCATCTTTTTTCGAAGCTGAAGAGCCCTAACCTTTTAAGCCTTTACTTATAGGCTTATCCTTCTATCCCCCTTATCATTTTGGTGAACCTTCACTGTGCCATTTCTAATTCCGCTATATCCTGTTTTAGATATGGTGACCAGAACTGCACAATATATTCAAGATGCATGTTACACCATGGAGCGATACAGAAGCATTATAATATCTTTGGTTTTATTCCCCATTCCTTTTCTTATGATTCCAAGCATTCTATTTTCTTTCTTGGACACTGTTGCATATCAAGCAAAGGGTTTCAACATATTATCCATGATGATGCCTAAATCCTTTTCCTGGGTGGTGGTTCCTAATGTGGAACCTTGCATCATGTAACTATAGTTTGGGTTGTTCTTCCCAAAATGCATAACTTTGCACTTCTCCACATTAAATTTAGCCCTACTCTTAACCAATTCCCAATCCACAATAGTACACTGCCTCCTATTCTATGAGTTTTTAATTTGCTCAAGGAGTCTCTCATGAGGGATCTGTGCTTTGGACATCCAAAAACAAGGACAGAGACATCCAAAGAGCCATTTTAGAAGCCAGCTCTGGGAACATCCTGAGTGTGGGGACGCCCTTCTGAGTGGGGGCATGGTGGAAGCGTATACAGGAACATAGACATTCCTGCCTGATCTTAGAAGCATCATGGATGTCCAGCTTCACATCTAAGTTTAGACCTCCTCCAGGCACAAACAGGCATCTGAAAAGTGCTTGTTTTGGTGGAAAACATCCAAAGGGTGTAGAGAAGAAAGCACTCCTTCATCTCCAGTGCTCAGCACAATGTCAACAATAGCAGTAGTGGGATTTGAACCTTGGCCACCCTCTTTCTAACCCATTACTCTAACCATTAGGCTATCCTAGACATCCAGGCTCTGAAATGCAGTTCTGGTGAGGTCTATGTAGATGCCCCCACAGACATCTATCTCAGGCACATCCATGTTTATGAAATCGTGTCAGCACCTTTACACGCCTACTTTTTTTCCAGATGTTCTAGCATAGAGGTCCCAGATTGCACTTAGACGTACTTTCTAAAATTTCCCTCCATCTCAACCAGCTTATCTTTATCTACCTGTTTATTTACACCTTCCAAAAATTATAGCAGATCAGTGAGAAAAGACGTTCCTTGACTAAATCCATGTTGGCTTTGTCCTATTGAACCATGACTATTGTCGTGACCCCCTGCCTAGGCCAATGGCCAATAGGCAAAAGGGCTGCCTTATTTGCCCTTTTGAGTACTGTCCCATCTTTGGCTGCCAGCACGGAATGCTGGGACTTGTAGTTTCAGGTACTCTCCAAGCAAAGTAGTGTGACCACACAGTTTGTTAGGCAAAACAAAGAAATTTATTTCAGGGTTTCCCCCTCGCATCAAAATTCATAGCGCCAAAACAAGGCAAGGATAAATTCTCCAAAGTAAATGAAGAAGAGGAACAAAACAGGCTTAAACATCAAAGTCAGGAATATTCTTTCCACAGCAGCTGCATTCAGCTTTCTTCAGATAAACGCCTTTCACTGCTATGGCTGTTAATCACATCAGGCAAACTTAGAACTTCTAGCAAGAGTTTTCTTTCTCACTCAGCTTAACAAAAACCAGATTAAACAAACTTCTTCTCATGGCCTGAGCCTAGCACAGGTTTAGTTTGTTTGTCTTACAGAATGAGCATTCCATTTCTGCTGCGTCACTATCGCAAGGATTTTCATACGTTTCTATCTGCATTTCTTCAACAGCTTCACTTGAGTCATCTTCCTGGGAGCTTATATCAGAAGGTTTGAATTTTACACTCTGCAGAAACTCTTTTAGCTTTCCTACAAAGTGTTCTTTCTGCTCTGCACCAGCATAGTTTAAAGAAGGAGTTTCTCTCTCATAGAATAGCTTATCAACAGCCTCTAAAGCTGATTCACGGCACTTACTTGAACTGTTCCTGTTCCTGCCTGGAGCTGCTCTCACTGCCTTTTGGCTAGCACAGCGTTCAGCGCTTTTCCTCAGCTCTCTGACCACGTCTTCAGAAAAGCCTCTGTTAGGAACTGTAGCAAACTTGTCTTCCCCACCTCTCTTACTTGGCTGGCTCTCTGAACTGCTTCCCCACGTGGAAACAAACCTCTCCAGCTTCTTTTCTCTGGGGTGCTTTAGGACAGGTTCCAACCTTGGTTCCACTGCTTTCTGAGAGTAAGAATCAGCTGTCCTTCCTTCTCCACTCCTTCGTGCCTCGTGCTCCCTTTTCCCGTGACTCCTGCTTGCCTCTTCCTCAAACTCTGAAGCAGTTTTAAAATGCTGCTTCTTTTCAGCCACACCCTCCTCTCTGCACACGTGAGAGCTGTTAGGGCTCAACCTAGCTCTTACGTCACTACTTGGGCAGGGCTTAGCTCTAGCTACTGCATGCTCCAGTGGCTTGTGATTTCTATGGGAACCCTGTTTACATCTGTCTTTAAAGGTACATTCCTCACTTTTATTTATTTATTTAAGGTTTTTCTATACCGCACTATTCGGTATCAGCACGGTTTACAATGAACAAGTTTGTACAATGAGGAACAGCCATACATTGAACTTACATAGAACAGGGAATTTAAACATGGATAACAGGTGAACTTTATACATAGTATACAAAGGGAGATTTAAACAAGGGTAACAGGTGAACTTTATACATCCCATCTACACAGCTCACCTTATCACACTATCTATATGTTCTTTATAATGGTTTCTACCATTTTTCCCAGCACTGACATCATATTTACCGGTCTATAGTTTCCTGGATCACCCCTGGAACCCTTTTTAAAAATTGGTGTTACACTGGCCACTCACCAATCTTCAGGTACTTCTTCCACCCTCATGGTAACCTAATGGCCAATGTGTGCAGTCAGTAACCTCAAAACAGATGGGAAACGGGCCATTTCAAAAATCTGGGACATTGTTTGATGCTTATGCTGCATACTCTGAGGGAAGGCTATATACTCAAATGTGTGGGTGAGAAAGGCCCTAAGAGACAGCATGATGCACTGTGAGGTGGCAGACTGACTAAGGCCCATGGTGACAGCCAAAACAGAATGGAAATGGCCAGTGGAAAAAAAGACAAGGGTGCGGTGACCTTCAGATGGAATGAAATGGGCTGCCCCTTAGTGTGGCGGTGCAACCTCCTAGCAGGAATGCTGCAAGGCAGCCTTATCAAAAAAGAGCCTGGAGAGACACTGGCCATCTGTGAGGTCTAGGAACTCGGTCTTAGGCCTATAAATCCTTTGATAAGGATGCCTCCTCCTGGTCCTTCTCTGGGCCCTGTGTGCCTCATTCAGTATGGCCTGTGCAACCCATCTGTTAGGGTCACTCATGACTCCTTGGTTTTTCCACCAGCACCTAGTGAAGCCCTCCACCAACATAATATCAGCCCACACACATATACACTCAGACACAGACAGACAAAGAAAAACACACAACACACACACATAGTTGAAGATTATTATGCAGCAAACACATACCCAAGGACAAGCTTGCAAACACAGGAAGTTTGAAAGCAGCACAGCCAGCAGGCAATGGGGGGGGGGGGGGAAGGGGAGGGGCAAGAGGGAGTTGAGGAAAGAGATACACAGGCGATTTGAAGAGGGATGCTAAATGAGAAGGACAGAACATAGAGCAGGACAGCAGGGGAATAAAAAGTGGCCAAAAAGACACACCTACGTGGACACAAATGACAATCAGGCAAAATAATCACAATCATATCTCCTCCAGTCACCAACACTGCAAGTTGTCCCAAAAAGCAAGTAAAGGTCAGGGTTTGCAAATATACTCGACTTCAACATACTTTGGGAAATATGTTATACACATATAGGCCTCTGTACCACCCATAGCATGCCCCCAATATGCCTCTTTTCAAGACATGAAAATTTCTACATCATTGGCACTTCCATGTGTAAATTGCAGCCATCCAAAAATTGCCATTTCCACATGGATTCCTTACATGTATATGATGGTATTTCCATGTGGAAACTGCACACAAGACTTCTAAAATAGCTTCCATGGTCTTGTGCGCACTTCAGCAAATTTTCAAAATCAAAAGCATGTGTTTACTTCTGCACTGGAAATTACTCTAGGGAATTTATACATGTAACCTGAGGCTGCTTCTTCTGCCCTGCAATTGCATAAAGTGTACAGGAGACAATCCCCGAGACACTTTCAGGAGGATGGCGATTTTTGGTGCTTAGGTATGGGCTCCAGCCCCTAGAGAATTTACAGTATTCAAAGGACTTGTATCATATGTAGTGAGACTGGTTAACTTTTAGGGGGTGTTTACTAAATGGCAGTAGTGGACTCCATGAAATCAATGGGGCCGCAGCTCTGATATCGCACGGAGTCCGCTACCGCTGTTTAGTAATCACCCCCTTAATGAAATAGTGGGCACTGAACATTGTGGTGTAATTTACTGTGTTCAGAATAAAAGCAGACAGAAAAATACTTGAACCAAACCTTTTCATTTACTCTCATAAACAAGCAACAACTCACGAAAAAAATACAGATATTTACCAAAGCAAACCAAAGACAGAAATAGAATTATTACATAAGATAGAATTATTAAATAACAATATCTTCCAAAATAAATCAGCACTTAAGCTAACTGGTAGAATACATAAATTAAAAGTTTGTACTGCTAGTTAACAACAGAAAACAAGGTAGTTTTTCTAGCCCAGTTAAAGTAGTCAAATTTGAAAGTGAAACCCAATGATTTTTGAGAATATCATGCGAAGAGAGAGATCATGGGAAAGACATCATGCTTGGCAAGATTGAAGATCGATGCAAAAGAGGAAGGCCAGCAATGAGATGGATTGATACAATAACAGCAGCTATGGGTGCCCCTCTATCAAAAATGAGCCACCTGACTGTAAACCGAACACAGTTTAGGGCAACTATCCAGAGGGTCACCATGAGTCGACACTGACTCAACGGCACTTAACAACAATTATAAATTCTGTTTGGATTCAGATACAATCCCAGTCCCATCCAAATCTTTGGTGCCTTGTCCTATTAGGAAAAAAATCCAATTTTCTTTAGTTTATTTATGGTTAGATCTCACCGTTTAGATGGCAATTCAATTTGGTCTCTGGCAGTTGCAAGGCTCAACCCTTTCCCAAAGGAACTTTGAAGATGCAGGTTTGTCAGGAAATGCCAAATCTTTTCCTTCTGAAATCTGGCCCAAAACTGGGTCAGAATTAATCCTTGCTATTTTTTTTTAAGTCTGGAGCCCAAGGCTTGGAACTCTGGAGGAGAGTTGAAGCCCGACTCCCAGGTTTTTCTCTCTGAAAGCCAAAAGCAATTGACTGCCTTGATCCAAAAAAACCTCATTAGACTTCAACCAATCACAGAGGGCTGCAGTCTGATGCAATAGCCAACCCCACTGTTGCTGACTAAAATTATGTCCAGTACTTCCTGACAGCTTCTAAGGTTTGCTTATTGTAATCTACTTTGAGGTTTGCTGTTTGAAGTCTGTATGGTCTGTTTGAAGTCTCTATGGTCCCAAAGCTGGCAATAAGTATCTATGCCAGGATTTGTATCCTTAAAGGCAGAAACCTCTGGGAGTGAATACCTCTTAATTTTAAATATTCACAACAGCTGGAGCCTCTATTTTTAGTGAGATCCTCACATACACATGCACAAATTTTCTAGGTCAATTTACACGGTAGAGACTGGTTGTCTCTACTAAATATTACAAGGAAGTATAGAAAAAAGACTGACATTTTTCTGAACAGGGGAGGTTTTTGCTGCCAGTCATTTCATGCTGGAAAGAGGTTACTCTGGAAGGAAAAATCTTACTTCATATATAAACTACTCTCAAAGGCGTCTGTCTTTTGCAAACAGCCATTGCACCATGAGGAAGGAATAAGGCCTCTGCCCTTAGGAGCAGGTACCTTTGGTACACAGCCAGAATGGAGAAAAGAAGACTATCTGCACCCAGCTGCTCATATTATCCAAAGTGTGCAGCAAGCTTTGAGAAGTTGCATAGGAGATAAAGCAGAGGGTTGATTTCTGTGCAAAGCCTGCGAGCACTTCACTGTCTTAGCAGGGCCGGCCCATCCATTGAGCAAGAATGTTTTTTGCACAGGGCCCCACGTTTCAGGGGGCCACGCGCAAAGAACATTCTGCTTTTCTAAAAATTAAATTAAAAAAAAAAAAGATGGCTGCTGCCGCTGCCGCCGTGGCAGCAGCAGAATGGAGTGTCCCGCGGGGCCCCCTCTGCCCGGCTGAGCCCCTCTGCGCCGGCTTTCAGATACACGAAGGAAGAGTGTCTCCCTCGCATCTCTGTTAAGCCTGCAGGGGCTGATGGGAAGCAGGGGCTGATGGGAAATTACCCATCTGCCCCTGCAGGCTTAACAGAGACACGAGGGAGACACTCTCCCTTCGCGTATCTGAAAGCTGGCGCAGAGGGGCTCAGCTGGGCCAGGAGAGCTCTGCCGGGCAGAGGGGGCCCCGCGGGACACTCCATTCTGCTGCTGCTGCCACAGCAGCGGCAGCAGCCAGCTTTTTTTTTTATTTTTTATTTTCCATGAGCCGATGTGGGGGGGGGGTTAGGACTGGTAATGGGCTATGGAGGGGGTTAGGACTTGACTTGAGGTGGGCTGTGGGCTGTTGGGGGGGGTTAGGACTGGTAATAGGCTATGGGGGGTTAAGACTGGTAATGGGCTGTGGGCTGATGGGGGCTGTCTGGAAATGGGGTGATGGGGGGTTAGGACTGGTAATGGGCTATGGTGGGCTTAGGACTGATAATGGACTATGGGGGGGCTAGGACAGGAAATGGGCTGATGGGGAGGGGTTAGGACTTGAGGTGGGCTGATGGGGTTAGGACTGGTAATGGGCTGTGGGCTGTTGGGGGGGTTAGGACTGGTAATGGGCTATGGGGGGGATTAAGACTGGTAATGGGATGTGGGCTGATGGGGGCTGTCTGGAAATGGGGTGATGGGAGGTAAGGACTGGTAATGGGCTATGGTGGGATTAGGCCTGCTAAGGGGCTATGGGGGGCTAGGACAGGAAATGGGCTGATGGGGAGGGGTTAGGACTTGAGGTGGGCTGATGGGGTTAGGACTGGTAATGGGCTGTGGGCTATTGGGGGGGTTAGGACTGGTAATGGGCTATGGGGGGATTAAGACTGGTAATGGGCTGTGGGCTGATGGGAGCTGTCTGGAAATGGGGTGATGGGAGGTTAGGACTGGTAATGGGCTATGGGGGGGTTAGGACTGATAAGTGGCTATGGGGGGCTAGGAAAGGAAATGGGCTGATGGGGAGGGGTTAGGACTTGAGTTGATGTGGTTATGACTGGTAATGGGCTGTGGGCTGATGGGGGGGTTAGGACTGGCAATGGGCTATGGGGGGCTGACTGGAAATGGGCTGATGGGGTTAAGACTGGAAGTGGGCTGATGGGGGGTTAGGACTGGTAATGGGTTATAGGGGGGCTTAAACTGAAAATGTGGTGATGGGGGGTTGCTAGGACTGGAAATGGGCTGAGTGGAAGGGGAGGCTTGAACTGCAAATAGCTGATGGGGAGGGGGCTTGGAATGGAAATGGGCTGTGAGGGAAGGGAGCTAGGACCGAAAATGGGCTGATGGAACAGCTAGGATAGGACTGGAAATGGGCTGTTGGGGGGAGCTAAGATTGGAAATGGGCTGTGGTGGGGGCTTGAATTGAAATGGATTCATGGAGGGGCTAGAACTGGAAGTAAACTCATGAGGGGGCTTGCACTGGAATTGGGCTGAGTGGAGGGGGGCTAGGATTTGACATGGGCTGATGATGGGGCTAGAAAATGACTAGAAATGGGCTGATGGGGGGCTAGGATTGGAAATGAGCTGATGAAGGGACTCGGACTGGAAATGGATGGGGGAGCTAGGACTGGAAATGGGCTGATGGGGGGCTAGGACTGGAAATGGGCTGATGCAGGGACTAGAAGGGAATGGATGCTGGGTGAGACTGGAACTAGAAGGGAGCTGATGTTGGGGGAGGATTAGAATGGGATGGGGCTGGGAGAGTAAAATGGAGAGGGGAAAAATATTTTGTGTGGGAGGGATGAAAAATCTACAATTGGCCGGGTATTGGGAGAGTAAGTGGGGATTGAGGATGGAGGGGTAAAATTTGTGTGAATGAAATAGGAATGAGGAAAGAGCAAAAGGAGAAAGATTAGTATGTAGAGAGAGAGAATGGAAAAAAAACTAGAAGAGAGAAGAAAGGACAAATGGACAGCAGACGATGGAGCGTTAGCAGAAAACATGAAGAAACCAGAAGAAAGTGCTGGAGCAATTGCAACTGAAAAATATGCACAAAAGGTAGAAAGATATCTCTTTATTTTGAATTTATTAACTGGAATATGAAAGCTCTGGGAAATGTGCATCATTAACGTCTGCGCTTTGTTTGGTACAAGAGGAAATTAATTTATAGTTTTATTTCTACAGTGTTGTACATTCCAAGTTTGGCTTTTGGAGTTCCCAGTTTAATTATTGCCTTCCTGTTTCTAAATTGTGATTCCTTGTTTGGTGATGGTCTATGTTCTGCATGTGTAACTGAGCTGAGGTATTCTGTTTATGTAATTCCTATTTGACATTGCCACTTGTTCTCTTTCCCCAGTATTCTCTGAAATGTATTGGTTTAATATTTGCGGTGTTGCCTTTTGATAGGTAGGGTATGGTGCTTTGTGAGTCCTGGTAATGCTGTCAGAATACGGCGGGTTTGCTATGGGTTCTAAATGGGCAGCGTTTGTAGTAGTTCCTAATGTGCCTGGCGGTTGGCACTGGATTATAGTAATGTAGAAATCTTTTAGTCTTTCTTTATCCATACACTCATTAAGAGACATGTTTACTAAAAGTTAGTGTATGGTAACATTATGCAAATATTTATGCAAATAAGGCCACTTATGCAAAGAGGCCCCGCACCAAGTCTCCGCACATGGCCCCGCACCCCCCTTGGGCCGCCCCTGTGTCTTAGGAGAGTAGCTCAGCCTGTGAGAGAGATTCCAACAATCATACCAGCAACTAGGCCTTCCAGTTCATCAGAGTCAGAAGCCTTGCAGAGCATCGCCAGGAACCTGAATTTACAGAAGTCACTAGCTCTCAAGAAGGAAAGGAACCACCATTCTACACCAGTGGCACCAGAGATAGCCAAGTGTGATAGCCAGCACAGCATCAAGGAACTGTATCTGCTTCACATGCAGATTCAGGTGTATTAGTAAAAGTACTAGAAAGAGGAGAGAGGGATTTCCACTCAGGGAAAATCAGACTAAATAAAAGGGTGCATATGTGGTGAAGAAACCAAATGTTCTATCATCAAGAACCTCCTTAATGAAGCCTTAGTGATATCCCTGCAGTGTATCTTAGATGCCTTAACTGAGATCGGCAGTCTATTTCTCTGTATCTGTTCTTAATATGGATATTCATAAAAGAGTGCCAGTACAGGAGGCAGGATAACAGGCCCACTAAAAGTAGATGGTCAGGTTGGAATTGAACTCATCACAGATGCTAAAGGTACATGCTGGACTTATACAAAAAATTATTACATTGCAAACTGGAAAATGTAAAAATTGCAATAATTGCACTAGACACCTTAATTTGCATGTCCTAAACTTTCCTAAAATATCTGTATGTACCCCCTCCAATTTGTTCAAAAAGTATATGCAGGAGATCATGGGCATCCTGTGGAAGATCTTCTGCCTTTTATTAAGGCCTATGATATCCCTTCCAGATCAAAGGTATTGTCAGATGCAAGAGAAAATGTAAGAGGAATATCAATGGACATCTTGAATCTTTCTGTTTTTTTGGAGCATTCTGTTGGTGGAGAAAGAGGAAGAGGCACTTTGCTTGTTCCACACACTAGAGGTCATGTTCTCCATCTGTACTTTTGCAAACATTGTTTACCAATGTAATACTTAGCTCAAGCTATCTGCCACAAAGCCCATAGGAATTAAATGGGTCATGCAGCGGATAGCATGAGCTAAGTGTTAGTAAATGGGGCTCCAAATCTCATAATCTGGATTTACCCTGACCTCTGTAGCATGCCACAGGACAAAAGAGAAATTTCTTGCAGTGCACCAGGATGTGCTTTCTCTTGGCACCTTTTTGTGCTCTTTCCCTGTAAATATATTTATTTCCTATCCTAGTGCAAAATATGTGAGTTTTTAAAAAATGTATGCGGTTGTGATCTATCTCAGATACTTTCTTTCTCTGTTCTCTGGGTTTTATCTTGTTTTCAGTCCTTTCTGTTTTGGAGGTTGGGTAGTACAGTCAAACCTCGGTTTTCGTTGGCCCCGGTTTTCGTACGTTTCGGTTTTCGACGTCTTTTCTGACTGAGATGTTGTCTCGGTTATCGGATATCGCTTCGGTTTTCGTTGTGTTACTGAACAGCTGATGGTCCCAATAGTGGCTGGTGCTGCTCCTCCTATGGGCAAGGGCAGGAATGTGGACAAATTGCCAGCCTCCATGTGCCTCCCCAGTCCCGGCAGCACTACCCCCCGGACTCACCGATCGCGTGTTGAAGCGAAAGTCAGCTGAGCAAGAGTCAGAGTCAAGAGCCAAGGATTGCACAGAGAGGAAGGCCCCGATCTCTCCACCGCCTGCCTGTTCTCTGGAGCGCCCCCTCAGGCTCGGAGGTAGCAGGGTAGCTGTCAATGTAAGCAGGAGATGTTGCAGTGCCGTACAGTACAATATCTGTGTGTTTGCTGTCCTGTGGACGATCGGGCAGGTGAGAGAAGTGACAGGAGCTGGGTGTCTGGAACGGATTAATTGAATTTACATTATTTCCTATGGGAAATATTGCTTCGGTTTTCGTACGTTTCGGTTTTAGTCAGTCTTCTTAGAACGGATTAATAATGAAAACCGAGGTTTGACTGTACATATTACTTCTTGTTTATTGAGATACAGTGTTATCAGATTTTGTTTCTTTTATTTCCATTTTTCTAAGGTGCTTTTTTGTGACATTTTGCTTGTATTATTGTTTAAAAGCAAATTAAAAAAAAAAGTAGGACAAAGAAAACCCTTTGCTTTTACAATAGCTTTGCTAATGGGGAAAGGCGTCAATGTTTTGTCTAGAGAATCATGGATGAACAAAATATATTTGGACAGTAAAATAATAATGAACATCTCAGTCCAGAATGGTTCTCCAAAGCAAGATTTTATTATTTGTTTCCTCCCAGTGACAGTTACTAACAAATAACTCAGCAGCGTATGCTACAGTAGGTCCATAGTCTTTCTGTACATAATCTTTACTAAAAGATTCCAAGATTCTATTTTCAACTTTAACTTGAAGAGAGTAAACTATACAGCATTAACATCACTAGATGGCAGTATAAGCTTGCTGATTATTTGCTGCATTGGCAGATATGGTTTAGACTTGCTCCAGGTATCTAAAAAGTGCTCATTTTGGCTGAAAAACATCCAAAGGGTGTAGAGGAAAAAGCCTCCAAAATCCCCAGTACTCAGCACAATTTAAATGATAGCAGTAGTGGAATTTGAACGCTAGCTTCCCTGTTCCTAGCCTACTACTCTAACAATTAGGCTATTTCTAGATCCAGGTTTTGAAATACATGTACTATTCCTGGAACATCTATGTAGATGCCCTAGCAGATGTCCATTTCGGGCATGTCCACATTTGTGAAATCATGTCTGCACCTGGACATGCCTACTTTTTTTTCAGAGTTCTGGCTTAGACGTCCCAGATTGCGCTTGGACGTCCTTTCTAAAATACCCCTCCACTTGCACAGCAGATAATGTGGCTTGCAGCAAGCTACGCTTTTTATGCCACCCTAGCAACAGTTAACTCATGGTAATGAACTCCTCGTTAACTGCAGAATGCAGTTCCTGTCCTTTTTTCACCTATTCCATACCCCAAAATGCCATTTTCTGCATTAGAAACATAGAAATATGATGACAGAAAAAAAACACAAGGCCTGTCTAGTCTGACCTTCCATATCAACTACAACAGTCCCTCTTTTTCCTTTAGAGATCCTCTGTGTTTGTCCCATGCTTTTTTGAATTCAGATACTATCTTCATCTCTACCACCTCTACAGGAAGTCTATTCCACGGATCCACCATTCTTTCCATAAAGAAATATTTCCGCATATCACTCCTGAATCTATCCCCCTTCACCCTCATCCCATGTCCCCTCGTAGCAGAACTTGCTTTCAATAGAAAGACGCTCTCCCCCTGTGCATTTATGCCACCGAGGTATTTAAACATCTCAATCATATCACCTCTATCCCACCTTTCCTCTAAGGTGTACATATTAAGATCCGTAAGTCTGTCCTCATATGCTTTATAATGAAGACCACTAACCATTTTAGTAGCCACCCTCTGCACCGACTCCATCCTGTTCACATCCTTTTGAAGGTGCGGTCTCCAGAATGCGCACTATACTCCAAATGAGATCACACCAAAGACTTATACAGAGGCACTATCACCTCCTTTTTTCTGCTAGCCATTCCTCTCCGTATGCACCCAAGCATCCTTCTAGCTTTTGCCATTACCTTTTCTACCTGTTTAGTTACTTTAAGATCATCAGACATAACCACACCTAGGTCCCGCTCTTCTTTAGTGGACAAAAGTACTTCACCCCATATACTATATTGCTCCCTTGGATTGCTGCAGTCCAAATGCATGACCTCACATTTTTTAACATTAAATCGCAGCTGCCAAATTCTAGACCATTCTTCAAGCTTAGCTAGATCCCTCCTCATGTTATCTACACCTTCCTGGGTGTCTACTCTATTGCAGATTTTGGTATTATCCGCAAAGAGGCAAACCTTACCAGACAGCCCTTCCGCTATATCACTAACAAAGCTGTTAAAAAGAATCGGACCAAGGACAGATCCCTGGGGCACACCACTGGTAACATCCTTCTCCTCAGAGTGAGCTCCATTTACCTGTACTCTATGTCACCTCCCACCCAACCAATTTCTAACCCAAGCAGTAACTTTCGGGTCCATCCCTAGGGTGCTCAGTTTGTTTATAAGTCGCCTGTGAGGAACGGTGTGAAAGGCTTTACTGAAATCTAAATACACCACATCTAGGGCTTTCCCTCGGTCCAACTCCCTGGTCATCCAGTCAAAGAAATCAATCAGATTTGTCTGACAAGACCTGCCTCTGGTGAATCCATGCTGCCTCGGATCCTGTAATTCGCTGGACTCCAGAAACCTCACTATTTTCTCTTTCAGCAGCGTTTCCAATAATTTACTCACCACCGACGTTAAACTAACTGGCCTGTAGTTTTCAACCAAATCATTACGTTCGCTTTTGTATAAAGGCACCACATGAGCCTCTCTCCAGTCCTTTGGCACCACTCCTGACTCCAATAAAGCATTGAAAAGGTCAGTCAGTGGAGCTGCTAGAACGTCCCCAAGTTCCCTCTGTTTTCTAGGGTGTATCCCATCCGGTCCCATCACTTTGTCTACTTTAAGTTGAGCTAGTTTCTCATGAACACAGTCTTCTGAAAATTGTTCAAGATGTCCCTCGCTTCTGTTCCTGTTTGTGGGTGTTTTCTGAGGTCCTGCTACTGGTTCTTCATCTGTGATCACAGAACAGAATTATTTGTTAAGCAATTCCGCTTTATCTTCATCAGCTTCTACATATTCCTCCCCTTCACCCTTGAGTCTGACAATTCCACTTTTGCCCTTCCTCTTCTCACTAACATATCTGAAATATGTCTTATCCCCCCATTTTATTGCATTGGCTATTTCCTCTTCTTTTTGAATCTTTGCTTTCCTGACTACTTTGCTAGCTTCTCTAAGTTTTTCCAACTATAGATGTCTGTCTTCCTCTCTCTGCGATCTCTTATATTTCATGAAGGCCTCCCTCTTTTTTTCACCATTTCAGCTACTTGTTTTGAAAGCCATAGCAGTCTCCCTTTCCTTTTACATTTATTTACCATTTTAACAAAAAGGTTGGTTGCCCTTAAAATATCCCCTTTCAGTTTTGCCCACTGTTTTTCTACATCCCCCAGCTGTTCCCATCCCACTAATGACTCTCTGAGGTATTGGCCCATCTTGGCAAAGTTAGTCTTCCTAAAGTCTAAGACCCTCACCTTTGAATGGATTCTAACAGCCGTAGTCCTAATACTGAACCACACTATCACTGGATTCAAAATGATCTCCCACTATAACATCAGAAACACTTTCATCATTGGTAAGCACCAAGTCCAGTATGGCCCCTTCACGTGTGGGGTCTGTTACCAATTGCCTGAATAGTTCTCCCTGTAGAGAATCCAGGATCTCTTTACTTCTAGATGATACTGCAGTAGGAATGTGCCAATCAACATCTGTCATATTGAAATCCCCTATCAGTAGTACTTCCCCTTTCCTAGCAATGCTTCGTATGACTTCAATTAACTCTCTGTCCACCTCTTCCTCTTGTGAGTGAGTTCTGTATATCACGCTAATGCAAATAGATTTCTCTTTCCCTCTTTCTAGTTTAACCCACAATGCCTCCCCTCTCCCTTTTAAGCTCTGTAATTCCAAAGCTTTAATAGTATTTTTTACATATACTGCCACTCCTCCTCCCCTTCTTCCTCCCCTGTCCTTTCTGAATAAGTAGCTTGCACTAACAATCAATGCAGCACCAAATAACAGCTATGCAGCTTAGTAAATAGAGGCCTAGATTAATGTGGGAAAATAGAAAATACAGCTTCTTAGACTGTTCAGAATCTCTATCAGAAAAGTAAGATTCACATTTCTGGCTTTGCATTGATCAGACTTTAAGTTCAGAAGACTTTGCAGTGGCTGATCTTATCACAAAGGAATTTTCCAACACATTGGGGTATATTTACTAAAGGGTGTTAAGGGAGCAAGTGTGCCATTAACGCCTGTTATCAGCACCTTTGCGTCCTTAACAATGGTAAAAAGCTGCTTTAACGAGCGCTAAAGGCTCCTACAGCGTTAAGGTCGCTGTAGGCAGACAGTGGGTGTTAGCAGCATGTGCTCCCTTAACACCTGTTGTGCAATGTGTTTAAAAGTCCTTTAACACTGGGAACCCTAAAGCCAAGTAAAACCTTGCGGAAAGGGTGTATTTAGGCAGGAGAGAGCTTATTTCAACGTCTGCAATGTGATGCACTGACAGGGAGCCCCAAAGAGTGATAGCAGTGCTCTATTAGTAGCAACAGCATGGTGCCCAAGTATGAAAGGGCACTCTGTTGATGGTGCAAATGGGACAAAGGAGGTGGCACGTGGGTCATACAGTGGGGGTTGCTGGTGCACAGGGTAGACCAGGCAGCTTCCCAGTTGGCACATAAGAACATAACAACATAAAATCATAAGATAAGCCATACTTCTTCAGATCAAGGTCTATGAAGCGCCACTTCCTGTGTCCAAAAGTGGTCAATCTAGGTCACAGGTAACTAGCTGTTTCCCCAAAAGACACACAGATTTCACAATGCCTGTATTGAGGTAAGCAGTGAATTTCCCGGGTCCCCTTGAATAATGGTTTATAGACCTTTCCTCCAGGAACTGTCCAAACCTTTTTTAAACCCCACTACACAGACAGCTTTTCCTGCAATCCATTCCAGAGATTGATTACATGTTGAATGAAAAAATATTTTCTCTTATTAGTCTTAAATGGCTTTATTGCATGTCCCCTAGTCTTTCTACATTTTGATGGTTTAAACAATTGATCTACGTTTACCCGTTCCACTCCATTCATTAATTTATAGACCTCTATCATATCTCCCCTCAGCCGTCTCTTCTCCAGGTTTAAGAGCCCCAACCTTTTTAGCCTCTCCTCATAGGGGAAGCCTTCCATCTATATTATCATCTGTGATTTCCGTCATGATCCCACAGTGACAGTGGCGGCACACAGACATGCTGCTGTTTTGGAAAGGTGATGTGCCACATAGGGCAGTCCAAGGAGGTCCTGTCACCCTAGGCAGAGATCCTGGCTGGCCCCCCTGCTGCCGCTGAACCCAGCTGTGGAGAAAGAGGCCAATAGTGCCAGCAGCTCCAGCCATCCAGATAGCTGCAAAATGCAGGCGCCCAGGGGACAACCACTGCAGTGGCTGTCATACTTCCCCCCCCCCCCCCAAGATTATTAGTGGCAGGCAGTGATGGAGTCCCTGCAGAGGCAGATGGTTGGGAGGGACTACGTGGCCATCCATGTGTGCCTCTGTCCCCCCCCCCCCATCCGGACCTGAATGGAGCAGCGGTGCCATGACAACAGGACACCATAGCACCGCGGCTCCATTCAGAAGCCTGACTGAGTTAGCTGGACAGAGGCCTGTACGTGCAGGCTGATCTGAATCAGGACCCGGCCTCCACGTACAGGCCCAGACCCGATTCTGATCCTGTGGAGCACGTCTAGCCCCTGCGCAATTAGAATCAGGTCTGCCTCTGTGCATCCCTCTTCTGATCCGCTGCACAAGGGCCTGGGCAGCCAACTTGGAATGTGCCTCATAGTATCTAATTTTTTTTGAATCATTGGTCTCAAATATTTGCAGATATATTGTCCCGGGTATGTCCCCACTCATGAGCTATATTCTCAGTAAGTCCTGCAATTGGTTGTTCCACCCACTAGGGATGTTAGGGGTATGTTTACTAAATGGCGCACTTGTGCGGGGCGCACTTGAGCATGCTAAAATGATGCACTTAAGTGCTCTTAAGCGCCCTGCACGCGTGCGCGTCACATTAACGGGCCCCGCACATGTGCGACGAAAACGCGCACGTGTGCGGGGCGTTGATGTGCGATAGAGGCGGGGAAAGGCTGACGGAGGGCGGAGGAAGGCCCCCGAGGGGCGGAGGGACGGGGTCAATGGGTGGAGAGTGGGAGGGAAGAGAAACCATTTCCGTCAGCAATGTAAAGCCAAACCGGGGAGACCTAAAACACGTGAGCAGTGTGATACATGTGCACAGAACAAAATTGCAAATAACAACTGAAAATGACCACAACAAAAAATGTAAAAACTATAAGCCAGCTGGGCAACATTGATATCAATGGCCAACATTAAAAAACACTCCCAGGAAAGCTCCAAAAAAAAGGAATGATTTATGGAAGGGTCTACGGAGCGTAGACCCTCCAAAACACATTTCTTTTTGTGGAGCCTACCTGGGAGTGTATCTAATGTTGCCCATTGATATCAATGTTGCCCAGCTCGGTTATGTGTTTATTCCCCTTTCTTCAAGGTCATATTTGAGGGTTATTTGCCCTTTTGTCACCATACAAGGTGAATGAGCCCACAGTAAAACCGTGCAGAGGTTTTCTGAGCCGTTCGGACAGGTTATCTATCTCCAGGGACTACAATATCTCTGTGGCCACAGTGTGGTGTAGCAGACACAGCCAGTGCCTCTAAGAACCAGAGGGTCACAGGTTCAAATCCCAGCTGGGGCTCCTGACAACCCAGTCCCCATAGCTTTACCCACCACTAAACAGTGACAGTCAGGACACCCCTGTATTGCAGAGCACATAAGCATGGTGCAAACACCCATATTTTACACAAACCATACCAAATGCCATTACCTACAGCCGAGTCCCCCAAATTCAATCCAGGTGTGCCACAACTCAAACCGGTCATATGCTTTTTCCAAGATAAGAACATTTCTGCATGTTGGCGGAAGGGTGCAGGTGGTGGAGGGGCCAGTAGCCGCAAGCCACAGCACACAGTGGCCTAGGCCTGTGCAGGCTGGCACCGTCCACCGCAACACACAGGCTCTGTCAGATATACAGTCATGGCTTCCCCAGAGAATGCAGCACATCTGTGGCAACACAGTGGTGCAGTGCACACAGACAGCGTGTGCAAGAACAGAAGAGCACAGGTTCAAAGCCTAGCTGGGGCTACTGCCCATCCTGTCCACATTTTTTTCCCACAACTAAACCGTGATAGTAAGGACAAAACTGTATAGCTGAGAACATATGCATGGTAATACGCCTATATTTTACCACACCAATCACAGACACCATAAACAGCCGCATTACCTAGAGCAGAGTCTCCCAAATGCAGTCCTGGAGGGCCCCACACCATTCAGGTTCCATGCTGCCTCTAATAATGATGCCTGTGCTGCATATCTATGCACCACCCCCATGGTATGCAGATGTAGCTCATGCATATTTATGAGGGACAGCATGAAAACCCGAACAGTGTTTGGAACACCAGGACTGGAGTTGGGAAACCCTGCCGTAAAGCAGCAGCCAACAGGGGCAGACACACCCACACACACACCCACAGGCCCCATTGGCCAAGGCCTCCTGGAGAGGCAGGACATTGGGCCCTGCCTGTATCTCCCAATAACAGCACCTGCATACCTTAGCAATGCCACCCTACACCTGGGTATACGGTTCACAGCTACCAAACGTTTCCTAGGATAGCTGGCAGATAGCAATTCCTACGTAAAGCACATTTTGCTCATTGAGCTCCAACGTAACAATCCTTCAGATGTCTGTGGTGTGTGCTGCAGGTCTGGTCTCTGACAGTGTTTACCAACCTGGGGTGTGACCCCCAACAGTATTGCGTACCATATCCATGCATGTACTGTGCGCAGGACTGGTGTGGTGGGTATGGCTGCTGAACTCCTCTATAGTAGCACACTGCTGGCATAGGTGTGGCGGTGGCTGTCTGTCTATCCAGTGTGTGGTGGCTGCAAACACCATCCACAGCCCACACTGCCAGCAATGTTGCCAGTATTGGGCTGCCAATGTGCATAATGAGGAGCAAGGTACCATGGGTATTGGACGGACAGGGTGGCCTGGCAAGGTTGCATCTGCACAGGGCATAGGGCACTGACTGGGACATTGTAGTGCCCGGCCACCACCTACACAGACAGGGTGACCTCAGTATGTCCTGCTGAGAGATCACTCTCACCCTGACTGTGCAGTGACCACAGCATGGCTAGGCACCCCCATAGTGCTATATAGTATTTCTCTCATGTGATAGATATGGGTTTCCTTTTGGGGCCCAGTCACTGATTTCACTGCTTGCTGTGTATGCTGACATCCCAGTTCTGGGTGCATGCATCTCCACTGGGAACATGCATTATGGCCTAGCTAGCAGGCTGTTTGTAGCTGGTATGTGTCTTGATGGAGTGGCTTGCAGTGTGTAGTGGCTGATGACCTGCTGCAGGAGAATAGCAGATAGTGTTGGGGTGCAGCTTACCATATGCGGGTCTAATGTCTTCCTGCTATTGTGCTATGGATATGTATAGAGCTGCATTGACTGCCCTGTGGTGTGTATGTCCCTCTGCAGGGCTGGGGTTGATAGTCCCCTCTATGGCCACCTTTGCAGGGAGGTAGAGGGTGAATGTATTGATTGGAGACCCTGTTTGCCACCCTCAGCCTGGGGGGTGGGGGTGTGTGCATGGGCTACACCTGACTGTCACAGACAGAGATATCCAAAGTGTTTGTGCAGAAACTATGTATCTGAAACATTAACACTGCTTTGGACCTCTGACATGGCCTCTTTCAGCCATGGAAGGTGTTGTGGACCTGGTCCTGGCCGCCTCATCGCACACTCAGGGTGAGCACAATACCCGCACAATGTGACGGTGTGTAGCTACTCTGTGCTAATAAAACACACGGTCAGTACCCCCTACCAGGCCGAGGTGCTGTGGGGGTGCATTCCCCATCTTGTGTTCATCTGTGGACAGCTGATTTGCATGTGCAGTGCATCATGGGGACGGGTGGGCTAACCCTATCCTAGTGACCACAGCAGACTGTCTGTGTGGTGACGTGCAGGCTCTCTGCAGCCAGCCAGGGGCTTGCTAGCAGCTATAGAGCTGTAACCCAATGGCTACTTCACTGCCTGTGAAGCCAGAGGTTATAGGTTCAAGCCCACAGTGGAGTTATGTGATAAGGTTGTCCAAAGTGTTGTTTTTATTTAATGTACATATTTTGATGCCCGCAAAAACGCCCTCAGCGTACTGTACCCATAGGGTGCCTCTGAGGGCGCTTTATAGGGCACCCTATTGGGCTCCTTATGGTTTCTGTCCATATAAGGTGCACTGTACATTATCCTGTGACACAACTTATAGGGTGCCCTATAGGGGACATATTAGGGTGCCGTGGCGGACAGTGCACTTGAAAATGTGCCTTATAGGGCTCCTTATGTTAACACGCCTTGAGGGTGCGTTTGCTAGTGATGGTAATTGAAGTAAAAATAAAATGCCCCCTGAGGCACTCTTCCCCATAATGTGCAATGCCTCAGCCAGCCATTTTCATTGTGCACAGTGGGGGATTGAACCCCTGACCCCTGCACCATTGGTAAGTGCCTTCACCATTGTGCTGTGGTTCTGCTCTTCTGTTTGTACATCAGCGCTCCACTTATACCTCCCAGTATTAGATTGCCGCAGCAACATCAGCGCGCCGCCTTATGCCGCCCAGTATTAATATGCCGCCCAGTATTAATATGCCGCCCAAAACATCAGCGCGCCGCCTTATGCCGCCCAAAACATCAGCATGCAGCTTTATGCCTCCCAATATTTCTCTGCCTCCTAAATTAATGCATCAGCCAGCTGTCTTTATTGGGCTCTGTGGGGATTGAACCCCCGATCCCTGCACCATTGGCAGGTGCCTTATCCATTGTGCCGTGGCTCTGCTTTTCTGCTTGTCCATCAGCGTGCCACATATGCCTCCCTTGCAGCCATCCGATGCACTAAGGTGCGGGGCGCACAAGGGCGCCGCGCACCTTAGCGCATATTTAAATTACGGCTTTTCTTTTTCAGGTCGGAACGCCGACTCCTTATATGGAATCCGCATTCTACCGCGGCCCGCACTTTACCGGGATCTTAGTAAACATACCCCTTAGACTCTCTTCTTAACATTGGTTGTTAAATTGGACAAATTCTTCTTTCTTTCAGAAAAAAAAGATATAGTTGTTTAATGGATTTTAGAGTATGGGAAGACACTCCTTGTTGCCTTTGGCAAGTCACTTAACTCTCCACTGCCTCAGGTACAAAACTTATGTTAGTAAGCCCTTTGGGGCAGGGAAGTATCTACTGTACCTAAATGTAACTCACCATGAACTGCTACTGGAAAGTCATGGGCTAAAAAAATATATGAAAAAATAAAATATAAATATAAAGTTTATATTAAGCAAAATTTATAACTATTTGAGTTGCATACATTTTCTGGATAAAATTACCTGCATATACTGGTATTCTCAAACCCATGTACATGCAGGGTAATTTTATAACAGGACACCATGTGTAAGCACCTGCAGAGGCCAAAGTAGAAGCAGACCACCAAGGACCAGGCCTACACACAATAATAGTAATATATAAAAAATGTTTATTGAGGGACCCAACTAAAACGTTTCAGCCTGAGGCCTTCTTCAGGGGTCTAAAACAAAAACAGACATACATATTAAAATGTACATTCATAAAACATATGTTATACTCAACACATAAAAATTTTTTTTAAAACCAATTAAGGGGCATGTTTACTAAACTGCGTTAGTGTGATTCACGTTAGGATCCGCGGTACAGGCAGAAATCCCAAATAAGGACATGGGCGGTGCATCGTTATCGATAACGCGCGTTACCAGGCACCATAGCCTAACGAGCGTTAGAAAACATTGTGTAGAGCGCCACGTAACACGCGCCCATAAGGCGTCTGATAATGTATCTAGCAAGGCATCTAGAACTGTAGCACAATGGTGAATACACTGACCAATGGTGCAAGGGAAGTGAGTTCAATCCCCCTGTGGGTCTAATGAGTAAAGCTGCCTGAGACTTCACCTTTTACTCAAAATCAGTGCTGTATGATGCAGTTTGTTTGTTAATTTTAATTAGTGCTGCCAGCAAACACACCCTCACAGGGCTGTAAAGGTGCCGCATAAGGCACCCAATAAGGCACCCCAGAGGGCACATTATAAAGTGCACTGCTCGCTAAGGCACCCTAGAATGTCCCCTATGGGTACAGCACTGTGAGGGTGTATTGCTGGCAGCACCAATTTAAATTAAAAAAATAAAATGCCTCAGACAGCACTAATAACCCCACTCTGGGATTAAACCCATGACCCCTGGCTCCACAGGCAGTGAAGTAACAAGTGGGCCACATTGCTAGTGCTACTAACAAATCCCTGGCTGGCAGCTGAAGGACGTCAGGTCACCACACAAACTGTCTGCTGTGGTGGCCAGGATTTGGGTTAACCCACTCATACCCATGGTGCACTGCACATGCAGATCTGCAGTCCATAGATGAACACAAGATGGGGTATGCACCCCCACAGCACCTTGGCCTGGTAGGGGGAACTGACCGTGTGTCTCACTGGCACAGAGTACCTACAGACAGTAACCCAACAGGGTGCCCTATATGGTGCATGAAAAGGTGCCTAGCAAGGCATCTAGAGCCACAGCACAATGGCTAATACACCAACTAATAGTGCAGTGGTCATGAGTTCAATCCCCCTGTGGGTCTAATGAGTAAAGCTGGCAGAGACATCACCCTTTACTTTAAATCAGTGCTGTCAGAAGCAGTTACTTTGTTAACCTTAATTAGTGCTGCCAGCAAACACACCCTCACGGGGCCGTAACCTAAGGTGACGCATAAGGCGCCCAATAAGGCACCCCGGAGGGCACATTATAAAGTGCACTGCCTGCCAAGGCACCCTAGAATGCCCCCTATGGGCCACCCCACAGGGCGCATCAAAGGGTGCCTCACAGGGCACGTGAAAGGGTGCCTGATGAGGTACCGTAAGGAGACAGCACTGTGAGGGTGATGTAGCTGGCAGCACCATGTCAAATAACAAAAAGAATATGCCTCACACAGCCCCACCAAATAACCCCACTGTGGGATCAAAACCATGACATCTGGCTCCACAGGCAGTGAAGTAACTAGTGGGCTATATTGCTAGTGTGACTAACAAATCCCTAAGAACGATGCGGTCAACCTATGGAGTATAACTGTCAAATGGTCAAAAGTCCCACTCCAGATCAACCACAGTTTCTCTACGTACAAACACAGAATACTTGCCAATCAAACAAACCAAGGTCTCAGCAAACAAGGGCATATGGCAAACACGATCAAGACCAAGGTCAAGATCATTACCAAAAACAAAAAGCCCAATAACATCACCGACCTTGTCAAACACTGAAATCTACTGGCAAAATCCAAGGAAACACTCAATTTACTATGAATACGTGGAGACAGACTAGCCAGATGCCTGTTCCCCCAGCACTAACAAATCCCAGGCTGGCAGCTGAAGGATGTCAGGTCACTACACAAATTGTCTGCTGTGGTGGCCAGGATTTGGGTTAACCCACTCATACCCATGGTGCACTGCACATGCAGATCTGCAGTCCATAGATGAACACAAGATGGGGTATGCACCCCCACAGCACCTTGGCCTGGTAGGGGGAACTGACCGTGTGTCTCACTGGCACAGAGTACCTACAGACAGTAACCCAACAGGGTGCCCTATACGGTGCATGAAAAGGTGCCTAGCAAGGCATCCAGAGCCACAGCACAATGGTTAATGCACTGACTAATGGTGCAGGGGTCATGAGTTCAATCCCCCTGTGGGTCTAATAAGTAAAGCTGGCAGGGACATCATCTTTTACTGAATTCAGTGCTGTCAGAGGCTTTTAGTTTGTTAATGTTAATTAGTGCTGCAAGCAAACACACCCTCACGGGGCCGTAACCCAAGGTGCCGCATAAGGCATTGCAGAGGGCACATTATAAAGTGCACTGTCTGCCAAGGCACCCCATAATGTCCCCTATGGGGGATCCCATAGGGCGCTTGGTAGGGTGACTCATAGGGCATGTTATAGGGCGCCTGAGGAGGCACCATAAGGAGACAGCACCGTCGCCAACACACATCCGAGCCATGTTGCAAGGCCACCTACCTGGTGCTGCCCGTGGACCCCAACCACCCTGCCTCCCACACCACTGTTGTCTCGCCAAACCCTGGCCCCCATTCCGCCACCTGTCCAAAACAGACTGTAAGATGCGATGAGGAGGGTGGCAGCACGACACGTCCCCACAGCGCCCACCCCCACCGTATGCACATCAGTCACCATCCCCATCACCCCACAGACCCAGGTTGAAGCATGCAAAGTCAACAGAGACCATGCAACGTCCCCATTGACGTGTCAATGTTCCACAACAATACAAAGGTGATCCCCACAGCTGCAACCAACGAAACACCCAGACACTTCATGGCAGCGACGGTGTGTCAGTTCTCCCAGTGACAGTCAGCATAGCAGGCCAACAATAAGGTCCAAAAAAGGCCTGTGTTCAACTCGCAGAGGTCCATCTCCCAGTGGTAACAAAACCCAGGGACGGTTTCACAGAGGTGCTGTATCCAAACAAATTTGGCAGATGAGGCTCCAGATGAAGTGTGGTAGATGTGCCATGTTTGTTGGCTGTGTCCTGTGTGGAAAGGGGTAAAAATAAGGTAAGGGAAGGGCACATCCACACCCACCATCAGGTCAGAAAGGACACAGTGACATCAGAATATGTGCATCATGAATGCTTAAACACTACAACATGACACGACCACAACACACAGTATAGTGCACATGGACCACAGCAGGAGATGGCCCTGCAGACCAGGACACAATCCCAACATGGTCATGTAAATGCCCATGTCACACAGGCATCCCAGAGGTCCACAGCATGTCCAGCAGTGGTGGTGCACAGAGATACCACAGAAATGCACGTTGTTACTAACAGGCCAAATGCAGCATCTGCACGTGGCCTATGTACCAGAGGAGGGAAGGTGAAACGTACCTGAAAGGTATAGCATTGGACTGATGGGGAAAGCCAGAGTCAGCCAAGGGCACAAGGGGCCCCAGTAGAGGCTGCAGATGTCAATGAACTGCGTCCATCACCACAACCGCACGATCAGCTATTAGTGGAGCATGTCCGAGGAATGCTTTGGTGTGTGGAAACAAAATGGTGACGTGTAGTGTCCTGCCAGCAAACATGAGACACGTCAGGGAACAATATATGACACATGCACACAATGTACAGAAGGGCATAAGCAGAAGGGCATAGAGAGATGGGTGAATGTCACTGGACAGGTGGCCAGACACATCCCTGAGACAGATAAAGGCAGAGGGGAGGAGAAGGTACCGTCAGGTAGACACGTCCCAAAGACACAGAGACACACACCGTGAGACAAGGTAAGCATGCCGCAAGCTGCAGTTGGCTGGACTGCCGACAATCAGGGACAAGTGGCGACATGGGTACACCGAGGTTGTCTAATGCCACAATGGCAGTGAGGTCTTTACGTGCCCCCAAACATTGCAATGCCCTGTGTCCGGAGACACACACAGCCTGGTAATATGTGCACAGGTACAGTATGTAGACCCCTAATATGTGCACAGGCAATGGTCACATGTGTGTCAAATGGAGCATATGGTGGATGGAGTGTTAGGCCAAAGACATGTGCAACACCAGAGGAGCAGTGGAGAGGGAAACACATATATGTGGCTGTGAGGGCAGCTGTCTGCCAGTGGCACAGCATACTCGGAGGGGCAGAGATATGCAGTTGTGCAAGTATGTGACCGTCATGATGCAGTGCACACAGAGCATAGGCCAACGGAACACATCCCCGGGGGGCCCAGGTGGGAGTGGCAGTGGAGACAGGATAAAGGGGTCAGACATGCAGCATACATGTATGATAGCAGGTGTGCCTACAGCTCAAGACACGTGTCATCCCCTACATGGCGAAAGAGAGGAGGCCCCATACACACTGTACACCATGTGGATGGCTCTGTACCCCCAATCCTCCCCCACCCCCCCAGATGGCACATGCACAAACCTGTGACACATGGGGTGGGAGAGGGACACACCCCACAGGCAGACATATGTATAACTGCCCATGCAGTATGGCCTAGGCCAGGTGCAGGAGCCATGGCCAAGCAAGAGGTGTCGCACGCATCCATGGAGGGGACACACCATACGCGGCCAGAGTGCCCCTGGACACGGGAGCTTGGTAAGTGAACAGCAGAGGCAGGGAACAGCCCACACCACATGTGTACCGGGACACCCTGATGAGCACTAACACACACATGGTAGGCAGAGAGACGTGTGGCAGCGCACAGAGGTATGTGACCACATTCCAGGTGACAGGGTGTGATGTAGTGTGAGGCCCACAATAGGCTGCACCAGGAAATACCACCACAATGTCAGGCATGCAGGGGACACAGGTGACAATGGTGCCCCGCCAACCATATACGGTAGGCGCACGTTAGATATGGTGAATACCCACCCAGCAGGACATAGTCCTCATATTGTCCGGCCTCAAAATGACCGAACAGTGCTGAGTGCTGCAGGATATAGGAGTCATGGGCTGACCCTGGGAACCGTGGAACCACATTCAGAATACGCATACTTGCATCACAAACAACCTGCACATTCAGGGAATAGAAGTGTTTGCAGTTGCGGTACACAACCTCCCTGTCGCGGGGTGGGACCAGGGCAACATGTGTGCAATCTATAGCTCCCATCATGTGTGGTATCCCTGCAATCCGCTGGAATGCCTGTCCCAGGGCCACCCAATGTTGCCTACCGTTGGGAATGGCAATGTAATTCCCAACCCGGCTAACCATGGCCCGCAGTACCTGGTGGAGACAGCGAGAGAACGTTGGCCTACTCATCCCACCCACTGTGGCCACTGAGGATTGGAAGCAGCCAGAGGCAAAGAAATGTAGGGCAGCCTGGAGCTTGGCCAAGCCTGGTATAGCACGTGACCGGGAAGTCTGGGGCTCGAGGTCAGGTCTGAGATCCTCATAGAGCTCCCTAATGGCCCCTGTGTCCAGCCGACAGAGGGAGATTACCTGGTCCTCTCTCATGTCCTGGAGCGTGGGCCTGGGCCTGTAGAGGCGTGGCAGGTGGGGCCGTGCCTCAGCACGCCTACGGCGCCATTGTTCCCCCACACTCGCCTGTGGACCCCCTACAGCTGCAGGCCTGAGTTGCAGCGGGATAGCACCCATGCCCAGTGCCGCAGCCCCAGGTACATCATCTCCCTCCTCTGGAAAGCGCAGCCCAGCCAGCTCGAGCAATGCAACCACCACACCACCTGCATTCACAGTCTGAGCCATGATAGATACAGGATGGAGGACAGGTGGATGGGATATAGGGTGCGGGGCGGGGACGGGAATCACAGTAATGATACACACCTGGTGAGCCAGGAAGGTCCATCAGAAACCAGATGAGCCAACACCCTGTATACATCGACGCAGCGCGCGGGGGAGCACACGTTCCCACAATGCATCCGATGAAAGGCAGCAACGTGTGTCCCTGTGATGCAGCAGGGTTTGAAGATACTGCGTCACAGGAATACACATAGCGCGCAACATACATCTGACATAATGTGTGAGACACAAATTGCATGCTTCCCCAACGCGCATGGTAACGCGCCGACAAACAAAATAACATTGCGATCCTGTAGAGTATTCAAGTAAGCAGCAGAAACCACGATGGCAGTAGGAGGGCGCGTGTATGGTGCGGTACACAGCACTAGTGCTAATACGGAGGAATACTAGAACGCTGCCATCTGTCCACAGTAACGCACGTAGGCTACGTTACCACGGCACGTACCTGCGTGCGCAAGAGGAATGCACGTCGCATGGTGCGTATACAACGCGCGTAGAGCCACACCCAAGGTATACCTATAAGTAAAGTGAGCACAAAATGGCACACACCTCAGCACACATAACCGAACAGGTATGGAGTGAAGGAACAGAGGAACACAGGAGGCTGGAGTGGAGCAACCACCACACATACCAGTGCCAAACCCTGATGGTGACGGAGAAGATGAGAGGCCAGGGCCATCTGGGGCACAGCAACACCCCAGTGAAGAGGCCATCGGTGCACAAGGGCAGAGGCGGTGCAGGACCCCAGTGCCAGAAGAGGTCAGGAGGAGGGTGGTGCATTTCAGCCAGGAGGAGAACAATCTCCTCCTGGCCAGCATCCTCGAACACTATGACCTGCTGTTCGGACACCTCAGCTCAACCACAACAATTGCCACACGCACCAGGGCATGGGTTGAGGTGCAGGCAGCGGTGGCAACTGCAGCTGGACCCCATCAGTACATGGAGAGTTTACGCAAGCGCTATTGCGATATAAAGCGCAACATCCACAACGAGCTTGCCAGGGAGCACCGTGGGGCACAGGGCACTGGAGGGGGCCCAGCACAGGTGGCCACCTTAACCAATCTAGAGCGGCACCTGGCAGACCGACTGGGGCCAATGTATATCCATGGCCTGCCCCCTGCGTTGGACACAGCGCACCCACGTGCCAGTATGTGTGAGTGAGCTTCACCAGTGGGAGACACCACATGCACATGTGTTGGGGTGGACCAAGGGCGGGGTGGGGGCGGCATGACGTGGCTGATCAGGAACCGGGGACCAACACAGGTATAGAGGCAGCTGCTGGTTCATGACCCATGGGGGGTGACGTGTCTACGGTGGGCAGGGGGCAGCACTGCGCAGTGGATGGGTGCGGGGGCAAGGGGGACAGGCCCACAGTAGCAACAGAGGCTGTCAATGTGTTGCAGGGGATATGGTGCAGGGCTGGCGGGGGCAGCAGGGCCGCACGGGTAGTGACGTGGGCAATGGGGAAGCACACAGCACCTATGCCTACCATGGTCAGTGGTTGCAGGGATGAAGGCGTTGATGGGGTTGCATGGATTGTGTGGCAGCATGCAAGGGGAGGGGAGGGGGCCCTGGTAGTGCAGGGCACAGGGCCCATTGGCATGGATAGAGCACTAACGTTGAGGGGGGCACAGGGGCCCTGGCCCAGACCCATGCGGCTCACCCACACACATGTGCCTGTAGAGGGTGGGACGGGGGTAGACAGGCAGTCATGCCTCATCTGACCTATGTAACATTGTGCCCTACAGGTGACATTTGCTCCATTGACGCGCCAGAGGAGACGCCAGAGGACACAGACCCTGGCCCGTGCATCCAGATGGACCCTGTGCCAGAGGTGGCCCAGGTGGGAGCGGCGGGTCCATCCCCACCCCGGGGGAGGACAGCAGGCAGGGCACACAGCCTGCACGGGACAGCGCACCACCCACCAATGCAGCCACGGGGGAGGTGGCTGTGGATGAAGAACAGCGGACCAGGCAAGATGCGCTGGCTGCAGTGTCAGAGGTGATTGGGGAGATACAGGTGCACTCTGCGGCGGCACAGAGAGATGCAGAGGGTGAGTGTCCAACTGTGTTAGGATGGTGATGCCTCTGTAGAGGTGGTGGATGTTTCCCTGTCTCACAGTGCACAACCTGCTTTCCCCACAGGTATAAGGCATGTACTGCGGGCGGTGGTTAGGGAACAGCGCCGCCAACGCTGTGGGAACACCGCCTGCAGCGCACCATGTCAGGGGTCCTGGCGGGGGTGCAGGACCTGGCATCATTGGCTCAGCGCATCGCTGCCAGCCTGGAGCTGATGGCGGCAGGCAGGGGGCCACCCACTGGACAGCAGTGGCCACCGCCACCACCACCACCAGCGGCAGCAGTGGCAGGCATGCCACCAGCAACATGGGGTGGGAGGGGCCGCGCAAGGCGTGGCAGGGGGAGGGGGAAATAAATTGCTGCAAAAGCGGCTGTAGCTGATGCCATGTGTCCTGTGTTTCTTTGGTGGGGCCACTATACTCATAGCCCCCCCTCATGTCCACCCCATGTCACGACCCCGTGCCACTGATGCAACCGGCCTGTGTCCCCCCCTTCCCCAGCTGTGTCCACCATGGGTAGACATCAGACCATGTACCTTGTCACGCTGGCACCCCTTGCCCCTGGCTAAGGGTGGCATGGGTCACCATAGGGCCGCTCCGCAGTCTGTGTATCACCAGCCTCTCTTACCTTTCAGTAGTCATTGCTTGCCAGTATGTGTGCATCTCACAGGGGACATGTAGTCAGGCTGCCAAGGGGTGGGGCAAATGACAGATATGTATGTTACACTATGGTGCGGTATCACAACCTACAGGATAGGTGTCCAGGTTTCTGGGACACGGAGCATTCCCCGGAAACACACAAAACCCAGGAATGTGTGCTTCTGGGGTCACCATAGTGCAGGATACACCGGTCTGTAGCAGGGGGGAAAGCTTGTTCCCCTCTAGCCCTCCTGCCTGTGGCTGGTGACCACAGGTACCGTCATTGCGCACGATTGCAGAGGCCCACACCAGCAACAGGTACCTGTAACCTACGAATACGATGCGGGGTAGGTTAAAGCCCTGTTAGAGAGGCCACGTTCAGACCCCAGTGCCCTCGCCCCTGCAGCAGGGGCTTAGCAGCCTCATCTCCGTCTCTAGCTGTGAATCTGTAGCAACGATGACTGTCCCCCCAACGTCAGGGGGTGATCAGGGCCACCCAGCCTGGCACTGTGGGTGCCCCTCCCTGGTGCACCCCCTCACAGGACAGGCATGTCTCATCCGTGTTCTGCAGGCTCTGGAGCTTCGCACAGAGCACAGTCCATGATAGTGCCATAATCTTAGCCAACACCATAGCATCCACATTAATAAGCCAGATGGGCCGGAACGCTCCACAGACAGTATGATCCATCCCCTCCATAGGAATAATCGTCACACCCGCCTCCTCCATGGACCGGGGTGGTTCCGCACCCTGCAACACCCCATTGCGGACCTCCATTGACAAGACTCGTATCTCACCCTGCATGACCTTATAGGATTTTGCCATGTAGCCATCCAGGCCCGGAGCCTTCCCGTCCCTAAAGGTCATCACCGCTCCCTCTACCTCCTCATAGGTCACCGGCTTCCCCAATTCTTCCGCTGCACCCTCCGTGAGCTTACTCAGACTACACCTAGCCACAAACCCCTCCCCCGTCTTCCCTTCCCCTCGCACCTCACCACTGTGGAGTTTAGTATGATAGCTACATAGGCCTTCCTAATGTCCTCTGCCGTAAACACCATTGTCCCCTCGGGGCTACGCACCCCTCCTATCGTGGATCGCTGCCGTCGCGCGTTCAGCCTGCAGGCCATTCTCCCCCCTGCTCGGTTCCCCCTTTCATTCCACCCCTGCTGCAATTTAGTCAGGGAAAATGCTGTCTCCGCCGCCCTTAACTGGTCCAATTCCACTCTCACCTTTTGTAGTGCACACAGACACTCATGTCACTCGCACAACACTGACACATAGCAATGAGGGACATCTGGCCATCGTAGGTATGTGGAACATCTTCACAACTTTATTTACAGATATTAACTATATACATAGTTGCAGGGCCCTGTCTGGTAGGGGCCCTGCCTCCCTGTCCCTGTTGGGCGTGACAGGCCGTGGCACGGGCCGGCACAGGGTGGGTGTGTCATGCGTACCCTCGCACTACACACCCTGGGGACCCCATCACGTGGTGGCTGGCCGGGTGTGCCCCCTGCACAGTGCTCCTCCAGCCTGCGAAGCCGGTCAGCCACCACGGTCAGGGTTGCCAGGACCTGCCTCATGATGACAGCGTGCTGCCTCTGGGCGTGCGCCTGGGCACGCACAGCCGCAGTCAGGAGCAGCCCGCACATGCAGCCGCACAGACACACATCTCCCTGTGTCTGTGTGGCTGCATGCACGGTGCGCCTGTCAGCGGCTATGTGTGGCAGACACACGTCCAAGAGGTGTGCTGCACTGGCATCATGGGGCAGGTCGCTGGTGCCCCCGTTGCCCTGTGGCAGCCCGTGCCACTGGGCACTGGTCACAGCCCTCGCCCCTGCCCCCACCCCATCCCCTCCTCCGGCCCCACTGCGCCGGCCGCCACCTCCGGCCCTGCCACCGCCACATCAGCACATGCGTCCGCTGTGGAAGAGGGGAACATGAATCATCTCCATGGTCACATATCAGCCACAACAGTCACATGCATCCTGTGAATCTGCCAGCTATTGCCCCACAGGGCCATGTCACGTCACTCACCATCCCGTTGCGCCATCCGGTCGCGCTGTACCCGTGCAATGAAGCACGGGTACCTTGCTCTTAGTTCACGGGTCTTTTTCCGCAGGTCCTCCACCTGTTGGGTAGACAACATGCATGGCCATTAGCGCACACACACCCTTTACAGGCCTCGGATGCACCACATATATATCTCTGTGTGCAACAGATACCTGCCACTATTGTGTGGGACGCTCATGCCCCATGCTTTTTCCAGGGCCACTCCCAAGTGTGCACTGTGCAAGCGCATGTCTGGCGTGGACCCTATCAGCCCTGTGTGCGGGCCCCTCCAATCCAGACACAGCGCACATATGTGGGCCATCTCCACACATCTGCCAGTGCCCATCAGCTACTGCCGGGATGGGAGGTGGGCCTCTGCAGTGCTTCCTGCTGCATCCTGGGGATATGGTTGAGCCTTGTGATCACAAACAGGGGCAGTCACCATAGCACCAGGATGGGGGATAGGACCCTGAAGTGAGGCCTGCTGCATCCTGGGAATATAGTTGAGCCTTGTGATCACAAACAGGGGCAGTCACCATAGCACCAGGATGGGGGATAGAACCCTGAAGTGAGGCCTGCTGCATCCTGGGGATATAGTTGAGCCTTGTGATCACAAATAGGGGCAGTCACCATAGCACCAGGATGGGGGATAGGACCCTGAAGTGAGGCCTGCTGCATCCTGGGGATATAGTTGAGCCTTGTGATCACAAACAGGGGCAGATACCATAGCACCAGGATGGGGGATAGAACCCTGAGGTGAGGCCTGCTAGATCCTGGGGATATAGTAGAGCCTTGTGATCACAAACAGGGGCAGTCACCATAGCACCAGCATGGGGGATAGAACCCTGAGGTGAGGCCTACTGCATCATGGGGATATAGTTGAGCCTTGTGATCACAAACAGGGGCAGTCACCATAGCACCAGGATGGGGGATGGGATCCTGAGGTGAGGCCTGCTGCATCCTGGGGATATAGTTGAGACTTGTACTCCTACACAGGGGCAGATACCATGGCACCAGGATGGAGGATAGGACCCTGAAGTGAGGCCTGCTGCATCCTGGAGATATAGTTGAGCCTTGTAATCACAAACAGGGGCAGTCACCATAGCACCAGGATGGGGGATAGAACCCTGAGGTGAGGCCTGCTGCATCCTGGGGATATAGTTTAGCCTTGTGATCACAAACAGGGGCAGTCACCATAGCACCAGGATGGGGGATAGAACCCTGAGGTGAGGCCTGCTGCATCCTGGGGATATAGTTGAGCCTTGTGATCACAAACAGGGGCAGTCACCATAGCACCAGGATGGGGGATGGACCCCTGAGATGAGGCCTGCTGCATCCTGGGGATATAGTTGAACCTTGTGATCACAAACAGGGGCAGTCACAATAGCACCAGGATGGGGGATAGAACCCTGAGGTGAGGCCTGCTGCATCCTGGGGATATAGTTGAGCCTTGTGATCACAAACAGGGGCAGTCACCATAGCACCAGGATGGGGGATGGACCCCTGAGATGAGGTCTGCTGCATCCTGGGGATATATAGGTGAGCCTTGTGATCACAAACAGGGGCAGTCACCATAGCACCAGGATGGGGGATAGAACCCTGAAGTGAGGCCTGCTGCATCCTGGGGATATAGTTGAGCCTTGTGATCACAAACAGGGGCAGTCACCATAGCACCAGGATGGGGGATGGGACCCTAAGGTGAGGCCTGCTGCATCCTGGGGATATAGTTGAGCCTTGTACTCCTACACAGGGGCAGATACCATGGCACCAGGATGGAGGATAGGACCCTGAAGTGAGGCCTGCTGCATCCTGGGGATATAGTTGAGCCTTGTGATCACAAACAGGGGCAGTCACCATAGCACCAGGATGGGGGATGGACCCCTGAGATGAGGCCTGCTGCATCCTGGGGATATAGTTGAGCCTTGTGATCACAAACAGGGGCAGTCACCATAGCACCAGGATGGGGGATAGAACCCTGAAGTGAGGCCTGCTGCATCCTGGGGATATAGTTGAGCTTTGTGATCACAAACAGGGGCAGATACCATAGCACCAGGATGGAGGATAGGACCCTGAAGTGAGGCCTGCTGCATCCTGGGGATATAGTTGAGCCTTGTGATCACAAACAGGGGCAGTGACCATAGCACCAGGATGGGGGATAGAACCCTGAAGTGATGCCTGCTGCATCCTGGGGATATAGTTGAGCCTTGTGATCACAAACAGGGGCAGTCACCATAGCACCAGGATGGGGGATAGAACTCTGAAGTGAGGCCTGTTGCATCCTGGGGATATAGTTGAGCCTTGTGATCACAAACAGGGGCAGTCACCATAGCACCAGGATGGGGGATAGAACTCTGAAGTGAGGCCTGTTGCATCCTGGGGATATAGTTGAGCCTTGTGATCACAAACAGGGGCAGATACCATAGAACCGGGATGGGGGATGGGACCCTGAGGTGAGGCCTGCTGCATCCTGGGGATATAGTTGAGCCTTGTGATCACAAACAGGGGCAGGGACATACCCCTGTGTGTCTCTTGGCCTCTGTGATGGACCTGTGGTGTTGTGTGGATAGGGCACATCACTGAGGCTGCAACAGCACCATATACCATTACATTGTACTGGGTACTCCATCTCTGTGGTGGTCACAGCTACCCCCTGGGGGCAGGGTGGTTCTAATTTTTTTTTTGGGGGGGGTTGATGTTATTCCCAGCTGGACACACCAACACATGACATTCCCTGGCAGTGTGTGGCTGATAGGTGGTTTGGTTAACAGGTGTTCTCCTTCACATCCTAAGTTGGGGTGCCTGTCCCCATGCACTTACCTCAAGTGGGTAGTCAGAATCTCTATTATACCTCCTGGTGAGGCGCTCCCAGGCCCTCCTCACTCTGGCCAGATTCTGCCTCCGGGATGAGCCAGGGAAGAGGCGATCCTGGCGGAGGCAGAATAACTCGGTAAGCAGATATAGATCTGCCATGGTGAAGGCAGGCTTCCTGGACATGGCAGCCATCTCCTCCAGAATTGTTTGTGCTGCGTAGGTGCGTGAGTACCCGCATGCGTACCCACGTGCGTACTCGCGTGCGTAGGTGCGTGCGTAGCCACGCTCGTGGGCATTTGTGATTATAACAGCTTGAGGGTGTTTTAAAGTTTTGAGTGATGCTACCAACTAAACGTGTGGTGGCTATGGCCTCTACGAGCCTCTATGTTAGACCTGGATTTTAAACCCCCTACCCTTTAGTATTGCTGCTAAGACCCAGACTTTCCTGTTAGAGATGTCTGCTTATTGCAGAGTCTGCATGATTCCATACAAAACAGTCCGCATCAGACATTTCTCATTAGGATACATTCACATTCCTTTGCCCAGAGATGTCCTCGATGTGGAGATGTATCTATCACTTTTCATGTGCCTATTGATCAGCTGGCTTGGAAGGGGGAAATAGAGAGAGAGGCCCAGAGGGAGACTCTGATTGGGTAAGGGGGGGGGGGGGCATTTGCACCAATGGAGAGCTTGTGTGTATTTGACTGTTAGCAGATGTATATAAGGTATTTTCTCCTGTTCAAGCTTGCTCAGTCACTTTTGAACTCGTTTCTGTCTGGGCCTTGTGCACATTTCATTGGCTTGGATTCTGTAAGTGACTCCTGGTATTAATTGGTAGCATACACTCCGCTGCTACAACGGGAATAGCCTCAGACAGCCCTACCACATATCACCACAGTAGGTACAAACCCCTAACCTCTGTCTGCACAGCCAGTGCATTTGCCAGTGGCCTACATCTCTATAGCTCCTGCTACATGCCTGGCTGGCTACAGAGGGGCTGCAGGTCACCACTCCAACCATCTGCTGTGGTTGCCAGGGTTGTATTGAACCAGCCACACCCATGATGCACTGCACATGCAGATCAGCAGTCTACAGAGGGCCCCGTGTTGCAGAATGTACCCCCCCAGCACCTCGGCCTGGTTGTGTGTCCTGACCATGTGCAACCCCACAGCACCTCAGCCTGGTGGGGGTTCTGAACATGTGTGTTACTGCCACAGAGTGGCTACCGTCCATCACAGTGGACGGGTCCTGTGTTCACCCTGAGGGTGAGGTGGGGTGCCCAGCACCATTTCCGCTGCACCTGGCATTTCTGCGATGGGCTATGCTATAGGTCCCCATCGGTGCCTCTGTGTGATAGGTGGCCCCTGCAGATGCCCTTAGCATTTGCCTGTGTCCATCTGTACATCACGTCTTGCCCTTTTGGACTATGATGCACCCTGAATAGTTCATACACTGTGTGGGTGCCATGGTCACATGATTTCAGGTCCAAGGGGGCAGGGGGGTTTTGGGCCCATAGGCGGTTTTCGTACCAACACCCAACCCACCTTTTGTGGCTCAGGGTGGGAAACATGGTTTCCAACTAGCGGGTTGACATTTTACTCCCCTACACTGGTGACAGTAGAGGGTACCATTCACCCCAGTCCTGCCGGGGAATGGACACCCCACCAGGGCAGTCGATGCAGATCTGTATGCCTCACTACATTGGGCAGTGACAGACAGACAGTAGACCTAGTATTGCACATCTGCCCCACACCACTATATGACATCTTCCAGCAACAAGCAAAGTGAGTCACCAGTCGCTGCACCCTGCAAGGTGTTCCAGCCACACACATACAAACTGCAGACAGCCTGCCTGCTAGTCCATAGTGCATGTTCCTGGAGGTGATGTGCGCACACCCACCAAGCAGATGGGTCAGTGATAGGACTCCAGAGGATGGAGCCCATATATCTCACTTCAGAAGGACACTATTTGGCACTATGGGGGAACCCAGCTATGCCATGGTCACTGCACAGTCAGGGTGTGCATGACCACACAGCAGAACATGCCGTGGCCACCCTGTCCGTGTCGGTGGTGGGCAAGCCCTACAATGTCCCAGCCATTGCCCTGGGCCCTGTGCAGATGCATCCTGCCCAGGCCGCCCTCTCCAGCTATACCCACAGTACCTTGCTCCTCATTATACACATTGTCAGGCCAATACTAGCAGCAGTGCTAGCGGTGTGTGCTGCAGAGGGTGTTGGCAAATGCAACACACTGGATTGACTGACGCACACCCCCACACCTATGCCAGTACAGTGCACCAATATAGGCTTTTGGCAGCCCAGGACACCGCACCAGTCCTGGGCACAGTGCAGGCATGGCTATGGTATGCTGTACTGTTGGGGTCTCTTCCCAAGGTGGTGGACACTGTCAGGTTCCAGACGTGACACACACTCCACAGACATCTCAGAAGTTGGTATGTTACAGCACACTGGGCCGCTTGTTCTAACATTAGGGATTGCTATGTGCCACTTATCATAGCAAACCTTTGCTATCTGTGTACCGTATTCCCTGGTTTTGGGTGTCATTGCTAGGGTATGCATGTGCTAGTATTGGGGGATGCACACAAGGCCCAACATCCTGCCTCTCCAGGACGCAGTGGCTACTGGGGTCTGTGGGTGCGGGTGTTTCCGCCCCTGTGGATCAATGCTCTTGGACAGGGGTTCCCAACCCCAGTCCTGGTGGGCCACACCATGTTCGGGTTTTCATGCTGTTCCTGATGAATATGCATGAAATACATCTGCATACCATGGGGGCGGTGCATCGACATACAGCACAGGCATCTTTATTGCAGTCAGCATGGAACCTGAATGTTGTTTGGACCTCCATGACTGCCTTTGGGAGACTCTGCTCTCGTTAATGCGCCTGTTTGTGGTGTGTGTGCTCTGTGCGCTAAAATGTAGGTGTTGGAAGCATGTTTATTCTATCAGCGATACAAGGTTCCATCTTAGCAGTTTCCTACTGGTAAAAGGTATGGGGACAGAGTTTGCAGGGACCACAGCTCAGGTTTGAACCTGTGACCTTCAGCTCCTGAGCACACTGGCTGTGCTTACTGCACCACAAGGACAGATCATTTCCTGGAGGTACCGTGACTGTTTGTCCCACTGAGCCTGTCTGTTGCAGTGCACGGCACCCACCTGGACCGGGCTAGGCCATAGTCTGCTGCAGCCAGGTGCCACTGCCCCCTCCACCATCTTTACAGCCTCCGCCACCATGCTAACATGTCCTTCTATTGGAAACAGCATGAAACCTGCATGATTTGTAGCCCTCCCGGGCTGCATTTGGCAGACTATGCTTTCGTTAATGCGCCTGTTTGTGGTGTGTGTGCTCTGTGCGATAAAATGTAGGTGTTGGAAGCATGTTTATTCTATCAGCAATACTAGGTTCCATCTTAGCAGTTTCTTACTGGTAAAAGGTATGGGGACAGAGTTGGCAGGGACCACAGCTCAGGATTGAACCTGTGACCTTCAGCTCCTGAGCACACTGGCTGTGCTTACTGTGCCATAGGGGCAGATCGCTCTCTGGGGGTACCGTGACTGTTTGTCCTACTGTTGCAGTGCACAGCACCCACCTGGACCGGGCTAGGCCATGGTCTACTGTGGTCAGATGTCACTGCCCCCTCCGCCACCGGTACCCCTCCGCCGCCATGCTGCCAAGTCCTTCTGCTGGTGGTGCCGGTGGTGGGCAGTCTCGGGCTATCCAGTTTGCATGTAGGCAGCTGCCTATGGTATGGGTGGTGGGGTAGGGGTGCCTAGATGGACGCCCACACTTCCCCCCAGCACCACCTGCCACTGCTCTGTACCCTTAGGGGTGGCTGCTGGATACTGTCCCCTGTAACACTGTGGGGGACACACTCATGCCCATGTTGGGCCCTCAACAGTTGCAGTCTGGCTCTACTGTTTATGCATTCCTATTGGCCAAACTGAGCATCACCCTAGTCCCCACTGTGGCCCAGCTGCACCACAGCATGTGCTGCCTGCAGCCCTCTGTATCCCCTTTTCCAGCATCTGCCCAGTTGCCGGTTCCGACATGCCCACCCTGCTATTGCAGGACATGTGCATGCCATGGGGAACCTGTTCAGTAACAAGGGGATGCCCTGATCTGCGCTATTTCACTGTGACATCATTCACCTTCTATGGTGACAAGGCACACACCCTTCCACAGTTAATATCTTTTTCTGAGGCTTTATCAGTGGTATTTTTGCCTGTTTTCCATTGATGTCACTATTGGCTAGCTTGGTTATGTTATTTTCCTCGTTTCTTCTGGTCATTTTCACTGCTTATTTGCCCTTTTGTTCTGTGCACATATATCACACTTATCACGTTTTGTGGGTTTCCCTGCCTATGCTGTACATTGCTGACGCTGAAATGGTTTCCCTCCCCTGGAAATGTGCATCTACCGGCAGGTTTTCAATCGCGGTAGGATTCAGCCCTTGAGTTTAGCGCGTTGGTGTGCCTGGAGACTCTCCCCGCCCACACTCCGCCCATTGACCCCTTCTCTCCGCCCTCTCTCCACCCTCTGCGGTGTTTTACCACGCCACGGAACCTTACGATCGTTAACTTACGTTAACACGCGTTATGCGACGTTAACGATCGTTGATGCATCATAACGCGCGTTAACATTAGTTAACGCTCACTAACGTTACATTACGCGCGTTATGTACCGTTACCACAGTTTAGTAAACATGCCCCTAAGTATCCACATAAAAATCAATTAAAACAGTGTTCTTAGAAAATTTCAATGATGCATAGAAATGTAAAACCACATAAAAGTAAATATGAAGGATCATATATCATAAAGAAGAATACATTACCACAACAAGAGAGCACCACCAGTGTAAAAGAGGCAAAAAGCTCTCCTTAATCTGTATAAAACAGAGAGAAATATACGTAAGGGTATATTATTATAAATAAATGGTATTATCCCTAATGAGATCAAACAAATTGCAAACACAGGCATGTAAGATAAAAAGAAATAAATAATAAAAGTGTATAAAAGACAGTTAGCATCATAACGTGTAAAAACTGTAACTCAACTTGATGTGGTCATATTGTTATACAATTGATAAAAACTGTATCGGTTAGGAGCTTGGATTAATAGGATTGACCACACATGTGTAATAACAAAGAAATGATATAATCCAAAGAAAGATGTGGTGATAATTAACACATATACAGACAAGAAACAACAGCCATAGAGACATAAAAACCTGACCGCAAAAAGAAACGGCATGACGGAGGGGAACCAAAAGGAAAACATCCATACTATTGTAATATTGTAAAAAGAAAAACCTTTTCACACGACTATTAGTCATTGAGAATTAAATGGAAAATAAAAGAATCTGTTACATCAGTAAACATCCAAAAGCGCATTCGCGCGAATGAAATTGACTCAGGGAAGGTCGCAGAAAAAAACACGTGAAAGTGGGAAACACACGCCGTGCTAGGCCAATATGGTGAGTGTGCCATTATATATTGAACCAGCTAAGAACTACATATAAGGCCACCGCACATTTAAAACCACAAGGGAAAACTATAAGATTTGAGAAATTAAATAATAAATAGATTAAAAAGGTAATAAAACTATTGGGGAACATATCACTACATTAAAAGGCAAAAAACCATAAAACGCACCAACCATTTGATGGGGGTCTGAATTGTGCAACTGTAAGGGAAATATGATGATCCGATGGAGGCACAGCAATGACTAGAAAAACGACTCATGCCTACAATTGCGAGTGCAATACGACAACCATCAGGACTAGGGAAACAATGTTGTGAAAAATAGCCGTGAATACATTGTAATAGTGTGTACTAAAATAGAAGTTAAAATGGTACATATAAATGAAAATGATACACTGAGGACTACAGTTAACCGAAAGGCAGACCGATAAAAGTAAAATACATTAAGTGCAAAACCGCAGCATTATGGATGTCTCATCACAGGATAGCTACTAAAAATGTATTGTGAAAGTAAAGCATATAAACGCTGATCAGATGGAGGCAAGACACTACAACAACAACTCGTGCCTACAAACGGGGGTGCAATGCAGCAACCATCATGACTATGGATATAGTCTTGTGAGAGATGGCTGTAAATGCATTGTAATAGCGTATACTAAAAATGGTGCATATAGATGAATTTGATGCATCAAGGACTGCAGCTAAACGAAAAGCCGAAAAAAGTAGAAAAAAGTAAGAACCGTGATTCACAGAACCGCAACATTATGGATATTTCATCACAAGTTAGCTTCTAAAAATATATTGTAAAAGTGTGTTTGTCGTCTTCTTCCCTTGAAGATTTCCATGGCCTACACACAATGGGACAACGTCTTCAGTTATTCTGAGGATCATTTGACCCATCTCCTCAAGGAACCTCCCTTGGTGGAAGACGAGTCTGAAGACACCAGTCTCGCTGATCAGTGGATTGATTTAATTCACACCAGAAAAGCAGCTATCCAATATGAATTACATTATGCCAGCATGCTACAGTATTGTAGAGTCAAACAGATTCCGAGAGGCCTACGGATGACCAGAGAACCGAATATGTTTCGGGATGATAAGCCCTTCATGGATAGGTGGTGCGCCATCCTGAATAAATGTTCTCTCGACCTTATGGTCTTGTTAGCTGAGACAGCTAAGAAAAGGGCTGAGAAAATTTGCACAGAGGCTGAGAGGAAAATGGACTTCTTAAAATCCGAAGACAGACATTTTGAGAGATTAATTGGAGACTATAACAAAAAACTAGAAGAGTACCGTAAAGAGATAAAGAGGATGAAACTTGACAAGCATAAACGTGATGAACTTGATTATAAAAATGATAATGTGTATCTATGGCTAAAGCTTCGGGCCCCTTTTAATGGCCAACGTCAAGTCAGCTTCAAGGATGATAACTTTAATAACCACAATAATGATAATTTTAGATGATATGATCAATCTCATAATAACCAATATCGTAGATATGTCAATCAGAATGCTAATTACTCTAAAAGATCCGAACCTTCTACCTATAGATTCAATGACTCTAGTATCCCTAGGAAGCGAGATTCCCCTGTGAGTAGACATGATGATATACAAGAAAGAAATAAAAAACGTATACGTAGTGAGTCAGAAGAACTCTTTGCCTCCCCTGTTTCCACTCCCCTTCTAAACTCTCCCGGCACTTCTAAGGATTTTTTATTGGAGGATCTGTGGGAGAAAGAATCGGCGCAACGCAAGCCCAAAAAAACAAATCCCCCTCGGTTAGAATTCAGAGGGAGGGGAAGGGGCAGGGGCTACACGTCTCGACTACCGCAAAATCACCCTCACGAGTTCTACTGAATCAAGACATTCTAGCAGATACAGAAAGTTCGATACAACTTGATCTACCTGTTATCAACCTATCTCATGCCACTCTTACACAAATCGAACTTGATCTTTTACAGAAAGGCTTGTCCTTTGTCCCTACAGTACGTTATGACGCATTTCAAACTCGTGTAGACCTCCATAAATTTTCTCGTAAATTACAAATAAAAAAAAAAATTTTCAGAAAAAACTTGTTCTTCAATAGACCCCTCTGTGGTACGTGCTAAATCCCGTTGGTATCCTCCTGGCCCGGTTGACCCACTTATCCACACCTTTATGAAGTGTGTTCTAAGAGATATTCAAGACATGGAAAAGAAACCTACATGTAGATATTCTAATCTCACACGTCAGGAGAGAGCTGCTATTTCTAATTTGAACAAACGCCCAGATATCATTATAAAGCCAGCTGACAAGGGAGGTGGCATTGTGATTCTGGATCGCACATATTACATCCAAGAGCTCTCTAGCCAGCTCAACGATAGAGATTTCTATCAAGTTTTGCCTTGTGATCCCACATCTTCTATTAAAATAGATATTGATTCCCTTTTGCTATACGGTTTATAAGCCGGTTTCATCCTTCACGAGAATATGCCTTTTTGGTGGTCAAGCACACAGTGATTCCGACCATATACACGATACCCAAGATTCATAAGTCTCTTACCGCTCCTCCAGGGTACCCTATTGTTTCTGGCATAGGTTCTGTCTTGGAACCCCTCTCAAAATTCATCGATGGTTTTTTACGTCCTTTTATTCCTCGTATTGCCTCCTATGTTAGAGATGCCGCTGATATAATCTCCTTTTTAGATACCTTTGATACCGATGTCTCTTCTATTACCTTAGTGACTTTAGACATAGAGTCATTGTATACCAATATACTACAGAAAGAGGCTCTATTGGTTCTCACTAAATATTTGGACTCACGCCCCTCACCTGTTCGTACACCTACCCATTTTCTTATTGAATTGGCTCAGATTGCTCTGACACGTAATTATTTTCTTTTTAATGGCAAGTTTTATCAACAGATAAAAGGTACAGCCATGGGTGCATCCATGGCACCGGATATAGCTAATTTATATGTGGCAGAATTTGAGACCACCCATCTTATTGATTGCCCTTTCTCTCCTTTGATTTTATCTTGGAAAAGATACATTGATGATATTTTAATTTTGTGGCAAGGTTCTTACGGTCATCTTCTTGAATTTTATGATTGGCTTAACACTCTTGATAACAATCTTAAATTTAAAATGCAATCTAGCACCACGGACTTACCTTTTTTAGATATACTTATTAAAAAATCCACTTCTGGCTTCAAAACCACTATCTTTCGCAAACCCACTGATAAAAATAAATTATTGCGGTTCGATAGTTTCCATAATAGCCATATCAAAAGAAATTTACCTGTTTCACAGTTTTTACGTCTCCGCAGATTATGTACGGATTATGATGATTTTACAAGTAAATCTATTGATATGGCAGCACGTTTCAAAGCCAGAGGTTATCCTATGGAATGTATCACTAAAGGTTTCCATCGTGCCTGTTCTTCCAATAGACAAGACTTATTTTTACCTAAAAATAGATCTTCCGATGATAAGTTTGTTTGTGTCCTTAGGTTTTCACACCTCTCATGGAAGATACATAAAATTCTTAAGGCTCACTGGCACATTCTCCAAACTAGTCCTTGTTTTTCCAATCAACACCTTATTATTGCTCACAATAGAGGATGTAACTTGGCTGACAAGCTGGTCTCTTCTTATATGCCCCCTTGTCCAAGTCCTGCTGTTACAAATAAGGGACATTTCAGATGTAACGATTGCTCTCTGTGTAAGCACACCATTGTACTGTCTGTTTTTCACATCCTGTCACCAACGTACAATATAGGCTGCAGACTAGGACTACCTGTAATTCCACACATGCAGTGTATGTTATCATCTGTCCATGTCCCTTTCTTTATGTTGGTAAGACCATTCGACAAGTTAAGACACGTATTCAAGAACATAAAAGCTGCATAAAAAGAAAAATCCTCACAGCTCCCTTAGTTGAACATTGGTCCGCATTCCAACACACCCTTGATGACCTCAAGTTTTTTGTTGTTAAACAAATCCCCAAACCTCCTCGTGGTGGGGATCGTTATCGTCGTTTAACTCAAGAGGAACAGCGTTATATTTTTTTATTCAATACAGTGGTTCCACGGGGTCTTAATAAAGAGATCAAATATGTTCATTTTCTGTGATTTAATGAGCACTATCTCTCTGTTAATATGCTCCCCTCTTTTTCCCAATTTGTAATTTTTATTATCCCTCTTTTGTCACATTGACATTTTCCATTTGATAATTTCCTAATTGTCCTTGCTGCCGTGATGTAACATAGCTGCACTAGTACGCATTTAATGAGCGCTATCTCTCTGTTAATATGCCCCGCACTTCTTCTTCCTAAATTTGCAATTTTTATTATCCTTCCTTTGTCACATTGACATTTTCCATCTGATAATTTCCTCATTGTCCTTGCTGCCCTGTTGTAATATAGCTGCACTAGTATGCCTTACAAGCGTCTCATAATTTTATTTGCTAAGTGCAGCTATTTATTTCAATCTCAATGATTTATCAGGGTTTTATGTCTTCTGTTTAAAGTTTTTTCCCCCCTCCCCCCCTTCCTCTTTGTATGAGAGACAATTTAAATGCTCTTTCTGCTTCTGCATGGCGTTTTCCCGCGCATAGCAACGACGTTGGTAATGGTGGCAGTCTCTCCTCTTCTGGATCTTCTACTAAAAATTTTGCTTGAAAAATTTGCTTGAACAAACTCTTTTCTTTGGCGCTTATATGTTTTACTTTTACAATATATTTTTAGAAGCTAACTTGTGATGAAATATCCATAATGTTGCGGTTCTCTGCATCACGGTTCTTACTTTTTTCTACTTTTTTCGGCTTTTCGTTTAGCTGCAGTCCTTGATGCATCAAATTCATCTATATGCACCATTTTTAGTATACGCTATTACAATGCATTTACGGCCATCTCTCACAAGACTATATCCATAGTCATGATGGTTGCCGCATTGCACCCCCGTTTGTAGGCACGAGTTGTTGTTGTAGTGTCTTGCCTCCATCTGATCAGCGTTTATATGCTTTACTTTCACAATACATTTTTAGTAGCTATCCTGTGATGAGACATCCATAATGCTGCGGTTTTGCACATTATGTGTTTTACTTTTATCGGTCTGCCTTTTGGTTAACTGTAGTCCTCAGTGTATCATTTTCATTTATATGTACCATTTTAACTTCTATTTTAGTACACACTATTACAATGTATTCACGGCTATTTTTCACAACATTGTTTCCCTAGTCCTGATGGTTGTCGTATTGCACTCGCGATTGTAGGCATGAGTCATTTTTCTAGTCATTGCTGTGCCTCCATCGGATCATCATATTTCCCTTACAGTTGCACAATTCAGACCCCCATCAAATGGTTGGTGCGTTTTATGGTTTTTTGCCTTTTAATGTAGTGATATGTTCCCCAATAGTTTTATTACCTTTTTAAACTATTTATTATTTAATTTCTCCAATCTTATAGTTTTCCCTTGTGGTTTTAAATGTGCGGTGGCCTTATATGTAGTTCTTAGCTGGTTCAATATATAATGGCACACTCACCATATTGGCCTAGCACGGCGTGTGTTTCCCACTTTCACGTGTTTTTTTCTGCGACCTTCCCTGAGTCAATTTCATTCGCGCGAATGCGCTTTTGGATGTTTACTGATGTAACAGATTCTTTTATTTTCCATTTAATTCTCAATGACTAATAGTCGTGTGAAAAGGTTTTTCAATATTACAATAGTATGGATGTTTTCCTTTTGGTTCCCCTCTGTCATGCCGTTTCTTTTTGCGGTCAGGTTTTTATGTCTCTATGGCTGTTGTTTCTTGTCTGTATATGTGTTAATTATCACCACATCTTTCTTTGGATTATATCATTTCTTTGTTATTACACATGTGTGGTCAATCCTATTAATCCAAGCTCCTAACCGATACAGTTTTTATCAATTGTATAACAATATGGCCACATCAAGTTGAGTTACAGTTTTTACACGTTTATTTATTTATTTATTTATTTATCAATTCTTATATACCGCGCTATTCAAAGTCAGTGCGGTTTACATAAAACATAATATTTGCATTACATCAGAACAGTGATATATATGCTTACATTGTAACAGGGAAATCAACTTGGATTGAACGGGGAAGAGGAGACTAATAAGCTATTAACAGAGTTAAATAGCGGAGTTAAAATTGAACATGAATATGAACTATTTACAAATTTACAGGTTGGAAATAAATAGTGTAGGAAAGTGGAGACAGTGAGATGTACCCGACGTGGCAGTTGGGTATATTCTTGGTTATGGTGCTAACTGTCTTTTATACACTTTTATTATTTATTTCTTTTTATCTTACATGCCTGTGTTTGCAATTTGTTTGATCTCATTAGGGATAATACCATTTATTTATAATAATATACCCTTACGTATATTTCTCTCTGTTTTATACAGATTAAGGAGAGCTTTCTGCCTCTTTTACACTGGTGGTGCTCTCTTGTTGTGGTAATGTATTCTCCTTTATGATGTATGATCCTTCATATTTACTTTCATATGGTTTTACATTTCTATGCATCATTGAAATTTTCTAAGAACACTGTTTTAATTGATTTTTATGTGGATACTTAATTTGATTGGTTTTAAAAAAAAAATTTATGTGTTGAGTATAACATATGTTTTATGAATATACATTTTAATATGTATGTCTGTTTTTGTTTTAGACCCCTAAAGAAGGCCTCAGGCCAAAACCTTTTAGTTGGGTCCCTCAATAAACATTTTTTATATATTACTATACTTGTGTGTAGGCCTGGTCCTTGGTAGTCCGCTTCTACTTTGGCCTCGGTTTGCGGATACCCTCTTCTCCTGTGTTTGTCAGCACCTACAGAGGCACCTACGTAGGCACTAGTATGTAAAAACAGGTAAATCCTATTTGTCTTTATAAAATACTGGCACTGTGGCAGAGAATGTGCCCTGAATGTAGGAATAATCACGTATACTTGCTTGTAAGCAGTTATAAATGATCACGAGTATTTTTTGCATATATAGGCGCATAGATTAAGGTATTTTCTAATCTACGCATGTACATGTGAGCTCCACCCAGACCATTCCCCCCACTGTGCTTACCGGCAAAGTATGCTCCTTCATGCCAAAGCAGGTACTTTTACACCTGTCGGTAGTTTATAAGACATCATTTACACACATATGTGGCTACATACATGTGGTAATCCCTGATTGCATGTACAAATCACTAGAATACCATGATTTACATGTTCAGAAGATTCCATAAACCAAACTACATGGGCAACTAAGTTGGCTACTTCTCTGTGGCTCTGAGCACCCCAGCATACTCACCGGCACCCCGCAGCCCCAAAACACAGGGAACCATGTCAAGCTGAAGCTGGGAGAATCGCGACAGTTGACCTGAGCGTGCCCATGTGTTTGCGCCCTGGAGGAGCGCAGAACAGCGGTGAATACAGGCGAAGTTGCTGGCAGCCTGCCAAAAGCAAGTGAAAGCAGCGCTGGGGTGGCACACACGGGCAAGGTGGGGCCTGGTCAGCTGGGTAAATGGAGAGCTGAGCTGTGCAGCAGTGGTCCTGGCTTCCTGCAGCTCATTGCAACTGCTGGGTAGAGGCCAGGATAGGTTTAGTGGCTGGCTGCAAAGGTGAGCTGATCCAACTGACATGCAGGCAGCTGGAGTGGGGAGACCCCGCGGAGGTGGGAGCCAGCGAATAGGCCGGAGAGGGCGAAGAGTCACACAGAGACGACCAGAGGTGGAATCTTTTTGGAAACTGAGTCCATAGCAGATTGGAGAAGAGAATCTCTAAACTGACAGAATCGCAAACAGTTCCTGGAATCTAATATAAGTATTCTGGATCATATGGAATAAGAGTGAGAACAGAAATCGGCAGAATCCTATCATCATCAAGGGATCCACGTCCAATTCCTCCATTGCCTGCTTTGATGAATCACTGAGTGTCAACTTCTGGTTAACAGTGTTTATTTGATAAATTAAAGTTATAAACATAAATTATCAGCATTGCTTTGTGCTTTGAACTTGGATGTTTTGACTTGAACTTGACTACTTGGTGTGGCCTTTTCCTAACAATTCCCAACCTGTTGGGGCTGTTTGAAAATCCTTCAATCCAGGCCTATCTTTTTCCAGGACTGGCACATGGTAACTGCCTGCCTGCACCATTTTGGATGACCTACTGAATTTTTAGATAGTTATTGAATTTTAAATGGTTATTCAATTAGACTTTTCAAATCATCTGTACTCTTTACTTTTTTGCCACAGGACAAGAGCCATTACACTGGTTGCGCTAATGGCTGAGACCAGACTTAAATAATTTGTATTGCTTTCACTCATATAAAAGTCAATAAACAAGTTTTGCTTTTGTCACCTACATTCTGACTAGTTCCCAATAGTTGCTTCTTGTTACTCTCTGGAGCACCCTAATCCTCTAGATCTCTCTTGCCCATCCTTCTTATTTTCTTCTGACCTGCTCCCCTCTCCATTTCTTCCTATGGCTCCACATCACTTTCTCTTCCTATTATTGACTTTTCCTAATCTTCTCCCCATGTACCATCAACCTCAAGCCCCTCCTTCTTACTATCCCTTCTTTATCATCCTCACTTTTCCCACTATCTTGTCTTCTTCCCTATCATCAGCTCTTGAGCTTCACCATTTCTTCCTCTCATTTACCATCTCCTCTCTCTCTGAAAACCCCTCACCATTTTTGCCGCCTATGCTGTCTCCTCCCTGCCCCGCACCCTTTTCCTCTTTCTCCTTCTGTCATCTGGAGATATCAATCCCAACCCTGGCCCCCCTAGATTTTTCTCACTCTCCCATGACAAATCTCCATGCTATTGCTCAAATCTTATTCATATCCCTCTCCCTTCCCCCTCCTCCCTCCCTTTCTCATGTGACTTGTAGAATGCACACTCCATATCAAATAAGCTTTCCTTTATGCATGATCTCTCTTTATCTCTAATTCTCTCCAACCTCTTGCTCTAATTGAGACCTGGCTCCTCCCAGATGACTCAGATGTGAGGGAGAAATGGTAGCTGTCACAGCAGCTACAATTTCTCCCTCACACCTCGTCCCACTGGCCATGGTGGTGGTGTTGGGTTTATACTCTCTCATCCCTGCCAATTTCAACCCCTTCTTCTGCCTCAGTCTTATTCCTTTCCCTCTTTTGAAGTCCACTCCATCTGCCTTCTTACTCCACTACCTCTCCAGGTAGCTATTATTTATTGACCCCCTGACAAGTCTACCTCTACCTTTCTCACTGACTTTGACTCATGGCTTTCCTTCTTTCTGGATTCATCTCCTCCTTCCCTTATTCTCAGTGATTTTAACATTCATATTGATAACCCTCTGACACTTATACCTTAAAACTCCTTTCTCTTAGCTCCTCATTCAACCTCCAACTTTGCTCTACTGCCCCCACTCACCAGCATGGTCACTGCCTCGACCTTGTCTTCTTCTCTAATTGTTTACCCTTAAACCTCTGTACATCCGTTCTTCCTTTATCTGACCATCACCTGCTAAGCTTCACCCTTCATCACCCCCTCCTCAATCTCGCCCAGTCTCTTCCAACCTCTTTAGAAACCTTCATGCTATCAACCCACTGACTCTGTCCACTACTGTGTCATCACCTCTTTTCTCCATTATGTCACTGGAGTCTATTGATGAGGTAGTATCTTCTTATAACACTGCACTTTCCTTTGCTCTGGATGCTCTTGCTCTGCCCATGCTATATCCTGTGAGGCATACTGTACCCCAGTCCTGGCTGTCTTTGACTACCCGCTACTTATGTTCCTGTGCTCGCTCAGCTGAGGACATTTGGCTCAAATCATGCACCCTTGCAGACTTTCTACACTTCAAATTCATGCTTGCCTCTTTCCAGTCAGCCATAGCCCTTGCTAAAACAAAACTATTATGTCAACCTGATTAACTCTCTTGCCTCTGACCCTCACCATTTGTTTACAACCTTCAACTCTCTCCTCAAGGTACTTCCGCCTCTGACTCCTCCTTCCATTTCTGCCCAAACCTTGGCTAACTACTTCCATGTCAAAATCCACAAAATTACATTCCAATTCCCCATGAGATCAGATCCCTCCATCTTCCCCCTCTTCACTCCCAACTCTTCCCCTCAACTTTTGTCACCCTCTTCCTTTTCTAAGATCTCTGAGGAGGAAATCCCACATCTTCTTTCCTCCTCCAAACTCACTACCTGCTCCTCTGATCCTATTCCCACCTGTCTTCTAAGCTCCATTTCCTCCACTATCATCCCTTCCATCTCTCACATTCTCAACATATTGCTCTCCACTGCAACTGTTCCTACTTCTCCTCAAGAAACGCTCGCTTGATCCTAACTGTCCATCTAATTATTAGCTCATCTACCTCCTCCCTTTCATTTCTAAACTACTTGAATGTGCGGTTCACTGCTGTTGCCTTTACTTTCTCCCCTCTCATGCCCTTCAGGATCCATTACAATCTGGCTTTCGTCCCTTTCATTCTATGAAACAGCTCTCACTAAAGTCTCTAGTGACCTATTCCTGGCTAAATCCAAGAGCCTTTATTCAATCCTCATTCTTCTTGACCTTTCTGCTGCTTTTGACACTGTTGACCACCTCCTTCTCCTCGACACCTTGTTCTCGCTTGGTTTTAAGGGCTCTATGCTATCCTGGCTCTCCTCTTATCACTCCCATTGCATTTCAGTGTTTGTTCTGGTGGATCCTCCTTTACTGCTATCCCTCTCTCAGTTGGTGTACCCCAGGGATCTGTCCTTGGCCCATTCTTTTTCTCTATACCAGTCCCTTGGTGCACTCATCTCTTCAGATGGTTTTCAGTAAGTTATGCTGATGACTCTCAGATCTACCTCTCTACACCTGATATCTCTATGCAGTCCAGGCCCAGATCTCTGCCTGCCTATCTGACATTGCTGTCTGGATGTCTCACTGCCATTTGAAATTGAACATGGCCAAAACTGAGCTTCTTGGTTTTACCCCTAAACCCACCTCCTTCCTTTCTCCTTTCTCAATCTCTATGGATAACACTCTACTACTCCCTGTTTCCTCAGTTCACAACCTTGGGGTCATCTTTGACTCCTCCCTCTCCTTCGCCACGTACATTCAACTGATAGTTAAAACCTGTCGGGCCTGATATTCACTTGGTCAGGCTATGTGCCGCTTTGGCGTATAGCCATGCCCACCGACCCTTAACCCCAGATATTTAATGCTGGGGTCATATGCGGCCCTGGCATTGACTATCCAGAAATTGCTGTACACGCCAGAAGCCGCAGTAGCTAACCGAGCAGCAGCGATATTGCATGCTGCCCGGTTAGCTCCTGCGCCTAAAAGGCAAGGGTTTTTCTCACCTATCTTTTAGGCACAGGTCACTAACCAGGCAGCATGCAATATCGTCGCTACCTGGTTAGTGACAGTCTCTGCCTCTGCTCCACCCCTGAACGCTCCCAACATGCCCCGATGTTAAATGCATAACATCGGGGCATGTAGCGGGGTTAGAAGGAGATATTCAACAGCACTAACCATGCAAGTGTGTGTAAATGCCTTTCAAATATCGGGCCCATCATTTCTTTCTCTATAACATCAGCAAACGTCCCCCCTTCCTTTCTGAACACACTACTAAGACACTTATCCACTCTTTAGCCACCTCCCATCTAGACTATTGCAACTTCCTCCTTGATGGTCTTCCTCTAAAGCAATGGTTCTCAACCTTTTTTGTGCCGTGACCCCTTTTACCATTGGTCAACTTGTGGTGACCCCCAATGATAAAATCAAATGCGTCTCTCTTCCTTTACCATTAACGCATTGTCACTGTAATCATTTGTTGAATTATTAATATATTATAGGCCTTTGCAATATGTTTTTATTTATAAAATTTACTTATTTAAACCACAATAATTAATCACAACAACAAGAAACAATATTTGATCTCAAAATTATTATGATTTTGTAGTCAACGGTTTTAGTATGCTTTATTCAAAAAGACTGACGAAGGACAAAAATGTTAGCTTTGTCAAACCTAAAAAGTAGGCATATCAGTGCGAAGATTGTGCGTGCTTTCTTCTCACCAGATGTGAAATTCTCAGCTCAGTCTTTGCGAGAGCACAACAAAGATCATTTTCTGCAGCAAGTCTATTTCGGTATTTACTCTTGATAAGCAACAAGCTTGAGAAGCCGGTTTCACACAGATATGTTGTTGGAAACAGAAGAAGTAGATGCAACACAGTCTCAGACAGTCCAGGATACAATTGAAAATACTTGATCCAGAATTTAATTGCTGACATTGAAGAAAAATAATTTTTCGCTGCATCGCTGGTAATGAGTTCAATGAACTCTTCTTGTGCAATCTCAGGAACATCCTCAACTTTAACTGTGAATGGACTTCTGGCAAGTGCAAATGGTGTGCCAGGTAAATTTGGAAAATACGCTGAAATTTCTTCTTCCAGCATTTCTAAGTGCTGTTTGACAGAAATTATAATTCCATTTCTTGTGTCAAGTTCAATCTAGTTTTCTTCAAAGAAAGTGGATAGGTTGAGCAACATGTATGTTCTATTTTCAGCTAACGTTTTCTGCAAAAGCTGAAGTTTCATTTGAAACGCTTGGATCTTTTCGGACAAATCTAGGCATGTTGCATTTGGTCCTTGCAGTGATAAATTTAATTCGTTCAATATTGCAAATATGTCAACCAAATAAGCAATTTTCAGCAGCTGCTTTTTGTCACTGAAAAGTGCTTCAAATTGTGGTTTTGCTTTTTGCTTAAAAAACGTTTTTAGTTCATCACGAAGATCAAAGACGCGCTTTAAAACCTTTCCTTTTGATAACCATCTCACCTCAGTGTGTAGTAAAAGAACATTATTGGATGCATCCAAATCATTACAAAGTTTCGTAAACAGTCGAGTGTTTAAAGCACTTGCTTTTATGAAATTAATGGCACTTACTACATTTATCATAGCTTCTTGCAGCTCTTGTGGCAGCGTCTTCATTGCTAAAACTTGTCTATGAATCATACAGTGAGTTCCGATGGCTTTCGGTGACTCATTGCACACCAAACGTTGAAATCCCGACTGACATCCTAGCATAGCTGGAGCTCCATCTGTGCAAACACCACAAACCTTGTCAATGGGGATATCATGTTTTTGCAGAAATGAACAAAATATTTCAAACACATGACGAGCAGTTGTTGTCGTTTCAAGTGGCTTGCAAAAAAGGAACTCATCTTTAAACTCGCCATCATTAATATATCTAATGTAAACCAGTAACTGAGAATAGTTTGAAACATCTGTGGATTCATCAAACTGGATGCTAAATAGTCCAAGTGGAGCAGATTTCATTTCCTGGCTTACTTGGTCAAGGATATCAGCAGACATATCTTCTATTCTTCTACCGATGGTGTCGTTAGACAAGGAGCTTGGACTCAATTTCCGTACAAATTTATCTCCAAGCATGACTCGAACAATATCTTTTGTTGCTGGTAACAGCAATTCCTCGGCAATGGTGTGAGCTTTCTTGGCTTTGGCGATTCTGAGAGCCACCATATATGAAGCTTCAACAGTGGCTATGTTTTGCTGGTGGAGCTTTCTGCCAATATCAAGTCTGCTTTTCTTGATTCCATCAGCTTTGTTCTTAAAATACTGAATATCCTTGCCTACAAAGGTGGGATGCTTACTGTCAAAATGCAGTTTCAGTTTGTTTGGCTTCATGGATTCCGCTGATAGAACTTCGTTATAAATAACGCATTGTGGTTTCTCAATCCCTGCTGAAAATATGGAGGTGAAAACATACCTTAAAAAGTCATCGCAATATTTTCTTTTCTTGGTATTCTTCTCTCTGTCATTCATTTTCAATGGAGTCGCTGGTGTTATATAATATTACACACAAGGCAAAGGCAGATGAGGTCACAGGTGCTAACTTACGCGTTTCAGCTGTATAAAAAAACATATAAATATAAATATATGTTAAAAAAATATATATATATATAATATGAAATACATAATGTGCTGTGCTGCTTTTGAACTCTTCTACTTCAATGCCTCCAGTTCTTGCTTTTGCTACCAGTTGTTTTTCTCAGCCTGCAATAGCCTCCTCACACTTTATCCCATTCCTCTTACATTTCTACCCTTTCTCAGCAACCCTATTCACCCCTACCAAGAAACCCACTTATTCCACTGACTTTCTCCCAGACTCTGTGCAGAAAATCAGCCCACCCTTCCTGTGACCATTAGCATTTTTATTATTCATGACCCCTGGATAGGACCCAAAGCACACCAAACCAACCAGTTCTCCATTGACTGTTGTGCTTCCCCACTCCCAAAACCAAGCCACCAGAAATACAAGGATGCATGCACAGCCACTCTAGTAAACATATGTAGTCGCACACCGGCCTTTCTTGCATACAGTCATATAAACAGACGGACAGAAATGCCCTCCCCAGTAGAAGTTCCCACCCAAAAACCCAGCGTGTTTTTAATAGGAGGTGTATGGTAAGAGCAGCCCCTCCCCGATCACCTCCACAGGCCCGATCCGGCCCACTGCACCCCAGCAACATAAAAAGGAGTGCCGGAAGGTGGGCCTCTGCCTGAGAGCCCCGCTAGAGGGCCCTTTGGTGTGGCACTTAGGCGCAGACCAAACAGCGGAGCGATCCAGGAGCACCACTGATTGAGGGCATCCAGCAAAGAACAACAGACCTATCCATCCATACCAACAGACCTCCATAAAAACTAATTGTAAGCTCTGATGAGCAGGGACTGTCTCTTACATGTCTGTGCAGTGCTGCATACGTCTTGTAGCGCTATACAAATGCTCAGAAGTAGCAGTAGTAGTAAGTCTCTGTTAATTAGGCCGACTTGTACCAATGACAAACAGCATATAGTTACCTTCTCACATATCACCTTCTTTTCAAAAGGAAATACAAAATACCGTCCAGCATACCCACACAATTACAGTACTCTACCAAAGTATAATTTAGTACTCTACCAAAGTATAATATTCAACACAATGAAAACAGAAACCAGGCTGCTGAAAATACAAATGCAGAAGAAAAATATAGTATTTCTATCCATATGAGCCTGGCTGGGGGACCTTGCACTTTGAGCTGTTCAGCTGGGCTATGTTTTATTCCACTGAGGCACACTTTCCCCTCCGATGTTAACACTTACTGTCTCCTTCTGCCTCCTGCACCTCTGTCGCTTCCTCTTAGACCTCTGCCACGTGGCTGCACGTCCTGGACCCGCACGGCCCTTGCTCAGTCACTTCGGCGGGCTACCTCTGCTGTCCGGCGTTTTGTGCTCCCGCCTCCTTTGCTCACTCCACTGCCAGCACACATCGGAGCTCCCGTCCTGTTCCACCCGCCTCCACTTATCCTCCGCTGCTCCGCTCTAAGTCCAGGCCCGATCCAACACCTCGCTCCACTATCGAGTGTCGGAGTGATCTTCATTTATAAAAGCCAAGCAGATGCAGAGCCTTCCCGCCTCTGAAGAGCCAATGCAGATGTGTCCCGCCTCTAAAGGAAGTTAATGTAACTTCCTTTGGGGGCGGGACGCATGTGCACAGGCTCCTTCACAGAGACGGAAGGCTCTGCACCGGCTTGGCTTTTATAAACTGAAGATCTCTCAAAGAGTTGTCGTCGCCACCGCTGCCGCTGCTGCAGCAACCCCTGGTAAATCCCGAGGCGACCCCCGCAGGGGTCACGACCCACAGGTTGAGAACCGCTGCTCTAAAGCATCTCTCTCCCCTTCAATCTGTTCAAAACTCAGCTACGTGGCTTATCTTCCGCCAGCTCAATATGCTTATATAGCCCCTCTTCTCAAGTCACTTAATTGGCTCCCTGTCCGTTTCTGTATCCAGTTCAAACTTCTACTGACCTATTAATGCATTCATTCTGCTGCTCCTCACTATCTTTCCTCTCTCATCTCTCCCTACATCCTTCCTCGTGAACTCCACTCTTCTGGCAGATTGCTTCTGTCTGTAACCTTTTCTTCTACAGCCAACTCCAGACTTTGTTCCTTTCACCTTGCTGCTCCTTATGGAACAAACTACCAAAGTCTGTCTGGCAGGCTTCATATCTGACCCTTTTCAAACCCATGCTAAAAACTCACCTCTTCAAGGCTGCTTTTGGATCCTGTTCTGCTTAGTCTCCTTTCTACCTCTTTACCATTCCCTGAATGTATCCTTGTCCTCATTTGTTGTGTTGTGTATCTTGACTAGATTGTAAGCAGGGACCATTTTTTACATGTGCCTGTACAGGGCTGTGTACGTCTTGCAGCGCTATATAAATGATAAGTAAGTAGTAGTTGTAGTAATGACTTTATAAAATGATATCCTAAGAGGGTAATTTTATAAATCATTTTTACATGTAAAACATCAATTTACTTGTGTAAATGGGCCCTTATAAAATTAGGTCATGTCTGCAAGTAGGCATAGTCCAAGCCATATGTGTACAGTAGGTGTGCACAGCAACAAAGTTTGGGTGGAGCATGTGCGAAGCTTCAGTTTGTACACGTATTTTATAAAATGTGTGTATCTGCATGTACTTTTCATGCTAATATTTACGTCTATTCTCAAGCAGGTGTAACGTCTGGGCCTTCAATCTAGGTGCAGTTGCTGCAGGATTTGTGCTAGTATTTTATAAGGACACATGGGCGCCTATGTGTCTTTATGGAATAGGCTTAAAATATGCACCTTCTCTATTCCCAAATGTAGGTGCCCGCTAAGTGTCACAGTCATGGTGCTCTCAGAAATGTCTCCTCAACAGACAGTAAACTGATATATGAGATAGTCCCTAGCAGAACTGTATGCTGCAGCTCCAGCGCCCTACAGAAGTGTGTAGAATGTGACCTCTCCTTGTCTCCTAGTTGAGATCCTGAGGGGCTGAGGGAAGATCGCTCTTCACAGCCATTGTTCATTGAATATACATTCTACACTGCCAGGGTCTTGCACCCTTTCTCTCAGGGCTCACAATTAGGGCTGGTGTAACCATCAAAATTTAGGATTGAACCCATTCAATCCAATTTTTTTGCTGGACCATTTCAACACACTTGAGAGCCATCACTGCTTCAATGACTCTCAAGTATGTTGAAAAGGTATGACCCAAAAAATGTTTTCCTTCAAAAACTGGATGGATTCAATACTAAATTTTGATGTGTTATAAATTGATCTCAATCTGTATCACTTTTATATTTTTATTTTGGGCGTAACCATTAAACCAACTAGGTAGGTGCCTAGAGCAGTAGCTTCTGTGGGGAGGGGGCAAAGAGTAGCTGCAGTCAAGGCAAAACAGTAGGTCCTGACAGCCACACAAACGCAAAGATCAATCAATGCATATTTTTACCAAAAGGGCAGTTGGGAAATTTTCAAATAACTCAATTACCTAGGTAAAATGCTTTCGGAAGTTTAATATTTAAAAGTATGATGTCCAATAATTTGATTTTGTACAAGCCATACAAGAAGTGTTCTGAGAGCTGGTATTGTGGTAGTCATGATTGCTGAGTTAATTAGCAAAGTCTCTGAGAGAGTGCATAGGTGCCTGAAATTTAATTGAGAAGGGTACACACTAGCACTCCTTGTGGCCTTGGGCAAGTCACTTAACCCTCCATTGCCTCGGAAGAAAGGCCTGGCAATCTACTTCCGGTGACACTGCCAAGAAAACCCAGGAGCTTCTGGGTCGCCAGGAGTCAGGACTGACTCGAAGGCACACATTGCATTGCATTTGCACATAGCTGAAGGTTCGCTTAAGGTGTCTCATAATACCCTTGCACTGGTCCCACTCATAGTCACTTCAAAGAAATTGACTATCCACTTCCATATACAGTATAATAATACATCTACTGGGTAAATCAAAATAATAAATTAATCAAAATAATAAATTATGTCTGTCTGTTGTTCTCAAAGCTAGTAGACAGGGCCAGTGTTAGGAGGGTGCAAAGAGAACAATTTCCATGGGTCTCCAGGCCACAAAGGGACACAAGCCTGCTCAAGGCTGAAGAAGGCACAGTCTTCCAGAGAGGTTTGGGGCTCCTTCCAAAATTTCTGCCCTGGGCCCCAGCATGTGAAACAGCAGCCCTGACAGTAGGCAAAAGAAAACAGCAAAAATAAAACAAAAGACATTTTCCTCCTTCTGTTTGGGCTCTTAATTCTCTTCTTCTCTTAAACTATCAGATTCTCCTTCAAGCTCTTCCCTTCTAGAACTCTCTGAATCCTTGCACAAGGCTCCATTCTTCTTCTTAACAACAGCTTCCCTTAACCCTCTCTTCCTCTCTCTTATGGGTTTGCATACTGCCAATCTCCCAAACTCCCAGTTTGGGCTGAACACCAAGATCTTTGCTGAGCTCCTATACTACTAGCCTTTTCTCTTTCACCTCTGGCACTCACTCAAGTTTAATAGTCCAGTAGACTCATCCCTTGTCTGTGACTTCCACTCCTGCAAGCCATTGTCTGAAAACCCCTCTCCACTTTATTCCTTGGGCCAGAAAGAAGGTAAGGCCCAAAGCTGCCCCCTTTTCCTTTACCCCAAAGCCTGTTCTGATATTAAGGACCTACTCTCCGCATGGCCTGAGGCATTTACTGTGAGTACTCAGCCTGCTTCTGAGAAACAGAAAAGAGGCAAAATACGCTTTCTTTCCAAAAAAAATCACAATTTATAGACTTAATGACCCTATCACGCCTTCCTTGGCCACATCCTATGGGAACAGTCAACAATAAATTCACTCCTCTTTCTACTGCACAGAGGCAAATGGTACCACTTTAATGAAAACAGCAACCACATACAGGTACATTAGGTGGCAGGGGTTTCACATGTCTATGGAATGCATGAGCATACATTTACCTGCATATCAGTCAGGCAATTTTGTAACCGGTCATTTCTGCACATAAAGCAATGATTTATCTGTTGAAATTCCTTTAAAAAACATCCTCATCGAGGGCAAATTGGAAAGCCGTTTGTCCAGCTAAGTAGCAATTTACCTGGGGCCAAAAAATTACCCAGTTTGGGTGCTCATTTTCAGTCAATACTAGGTTCCTAAGTTTTTTGAGCACCTAACTTTAACTTTAAAAAAAATACTGTATCATTTATTGCTTAATTTTAAATATATTGATTTATTGTATTTATGTGATTTTGTTTTATTGCATGTTGCTTAATTACTTGTAACAAATGTCATAGCAAGGAAAGTAATAGAATGGAATGGAAATGTCTGAAACTGAGGCTCCTAAATGAAGGCTGGCTATTGAAGCGGGGTAAATGCGGCAGGTGGGTGCTGTCCTTCGGGGGGGGAGGTGCCGTCACTAGATGCTCCACCCCCTAAGCAGGGCCGGCCCTAGGTATGTGCAGGCATGAAGGGCCCCACATGTGCCTGACTGGCTTCAGAGGCTGCCGGTGAGGCCTGAAGCCCGGTGCCCTGGCTCACCTCTTCACCATCATGGGAGGAGTGTTTTCCTTTATTCTCACAGCTGTGCTGTCACAGCCGCTGGCGCTGCTGATTTCCTGGATGTTAAACAGGAGCTTTTCCTGTCTTGCACAGCTGCACAGAGATAAGCCAGGGAACCAGGCTTTGGCATTGATCAGCTCCCTCTGAAGCTAATCAGGCACACGCAGGGCCCCATATGGTGTGGGTCCAGGTGTGCTGGGGAGAGCCGCTGACACTGTAAGAGAACTGGGGGCTAGAACAGAAAATAGGCTAATTTTGGGAGATGGTGAGATTGCTTTTGAAAGAAAGATAATGCTGGGAAGGGCTGGGACTGGAGGGGGGCTGATTCTGGGGGGCCAGGACTGGAAAAGGGCTGATGCTGAGGGATGGAGGGACTGGAAGGGAGCCGATGCTGGGAAGGACTGGAACTGGAGGAAGACTGATACTGGGGGTCTGGAACTGGAAATGGGCTGAGGCTGGGTGATGGAGGGACTGGGATTGGAAGGGCGATGATGCTGGAAGGGACTGGGACTGGAGGAGGACTGATACTGAGGGGCTAGGAGTGTAAATGGGCTGATACTGTGGAGCTAGGACTGGGAAAGGGCTGATGATGGGGGTGGAGGGACTGGAGAGGAGATGATGCTGTGAGGGACTGGGCGTAGAAGGGAGCTGATGCTTGGGGAGGACTGGAATGGGTTGGGGCTGGGGCTGGGAGGAGAAAAAAAGAAGCTGGGAAAGTGAAGATGGAGAGGGGGACAGATGTTTTGTGTGGGATGGAAGAAAAAAAGTCATACAAAGGGAACAGTTGAGCGGGAGGGGCATAAGAATGAATGCTGGGGTAAGATGGAAGAAAGGCAGGGTTAATGAATATCAGAGAAAGAACATAAGAACATAAGATATACCATACTGGGTCAGACCAAGGTCCATCAAGCCCAGCATCCTGTTTCCAACAGTGGCCAATCTAGGTCATACGCACCTAGCAGTTTCCCCAAAAGACACAGGTTCCGCAATGCTTGTACTAGTAAGTAGCTGGGTGGGTGTGCTGAAGGGATGTAGGAGACGGTGTTGTGGAAAGATAGATGGGGAGAGCAGGGACTTAAGTGGAGACTTAAAATTGGGTGGGAGAAAAGAAGAAGACAAATTCTAACTTTGGCTGGGTAATGGGAGAGTAAGTGGGAACTCAGATGGTGGGCATCGTGCAGCACCATCCCCAGCTTCATCTTTCTTTCTCTGAGTCAGCAACAGCAACCAATGTTGCCCATAGCATTCACGTCCAATGTGCCGGGTCATTCACCAGACTGTCAGCTACGTGCTGACTCGGAGAAATACAGATAAAGCTGAGGATGGTGCTATGAGAACTTTCTGCTGCTGACTCAGAAAAAGAAACAAGACTCTAGGTATGGTATCACACGATATTTTTTCCCAGGGGAGGGACAACAGAGAGACGGAGATAAAGAAAGATGAGATATGCTGGATATGGGGGGGGGGGGGGAGTGAGTAAGAATGGGGAATAATGAACCACGAAAAAAGAGGTGGGGAATGGAAGGACTAGGGTGAGGGTTGAAAATGGTAGATAGGAGTAAAAAAGAAGGGATTGTGAGCTGGATAGTAAGAAAGAATAGTGAAGTCTGAGTGGACAGAGAGAAAAATAAATGGAAGAAATCTGAAGGGAAAGATCAATATCCAAGATGGAACGAAGTGAAAAAAAACAAAAGAGGAGAGAAGAAATGGCAGATCATAAAAAGGCAGCTAAGAGAAGACAGAGGAAAACAAAAACCTCAGATTGGGACCAGCATGAACAAAGAATAAAATGGTCATACAACAAAGGTAGAAAACATAATTGTATTTTCAATCTTTATATTTTATACAGTACAGGAAATGCATTTCTTTCCATTTCTCTGGTTTTGCATTGTATGCAGAAACTGGCTTCTTGGGGTTGCAGTGTAATTTTTATCTACATCAATTTATTTTTAGGTTATGGTCAATTATTCTGTACTTGGTGAGGGTCTATGTTCTGAAAGTGTGACCAAGGCCATGTGTTCTGTTAAGATGGAGTTTGTACGTAGGGATCTGTACTGTAGTAATCTGAATTGTTCAGCTTTTCAGTGTTTGGATGTTCCAAGGCCCATTGTAGTATTTACAGTGCTGCTTTTTTTGGGTAGGCTCCTTATGTGAGTTTTGGAAGTTGGTGCTGGTATGGCGTGGTAGATTTGCTCTATAGATCCTCAGTGACTTTTGTAGGGTTTTGTATTAGTTCACAATATACCTGTAACTGGAGAATGTTTATGTTGTTGTTAGTGAGATGACCAGAATCAGATATAATTTTTTTTAGATATCGAGTTCTGTGAGCGAATGTCCTAGTTCTGCTCTGCACCTAGGACCGTACCTAGCCCTGTGCGAGCGGATGCGGCCGCACACGGCGCAAAGGCTTAAGGGGCACATTTCAGTTGTCTGCCGTTGCCTGCCGCTGCCACTTTTTCTTCTCTCAGAGACGGCAGGCATTGGCAGACAGCTGAAATGCACCCCTTAAGCCTTCTCGCAGCATGCTAAGCAAGGACCAGACCTGCTTAGCGTGCCGACGACTTGCACATCAGGGGCGCGCCTTTTCTCTCCCGCCCCCATAAAGTGGCTAGATAAAGGTACGGGGGGCGTGCGCCTGATATGCAAATCGCACAGGGCGCATTTCTCAATTGGTACGGCCCTGTCTGCACCCATTCTCAAGGGAGGGGCTTCTGTGGATGCAGAATATATGTTCAAAAAGAAAAAGCAAGAACCATAACGCAGTTTATAACAACAAACTAAAATGCGTTATAATTTTATAACTGTTTTATAAACTGTGCTGTGGTTCTCGCTTTTTCTTTTAGTTACTTAGTGTGCAAACATCTTGCATTTCCTTTGTTTTTTGCAGAATATATATTTACATTAACACCATGCTGGTCCAGTGCGCAGTTTCAAGATGTGTCAGAGATGCCAAGCCCCTCTTGGTGTTTATGTTGGAGTGGAAAGTGTTGTATTTGGGTCACAAAGCCCCTCTTGTTTTTCTGAAGATGGGAAGTGCTATGTAGAAGCCCCTGAGACTTTTGTTTTTGTGAAAGTGGAAAATGTTGTGTTGGGATCACCAAGTCCTTCTTTTTGTGGAAGTGAGAGCTGCTGCATTGGTGCTGTTGAGCCCCTCTTGTTATTTGGGACATTTAGCAGAATGTTTCCTAAGCTCTGTACTGATAACACATGTGTGGATCTCTTTTACCAGCATGGGGCTAACTTTAGGGAAATAGTTGCATCCCCCTGCAGTTGCCACATTTCAGCATGGCAAAACAGCTTTAAGAGCAACTAAGATCACCCATTGCGATAGCATTAGTTGCACCTACACTATTTGTGCTGAGCCGTTATGTTATTTTCTGCCAACAGTGCAGATGCTTGCATGTGAGAGTTCTTTCTCTGATCTCACTCTAGAGGAAAGTATACTTTTGGGAAAGAAATCCTGAAAACTTAAGAGTAATGGAAAAAGCATGGAATTTGTTCCCTGGTCTAATCAGAAAGTGGCAATATTATTTTTGCTTTTCTGTCGCTCCAGCTTTACTTCCTACTGCCAGTACATTGTCTGTATGACTGCCAGAAGGAAGTGAAGCTACAGCTGGAGAAAGATAGCATAACACATGCTTGATCAAGAAATGAAAACACATCCTGTGATCCCGCAAAGGGAAAGCATGGATTTATTGGTTTGTCATTGAAACCTGCTTAACACATGTGGTTTAAATCAGTAATATATTAATGTTGTCACTGTCTTCCTGTACTGCGACTATTCTTTGCATCAACATTATAGCAATTTTGCTTATAGTTTCTAGATGTACATCGACCATGTGATTATCATGTTTTTGATTCCTACGTTCTGTACAAAATCTCTTCCCTGCATATTTTTTCAGTGAGCAAAATATTTTTGAGCTGTTCATACAGTTTTTCTTTTGATCCATATCAAAAATTTTGTATGTTCTTGGGCTATCACAGCCTGTTCATATGATGCTAAGTATTTACTGCTCAGTAGTTATTTTTATTCTGGCTATGCATTTGCCCCTTCACAGCCATTTTCTTTCAACACTGGACTTGAAGGAGAAATACTAGCATCATGTGAAGAGTTGACAAAGGAGTTTTAGGAAAAAAGAGGGCGGGATGTAGTCAACATTAATAATAATGAGGGAGAGGGCACCAATCTATAGGTTACAGGGGGTGCCAGAAACCCTAGTCCCAGCCCTGCTTCCAAAACAGGATCCTACTGCTGGAAATATTGAGTATCAGACTTCATTCCTCCAACCTGGCCCTACCAACGTTTTAGGAACCTACATTAAATTTATGGGCCTAGTATAAATAGGTGCCTAAATGTAGATACTCAACAGGGAACAATTTTTATTTAGGAAGATCTAGACACTCACAGGTCAATAGACAAAGGGAATTATTCCGATAATAGCAGCCATTTACCAGTTAATTCCCTTAGGCAACACTATCCATGGCTTTCCAGCTCCCCTGTATAGACAAGGCCACTGAAAATCCTTCCAAACAAACCTTGGCACTATTTATATAGTGCCAGGGTGGTGCATGGCCTGAACATTGAGTTATCTGGATAGAGTCGATACTCAGTTCACTATCTAGATAACTAGCAAGATAAAGTTATTGCTGTCCTAATTTTATCCAGATAGTTAATCCGAAGCACTGTACATAAAGATGTAAGACATGGGTTCTTGTGATCTGGATTGGCTACTGTTGGAAACAGAATACTGAGCTTGATGGACCTTGGTCTGAGCCAGTATGGCATTTCTTATGTTCTTATGTGCTTATAGTCCTTGCTCTTCAGAGTTTACAATCTAATCAAGATAAAAAGAAATCACAAAACTGGTAAAATGGTATGGTATGGTAAAATGCACATAAGTAGTGAACAAGAGAGTGAGGGGCATTAGGATCCTAAAGAAGCCTGAAAGAGGCAGGTTTTTAAACTGGATTTGAATAGGGCTAGAGAAGGAGCCTGATGCACTGACTCAAGTAGTTTGTTCCAAGTATATGGGGCAGCAAGGTAGAATGGACAAAGTTTGCAGTTGGCAGTGGCAGAGAAGGGCACAGACAAAAGGGATCTGCCAGAGGAGTGGAGTTCCCAAGGAGGGGTGTAGAGTGAAATAAGAGAGGAAAGGTAGTGAGGAGCCGCAAAATGAATGCACGTATAGGTAAGTAGGAGAAATTTGAGCTGGATACAGAAATGGACAGGGAACCAATGAAGTGACTTGAGAAGAGGGGTTACATGAGTACAGCAGCACTGGCGGAAGATAAGCTATGCAACCGAGCTTTGAACTGATTGAAGGGGAGAAAGATAATGCAGAGGGAGACCAGTGAGGAGCAGGTTACAATAATCAAGATGCGAGGTGACTGGTGAGTAGATGAGGGTCTTAGTAGTATATATCAAAAGGAAGAGATGAATTTTGCTGATGTAATAGAGAAAGAAGCAAAAGGTTTTAGCAATCTATTGGATATGTGCAGAGAAAGAGAGAGTAGAGTCAAAGATGACCCCAAGGTTGCGAGCTGAGAAAACAGGGAGGAGTGAAACAGAGAAGGGAGGAAGAGGGAAGTGGGTTTAGGGGAAAAAATAAGGAACTTAATTTTGGCCAGACAGCGGTGAGACATCCAGACAGCAATGTCGGTTAAGTAGGCAGAGATCCAGACCTGGATTACTGGAGAGATTTCAGGCATAGAAAGGTAGATCTGAGAGTCGTCAGCATAAAGATGGTACTAAAAACTATGGGAGGAAATGTGCACCAAGGGACTGAGTGTATAGAGAGAAAAGGAGAGGTCCCAAGACAGAGACTTGAGGTACCCCGACTGAAAGCAGGATGGTGGTAGAGGAGAATCCACCAGAACATACACTAAAAGTGCAATGGGAAGAAGAAAACCAGGACAGAACAGAGCCTCTAAATCCAAGCGAAGACAGGGTAACAAGGAGAAGGTAGTGATCAACAGTGTCAAAAGCAGCAGAAAGGTCAAGAAGGATGAGAATCAAGTAGTGGTCTTTGGATATGTTGAGGAACAAATTGCAGGAGACTTTGGCAAGAGCCATTTCTGTGGAATGTATAAAATGAAAGCCAGATTGCAGTGGGTCCAGAAGGGCTCGAGAGGAAAGAAAGTCAAGATAGCGGGGTGAACCGCTAGTTCAAGTAGTTTTGAAGCAAAGGGGAGAAAAGAAATGAGTTGATTACTGGAAGGACAGGTAGGATCTAGTGAAGGCTTTTTGAGGAGAGGTGTAACCACAGCATGTTTGAAGGCCACAGGAACAGTTGCAGTAGAAAGAGAAAGGTTAAGGGTATGACAGATGGAAGGGATGACGGCAGAAGAAACAGAGCTTAGTAGATGGGTGGGAAAGGAATCAGAGGAGCAGGTAGTCAATTTGGAGGAGGAGAGAAGATTTGCAGTTTCCTCCTCAGTGATTTCAGAAAAGGAAGAAAAGCTAACCGAAAGTGAGGGAAGGATTCGGGATTGAAGAGGGGGGAAATGAGATGGAGGTGACCCTGGAGAGAATTCAAAGCTAATCTTCTGGACTTTGTCATGGAAGTAGTTAGTCAAGGTCTGAACAGACAGTGAAAAAGGAATTGGGAGAGGAGGGACCTTGAGGAGAGAGTTGAGCATAGCAAAAAGACAGTGAGGATCAGAGGCAAGAGAGTTAGTCAGATGGACATAGGGGTATGTTTACTAAACATTCCTAACGTGCGGGTCCGCGGTAGTGTGCGGGTGCCATATAAGGAGTGGGCGTTCCGGCCCGAAAAAGAAAAACCCGCGATTTACATATGCGCCAATGTGCGCGGCACCCATGTGCGCCCCGCACATTATCGCCATGAAAAGCTGCGCGGGAGTTATAAGGCGGCGCGCTGACGTGAATGCACACGAGCAGAGCCGCAGCACAATGGTGACGATGCCTACCATCGGAGCACAGATCGGGGGTTCAATCCCCCGCAGTGCGCAATGAAGCGGCTGGCTCAACCACCATTTTAGGAGGCACAGAAATAGTGCACAGCAGAAGGTGGCGCGCTAATCATCTACGAGGCAGAGGAACGTTGTGAGGCATAAGGAGACGCACTGACGTGGAAGCACACGAGCAGAGCCGGAGCACGGATCGGGGGTTCAATCCCCCGCAGTGCGCAATGAAGTGGCTGGCTCAACCACCATTTTAGGAGGCAAAGCAATAGTGCGCAGCAGGAGGCGGCACGCTAATCATCTACGAGGCAGAGGAACGTTGTGAGGCATAAGGAGACGCGCTGACGTGAAAGCACACGAGCAGAGCCGCAGCACAATGGCAACGACGCCTACCATCGGAGCACGGATCAGGGGTTCAATCCCCCGCAGTGCGCAATGAAGCGGCTGGCTCAACCACCATTTTAGGAGTCAAAGCAATAGTGCGCAGCAGGAGGCGGCGCGCTAATCATCTACGAGGCAGAGGAACGTTGTGAGGCATAAGGAGACGCGCTGACGTGAAAGCACACGAGCAGAGCCGCAGCACAATGGCGACGACGCCTACCATCGGAGCACGGATCGGGGGTTCAATCCCCCGCAGTGCGCAATGAAGCGGCTGGCTCAACCACCATTTTAGGAGGCACAGAAATAGTGCGCAGCAGAAGGCGGCGTGCTAATCATCTACGAGGCAGAGGAACGTTGTGAGGCATAAGGCGGCGCGCTGATGTGAAAGCACACGAGCAGAGCCGCAGCACAATGGTAACGACGCCTACCATCGGAGCATGGATCGGGGGTTCAATCCCCCGCAGTGCCCCATGAAGATGGATGGATGAGGCATCACCTGTCATGAGCAAAATTGATCTAGGAGGCATTTTATATGTTATTGTTAGCACTCCACCCTGCAAATGCACTATGAAAGCATTGTAATACCAGGTAATGCATATGGTGCACTATAAGGTAACGCACCTGTCAAATTTTAAAATGCTATGTCCACCAATTAAATCACCGGGGAGGGTGCTCTACAGTCTGTAGTATGAGGCTGGGCATGGTCCAAACACAGTCAGTGCTGGATCACTCTGCAGTCTAATACTGGGGAATCCTAGGTAGGTGAGCAGACATGCAGGAGGGAACAGCAGTGTAGCAGAATGGTCATGGCATTGCCTGATGGTGCAGGGGTCATGGTCCCAAATGAGCATTCACTAAGGTTGGCTGAGTGACATCTTTTGTCAGAATGCAACTGTACAACAAGTTGTGCTGGCATGTAGACACAAGCCTAGCCAGAGTATCGTTCCTCTAGGCTCCAACACAATGCACATCATAAACAACCACATCATCAAATGTGAGTGCACATGTATCCCAAATAATGCACAGAGCCGAAAGTAAAGGTAAACCATAAGTACAAGAACCACTGACACGACAGGTGCTGTAACACAAAGATCTCCACAAGGCTATGAGGCAGCAATAGAGATGGAGAAACAGAATGGCGGCAGCTGTACCTATGTACAGATTGATGGATAATGTACCATGTTATAATGCTGGTGTGCAACAGTGGATGGGAAGATGTGTTCCAGCAGAGGAGGTTGAAATGGCAGGATCTGTAAATTATCATGATCACACTGGACTAGTGGTGATATGTAGAGCAAACACAGGAGCGGCAAACATGGAGAGATGAGATGCAGGAAGGTGTAGGAGTGCAGGAAGGGTTGTAGCTGCATGCACATCAGGGCAGGATGACACAAGAGTTGGCAGACCAAAGATGGACAGATGCATGGCTCACAACCCAGATGGGTGTACAATGTGTCCACAGCACAAACCTGACAACATATGAGTGTCCGACAAATGGAAAACACACATGCAGGACACGCATACACATCCAAGAGAACACAGAGGAATCACACCTACGAACAACACCAGAAATGTTAATGCAGCAACAGGTAGGAAACAGCACCAATGTGTGTGTTTTAGCAACAGATGCAGTCAGAAATAGTACAGGCCCTCACACCACACGAATGCCGGTTGTAAGGACAGGCAAACCCCCAAGTGAAACCATGCACAAATGTCCCTGCAGAACCCCTGGGTACATATCACATCACAGTCTGTATTTGGGACCAGGGATGCATGCACAAACACGCAATGATTTGTCAGGCTGTAGATACAGCATGCAAAATATACAGTCCACATCACCCCAATAATGAAAGAAACACACATACAGGCACCTGAAGCAAGGAGACAATACAAAGCCCTCCCACTCACCAACAAAGTCATACATGAAGCACAGAACGCCCAAACTAACAACAGACTGTGTTGCCAAGGCCACGGCACAACTACCAGACAATCCCCCACCACCTCTGGTACTGTAAGCAACAAATGAACCAAATGCCCGCAAGGGACCTGCAATCGACACCCCAAACTGTATGCCCCATGTATCATGCACAGCCACCCAAGATGTCCTGGTAACAACACAGACCACAAATGCAATCCAAAATAGATGACAAACATACTGTCCCAGGAAACCCTTAATGCAACCCCGTAAACCACCCCATACAAATATGACAATGTGCACAATCTGTCAATGTCCATAGTATGTCCCATGTCCCATGTTTAAACTGTCACTGTAGCGCCCCCTGGTGATGGCCGTGACCAACATGTAACATTCCCCCCCACTCCCTTGTATGAAACGCTCCCCTGACCCTGTAAAACGTGTGAGACCAAAACAATTCCATAAATATATACAGACATAACAAGAGGAAAGCAACTAATCACCAAGGGCAGTGGAGGATGCGTGGTGAAGCAATGTAGTGATCATGGACAGGACAGCAGAGAAAACCACATGAAAAAGGGTGAACACACACCTGTTGAAAATCATCACATCACACCCCCAGGTGCACAGCAGTGTAAACAACATAATGAGAGAAAGCTATGTAACAGATGATATGTGCTGGCTAGGCAGCACACAGTGCACACCCTGCTGTACCCTGACCAGAGACAAGGGTGTGTGTAGAGGTGATGAACCTGCTGTGAAGTAATGGTCAAGTCATCATAACCTAAATCACAATGTAATAACACTGATGTTGTGGCCTAACCGGATAACCTAATTGGAAACATGTCCCAATAAACACACCCACAAAGAACACACAGAGCCCAAGGACGACCTAATATTCAAAATACAGGGTCTGTATGTTGAACCAGTAAGAACCATTGATGTGCAAAAGGACAGACACATGCCCAGCTGCCATTGTACACTGTTGTGAGCACAGGTGGACATGGACCTTGCAAGCAACTCAGTACACACAAGTGTAAATGTGCACGATGAGAGGAGGAGCAGCCTAGTTTTCACAAAAATGTCTTGCACACAAGGCAATCACGCCTCATTTCAAAAAACCAGATCATGTGGCCCTTGAAAACTAACCCGAGGAACATTGTCAAGGTAACCACGGAGTCCCAAAGTCAGAAGGAGTCAGGACTTACTAAAAGGTACACATTGTAGTGCATGTGTGTAAGCATGACCAAGTACCAAAATAAACCCATGTTTGTAAAATACATATCCCTACTTGGATCACCCCTCACAGTTACTGTACACAGTGTAATCAGAATTGCAAAGTAAGCACCTCCCTGTTCAACGATGGGAACACAATCAGCAAGGTACAAACACACATGCCACATAAAGGTCCTTGCCTGAGCACACTTGAGTGTCATGGAATCTAATGTGTACCAGGTGCATGATATGCACTGGGTACCAGGGCCACATACCCGAGCATCTGCTGCCTGGCCACAATGTGTGAGCAACATATGAGGGCATGTATAAGCTAGGCGTTGTAAGCCATGGACCCCAAACAAATCACCTGTCCCCCCCCTCAACATAGCCCTCATGCAACACAGGTGACCCCCAAATGAGAACAACATATGCTGGCACAATGTTGTCATGTGACAAACACCCTCATAAAGATAGGTCTATCCTCCCACATAATGGCTGACTGGCACATCAGAAAGGACTCAGTGTTGTCCCCCGCAGCCCCGTCTGGTGGTGGCATAGTGTGTCCACCGGAGGCTGGCCGTCGCATACGATTAGGGGGATCAGGGTTGGCCAGTTGTGAGGGTCATAAGGTAGCGGACCTTTGGCCCACCCATGTTGCAAACCTCCGAATAAAGTAACGCCACAGCCAAGTGTAGGGAAAAAATAAGAGGTATTTATTTCAACTTTGCGCAATATGTTACAAATATGCGGCTCTGAAAGTTACAGGCCTGTAGTAATCCTTGCATAAGGATCCACTCATACAAAATGGTCAATGTAACAACTGTCAATCATCACCGTAACTTAAATCATAAGGCATCATGTTATCACGTCATACATTCATGAACATCAAACAGATTCTAGTACCCCACTGTACAATACATGCATGACATGGGTTCTCCTGCCATCTCACCCCCAGATTCCACTGGCAGCCATTCCATGTGTGAGAGCTCAGAATTAGAAGCATCAATGGGCCTGAGTTGCGGCTTTCTGAAGGTGTGCCAAACCGTGTTCCAATGCTTGCTTGTCAGCTTGGGGCAGTGGCTCATGGCTATAGGATAGAACCCTGGCTGTCCAGCTGCCCTGGTTTTAAAAGCTCCCCTGTCCCAACCTTTAGCACCAACAGTATCCGTCGTGGGCAAATCATCCGGTACTTGCAGCTTCAAGGTGTCATTATTATACAGATGACATCCTCACCTCTGCTCCTCTCCTGTGCTAGGTTTATGCAAACAATCACAGGCAAGAACTGTGTCACCCTTGAGCTATCTGTAGTCTCTTCCAGGGAAGGCGTGAGGCCTAATACCTGCTGGCTCAACTAATCCCACTGTGTCTCTCTTCCTCCAGAGTGTGCCAGAAACCTATTTGAGGCAGGGCTGCAGCTGATGTCCCCGGCCCCTGCCTCCACTCCCGTGGCAGTTAGCTGGTGGTGGCGCCTTCTCAGCTGTACCCTGTTCACCAGGCCTCTGAACTTTCCACCCCTCTCTCTGGATATAACTATAAAAAGTGTTAAAAGTACTGTTGCTGTCTCGAGTATCCCTCACAGCTGCATATCTTTCCATCAGATTGTGGTTTAGCCCCTCTCCCTGGATAGGGCCGTCTCCCCAGCTGTATGGGAGAGCACCTCCTTCCGTGATGGCTCCCTGAAGTGCTGCTCCATGTAGTTGTCTCTGGCTTGGTCTCTGGCCTACACCTTGGCCCACCCCTTGGCCCACTGTCCAAGTTGCCTCTTGGCCCCCTCTCTGGCCTGCTCCCCAAGTTGCTCCCTGGCCTGCTCACCAAGTGGCTCCTTGGTCTGCACTGCGGCCTGCTCATTTCCCTCAATGAGTCTGCTCTGTCACTACTGAAATTGTGACTGACTGGTGCCAAGTTCTGCCCATAGAGGTGTGGTACCCCTGCATCCAGGCTGGCTCTCCTGCTTCCTCTATGTGGGCCCTCAGGATATAGCATCTGAAACTTGTTTTTCTCAATATCTAAAAATGTGTTTCACATTGTCCAGAGGGTCCGCTGCATCACAGTGTACATCACACATATCATCTAGAGCTGAATGACTGTATGCTAACAGGTAGCAGAGACATATTAACACACAGAGAATACAAAACACACAACTCTCCAAAAGATGCAGACAAAACACCGTGCAGTATGTCCCCCTTGCATATTTTTGTTTGGTGGACAGTGTTTGCCTACCTATAGCATGGTCCATGACATGCTGAGGTGTAGGAGGCCGATGGATACCCACACTGGCACACACAAAATTTAATGGGCTAATGAGACTGTTGTCAATGCAGGGTGTAAAACTCGACCCTGGAAATGTGCAATGCAAGGCGGGGTCATACATGCAGAGTGTCACGTCAGTACAGTAAACATATACAATAACTAGCATGTCCACATGAAAATGATGGGCAGACAGCCTACAGTGAAACACAACGAGCCCATAGGTCCGCATGCAGTGTCTCACAAACATAGTCAGTGAGAAGCACAGGCACCAGCTGCAGACAAACATGTTATAGTGATGCCCCACATGAATCTAATCACCCCTGCCCTCTCCACACATCTACCAAGGATGTTGTTGGGCATGAAATGGTGTATGTGGCAGAACCTGCACCCTGTATAGGTGTGGGGCAGGTGGACATAGACAATTGGATCCCTCCATGTGTGACCCCATGCCACAAACATGGCTGTATGCTGATGTTGAAACCCACCAATTAACCTAACATGTGTGCCATGTCACACACATGGGACACACCTATACACTAACCAACTGTGTAGGCATGTCAGATATACATAGCTCATGTCAGTCCTTGATGCGCACAGTGTCCCAAAACCAAGGTGTCCCTGACATACAAAAGATCATTGAAAAACCAAACATGAAACCCTGGCCATGCACAGTAAAGTGCCACTATCCAATATGACACAGTCCATGAAAGTCCATCTGTGTCCCAGTAATCTGCAGGACACACAGCCACAGCATGCCACACACTGTGTGTTGTACAGGTCTCCCATGGGTAAACCAGAGGTCCAAAAGCAACAATGTCCATCACAGGCCTGTGTCCCACCAACATAGGTCAAACATCCAATGTCACATCTCCCCCGAAAAATGAAGATGAAGGTCAGTCCCACAACAGGCGTTGGATGTTGAGGTCAGATGCCCTGTAGGAAATGGTTCTGTCATGTCGTCTGCCCTGTGTCACGAGAGGATAAGTATGGTAGTGTTAGATACCTCGCAAAAACAGAACTGATTGCCAACATTAACAATGCACAATATACAGACTAAAGTGATGAAAGGTCACAAATTACATGAGATGTAAATTCAATAAAATGTAGATGACAGCCAACAGTACATGTAAATGCAGGCACGGCTGTCCCATGGACATGTTTATGTAAAATCCCATGTCACACCGGCATCTCACAGCTACACATCATATGCAGCTGTGTGTGTCTACAGAGATGCTACATAACATGTCCATGTGAAGATCACAAACCCCAGGACAGGAACAGCCAGATGTAAGACACAATTAGCAATGTTAAAACAAACCCAATGTGTGCATCGTGCATCCATCATCAATTCCCCAAAGTACTGTATAGTCACATCAGGTCACACCGAAGGGAGACAATGTCAGCATCACATGTCGATTTACCATGTACATCAACTGTTCATGCATGTCCACATCATGCCTACATATGAGATAAAGAAATGTTGCTCAACAGCTGTCACCCAAAATACAAGACACATTGCTGCACACAGCTCACAACACATGTGGACCATTATGACAAGATAAGCAGCACAACAGTAGAGGTAGCACACACCACGATGCCCCCCAGGTGCCTACACCCATGAAAGCACATGATAATGTACCATGCCTGGCCAATGCCGGAAGACATATTCAAAACATAAGTGCACACACACATACACAGTATAGGTTCGTCAGTGGCACATCTGAAATACATGGCATGTAAGTGCAAAAGTGCAAACCTGTGAACATCAGGGCCGAGTCACATGCACAGATATCTTGTTAATGTCTGCTCAAACTATGATGGTGAGGATAGCTAAGTCAGTATCCGCACAACACGACAAACAAATACATATATAACTCTGCTGCACAGCTGACTGAAAAGGTGCACCTGCAAACATACTGTACACAAACACATGGGGAGATGGGTCACAACACCAACACATGGGTGAGGGAGGCTGTCAGGAGAGAGGTGTACAACATCAGCTGCCTAAATGACACATAACAGGCGACATATTGTCCCCATGAACCCATATACACACAATGTAGCTGTAGATCCACCTACCCTGGACCACAGCCTCCTGGACGATGGGCCCTCATGTGCGAATGGTACCTTGGAACATCATCCTCATGAAGCGGGACCTGTGGAGAGGGAAACCAACAACCACAACATATATGTTAATTTCCATCTGTGAAAACCACAGTACAACGCAATGTCACCAGCTGGCAGACCCCACAACCTGACCCACTGACTGACTGTTCACCCTCACACTGTACTGATATACCACATGGGAGAGGCAGCATGTAGACATATGAAAACAATGAACAGTCCCTCCACAACACATTTGCCCCCACCACCCTCGGTTGTTCCACACACCTGTCTAAGGAGGTGTCTGCAACCACCATGTGTGAAACACATCACAAGGTCACACCATCAGTCTGTGTTGGCCAGGTTGACAACATAACCCCCTCTCTGTGTACATGACTGGCCAAATGTTGTTTGTTATGCAACAGTAAATACCTGAGATACCTGTTAATATGCTGTACCACCCCCTGTAACCATTGTGTGAAGGAATATTATGCATTGTAAATCCCGTACAGCAAGGATTACCTAGATCTGTGTGCAGATCATGTGCCTAAATACATGGCTATTGCAGCACCATGTGTGCTAGACAACACACCCATGTCTGTCTCTCATCAAACCATGATGGGGCCAGGTCATCCCACTGGTTATCAGGGAGAATGTTAATCCATGGTTAGGCGACATGTGCACCTGCACCACATATCCCCCACATAGGTCAGTGTGTGTATATGGACATAACATCCCTTCCCAGTGTACACAAGGCATATGTGGCTGTGTACTCCGCTAACAAAACAGACATACACCATGGACGAGAGCCATGAGGCAGATGTTGAGATAGTATCACCCACATATGCCACCCATCATATGCCAAAACGCTAAAATACAAAAATAATACAACACATGCCGCTCCACAGTAGTGCCCTGTAATGCACCCGTGGATGATCTGACCCGCTGCGCATCTGTATGTGTGTACATTGCAAATACTGCAATGAATGACAGCTCATTAGATAGGTGTACAACAATTAAATGGACCCCGGGCTGCACAATGCCCATGTCCATATGCCCAACCCTAGCCATGTATGTGCCACATTAATTGGTATACTGTATGTTACGTTTTGGTGTGCTACCAACACCTGTGACATGTAATCAATCCCATCATGGGCATGCAGTCATGCGCATGTGTACTTTGCTATGTTGGTCATGTAGCATTACACATAATAAACATACAGACATAGCCAGCCCATAATAGCATGACACACACACAAGCAGACCCTGATTATAGTACATAAACAAGGTTTCCGCATGAGAGCTCTCCACATATGTTGCCCTCTACACCCCATTGAAACACCAATCATATGCATGACCCCGTGCCCCACACACACAATAGGAATGACATCAGGGTGTTTGCACAGCAGTTGCTATCATACACAGACACTAACTAGTACTGTGACCCCCAAAAACACATAAAGGTGTCTCAACACATAAACCCCAAACAAACCAGAAACACTGTTGTGCCCTGTCCACATTGTCCATCGCACACCCCTGGCCATTTGTAACAGTAAAATGTTCAGCATAAGGACTATGCAGTCATGGAACAGGATGCTATCTGTTGAGACACATCACCCGTTATAAACCCCACATGCACACAACAGCACATATATGTGTGAGGATGTGCAATACATACCACTGAATATCTCAGCAATCAACCTCTGCCTGACTGCTGTGCCTGCCTGTGTGTCACCACTGGCACGTACAGGGGGGCACGGTGGATCCTCTGCCAGATCCTCATTAATCTCTGCAGTGATATCATGCCTGAGAGCAATGTTGTGCAGGATGCAACAGGCAACGATTATCTCCTGCAACAGTCATTGGCTCATATTGTAAGGCCCCACCTGTCCTATCCAGACACCTGAAGCGACTTTTTAAAACGCCAAAGGTGCGCTCTATGACAGAGCGGCTGGAGGCGTGGGCCTCATTGTACCTCCGCTCTGCACGTGTCCGTGGTTGACGCACAGGGGTTAGCAGCCAGGGTCGACATCCATATCCTGCATCACCTGCTAAATGTGAATGATGAATGTTAATGCATGACGCATACCACCACATATGCACACAGGTACGGACCTGAGAGACAAATGCATGACACATCCTGACAGAACCATATGACAGCACAAATATACATTTGACGGAAGACCTATGGTGATAGAAATGTCAGGTAGGGCCCCTGTATTCTGGACAGACACGTAAAATAACACCAATGTCCCCAGTTTTGCAAACAAACATCTGCTATGTGTGGCAAACATTAGTTTTGGTCTGCAGTCAATGTCCGCATCTCGGAAACCACCTATGGCAGCCTAGACCACCAGCACACAGAATACATGTGATACGTAGATGTTAACAAGCTATATAGCACATTAAGGTTTTATGCGCTATGTAGGGGCACACCCAGAACACCTCTGACCAGGGGTTTTGACAACAACAAACAAATAACAAATCACAACACTGTGTCCACTAAGGACAACCTACCGACAGATAGCAGTCTAATGCCATATGCTGTGGAATGCTGACCACCAAACATTCTCAGTGGACACCCTGTCCACTGTCACCATCCTGTTCACATCCCTGTTAGGCTGTGCTCTACAGATCTGCACACTGTAGCCCACATTAGCCCTGAACTATTCACAACTAATGGAACTGGCAAGGTACCTGTGTATGGGGCACCCACACCTCTCTGCCTGCTCACACGTTGGCCCCTGGCCTTGCTGTCACATCCCGCAAAGGCAGAGACACAGCGGGTTAATGAGATACAATGGTGCTGAAGTCCCGCCCATCTGCAGTGTCCCAAAGTTATGCACACCACACGTGTGTATGCACACATGTTATGGGCCATGCCCAATGCATCACCCTACCTATGGTAATGTGTACCCAACGTTGGCCAAGGTCATGAACAGCTATCTATCATGTGCCGAAAAAACCAAACACAGCCAAACACATGTCAATCACCAAACAATGTTCAGGGAAACCACAGTACAGTGTAGGGGTCTGTCCCCCACACACAGACATGATATGCGATAAGTGTCTGTATCGTGCCTCACAGTAATGTTACATGACATAACACAGTTACCTCAAAGCCACGAATGCACAGGTGGGTGAGATGGGCGACACACTCAGCAGCCCACCTTGGCCCAGTGAAATACACACACATGTTGATATGCACACCCCATGTTACATGCATCTGAACCGGTGCATATGTCCCCCAGAACATCAGCATGTCACCCCCAGGTATTGTTTAAAACCAGATGTCACATGTCACATCATGATGCATGCAAGTCAACATCTCCACCCCGTTCATAATGTCTGCTGAACGTTAGCTCAGCTGCCTAACACACAGAGAGTATATAGTTCATGATCTATACCAGATGTTAACTTAGAAAATGATCTATTCTACAGACAACATCATATATGTGGACATACTCACCCAGCAAGATGCAGTCCCCATACAGTCCCTCCTCAAACTGGCGAAAGAGTGCTGAGTGATGCAGGATGTAGGAGTCATGGGTGGACCCTGGAAACCGTGGGACCACATTCAGAATATGAAAGATTAGCATCCACATACAACCTGAACATTCAGGGAATGGTAGTGTTTGCGGTTGCGGAACACCACCTCCCTGTCTCTAGGAGGGACCAGGGCAACATGTGTGCAATCAATAGCTCCCATCACGTGTGGTATCCCAGCTACAGCCGCAAAGGCCTGGTTCAGGGTCCCCCACTGTTGCCCAGTGTGGGGAAGGGCTATGTAATTCCCCACCCGGCTGACCATGGCACGCAGTACCTGGTGGAGACATCGTGAGAAGGAGGGGCGGCTCATGCCACCCACTGCGCCCACTGAGTGTTGGAAACAGCCAGAGGCAAAGAAATGTAAAGCAGCAAGTAGCTTAACTAAACCCGGTATGACATGTGACCGATTAGTTAGGGGCTCGAGGTCAGGTCTGAGATCCTCATAGAGCTCCCTAATAGCCCTTGTGCTCAGCCTGTACAGGGAGATGACCTGGTCCTCACGCATGTCCTGGAGCTGGGCCCTGGGCCTGTAGAGGCGAGGCTGCCGAGCCTGCACCTCGGCATGTCTCCTGCGCCGTGCACGTACACCAGCTGCTTGGCCCCCCTCCACAGCTGCAGGTCTGATTTGCTGCGGGACTACACCCATGCCCTGTGCCTCAGCCCCATGGACACCATCCCCCCTGTCCGGCAACCGCAGCATCTGCTCACCTTCCAGGGACACTGCAGGAACAGATATCCCAGACATCACCTCCCGCCGCTGGCCTACACAAGCACACTACAACACACACACACAAAGCACCCACAACAGTCACCAACTCACAAACACCAACTGACTAACGGAACACACGGATGAAATACACAAAACAGTACACACAATACAACGCAATACACACAGTACAACGCAATAGACAATTAACTACACAGATAATCTAGCACAGATCCAAATGTCAGCCTCTCCAAACGTACAACTCGCCTACAATACAACCCTCAATGTGTACTAGCGCTGCCTGACGATATGTAGATGGATTTCACGTATGGTGATGTGCGCCTGTGCCTTTGTGCGTCGGTGCGCGCGGCGGATGTGCGCCACGCCCATGTGCATCCCATAGAGCATTCCCTGGCGTCTGTGGTTGCCGCGCTGGGGGGGTGTATGCGTGCTGCATGCGTCTGCATGCGTCGCACACAAGCACGCCAATGCACATCTCTGACGCAGCTCCGCGGCGCGCAAAAAAGACAGCCCATGCGCACATCTGTGGCGCAGCAAAAGAAGACGAACAGCAACAGCGCATGCGCAAAGGCAAATATGAGGTTTGTGTGCCCCCTAAAATGGTGGTTGAGCCAGCCGCTTCATTGCGCACTGCGGGGGATTGAACCCCCGATCCGTGCACCGATGGTAGGCGTCGTTGCCATTGTGCTGCGGCTCTGCTCGTGTGCTTTCAAGATCAGCCCATGTCTCCTAATGCCATCACAACGTTCCTCTGCCTCGTAGATGATTAGCGCGCCGCCTTCTGCTGCGCACTATTGCTTTGCCTCCCAAAATGGTTGAGCCAGCCGCTTCATTGCGCACTGCGGGGGATTGAACCCCCGATCCGTGCTCCGATGGTAGGCGTCGTTGCCATTGTGCTGCGGCTCTGCTCGTGTGCTTTCACGTCAGCGCGTCTCCTAATGCCTCACAACGTTCCTCTGCCTCGTAGATGATTAGCGCGCCGCCTTCTGCTGCGCACTATTGCTTTGCCTCCCAAAATGGTTGAGCCAGCCGCTTCATTGCGCACTGCGGGGGATTGAACCCCCGATCCGTGCTCCGATGGTAGGCGTCGTTGCCATTGTGCTGCGGCTCTGCTCGTGTGCTTTCACGTCAGCGCGTCTCCTAATGCCTCACAACGTTCCTCTGCCTCGTAGATGATTAGCGCGCCGCCTTCTGCTGCGCACTATTACTTTGCCTCCTAAAATGGTTGAGCCAGCCGCTTCATTGCGCACTGCGGGGGATTGAACCCCCGATCCATGCTCCGATGGTAGGCGTCATTGCCATTGTGCTGCAGCTCTGCTCGTGTGCTTTCACGTCAGCGCGTCTCCTTATGCCTCACAACGTTCCTCTGCCGCGTAGAAGATTAGCGCGCCGCCCTCTGCTGCCCAACAATGGACGTGCGTGTCCGCCGCGCCGTGCTGCATAAGCGTGATGCACGCATGTGCGTCTATGTGCGCCGCACCCATACACCGCCATGCACAGCTCTGACGCAGTTCCGCGGCGCGCACGCACACATCCGCGCCGCGAAAAAAAGGACCAACAGCGCATGCGCAACGGAAAACAGCGACGGAACCATGGTATAAATAATACTGTATCACAGGTAAACGAAGAGGGTGGTGCTATACGTACGGAGGGAGTGTGCAGAGACAGAGGCGGGTTATTGCAGAGGTGGAGAGGTAACAGGTGTTGCAGGGGGAGAGGAGTCTGTGTGTCTGTACGGCTTTGTACTGTATATGGTGTATCAGTGTGTCTGTGTCAGTTCTGTGTGCATTGTTGTGTAGTGTGCAGGGTAGGGTCGACTGTGTGTGGTGGTGGGGTGGGCTGCTCTGCAGTGTGTAGGGTTGTGTGTGGTGTTCTGGCCTGGGTGTGGGGTGGTGAGCACAGAGGGTGATGGAGAGAGAGGGGGACGGCGGCGGAGAGGGAGAGAGAGGGTGTGCATGATGAGGAGACTGGTGTTGGGGAGGAACAGCAGGGTACTGCAGAGGCGGGTGGGCCGGTGCCATCGGTGCCTGAGGCCCGTGCAGGCCCATCGGGAGCAATTGATGTGGGTATGGAAAGACACACTGGCAAGAGGAAGCGCCCTCCTGTGCCAGCTACTCAGCGGAAGAGGGCGCTGAAATTCAGTGACCATGAAAACCACATCCTCCTGAGCATGGTCCTTGAAAATTACGATGTCCTGTTTGGCCGCCTCAGCAGCCAAAACAAGCGTGGGCAATCGGAATGCGGTGTGGGAGGATGTGAGGCTGGGTTTGGCTGGGGCGGGTGGGCCACCAAGGGACTATGACTGTCTGAAAAAACGTTACTACGACATAAAACGAGGGTGTACGGCAGGTGATGGTGGCCGAACACCAGCATGCCATGGGGACAGGTGGCGGGGGCCCCCTCATCTGTGCACTATCGCCCCTTGAGCAGGAACTCGCAGCACGACTGGGGGATATTTTACACCTGTGGCCTTCCTGAACTCCTGGACACTGCACACCCGCTGGCAGGTACGTCTGATAATTTGTTGTGTAACAATGTCCAGGCAACAGTCTATGCGTAGCACCGTCTGTAACTGACAATATGAAGCAGGTCTATCAGCTATGCATGTGCACCTTACAACCCCTTAGTACGCTAGGGCTAATAGGTAGTCCCCACAGTGTATGCCTGTCAACCAAGGTTAGGTGTCAGGGTTGGCCAGGCCATGTAATGGACAAACCAACATGGCTCACTGTAACAACACCCAGGTGTGATCGAACCTGTGAGCTGACACGAACACAGCTCACAGCTGCAAACTGTAGAACTCTGCTGTACACAGTGTGTGGATAGGCATACCAGCATAAAATGTCCCCCAGGGATACACACAACATGCACTGTGCAGCACAGCTCACCCCTTCCATCCCCCAAGCATCACCTCAGATGTGACATGTTGGGAAGCCATGGGAAATGAAAAAACATTAGCAAACGACATACAGGTCAGAGCCCAGAGAGGGTGTGCACAGACCTGACATCGCACCCAACGGCAGCCCGACGATGTCATCAGCCCAGTCAGTAACATATGTATGGCATGACGCAATCACAGCATCACAGAGGTCCATCAGTCTCACACTGTCAGACAGGTTGCATGTCGGGGGGCTCTGTCTCTCCTGCAATAACCGTCACAGGGCACTGCAGTTAACTATGCACATACGCCTTCCCCGGCCCCATTGGCCATGACATTTCCCCCCCCCCCAAGCCCACAGCACACACATAACTGAGTGTGTGGGTCCCCACAATGCATCCAGAGCATGCCCCCCCCACCTCATATTGACCTGAAAACCCCTGTGAGCCAGTACCTGTTGTGATCACTGCTGTGAGAGTCCCACTTACACGACCCTCCCATCTGTGCTGCTGAACCCTCTGTCAGGGCCCTTGAAAACCCAGCTGCGATTGTCAGCGCCTGTTCTGGTGAACATGTCTGTATGGACACTGAACATACCTTCCCGTCCTGCAGTCCAATGTGCCACTGTGCACCCTGTCTATCTTGTGATGGCCCCCTTTGCACTCATCGTGTGTCACCACAAAGACATTACTGTGCAGAAAGATGGCTGACACCCATGTCTGTGATGTACGGTGCCCAGTATCCTGGCCCCACGGGTGTTGGCGTTGCATTGTGTCGCAGCACACAGCCTGGGTGAGGTCTGAGCACAGGCCGCACATGCATGTGGCACACATCACCCTGTTCTGACCAGTATGACTGTTGCTTGTCACAATATATGGGTTCCAAGCACAGGGAGGTAGCAATGAGATATACAGACACATCCGACAGGAAATACATGGGTGACACACTAGATTAAGGTGTAGACCACCTCTACCTCTGATCACTACAGACCAGGTGCAGCATAGATGCAGGTCCCACACTCACACATGCAACGCCATGGATGATGATAAGGCAGAATGCCCTCATGCATCACTGACCTGTAGCATGTACCTCTCTATTGACAGGACAATATAGTGTTTCCCTGTCCGATGTCCTTGTCACCACAGTCTGTCCACGGAACATCACACCACTCATTAACCGCTGTCAGATGACATGTGATATATCAGCACTGACAATGCTAACCTGACTGCTGCGGACTGTGTAGGTGCATAGTAGCAGCAGGCAGATACACAATGTCCAACCTAGAAAATGACATGTTACACACCAGCGGTCAATGATAGGAGACCTGTGGAGGTGCAGCACCAATGGTAGAGGTCAATGGGGGGCTAGGAACATACCCAAACCCATTATGTGACCAGCAAATGATACAGGTCGTTGATGGGAGAAGGTAATCTGCATATGCCCCTGCAGATGCGTTGCATGTGTGAGTCATAGATAAGTAGGTCTGCCACACCACATGTCTACACCCTCCACAGGTGACCATCTCAATGTCCCACGGAGTGTACATCTTCGATATCTATGTAGTATGTCACATATCTATATCCCCTCATACACTGCACTATTTAGCAGCAACGTGTCTAACTGACACCCTAATCCATGTACAAGCAACATGCATGAGCTCATAGATGACAAGGTACGGAATGTGGATACCAATGCAAACAATGTACAGAATGTCCACACATGTACCATAACTGATTAGGTACATGTTACCACTAAATGGTGCCACGTACATATTCCACCACCCGATATATATTATCCCCGCAAACAGGTCCCTGACATACCATGGATCCCTGTACATGGGTTGTCTCGCTGAGGTCGACAGGTATTGATGATGCCATGTCGAGGGGCCCTGAAGGATAGAATGTGAGGCCTACCTGAGGTGCGATAAGCTGCTGATAGGCCAGATGCAAGGGGGTGCTGCATCCAGCACCTAGGGGTACAAAGGTGAAGGGTCCTGTGGGCTGCAGGGGACGCACAGCCTGTGATGGCTGTGTGTAGCTCTGGGGAGGGGATAGTCGCCAATGCTGTCGCTCTCTCTGGTGTAGTATGGTGAGTGGGGGATGACAAGGATGCAGCATACAGATGATTAGTGTTGTTAAACGTGTAAGTTACATTAATAAAGGTAGTGCAGGTCTGAATAGCTAGCCAATGTATCTCATTCAGCATGGGAAAACATGGTTATCCACAGCGTCCACCAGACGTAACCTGGCTGTGTCAGTCATTGGCAGCTGTAACAGGTATAAGGTGCAATAGTGAGGAACCTGACGAATGATGGTCACGTCATTGACGTGTGGGATGATCAGTGCATGGTGTGTTGCCAGCAAACAGTCTGGTGCCAACATGGAGTGTAGGTGTGTCAAACAGTGGATCATGTAGTATACATGTCTGACTGGGTCTCATGGGTGTCATATGATATTGAAGCGTAGGTACAGAATGAAATACTGGTAACATGAGGAGGGAGCAGGTTGCAGCACATCTTCCCGAGTCTTGAGATGATGTGGTGGGAAGATGTTTGGATAGCGCATGAGCAAAGGTACCTGTGTTTTCATAGGTTACATATGGGGGTGTCAGGTGAACACACACCCTAAATATGCATTGGGGGAGGGTATGGAGGGGGGAGAGAGATATGTGCATTGCAGATGGGTGTGTAGAGACCAATGTATTAGGCATAGGGCATGTAGACAACACTAAAGGGATGTATGATCCCACAGATAGTTTGCATGGACATATGCAATAGGGGGATAGAATGTGATGAGCAGTGGTCAATACCGTGATACAGGTGGAAGGGGTCATATGCCCTGAGCCCTGATCCGACATGCTGCCATGGTCGTCATAGATTGGACCTGCACCATCCAAGCAATGTTGCAGTGCTGCCCCTCACAATAATTCCTGCCACAAGGGGGTTGCCAGTCACTGATTCACACGCTGTGGGGATGTTCAGATCGGGGGGGGGGGCAACCCAGTCAGGGATCATCTATGCCAGATATCATGTAGCTGGGGAGTAGGGTGAGGAGGTTGTCGACTCCATGGAGCTCCCTGGGGCCATGTTGGCGGGGTACAGTGGTGCAGCACAGTCAATATGTCCCTGTAGCTGTCGTTGCTCCACGTCCACAATAATCCCAGCATGTATAGGTATGCCAGAGATGGGTGAGCAGGAAACCACCTTTGGAGGGCACAGATTGCAGTCTGTCAACAGGGGGATAGCTGAGGTATGTTGAAGGACTGCACGTAATGATGCTGTTGGACAGGATAGGGACATGATGTTGCTGATCACTGGGCCATTGTGACTGCAACGCCCCCGAATCAGGGGGCAGGGCATGGAGCGGCCTGGGGTGTGGAGATGTGTTGTGTTGCTATGGTGGCCTCATGTCCCTTGTCGGTAGTTAAACAGAATGGCAAGATAGCGCCAGGAACATCCTGCACAGGTGTCGTGGTTGTCACAGATGGACTGTTGATAAGGCCAAATTGAAATTGTAGGTGAGTTGCGCAGTCCTGAGGGTGTATCTCAGCACGGGGCACAGATGATGGCCCCCTGGACAGGGTCCAAACTAGCTACAAAGGTTGGTGTGGACCATTGTGCGTTCTCCGCATGGCATCAAAGTGTTACCAAGTCATTGACACTGGGAATGCCCTGCAGCTAGCAGATGGGTGGGTGATGTATGTTGTCCGGGCAACACATGCATGGAATTGGCACCAGTGTTTCCCGGGTTTCTGTAATGGGATGAGGGTATCCCCATGGTCTGCTGTGTACCATGGCGCATCTGCTCCATCCCGTGACTGCGTAACTGTTGATGGTCACACAGCTATAGGACTGGGACTGATGTGCCAATCTAGCAGAGTGATGTCATGCCCTGGTTATGTTGTGACGCATAGGATGACTTTTGCACACACTGCCATGTATATTGCTGTCATTGCCCCAAAAACACACAACACTACCAGGTAGCTCGCACAACATACCTGTGATCAGCAATGCACGCCACGCAGCCCCATGTGAGCACACACCCCTTATGTGTCACATGCGCCATACCCTGTACCTATCCCCTATAGGGCATATATGTATGCTGTCCAAACACAAACCCTGCTGTGGTCCCAGGTTGCAGGACACGGTTAGCACATGTTTCCCATACCACCCCTACCCCCACCTTCCCATATCTGGTAGTGCCAATCAGACACGCCCCCACCCACACAACAGTGTCTGATGTACCCTGTAGCAATGTGTGGACGTGCATGAAGGCATGTATAGGTAACATATGGGCTCCCCAGTCCTGCAGGTGTGTAGACAGACGCATGACGGTGGCAGAGGTGTCTACTGCACAGCATCACAGGCCACAGCCCTGTATGTCATTCACACTGCCAAAAGCTCTCCACCATGGGCGCATGCCCAATATACTGGCCCTGCACACTCTGAGAGGGGGTGGCAGAGGTGGGTGGTAGCACAGGGTAAACAAGGCTAAACGGTGACATGAGAGGCGCATAGGGCGAGAGACATGGGATGGGCCAGGTAGGGGTCTGTGTCCATGAGCACCGTACTGCCAATCAGGACACACAGACAGGGATACTGCACCCACATGTACCCCAGGTGAGACATGGCTGTCATGTATGGGTTGGTGAAGGAAGCAGGGGAGTGTGTGAGCAGTATGCATGCCAACATACCTGCATGTATGTGGGAAACACAGCACTGGCGGATATACATGTGTTGCGTAGATACATATCTGAGCCCTCCTCTACTGCTCACATCACAGGTGACTACAGCAGCATGGGGGCGCCTGAGGACGAGCAGGGGGAGGATGCAGATGTGCCAAGAGACGATGTGCCTCAGGCCTGCGAGGACACAGAGGTGCAGGAAACATCTACTGGCACTGCTGCTGCAACTGGACAACATCCCTCACCCCCCAGGACCAGCGGACCAGCAGCTGGGACGGACGGAGAGATGCAGCAGCCTGTTGGCAGCCAGGCTATGGGTCCCCTGCCACAACAGCTGCAGGCCCCTACCAGGCACACGCTGGACGTCCTGATGGCAGAGTTACCCAGCCAGGGCGCAGGTGGAGCCAGCAGTGATGAAGGTGGGTGCCGTAAGGTGGTCACATACACAGGGATTATGTAACTGCTCACTGTGTGATGGCATTGTGTTGTTTGTCTCTTTGTACACCTACAGCTGCTACCGTTGTGTGTTATGTATGTGGCATATTGGCGGGAGACACACAGGGGTCTGGCATTGGGTGGCAGATGGTCAGGTGACAAACAGCACAGCAGGCGGGGGCCAATGGACAAAGTCATATGCGTACATAACTGCAGCCCTGTGTGGACCCAGTGACAAGCAGGCGTAGCAAAGGTCTGAGGTAGGCCCTGAAAGGGTTAGTGACCCAGGATAGGCAATATGTCAGTCCTGTATGGCATGTGACAGCATGTACCTGCGATGACACATCACCGCTCTACGAATGCACCAGGGTACCCAGAGACAGATGGGGAGCTGGTGTGTGGTAACGTGTGTCCATGCAAGAGGGCTATGAGATGTACCCCAGGTACACATCACAGAGGGCAGGGCGTGATTCACCACAGCTGTGCAGTGATGGGGTGGAGCACACACCAAGGCTGGGGCCACATGGTGTGCCATCAAGAGTGGACTATCATCTCAGGGAAGATGATCCTGATCCACAGCTACATCAGCAGATGCAACGTCCACAGTGCACAGACCGATTTGGCATGTGACTCTCCGAGGGATGATGTGCAGATGCGTTGTGAGGTGCCACAAACACAGGGGATGTACGTGCAGTGTGACAGAGTCAGAGGGCAGGTCCACATCAGTGGAGTGGTGTGGGCCGGGGAGGTTGTGCTGCAGAGCTAGGGGGCCACAGATGGCACCACTGACAGTGGCATCAGCACGTCGTGGGGACCCTGGGACACGTGCCACATGGTATGTGCTGAGAGTCCCCGTATCCCTGGAACCGTGTTGGCCAGCTGGACATGGGAACTGCTGAATATCATGGCCAGGCTATCTAGCGAGGATCCCTCACAGCAATGTGCGCACAAGTGGAAGCACTGACCTATGCCCTGCCTACGCCACTGGACGACAGCTGGGAACTACATATGTAGTATGATCTGCTCCATTGGGGACTCCCGCAGTGTCAGACCCTGATGTAGACACATGACTGTTGCTGGGGGGAGGAGCACCAGGGTGCTAGCTGCGGATACATGAATTACCCCATGTCCACACCCCATATGTCACCAAATGTCAAAAAGTCTACCTACCAGCGCACAGACACACACACCTGTCCTCATATGCACCCATGGGTGTCCCTGGGTATGACCCAGAGCCACGCAGTGGGATGCGAGACAGGTGGATGATGAGCTGGGTGACAGCTATGAGGCCATACCTACATGAATGTGTGCCCTGATGCAATGACCCTGGAGTCCATGTGTGGGATTTGGGAGGCTGACATGCAGAGGTGGTTTCATCCATATGGTGTTGGCTATGTGTATGGTCATGTACCTGGTCATGGTCATGGGTATGGTTATGGATTCATAACTGGGATCGGGGGGTTATCTCGGAGTACACTTGCCAGGGGGACTGACGTCAGATCCGTGACATATGTTACAGCCCATCATAAGGTATAACCGTACTCAGCAGGTAGATAGTCACGACCTGATGGTTGACAGCCAACATGTCCCTGGCCCATGGGGATGCTGTGCCACCCATCTGTTAGGTCATCTGGAGGGAATGACTAAGCAGGTGCACAAAGGTGTGTCGGTTGCTGCTGTGTAAGCGGATTGTCACGTAACCTCTGACAAGGTCCCTCATGAGAGACCCCCTGCAAGGCAGGAGAGTCATGGGATGGGGAGCAGTGTACTAATGTGGTTCAGGAGCTGTTTTGCGGATAAGAGCCAGGGGGGAGGCGTGAATGGCCAGGTCCCACAATGGGGAGAAGTGATTAGTGGTGCAGCACAGGGATCTGTGCTGTGTCCACTGGTGTCTATTAGACACCCAGATATGACCTGCTCGGTGTTGTCATGGGTAAGGTTGGCAGCTATGCACATTGTCCAGGAGTATGCCATGGTGTGGAAACCCACAGGGATTGCGGACACATGCATGAGGACCCTGATCAAATGGAGGGATGGCCATCAGAATGACAGGCGCAATATAATGTGGGGTAGTGCACGGATATGCACCTAGGGAGGACACAACCACACTATGGTGTCATGATGCAGGGGTCAACCTTAGCCAACACCACACAGGGAGATGATATAGGCGTCATTGCAGATACAATGTTCATACCCTTGGCCCAATGTGCTGCGGCGGCCAAGGGAACAGATAGAGTGGTAGGTATGATAAGGAAAGGAATGTGGGAAACAAATAGAGATGGTGTCATGCCTCTAAATCGTACCATGGTGATGATGCCCCCTGTATATTGTGTGACACTCTGTTCTCTGCACCCTACAATGGGATCTAGCGAGTACAGATGAGGGTCAGATATGAGCCACCAATATGGCAAGGGGGATGTGAGTCGACTCCCAGGAGGAGAGGCCATTAAGGTTTGCGGCCGTCAAACAGGGATGGAGACAGCTGAGGGGAGATATGCTTGCGGTCTATAGATCCATGGATGGTGTGGAATGGGTAGACGTAAATAAATTGATTACCATATCGGAATATGTCGGGACTGGGGGACATGCACCAGAGCGACAGGGAAAGCTATGTACAAATCATGGCAGGTGTTGGTCTGACAGACAAGGTGTACCCAAGCTCTGTGATGTGTTAATGGAGGATGTAGTAAAGGATGTTAGTGTAGCTGTGTTTGTAACATGTTTGGACAGGTCCCTGGGGTATGGTCCGTAGACCATCAGTAGGACGGCAACCAGGATATCAGTGATTGCTCCAAGACGCGTATTGTGTGACCTTTGTCACTTGGGGAAACTGGTAGGTAGGTGTGGCCGGGATTGGGCACTTTTGGGGTCAGGATACTGAGGCAGATGGTCCCTGGTCTGCCCCAGTATGGCAGATCTCATGTTCCTATGTTGCAATGTTTGTGTTGTCAGCGATTGGTATGGATAACCCTTGCCACAGCATGCACAGACAAAACCATTCTGCGTACAGTCAGGTCTGCACACATCTCTACGGAGTCCAGGACAGGTCCAACTGTTGACACCCCTGCCCCGTGTTACCGCACGTCTAACACTGACAGCAGGTATCCTGTTGTGTGTGCTACCAAGAATATCTTTGCTGGTGGAGGCCACAACACATATACATATCCTGTTTGCGTCACACATCATGAGGCATAACAGATCAGTGTGTGCAGCATTGTCTGTCATACATGGGCTCCATCCCCCACATTCCCATGCACAACATATTGTTGTGTAACCCTGACAGGCCTGTGATGACTCACACACAGGCATCTGTCTGACAACAGCCACACGCCAACAGAAAGGTGATGCATACATGTATTGACCTTGCTTCAGTCTGCCGCTTAGCACCCATGCAGCTGTGGCACACGCATCAGACTGGCATGTGCCACATTTCCCAGGGGCAACTGGGACAGACCCACCATGCCCTGAGCAGCCCTGTATCTGCTGGGGCACACAGCCCCCTGTCACACAATGCTATAGATGTCATTGCACCCCAGAATGTGACATCCGTACAGCAAACACAGCCTGTCCAGACACCAAGATACCTGTCACCCACCAGATGTCCGAGCCACGGAGCATGTTGAGATGGGCCGGGTGAGGGACGGTTCGAACAGGGACTCCCATTTGCGCACATATATGATATCTTGAATGACATATCACTGTTGGCAATAACATATGCCCCTCATGGGGATATGACAATATGCCCCACAATTGCACAGATGGGTCTGTCACCAACATGGACAGACTGGCCATGTGATGACATCTGTTGCATGTTGTGGTGGACCCTACCCCGCATGTGCACACCCATCCGCAGGCTACGGCCCTCCCCCCCTCATTCGGTGTTGTTGCGCAACACACCCCATGGGCAGCACCTGCCATGTGCATGACCAGACTTACAGTGCCTGTATGTCTGTGGGGCTGTCAGCCCCTGCTGCCCCATTTGTTGCCCAACCCTATTGGACCATGGGCACCGCCCGTATCACACAGTTAGCACGCACTGCTACCTTGCCCTCCCCACACACCACATGTCCCTGCCCTCACACAACATGGCCCATACCCTCACCTATCATCGGTGGCAGACGGATGATGGAACCGTACACATGCGCCAGGGAGGGCCTGCTGTACCGTTGCACACATCGCACCCCTGTGATCAGAGCACCCTCCAACAGGGACGTGTCCAAGGTATGTTTCCCTCACAACTGTAGCCCCACCCTGTCCCCCTGACCGCTACCCTGTCAGGAGCACCTGTGATGGTGTGCCTCTGTTGTCCCTGTCCCTGTGTCAGCCACCAGCTCCCATGTCCGAGACACATGTGTTCAGTCCCCTGTGTGCACAGCCGTAGCTGGACATGCTATGCATGTGTGTTCCATCACAGCCACATGGGTCACGTGCATCAGAACATCTCTGAGGGTGGACCGTGTGCTGTGTGTGGGGTCTCCCCACACTAGTGTGGCACAGACTTGCACATCACCACACACCTTTGTCTCCTGGAGTAGGACATAGCACAGTAGTTTCCCTGGTGATGATGTGCAACCTGTCACTTTGTTGATGTATATCTCAGTCCAAGGTCTTTTACTCATACAGCGCTCTGTCTCTCCCACAGGCCTGCGTTATGTGCTGAGGGACATCAGGGCGTCCATGGATGTCTTCAGCAACAGGTTGGAGCAGGCGACGGTGCAACTCCAGGCCCACACACAGGTGATGAGTGCTGTACCCTATGAGCGCATGTGTGTGGCCCTGGAGGGGATCCTGGCGGCAGCCCAGCAGTGGTCACAGGCACCAGCACCAGCACCAGCACCGGTACCAGCACCACCACCAGCTCCTCAGCCACCAGCGCCTCCATCAGCACAGGGGGGGGGTGTTGCTCCGCAGAGGGGGAGGGGACGGGGACAGGGTGTGCGCAGTCGGACACCCCGTAAACGGAATCCAATGTAAATAAATATTTAGCAAATGTGTATGCCAGGTCTGTAGCATATTTGTGCACCTGTGGTCCCTTATGTATTGCAAACATACATGGTTGGTCAATTACCATCTCCCCGTTACCCCTAGCACCTTGCCAATGTGTGGCTTCCCATGCCAGTTACACCTGCAGCACTGCCATAACACGACGGCTGTGACCGTCAGAGGGTGTGTCAGCTACCCTGGGACATTAGCTGGGTTTTGCCCACACGCACCCATGGACAGGGAGGGTGGATCTTCACAGACCTCATGCATACTGTTGTGTTCCAGAGTGATGTTTCCCCCAACCTAAACTCGCCACTGTGTGTAGCTGCCTGACAATAGCCACTGCTTGCAATGCACATTGCACACCATGGCACACCCCTATGGCATGTTGGTGTTTTAGACAGACAGGGGTGTCATGTGTCAGGCAGGCCATGCAGTCAGCAGCACAAGGAGCTATACAGCACACATCCATGTCTACTTCTAATTGTAGTGGGCCGCCACCACGCAGCTTCCCATGGCCCACCCTGTACCCACGGCCCCACACATATCTGGCCACTTTGACTGCATGTGCGCCCAGGACACGTATGACACCCTTGTCTGCCTTTCATGGTCCTCCTGGTCGCAATACATATCCCGTGCTTGCATACATGTTGGTTATAAGGATGACACGTGACCATTGGGGATGACATTGCACATAACCAATTTATTAACTTTAACAAAAACAATGGGCAACATGCCCGAACAGACATAACACAATAGGGGGGGGGGAGGGAACCCAGCACAGCACACAGCACATGGGGGCATCACTGGTGCCCTCGCCGGTAGTGGTGATGCTGTTCGGCAGGTGGCAACCGGGATGCCAACTCAAACAAATCTGTGGCCACCTGCCGAACAGCCACAGTCAGGCTCTGGAGTGCGGGTAGCACGACATGGGAGTCACGCCGTGCATCATCCAGGGCCACTAACACCTCTCGCATGCATCTGCTAGCACACAGACACCCAGTGTCTGGGGTCTGTGTGCTGGCATGTGCATGTTGTGTGACAGTGGCCCTGGATGGTGCATGGCCATGCTGCTGCCCATGCCGTGCTGACGCCTGCAGGGTCTGACTGTGTCCCCATTGGCCATGTGCTGGGCTGTGTTCACCCCCATCCCCCTCCCACCCCTCCCCACTCCCTGTGCGCCCTCCCCCCACCCTCCCTGCCTGATCCCTGCCCCCCCTCCCCCCTCCCTGCCTCCACCCCGACCCCCTGTTACCCTCTCCCCTGCACCCACGATGATGACATCGTCATCCTCATCCCCCAGGCCATGGGTGTGTGGGATGACCTCCTCCTCCTCCCCCTCCTCCTCCTCCTCCCCCTCCTCCTCCTCCTCCTCCTCCTCCTCCTCCCCCTCCCCCACGTCTGTGACAGGCATCTGCTCCTCCTCCTCCATTGCGCGCTCCTCCTCTGTCGCGGTCTGCTCCTCCTCTCCCTCCTCCTCTGTGGTCACCTCCACCTGCCTGGCGCACCGTGTGGTGGGTCGGCGCAGCACATATGTGGAGGTGTGTGGCCCCCCATCTCTGGCATCGGTTTCTGTGAGGAATGACAGACATCAGGGCACATCCATGAGTGGCACATACAACATTTACAGATACAGGTGAGTCACAGGCTGGTGGTCCAATGGCGCCCCTGAACCTGCGACCAGGCCCTGGCAATACTGACCATAATGCTGCTCCTGCTGCTCCCTCCTGCAGCTCTCCAGGAACTGTGGGTGGTAGCGCCTCAGCTCCCGGGCCTTTTTCCTCAAGTCCTCCACCTGTGGATATGTAATGGTTGTCTGGGGTCAGTACCGCACACTAGTCACTGGTCCACACAGCCATATCTCCAGGGTGACACAGAGCCCACTTTGGATGGGCTCTCTGGACTCCTGGAGGTAGGGGGATGCTTCCAACTATATTAGTACACACAGCCATATCTCCAGGGTGACACAGAGCCCACTTGGAGGGCCTCTCTGCACTCCTGGAGGTAGGGGGGTGCTTCCAGCTACATCAGGACACATAGCCATATCTCCAGGGTGACACAGAGCCCACTTGGAGGGCCTCTCTGCACTCCTGGAGGTAGGGGGATGCTTCCAGCTACATCAGGACACATAGCCATATCTCCAGGGTGACACAGAGCCCACTTGGAGGGCCTCTCTGCACTCCTGGAGGTAGGGGGATGCTTCCAGCTACATCTGGACACATAGCCATATCTCCAGGGTGACACAGAGCCCACTTTGGATGGGCTCTCTGCACTCCTGGAGGTAGGGGGATGCTTCCAACTATATTAGTACACACAGCCATATCTCCAGGGTGACACAGAGCCCACTTGGAGGGTCTCTCTGCACTCCTGGAGGTAGGGGGGTGCTTCCAGCTACATCAGGACACATAGCCATATCTCCAGGGTGACACAGAGCCCACTTGGAGGGCCTCTCTGCACTCCTGGAGGTAGGGGGATGCTTCCAGCTACATCTGGACACATAGCCATATCTCCAGGGTGACACAGAGCCCACTTTGGATGGGCTCTCTGCACTCCTGGAGGTAGGGGGATGCTTCCAAATATATTAGTACACACAGCCATATCTCCAGGGTGACACAGAGCCCACTTGGAGGGCCTCTCTGCACTCCTGGAGGTAGGGGGGTGCTTCCAGCTACATCAGGACACATAGCCATATCTCCAGGGTGACACAGAGCCCACTTGGAGGGCCTCTCTGCACTCCTGGAGGTAGGGGGATGCTTCCAGCTACATCAGGACACATAGCCATATCTCCAGGGTGACACAGAGCCCACTTGGAGGGCCTCTCTGCACTCCTGGAGGTAGGGGGATGCTTCCAGCTACATCAGGACACATAGCCATATCTCCAGGGTGACACAGAGCCCACTTGGAGGGCCTCTCTGCACTCCTGGAGGTAGGGGGATGCTTCCAGCTACATCTGGACACATAGCCATATCTCCAGGGTGACACAGAGCCCACTTTGGATGGGCTCTCTGCACTCCTGGAGGTAGGGGGATGCTTCCAACTATATTAGTACACACAGCCATATCTCCAGGGTGACACAGAGCCCACTTGGAGGGCCTCTCTGCCCTCCTGGAGGTAGGGGGGTGCTTCCAGCTACATCAGGACACATAGCCATATCTCCAGGGTGACACAGAGCCCACTTGGAGGGCCTCTCTGCACTCCTGGAGGTAGGGGGATGCTTCCAGCTACATCTGGACACATAGCCATATCTCCAGGGTGACACAGAGCCCACTTTGGATGGGCTCTCTGCACTCCTGGAGGTAGGGGATGCTTCCAAATATATTAGTACACACAGCCATATCTCCAGGGTGACACAGAGCCCACTTGGAGGGCCTCTCTGCACTCCTGGAGGTAGGGGGGTGCTTCCAGCTACATCAGGACACATAGCCATATCTCCAGGGTGACACAGAGCCCACTTGGAGGGCCTCTCTGCACTCCTGGAGGTAGAGGGGTGCTTCCAGCTACATCAGGACACATAGCCATATCTCCAGGGTGACACAGAGCCCACTTGGAGGGCCTCTCTGCACTCCTGGAGGTAGGGGGGATGCTTCCAGCTACATCAGGACACATAGCCATATCTCCAGGGTGACACAGAGCCCACTTGGAGGGCCTCTCTGCACTCCTGGAGGTAGGGGGATGCTTCCAGCTACATCAGGACACATAGCCATATCTCCAGGGTGACACAGAGCCCACTTGGAGGGCCTCTCTGCACTCCTGGAGGTAGGGGGATGCTTCCAGCTACATCTGGACACATAGCCATATCTCCAGGGTGACACAGAGCCCACTTTGGATGGGCTCTCTGCACTCCTGGAGGTAGGGGGATGCTTCCAACTATATTAGTACACACAGCCATATCTCCAGGGTGACACAGAGCCCACTTGGAGGGCCTCTCTGCACTCCTGGAGGTAGGGGGGTGCTTCCAGCTACATCAGGACACATAGCCATATCTCCAGGGTGACACAGAGCCCACTTGGAGGGCCTCTCTGCACTCCTGGAGGTAGGGGGATGCTTCCAGCTACATCTGGACACATAGCCATATCTCCAGGGTGACACAGAGCCCACTTTGGATGGGCTCTCTGCACTCCTGGAGGTAGGGGGATGCTTCCAAATATATTAGTACACACAGCCATATCTCCAGGGTGACACAGAGCCCACTTGGAGGGCCTCTCTGCACTCCTGGAGGTAGGGGGGTGCTTCCAGCTACATCAGGACACATAGCCATATCTCCAGGGTGACACAGAGCCCACTTGGAGGGCCTCTCTGCACTCCTGGAGGTAGGGGGATGCTTCCAGCTACATCAGGACACATAGCCATATCTCCAGGGTGACACAGAGCCCACTTGGAGGGCCTCTCTGCACTCCTGGAGGTAGGGGGATGCTTCCAGCTACATCAGGACACACAGCCATATCTCCAGGGTGACACAGAGCCCACTTTGGATGGGCTCTCTGCACTCCAGGAGGTAGGAGGATGATTCCATATATATTAGTACACACAGCCATATCTCCAGGGTGACACAGAGCCCACTTGGAGGGCCTCTCTGCACTCCTGGAGGTAGGGGGATGCTTCCAGCTACATCTGGACACATAGCCATATCTCCAGGGTGACACAGAGCCCACTTTGGATGGGCTCTCTGCACTCCTGGAGGTAGGGGGATGCTTCCAAATATATTAGTACACACAGCCATATCTCCAGGGTGACACAGAGCCCACTTGGAGGGCCTCTCTGCACTCCTGGAGGTAGGGGGGTGCTTCCAGCTACATCAGGACACATAGCCATATCTCCAGGGTGACACAGAGCCCACTTGGAGGGCCTCTCTGCACTCCTGGAGGTAGGGGGATGCTTCCAGCTACATCAGGACACATAGCCATATCTCCAGGGTGACACAGAGCCCACTTTGGAGGGCCGCAAGGCAAACATGGAGGGGGGGGGATGCTTCCAGCTACATCTGGACACATAGCCATATCTCCAGGGTGACACAGAGCCCACTTTGGATGGGCTCTCTGCACTCCTGGAGGTAGGGGGATGCTTCCAACTATATTAGTACACACAGCCATATCTCCAGGGTGACACAGAGCCCACTTGGAGGGCCTCTCTGCACTCCTGGAGGTAGGGGGATGCTTCCAGCTACATCAGGACACATAGCCATATCTCCAGGGTGACACAGAGCCCACTTGGAGGGCCTCTCTGCACTCCTGGAGGTAGGGGGATGCTTCCAGCTACATCAGGACACATAGCCATATCTCCAGGGTGACACAGAGCCCACTTTGGATGGGCTCTCTGCACTCCTGGAGGTAGGGGGATGCTTCCAAATAAATGAGTACACAAAGCCATATCTCCAGGGTGACACAGAGCCCACTTGGAGGGCCTCTCTGCACTCCTGGAGGTAGGGGGTTGCTTCCATCTACATGAGTACACAGAGCCATATCTCCAGGGTGACACAGAGCCCACTTGGAGGGCCTCTCTGCACTCCTGGAGGTAGGGGGATGCTTCCAGCTACATCAGGACACATAGCCATATCTCCAGGGTGACACAGAGCCCACTTGGAGGGCCTCTCTGCACTCCTGGAGGTAGGGGGATGCTTCCAGCTACATCTGGACACATAGCCATATCTCCAGGGTGACACAGAGCCCACTTGTATGGCGTCACTGCAGTGCTGTAGGTTGGGGGACGCATCAAGCTACATCTGGACACATAGCCATATCTCCAGGGTGACACAGAGCCCACTTTGGATGGGCTCTCTGCACTCCTGGAGGTAGGGGGATGCTTCCAACTATATTAGTACACATAGCCATATATCAAGTGTGACACCTAGCCCACTTGGAGGGCCTCTCTGCACTCCTGGAGGTAGGGGGATGCTTCCAGCTACATCAGGACACATAGCCATATCTCCAGGGTGACACAGAGCCCACTTGGAGGGCCTCTCTGCACTCCTGGAGGTAGGGGGATGCTTCCAGCTACATCTGGACACATAGCCATATCTCCAGGGTGACACAGAGCCCACTTTGGATGGGCTCTCTGCACTCCTGGAGGTAGGGGGATGCTTCCAACTATATTAGTACACACAGCCATATCTCCAGGGTGACACAGAGCCCACTTGGAGGGCCTCTCTGCACTCCTGGAGGTAGGGGGGTGCTTCCAGCTACATCAGGACACATAGCCATATCTCCAGGGTGACACAGAGCCCACTTGGAGGGCCTCTCTGCACTCCTGGAGGTAGGGGGATGCTTCCAGCTACATCTGGACACATAGCCATATCTCCAGGGTGACACAGAGCCCACTTTGGATGGGCTCTCTGCACTCCTGGAGGTAGGGGGATGCTTCCAACTATATTAGTACACACAGCCATATCGCCAGGGTGACACAGAGCCCACTTGGAGGGCCTCTCTGCACTCCTGGAGGTAGGGGGGTGCTTCCAGCTACATCAGGACACATAGCCATATCTCCAGGGTGACACAGAGCCCACTTGGAGGGCCTCTCTGCACTCCTTGAGGTAGGGGGATGCTTCCAGCTACATCAGGACACATAGCCATATCTCCAGGGTGACACAGAGCCCACTTGGAGGGCCTCTCTGCACTCCTGGAGGTAGGGGGATGCTTCCAGCTACATCAGGACACATAGCCATATCTCCAGGGTGACACAGAGCCCACTTGGAGGGCCTCTCTGCACTCCTGGAGGTAGGGGGATGCTTCCAGCTACATCTGGACACATAGCCATATCTCCAGGGTGACACAGAGCCCACTTTGGATGGGCTCTCTGCACTCCTGGAGGTAGGGGGATGCTTCCAACTAAATAAGTACACACAGCCATATCTCCAGGGTGACACAGAGCCCACTTGGAGGGCCTCTCTGCCCTCCTGGAGGTAGGGGGGTGCTTCCAGCTACATCAGGACACATAGCCATATCTCCAGGGTGACACAGAGCCCACTTGGAGGGCCTCTCTGCACTCCTGGAGGTAGGGGGATGCTTCCAGCTACATCTGGACACATAGCCATATCTCCAGGGTGACACAGAGCCCACTTTGGATGGGCTCTCTGCACTCCTGGAGGTAGGGGGATGCTTCCAACTATATTAGTACACACAGCCATATCTCCAGGGTGACACAGAGCCCACTTGGAGGGCCTCTCTGCACTCCTGGAGGTAGGGGGGTGCTTCCAGCTACATCAGGACACATAGCCATATCTCCAGGGTGACACAGAGCCCACTTGGAGGGCCTCTCTGCACTCCTGGAGGTAGGGGGGATGCTTCCAGCTACATCAGGACACATAGCCATATCTCCAGGGTGACACAGAGCCCACTTGGAGGGCCTCTCTGCACTCCTGGAGGTAGGGGGATGCTTCCAGCTACATCAGGACACATAGCCATATCTCCAGGGTGACACAGAGCCCACTTGGAGGGCCTCTCTGCACTCCTGGAGGTAGGGGGATGCTTCCAGCTACATCTGGACACATAGCCATATCTCCAGGGTGACACAGAGCCCACTTTGGATGGGCTCTCTGCACTCCTGTAGGTAGGGGGATGCTTCAAAATATATTAGTACACACAGCCATATCTCCAGGGTGACACAGAGCCCACTTGGAGGGCCTCTCTGCACTCCTGGAGGTAGGGGGGTGCTTCCAGCTACATCAGGACACATAGCCATATCTCCAGGGTGACACAGAGCCCACTTGGAGGGCCTCTCTGCACTCCTGGAGGTAGGGGGATGCTTCCAGCTACATCAGGACACATAGCCATATCTCCAGGGTGACACAGAGCCCACTTGGAGGGGCTCTCTGCACTCCTGGAGGTAGGGGGATGCTTCCAGCTACATCAGGACACACAGCCATATCTCCAGGGTGACACAGAGCCCACTTTGGATGGGCTCTCTGGACTCCTGGAGGTAGGGGGATGCTTCCAGCTACATCAGGACACATAGCCATATCTCCAGGGTGACACAGAGCCCACTTTGGATGGGCTCTCTGCACTCCTGGAGGTAGGGGGATGCTTCCAACTATATTAGTACACACAGCCATATCTCCAGGGTGACACAGAGCCCACTTGGAGGGCCTCTCTGCACTCCTGGAGGTAGGGGGATGCTTCCAGCTACATCTGGACACATAGCCATATCTCCAGGGTGACACAGAGCCCACTTTGGATGGGCTCTCTGCACTCCTGGAGGTAGGGGGATGCTTCCAAATATATTAGTACACACAGCCATATCTCCAGGGTGACACAGAGCCCACTTGGAGGGCCTCTCTGCACTCCTGGAGGTAGGGGGGTGCTTCCAGCTACATCAGGACACATAGCCATATCTCCAGGGTGACACAGAGCCCACTTGGAGGGCCTCTCTGCACTCCTGGAGGTAGGGGGGATGCTTCCAGCTACATCAGGACACATAGCCATATCTCCAGGGTGACACAGAGCCCACTTGGAGGGCCTCTCTGCACTCCTGGAGGTAGGGGGATGCTTCCAGCTACATCAGGACACACAGCCATATCTCCAGGGTGACACAGAGCCCACTTTGGATGGGCTCTCTGGACTCCTGGAGGTAGGGGGATGCTTCCAGCTATATCAGGACACATAGCCATATCTCCAGGGTGACACAGAGCCCACTTTGTGTGCCTACTCTCCACCCATGACGTATGGGGGATGCTTCCAACTATATTAGTACACACAGCCATATCTCCAGGGTGACACAGAGCCCACTTGGATGGGCCTCTCTGGACTCCTGGAGGTCGGGGGAGGCTTCCAGCTATATCAGGACACATAGCCATATCTCCAGGGTGACACAGAGCCCACTTTGCTGGCCCTAACTGAACACCTGCTGGATGGGGGATGCTTCCAGCTACATCAGGACACACAGCCATATCTCCAGGGTGACACAGAGCCCACTTTGGATGGGCTCTCTGGACTCCTGGAGGTAGGGGGATGCTTCCAGCTACATCAGGACACATAGCCATATCTCCAGGGTGACACAGAGCCCACTTTGGATGGGCTCTCTGGACTCCTGGAGGTAGGGGGATGCTTCCAGCTACATCAGGACACATAGCCATATCTCCAGGGTGACACAGAGCCCACTTTGGATGGGCTCTCTGCACTCCTGGAGGTAGGGGGATGCTTCCAAATATATTAGTACACACAGCCATATCTCCAGGGTGACACAGAGCCCACTTGGAGGGCCTCTCTGCACTCCTGGAGGTAGGGGGGTGCTTCCAGCTACATCAGGACACATAGCCATATCTCCAGGGTGACACAGAGCCCACTTGGAGGGCCTCTCTGCACTCCTGTAGGTAGGGGGGATGCTTCCAGCTACATCAGGACACATAGCCATATCTCCAGGGTGACACAGAGCCCACTTGGAGGGCCTCTCTGCACTCCTGGAGGTAGGGGGATGCTTCCAGCTACATCAGGACACACAGCCATATCTCCAGGGTGACACAGAGCCCACTTTGGATGGGCTCTCTGGACTCCTGGAGGTAGGGGGATGCTTCCAGCTACATCAGGACACATAGCCATATCTCCAGGGTGACACAGAGCCCACTTTGGATGGGCTCTCTGGACTCCTGGAGGTAGGGGGATGCTTCCAGCTATATTAGTACACACAACCATATTCCCAGGGGGAATGACAGACCGCCTTGAGGGGCCATGTAGACTCGTGTGGGTGGTGATGCTGCTCCACAGAACTTTCTGACACACACACATATCCCCAGAGTGACTGAGTGCACACTTTGAGGGGCTCTCTGGACCCCTGAGGATAGGGTGGATGTATTCGAAAACATTGGCAGACAACCCCAGATCACCTGGATGTCTGAGGCCCCATGTGCTTAACGTTGCAGCACCCCTGATGGTTACCCCTATGTGTTACCCTGCTGATGCAGATACCGCCATCAACACTGGATGTTTGCATACGCTCCTTATGCAGATGCATGGCCTAGTTTTGTTACATTGTGCTTTACTGTATCCACACCAGCAGCTGTCATGGCGCCAGGGGGGCATCATGCCCTCTGTGGCCCAAACCGTCAACACCTGGCTACATGGCCACACACTCAGATGTGATACCACATGTATATGGCATGTGTTTCACCTGCTACACTTAACTTATACAGACTACTTACACACAACAGCATGGCCAGCTGACATCAACCCTGTATGTGTGTATGTTTATTTTGACCTCGGTCCATTCACTTACCTCCCGTGGATGGTCTGCCTGTGTGTTAAAACGCCTGGTCAGCCTCTCCCAGGCCCTCAGGACCCTCCCCAGGTTCTTTCTCCTGGAGGGCCCTGGGAACAGCTTGTGGTCCTTTTTGGCTATCGGGGAGCCCAGGTGGCACAGCTCCCTGTGGCTAAATGCGGCCTTTCTTGTGCAGGACGCCATGTTTGTTTCTGTGCGTGGTGACGCGCGGACGCTCCCGGCGCAACTTCCGGATTTGCGCGTGGCGTAAGGCGCACGTGCGTGGCGCATGGCTGCGCGTCTGGTCTCTGCTCGCCCGTGCGCTCCGCATGGCTGTGCGTCTGCAAATTGCAAATACTAACTACACGCACCATTCATATTGATTTTCATGGTTGTGCTCAAAATATGTTTAATGTTCTGTGCCTGATCACATAGCTACGGGGGTGTTTGTAATGTCCCTTTAACAAACAGTAACTATTATGGTTTACCCTTGGTCACACAGTGTGGTCTTGAACCTCTGGACACATATCAACTGATTGCTGGTGCATTGTCAGATGAGGTGTGCTATGTGTGTCACATAGCAGGTGGTGCTCGGACACTACTAATTATGGGTGCAGACAGACCATCAGCGTCAGGTGTCACTCAACCTGGTGATAGGGGGTTGTGTGTGCCAGTGAGATATGTTCTGTGGTGATTCTCCATGTCTGGACAGACATTATGTGGTGGTTGCCATAGGGGTTGGGGGGGAGATTCATATATGAGCATTGCAAACGCAAAGTAGGTTGCGTGTTGGACATTACAGGACTATGTGGGTCCGCATGTCACCACAATGCACATTATCCTTGGGTATATGTGATGGCATACAGTCCTGGTTTTTGAGAAATAGCACAATGGTTGATACATGGACTGCTTAACCAGGCGTCATGGGTTACATCTTCCACTTGAGCTCTGGAGTGCCTGTCTCAGGCATCACACATGCTCATACTTGAGTGCAACAGTAGCCATGATTGTTTTCATGTACATCTGTGCTGCACCAGGCATATATCTTCATACATTGCAACAGTGTTACCGGCCCCAGACCAGTTTCCACGTTACAGAGGTGCTGCTAGTAGCAAGACCCTCACACTGCTGCATACATCATGTGCAGTACACCATTCTCACCAATGGAACAGCGCACCCCTGGTGACCATAGCACACTGTCTGCATGCCTGCCTCTTTAGCCGGACAGGCATCTGTTCTTAGCAATCGAGCTGTGGCCCACACCTACCCTTGATACGTGTGGAGCCAGAGGTTGCATGTTCCCATCCACAGTGTGGTTATTGGTGAGGGCAGCCAGTGACAGGTCCCTGACTGTGAAATAGTGCTGGAATCTCTGAGATCCTCACAGTGCTGTCTGCATCCTGTGCTCCTTACGCAACCGTATAGGGTGGACTTAGGTTAATGCACTGTGATGGTTTTTGAATTGCCATTACTACAGCACATTACACACATTCCAGGCCTGACAGCCCTCATGAACCTTCAAGATGTTTGCTATATGTTACAATGTCATCTTCAATGTATGTTACTTTTCAGCAATGTAAGCCCTGTTCCATGTAAAACCATGTTCATTATATGTTAGGTGTGAAACGCCTTTGATCTTTGGAAAAAGCGGTGTAGAGGAAAAGCATATATATATATATATATATATATATATATATATAAAAATTCAAACCTGCACTGCTGCTGACTGGCGGAGTATAGGGGCCAGGGACAATATATAAATAACTTTGCTTGTACAAACACACTTTGGATTTGAACCACCAACCTTTCACTTCAGAGGCATTGCAGTCACCAGGGGACTACAGCTCTGTGGCTGTGATGAGAGGTCTGTCTGGCTGCAATATCACCTCTGCAGACTTTGTGCTGCAGTTAACAGGGTGTGGTCGATCCACTCACACCCATGATGCACTGCACATGCAGGGCAGCAGTCTAGTGATGGTCCAGTGATAGGGTGTGCAACCCCACAGCACCTGGGCCTCGTGTTGGACACTGACCTTCTGTGTTGCTGGTGCAGAGTGGGTACAGACCATCCCAGTGTGTGTGGCTGTTGCTCACCCTGAGGGTGAGGTGAGACACACAGCACCTATCCTGGCTGAGATGACCTATACATCATATCAATTTGTCTGCCAATGTCTGATAGTTTGGCACATCTGACCATTTCTGTCTCCCAGACCCATCTGGCCCTTGTGGGCTGCATTGTTCACCGAAGGGGGCATATCCTGTGTGGGTGCCCTGCCCTTCATGATATATTTGCGGTGGGGGTGGGGTGGGGGTGAGGGGGTGGGGGGTGGGTGTGGGGGTGGGGTGGGGGTGAGGGGGGTGGGGGTGGGGGTGGGGGTGAGGGGGAGGGGGGGGGTGGGGGTGAGGGGGAGGGGGGGGGGGGGGGGGGGGTGGGGGGGGGTGTTGGGGGTGAGGGGGTGGGGGGGGTGGGGGTGGGGGTGGGGGTGGGGGGTGTGTGGGGGTGGGGGTGGGGGTGGGGGTGGGGGTGGGGGGGGAGGGGGGGTGAGGGGGGTGGGGGTGAGGGGGGTTACATGACCTATAGGCCGGGTGTGTCTGACCACCAAACCTTCCCTGTACAACACAGTTTCCCCAAAAAGAACATATCCACATTCTGGATCCCCGCTATGGTGCTTGTAGCTGCCAGCATCAGCAGACTGAGTCCAGCTGTAGTACAGACAACCTACAGGTCAGTCACTGCTATTAAGAACGCATCCATATTTCAGGATGAGATAAACAGACAGTATGGCCTGAGACCCCAAACTCACCCAAACCATCTGAGATTTTCCAGCAGCAGGCACATTGTGTGCCCAGCTACTGACCCTGCACGGTGTTCCAGCCAGACACATGCAAACTGCAGACAGGCCACTGGGCAGTCGATGGTGCATGCTACCAGGGAAACTGTGTGCACCCATAACTGGGATGTCAGCACACCCACCGCACAGTTACCTCAGTGATTGGGCCCCATATATACAAAACCCATATATATCACATGAGAGAACCATTATATGGCACTATGTTGGGACCTAGCCATGCCATGGTCACTGATCGTTCAGGGTGAGAGTGACCTCCACACAAGGCATGCTATGGACACCATGTCTGTGGGGGTGATGGCAAGGCACAGCATGGTCCTAGGCATGCACATTTGCCCTGTGTAGCTGCATCCTGCTCCAGCCACCCTGTTTGTTCTGTACCCACAGTACTTTGCTCCTCATTATGCACATTGGCAGGCCATTAATGGCAACGGTGCTATTAGTGTGGTCTGTGGGAGGTGTTGACAGCCACCACACACTGGATAGACAGACACACACTCCCCACACCTAGGACAACATTGAGCAGATGTGGTGTTGTTTGGGAGCCCTGGCCAACATAACAGTGATGGGCACAGTGCAAGCATGGCAACGTTGGGATGTACTTTTGGAGTAATTTCCCAGGGTGCTACTCTCTGGAGGAGATATGACCTGACACACATTGCACATACATCAGAGACGTTGGTTTGTGACAGCTCGCTGTTCTGCTTGTGCGTAGCATGAACATTTGTATCGGTCAGTGATCATATATTGCTTTGGATATATGTGTGAAGTCTCCAAATGTGTAGTATGTGATTGTTGCTGTATGCACATGCTAGTTTTTGGACCGCCACACAGGGCCCTACATCCTGGCACTTCATCGGTCTTCCAATAATGGTGCCTGCAGGTGCAAGTGTTTCTGCCCCTGTTGCCCACTGCTCTAGGGAGGATTTTCACAACTTCAGTCAATGTGAATCAGACACTGGTCGGGCTTTCATGCTGTCTGTGATTAATATGCCTGTGATACAGCTGCATACCATGGTGGTGTTCAACTCACCTGCATCACACACATCTTTCATGCAGACAGCAGACAACCTGATTGATGTGTGAGCCTCCATGGCTGCATATGGGGGACTCTGCTGTGGGTGAGGCATATGTGAATGTGGTGTGTGGTATGTATGCCAAACTATGGTATCGTGACCAACACTTATGTTCTGAGCATGGAGATTCCATTCTTTACTATCAGGTTTCGTGCATGAGTCAAACATTGGGACTGTGATGGAAGGTGCCCCAGCCGGAAATGGAACCTGGGGCCTTCTGCTCTTGGAGGCACTTGCTACATGTACTGCACCACCGTCTTAGCACAGCAACAGTACATTCCCGGGGGAGTCTATGGCTATTTGTCACACAGGGCCTGTCTGTTGGATTGTACTGCAGCCACATGCGGGTGGCTAGGCCAGCATCTGCTGTGGTGCAGCAGCCTCTGCCCCCTCTGCCAGCAGTTGGCATCCTCCACCATGCTGACATGGGCCTATATTGGGTAAAGCATCACAGCTGAATGACATGTGGGCCTCCAGTGATGCATTGTGTGGACTCTGCTGTAGGTGTTGTACATTTTTGAGGGGTAAGTGATCCTTATGGTAAAATAGAGGTCCTCTGAACATGCTTTTGTTATCTGCAAGACGTGTTTTGATTTCCTCTCACGGTTTACTGGTGGGTAAAATATGTGCATAGTGTTACTGCTGGCCCCAGCTGGGAGTTGAACCTGTAATCTTTGGCTCCCCAACACACTGGCTGTGTCCCCTGCACCACACTGCAGTCACAGAGTCAATGTGGACCCTGGAGATGGCATGTCTGTTTATCATAGCGGGCCTTTCTGTTGTGGTCCAGTGCACCCACATGTCATGGGCTCAGCCTCCATCTTCTCTAGCCACCTGCCACTAGCCCCCTCAGATACCAGTAACGTTCTGCCAACATGCTACAGGCCCTTCTGCTACTGGTGCTGGGGGCGCACAGTTTTAGACCATACAGTATGCATGTCGGCAACTACCTATGCTGCACATTCCCCCCAACTCACACATGCTGTTGTGCAAAATGTGCATGCCATAGGGGACCTGTCCATTGCTGTGGGGAACCCTGCTCTATCCTACATCAATGTGTGATAATTCAACTTTTATGCCGCAGGGGCTGGTGACCCTTCCATCATTCATATATTTTTGCCCTGCCTTTCTTGGGAGTGTCTGATGATGTTTCACATTGCTGTGACCATTACCCAGGTTGGTCCTCTTTTGTGCTACAATCGAGAGGTTTAACAGCTCTGGCCAACACACCAGTCCTGTGAACACTACAGGCATGGATATGTTAGGCATAGACTGTTGGGGGTCACTCCCCAGGGAGGTACACACTATCAGACACATGACCTGCTGCACACAACACACACATCTGAATGATTGTTATGGTGGTGCTCAATGGGCCACATGTACTGAGCATTTGAATCAATATGAAAATATTTTCACAGGGTACCTTGGATAGCTGTGTACCATGTACCCAGGTGTGGGGTGGCATTGCTAAGGTACACATCTGCTACTTTTGGGGGTTACAGGCAGGGCCCACTGTCCTGCCTCTCCAGGATGCATTGTCCAATGGGGCCTGTGGGTGTGGGTGTGTCATGGCCTGTTGGTTGATGCCTTTCATATGGGTTACACACATCAGGTCATGGTGTGTCAGACACTGTTCTGGTTTTAGGATGTCCCTCATGGATATTCATGTGCTACATCTGCATAACATGGGGGTGGTGCATAGATAGGCAGCACAATCATTTGTATTACCCGCAGCATGGATGCTGAATGGTGTGTGGTCCTCCAGGTCTGCATTTCGGATACTCTGATCTGGGTGATGCTACGGTTAATGGTGTCTGTGCTTTGGATGGGAAATGATAGCCGTATAGACACTGCCTATCTCCTCTGCATTACAGGTTTGTGCTTGGCAGCACAGTTTATTTTTTGGAAAAATATGTGGGCGGAATTAGCCATAGCCCCAGCTGAGCTTTGAACCTGTGACCTTATGCTCTCGCATACACTGTCTGTGTGCACTGCACCACCATGTAGTCACTGATTGGCTGGATTCCCTGGGACGTCCATAACTGTACATCCGACAGGGCCTGTGTGTTGCAGTGGATGGTGCCAGCCTGCACATGGCTAGGCGGCTGTATGCTGTGGCTCGCAGCCACTGGCCCCACCACCACCTATACCCTTCCACCAACATGATGGCATGTCCCTATCTTGTAAAAACATGTGAACTGATGGAGTTGTTCCACTCCAGGACTGCATCTGTGCAACTCAGCTTTCGGTAATGCCCATTGTAAAGGGGTGTGTGCAGTGTAGGGTAAATCATGGGTGTTTCAGACACACTTATGTTCTCTGCAATAAAGGGGTGTCTTCACTATCTGTGTTTGGTGGTGGTTAAATATGTGGACTGGGTTGCCAGGAGCACCAGGTAAGCTTTGAACCTGTGACCTTCTGCTCTTGCATACACTGTCTGTGTGCACTGCACCACTGTGTAGCATGGATTGGCTGTGTTCCCTGGGAAGTCCATGTCTGTACATCCATCAGGGCCTGTCTGTTGCAGTGGACGGTGCCAGACTGCACATGGCTAGGCCACTGTCTTCTGTGGCTCACAGCCACTGCCCGCTCCACCCTCTGTACTGTTCCACCAACATGCTGGCATGTCCTCATCTTAGCTAACGCATATGGCCTGATTAGGTTGAGCCACTCCAGGACTGCATTTGGGGGACTCGGCTGTGGGTGATGCCCATTGTTCAGGTGCATGTGCAGTGGAGGGTAAAATATGGGTGTTTGCAACATGATTATGTTCTCTGCAATAATAGGGTGTCTTTACTATCTCTGTTTGGTGGTGGTTAAAATATTGGGACTGGGCTGGCATGAGCCACAGCTGGGATTTGAACCTGTGACCCTCCCGTCTTGGTGGTGCTGGTTCTGTCTGCTGCACCACACTGTGGCCACAGAGGCAGTGCAGTACCTGGTGATAGGAAACCTGTCAAGATGGGGACGCACACCCTGCTCTTCAGTCTTTTACTGTGGCCTCATTCACCTTGTCTGGTGTCATACATGCAGATAAACCCCAGATATAGACACGTAAACCGGGGCTTTACTTTTAAACAAGCTGGACAACAGTGATATTAATGGGCAACCATTTGGAGGACACCCAGGACAGCCACAGGGATGGGAATTATTTTTGGGGGATTCTCAGCTCCATGGCCCTTCCAATATTCATTTCTTTTTTTCTGGGACTGTCCTGGTTGTGATTATTATATTTGCCCATTACTGTACCTGTTCCCAAGCTGCATTACTATTTTTAATATTATTTTTCTGGTCATTGTCTATTTGTAATTTCACCTTTGTGCTGTGCACATGTATCACACTGCTTACGTTTTGCAGGTTTCCCCGGTTTTGCTGTACATTGCTGACGGAAATGGTTTCTCTTGCCTTTATATGCCCTCTAGCGCGAGTGTTTCACTGGCGCTATTTTTTCATGGGAAATTCGGCCCCGTTCATGTGCGGGGAGCCTCTCCCCTCCCCTTCCCCGCCCATTGACCCCGTCTCTCCGCCCCTCGGAGGCCTTCCTCCGCCCTACGTTCGCCGTTCCACGCCTCTTTCGGACATTTGCGGGCCCGTATTTGTGCGGGGCCTGTTGGTGTGTCGCGCACATACGCGGGGGTTCCTCGCACCTGTGCGGGGCGTTTAAAAGCGTTTTTGCGCGTTTAAGTGGCGGTTTTCCGTGCGCTATTGTGCGGCACGCACTTTTGCGGTTTTTAGTAAACATGCCCCTTGGTTGTTCAGGATAGATTAATAGTTTTTATGAAGGGAAAAAGGCTGAAAGTAATTTCCATGTGGTTTTACAACCTTAGCTAAAAAAAAGGTGCAATTTTAGAAGCCTTATTAATGATTTACATCTGTAAATGTGACTACTTACCCATGTAAATTGCATTCACATGTAAACAGCCATTTTAGAAAAAGCTCACAATACACGTGGATGTCCATACTATGATGAAATTGCAAGAGGGTGTGTTAGGGGCGTGTTGGGGGAGGATCAGGGCATGGACTTGGTGGGACAAAAATCTACCTATACATTCTCCATGTCATACAAGGATTTATACCAGCTCCCTGACATGTATAGGTAGTTAAAAAGTGCGTCCTTTGTACATCCCTTTGCAGGAGGATTAAGGGGGATATCCCCTTAATTCCCCAATGTTTATTTCCCCTCCAAATTCAAATGAGGTAAAGATAAAGTCCTCTGTAGTTGATTAGCAGCACCTGCACATCTAGTTTGTAAAATGACTCAGCTACGCCTGTAAGTGTTGACAATTACATATGCATGTTGTGACCTGCCAGCACTTAAACGTGATGGGTTTTCTCTTAGTTTCTCCCATGTGTATATCTGTGAAATGGCACCTGCACGGCCCATGGATATAAGTCTCTGTGCATCCCTACACTTCCTTCTGTCTATGTTAGAAACCATCCCACCATTAGCAGAGCAGCTTCTAAAATACCATCGATATTGAGTGTGTCCTTACTTCGACATTGCAATTCCGCTATCCATGTAGTATCTAAAAACTGTCTGGAAGAGTTGTATTTTTTCATGTTATCCATGTCAGGATCTCTTAAGAGAGCTGAAAGCAGCTTCCAAATTCTAACTAAACTAAAGTAAACTACTGTGACTGTTTCCTCTAGCATGCAGGATTTGCAGAAAGTGAATCCTGAAAACTTCTGTAGCATGGCCATGATACAATTTATAGACTTAAATCAATTTAACATCCGCAGGGGCTGCTGTATTTGAACTACTTCTTACAGAACTTGCAAAGAAGACCACATACTGAAGCCAGGCACTCCTAGCTCATTAAAATTTAAATTGTACAAATTAACAGTTTTAAGAGATCTCTTACCCTCTCACGATGCATACTAATAGGCTAAGAAGCACACAAGTGCAGGATGATTTTCAAATGGGAAACATTTCGGGCTTCATATGGCTTCATATCTAAATGAGCTAATTTGCAGGTCTGAGTTTATTCTCCTGTTTCTGGGAAATGGACATTCTCCCAGTGTTCACGCAGATGCTATTTGAATGAGACTCCTTGGGAAGAACTCGCACTGCACATTTTCATGTAATTCTATCGAAAAGAAATATCCAGTGTGCCCTCTCCTAAAGAGCATACAGCATCGTGGACTTATTGATCTATGGTAATGAATACTATAATCCTGTAAATATATATTAGCTAGAAAATCATTGCCCTTAATGAGAAAGAGCATAGGTTGCAAGGAAAATTCATTTACTAACAGTTAGCATGGGTTATGTGCCGCAGGGCTTGGCCGATAGCTCTTATTAATGCTCTTAGCACATGCTAAGCTTTAGTATATGACATCCATGGTGCTTTATATGCTTAGCTGTTAGTTCATGATATGAGCACTGTAGATATAAAGGAGTTCCCCATAGTGATAATATGGAAGAAAAATATTGGGACCAATATTCAAAGGCTTTATCCATTTAGCAGTACCTAAAAATAAAGAGCAAAATGGCTGCCCTAACTTTATGCTGTTTGCTATCTGGATAGTCGGCTGAATGTCACTGCTATCCAGATATTCAGTATCGGCCACTATCTGGATTCTAGGGCTAAATATCTGTATATTATTTAACTGTGGCTGCCCTGGTTATATTGACCCATTTGTATCTAGTCTTACATCACATATGGCTTTGAGTACTGGTTGAACAAAATCTATGATCTCCACACCATACATTTTGTTCTCACAATCTTGTCTACATACACAGCACATACATTTGAAGACACATTTTAGACAGGGTGTGGAGATCAAAACTGAGACATGGAGCCCACCAAAACTACAATTCTGTGTGTGAGTTTTGGCACTGTAGAATGCGCATGTGCAAATATCGGAAATTATACGTGCACCTTGGCCATTTTGGAAATTTACACATTTAGATACTGCTAATGGAGTACGGAGGACTCTTTGTACACAGAATTTATCTTTGGAGGGGGAAATCAACATTAGGGGGATTAAGAAGGAGATCCCTCCTAAGCTCTCTTGTAATAGGATGGTCTTTGAAAACCTGTTTGTGACTTGGCCAGGTGAAGCAAATTTCAGTCATACCCCTGGATTCCCTATATGAAATTGCAAATACATGTGTACATTTTTACCCTGTTCAGGCCACGCTTCAAAGCACCAAGGAATACCTCCAGACCAAAAATTTATATATGGACATGCCTGGGGTAAAAATATTTCAATTGCATCCGTTCCACAATTGTGTTTTAAAGGTGGATGTGGCTTGCATGTTTTTCTGCCACCACATGCACATTTAAAACGCAACTAGGACTTCAAAAATAATCCCCGTGATCTCCTCTGCCTAATTTCTCTGTCATCACGGAACACAGTATAAATGCTCGTGGAACCCTTTGCTTTCATTCTGCTCCTTAAAATGAATAATTTTACTTTTGACCATGTTTTAAAATAAAATACTACAGTTTTCAGCAAACAGAGACAGAGATCAGGCTGGAAAGAATATCCGTAATCAAGGCTGGGTTATAGCACTGAAAAGAAACTGCCTATCAACCCCTTAGATGCACTGTGGTGATGATTACAGAAAGAGAAAAAAGAAGAAGTTTCACACTGTCATTGAAATTACTCGGTGCTCAGACAATTCCCGTTTCCCCTCCTGCCTGTCCCTGTGGGATAGGAGCCCATCTGACTGAACTGACAGTCTCCTGTCTCTTTTGTTGTTACCCCATCAACCACTCTAATTCTCAGTGTGAAACATGTATGCTGGTTAAAATAAGACCTGCCGCAATCCATAGTGAAGTGGCGAGATATAATTTCATCAAAGGAGAACGGCAAATAGTGCACAATTATCAGTAGTGCAGTAAGTGTAGCATTGCCTGGGATTCATAAAGCCTAGGCATCTGGAGGGACAACAGGATCAGGTGCCGTGTAAAAATAATACTTCTTTTCAAGACAGACTGGGAGCCTGAGAGCCCATCAGAAGCTCAAAGCAGGCCTTTGCAAATTGAAGTATCACCACAATCTCTCTCGAGGTGGTCTTGTCTCAGCCACATTGCGCTGGTGCTTAGTTTAATTCATTTAGTTTATGGTTAAAAATAACAAAAAATCAAATTAATGATGCTAAAATGTTTGCAACCCACATAATCCCCTGTGTAGCCGTCCTCAATCTCATAGTAATTGCTTCTTCGGTAGAAAATGGAATATTAAAGAAAATTCAGGCAGAGGAGGTTTTTTTTTGGAGCTTACCACAAAACTTTATTAGTGCTTTTCAGCATTTTGCTCTCCAGAGAAAAACAACAGGAGAGAGTGAAAAGGAAAATTCAAGCCAATGTCATTTAAATATTTAAAAAGAGATAGACGGTGAAGTAAAAGTCAAACAGAAAGAGGCAGAGGCAAAGAACAATAGAGCATCACAAGGTTTGTTTCAGCTCATAAGTGGCAAGTGAATCAGTCCTAGCTTTAAATTTCTATTCTTTATGCACGTAAGACTTTATAGCCCTGATCCTAATAAGGTGTGATAGGCTATAGCCTAGGATAGCCTGTAACTGTATGTTAGGTAGCAGAAGCAAGCCTGTAGGTTAGGCCTGAGTCCCCAACACCCACTTCAGAATATTATAGCTAAGCAGAGCTGGAAAGCCATAGAAATAGAAATAGAATTAGAATCTGCTTCAAGCTGCTCTGATAAGGATATAAAACTTTTCCATTGAGTTTGTTATGCTATCAACAGATGTATTTCAGAATTCAGCTTTTCACACAGTGTCTGTGCTGCGAGTGACCTTGTAAGCAAAAAGCAAGGCAGAATGTTATGTCTAGATATAGAGCCATGGCTAGGAAGGCCTCAAAGCGGGGGGAGATGCAGTGCGGGCCCGGTCAGAAAATTTCCATTGGATGGGGGGGGGGGGGTGAGGGGGCCACCAGGGCCAATGAGTTTGTCTGTATAGAGCTAATGAAGAAAGCTATAAATGCTGTTGTTTTTCTGAACGCCATGCTCAGACCATTTTGAAAGTGACAATTGATTGACAGGTGTCTGAGCCTGTGCACAAAATAAACTGGTTTGAATTCTAGTAAATAGACTCCTGGTGTATTCATTGCGTGCACTTCACTACTACAAAGGGAAATAAAAAGTGTCTATATTCAAAGGGCAAAATAGGACCAGTTCAGACTCACCATACTGTCTTTTGAATAGCAGCTAATGAACCTTAGATAAGATAGTTGAATGCACAACAAAACACGAAAAACAATGAAAGACCAAGAACAAAAAGAATGCAGTAAAGAATAAAGGTAAAATATTAAGAGTGACACAAAAATGGATATATTTTGGGTGTAGGTGATAGCTGGACAATGAAAAACAGTCATCATACAGAAAGAGGAAGAGAGATTCAATCCCTGGAACTGTGATGTAGCAGATGGATCCTGTACTGAAAGGAGTTGCTTCTCTTTGAATTTAGCTGAATACACTGTCATAACGCGGAACCTATGAAGGAAATAGTTTTAGAAAAAAACCCTGTTTTACATGGAACTGAGAAGATGCAGAGAGCGCAGTTCCAGCGCAGCACAGCCAGAGGGCATATGAGCAGTTCCACACAGCCAAGAGCAATGTGCTTGACACTGATTGCATTAGTAGCAAGCTGTTTCACCTGAGATCAAGCCCAAAATGTTCAAACCAAAAATCCCTTTATAAAGGAAACCAGATGGTAGAAGAAAGGGGCAGCAGCAAGGAGAGCAGTAGTAAGAACCGGCAAAGCAGCAAGGAGAGCCGTGGAAGCAACAGGAGCAGCGAAAGTAGCCTAACCAGGAACATAGCCAGAAGCACAGCAAGTATCACTGCAAGAGGCTCAGCAAGAGGCTCAGGACGGAGCACCGTCTGGAGCAGCAGTTTGGATAGCTGTGGGAAAAGGAACCTGGAACAGGACAACTTCCACGTGCAGCCCACTCAAAGAGACAGAATCCAAAGGAGTTTCACTCAAAGGGATAGAGTCCAGAGAGGCCAAACATATTGGGATAGAGTCCATAGCAAAGCAAACAGAAGAAGCAGTCTGCCGGATAAAAGCAACTCTCCTAGCCCAAGTAAGTTCATTGTATCAAACCAGCAAGGAACAAGGAGGGGAAGTTCCTACTACAGAGATACCTTTGCTAAGAACCACAAAGGGTGGAAATCCATACCGGGTTTGCCTGATAGCCCTGAAAGCAGAGCACTGCATAGAACAGCTTGTCTGCCTGAGAAAGCACGTTACAAGGAGAGCTCTAGGTGTGGCAGCTTAGAGAAGGCAACGTATGCAAAATCCTTAATTCTAAGAGAAAGTTTTACTGATGAAAACCCTGTTCAAAGAGTTAAACTTTATAAGGGGAGAAGAAGTAAAACTGACCTTTTAAAAGCATTTCCCCAAAGCTTAGTAAGAGAGTTTTACGGGAAGCAAAAGAATCCCTGTGAGGAGTTAACAGGCAGTGAAAATTATCATTCATCTGAGGAGGGCAGTGACCCTGAGTCAATGGACTTTGAATATGAAAACAGTATTCCCATTCTTCAGGAGGAGCCGATGGAATGTAATCTTTGTTCAGCAGCTAGCATGAATTCCCTGCAGGATTTCTAGACAGAGAAGAACTCTGCTGATGGTGAAGTTTGTAACCATTTCTCTGCTGATATATTAATTTGTTTTGATTTAAAAGAAGCCTTAGCCCAGACTTACACTTAACTGTGAAACCTACAACAGTTGATTGTTTGAAATGTTGGTGGAACCTTTTTGGTAAAGAGAAGGACTGTATTTACTTTCTTTGTGTTTTACTGGACCTTAGCGTTGACCGGGGAAATAAAGCCTTGTTACTCTACATTTTGGCTTGAATCGTTCTTCATAAGGAGTTCTGTACTACAAGAACCAGAATCCTCTAGGCCCTTTAGGTCAATCACTCCTTAAAAATTAATTAAATGCGCCAGATGCCCTTACTCCAACCAACCACTAGGGGCACCTGATGACAACACTCCACGGATACTTACTTGTCCACTGATTGCTGAGTTCCAAAACTTCAGGATCCAAAATCAGAGAAGTGGTGGGGCAAAGCAAGAGAATCGATGCTGCATCTCCTTCCATAAACCTGAAACAAAGATTGTTTGCAGCTGTCCTGCAACAACCCCAGGGCTCTTTCTTTCAGTTTGGACAAAACAGCTGGTAGGCTTGTTTCCTAATAGAAAGAGAGCATAGCTAGATTAATGGAAAACCACAGCTTTCTGAAAAATAGAAGGGTCTGTTCTTGGTTTTTACATTCCATATTTCCATGGATAGAGCTTGTCTCTCAGAGTCTTGTCTCTTAAATCTCAAGGTAAATCCTCTTCCTAGTTTACTCTTCTTATTTCTTGATCACAGGGTTAGCAAAAGGGTGAATGGGCTTCATTTTAAGTTATGTAGAAAGATACTGAAGGAGCTAAAGATGTTGGGGGGGCCATTCTTTGGGTATTCATACCATTGGGTATTCAGCAGGGGCGGCTAGCGCAATTACACTGGCTAGCCATTTCCACTGAAACTTACATCCAGATTTTTAATGTCGGGGCCTAGTTAGCTTCTGCAGTGAAAGCTAGGTCACCCTTGCAGGTGCCTAAATTTTGCCGTTTAGCAATAACCAGATAATATCTCAGTATCACCGCTGCCCGGTTATTGCTGGGCATCCCATCCGATTCACCCACAAACACAGTAGCAGCACCCAGGATATTCAATGGCATTAACCCTTTCTGGATCAGATTATATGCCACAATCTTTTTCAGATCACTCAAGAGAGGAGACATTTATTTCTTCATGGTTGTGCGGCAAGAAATCCTGTCAATGGGAGCGACATTTCGCTTAAGCTATCCCTGCAAATGTTTGGCTACCTATTTGAATGTTAATTATGTTTTATTTTCCTCAGAAAAGCTTTGCTCATTTTTGGATTTGAAGGATTTTTCCACTGATACATCTTCAGTACAGGACTTGGAAGCGAGAGATTAGTGTGATTAATGATAACAATTGGAAGAGCATGCTGAACGCCCTACGTTGCTTCTTATATGTTAGTAATTAAAGATCTCCACATTATTCTATATATCCTGCCCCCAATAATTTTGGTCTAATGTTTAAAGGGGATATTCTTATTATGTTTCCTTTCTTATCTTTGCTTATTGCTATTGTTATTTGATATCCCTTTGTAATGTTTCTTGAGCAAGTGTACGCTTGTGAATTATTTTGAAAATAAAGTTATTAAAAAAACACTGATTGTGGTGTTTAAGTATTGACCAAATGTTATTAACTGTAATTAATTGCATTCAAAGCTTTTTGAGTTACTGGATGATTTTCTGAGTATCTGAATATTTTGCATGGTGCAGTTGTAAATAGATACAGACTGGGAGACACATCAAAACATCCATTGTGGTCCCAGAATTTACCACCTCCATCCTAACCCAGGTGTTCTTGTTCTGTCCTCTGGCACTCTTTTTTACTGTCTCTTCCTCCTCTGCTTCTTCACCTCGCTGATATTCTTTCTCCCCTCCCTCCCCTCCCCCTTTCCTCTAGCTCCTCTTTCCCCTGCCCTTCCCCCTCTCCTACTCTTTCTCCATGCTCTCTCTGTTTCTTTCTCTCTTTTTTCCACTTCCCACCTCAAAACTCTGTTTCTCTATTCCCTCTTGCTCACTCACCAACCATCTCACTTTCATCCTCCTAACATTCTCTCTCTAGGTCTCTTTTTCCTTCCCCCTCCCCATCAACAGAGCCGCCCCTATCATTAGGCAAACTATGTGGGTGCCTGGGGTGGCAACTTCTGAGGGGCAGTAAAGAGCAGGTCATTCAAAGCTAAACAATAGATTGTGAGAGTTGGGTGGGAGGGGGTAAGCCTTAAGGTTTGCCTAGGGTGTCAACATCTTGAACCAACTCTTGGGCTGGCCCTCCCTACCAGGCATGAACTCACTGCCCCCTCCCTCCCTCCCTTCTCTTCAGCTCAGGTACTCTCTCTTCATTCACTTTCCTCCAGTACACAAACTCTGTTTCTCTCTCTATTCCCACCATCCTTTGCTTAACTCCAGCATTCTCTCTCTTACTCTCCCTTGTCACCTCTCCAGGTATGTCTCCCTTAGCTTCTTCCCCCTCCCCCAACACTGTCTCTTGCTGTTGCTCCCTTTACCTTTCCTGTCCTGTAGCTTTCTCATGCCTTTCCCTCCTTTCAGGCATTTACTCTTTCTTGATCTCTCTAACTTTCCACACCCAAAACTCTCTCCCCATCAGCTCTAGAACATACCTCTTCTTGGGGCGCCATAGCTCTTCAACTCCCATGGCACCTGTAGTTTACCTCTCCCCATAGCACTGCTTTTCAGCTGTGGAAGATCTGAGCTGTCTGTCCATGTCTGGTGGAATAGCATGATACTTTAGCACACATATGTGCACCCTGCATTCCAGCAACAGAAATTTCTTGGAAGCCTTGTGCAAGAGATAGATAGATGGATGGAGACAGAAGCTCTGGTGGCCTTCTAAAACTATAAGAGGGCACCTAGTTAAAGTGTATTTAAGGCACCTATGTTAAGTCGAATTTTATAAATACAAGTAGTTGCCTATTTATTTTTCAAATACTAGTGTACTAAGTGGCATAACACATATCCCCATTGCAGGTGTGGACTTTTACGTCAACCCTAAAGCTGTTGTACATGCCTGTACCAATATTTTTCAAGTATGTGAACAGTTATAGTCTTTTATAATCTATGCATGTACTCTCATGCTCTGCCCATGCGTATGCCCACTGAAAAAGTATGCACATTTTATGCCCAAGTGCATACCTTTACTCCGGTCAGCATTGTATAAGAGGCCATTTGCATGCATATGTGGCCACACGTGTGCAAGAATGACTTTAAAATTATCTTGTCAGTGAATTCCAGCCATCGGACAGGGGCATGCAGCCCTTCAAACACAATAAAAAAATGGAAACCATATAGCAAAAGGCTAAAAATCCAAAGGGTCACTCAAGTGACCTGAAACAAAGAAAGAAACTGCATAATCTCAAGATTCTTTGCAAATGTATCTCGTCTCTGTCATACCATCTTTCATGGTGTCCTTTCACAGTGACAGAGAACTTGTTTCCTCTTCTTTTTTTTAACCAGCCATCACAAAAACTTCCACATATCATAATCAGACCCTGTAACCCTGAGAGAGTAAAAGCTTTGCAATTAAGTAAAGCCATTTGCTTACAGGGCTGTGATTAACTAGAGTGCCCTATGTTAGAACATTTTCATGACTCAAAATAATGATTACTGTAGAGGGAGGTTACAGCCTTAATGGACAAGTAAAAAAGTTTTGAGGTCAATTTTCAAGGCCTTTTATTTATTTATAAAAATGCATATACCGCCTTTCCTTCCAGATCAATCATAGTGGTGTAGAATTATATACAAAATAAAACAATGATGACAGATATATACAAAAAGAAAAACAATAAGAGGGTAATTTTATAACATCATGTATACTTTAAGACACAACCTAGGTGCCTACTTGCCCGTTAATTTAGCCATTTGTACATGTTGATGGCATCTTATAAAATACTAACCAGCGTAAAAATATGTGCGCTCATATGATGGAGCATGACATAGGGGTATGTTTACTAAACTGCGGTAACGTTACAGACCACGCGTTAGGTAACATTAACGATCGTTAAGTAACGTTAACGCACGGTATGTAACGTTAACGCACGTTAACGTTACCTAACGATCATTAACATTCCCGGCCGTGATAAACACCGCAGAGGGTGGAGAGAGGGCGGGGAGAATGGGTCAATGGGCGGGGAGAGGCTCCCTGCACACTAACGCACTGAACTGAAGGGCTGAACCCTAACGCGAATGAAAACCTGCCATTAGATGCACATATGCAGGAGAGAGAAATCATTTCAGTGTCAGCAATGTACAGCATAGACAGGAAGTCCAAGAACCGTGATAGTAGTGCTCCATTTCCAGCAACAGCATAGTGCCCAAGTATGAAAGGCCACTATGGTGATGGTGCAAGTGGGGCATAGGGGGCTGCAGGCTGGACATGTAGCGGGGGCATCTGGGGCACAGGGTAGACAAGGCGGGTACCTAGGTGGCACATAGAAACATAGAAACCGGAAATCAGCATGACAGTAGCTGACAAAGGCCAAACACAATCCACCTACATCTACCTGGTCCAGCCGAGCTAACAGTTGCCAGGGCACTGACCTGACATCCCCCCAGCCAACTCTCCCCAGCGGAAGGGACATAATATTGGTAGATGGTGATGGGGGGGGGATGTGAGGATGCTCATGTATGCCCCATGCCCCAGACCCCGCTCCCTATGCGACCACATACCCACACAGTGGATGGCCTGGGACTGTGCACTACCAGCACTGACAGCATATAGTCATGTCAGCATGGCAGGGGGGTGCCCGTGCTAGAGGGGGAAGTGGCACCTGCCTGCAGTGGACCTAGGCCATGCCCTGTACCAGTACGTGGTGTGTAGTGCAACATAAAAGGTCTGGCTGAGGAAAAGTACAGGTAGCCCCAGGGACCACCATGCATCTGTGGCAACAGTGTGGTGCAGTACACCCAGTCAGTGTGCTCAGAAGCAGCAGGTCACAGGTTCAAGCCCCAGTTGTGGTTCCTGACAATGCCCAAAATGGTCAATTCCGTAGAGCAAAGTAACAGTTGAGCATTAAAATTATTGTTTATTGCTCCAATATTAACCCAAGAACTTTTGACTTCTAATACGTTCCCGTTCCTTAGAAGTGTATTCAATCCTATCTATAAATGGAACTTTAAAACTTAAAGCAACTGGTCTCAGACTTTTAAGAGCTACGGTTTTAATGTATCATCAACCAAATGCTCTATTTTGCATCAATGACCAATAACGTTGCTTTTATCAAGTTCATTTTTCAAAATATGTGGATAAACGTTGCTTTTACCAAGTTCACTTTTCAAAATGTGTGGATATACAAGTTGGTAATTTCAAAAATTTGTCAATAATCTCTTTGCAAGTTGGTAATTTCAAAAATTTGTCAATAATCTTTTTAGAAGGAAAAGGATTTATTCTTATCTTTTGATTTCCCAACGCCAGTCTCAGCGCTGCTACGTTTCACTGCCAGTCTGTTTCATCAGGGGTTTTTCTCTCTGCATTTATCCTCAATCTACTTCTTAAATAGACTGTCCACATGACTTCCACATTTCCTTAGCGTAAGTTTCACCCGAGGTCTCTTTCACCTTCAGACCATTGGTGCTTGCATCGTTGAAAGCACCAATGGTCTGAAGGTGAAAGAGATTATTGACAAATCTTTGAAATTACCAACTTGTATATCCACACATTTTGAAAAGTGAACTTGGTAAAAGCAACGTTTATCCAACTGGGAGAAAATCATACATGTGACACTCAATGCAAAAGACTGGAAAGCCCCATCCTGCTGCTGGACTGCTGTCTGCATCTTAGTTATAAGTTTCTGTTTAGATCTAAGTTCTTTACTTACTAAGGGTTGCTATGGATATTTATACTAATAAAACTGTACCTAATACATGTAGTATACCTTGTTCACCTGAAGCTTAACTAATCTCAGGTCCTTAGTGTATGACTGATTTGGGTAAGGAGCTTCTCCTGAGAGCACCTCCTGTCTTTTAAGATGTGTAAGTACCTATAAAGCTATGATTATCCCAGGGGTGGGTGGGTGTGGGGAGGGAGGGAGGGAAATAACACTTTTTAAAAGAGGGCTGCTACACAGTACCCTGTCCTATGCTGCTGAGGTAAGCTATATTCTGATTTGATTTAAATTATAGCTCTTAGCTGCTGCTAGGCTCTAACTTCTTATGAAATTTAAACTACAAGCTCTCTGCTGGGTTCTAAATTTAACCAGAAAGCTCTCTTCTGTGTTTTAAAGTTAAGCTAAAAGTACTCTGCTGTTGCTAGGCCCTGAGTGACTATTAAATTTGGACTACAAGCTCTCTGCTGGGTTCCAAATGTAACCAGAAAGCTCTCGTCTGTGTTTTAAATTTAAACTAAAAGTACTTTGCTGTTACTAGGCCCTGAGTGACTATTAAATGTAAACTACAAGCTCTCTGCTGGGTATGAAATGTAACCAGAAAGTTCTCCTCTGTGTTTTAAATTTAAACTTAAACTGCTGCTACTAGGCCCTGACTGATTTAACAAAAAATAGCGGGTTCACAGATTAATTAGCTTTAATACAAAGAATTCCTTTTAGAAAATTACCAGAAGTATATACTCACAGTTGCAGATCTCTCTCCAGAAGTAACAGTCCCTTTTTCTAGTCCTTCAAGACCTAGCCATTGCTGTGACATTCACCATGGAGGTATAGCCTACTGGTTTATACAATGCCATTCTTGGCAGTGCTCATGGGTTCAATTTCTCATTGTTCCCTCCTCTCATGCCTGTCCTACTCAAATAGTGTGCATGCCTGTAACAGTCATATTTTTGCAGATTTGTGCTGTCAGCCCATAATACCCTCGCCACAATTGCCAACATTCTCTCGGTCCGTCTATCTGCATCTGTCAGCTGTGTAGAGTCCTGTCTGCCTGTGCAGGCTGTCACCCCATGTCCTGCACTGCTACCCTTTCCTGCATTGGGCCTCTTCATGCTTGCCTCGCCTGGGCCTGATTTGCATGGCACCACCACTCCTCTGTCCACCCATCATTGTAACTATCCTGCCACCTTCGTCTCCACTGGGGGACACGTATTCCCATCGTCTGCCACCAACTGTCTTTCCAGTACTTTACATTGCCAACACACTGTGCTGTGCTACAGTTGCCCCCACCATGTTTGTCATCAGTACTGGCAGCCACATGGGATGCCCGCCGATATGGCAGGTCCAGCTGCTCCCAGCTCTCCCTCCTTCACTCACCTGTTTATTGCCTTTACTGAGTGCTCTATCTAGTGTTAGGGCTACATCTGTCTCTTTTCCTCACAGGTCATGCATGTCATCCTGAAGCACCTTGCAGCCCTTAGGCCACACTAACCTGGGGCACCATAACCTTGTTAGGCCACCTTAACCTATGGTTCCGTAATCCAGGGTGCCTTCTAAGGTGCCTTGTCCAGGGGTGCCTAATACGGCACTTAGCCTAAGGATCCCTACTGTATAGGTCACCTTACAAAGCGCCTTATGAGGCACCTTACAAGGCATCTTATAGGGCACCTAACAAGGCACCTTATAGGGCACCTAACAAGACACCTTATAAGGCCCCTTACTTATGAGGCACCTTACAGGGTACCTTACAAGACACCTTACAGGGCACCTTACAAGGCGCCTTATAGGGCACCTTACAAGGCACCTTACTTATAAGGCACCTTACAAGGCATCTTACAAGGCACCTTACAGGGCACCTTATAAGGCGCCTTGTAAGATGCCTTATGAGGCACCTTGTAACGCGTGTTAGTTTGTAACATGCGTTAGCTGATATGGCTTGCTGTAACAATGCACCACCCACGCCTTTATATGCGAGTGACATTACCGCAGTTTAGTAAACATACCCCGTAGTATATCTGGATTTTCAGAAAGCCTTTGACAAGGTCTCTCATGAGAGACTCTTGGCAAAATTAAAAAGTCATGGGATAGGAGGCAGTGTATTAGTGTGGATAAAGAACTGGTTAAAAGATAGAAAGCAGTGGGTAGGGCTAAAAGGCCAATTTTCCAAGTGGAGAACAGTGAATAGTGGAGTACTCCAGGGATCTGTGATGTGTCCGCTGCTTTTTAACATATTCATAAATGACCTGGAAATAAGAATAACGAGTGAGGCAATCAAATTTGCAGATGACACAAAACTTTTCAAAGCTGTTAAAACCCAAGAGGACTGTGAAAAATTGCAATAGAACCTCGACAAATTGGAAGACTGGATGTTCAAACGGCAGATGAAATTTAATGTAGATAAGTTCAAAGTTGTGCACCTAGGAAAGAACAACCCAAATTATGGTTATATGATGCAAGGTTCCACATTAGGAACCACCACCCAGGAAAAAGATGTAGGTGTCATCTTGGATAATATATTGAAACCCTCCACCCAGTGTGAATTGGAAGCCAAGAAGGCAAGTAGAATGCTAGGAATCATAAGGAAAAGAATGGAGAATAAAACAAAGGATATTATTGAGGCAGCCGGAAAAGGCAGCTGTGAGAGAAAGCCCCCCCTCTCCCCCTCAGGCTGCAGCGAAGCAGCACTTACACATACCCTTTCGCCCAGAAAACCAGTAGACCAGAGCATACCAGTCTAAACAGGTCACTCGGGAATGCTTGATGAGAGCCCACTGTCCCCTCCTTCAGGGGCTACCGATTGGTGAAGAGGAGATACCTGGGGCGAATGGGAAGGTAGCAAGGGGGTTTGAGAATGTACTGTATATAAGACAGTGTGGGACGTCATTTACTCTCTCAGATCTTTTGTCCAGGGTGCCGGCCCTGGCTATCTGAGTCTTGTGTACACAATAAAGGTTTCTGTTTGCATTCTAGTCTGTCTGTGTGTTCCTTCTGAGGGTGTGGGAGACAGGGTTCCTGCTTCATTTTGGTGCATTGGCCGGGAAATCCTTTCTCCTCGCACCTGCGGAGGGACCCTTCCTGCGGTTCTGCAGGACCGGGCCTCGGCTGGCTGGTGACCGGCCCCCAGGCCATCAACGCTCCTTGGCACCACCGGGTCCCTTGTGTCTCAGCAGGACTCCTTGACACGTCTGGCTGGTCTGTCCCAGCAGGCTGATTACTCCGTTTGTATTCCGGCAGGATAGACTGGCATCCAAACTTTCTCCGGCCGGATGTCTGGTGAGTACTACTGCCTTTCTGTTTTGGGTAGTTCTGTGAGTCTGGTATTCTGGAAATCCTGGTATTCTGTAATCCTGTAGTGGTTTGATCACCCGCACGAGCGGTCCGAGTACGAATCACAGGGGTTCTGAAACCATTGCTCGTCCTGTCTGTGCTGGGGGGGGGGGGGGGAAAGGAAGGGTAGCTGTGTATAGTGTACCTGTTGTTACTGTGTTTCTGTCCTTTCTCCCTTCGTTTTCTTCGTTGTCCTGTGTGTGAGGTCCGAGCTCCTGGGCTTTCCAACTGCTCCCTCCTCCCCTTGGGGAGGCGGAGTCCAGGTTCCAGCAAGCATTCTCGTCTCCTCTCAAATGTTCAGTGTTCAGTGTCTTTCTGTTTGTCGGTTTAACCCTGTGTGAGCTGGAAATGCTGCCAGTGTTACTGCATTGAGAATTGTGCATTGTAATTGTGATTAGAGCCTATTGTGATTAGAGCATGGGGGTGGGAGAATCTAAAGGGCAGACACCTCTGCAGTGTATGCTCCGTAATTTCAAGTCTGGGTTTGGGGAGGATTACGGGGTTTCACTCTCTGCCTCTCGATTGTCTGTTTTATGTGAACGGGAGTGGCCAGCCTTAGTGAAGCTGTGGCCTCCCCAGGGATCCACTGATTTGCCTACTGTGTTTTTAGTTCATCAGATTGTAGTGCAGAAACACCCGGATCAGTTTCCCTATATTGATTCATGGCTGGCCATATGCCAGAAATGGCCAAAATGGCTCCAGCGCTGCCACGAGGATCAGTGTAGAATAATGGTGGCCGCTGCCAGTCGCAGGAAGGAGCGAACACCTGCCCCTGTCTACCAGGGGCGGGATTCACTGGAGGTCCCTGCACGCCCCCTCAATCTGCTTTACCCTACTGTCCCATCCACGCCCTTACAGGAGCCGCCCCTAAGAGATGCAGAGTCAGGAGAACCTTCCCCCATGGCGGGTGAAGCAGGACCTGGGGAGGATTCTGCAGATTCCAGCTCCTCATCAGATTCTCTTTCTCATAGTGATACGCCCCTACAGACCCCTCCATCATCCTCCTCTCCTCCTACTCCCGGTACTGCCTCCAGTGTTATAGCCTCACCCCCTGAGAGCACTCCGGCTGAACTTCAGGCATCTACCCCACTGGCCCAGCGCCTGCGGTCAGCTGCTACAGAGAAGCAGACAAAACAGGATTTCCAACTGCCTTTACGACAAGAGCAGGGACTCCTGTACCTTAATGCTGCCGGACGGGTGGCAGTAGGACCTTCTAGTCTGATATATGTTCCTTTCTCTACCACTGACCTGCTGAATTGGAAAACCCATTATGCCTCCTATACTGAAAAGCCTCAGGAGTTGACAGACCTTATGACCAGTATTATGCAAACACACCAGCCTACTTGGTCAGACTGTAGACAATTGCTTTCCACCCTATTCAGCACGGAAGAACGAGCACATATTGTGCGGGCCACCCTCATATGGCTGGAGGCACATCCTGCAGACGCTGGGGTTATAAATCCCCGGCAGCAAGCAACTGTGGATTTCCCGAATGAAGACCCTGAATGGAACCCGAATGATCCCGTGGGAGCACGGGCTCTCTCTCGCTTCCGGACCGCGCTCCTTGAAGACCTCAAGAAGGGAGGGCAGCGAGCTATGAATATCAGCAAGATTGCAGAAATCCTCCAACTTCCTGATGAGAGCCCAGCTGCGTTTTATGAGCGTCTGTCTGAAGCGTATTGACTGTACACCCCTTACGATCCAGCAGCTCCTGAGAACCTTCGTATGGTGAATACCACTTTCGTAGCACAGGCCCAGGGTGATATACGGCGGAAGCTTCAGAAATTGGAAGGATTTGCGGGCATGAACGCTGCACAATTGATGGAAGTGGCACAGAAGATCTTTGTAAATCGTGATCAGGAGCAGAGGCGAGAATCTGAGCGTCGGATGAAGAAGAAGGCAGATTTCCTAGCGGCTGCCCTAACTGAACAGCCACCAGTATTGGCCTGGACCAAGGATGGGAGCAGGGGACGTGGACAAGGATGAGGACAAAGGGGGCCGAGATTTCTCCTGGGCCCCAATCAGTGTGCATGCTGTAAAGAGGAGGGACATTGGAAGAATGAGTGTCCAAATCGGAGGGGGCAATATCCGTCCATGAGGGGCGCAAGGGTACCCGTACACACCACACGAGGGCGGGGCCAGCCCATGGTATATCCACATGATATCTTCCCGCCCCCTCCACCAGATCTTGAAGGCCTCGCAGCAGTGGAACATTATTACTCGGATGAAGACTAGGTCAGACTGGGCTCCAAGCTTCTGTTGGGTCCCCAGGAGCCTATGGTCGAGATGAACTTAGGGGACCAAGAAATGCAGTTCATGGTTGATACCGGAGCAACACACTCAGTGGTTACTCAGCAGGTGGCCCCGATTTCCTCCCGGATGGTAACTGTAGTGGGAGCCACAGGAGAAAGAGTGCAACGATCCTTTCTGCAAAACCGCATGTGTCAGTTGGGGGGACGGACTATCACCCACCAGTTCCTGTATATGCCTGACTGTCCAATACCCCTGTTGGGGAGGGATGTCCTGGCGAAACTAGAGGCCCAGATATCATTCGGGCCCGGGGGCCAGGCTGAGCTCGACATACCCAGCCTGGGCCCAGCAGTTTGGTATTGTCCGTCCCCCGAGAAGAAGAATGGCGGTTGTTCGAGGACAAACTCAAGCCTGATGTGATTGCCCTGGATAAGTGGGATGTGGTACCCCCGGGAGTATGGGCAGAAGGCAACCCCCCCCCCCCCGGAATGGCCATCAACATCCCCCCTGTCTGTATCGAGTTGAAGCCAGGAGTCTCCCCAGTACATGTGCGGCAGTATCCGCTGCCACGGGCGGCTGTGGAAGGAATTCATTATCATCTGGAGCGACTCCTGCAGTACGGTATCCTGCGGCCCTGTCAATCAGCATGGAACACTCCTTTACTACTAGTCCGAAAGCCAGGTACTACCGACTACCGACCTGTCCAGGATCTCCGCCGCGTCAATGATGCCGCTGTGACTCTGCATCCAGTGGTACCCAACCCCATACCTTGTTGGGTATCATCCCAGCTGCGGCCTCTCATTTCTCCGTGCTAGATCTGAAGGATGCCTTCTTTTGCATACGATTGTCTGCAGAAAGCCAACACCTCTTCGCCTTTGAGAGGGAGGACCCTGCCATTGGCAGTAAGACCCAAGTAACCTGGACTCGCTTACCACAGGGGTTCAAGAACTCCCCCACTATCTTCAGTACCGCTCTGGCCCAGGATCTTGCTGGTTACCCCCTGGGAGTGCCTGGGAGAAGAGCCCTCCTGCAATACATTGACGATCTGTTGGTTGCTGCTGACTCTGAGACTGAATGTATTCTGGCAACCACAGAGCTGCTACAGTTGTTGTATAATGCGGGCTACCGCGCTTCAAAGAAGAAAGCTCAATTATGCCAGTTGGAAGTGAAGTACCTGGGATTCCACCTGTCTAAAGGAAGTCAGCGGTTGGGGAAAGAACGGAAGGAGGCGGTATGCCGGATCCCTGAGCCAATATCTCGCAAGCAGGTACGCGCTTTCCTCGGGGCTGCAGGATACTGTCGCATCTGGATTCCCAACTTCGCCAGGATTGCAAAGCCCCTCTATGAATCTACGAAAGGCCCAGAGACGAGTCCCCTTGAATGGAGACCAGACCAACGGGGGGCCTTCGAACAGTTGAAGAGAGCGTTGCTATCGTCACCAGCCTTGGGCCATCCGGATGTCACTAAGCCCTTCACTCTTTATGTGCATGAAGCAGCGGGCACAGCTCTAGGGGTCTTGACTCAACAGCTGGGATCCTGGCCACACCCGGTCGCTTACCTGTCTAAACAGCTGGATCCAGTGGCCAAGGGATGGCTACCCTGTTTAAGAGCGATAGCAGCAACAGCCCTATTGGTGGAAGAGTCGAATAAACTATCCATGGGCCAAGACCTCTTAGTCACCGTCCCACATTCTGTCCAAACTTTACTGGAACATAAAGGAAGCCACTAGTTTACCAGTTCCCGAATGTTAAAATACCAGAGTATGTTATGGGGAAACCCCAGAGTGTGGATAACCACCAGTCAAGCCTTAAATCCTGCCACGTTCCTGCCTGTCGGCCCAGGACCACCTGATCACGACTGCCTGGAAGTAATGGACACGATCTTTTCCAGTCGCCCTGATCTGACAGACGTACCACTAAACAACCCAGATGAGATCTACTTTGTGGATGGAAGCAGTCTGGTAGTGGAAGGCCGCAGGTGTGCGGGGTACGCGGTGGTGACGCTGGAAGTACTAGTCGAAGCTCAGCCACTGCCCTTGGGCACTTCCGCACAGAAGGCGGAACTCATTGCCCTTATCCGTGCCCTAACCCTTGGGACAAACCTTCATGTAAACATATACACAGATTCCCGATATGCCTTTGCCACTCTCCATGCCCATGGTGCTCTATACAAAGAAAGGGGGTTGCTCACTGCAGCTGGGTCCGAAATTAAGAATGGTCCCCAAGTAGTGGCCCTGTTAGACGCAGTCTGGTATCCCAAAGCTGTAGCAGTCATGCACTGTAAGGGCCATCAAAAGGGGAACGACGGGATAGCCAAGGGCAATAGACGGACTGATGCAGAAGCCCGGCGGGTCGCGATTGCCTCTTTGTCCCAGCCCTACTCTGAGAGCTCCGAGGGTTTGCAAGCCCCCCTGTTCCCAGTCCCGTTAAGCCAATGGGCTAAAAGATACACTACACGGGAAATGGATTTCTTCTGTCAGGAGGAGGGTGGGGTATTACACTCCGATGGTTGGATAAGATTACCTAGAAAGGGAACAGCCCCGGTAATAGTCATCCCAGACAGCCTTGCCCCAGCTTTCCTGTCATCTTTCCATCAGACTACTCACTTTGGCAAGACAGCCATGGAAACTACTCTCCGCCCATATTTCTTTATTTCCTGCTTATCTTCCCTGGCAGCCGCAACTGTTAGGCAATGTACCATGTGTGCTAAGAACAATGCTCGTCAGGGTCCTTGCCAACCCCTAGGAGTGCAGTCCTATGGGGTCACCCCCATGGGAAATATCCAAGTTGATTTTACAGAAATGCCCCGAGCAAATGGATACCGATATCTGTTAGTTCTGGTTTGTACATTCACGGGGTGGGTGGAGGCCTTCCCAGTCCGTACAGAAAGAGCCAGAGAAGTGACAAAGGTGCTACTGCATGAAATCATTCCCCGTTTTGGGCTTCCAGTAGTAATGGGATCAGATAACGGACCTGCATTTGTGGCCCAGATAGTACAACAGGTAGCCAAAGCCTTGCAGATTGATTGGAAGCTACATACAGCTTACTGTCCACAGAGTTCAGGGAAGGTGGAACGTACCATTAAAATGCACCTAGCAAAACTGTGTCAGGAAACCGCCTTGAAGTGGCCCCAATTGCTCCCCATAACCCTGCTTCGTATACGCTCAGCCCCACGAAAGGGTATTGGTGTTTACCCATTTGAAGCTGTGTATGGCCGCCCTGCACCCCTCATACAGGGCATCCATGGGGACCTGATTCAGATAGGTTCAGAAATAACCCAACAGGAACTGTTGGCTCTCAGTTCTGTTTTGCAGGAATTGCACCAGTGGATTCAGGAGCGGCTCCCCATCAACCTGACGGAACCACTCCATACACATCAGCCTGGTTCGCGAGTGTGGGTCAAGGAGTGGAAGAAGGATCCGCAGACCCCCCAGTGGCGAGGCCCGTATACCGTTCTGCTGGCTACCCCGACAGCTATCAAGGTGGCTGAGATTACTCCGTGGATTCATCACACCCGTGTCAAGGCCACAGCGCCAGAACCCGTTCCGGCCTGGACTTCTGTCACAGTTCCAAACCAGCCTCTGCGTTTGACACTAAAGAGAGATACTACTGCCTAGAGACGGCTAATGCATCTGGACTGCTTAAGGGACGAAACCACCCCAAAATGCATAGAAGAGCCATATTTTTACTGCTATCCTTGATGTGGGCCTGTTTCCAGCCGAGCACAGGGACTACTAATACAGCAATATGACTTGCCCAAACTGCCTTAAACATGACAGACTTTGCATACGTAACTCTCTACAAACTGGGGTTTTTCTATCAACCTGTCTCATTGCTGTACCCTCCAGTATATGTGAACTGCTGAGTTTTACCATATTTACTAGCCTGGACTGTAAACAACCTAACATGTCGTTTTCTACCCTCCTCTATAGTATTGGAGCCACCCAGCCTACCTCAGATTTTAACCGAGTTCCTTTCTCCCTGCAGGTAGTTTCCACCCTTAATGCTACTGATTGTTTTATTTTTGCAAATACAAAGACAGGAGGGTTTAATGTGTCTAATACTGAACTATCATGCAACTCTGTTACAAGGGTATCTTATGTGTACTCAGAAATGTATCTACCCTTAGGCTGGTTTTTGATATGTGGGAGGATGACTTATACCTATGTTCCCATGAACGCCACCGGTGGCCCATGCACCCTTGGCAGGCTAATGACCGCTGCTTTCCTCCACACGCCCAAAGTAACCAAAGTCCACCCCAGACCTCCCCGCTCTACTCCTATGCCCTCAACCTGTAATTCAAATGTAGAACCCTACAGTGATGAGACGGCCCTTGGGCTGTCGCTATCAATTGTTGCAACACCTGGGTTAGCCCTACACAACTCAATGGAGATAAGCCAACTTGCCTGTTCTCTAGCTAAATCCCTTAATTTGACCTCAACCATACTGGCCACCATGAATCATGAAATGTCCGGCTTACGCAGGCGATACTGCAGAATAGGATGACCATTGATTTCCTACTCTTACGCCTTAACCATGGCTGTGAAGAGTTCGAGGGTATGTGTTGTTTTAATCTCACTGACAAAAGCGTGTCCATCGAACGCTCTATCCAAGACTTACGCAATTTAGCAAAACATATCACAGACCCCTCTATGGGACTGGGAACGGGATGGTTCGGGAAGTTGTTTGGTTGGCTGGGGGGCCTTAAGACCCTGGCTGTAGGAGTTTTCTTTCTTTTCCTGCTTTGTGCTCTAATACCATGCTGTTTCCCTATCCTCCACCGCTTTATCACCTCCACCCTCGACGCCTTGGTGGAACGCAAGGCGGCTGCCTCTGTCATGGCCCTAACCCCCTATACCCCTCTGTGGCCTGCCCCTAGTAATACTGCCCTTTACCGCTCCTAGCGATTGAGGTCATACTTGAAAAAGGGTGGAGTGAGGCAGCCGGGTAGAGTGAGAGAAAGCCCCCCCTCTCCCCCTCAGGCTGCAGCGAAGCAGCACTTACACATACCCTTTCGCCCAGAAAACCAGTAGACCAGAGCATACCAGTCTAAACAGGTCACTCGGGAATGCTTGATGAGAGCCCACTGTCCCCCCCTTCAGGGGCTACCGATTGGTGAAGAGGAGATACCTGGGGCGAATGGGAAGGTAGCAAGGGGGTTTGAGAATGTACTGTATATAAGACAGTGTGGGACGTCATTTACTCTCTCAGATCTTTTGTCCAGGGAGTCTTGTGTACACAATAAAGGTTTCTGTTTGCATTCTAGTCTGTCTGTGTGTTCCTTCTGAGGGTGTGGGAGACAGGGTTCCTGCTTCATTATAATGCCTCTGTATTGTTCCATGGTGTGACCACACCTTGAATACTGTGAACAATTCTGGTTGCCATATCTTAAAAATATTATAGCAGAATTAGAAAAGGTACAGAGAAGAGTCACTGAAATGGTAAAGGGGATTGAAGGATACCCCTATGAGAAGAAGCTTAAAAGGTTAGGGCTCTTCAACCTGGAAAAGAGATGGATGGGGGGATATAATAGAGTTCTATAAATTAATGGAGTAGAACAGGTGAACATAGATCAGTGGTTTATGCCATCAAAAAGTAGAAATCCTAGAGGACACACAATGAGGCTACAGTGTAACCCATTTAAGACTAATAAGAGAAAATAAAGAGGATCAGGAAAATCCACTGCTTACCCCAATAAAAGCATTGTTGAACCTGTGTGTCTTTTTGGGAAACTGTTAGGCACTTGAGACCTGGATTGGCCACTGTTAGAAACAGGATACTGGGCTTGATGGACCTTGGTCTGACATAGTATGGTATTTCTTATGTTCTAATGCATATATACGAGGTGTGACAAAAAAGAAACGAGACTGTGGCAGCCATGCCCATGACTCAATGCCAGTTAGCTAACCGCTTATGTCACTGTGTTGTACGATATCTCACCACTATACTGCTATAATATTTTTCATCTCTCTCGCTCTTTTTTTCTTTTTCAGGTTTTTTTGTAGCACACTGCTCCATCGCTTTGTCACGCAACTAGAGAGGTGACAGAAATATGGAGCAAAGAATCAACTTGAAATTTCTGGTTAAGTTGGAGAAGGGCCCAACTGAGTGTCTCCAACTTCTCCAAAAGGATTATGGAGAAGATGCAATATAAGGCTGCGAGTCTTCGAATGGCACAAACACTTCAAGACTGGCCGCAAGGAGGTGGAGGATGACCCCAAGTCAGGACGGCCATCCACGACAAAGATGGCTGAGAACATTGACAGAGTGAACCAGCTGATGTGGAGTGATCACAGACTGATGGTGCAGATGATAGCTGAGGAGCTAAGCCTGAACAGGGAGTCAGTGTGGACCATCTTGGTGCAGGAGCTGGGGATATGGAAGATGTGCACCAAGATGGTGTCCAAGCTTTTATTGGACACCAGAAGGAGCACTGGGTCAATGTTTGTCGAGACTTGCTAGAAAAGATTGGAGAAGATCCAGAGTTCGTTGTCAAGTCATCACAGGAGATGAGACTTGGGTCTTCCAGTATGACCCTGAAAGCAAGAGACAGAGCCTGCAGTGGAAGACTCGACTGTCAACGAGACCCAAGAAGGTGCACATGTCCAAATCAAGGATCAAGGTTATGCTGATCATATTCTTCGACCAGAAGGGAGTGGTCCATCATGAGTTTGTGCCTGAGGATCAGACAGTCAACCAGCACTTCTACCAGCAGATCCTCAATCGCCTCCATGACCGGGTTTGGCGCAGCAGATGGGACCTGTGGAGAGACAAGTCGTGGCTGCTCCACCACGACAATGTGCCCGCATACACCATGCTCAGTGTGAGGCAGTTCTTGGCCAAGAAACAGATCATAGCTCTCGACCACCCTCCTTAATCCCCAGATCTCACACCGTGTGACTTCTGGCTCTTCCCCAGGCTGAAAACTGTGCTCAAAGGAACTCATTTCACCTCCGTAGAAGAGATCAAGGCCACTGTGATGAGGGAGCTAAGTGACCTCAAGGAGGAGGACTTTACCAAGTGCTTCCGTACGTGGCAGAAGTGAATGCAGAAGTGCATTAAATATTGGGGGGTACTTTGAAGGGGACAATGCGTAATTTCTCTGTAGATTTTGTAATAAAATATTTATGGGACAGTCTCATTTCTTTTTTGTCACACCTCGTATGCCACTTGTAGGGTTTATGTAAATGTCTGTCGTAATTTAAGGCATGATCTTTGCCACTTACTCTAGTATTTTATAAAGACAAATAGATGTCTATTTGTCTTTATAAAATAGCACCGACCCATAGGATACTATTACAAAATAACCCTCCACAAGGCTAACTTACCAGATTAAAAACAAAACTAAGGATCCTCTCTTACTCTCACACTACATACGTTGACTTTAGGCTGGAAAACCCATAGATTTAAATTGGTTTCTAAAGGCCAAAATGTTTGTTGCCTGCCTTTATGCATGCAAACCATCTATCCTAAAATTGCTCTACCACAATACAATAAGAACTACATGCATTGTGGAACCATGCATACTTTTAGTGACATAAAGGAGGAGGCATTTCTGGGGTGTGTTTAAATTGAAGAAGGAAAATAACACTCATCAATTACAGTTTTAAAATCATGCATGTTGCTGTTCATGAAAAAAGTATCCACACACAATGCAAGAGCAAAAGGCAAGCTTGCCAAAGGAACAGACTGATACAACCGATTGATTGATTGATTGATTGATTAAATTTGATAGACTACCTCCTGCCAAAAGCACCACTGTGGCTGTGAATGTAGTGGAACACGTTAACGTCAATCAGTTGTTTACTCTTTCGGAAAACACAAAGGCTAGGGAAAACTCCATGAAGTTACTGAGTAACATGTTTAAAACAAATCAGAGAGAATATATTACAAGTCAACATAGAGTTAACTTTGAGAATTTGTTACTGGAAGATGCAGTAAAAGCGATTTGGATAGCTAGGCTTAAAAAAGGTTTTGACAAGCTTGGGGGACCACTACTTATCCCTGGGCATAAGCATCATGAAATCTATGTAACCTTTGGAATGCTGCCTAGTGCTTGTGACCTGGATTGGAAACAGGATACCAAGCTCGATGACTTAGTATGGTAGTTCTTATATTTATGGTCTATTTGATCAGATTAACCACCCTTCACTTAATCATGCCAGACCAACATACAATATAAAAGTGATATTATGCCATAACATAAAATACAACAATTTAACTTCATAAACACAAAAATCATAACATCACAGACCATAACTAACATATGCAACTTCACTTTGTGGAAGTAGACATATGCATGCGTGTGTAATTGATGCCAGATCGTACATACTTGAAGGGGTGCATAGATGCCTATTTTAAGTACATTCTCAGCTATGCACACTTTATAAAATACTCACACACATTTTTTTGGCGCATGCAAACATTTTGACAGCCTATATAAAATTAGTCTCACTGTAGACTTGTGGAGGGTAATTTTACAGAATCACACCTAGCAAACGTATTTTCATGTGCCTATTTTATAAAGTCAAGTATGTGTGTACTTACTTTATAAATACTATCATAAGTGACAGAGAATACATCCTAGAACTGGTATAAATGCATGTGCCAACTATTTGCAGGTATATACATAAATTATAGTATTCTATAATCGATGCACGTACATGTTTGCACTGTTCATTCTTCACCCATACTCTGCTCATGTACATGCCCACAGTGAAAGTATCTGTGATGCAAACAATGGGCATTGTCAAGAAGCACTGGGCCCGATTCTGTCCCAGACATAGATTTCCTTTGTATGTCTGGGCTGAGCCGAACGTACAAAGGAGATTGTGATTCTGATCCCACAGGGCATGTCTAGTCCTGGCCTGCATGTACATGCCCTGCCTGAATAACTCAGTCAGGGAATTTAAATGGAACCGTGGTGTTATAGCGTCATGTTGCCATGGCACCGCAGCTCCATTTGAAAGCTACAATGCCGGCCGCCTGCAAAAAGAGTTAATTCCCCACAGCCCAACCCCCGATCCAGCCTCCTAAGACCCTGGTTGGGCTGTGGGGAATTAACTCTGGCCCCCCCGAGTCCCATCCGCGCCCCGATGATGACAACAAATGACGTCCAGGGAAGTTATTCCACTCAGGGGGTGGACCCAGGAAATCCACTGCTTGCTTCAATACAAGTATTGTGGAACCTGTGTCTTTTGGGGAAACTGCTAGGTACTTATAACCTGGATTGGACACTGTTGGAAACAGGATACTGGGCTTGATAGACCTTGGTCTGACCTGTATGGCATATGTTATGCTGTTATGATATGGCATTGGAAGGGAGGCCAGTGCAGCTGTTTGAGAATAAGGATGATGTGGTCTGTTCTGGAGGCACCATCATGACTCTTGCTCCAGTGTTCTGGGCGATTTTATGCAGATGTAGGACACTTTTGGAAATGCCCTGGTAAATGATATTACAGATGTCCAAGTGTGGGAATATCATTGCCTGGAAAACCGTTCAGAAATCATGTGGTTCATTTACAGGGTGTAATTGTTGGAGAGTTTTGATCTTTTGGTAAATCATTCTGGTAGTCCTATTGATGTGAGATTATAGAGTTAGTCGCTGATCAAGTGTCATTTTGAGGTATTAGATCTCAGCCTTAACTTCTAGATCTGCTTTACGGACTTTTAAAACCATCGGAGGGGAGAACTCTTGATTCCTGGTAATAAAAAGTAAGCTGGTGTTATAATAAGAAGTTGGAGATTGCATTAAAACAATATAGTATATGAGTGTAGCCGACTGTTGCTATGGAAATGGTGTGTAAACCATATCATCAGCATATATCTCATATAAGATGTTGTGGGCCTGAATGATGTTGCATATATGCTGTAAGTATATGCTAAATAGAAGCGAGGAAAGTGCTGAACCATGGGGAACTCCCTGCATAAGCTTGTATGGGGTTGATTTGATAGGTTGATGAGTTGATGAGATCAATGAACAAGTACAAGCTGAAATTGACAGAACATGCAAACAGGATATCCTGATTGTCATGGGTGACTGGAACGCAAAGACTGGCAACAAAGAAAAAGGCAAACTGTTTAGAAAGTATGGACTTGGCAACAGAAATGAAACTGAAGAAAAACTGATAGAATTCTGCAAGACCAATGATCTATTCATCTCAATTACCTTCTTCCAGCAACACAAGCAGTGACTGAATACATGGACTTCACCCAATGGATTGTACAAAATCAAATTGATTCCATCTGTGGAAGTCAATAATGGAAAATCTCTATAACATCAATAAAGACAAAACCTGGAGATGACTGTGGTACAGATCATCAACTACTAGTATGCAAACTCAAGCTAAAGTTAAAAAAGAGCAAACCACTCATGAATGTAGCAAACTATGACCTTAAGAATATACCACAGGAATTTAAAGACCGACTGCAAAATCAATTTGCTGCTTTAGATACAAATGACAGAGTTCCAGAAGAGTTATGGGATGACATCAAGAAGGTTGTGTTGGAAGAAAGTGAGGAGTCTTTACAAAAGATGAAAAAGCAAAAATGGCCAAAATGGATTAACAAAGAAACTCTGAAAATTGCCCAGATACACAGAGAAGCTAAAGCCAGAGAAGAAAGAGAGACACTCGCAGAATTCAACAGAGATTTCCAACATGCAACAAGACAAGACAAGGAGAAGTACTACAATGATGCATGCAAGGAAATTGAATCAGAAACTATAAGAGGAAGAACAAGATCGGCTTTTCTAAAGTTAAGAGAGTTAAAGAAAATATTCCAGCTTCAAATAACTTCAAATGCTACAAGATGCTCAAAGATCCATGTTGAATGATGCTGAGAAGATCAAGAAAAGGTAGAAAGAATATACAGAGTCTTTATACCATAAAGATCAAGTAGACCAAGAGCCAATTCAACCTGTACTTTATGAAAAGGAACCATTGGTGATAAAAGAAAAAGTTGAAGCAGCTTTGAAAGCCTTATCAAAGAACCAAGCACCAGACATTGATGGCATTCCCATTGAAGTACTACAGCATTTGGATGCAGCCGTTACCATACGTACAAGGCTCTGCAGGAAATTTGGAAGACAACATCTTGGCTAACTGACTGTGTTTATAGAAATACTAAAGAAAGGTGATCCAACTGACTGTGGAAATTATCGCACAATCGCTCTGATCCCACATGCCATCAAGATTCTACTCAAAATATTTTGGAAGAGACTATAACCATATCTGGAATGAGAACTGCCTGAAGTGCAAGCAGGGTTCAGAAAAGAGCAAAAAACAAGAGACATCATAGTGAATGTGAGATGGATCCTTGAAAAGTCAAAAGAATACCAAAAGGATATCTATATTTGATTTATTGACTACAGCAAGGCTTTTGACTGTGTAAACCTTGAGAAACTCTGTGCCAGAACACCTTTTCATTGATCAAGAAACAGCAGTTCAAACAGAACAAGGAGAAACAGAATGGTTTAAAATCAGAAAATATATACAACAAGACTGCATACTTTCTCCCTACCTGTTTAATTTATATGCAGAGCAAATAATCAAAGAAGCAGGACTGTATGAAGATATATGAGATGTGAAGATTGGTGAAGACTCATCAACAACCTTTGCTATGTTGATGATACCACATTACTGGCTGAAAGTGATCTGGTATCTCAAAGTTAAGGATGTGCTTCTCAAGGTTAAGGAACATAATCTTAAAATGGGCTTGCACCTTAATGTAAATAAGACAAAGATCCTGACAACTGGCAAAATTAATAAATTCATCATTAATGGAGAAGAAATTGAAATAGTTGACAACTTTAACCTACTTGGATCAACTATCAATAAAGAAGCAACAAGCAGTCAAGAAATCTACTAGAATGGCTATGAAGGACCTAGAAAAGATTCTCAATAGCACAGATGTTTCTCTCCATATAAAGATTTGACTTGTTCAAGCCATGGTATTTTCAATAATGTCATATGGATGCGAAAGTTGGACAGTGAAAAAGTTAGGAAGAAAATTGATGCCTTTGAATTATGGTGCTGGCAACGAATATTATGTATTCCATGGACCGCCCGAAGAACAAACCGGTCAGTACTAGAGGAGATCAAACTTAAGCTCTTTTTAGAAGCTCAGATGACAAGACTTCAACTTTCATGCTTTAGACATATCAAGCAAAGAGAGAGTTCATTAGAGAAAGACATCATGCTTGGCAAGAAGATCAACACAAAAGAGGAAGGCCAGCAATGAAATGGATCAATACAAAAATAGCAGCAATGGGAGTCTCTCTATCAACAATGAGCCACCTGACTGAAGACTGAACATAGTTTAGGACAAAGATCCAGAAGGTCTCCATAAGCGGACACAGACTCAACACATTTAACAACATTTCCACATGCTGATGATGTCCAATTAGATATGAGTGGAACTCTTCCAAGGCAGAACTCTGCACTCCCATGGCTTATAAATGTGCTAGTAGTAATTTGTGGGATGCTGAATCAAATGCCACCTTTGTATTGCAGAAAATTAGAATGAATCCTTGTTCAGGGTTCTGTATGCTTTTTATAATATTATCAAAGAGAGAGATGATTAGTGTCTCAACACCATGGGGTCTATTCTGACCCACAAGTAAGGGTTCTGGATGTGCTATGTAGATGTGCATAAGGTATTGATGTACAAGTATATATTCTGTAACCACAATGACGTGAGTGTATAGCCGTTCTGGATATGGAGCACTGTACATCCAAAAGAGGGGCGGGAATGGGTGTGTCTGCTGGCGTAGATGTCCAAGTTGTATTCTGACCACTGGCATGTGTGTCTGAATGCAGGAGTATACATGTCCACAATAGACCTCCAGAAACATGGAACAAGGGCAGGAGTTAGACAAAAAGCAACAGGAGACAATGCCCACCCCATGTACACAGGGCCACTTGACCTATGCCATCCTGCCCTTCCCCCCATAGCACTGAAGAACACCACACTGCCCAAAGCACACACCCATGTGCCCCCAGCCCACTGCTGACCACAACCCCCAACCATGGAAGATTGGTAACATGAACACACCTGTCAGACAGACCTGGCTGCCAGACAATAACTACTGCCATCCTCTACGTCCCCTAGTCTGCTCCCATGCCCCCCCCCTGCCCTGAGGTCACTGTCCCTGTCCCCTGTGCTTGGATCTGTGATGCACAGGAGGTGGATGTGCCCTCTGTGGATGAGCTGCTGCTGCTGCTGCTGCTGCTATCCCCACTGTTCCCCCCTGCCTCATTGAATGGTGGGAATATCACAGGTGGCCTTGCATACTGGGGCATGGGGCCCAGGACCCAAGATTGTCCCTCCACCATGCCACCCCAGCTGATGCCAGCCATGCACTGTTGCATCTTGACACACTGCTGGTTGAAGGCACGGTGAGAGGCACAAAAGCATGTGCATGTTCTGCAGCAGCAGTGGAAGGTGCCAGAGGGGGCAGCTCAATCCTGGTAGTGGCAGATGGCAGACCGGGGGCTTGGATGGGTCCAGGGATGCCCTGTGAGCTAGGCAGCTGGCCGCTCATGATTCCAAGCTGGGTGCCCAGTCGGTCTAAGGAGGCAACCAGAGTGTTGTTGGCAGCCAGCTGCTGTCCCTGGAGGGACAGCTGTCTCTCCTGGAGTATCATCTGCTGCTCCTGGAGTTAGACACTCCTGTGAATGAACCACAGCTTTGCATGCATGTGCCCCTCACATGCCTCCTGATGTCTGAGCAAGCACTGGGCGCACTGCACATCCAGTGCAGATGTGCAGTGGTGTTTCTGCTCCCTGTAAATTCTCCTCCTGGGGTTCTGGTAGCTCAGGTGATGGTGTGAGCAGGACCCCCTCCACCTTCGATGCATCATCCTCTGTCCCTATTGGTGTGGCTGGCTCTGGTGCTATGTCAGTGGGTCCTCCTGGAGGCAATCCCTCTGACTCCTCTGATAGCACAGAGGGTACAGCAGGAGCAGGTGAGTGTGGCAGTGGCAGAGCTGCCTGCAGCCCTACTAGCATGGGGGCATTGCTGGGTCACACAACTGTGGCTGCACCTACTGGGCAAGGGAAGGGTCAGCAAACTTCAGTGTGCAATGCACACACACACACTGGTACAGAAGTATAGGGGAATGGACAGGTGGGGACAGCAGTACAAATGTGTGGATGCACCAGAGACCATGCCACACACCACAGTGTAGGCCCAGAACCAGAGAACCCCAACAAGGATGTGGATGGAAATGCAGTGCTGTAACATGCTCATGTGTACCCCACAGCCACTCTGAAGGCAGATGAGTGAGAGGTGGGTGGGTGACAAAGGGAGCCCTGCAACCCATGACACAGGACATGGATACTGGCCACTGAGGGTGTGGATGAGACAGAACATGAATATACCCTGCACTTGTGGCAGCCTTGAGGTGTCCAGGTCACTCATACCTTCCAGTGTAGCAGCATCAGCGGTGCCCAGGACCCGCTGCTCCTGTCCAGTCAGCTGCTTCCCCTGACAATCAGGACCCACATTGTTCACCTTTGCACACACCGCCCTGTGCACCTGCTGCCACTTACGCTTCATGTTCTCAATCTCTTTGTTATTATGGTAGATGGCGTTCGCCTTTCAACAGATGGCCAGCCACTGGCGCTGCCACTCATAGGTCCCGAGCTTGCACTCTTCTGTACTCATCACGTCAGCAATATCACTGATAATGGCCTTTAGGAGGAGGGTCATTTCAGCATTGCTGAATTTGTGCTTCCATCCAGACCTCCTAGGGGCCATCGCAACGGCACAGGCAGACAGGACTATGCCCCAAACATGGATTTTCCACACATGGATTTTTCCACCATACCATGGTGGTGTGTTCCCCTGACATTGTTCATTTTATGCTGGTTGGAAGTCCAGCAAAGTAGATGTATCGATGCCCAGAATATGCTACGCATCTGCATGTACACTGTGACGTAGACATGCATGTTAGACGTTGATGGCATAAACAGCATCAATGTCCTATCCCTCGCCCTTTCACTTTGTTCTTTTTTCTAATGTTACCATTTATTTATTTAACAGCATTTCTATACCACTTTATCCTAAGGTCAAAGTGGTTCACAGCACCGAAAGGGAGGTATACTTATCCTAGCCAAGAAAAGCCTAAATTTCCGCACCCTCTCAAGCACCTCAAACAAAGGACTGGACACAGTTACAATAACAAATGGCAACATAACCATCCTACTTGCCTATAAATCACCTAGCGACAGTCCTGAATACCTGGACACACTACTAGAGGCTGCATGCAACCACCAATCGCAAACAAACTACCTCACCCACCTCGGTGATTTCAACCTTGCCACACCGAGCAAAGCAAAAACCTTTCAGGATGCACAGAGGCCTCAGACTATACCCAAATCATCCATCAGCACACCAACGACAAAGGAAACACCCTCAATGTGATCCTCTGACCACTGACGCCCCTAGTCTGACCACAAGCTCATCTCTTTCATCATACCCCACAACACACCAGATTGGAGACCATTCAACACCAAATCTATCACTTGCAAGTTCCTCAACCTGGAAAAAAATGAATTCCTAGACAAAATCCTGCCTAGCCTCCAGTCTAATCCTGACCACCTCGACTCCCTTGTACAAGCCTGGAGCAGAATCATATTCGACACAGCAACAATGACATTGAAGCCCTGCACACAAAGAAGATATAAACCAGCAATATGGTACTCAACACAACTAAGAGACATGAAATGCACTTTCAGAGCCACTGAGAGGAAGTGGACAAACTCCAAAACACTCGACAACTTCAACTCCTAAAACAAAGCTTAAAGAATACCAAACAGCCACCCTACAAGCGAAGAAGGAATACTATCCATAACTGATGCAAAGTTCCATCAACTCCCCCCATGAACTCTTCAAGATCGTCAAATCCCTCACAAAAGATAGTTCCCAGCAAAAAGAAGAAACAAACATGACCTCACAAGAAATGGCAGGCTACTTTCAAACACTAACCTCTCCCAACAACATCAGCACAAGCTGCAGTGCAAACTCCTCACCTCAGGAACCCTCAAGACCCCCATACACATGAAAATCATTCTCGTCAATCACAACAAAACACATAGAAGACATCATCACCAGCATTAATACAACCATGTCTCCTCTTGACCCATGCCCAGTCAGCTGGATCAAGCTAGGCAAGAGCTCGCACCAACAATCCACAGGATCATTCAGCTCTTACTACAGCAAGGGTACTTACCACCTGAACTCAAAATGGTATCCATTCATCCGGTAAGAAAAGGAACCAACAATGACATCAACCAACCAACAACCTACAGGCCCATAGCCAGCCTCTCATTCATAACAAAGATACTAGAAAAAATTGTACTTCAGCAACTACAAGACCACACAGATACACACTCTCCACTTGACTCTCAGCAAAACGCTTTTCGACCCCATCACAGAGTCGAATCACTGATGACTGCACTCCTTGACAAACTAATAACAGGTAATGACAAACCAAACTCAAGATATCTACTCATATTCCTCAACATCAAGGTAGCATTTGATTCAATACCTCACATCCTAATCATCAAGAGACTACAAACAATAGGAGTAGCTGAAGCCCTCTAAACTAGTTCAAATCCTATCTATCAAGCCATCAACTTCAGGTAAAATCATGCTCCACAAGGACAAAATCATATGCCCAAAATCAAGGAGTTCCCCAAGGATCAGCACTATCTGCACTGATATTCAATGTCTTCATCCAACTAATCTGCTCCATCATACAAGTATTCAACATCCATTACCATATATATGTCAACGACTTTATGATATAATCACCCATCAATACACTCAACCTTGACATCACAAACATAACTAATGGCTTCACAAACATCAGTACCTGGCTCACCATCCACAACATGACTATAAACCTTAAAAAAACTGAAGCTTTATTTATCAGCAGAGCCAGCAGCTTCGCCCCACCAGACACCATAAGTCTAAGAGGAACTCAAATTCGAATACAAGAGGTACGCTATCTGGGTATCATCATCGACCAACATCTAACATTCTGCACTCACATCAAAAACATCACCAGGAGCATCTACTATAAGCTCAACACTGTGCAACACCTCAAGCCCCTCCTAACTCATCAAAGCTTTTGTACAAGCCCTTGTCTTACCACAACTGGACTAATGTAACATCATCCAAGGGAAATATACATGATGGGGGGCAAGAGGTTGGTGTGCACGGACCAGGAGAAGGACCTTGGTGTGATTATTTCTGAGGATCTCAAGGTGGCAAAACAATGTGACAAGTTAGTGGCAAAAGCCAAGAGGATGTTGGGTTGCATACAAAGAGGAATTACCAGAAGAAAGGAAGAGGTACTCATACCACTGTATAAGTCACTGGTGAGGCCTCACTTGGAATACTGTGTTCAGTTTTGGAGACCATATCTTGCAAAGGATGTAAAAAGACTGGAAACTGTTCAGAGGAAGGCGACCAAAATGATTTAGAGCCTGCGTCAGAAGCTTTATGAGAAGAGACTTGAAAACCAAAATATGTACACTCTGGAGGAGAGGAGGGATAGGGGAGATATGATTCAGACCTTTAAATACTTAAAGAGAAATAATGAACAAACAAACCTCTTCCAAAGACGGGGAAGCTGTAAAACTAGAGAGCATAACATGAAGCTGAAAGGGTGTAAATTGAAAGGCAATGTCAGGAAATACTTTTTCACTGAAAGGATGGTGGATGCTTGGAATGCCCTCTGGGGTGGCCTGAACAGAGCAGCAGGTGCACCTACTCTTGCCCTCCTACTGGACAGACTAGATGGACCATATTGGTCTTTATCTGCCGTCATTTACTATGTTACTATGTTACTATCTTCCAAGGGCTACCAAAGACAGCAATTCACCATCTACAACTAGCCCTCAACACAGCAGCACGCACCCTCTACAATGCCCGCACCACAGAAGACGTAACTGCCCTGCTCAAACAGCTACACTGACTGCCCATCATTAAACGCACAAGATTTAAAACCATCCTTACAATCTTCAAAGTCCTTAACCGTCTATCATCAACCCACCTTCAAACACTAATACATGAAACTAAGAACAACTATACAAGGCAAATTGGATTCCAAAAAACTCTACACGTGCCAGCACTCTTCACCAGCTCCAATATCACTGCATCTAAGTGAGCCTTCTCATTACATGCACCTTCCCTCTGGAACTCAATCTCACACAAGCTTCGGGCTACAAAGGACCTACTATCATTCAGAAAGGCCCTAAAGACTCATATATTTATAGCATGCTTCTCTGAAGATGTGACATAACAGCACTGAACACCTACCTCTGTCCTCTATCGCCTCCCCCATCGACCCCTGTTTAGCATGAAACCTGAATGGTGTTTGGCCCTCCAGGACTTCAGTTGGGAAACTCTGCTCTAGGGATTGCACATGTTTATGGTGTCTGTGCTCTGTAGGATAAAATATAGGCATTTCAGGCATGTTTATTCTATCTGCAATAAAGGTTCCATATTTATTACCACGGTTTAGTACTGGGTAAAATATGGGAACAAGGGGGGCAGGAGCCACAGCTGGGGCTTGAACCTGTGACCTTCTACCCCTGAAAACACTGGCTGTGTGTACTGCACCAAACTGTTGCCACAGGGGCAGGTTATTCCCTGGGGATACCATGACTGTTTGTCAGACAGACCCTGTCTGTTGCAGTGCACGGCACCCACCTAAATGGGGCTTGGCCGTGGTCTGCTGTGGGCAGATGCCACTGCCCCCTCCGCCACCATGCTGACATGCACTTATGCCGGTGGTGCTGATGGTGCGCAGTCCCAGGCCATCCAGTGTGCCGGTAGGCAGCTGCCTATGGTGTGGGTTCTTGGGTAGGGATGCCTACATGGACATGCGCGCTTCCCCCGGCACCGCCTGCCAATGTTATGTGCCCTTGGGGGTACCTGCTGGGTAATAGCCCCTGTGACACTGTGGGACACACACTCGTGCCCATGTTGGACCCTCGTCAGTTGCTGTTTTGCTGCTTTACAGCTTCGGCATTCCTATGTGCCACCTAGGCATCTGCCTAGTCCGCACTGTGCCCCAGATGGACCACAGCATGTGCCGCCTGCAGCCTCCTGTATCCCATTTACAGCATCAGTACAGTTGCCGTTTCCTACATGCCCACTCTGCTGTTGCTGAACATTTGCACGCCATAACAAACCTGCCCAATATAAACAACAACAACCCTGATCAGCGCTATTTCAATGTGGGATCATTCACTTTGTAGGGGGACAGAGCATAGACCCTTCCAAACATGATATCTTCCTTTTTATGCTTTGTCAGTAGTGTTGCTTTATGTTTATCATTAATATCACTATTGGCCAGCTTGGTTATTGGGATTTCAGATGTGGTTCTGGTCATTTTCTATGTTTATTTGCCTTTTTGGTTCCTGCACATGTATCACTACTATCACTTTTCTGGGTTTCTCTGCCTTTGCTGTACATTGCTGACTGAAATGGTTTCTCTGTTCTGCAAATGTGCCTAGCGCGAGGTTTTCACTGGCGTTTTATTTCATGGCGTTAGTGTGCATAGATCCACTCCCCACCCACTCTCTGACCATTGACCCCTTCTCTCCGCCCCTGGGGAGCCTTACTCCACCCTCTGGGGTGCCTTTCTCCTCCCTCTGCGCACCTCACTGCCACAGGAGACGTTATCGCATGATATGTGACTTTATCGCGTGATAATGTTACATTATCATGCAAAAACATTACGTATTTATTTATTTTATTTTATTTTATTTATTTACATTCTCTTATATACCGCGCTATTCTGCATCAGTGCGGTTTACATTGAACAAACTGAAATTACATTGAACAGGGCATTATAACTTGGAGATAACTATTTTACAGGGAACATGGGCTATGGAGGGTTAAGTGGCTTGCCCAAGACCACAAGGAGCACCTGTGGGACTAGAAACCCCAGTCCTTCCGGCCCAAGGTTGCTGTCCTCTAGTGGGATATCACGTGATAACGTCGCCGCTGCTACGTTAAGATGGTTTCGTAAATATACCCCTTAGGGATCTTTTTGCTAAGCGCTGGTAGCTATATAGCCACCAAAGCACAAGTTAAATGGTTTTTGGTTTATGGTTTATTAGAGCTTAAAATACCACCCTTTGTGGGACATACAGAGCGGTATACAAATTAAAATAAATAAAACATAAAGAACAAGAAAAGAACTACTATATATGATAGGATAGATAGACAAACATATATCAACCAGCGGAGATCATTCATACTACTAACAAACAACTTGAAATAATTAAACACTGATAGCAAACAAATTTCTTAAAGTAATAAAAACACATCAAACTCAATCTGCGCCACTGACACCTGTGACCTACTAGGTAAAGGGACCAAAAGCTTGTTCAAACAAGTACGTTTTCAGCAAACACTTAGGGGTATGTTTACTAAACTGTCTTAGGGGTATGTTTACTAAACTGTCTTAATGTTACCGGCGCTAGTTGCAGCGATAATGCCTAGTCCGCACTGTGCCCCCAGCTGCACCACAGCATCTGCCGCCTGCAGCCCTCTGTATCCCATTTCCAGAATCTGTACAGTTGCTCTTTCCTACATGCCCACCCTGCTGTTGCGGCACATGTGCACGCCATAAGAAACCTGCCCAATATAAAGGGAAAACCCTGATCAGCGCTATTTCAATGTGGGATCATTCACCTTGTAGGGGGACAGAGCATAGACCCTTCCAAACATGATATCTTTTTTTTTTTTAGCTTTCTTAGTAGTGTTTCTTTTTGTTTCTCATTAATATCACTATTGGCCAGCTTGGTTATGGGGATTTTAAATTTGGTTCCGGTCATTTTCTAATGTTTATTTGCTTTTTTGTTCCGTGCACATGAATCAGAACTATCACTTTTTCTAGGTTTCCCTGGCTTTGCTGTACGTTGCTGGCGGAAATGGTTTCTCTTTCCTGCAAATGTGCCTTAACGCGAGGGTTTCACTGGCGTTAGTGTTCAGACCCGGATTCCACAGCGTTAATGTGCCTGGAGCCTCTCCCCTCCCACTCTCCACCCATTGACCCCTTCTCTCCGCCCTCTGGGAAGCCTTACTCCCCCCTTTAGAGCCGGATTTCACGAATGTCACTTATCGCGTGATAATACCGCCGCTGCGACATTAGCGCTGTTTAGTAAACATACCCCAAAGACGTTAGCGATGCACATTTCACAGAGCTGACATATTCCAGATAATAAATTCAAAATTAAAAAAAAGTATTTTTCTATCTTTTGTTGTTTGGGCATTTTATTTTTCAGTTGCAAGTGCTCCAATCACTTTCTTCTGTTTTCTTCGTGTCTTCTATTAACTCTCCATCGTCTGCTATCCATTTGTCCTTTCTTCTCTCTTCTATTTTTTCCATTCTCTCTCTACATCTGCTTTAACATACTGATCTTTCCTCTCTTTCTTTCTTTATTTCTTTTTCAACCACTTAAATTTCACCCTTCTATCCTCAATCCCCACATACTCTCCCAATACCCAGCCAATCATAGCTGTTTCTTCCTTCCCACACAAAATCTTTTCCCCATTCATCCTCACTCCCCCAGCCCCATCCCCTTCTAGTCCTCTCCCAACATCAGCTCCCTTCTAGTTCCAGCCTCACCCATCATCTGCTCCCTTCGTCCCACTCTCCTATCCCCCCACATCAACCTATTTCAGTCCTAGCCCCCCAATCAGTTCATTTCCAATCTTAGCCTCTCCATCAGCCATTCCAGTCCTATCCTAGCCCTTCATCAGGCCATTTCCAATCCAAACCCCCCATCAGCCCTTTTCCAGTCCAAGTCCCCCCATAAGCCCATTTCCAATCTTAGCCCCCCATCAGTCCATTTCCTTCCTATCCTAGCCTCCCATTAGCCCATTTCCATTCCTAGCCCCCCCCATTGGCCCATTTCCATTCCTAGCCCCCCATCAGCCCTTTCCAGTCCTATCCTAGCCCCCATCCAGCCCATCCCAGTCCCAGCCTCCCATCAGCCATTTCCAGTCTTAGCCCACCCTTCAGCCCATTTCCAGTCCTATCCTGCCCCCCCCTCCCTCCTCCTCTGAAGAGCCCTGCGCCTGTCTGACTGATTTTAGAGGGAGCTGGGGAAGCCTGAAGCTCGGTCTCACCTCTGCACAGCTGCTGGAGTGAAGAGCGGGATTTTCCTTCACTGAGTCTGGCAGGTATGTTCTCGTGGAGTCCACCGAGTGCCGGGAAACAGGAAAGACCCTTTAAGCTCTGGCGCACCAGCGGGCTCCACGAGATCACAGCCACCGGCCCTGTTACCATAACATGTGAAAATCTGGCCAAACGTGTGTTAAAAAATAACGAGCTGCATCATATGTAAATGCATGCAAAGCAACTGATTATTATGCAATATGAATAATATAACTTGCTGTTCATGGGAAGTTAGTAACATCTCCAACATCTCCACAGTAACTTTTTCCCAGGAGCACTGAACTACTAACATACAGCGGTATGTTTAAAAAAATTGCACCTCACCCCTCAATCCCCTTTATAAATATGTGCAAGCACCACCCCCCAAACCTACCCATCAGCCCTGATCCATGACCTGTTTTAAAAACAAAAGGCACAGTGGCCATCCCTGTATCTGTCCCATCTCCAGTTGCTCTGTGGACAAGGGTGACAGCTTCCCATCCACTTGATCCCTGTTAAATAAAATGTGAGTTCTTCCCAACTCATCCACTCCCTGGCTGATGGGTATTGGGGAGCAGGAGTGATCCCTAGTTGCTCCTACTCAGTTGATAAGCCTCAGAAATGGTGGTGCTAGCTCCCATTGTTAGTGGTGCTATTGCTATGGGTGAGATTACCAAATACAGAATCCATTGAGCCAAATTAATGGTCTTTCTCCTGTAGCTCCCTTCTAGGTGCATAAGACTGACCAATGAAAGGGAGTCATCTGATGTGTTGCTATATATATTTTCTCAAGCAAAATATGCATAAATTCAGGCACTTTATCTTAGGGACAAAGAACTGGATCCTATGAAAAACTCAGCTCCCAAAAGCCTACTCTGATCCCCAAAAGGCCAAACAGCCCCTGAAATAAATTTCACGGACACAGCATATGCCACCTGCAGTTTGGCAGTAAAAATGTTAAATGCATATGCTGAAGAAGAAAAACTTCAACTTTACTTAGCCAGTTAAGCCTTAATTGGTTAAACAGACTTTAGCAGTCATTCAAGAAAACCACAACACAATTAAACTGATATTGGGAAAAGAAAAATGTAAAATTCAATATGGCCCTGGTGCATACTGAAAACTTAGTAACCAAGACAGAGTTCTCGCTTCTTTAGTTCAGTGACAAGCCTGTTGCAAAAACAATGAGGTTAATATTCAGCAGGGTAATTGCTGCATAAATATAAGGGATTGCTTACCAGCTACCTGTCTGCCAGATTTCAGCTGTACTATCCATTTAAATAAGACCCGTGAAAATGCCTTCCTGGCAACACATCCATAAACAATCAAACAAAAGGCCCCAGAGACTCATCCAAATCAAATCCACCCCACAACCATACATCTTCTACAACAACCCACTCCTGCATACACCCATAAGTTGTGCGCTAGTCAATGCTCGGTCAGTACGAAACAAAGTAAATACCATAACTGACTATATACATGACCATCAAACTGACATTATATGCATAACAGAATCCTGGCTAATGGATAATGCCATCCTGAATCAAATCACAACACCGACATACTCTACCTACAGTTGTCCTCAAACACACAAGAGAGGAGGAGGAGTGCAGATACTAGCAAGAAGCCGTTTTAAGTGCAAAACAATCTCAACAGCCAGTACAGAAGAAAGCAACATTATAAACACCTTATCAAGTGCCTCAATTATAGAGCCCCAAATGCCAAGGCAGACAAGCTATCTACACTTTTGGAGTCTATGGGGTATGTTTACTCAATTGCAGTAACGTAGCAGCGGCTACGTTAATGCGTGTTAAGTAACGTTAACGCGCGTTAATGTTATTTAACGCGTGTTAACGTCACCGGTCGTGGTAAGTCTCGCAGAGGGTGGAGAGAGGGCGGAAAGAAGGGGTCAATGGGCAGGGAGTGGATGGGGAGAGGCTCCTTTTACACTAACGCGGGGAAAGGAAGGGCCAAACATTAGGGGGACTGAAAACCTGTCATTAGACGCACATTTGCAGGAGGGTGAAACCATTTCAGCGTCAGCAATGTACAACATAGGCAGGGAGCCCAAGAAAAGTGATAGTAGTGCTCCATTTGCAGCAACAGCAAATTGGCCAGGTATGAAAGGCCACTATGGTGATGGTGCAAATGGGGCATAGGGGGCTGCAGGCGAGACATGTAGTGGGGGCAACTGGGGCACAGGGTGGATTAGGCAGTCGCCTAGGTGGCACACAGGAACATAGAAACCAGATATCAGCAAGATGCAGCTGACAAAGACAAAAACACAATCCACCTACATCTACCTGGTCCACCCTAGCTAACAGTTGCCAGAGCACTGAACTAACATCCCCGCAGCCAACTCTCCCCCAAGCAGAAGGGACATAATATTGGTAGGCGGTGATGGGAGGGATGTGAGGATGCCCATATATGCCTCCCCACCCCAGACCCCGCTCCCTAGGTGACCGCCTACCCACACAGTGGATGGCCTGGGACTGCGCACTACCAGCACCAACAGCATATGGACCTGTCAGCATGGCAGGGGGTGTGTGCCCGTGCTGGAAGGGGCAGTGGCACCTGCCTGCACTGGACCTAGGCCATGCCCTGTACCAGTACGTGGTGCGCAGTGCAACATAAAGGTTCTAGCTGAGGAAAAGTACAGGTAGCTCCAGAGACATCTGTGGTAACAGTGTGGTGCAGTACACACAGCCAGTGTGTCCGGAAGCATAGGTTCAAGTCCCAAATGTGTATCCTGCAGAGCATGTCCCTATTTTTTACCCTACAATGCAGATACAACAGCAACATGTGCAAAGCCCAAAGCAGCGGTGAGCAGGGGTACAAACACCAACTCACACAGGCTCCACAATCCAAAGCTGCATGGAGAGTCAGGCTGTTGGCCCCAGCACAGAGCTGCAGTTATCACCAGAGCACTACTACTACCTCCTGCACAGTTTATCAATGTCGGCACTGTGATCAGGACCAGTGTGGCAGGCAGGGTTGCCAACAACCCCTATCTTTGTACAATGCTGCAATAGGAGTGTGTGTGTGTATGTCTATGCATTGTTTTGTGGCTGCCCACACCTCACCAGGCCACAATGTCCCACTGTTACCAGCGTTAGCCTGAATATGTGCATAATGAGGAGCAAGGTGTTTTTCGGTATGGACCACAGCGGATTGGCCAGGGTGCATCTTCACAGGGTGTGGGGCAATGGCTGGGACACTGTAGTGCCCGACCACTGCCTGCATGGACAGGGTGGCCACAGCATGGCATGCTGGGAGGGCACTCACTCTGACCAAGCAGTGACCATGGCATGTCTAGGTTCCCACATAGTGCTCTATATTATCTGCTTCCAGTGATACTTGTGTGTTCTTAGTGCTGGTGCCCATTCACTGAGATACCTGCCTGGTGCACATAGTTTTTCTGTGAGCATGCACAATGGACTGGCTAGTGGATTATCTGCCATCAGTCTGTGCATGATTGGAACACCTTGTAGGGTGCTGCATGTGCAGTCTGCTGGTGAATGACGGACAGTGGTGGAAGACAGGTGAGGTTTTCCACATATCCCCAGCCATAGCTATGGCTCTGGTCCACCAACCTTGGAAGACTGTATTCTACCAGAAGGATGGAGGTGGTTTCCCCAGGGCTCAAGCACCTATCTCTTATCTACAAAAAGAATGATTGTGGGCCCCTTTGGGGAATATAGTGTATACATGCTTTGACCTTCAGAGGCTCTGCTACTTAAACCTCATACAAGTCTACAAACCCCTCTGCCCTGACAACAGGTGCCCATGTCAGCCAGACCCTAACACTGGGTGCGCACTAATCTGGGTGTTGTCTGGTCCCAGAGGGCCACATGTGATTACAGAATACAGATGGACACCAAATTACCTTCAGATGCGCTGCAAGGAACACCTATCACACACTGGTAGTGATGGGGATGTACAGCAGGACCTATCTCTAGCACCACATGTACTGTGGACCTAGTGCTGGGTGCCCATCCTATCCCTAAGGGTGAACACAGAACCTGCACAATGGCATGGTCTGTAGTTACTCTGTGCCAGTATCACGCACTGTCAGTTCGTCTTTCCAAGCTGAGGTACCGGAGAGGTGCAGACCCCATTTGGTGATCAGCTGTAGACAGCTATTCACCCTTTCCTGCATTGTGCCTCTTCGTGCTTGCCTCACCTGTGCCTGATCTGCATGGCACCACCACTCCTCTGTCCACCTGTCATTGTAACTATCATGCCACCTCCGCCTCCACTGGGGGACACATATTCCCATCATCTGCCACCCACTGTCTTTCCAGTACTTTACATTACCAACACCCTGTGCTGTGGTATAGTTGCCCCCATCATGTTTGTCAACAGTACTGGCAGCCACATGGGATGCCCACAGATATGGTAGGTCCAGCAGCTCCCAGCTCTCCCTCTTTCACTTACCTGTTCATTGCCTTTCCTCGGCGCTCTATCTAGTATTAGGGCTACATCTGTCTCTATGCCTCACAGGTCATGCATGTCATCCTGAAGCACCTTGCAGCCCTTAGGGCACACTGACCTAGGGCACGTAACCTTGTTAGGCCACCTTAACCTATGGTTCAGTAACCCAGGGTGCCTTCTAAGGTGCCTAGTCCAGGGGTGCCTAATACGGCGCTTAGCCTAAGGAGCCCTATAGGGCGCCTTACAAAGCGCCTTATGAGGCACCTTACAAGGCACCTTATAAGGCACCTAACAAGGCATCTAACAAGGCACCTAACAAGGCATCTAACAAGGCACCTTATAAGGCACCTAACAGGGCACCTTATAAGGCACCTAACAAGGCACCTTATAAGGCACTTTACTTATAAGGCGCCTAACAAGGCACCTTATAAGGCACCTTATTTACAAGGCACCTTACAAGGCACCTAACAAGGTACCTTATAAGGCACCTTACTTACAAGGCACCTTACAGGGCGCCTTATAAGGCGCCTTATAAAGCGCCTTGTACTGTGCCTTGAAAGGCGCCTTGTAACACGCGTTAATCTAAGGTGCCTTGTAACGAGCATTAGCTGATACGGCTTGCTGTAACGATGCATCACCCATGCCTTTATATGGGCATCTGTACCATTACCGCAGAACCTAACGCGGGTAACATTACCGCGGTTTAGTAAACATACCTCCATATGTACATACATACACCTCTCTGCAGAAACCCCTAATCACCCTTGGAGACCTACATCTCGCATCAACACCCAAAAAAAGAAGCTAATTCATTCCTTAAAGCCATGAAATTACTTCAATATGCACAAATCATAAACACACCGATAAGGGACAACCCTCATCCTCATCTTTGTCCCCCATCAACTTCTGGAACTTAACGCCATTTCTCACCCCACAACAATTCCAATACCCTGGGAAGACCACTACATAACATTCAACATAAACATCAGCCTAATTGTTCCCAGACAAGAACAACAGGAATACAGAAGGTTTAAATGATTCTACAAACAACTCTTCTTACAGGAAATCCTATCAAGACTAAACCAAATCACAGTGTCCTTGATATTATAATTAACAACTGGAACGACACCATTGCAAATGCCACAGCAGCACAAAGACAAAAAGAAGACAACACACAGAAAGCATTCTGCACCCTGGTACTCAAACAAAATAAGAGAAGCAAAGAAGTCATTAAGGAAGGTTGAAAGAAAATGGAGACACAAGAAAACTGAGAACACCCTCCAACAATACAGAAACAAACAATACAAATACAATGACCTTTTTAACAAATCTAAAAAAGAATACTACACAAACCTCATCATGAAATCTGTCAATAAACCCAGGGAGCTCTTCGATATAGCATAGACATCCAACAAAGACCCCACTCAAAGAAAAGGAGGTGACATACATCCACAGCGAATGGCAAACTTCCTATTAACAAAATACAAGAATATGCACCCCAATACCCAATTACAGGCACTAGCACACAAAACAAACCTCAAGGCTAGTGGAACATAGGGCAATTTGCACATAACAACCATAGAACAAATCATCTCCAACCTAAACACCACCACATCACCATCAGATCCATGCCCTCTGTCATGGATCAAAATAGCCAAAAAGGAATTAAACCCAATCATAATAAGATAACCCAGATATCTCTTACACAAGGCTGCATGCTACCATCTCTATTTATTTATTTATGTTTAACAGCTTTTCTTTTATACTGCTTTATCCTTTGGTCAAAGTGGTTTACATTGAAACAAAACATTTATGATAAACAGGGAAGACAACATGAAATAACTTTGATACATATTATCGGGGGTAGGGCAATGGCTGGGACATCCTAGTGCCCAACTGCCACCTGCATGGACCGGGTGGCCATATCATGTCATGCTGGGACACCACTCTCACTCTGACCGAGCAGTGACCATGGCACGGCTATGTAGCCACATAGTGCTATATAGTGTCTGGTTCTAGTGATATGGGTGTGTTTCCTGTCCTGGGGGCCCTATCACTGAACCAACTGCTGAGTGTCCATGCTGTATATCCCATGTCTGGGTGCACATGGTTGCTCTGTGCACATGTAATGTATACTGGCCAGTGGACTGTCTGCAGTTGGTATGTGCATGGCTGGGACACCCAGTGGTGGGCAGTAGGTACTTGCTGTGGGTGAATGTTAGATTTAGGAGGTTGGGAAGTGAGGTGCTCCAGGCCTACTCTCAATATTACTGGTAGGGTTAGCAGGACCCTAGCAAAAGCTCCATGCACATCTTGAGGCCCTTTCCCCCTAGTAGTTGACAGTCATGGCATCAGCATTATAACACTGGGTACTACAATGCACTGTCCTAGGTAGATCAGGATCCAACAGGGCCAGAGATGACTTGCATAGCACACTGTAAACAGTACCTGCCACACACTAGTGGTGATGGAGATCTGCAGCAAATACCATCTATAGTATTGCAGGTAAAGGGGACCTGGTACTAGGCACCCATCCTCACCCTCAGGGTGACCACAGAAACTGCTCTGTAGCATGGTTTGTAGCTGTTCTGTGCTTGTATCACACACTGTCAGTTCCTCTTACTGAGCTGAAGTGATGGATACGTGCATTCTCCATTCGATGATCAGCTGTAGACTGCTGTTCTGCATGTGCACTGCATTATGGGTACTGGTGGGGGCTATCCTATACCGGCACACACAGCAGACATTTTAGGCAGTGACCACACACTGTCACTGCAGCACTTTGGCACCACCCTGTTCATTGGTATAGCTGCCTCCCACATGCTCGTTTGCTTTACTGGCTGCCACATAGGGTGCCCAGCAATACGACAGGTCCATCAACTCCCACCTGTCCTTTCTTCCATCACCTTTACATTGGCATTCCTTGGTGCTCTGTCCAGCATTTGGCTTACAGCCATGGTCCTGCTTTAAGATGCATGCTTTCCACTTTAGGGCACCTAGTCTCTCCTTAGGATGCCTTATCTCATGCTAGGAGCTCCTTATCACATCATGGGAAACCTTATCTCCTGTTAGGGCACCTTATCTTCTTTTAGGGCATCTTATCACATCTTAAGGCGCCTTATCTCCTGTTAGGGCACATTATTATATCTTAAGGTGCCTTAAGGCTTCTTATCTCCTGTTAAGGCACCTTATCACATCCTAAGATGTCTTGTCTCTCCTTAGGATGTCTTGTCACCTTACCGTACTTGGTCCTGTTAATTCACATTAAATGGCTCAAGGCACCCTAACACTGGCACGCCTCCTACCTGCCCACTGCCTTATATGGCTTCAGGCACCTTAATGCTGCCCTTACCACCAGTGACTTTACCATGGTTTAGAAAACATACCCCTAAGACTATTGTGTTAGTCCTAAAGGAGAATCAAAGAAATGGTGTCCATTTTTCTGTACTTATGTCTATGCAGCGCTGCGTACGAAATGCTCAGTAGTAGTAGTAGTAGTAACTCCTCATTTGTCTCTCAGGAAAAAAAATCTTTCAAGCAATGAACTTATCCTCAGGTTCAATAGCTTCTCACTAAAGTAGTATCAGTCTCCATTAGTTTACTATTTGCAATCGTGTGATCTTGTATGCACCAATGAGAAATCCTGTTAGAACTGTAAGGTTTGAAACTCATCCAGTACAGATTTTAATGAACATTCAAATGTAAATGTTTATAATGACAAAGACAGAAGAAGTTAAAGTGCTGATGGAAGGTAAAGATAATGATTGTTAGGTGAAAAAGGACACAAGGAAGACAAAGCCTCACATAAAGATGAGTGAAGAAGTGAAAGACTGAAGTGTAAAATGAGAGACTGGGAGAGAGAGAGAGAGGTTTCTACACTAATGAGGATTGAATGTTTCCACAATTACAGTGAAGTTGAGATGATTTCCACAGTGAGGACCTTTTGCTTCTCTTCCCTGGTAAAAGCTGTTTTCTTGACAGAATGCATCCATGCGTTCCAGACCTTTTGATGTGTTCTCATTTACTTTTATTCCACTTTCAGGTTTCCAATTCTGGGTCTCACAGAGAGCAGAGGACAGGAAATTATGATATAATAGAAGTTTTGAGTCTATAACAAATCTGTTCATATACAGAAAGGCAGAAAGGTGTCTGTGGGTATATGTGCTGTTTATCCATTGCAAAGTGCACAGTACTGTAAGTTTATATATTTTTGAGTCTCTGTACTGTGATGCACGCCTGCATATGGGGATAGATGTCTGTACTAGATGAGCAGTCATACTTTTGTTTCCAAATATATTTCTTTCAATTCCTTTATACGATTGTAAATTCTTATTTTCCTTTTACACATGATCTCAGTAACGCAGTGCCAGCAAACTATAGGTCACTACACAGAAATCATCCTCATGTACTGGAAACTTAATAAAGGGGTCATAGCAAGGAATTTCCTCGTAAGTGCAACATGGAAGGCAAAAAGGACTCGTAAAAACTTGGCTATAATGAATCATTCTAACTAGGATTGTATGTGCATCTATTTTTAAAATGAATATATATTTTTTGACTATGGGAATGTTCTGATAAGGACCCTGATTCAATAAGAGGCCTATTTACTAACTTGAACTGAGGTTTTGCACCCAACAAGCATTAGCAGTCAAAGATAAATCATGTTCAATTCAAAACCTCTGTATTAAATGCTAGCGATTGCTCCCATATACTAATAGAATGGCTGATAAGGTAGAATGCAATTAGAAACACCCTAGAGGTATAGCTGACTGCACCATATCATCCGCCATGTTAGCAGTTAAGATACAGTGGTGATCTCTGTATTAACTGCAAGGCATGGAGACCGATTCAGGAAGGGGGACGTCCGGACAACCCTGATGAAGACAGAGATCTTAGGACCCGATTCCAGTCCGCGGGAACAAAATGTTCCCGTGGTTGCCAGAATCGAGCTCATGGATGGCCCAGCATGCCCCTTCCGCCTGTGGGAATGTCCTCCCCGCAGGCGCCCCCAACATCCGTGGCTCCGGTCCCCAACATCTCTGCCGCCTGACACACAGCTGGTCAGCCAGGGTCTGGATCAGGCAGTGGGGACTCCCCGTACCCAGCCCCAGCCCCAGAGGGGGATCCCTTGCCCTGACTGCTTATAAACTGCTGCTTATACCACCTTTGAGGTGGTATAAGCAGCGCATCTCTCTGTGCCCAGCAGCACATACAGGGCCATAACCTGAATCAGCCCTGCACTTGCTGCTGGGCCGTCCCGCTCCTGCTCCGCCCCGACCCTGTCCCCTCGTGCCCTCCACTGGCTCTCCCCATCATAGCACATGGGACGTGCAGGGAGGGCAGGAGGGGGAATAGGATCCAGGCGGATTGCAGGGCTGCATGTCCCGCTGGGATATGCAGCCCAGCAACCTGCTTTCCTGAATGAGGGCCATAGTCTCCACCCATAGCATGCCTCCTAATAGGAATTTCTAGATTAAGGCCACAGTAATTTCCAATTCAGTGCCAAGAGGGAGAGAGAGATAGTTTACTGCCTGTTAGCTGCATTGCAGATAAGATGATGCAGTTATCCAGCTGGTGCTAGCTAGGCCACACTATTTGCCACATAATTAATGTGCAGTAACTTAACATGTGTTAACTCTAAAATGCAGTCCTCACCCATTCTGCAGTTATTCTGTACCCTGTTCCAGTTCAGCTGGTAATGTGAAAATCAGCACACATTAACTGCGAAAGCGCCACATCGACATGGCATCTGCATTAACTGCTAGTGTGTGTGAATTGCCATAGCTAATGCAGCTTAGTAAATAGGCTCTAGAGGAATGATATCCAGCTGGCATAATTAACGTGTTATATTAAGCACCTGCACTGGTGCTTAACTTAATCCATTTATTCAGCACTGATATCCATAGAAGTAGCAAGGCTGAATATACATATGGAGGGTAATTTGATAACCGGGCACATGGGTTGCAATCAGAGAAGACATCTCTTTTTATCCTATTTTATAAAGATACAGAAATAGCACCTCGATTTTGGGTGCTGCAAACAAATTAACATTGTAGATATATCTTCAGATTTAATGCCGGTCAATAGCTACTAATTTTTTTTTAACGTATATAGAATCTGAGAGTAATGATGTAATGCATTCATCAGAATAATTCTTGTCCTTTTTGATAATTTTTTCTACATTTTCAATAGGCCTGATATTCAAAAGGCATTTATACGGTTTACAGCCAAGTAAACCATGTAAATGCCTTAGATGGGAATATTCTATAGCACCTACACTGTTAGTGCCATTGAATATCCCCGTCTTTGTACCCTGATGCTATCCGGTTAGCATCAGGGCATGTTGGGGCATTCTGGGGCGGAGCGGGGGCAGAGAATGCTGGTAAGCAGGTAGCACCGATATTGGACCGCTACATGGTTAGCCATCCATCTGGTCATGGATGCTAACTGTGCAGCGGTCCAATATCGACACTACCCAGTTAGGATCTGTAGCTGCATCCCCTTGGCACCAAGCCCAGATATTCAATGCCGTCACCACAACACTGAATATCCGGGTTTAGAGGTCAGTGGGCAGGGCTATGTGCCGATATGGCACATAGCTCGACCAACTAAATATCGGACCGCATATGCCTAATATCACCATGGTCCCAATATTTGATAACCAATACTGTGCTGCCTAAACAGATACTGACACAGTGCTGTGGTTCAAACTATATCAAGCAGCTCTTACCAAAAGCTCCAGCACTATGTCAGAGTTTCTGCCTGCTATCATCAGGTGCTTGTGCCCCCTCCAGCACAGGCTTCTGGTTTATTTATTTTTATTTATTTAACCAGTTTTGTGTACCACTTTATTCTTCAATCAAAGTGGTCGACAACACAATGGGTCTACATTGAACGAGAGGGGTGGGGCAACACGACGTACATACAGACTTCAGATATTTGGTACTTATTCTCCTCTATGCATGTCAGTAGGGCTTGGTATCCTAGATTAGATGTGACAAGTGTTCTGTGAACAGGAGGGTTTTGAGTGCTTTGCGGAAGTCCTTGAACTCACTTAGGGTTCTCAGTTCATCTGGGAGGGAGTTCCAAAGAGCTGGCGCCGAGAAAGATAAAGCTCTGTTGGAGGTGGTTTGCTTTGTCTTCTGGTATCCAGTGGGTGTGCGGAGTTTGTTGATGCCGTTGACTCTTCTAGCCTGCTGGTGGTATCTCTGATCAGTGTGTTGTATAGAACATTTGCTGAGCATTGATGTATGATTTTGAAAATATTTAGTGTTGTCTTGAATCTTGCCCATGCTGTTATGGGTAACCAATGGAGTTGCTGCAGTACAGATTTGATGTGTTCGTGTTTTGCTGTGCCCGTGATGATGCGTGCTGCAGTGTTTTGCACCATTTGAAGTGGGTGGGTGGATTGCTTGGGCAATCCTTGATACAACGAGTTTCCGTAATCCAGTATAGGGGTGATTACTGCCTGGCACATGGTGTGGAAATTGTCCTGATTGAGGATTGATCTGAGTCTCCTGATGATTTTTAAACAGTGGCATGCCTTTGCTGCAGTTTTATTTATATGCAATTGTAAGTTCAAATTCTTGTCCAGGATGATGCCTAGGTATTTCACCTCATCCCTTGTAGATATTGTTTTGTTTAGGACATTGATGATTTGAGGTGGGTTGAGGGTGGGGTTCCTGGAAATGAACAATGCCTCTGTTTTGTCAAAGTTAATTTTCAGGTTATTGTTAGCCAGCCAGTTGTTCATGTCCTCAAGGCATAGGGTCATATGGATCATGTCACGTGCCAGTGTGTCTACTGGGGTGTAGACCATGATGTCATCAGCATATAAGTGGTAGTGTAGTCCATGTCATTGAATAATGTTACAGATGGATTGGATGTATAAATTGAATAGGATGGACAACAGTACTGATCCTTGGGGTATCCCCTGGGTGATGATAAACTGAGTTGATTTTGTTTGGTTGCATTTGACTTGCTGTGTTCTATTGTTGAGGTATGAGGTGAACCATTTTATGGTACTGTTGCGTAGCCCGATCTCCCGTAGTCGGTTTAGCATTATAGAGTGGGACACGGTATCAAAGGCCGCTGAGATATCTATGAAGACTAGCATGAATCCGTTCCTCAGGCTGTCCAATCCTTTCAGAAGGTTGTCAAAGAGGGAGGCAGAGGTTTATGCCAAACTGGAAGTCTACATTGGAGGGGGGGGGGGGTGAAGTGATCTATGAAGCAGGCAGGAACTGCAATGTAGCACTAGAGTCTCTGGTAAGCGCTATGTCGCAGTTCCTTTGTCATTGCCTCTGCTGCTGGCCCTGGAGAGGGGCGGCACTGGTGGGAATAGGGGTGGGGTGGCAGATAGGAGGAGCCCACCAAGGACGCCTCCAATCCTTGCACCAGCCCAGACTAAATTACTTTTTTCCACAAGATGTTCATACAGTAACCGCCTTTTTCTGCTGTTGAAACCTCCAACACCCTATTGGACAGCTCACTGGCATTCTGTCAACTGATTGCAAAATCTCTTGCAGAGGTTCTGCACTTGACTGCCATTAATGGTCTAAGTGTAAAATATATTAATGACGCTCATTTGTTTGGAGTTTGTATCATAAAAGACCGATACTGAGGACTTTTTAGTCTCTAGATTATGGGTTCTGATATTTACGACTTCTCAGGACAAAACATAAATATTAGAAATGAGACGCACATACGTACCCACAGATTTTATAAAATATGCACATAAATCATGACTTCACCCATGTGCCATTCAAACTCCCTTCCTGAGTACATCTACTCTGCAAGCATATGCCTATTTGCACTGTGCATACTTTTAGACGTGACTTAATTTTATAAGAGACCTTTAACATCAACATTCGCACCACCACTCTTCATCTGCACCCATCCTAACCTCCCAGGTTCAGTAGCCACAACAGTGCAGGTGTTTGGCAAAACATGGCCAGAGCTTTTATTCCATCAACAACTTGAAAGTTAACTTAACAAGACAGCAACTGTATTTGAATCACAAGGAATTAGCATCAGACGGGACTAGACAGTGTCTTCCTAGTCTCCTACTCATTAAATCATTAAACAAATTTATTCAGGAGATCATTTTGTTAGTAAGGAATCCTGATTGGGAATAAAATGAAACTGCAATGGTTATATTGTATTTTAATGCCCTCTTGACTATTGTAATTCACCTAGAACCTGGTGATATAGGCGGGATATAAATGGATGTATTCAATTAAGTATTCTTATACCCCCCCTCCTCCCTCAACCCACAGTAGTGCCAAGCTGAGTCCAATTTCTAGAATCATAGGGAATGTTTTGTGTAGTGTGTGCCACACATGGCAATGATGTTGATGTCGCAGGAGGCTACAGTCCACTGCACCCTTGTCTCTCTTCCCACGCTATTCTGGTTTATATCGACAGTGAGGGAGGTTTCTCTGCCTCTATTACTCTCAAGCTGTGATAATCTAACCCCCTCATTTGTCTCTCCCTCCCCAGTGACTACCCACTATCCCCATTCAAGGGTGGGAAGGGCGAGTTCATCCCCCACACCTACCGCTGCTCCACAGCCAGCATGTCCAGCTACAGAGCCCACCACAAACAAAGGTGACTCTGTGCAGGCTCTCTGCCCCTTCTCATTCAATATTTTCTTCCTTCCACCCACATCCTCTGACCCAGGGCCGGATTTACCTATACGCCATGTACGCCATGGCGTAGGGCCCACAGCCGGCAGGGGCCCACAAAAAAAGAACAAGCTCATTTTTTTTAAACACAATTTAAAAAAAAACCTGGTGGCTGCCGCCGCGGGGCCCCCTCTGCTGCCGCGGGGGCCCCGTCTACAAGCTGAAGCCGTCGGGTCGGGTCGGGTCCTCCCTCCCTCGCTGCAGGCTGTAGGCTGTGGGCTGTGAGAGACGCGAAAGGAGAGTGTCTCCTCGCGTGGAGACACTCTCGCTTCGCGTCTCTCGCAGCCTGCAGCCTGCAGGGAGGGAGGGAGAACCGACCCGATGGCTTCAGCTTGTAGACGGGGCCCCCGCGGGTCAGTCCGTGCTGCCGCGGCAGCAGAGGGGGCCCCGAGGCGGCAGCCACCAGGTTTTTTTTTTAAATTAAATTTTACTTTAGGCCAGGGGGGGTAGGACTGGTAATGGGCTATGGGGGGGGGGTAGGACTGGTAATGGGCTATTGGGGGGGCTGGGGCTGGAAATGGGCTGCGGGGGGGTAGGGCTGGTAATGGGCTATGGGGGGCTAGGACTGGTAATGGGCTATTGGGGGGGCTGGGGCTGGAAATGGGCTGGGCTGGGCTGGGGGGGTTAAGGCTAGAGGTGGGCTGATGGGGTTAGGACTGGTAATGGACTGTGGGCTGCTGGGGGGGCTTAGAACTGGCAATGGGCTATGGGGGGGTTAAGACTGGTAATGGGCTGTGGGCTGATGGGGGCTGTCTGGTAATGGGCTATGGGGGGGCTAGGACTGGAAATGGGCTGGGGGGTTAAGACTGGAGGTGGGCTGATGGGGTTAGGACTGGTAATGGGCTGTTGGGGGGGGTTAGAACTGGTAATGGGCTTTGGGGGGGGTTAAGACTGGTAATGGGCTGTGGGCTGATGGGGGTTGTCTGGTAATGGGCTATGGGGGGCTAGGACTGGAAATGGGCTGGGGGGTTAAAACAGGAGGTGGGATGATGGGGTTAGGACTGGTAATGGGCTGTGGGCTGATGGGGGGGTAGGACTGGCAATGGGCTATGGGGGCTGACTGGAAATGGGTTGATGGGGTTAGGACTGGAAGTGGGCTGATGGGGGGTTAGGACTGGTAATGGGTTATAGGGGGGCTTAAACTGAAAATGGGGTGATGGGGGGTTAAGGACTGAAAATGGGGTGATGGGGGGTTAAGGACTGTAAGTGGGGTGATGGGGGGGCTAGGACTGGTATTGGGTTGGGGGGTTGCTAGGACTGGAAATGGGCTGATGGATGGCTAGGACTGGAAAATGGGCTGATGCAGGGACTAGAAGGGAATGGATGCTGGGTGAGGCTGGAACTAGAAGGGAGCTGATGTTGGGGGAGGATTAGAATGGGATGGGGCTGGAAGAGTAAAATGGAGAGGGGAAAAATATTTTGTGTGGGAGGGATAAAAAATCTACAATTGGCCGGGTATTGGGAGAGTAAGTGGGGATTGAGGATGGAGGGGTAAAATTTGAGTGGATGAAATAGGAATGAGGAAAGAGCAAAAGGAGAAAGATTAGTATGTTAAAGCAGATGTAGAGAGAGAATGGAAAAAAATCTAGAAGAGAGAAGAAAGGACAAATGGACAGCAGACGATGGAGAGTTAGCAGAAGACACGAAGAAACCAGAAGAAAGTGGCTGGAGCAATTGCAGCTGAAAAAAATGCACAAAAGGTAGAAAAATATCTCTTTATTTTGAATTTATTAATTGGAATATGTCAGCTCTGGTAAATGTGCATCATTAACGTCTGCGCTTTGTTTAGTACAAGAGCAAATTAATGTATAGTTTTATTTCTACAGTGTTGTACATTCCAAGTTTGGCTTTTGGGATTCCCAGTTTAATTATTGTCTTCCTGTTTCTAAATTGTGATTACTTCTTTGGTGATGGTCTATGTTCTGCATGTGTAACTGAGCTGAGGTGTTCTGTTTATATAATTCCTATTTGACATTGCCACTTGTTCTCTTTCCCCAGTAGGTCATGTATTGTTGTTCTCTGAATGTATTGGTTTAATATTTGCAGTGTTGCCTTTTGATTGGTAGAGTATGGTGCTTTGTGAGTCCTGGTAGTGCTGTTAGGATACGGCGGGTTTACTATGAGCAGTGTTTGTAGTAGTTCCTAATGTGTCTGGCAGTTGGCACTGGATTATAGTAATGTAGAAATCTTTTAGTCTTTCTTTATCCATACACTCATTAAGAGGCACGTTTACTAAAAGTTAGTATATGGTAACATTATGCAAATATTTATGCAAATGAGGCCCCTTATGCAAATGAGGCCCGCACCCCCCTTGGGCCGCCCCTGCTGGGGGCCCACAATTTTTGTTGGCGTAGGGCCTCACTCAAGGTAAATCCGGCCCTGCTCTGACCCCCCTCCTCACAGTGAATCAGATGGCAGGGAAGCTGGCCTCATTTAAGAGCATAAATCAGTGTTTCACATGCAAAAATATTTATAAAATTATCTCCATTAAGCAGTGACCATGTCAGCACTATCCACTGAATATTCCTGCTAAATCAATATAGATTATGGGGTATGTTTACTAAACTGTCTTAATGTGCGCTCTCCCACGTTATCGCACGATAAGGCGCCTTATCGCGTGATAATGGCGCCTTATCGCGCGATAAGGTACAAACGAGTGCTGAAGGTGGAGAAAGGCTCCCGCAGGGCGGAGGAAGGCTCCCCAGGGGCGGAGAGAGAGGGTCAATGGGTGGAGAGTGGAAGGGGAGAGGCTCTCTGCACACTAACGCTGTGACAACCGAGGCTGAAAACTAACGCCAGTGAAACCCTGGCGTTAGAGCTGATATAAAGGGAAAAGAAACCATTTCCGTCAGCAATGTACAGCAAAACCAGGGAAACCTACAAAAAAGTGATAAGTGTGATACATGTGCACGTAACAAAAGGGCAAAGAAACAGTGAAGATGACCAGAAGAAAATGTAAAAAAAACATAACCAAGCTGGGCAATAGTGATATCAATGGGAAACATCAAAAAACACCCCCAAGAAAGCTCCAAAAAAAGATATGAATTTTAGAAGGGTCTATGCTCTGTCCCCATACAAGGTGAATGAGCCCACAGTGAAATTGCGCTGATCAGGGTTTTCCTCTCCATTGGACAGGTTTCCTATGGTGTGCACATGTTCCACAACAGCAGGGCGGGCATGTCGGAATGGGCAACTGGACAGATGCTGGAAAAGGGGACACAGAGGGCTGCAGGCAGCACATGCTGTGGTGCAGCTGGGGCACAGTGCGGACTAGGGTAATGCCTAGCTGGCCCATAGGAATGTTGAAACAGTAGAGCAGCCAGACAGCAACTGCTGAGGGCCCAACATGGGCAAGAGTGTGCTTCCCACGGTGTCACAGGGAATAGTACCCAGCAGGTACCCCCAATGGCACGGAACATTGGCAGGCCGTGCTGGGGGAAAGCGTGGACAGCTATGCAGGCACCCCTACCCCAGAACCCGCACCATAGGCAGCCGCCTACCCGCACACTGGATGGCCTGAGACTGCGCAGCAGCAACACCACCAGCAGAAGGGCATGTCAGCATGGTGGCAGAGGGGTACTGGTGGTGGAGGGGGCAGTGGCAGCTGCCCAGAGCAGACCATGGCCTAGCCCCGTTTAGGTGGGTGCCGTGCACTGCAACAGACAGGCTCTGTCTGACAAACAGTCATGGTATCTCCAGGGAATGCATTATCTCTGTGGCAACACGGTGGTGCAGTGAACACAGCCAGTGTGTTCAGGAGCAGAAGGTCACAGGTTCAAGTCCCAGCTGTGGTTCCTGCCAACCCAAACCCCATATTTTACCCACTACTAAAACATGCTAATACAGACAGAACCTTTATTGCAGATAACAGAAACATGCCCAATAAACCTACATTTTACCCTACAGAGCACAGACACCATAAACATGCACATTACCTAGAGCAGAGCCTCCCCAATGCAGTCCTGGAGGGCCAAACACCATTCAGGTACCATGCTGCCTCTAATAAACATGGCTGTGCTGCATGTCTATGCACCGCCCCCATGGTATGCAGATGTATCTCATGCATATTCATTAGGGACAGCATGAAAACCCGAACAGTGTTTGGCCCACCAGGACTGGAGTTGAGAACCTCTGCCCTAGAGCAGCGGCCAACAGGGGCAGACAAACCCTCACCCACAGGCTCCATTATCGAAAGCCTCATGGAGAGGCAGGATGTTGGGCCCTGCGTGCATCTCCCAATACTAGCACTTGCATACCTTAGCAATGCCACCCTAAACCTGGGAATATTGTACACACCTATCAAACGGTTGCTATGATTACTGGCAGATAGCAATTCCTAAGTTAAGCACAATTTGCTGATTGAGCTGCATCATAGCAACCTTTCTGCTGTCTCTGGAGTGTGCTTCAGGTCTGATGTCTGACAGTGTTTACCACCCTGGGGAGTGACCCCAACTGTATTGCCAACACCTTCCTCATCCCACACTGTTGCCAGTGTAAGCCTTCATAATGAGGAGCAAGGTACTATGGGTATAGCCCGGACAGGGTGGCCTGGCCAGGATGCATCTGCACAGGGCATAGGGCAATGGCTCGGACATTGTAGTGCCTGACAACCACCTTCACGGACAGGGTGGCCACAGCATGTCCTGCTGGGAGGTCACTCTTACCCTGACTGAGCAGTGACCACGACATGGCTAGGTTCCCCCATAGTGCTGTATAGAATTTTTCTCATGTGATGTTTATGGTTCTCTTTTGGGGCCCAATCACTGACGTATCTGCTTGGTGTGTATGCTGACATCCCAGTTCTGGATACATGCATGTCCTCCAGAAACATGCACTATGGACTAGCTAGCAGACTGTCTGCAGCTAGTATGTGTCTGGATGGAACATTTTGCAGGGTACAGCAGCTGGAAGCTTGCTGCTGGAGAATGTCAGATAGTGGTGGGGGGCAGCTGAGCATTTCCAGGCCTTCTGTCTGCCTTGTCTTATGGATGTGTACAGATCTGCATTGCCTGCCCTGTATGATGTCTGTTCCCCAGCAGGATTGGGGTTGATGGTCCTCTCTACTGCCACCATTGCGGGGAGGTAGAGTGTGGTTCTGTTGGTGGGAGATCCTGTTTCCCACCCTGAGCCACAGAGAGTGGATTGGGTGGTGGTATATAATACACCTATGGGTCCAAATACCCCCCTTCACCTACATCATGTGACCATGGTACCAACACAGGATATGCACTACTTTTGGTGCATCATAGCCCATAAGGGCTAAACATAACTGAGAAATACAGATGTGTGTGTAGGAACTACCTATCACACACACTAGCACTGATGGGGACCTGCAGCATAACCTATTTCAGCCATGAAAGGTGCTGTGGACCTGGTGCTGGGTGCCCCACCTCATCCTCAGGGTGAGCACAGTACCCGCACAATGTGACGGTCTGTAGTTACTCTGTGCCAGTAACATATATGGTCAGTACCTCCTACCAGGCTGAGGTGCTGTGGGGGTGCACACGATCAGTTCCCCCAACCAGGCCGAGGTGCTGTGGGGGTGAATACCCCATCTTGTGATCATCTGTAGACTTCTGATTTGCATGTGCAGTGCATCATGGGTACAGGTGGGTTAACCCTATCCTGTTAACCACAGCAGACTGTTTGTGTGGTGACATGCAGTCCTTCTGTAGCCAGCCAGGGGCTTGTTAATAGCTGTAGCCCACTGGTTATTTCACTGCTTGTAGAACCAGAGGTCATGTGTTCAAACCCACAGTGGGGTTATTTGCTAGGGCTATCCGGAGCATTGTCAATTTTTAATGTACATTAGTGCTGCCAGAAAAAACACCCTCAGAGTACTGTAACCATAAGGTGCCTCAGAAGGTGCTTTATAGGGTGCCCTATAAAGCGCCTTCTGAGGCACCTTATGGTTACAGTACATATAAGGTGCCTTATAAGTTGTCCTGTGGAGCGCCTTATAGGGTGCCCTATGGAGTGCCTTATAGGGTGCCTTATGTGGCACCTTAGATTATGGCACGTGAGGGTGTGTTTGCTGGCAGCAATAATTAAAATACAAATAAAATGCCTCAAGAAACAATACTTACATGTCAAAGCTGATGCCTCAGCCAGCCTTATGCATTAGGCACACTGTGGGACCAAACTCATGACCCCTGTATCATCAGTCAGTGTATTAACCATTGTACTACACCTCTGTTTCTGTGTTTGCATGTCTGGGCGCCTACTTAATATTACCGCGCGTTAACGTGCTTAGCGGCACTTAGCCCGTTAATGTGCGCAGCAGAGCGCGTTATCGCACGATAATTCCGTTTTGCTACTTTAAGACTGAAACGCCCACTCCTTTTATGGCAGCCTGCACACTATCGCCGGGCGCACGTTAAGACGGTTTAGTAAACATACCCCTATGTTTTAAAACTGACGAATACATAACTTGCTTTGAATATCAGTCCATTGGTGTTTAATGTTGCTGTTAGTGTGACCTGTTAATTTTTAAAAAAAATAAAGACTTATCCCTATCCTGCCACTGGGGATGTGTGTTAGTTTGAGATGACATGGGAAATGTTAACAACATGTACTACTACTCCTATTAATCATTTATATAGCGCTACAAGGCATACGCAGAGCTGTACAGATACATATAAAAGACTATCCTTGCACGTTAGAGCTTACAATCTAATCTGCCTTCTCAAAAAACTCAGTTTGTTCCACCACGATGTTGTCAGTGTACTTTAAAGCAGTGTTAAAAACCTAACACAGTTTAGTCCACAGGTCGCCAAGTTTCTTTCTCATAGACACAGAATGAGACTAAAGCATTCATGAATCTATTCTAGTATGCACTTTAATCCTCCCTTAACAATTCAAAAGAATTACCCAAAGCAACATGCAATAATGAGACAAAACAGAATTCATAATGCAATATAAATGAAAGAAAAATGATTATATAATAAGTGCATAACAACAAATAATTATTTAACAGCACAAAGAAAATTCTAACATATTGCTGAACAAAGCTCCTGCTCCCACTGAGGTATGGATCTGTGACATCACAATGAATTAATACAGCTTTCTTCTTCATGCTTAACAATACACAGAAACTGAAAAGACAATTCTGTTTGCTCATTTTCCTTTCCTGTTACCACCATCCAAATTCCAGCTTTAGCACTAATCACCTTGGCTCATTCCATTTTGAGTTGCACTAACTAACACTGTTTGTGATCAATGATCCAGTGACACAGCCTGCAAATTGTAGCCATCATCGTCAGGAATATTCCTGTAACAGGGTCATTCTGTCCGTGCCTTTTCCAGAAACCTGCAGTTTTCTCAGGATAAACAGACTTGTGCATCATGTTCTTTAGAAGCATCTGCAAAGAAGCTGGGATGTCAGGAGTAGTCAGCTCGTCGGTGTGTAGATATATAGTTGTCCTTAAAAGCACACAGGAGTATATTTTATTTATTTATTTAGCTGCATTTATATCCCGCTTTTCACCGGGTCAAAGCGGTTTAACAAAAAAAAGGGAGGGGGGACAATAATCAATTTGACAGAGAAAGGGGGAGGCGTCACCAGGGGGGGCGATAAAATAGATAACATGAACAGAAAGTAATAGTACTAGACAGTTGACGGTTGACGGAAGTCTCTTAGATGGTAGCTGAGGGGGTAGGTCAGAGGGTCCGGGTGTACAGTCATTGAGAGATGTCTGTTCCAGGTCCAAGATATTCATGAAACAGGAGGGCTTTTAGCTGTTTCTGGAATGTGGAGAGGTCTTTGGTGCTTCGGATATGGCTCGGAAGGGAGTTCCAGAGGGAGGGTGCATACAGTTAGAATGCTCTGTTACAGGTTTGTTGATTGAACTTAGTTCGTTCGTGGGGGATGGTGAAAGTGTTGCTGGTGGTCTGACGGGTTGGTCTGTTGAGAGTAGGGTGAGGTAGTAGAGTCTGGAGTTGGGAAGTCTGTGTTTGATGGAGGGCTTTGTGGATAAGTAGGAGGGATTTGTATTTAATCCTTGCTTCGAGGGGCAGGATGTGAAGTTCTCTCAAGACTGGGGTGATGCGACTGTGTTTTTTCGCCTTCTGGATGATTCTTGCAGTGGTGTTTAAGGAAGTTCATATGGGGTTGGTGTGGGTGGTGGGTAGTCCGTGATAAATTGCATTACAGTAGTCCATTTGGGGAAGTGTCATGGCCTGCATGACTGTTCTGAAGTCCTGTGGGTCGATGAGTGGTCTGAGCCGTTGTACTGTCTTTACTTTGTGGAAAATTGTTCTGGCCATCTTTTTGATCTGTTGTTTAAATGTAAGCGCTTGATCAATGATGATTCCCAAATATTTTATGTGGGGTTGAACTTGTATTTGGGTGGTTCCCAAGGTGAGGTGTGGCGGTGGGGTAACATTTGGGTCCTTAGTCACAATGAGGGCTTCCATTTTTTTAATGTTGATGGAGAGATTGTTCTCTTGTAGCCAGCTGGAGACATCAATGAAGCAGTCAGATAGGTGACTGTTGGGTTTGTGGTTCTGATGGGTCCATAAAGCATTATGTCTTCTGCGTAGATATGGTAGTTGATGTTGTGAGCGCGTATTACCAAGCAGAGTGGCTGTAGGTAGATATTGAAGAGCATGGCAGATAGTGTGGAGCCTTGGGGTACTCCTTGGTGCTGTCAAAAGGGGGGGGGGAGGTTGCCATTCTTATGCGGATCAGTTGTCTATTGGTCAGGTAGGAGCAGAACCATTGTTCTCCAGCTGCCGCCATCTACAAGCTCCCCCCGATCGGGGTAGAGCTGCAGGGAGAGCCAGCAAGCCAGCCTGCTCAGCGACTCCAGCCCTATCGGGGCTGTGGGAGGAGGAGCAGCAACTTTAAAACGAAAGCGCCGCCGGCGGGAAATCCTCTCTCCAGCTGCCGCCATCTACAAGCTCCCCCGATCGGGGTAGAGCTGCAGGGAGAGCCAGCAAGCCAGCCTGCTCAGCGACTCCAGCCCTATCGGGGCTGTGGGAGGAGGAGCAGCAACTTTAAAACGAAAGCGCCGCCGGCGGGAAATCCTCTCTCCAGCTGCCGCCATCTACAAGCTCCCCCGATCGGGGTAGAGCTGCAGGGAGAGCCAGCAAGCCAGCCTGCTCAGCGACTCCAGCCCTATCGGGGCTGTGGGAGGAGGAGCAGCAACTTTAAAACGAAAGCGCCGCCGGCGGGAAATCCTCTCTCCAGCTGCCGCCATCTACAAGCTCCCCCGATCGGGGTAGAGCTGCAGGGAGAGCCAGCAAGCCAGCCTGCTCAGCGACTCCAGCCCTATCGGGGCTGTGGGAGGAGGAGCAGCAACTTTAAAAAGAAAGCGCCGCCAGGCGGCCCGCGCCTGATGGGCCCGCGCCTGAGGGCCTCGCCAGAGGGCCCTTTGGCGTGGCCCTTAGGCAGTGGCCCCCTTGATTCCCCCACCGCACTGTTCCAGCGAACCAGCTCTCCTCTCCAACACGTTCTTCCAGTGTAATCGTCCACCGACTCTCTGTGCACCTCACCGTGTAAAGAAGGACACCACCAGTCGATGAGGTAAATTCCTCATTCCATAGCTGACACCTACAGGGACTGTAAAAAGCCGAACATTTTACCATTTATCTTACCCCTTTCCAATGCTAAACTGCCTTACTTGATACTGCAGATGTATTCTTTAGATATCTTGTTGTGATTAGCCCTCGCTCTTATACCTGTACCTCTTAACCTATTATAATCGTGCCACAGTACTGACACAGTGGATACATTACTGTCTCATTGTTACTTTCCAACTGCTACTACCACCCCAACTTGTAACTAACCTAGTTTACCACAGCACTGACACGGTTCTGTTACATGTACTGTTACTTTGTTACACTTTGTTATATTCTAGCTGCTACTGCCTTAAATTGTACCTACTATCAAGCTCCAATCCTACACCTAAAGTAGCTGCCCCACTTTGAACATCCAAAATGCCCTCTTCCTTATCCTTATTCCTCTTCCTCCTCACCGCTTGGGCCCCCAACCTGTTACTGGCCCTCAATCCTGATATCAAGCATATCCCAATCCTCTTTAACTATAGCAGAAGATGGTCTGAGAATCCTCGTCAACATTCAACAAAAGCCAGTGCCCTTCATCCCCACCTTCTACACATCCCCTTACAAGATTTTAAAAGGATCCAAACTGAGAAATGTAATTACCAACAGCTACTAAAATGTGCACTTATCAATTCCAGATCAACACGCTCAAAATGGCCAGCTGTCAACGACCTTATAACTCTACATGATCTCGATATTCTAATGATAACAGAATCTTGGTTATCCGATCATGATAATGCTCTAATCAACCTGATGTTACCACCTGGTTATTCAACCTTTGCCTGCCATAGGTCCCACCAGAGAGGAGGTGGAACACTCATTTTTGCCAAATCCGACCTTCAATTTACTATAAAGAATTCTATCAGCTCAACCTACCTGGATATAATATCCATATCGAATGAACACTGTTCAATAAATCTCTTATACCGAGCACCAACTGCATCACCAGATGACCTCCCGTCAATAATCGACTTAGCTTGCAACTCCGCTAACCCACGCACCCTAAATGTCCTGATGGGAGATTTCAACCTGCCATCCCTACATGATACACATTCGACAGCATTCCTCGACGCAATGAATGAACTGGGCTACACCCAACTTATCAACTCCCCTACTCATAACAAAGGTGGCATACTTGACTTGATCTTCATACCACAGACGGCTATCAACACCTCCCAGAGTTTGTTACTCTCCATAACTCCGGTACCCTGGTCCGACCATCATTTACTCCTATTTCACATGCCCACCAACAATCTTGGCATTTCCAGCACCAAAACACACGCTCCCACTAGAACCGTGACAACACGCTTTCGACCACTTGTTAAGGATACAGCTCTCGAGAAGATCCTACCTCTACTCACCAACAATTCTCTTGATCCAGATGAATTGGTTTCCAATTGGGACGACACCCTCAGAGCTGCCTCCTGCCTATCATCCGTCAACAAAAACCAAGCGAAACGCGATCACGCACCATGGTACTCTCTGGATCTACGAACATCGCTCATCCAGCTACGTAAACTAGAAAGACAGTGGCGCCACAATCGGACTCCTGAGGCACTTGGTGCATACTCCACACACCTGCAAGACCACCGAAGAAAAACCATGGAAAAAAGAAAGTTGTAGTACTCAGAACTACTAAAGCGATCACTTAACAAACCTCATGACCTATTTAACATAGTGAAGTCACTAACTGGCGATCCAGCACTAGCCCAAACAACCTTGCCCCAGCCGCAAGACTATTCTACCTACCTTCAATCTAAGATGATACAAACCAAGGACAACACAAAGACATCCATATTTCATACCTCCCACGAACTTCCACAACCAACCCCATTACTATCATTCTCCAAGGTATCCAACAAAGAAATTGCAGATATCATCACATCTATCAACCTCACCACTGCCCCCAATGATCCCTGTCCTGCTAGTTGGATTAAAGAATTGCGCCATGACCTCAGTCCATTTATATGCAGAATTTTGAATCAATCATTCATAACAGGATCCTTCCCTCAAAGCTTAAAAAACACTTCAATCCGCCCTCTGCTAAAGAATAGTAAACTTGATCCATCTAAAGTTGAGTCATTCCGGCCAATCTCGAGCATCCCACTGCTTGCCAAAATCATGGAGAAGGTAGTCCAACGGCAAATCCAACACCATGTTGATACAGTCGCACCACTGGACCCATCCCAACACGGCTTCAGGGAAGCTCACGGAGTGGACACCATCCTCACAACCCTCTTCAACAACCTAATCACAGGAAACTGACAATACCAACCATGGATTCGTCCTCATTTTTTTAGACATAGCAGCTGCATTTGATTCAGTGAACCATGAAACACTTCTAGATCGCCTCAAAGATAAAGGTCTGCAAGGCTCAGCGCTAGCATGGTGCGAATCCTATTTATGTAACAGATCACAACAAGTCAGAGCAGGTTCCAAAACCTCCGAACCATTCTCACTAAAGCAAGGTGTACCCCAGGGTTCCTCCCTCTCGGCATTAATGTTTAATATATACATGCAGCCCATTTGCGCCTTAATCCGCTCCTTCAATGTCCAATGCCTTGCATATGCAGACGACATCTTAATGTACCTTCAATTTAAAATCGATCAACCAGATTTCAATCCAATTATAAGATGTTTTGAAGCTGTAGCAGATTGGCTCCTCTCTCAAAATCTCCGCATTAACCATAGCAAAACAGATGTACTATTCATCTCACGGAACCAGAAGTTCACGCCACCTCCCTCTCTTCTAGTCAATAACATTGAACTAAAGTCCAAAGCTACAATTCGCTACCTGGGCATCACCCTCGACCAGCGACTTGACATGTCAGCACATGTTACAAACACAGCTAAAGCAATCTATCACAAGATCCGATCACTACGCCATCTCCGCCCACTGCTTGACTTCCCTGACTACCGCTCAATTTTCCAAGCCTTAGTCATCCCACACCTTGACTTCGCCAACATTATCCTACTGGGACTCCCACAATCGACTCTTAACCCGTTACGCCTTGCCATGAACTCAGCTGCAAGGGCACTGTCCGGGCTTTCAAGGTCTGACCACATAACGCCAGTTCTAAAGAACCTACACTGGCTCCCGCTACGGGCCAGAGTCCAATTCAAGGTTCTTGTCATGACGTTCAAGTCATGTAAGAATCTTACTCATACACCCATCAGCGATCTCCTCAACAGCACACCAGATAATAGAACTAGGAGATCTACTTCGTTGAATAAACTTGAAGTCCCAAAAGTGTTGGTAAAATGTAAGAAATCAACAGCAAGTAGAGCCTTCTCCATTGCTGCACCTATGGCATGGAACGCCCTCCCAGCAGAAATCCGGGCCATCCCAAATTTGGCACTATTCCGTAAAGCCCTCAAACATCACCTGTTCCTACAATATTACCCTGACAGCATTCCCGACATTTACAATGCCCCCACCTCACCTCCCTGCCTAACCCGTCCCTCAGATCATCTTCCTGTAGATAATGGTTAACCACTATCTCTCCCACTGACCTCCTCGACCATCTAGCCAACCCTCTAGACAAAGGTCATATTTTTATTTACCGTAAGAGCATTATATTTGTTTACAATATGTACATAGTTCCTCCCTCGTTTTTACTCCATGTTTTACATTCCCTGTTCAATGTAAAAAACTTGATGTAACTTGCTTACATTCTTGTATGTTCTGTTTCAAATGTAAACCGCACTGATTATAATAGCGCGGTATATAAGAAATATAAATAAATAAATAAATAAAATTGTAGCACAATGTCCTTGATGCCAATCTCCTGTAGTCTATGTAGGAGGGTGTTGTGGGAGATGGTGTCAAAAGCTGCGGATATGTCTAGAAAGATCATAGCATATCCAGAGTGTTTTGTCTGTGTACCTTTGATTAGGGTGTTTAGTAGTGATATCATGAGGGTTTCAACTCCATGTGATGGGCGGAATCTGTGTTGTTGTGGGTCCAGGAAGTTGTTATGGTTATGGTTATGGTTATTTATTTGATATACCGCCCTTCTTTGGAAATCAGAGCGGTTCACAATTTACAAAATATTAGAAGATGGCACAAGGCCAGAAAGTTTGAAAAGAAATTACAATATAAGAAAGGAAAGCAATAGTAAGAGGGCAGGACAGAGAGAACACATAAATAGACATACTTTGGAGACCAGGATCAGACATGAGGGGAGGAGAGGTCAAAGGCTAGGGAGAAGAGGTGGGTCTTTTAATTCTTCTTAAAAGTAATGTGGTGGGGTTCTAGTCTAAGGGAGGTAGGTAGGGAATTCCACAGAGCGGGACCTATGAAGAAGAATGCAGAGGAGCGAATGGATTGGAAATGGACACATGAGGGAGAGGGCAGGAGAATGCGATTAACATGAAATGAGTGGGGGATATGCCTGAGGGTGTGGAATGAAATGAGATCTGCCAAATATTGGAGAATGCTAGTATGGAGAACCTGGTGGACCAAAGTGAGGATTTTAAACTGAATGCGAAAAGTGATGGGCAGCCAATGGAAATGAGTGAGGAGAGGTGTTACATGATCTCATTGTGTGGTGTGTGTAATAAGGCGAGCGGCGGTATTTTGGATTTTTTGTAGTCTATGTAATTGTGACTGGGGAAGGCCGGTAAGAACAGAGTTGGAGAAATCGACACGTGACATAACTAATGACAGAAGGAGAGTGGTAAGAGCTGGTGGAGTGAGAAAGGGGCGGATTGCACAGATCTGGCAGAGGAAGTAAAATGATGTTTTGGTGATGTGTGAAATGTAGGCCTAGAAAGAGAGATCAGCATCGAAAAGAACACCTAGGTATCTAAAAGAAGTGACGAGAGGTATTGATGAACCAGAAAAGGAAGGGGCCACCAGTGGGGAAGGACTACCGTGAGTGAACCAGATGGCAACAGTCTTAGGTTAAGGTGCAGGCAGTTTGAGGTGAGCCAACTAGTGACAGCAGACAAACAAGAGTTTAAAGTAGAGAGGTCTGGATGAAGGGGGGAGATGTGGTGGAGTAGTAGATCATCTGCATAAAAGAAAGCGGAGATGCAAAATTGCTGAATCAAGAGAGACAGTGGAGCTAAGAAAAGATTGAAGAGAAGAGGTGCTAAAACAGAACCCTGAGGAACCCCACAGGGGAGGGGGAAAGGGTCAGAGGAAGAAGTAGAGCCAGAGGGGGAAATAACCATGCAGGATTGGGAGGAGAGGAAAGAATAGAACCATCGATAGACTGTGCTGTGGAGACCTGCATCCCATAGATGGGAGAGGAGGAGAGAGTGGTCAACTAAGTCGAAGGCTGCAGATAAATCCAAGGACACCGCCACCGAAAGATCACCTTGGTCGTGAGCCACATGCAAGTCATTAGTGAAAGCAAGAATTACCCCAGTATTGACTGGGTCAGTGTCACGGCAGGACATGCTAGGGAGATAAAGTTTCTAGATGAAATAAATGACTGCTTCTTGGAGCAGCTGGTTCATGAACTGACCAGAGTGGAAGCCATACTGGACCTAGTCCTTAGTGGAACACCAGATCTGGTACAAGAAATAAGGGTGTTGGGACCACTTGGCAATAGTGATCATAGCATGATCGTGTTTGATTTAATTAGTGGAGGATACACAGTACTACCGTTTAACTTTCGAAAGGGAGACTATGATAAAATGAGAAATATAGTTAAGAAAAAACTAAAAGGAGCGGTTGCAAAGGTTAAAGACTTACATCAAGCTTGGGTGTTGTTTAAAAATACTATCCTGGAAGCCCAGGCCAGCTGTATTCCACGCATTAAGAAATGTGGAAGAAAGTCCAAAAAACTGCCAGCATGGTTTAAAGGTGAGGTCAGAGAGGCTTTTGCTGCCAAAAAAGCATCTTTCAGGAAATGGAAAAAAAGAGCCAAATGATGAAAACTGGAAACAGCACAAGCACTGGCAGAGTCCAACATGCTAGTAATTTCAAAAGAAGCAACTAAATGCACCAAAACAACAGCTAACAGAGCCTTCCAACTCTGTGCCCCAAGGCTATGGAATACCTTACCAGCACATATCAGAGCAATCCCCAACTTGAGCCAATTTAGAAAGGCCCTTAAACATTTCCTCTTCACCAAATATCTCACTGACATCTCCGATCCACTCGAATAACGAGCACCTCAACAATAATAGTAGTCAACTAGGCAAGCCCTCGCAACAGGCGTCCCCTACAATGTAAACACCAAACATTATCCTTTCTCAGTACACCTCATATGTATATAGTGTACCCTTTTTCCAATTTGCATTTCCTGTTTAATGTAATGACCAGACATATTTAAGTTGTCGGATGTTTCTGTTCCATGTGAACCGCGCTGATTGCAAATAGTGCGGTATATAAGAAATATAAATAAATAAATGCAAAGCATTGATAAGGCAGGCAAAGCGAGAATTTGAGAAGGAACTTGCTACGGAAGCAAAAACACAAAATAAAGACTTTTTCAAGTACATTCGTAGCAAAAGGCCTGTGAGAGAATCAATTGGACCATTAGATGATAGAGGGGTAAAAGGGGCAGTAAGAGGAGACAAGGCTATAGCGGAGAGACTGAATGAATTCTTTGCTTCGGTCTTTACTGAGGAAGATGTAGGGATGTTACCCAAGACTGAAGTGGTATTTAAAGGTGATACTGCAGAGGAATTGAGAGAAATATTGCTACACCGCTACAACTATTTGATAAACTGAATAGTAGCAAATCACCTGGACCAGATGGTATACATCCAAGAGTGTTGAAAGAACTGAAATATGAGATTGCAGACCTGCTATTAGTAATTTGTGAACTTTCATTAAAATCATCTGTAATACTTGAAGATTGGAGGTTCGCCAATGTAACACCAATTTTTAAAAAGGGTTCCAGGGGTGATCCGGGAAATTACAGACCGGTGAGCCTGACGTCAGTACCGGGGAAAATGGTAGAAACCATCATAAAGAACAAAATTACACAGCATGTAGATAGTTATGGCCTAATGGGAGGCAGCCAACATGGCTTTAGACAAGGAAGATCTTGTCTTACTAATCTGATATGTTTTTTTGAAGGTGTGAATAAACAGGTAGACAAAGGTGAGTCAGTTGATATAGTGTATCTGGACTTTCAGAAAGCCTTTGACAAGGTCCCTCATCAGAGACTTTTGGCAAAACTAAAAATTCATGGGATAGGAGGCAGTGTACTATTGTGGATCGGGAACTGGCTAAAAGATAGAAAGCAGAGGGTAGGGCTAAATGGCCAATTTTCCCAATGGAAAAAGGTGAATAGTGGAGTACCCCAGGGATCTCTACTGGGTCCACTACTTTTTGACATATTCATAAATGACCTGGAAAAGGGAATAACTAATGAAGTTATCAAATTTGCAGACGACACAAAACTGTTTAAAGTTGTTAAAACCCAAGATGACTGTGGAAAACTGCAGGAGGATCTGGATAAATTGGAAGACTGGGCATCCAAATGGCAGATGAAATTTAATGTGGACAAGTGCAAAGTTATGCACCTAGGAAAGAACAACCCACACTATGGTTCCACAATGCAAGGTTCCACACTGGGAACCACCACCCAGGAAAAAGATTTAGGAGTCATCGTGCAGAATAGCGCGATATATAAGAGAATGTAAATCGTGGATAACATGTTAAAACCCTCCGCCCAGTGTGCAGCGGCAGCCAAGAAAGCAAATAGAATGCTAGGTATCATAAGGAAAGGAATGGAAAATAAAACAAAGGATATTATAATGCCTCTGTATCATTCCATGGTACGACCACACCTTGAATATAGTGTGCAATTCTGGTCGCCGTATCTTAAAAAGGATATAGCGTTATTAGAAAAGGTACAGAGAAGAGCCACCAAAATGGTAAAGGGGATGGAAGGCTACTCCTATGGAGAGAGTCTATAAAGGTTAGGGCTCTTCAACCTGGAAAAGAGACGGCTGAGGGGAGATATGATAGAGGTCTATAAATTAATGAATGGAGTGGAACGGGTAAACGTAGATCGATTGTTTACCCTATCAGAATATAGAAAGACTAGGGGACACGTAATGAAGCTACAGGGTAAACTATGTAAGACAAATAAGAGAAAATATTTTTCCACTCAACGTTTAATCAAACTCTGGAATTTGTTACCGGAGGATGTAGTAAGAGCTGTTAATGTAGCTGGGTTTAAAAAAGGTTTGGAGGAAAGGTCCATAAACCATTATTAAAAAGGCACCCAGGATATCAATGCGTGACCCAATACAAGCATTGTGGAACCTGTGTCTTTTGGGGATACTGCTAGGTATGTATGACCTAGATTGGCCACTGTTGGAAACAGGATACTGGGCTTGATGGACCTTGGTCTGATCCAGTATGGCATATCTTATGTTCTTATGTTCTTACGGTTTCTACACTGTTGGTATCCAGGTGGTCTTGAAGCTGCTGTTGAATTATCTTCTCAATGACTTTGGCGGTGAATGGGAGACTTGCTATTGGCCTGAAGGAGGCGGGGTCGAGGGGGTCCAGGTTGTGTTTCTTAATGGTTGGGCGAATGATGGAGGTTTTGAGGATATCTGGCATGTGTCCTTGCTTGAGAGATTCATTGACTATGTAGGTTAAGGCTGTGCTTATGTCCTCCTTAGTTTTCTTTATCCACTCCACAGGGCAGGGATCTAATGGAGAGGTGGCAGTGTTTAGGCAAGAGATAGTGGATTCTATCTTTTCTTTGGTGACTATTTTGAATATTCTCCAGTCAGTGTCCTTAGCAGTAGGATAGGTTGTTGTTGTTGCATTTGCTTTTGGGCTGGTTGGTTGTTGGAGCTGCTTATGTTGTTCCGGTGGGATGTTCGGGAGCTGGTTAGAGTGGTTGGGTGGCTTTGTTAGCTTGTTGACAATCTCAAAGAGCTCACGTGGTCTGTTTATTGAAGTATTTATGATTTTTGAATGGTAGGTCCTTTTTGCATTATCTGTTTCTGTGCGGTATTTGTCTAGTTCGCTCATGTATCTTGCTTTGTCTGTTTCTTTTTTGGTCTTTCTCCGTTTTCTCTCGGTTCTCCTCAGTTGGGTCTTTAGTCTCCAAAGGTCGGGGGTGAACGATCAGGCTCTTGTTGTAGTAGCTCTGGTCTTGGTGCTGTTTGTCATTGTACATGATGCAGATGAGATTGCGGTATTCCAGATGTTGATTAGGTCTTCGATTTTGGAGTTTAGGTAATATTTGTGCTAGGAAGTCCTCTTTGTTAAATGGTTTAAATCTTGCGAGTTGATTGTTCTCTTTGATACTGTTGTGCTGGTAGATATAGGTAAGATTAATGAGATGGTGGTCAGACCATGGCATGCTTGTGATCTTAGGTTTCTTGCATGAAGTGGCGCTTTGGGAGTTGAGGAATATCAGGTCGCGAGTATTTCCTTTTTTGTGTGTTGATTCATATATGATCTGAGTCAGGTCCATTGCTTCCATAGCACTGATGAAGGCTTCGGCATGCTTTTTTTGCGGTGAGGGGAGGTTGAAGTCTCCGAGGATTAGCTGTTCTTTTGTGGTGATGGTACTCTCTGATACATGTTTTAGTATGTCTGATAGATCGGTACGTGCAGTGGGTGCTCGGTAGATTAGGCATATGGAGAGGTGTTTGTTGGTGAGCATGTCCGCTCCGTTGGTTGTTTCTGATGTGTGGTTTCTGAGGTAGAGGTCAGATTTTGCTATGATGGCTACTCCTCCTACTCTGGCGTGAGCTCGGGAGCAGTTGTGCATACTGTATCCGTTAGGTGTTAGTTGGTTCATGAGTACTGTGTCGGAGTCTGTGAGTCATGTTTCGGTTATGCAGAGGATGTCTCTGTATATTTGACCATGGTGGTCAGCATGATTTTTTTTTTAAATGCCTGCCACTGCAGTTAAATAAAATATGGATATTCAAGGGTGTGTTGGCGAAAGGTGAATGCATGTTCGCTCATAGAAATAAAAGGACTGTGGGCACTGAATATCCAGTTGCTGTGCTTACCGGTGCTGCTTTCCAGATAGTGGTGAAATTTAGCCTGCTATTTGGATATCAAACCACATAAAGTTTGGGCAGCCTTTTTGCAGTTAGCTTTCTGGCTCAATATTGCTACTGTCAGAATATCTTTGGCCTCCACCCCACCTCCATGTATGGATCACTCTGAGATTATTTGGATAATGTCAAGATGGTCAGAGGAAATATTTAGCAGTAGTATCTGGGCAGTGCTGTTCAATATTCCTCTCACTGACACTTTGGGGCATGTTTACTAAACTGTGGTAATGTCATTCGTGTTAGGTTCCGCGGTAAAGTTACAGATGCCTATATAAAGGCGTGGGTGGGGAATCATTATGGCAAGCCATGTAAGGTAACACACATTATAAGGCGCGTTATAAGGCACGTTATAAGGCACAGTACAAGTCACGTGCCTTAACGTGCTTTGTACTGTGCCTAATAAGGTGCCTTATAACGTGCCTTGTACTGTGCCTAATAAGGTGCCTTGTAACGTGCCTTGTACTGTGCCTAATTAGGAACCTTATAACGCCTTATAAGGATTGCTGGCAACTGTGGTGAGGGTACTATGGGCTGGCAGGACGGATCTGCAAAGATATGACTGTCACAGGCAAGCAAAATATCTGCCTTGGACAGGAGGGAACAATGAGGAATTGAACCCATGACCTCCACCTAGAACGTCAGTGTACTAACCAGTAGGCTGTACCTCTATGGCATGTTGCACAGCAATGGCTGGGTACAGAATGACTGCAGGTCACCGCACAAACCGTCTGCTCTGTGTGCCAGGATAGGGTAACCCCACCAGCACCCATGATGCATTGCACATGCAGAACAGCGGCCTAAAGCTGACCACAAAATGGGATCTGCACCTCTCCAGTACTGCAGTGTGGTAAGACGGACTGACAATGTGTGATACTAGCACAAAGTAGCTACAGACCATGCCATTGTGCAGGTTCCGTGTGCACCCTGAGGGATAGAATGGGCGCCCAGCACTAGGTCCACAGTACATGTAGTGCTAGAGATAGGTCCTACTGCACATCCCCAACACTGCCAGTGTGTGACAGGTGTTCCCAGCAGTGTGACTGAAGGTACATCTGTTCCAGCTGTGTTCTGCGGTCACATATGGCCCTGGGGGACCAGGCACCATCCAGATTAGTGTGTACCCAGTGTTAAGGTCTGGCTGCCATGGGTACCTGTTATCAGGGCAGTGGGGTGTCTAGACTCACATGAGAGTGATGTAGCACTGCCACTATGGGTCTAAGTGGTATGCACTATATACCCCAAGGGGCCTCAATCACCCCTTTTGTAGATGAGAGTGTGGTGGGACAGGTGTCTGCACAATGGCTGTAGTACCAGCAACCACAGTTCTGCTGGCAGATGACAGCCCTCCAGGGCTGCTGGGCCAGTGCCATACCTGTGATCATTGCAGACCAGCAAAGATGCTTGGGGTAGACAAGGGAAGGCTCAACTGTCCCACACCACAGTCAGACTGTACCTGCAGCATCCTACAAGGTGTTTCCACCATGCACAGGTGAACTGCAGACAGCCCACTAGCCAGTCCATAGTGCATGCTCATAGGGGGAACCCTGTGCACCCAGAGATGGGAAGCACAGCACAGACACCAAGCAGGTATCCCTGTGATTGGGTCCCAGAACTGGAAACACACAGGTAGCACTGGAAACAAATAACATGTGGCACTATGTGGGAACATAGACATGCCATGGTCACTGCGCGGTCAGAGTGAGAGTGACCCCCCCCCCCCAGCGTGACATGCTGTGGCCACCCTGTCCATGCAGGTGGTGGTCAAGCACTACAGTGTCTCAGCCATTGCCCTCCACCCTGTGCAGATGCATCCTGGCCAATCTGCCCTGTCTGGGCCATACCCACAATACCTTGCTCCTCACTATGCACATTTGCAGGCTAACGCTGGAAGCAGTGTGTGCAATGTGGGCTCAGTGAGGTGTTGGCAGACACAAAACAATGGAGAGACATACGCACACTCCCACACCTATCTCAGAATTGTGCAGAGATGGAGCTGGTTGACAACCCTACCCGCCGCACTGGTCCTGATCACAGTGCCAACATTGCTAATCTGTGCAGGGGGTAATAGTAGTGCTCTGGTGATAACTTCAGCTCTGTACTGGGGCTAACAGCCTGACACTCCATGAAGCTGTGGATAGTGGAACCCTTGTGAGTGGTTGTCCATACCCCTGTGCACTACTGCGTTGGGGTTTGCCCATGTGGTTGTTGTGGCTGCATTGTGGGCTAAAACTATGGGGAGATGCTCTGCAGTATCCACAGATGGGACCTGAACCTCTGACCCTCTGCTCTTGGACATGCCAGCTGGGTGTACTTCACCACACTGTTGCCACAGAAGCATAGTTGTCCCTGGGGCTACCCTTACGTTCCTCGGCCAGACCTCTTCTGTTGCACTACACACCACGTACTGGTACAGGGCATGGCCTAGGTCCACTGCAGGCGGGTGCCACTGCTCCCTCCAGCATAATCACCCACCCCCTCTGCCATGCCACCATGATCATATGCTGTTGGTGCCGGTGGTGTGCCATCCCAGGCCATCCAGGGGGCAGGTAGGCGGCTGCCTAAGGTTTGGGTTCTGGGGTAGGGGTGCCTACATAGATGTCCACGATTCCCCTGGCACCACCTGGCAATGTTATGTGTCCCTTAGGATACCTGCTGGGTAATGTCTCCTGGATGGGACACTGTGGGACACAGACTCATGGGCATGTCTGACCCTGGTCAGTTGCTGTCTTGCTGGTTGCCATTTTCTGTGTTCCTATGTGCTCCCTCGGCAGGGCCGGCCCGTCCATTGAGCAAGAATGTTTTTTGCACAGGGCCCCGCGTTTCAGGGGGCCCCGCGCAAAGAACATTCTGCTTTTTTTTTTTTAAATTACATTTTAAAAAAAAACCTGTCTCTGGCTGCTGCCGCTGCCGCGTCCGTCGCAGCAGCGGCAGAATGGAGTGTCCCGCGGGGCCCCTTCTCCTCGTTGAGCCCTCTGCAAGGGCTTTCAGATTCGCGAAGGGAGAGTGCTCCCTCGCGTCTCTGTAAAGCCCGCAGGGGCTAATGGGAAATTTCCCATCTGCCCCTTTAGACGCGAGGGGCTGATGGGAAATTTCCCATTAGCCCCTGCGGGCTTTACAGAGACGCGAGGGAGCACTCTCCCTTCGCGAATCTGAAAGCCCTTGCAGAGGGCTCAACGAGGAGAGGGGGCCCCCGCGGGACACTCCATTCTGCCGCTGCTGCGACGGACGCGGCAGCGGCAGCAGCTAGAGCCAGGTTTTTTTTTTTTAAATTTGCCGGAAGGGAAGGGAAGGGGAGGGGGGGTTAAGACTGGTAATGGGCTGGGGGGCTGATGGAGGCTGTCTGGAAATGGGGTGATGGGGGGTTAGAACTGGAAATGGGCTGGGGGGGTGTTAGGACTGGAAATGGGCTGGGGGTGTTAGGACTGGAAATGGGCTAGGGGGGGGTTAAGACTGCTAATGGGCTGGGCTGATGGAGGCTGACTGGAAATGGTCTGGGGGGTAGGACTGGAAATGGGCTGGGGGGGGTTAAGACTGGTAATGGGCCTGGAAATGGGCTAGGGGGGGTTAAGACTGCTAATGGGCTGGGGCTGATGGAGGCTGACTGGAAATGGTCTGGGGGGTAGGACTGGAAATGGGCTGGGGGGGGGTTTAAGACTGGTAATGGGCTGGGGGCTGATGGAGGCTGTCTGGAAATGGGGTGAGGGGGGTTAGGACTGGAAATGGTCTGGGGGGGTAGGACTGGAAATGGGCTGGGGGGGTTAGGACTGCTAATGGGCTGGGGCTGATGGAGGCTGTCTGGAAATGGGGTTGATGGGGGGGTTAGGACTGGAAATGGGCTGGGGGTTGATGGAGGCTGACTGGAAATGGGGTGATGGGGGTTAGGACTGGAAATGGGCTGGGGGGGGGTGGTTAAGACTGGTACTGGGCTGGGGGCTGATGGCGGCTGTGTGGAAATGGGGTGATGGGGGGTTAGGATTGCTAATGGGCTATGGGGGGGTTAGGACTGCTAATGGGCTATGGGGGCGCTAGGACAGGAAATGGGCTGATGGGGAGGGGTTAGGACTTGAGGTGGGCTGATGTGGTTAGGACTGGTAATGGGCTGTGGGCTGATGGGGGGGGTTAGGACTGGCAATGGGCTATGGGGGGCTGACTGACTGGAAATGGGCTGATGGGGTTAAGACTGGAAGTGGGCTGATGGGGGGTTAGGACTGGTAATGGGTTATAGGGGGGGCTTAAACTGAAAATGGGTTGATGGGGGGCTAGGACTGGCAATGGGCTGGGGGATTGCTATGACTGGAAATGGACTGAGTGGACGGGGAGGCTTGAACTGCAAATAGCTGATGGGGAGGGAGCTTGGAATGGAAATGGGCTGTGAGGGAAGGGAGCTAGGACTGAAAATGGGCTGATGGAACAGCTAGGATAGGACTGGAAATGGGCTGTTGGGGGGAGATAAGATTGGAAATGGGCTGTGGTGGGGGCTTGAATTGAAATGGACTCATGGAGGGGCTAGAACTGGAAGTAGGCTCATGGGGGGGCTTGGACTGGAATTGGGCTGAGTGGAGGGGAGCTAGGATTTGACATGGGCTGATGGTGGGGCTAGGAAATGACTAGAAATGGGCTGATGGGGGGCTAGGATTGGAAATGAGCTGATGAAGGGACTCAGACTGAAAATGGATGGGGGAGCTAGGACTGGAAATGGGTTGATGGGGGGCTAGGACTGGAAATGGGCTGATGCAGGGACTAGAAGGGAATGGATGCTGGGTGAGACTGGAACTAGAAGGGAGCTGATGTTGGGGAAAGATTAGAATGGGATGGGGCTGGGAGAGTAAAATGGAGAGGGGAAAAATATTTTGTGTGGGAGGGATGAAAAATCTACAATTGGCCGGGTATTGGGAGAGTAAGTGGGGATTGAGGATGGAGGGGTAAAATTTGTGTGGATGAAAGAAGAATGAGGAAAGAGCAAAAGGAGAAAGATTAGTATGTTAAAGCAGATGTAGAGAGAGAGGATGGAAAGAAAACTAGAAGAGAGAAGAAAGGACAAATGGACAGCAGACGATGGAGAGTTAGCAGAAAACATGAAGAAACCAGAAGAAAGTGGCTGGAGCAATTGCAACTGAAAAAAAATGCACAAAAGGTAGAAATATCTCTTTATTTTGAATTTATTAACTGGAATATGAAAGCTCTGGGAAATGTGCATCATTAACGTCTGCGCTTTGTTTGGTACAAGAGGAAATTGATTTATAGTTTTTATTTCTACAGTGGTGTTGTACATTCCAAGTTTGGCTTTTGGGGTTTCCCAGTTTAATTATTGCCTTCCTGTTTCTAAATTGCGATTCCTTGTTTGGTGATGGTCTATGTTCTGCATGTGTAACTGAGCTGAGGTATTCTGTTTATGTAATTCCTATTTGACATTGCCACTTGTTCTCTTTCCCCAGTATTCTCTGAAATGTACTGGTTTAATATTTGCAGTGTTTCCTTTTGATAGGTAGGGTCTGGTGCTTTGTGAGTCCTGGTAATGCTGTCAGGATACAGCGGGTTTGCTATGGGTTCTAAATGGGCAGCGTTTGTAGTAGTTCCTAATGTGCCTGGCGGTTGGCACTGGATTATAGTAATGTAGAAATCTTTTAGTCTTTCTTTATCCATACACTCATTAAGAGACATGTTTACTAAAAGTTAGTGTTTGGTAACATTATGCAAATATGTATGCAAATAAGGCCACTTATGCAAATGAGGCCCCGCACCGAGTCTCCGCACATGGCCCCGCACCCCCCTTGGGCCGCCCCTGTCCCTCGGCAACCGCCTAGTCAAACCTGTGCCCCAGTAGCCCCCACTGCATGTCCCGCCTGCAGCCCCCATGCCCCATTTGCACCATCACCATAGTGGCCTTTCATACCTGGGCACTATGCTGTTGCTGCAAATGGAGCACTACGATCACCTTTCTTGGGCTCCCTGCCTATGCTGTACATTGCTGACACTGAAATAGTTTCTCTCTCTTGCAAATGTGTGCTAATGCCAGGTTTTCAATTGCGTTAGGATTCAGCCCTTAATTTCTCCACATTAGTGTGAAAGGGGCCTCTCCCCGCCCACTCCCCACCCATTGACCCCTTCTCTCCGCCCTCTCTCCACCCTTTTCTGGACTTACCATGGCTGGGAACGTTAAGGCGCGTTATGTAACGTTACATAACGCACCTTAACGTAGCCGCTGCTACGTTACCACAGTTTAGTAAACATACCCCTTTGTATCTGGTTAGCCCTCATTGCTAACTGGATAAGCCACTTTTCATTTCAACCCCACCTTTTTCTTTCTTTTATATGCCATATGTATCTGCAGTAGATGGACCTCTGCTCTCGCCATGATGTTTCTTGCTGTCTCTCAAAATATTATTGTATTCAGTCTCTGCTGTAGCTAATTATGATCCCACAGAATGACACTTTGATTGCTCTCCCAACCTGCTGAGGAATCGTCTCTTTATTGCTAGGTTGACCCAGCACATGATACCGAAGTACGTGTTTACCCTTTCTTTTAAGGAAAAAAAAATCTAAAGAATTACATTTCTATTGAATAATCCAGAAAATGACTTAAACACTGAGAGGTCGAAGTTTATAGGTGAGATGATGGCTCATGTAGGAATTTAAGCCTCCCTATTGTTTTCCTGTTGTCAATTTGTGCAGATATGATTTCCCCTAGGTTCCTGTTTCTGCACGGTTGGCTTTACATCTGCTCAAGGCACTATGGAGCACCAGGAAAGATGGAGATCACAACATGGCAGCCATTTAAAGATGCACCGTATGCAGGCTTGACATTTTTGGGATAGTCTCTTGTAGACAGTACTCCAAGAAAATTTATTTCAAAAGCGATGTTTCAAGGGCTATTGAATCTTTAAATTGGAGTGTTTAGCTATTGAGTGCAGCCTATTGATTTACAAAAGTGCCAATTGGCCCTCCTTTGGAGAGAGGCTTCCTGTATTTTGCAGATATTGTATCCATTTTTTAATGGTGCATTTAAAACAGCACCTTTTTTTCTACAGTCAAATCTTCTTTAGAAAAGCATTCAGAAGATGTCATGTATGCAATTTAATGCGAGCCTTGCTCATTTAAATAATCCAGCCCTCCATCCGAGAGCCTTCTATGTGCAAATATGAAACCATCTTCTCTCTCTATTTATTTGGCACATTATCCAGAGCAACTTACAAAGGAACTCATAATAAACATTGAGAACAAATCAGATATAATGGCACAAAGAAAAATGGCAGTGTGGGCTGAAGGATAAAAACACATCGAAGCGATAAAGGAAAAGTCAAATTGAAAACATGGCTCTTTAAAGGTGAGTACAATATATGAAGAAATAGTAAATCCTGAATCTCAACAGGGGTTATATTCCAGAGGTATCTGACTAGCAAGGAAAGCCATGAAACTGTGAAAAGGTTTGTTAATATGGAACATTATAAGGAAAGCATGAAGGGTATCATGATAAATGGCTGACAATAAAGGTTAAAACATAGGCGTGTTCCAGGCCATGCATACCATTGAAGGCAAAATCCAGTATTTTGAAATGAAAACATTACTACTACTATTAATCGTTTATATAGCACTACAAGGCGTATGCAGGGCTATACAAGAACTAACCGGGTATGGTAGACCTGTCGCTTCACGCCCTTATTCCCCCCCCCCCCCACCTTTAGTGGCCCTTCACATGTTCCTTCCCATAAAAGACAATACACCTCTTTGGGACTCAAACTGGTCGCAGCTTTATTAAACTTTCAACAATAACCAACTACAATCCAACACATTAACTTGCCACCCCCCCCCCAGCAGAGCGAGCCATCACCAGCCATGTTATTAGCAAGGTGACGCCGCTTCCGCTTCCGCCGGGTCCAGGCCCCGACTAAATCGCCTCGCCCTCCCTCATCCGGCTTCGCCATATTATTAGCAAAAACCTGAGGGATTGTCCGGGTCAGGGGTACCCCACCCCCGCCCTAATGCTTACATGTGGCTCCGGACCCTGGAAACCTCCGGGATCCTGCCAAACCCCCTCCAGCTGCAACACCCCAACACCCACAGCCTTCACCCCCTTACCACAAGGGTGGGTGGGCAGGCGTCCGGCGTCTTCGGCAACAGACCGAAAGAGGCCAGAGCCACGCCGCGTCCCCGCTCAAATCCCCCACCAACGGCTCCATCTCTCACATTGGCTCGCGGGAGCCAATGAGAATGTGGCACAACTCGCATCCCGCCCCCGTCCCACAGCTCGGCATTATTGCCGCATGGAACGCGCACGCTGCCGCCCCCCCCGGTTAGTGCCGGCCACGTGCACATGGTCCCGCGGCCTTGCTATAACCGGGTACGGCGGACCCGTCGCTTCACGCCCTTACCCCCCCCCCTGCCTTTAGTGGCCCTTCACATGTTCCTTCCCATAAAAGACAATACACCTCTTTGGGACTCAAACTGGTCGCAGCTTTATTAAACTTTCAACAATAACCAACTACAATCCAACACATTAACTTGCCCCCCTCCCCCCAGCAGAGCAAGCCATCACCAGCCATGTTATTAGCAAGGTGACGCCGCTTCCGCTTCCGCCGGGTCCAGGCCCCGACTAAATCGCCTCGCCCTCCCTCATCCGGCTTTGCCATGTTATTAGTAAAAACCTGAGGGATTGTCAGGGTCGGGGGTACCCCACCCCCGCCCTAATGCTTGCATCCGGCTCCAGACCCCGGAAACCTCCGGGATCCCGCCACTGGCTCAGGCCACCACCGACCTGAGCCGCCCCCCAAAGGGTAAGCTGCGACCAGCCTTCATCCCATACATAATACCCTCCAAGGCCTCCTGCCAGTCGTTGAGGAGCAAGTCCATCCCCACCGGAGATAGATGCACTCCGTCCAACCTGAACAAACCCACGCATTCGACATCAACCCATGTGTGCAAAATTTGGCACCCCCCATGCTCAACAACCCATCTGCCAATTTGGCGATTAATTTTTGTCAGCCCTCTGGACCACTGCCGCTGAACCTTGCAAGCCGGCCTTGGAATGATATCAGACCAAACCACAACTATGCCTTTGAACATTGCCACCACCTCCCCCAAGTCCTTGTGCACTGCACAAATCAACTGCCTGCAGGTCCAGGACATCAAGTCGTTGCCTCCCAGGTGAATCAACAAAATATCCGGCTTCCCTCTCACGCGCTCGTGGTGCCGCAGCAAAGGCAAGAGCTGGATCCACCGCAGTCCGCGCTCACCCAGCCATGAGACGGTCACCTCTGAAGCGTCCAGTCCAATATTCAGGCCAATAGGCCGTGTTGCTGCTCACTGACCAGCCCAGTAAACGAACAAGTGGCCAATCACCCAACAGCGACACAATCCTTGAACTACCTCTGTAACATAAAGAAATGATAAAGTTAGTCACCCCACCACCCCTATAAACGCACGTAGCTTTGGAACGCCCATGACTTCCATCTGCCAATCTGCCTGATCTCCCGCTCCGGCAGTCCTTCCGCCGCTGCACTGGTAGCCACCCCAATCCTGAATGAGTGCGGAGCAAACCGCCCAGGATCTTCCCCTATTTGCTGCAGCGACATCCGCAGCACCGCCATAAACTGAAAACGCGTAAGCACCCGCGTATCCTCATGCACAAAGAGACTGCCCGCACCAGCCGGCCGTACACACAAGTACGCTTTTAGCAAAGTAACCGGGCACGTAGGAGTCCCATACACCTCTCTCAAGACTACCCACGCACCTTTCCCTGACTGATCCGCTTTGGAACGCGCCAGGTGAATGCGAACCCCGCCGTACACCAACTTCACTTGGTGTACTTGCAAGCCTCCGCCCTTCGAAAGTCGACCCAACTCCGCCAATTCGCTCACCCGAAAGGCACCAAAAAAGGCCACTGAAAATACCGCCCGAAAAAGCAGGCCTTCATAGCGGGACGAGACCACCTGCGGTAACACGAGACACAATCGACCCAGCAGGTCATGCGTTATAGGCTGCCACCCATCACCCGGCGATGGAAAGGATCGCTCCCATCCTTGCAACAGCCTGCGCATCAAACCACCCCCCCTGCAGCCCCCCACCCCACCGCCTTCATGAAAAATGAAAACCCCGCCAAATTCCTCCGCACCATTGACCGTGACAAACCCGCAACCTTTGCTGCCAAAACATACTGACCAAGGATCAAATCCGATGCTGGACCCTGCCTCCATCCCTGCTCCACCAGGAAAGTCACCACACTGCTGCAGCCCCTCTGGTACGCCTCCCACGTCGCAGCCGACACTGAATTCTTCAGCAAGTCAGTCATGTCCCAAGGCCAATCTGCCATAAGTGCTCTGGGACCGAAGCCCCTTCTTCTTCCGCTTCCGGCACCAAGGTCCGAAACAGCTCCCACTTAAAACGGGAAAGAGCATCAGCAATCATGTCAGTACTCCCCGGAATATGGCGAGCCTTAATCACGACATTCAATCGCAAGCAGGCTAAGACCACCTGCCGCATTAAGTCGGCCACCTGTTTGCATCTCGGGGCATAATTATTCAGCACGCTGACCACCGCTTCGTTGTCACACCACCACACTACCTGGCGATTCCGTAGTCTGTCTGGCCACAACCCCAGCACCACCAAAATCAGTAACAACTCCAAGAAGGTTATGTTACTAGTAAAGCCGGCATCCCGCCATGACTGCGGCCACCCCGCCTCACACCATGAGCCCCTGAAGTACACACCCAAGCCCACCCCCCCCAGCTGCATGAGTATATAATTGTAACTCCTCACTGGATATCTCCCTCTCCCGCAACACCGTGATACCATTAAAATCTCGCAGAAACTCATCCCATACCCCTAAGTCCGCTCGCATGCTCCGCGAAACCCTGATCCGATGATGAGGTTTAATAACCCCCGCAGTAGCCGATGCCAGCCGCCACAAAAACACTCTGCCCATGGGAATCACTCGACATGCAAAATTAAGGGAACCTATTAGGGCCTGCATCTCATGCAACGTTATCTTCGTGGAGACCATCACGTTCGCCACCAATACTCGCAGCCTCGTTACCTTGTCGGCCGGCAACCATGCTATCATTAACTCAGAATCCAGCTCCACCCCCAAAAACGTAATACATGTCACCGGGCCCTTCATCTTCCCGGCCGCCAACGGTACACCCCACTCCTGTGCCAACTGCATAAAGCCATCCAACAAATCCCGGCACTGCCCAGACTGCGCCGCCCCTACAAAAAAGAAATCATCCAAGTAATGCACTACCTGTTCACTACCCCTCTGCTCGACAAGAGCCCAATGCATGAAGGTACTAAACTGTTCAAAATAAGCGCAGGATATCGCGCAACCCATTGGCATGCTCTTGTCAAAATAAAATTGCCCCTCAAAGCGGAAGCCCAACAAATGAAAAGCTGATGGGTGCACCGGCAACAAACGGAAAGTCAATTCAATATCCGCCTTCGCCATCAAGCACCTCGGGCCCATTCCCTCACCAGATCCACAGCCTCATCAAAAGATGCATAGCGCACCGCACACAATTCCTTTAGAATGTGGTCATTAACCGATGAACCCACAGGGAATGACAGATTATGGATTAAACGATACTTTCCCAGCTCCTTCTTCGGTATTATTCCCAAGGGGGAGACCACAAAGTCCTCAAATTGCTGCTCCGCAAAAGGGCCAGCAACCTGTCCCAACCCGATCTCCCCGGCTAACTTATCCCTTACAATATGGGCAAACTGTCTAACCGAAGGCGAATTCCTAGCCTTACCTGCGGCTACTCTATCCACAACAGGAATCTGAAACCCGCACTGAAACCCCCCGTCCAATATTGAACTGTCCTTCCTCCTGGGATACCACCGCAACCACAGACGCAATGCTTGGATCTTAATAGGAGTTGGAGCCAAGCTCCGCAAGCTCCTATTGCTTAGAGGGGGGCGCAATGGCTCCAGCAGCACCTCTTTTAACACATTTGAGGGTAGAATCTCCCCCGCTACAGACGGAGCAAGCGTGCCGGAATTTACAGTCTGGAAAGGGGCACGAAGACTTGTTGAATCGCCAACAGACATCTCCGGTGCCCCCCCCGCCGTTCTCTGCACCACCGGGGGCACGCCCACATGAAAGGGCCTCCCCACACCCGCTGCACTGACCAATCCCCCTTTTGGCCCGCTCTCCCCTCCAACGCCAGGTCTGACCGCCATCTGCGTCAACCATAAATTGATATCTTGCGTCCCCCAGGACAGCATCTGGTTTTCTTCCATCTTATCACGGAACTTCTCATCATAGTTGAGCCAAGCCCAACTTTCATGCATCTGAGACGCCTCTAAGATGGAGTCCGCGTATGCCAACAGCATACCGTACTGCTCCGGGTGCGCGTGCCCTCAAACACTAGCCAGCCGAAGAAAGGCCCGCGTCCAATTCACCACATTCCGGGCAACTCTCTGCACCCTACCTGCCTTCTCGTCCTCCTTCCTCTTCCGTCTACTGTCCCCTGACTGCTTCCAGCCTTCCAATAACCGGAATATGTCTATATAGCGCCGCTTTTGGATTTTCCGCCGCAAATTCCTCTGCACGCCCTCCCATAACTCCGAGAACACCGCTACTGTAGGCGTTGCCCCGCCTGTTTCCCGCCTCCCCGCCAGCACCCCTTGGTCTCGACACTTACTTCCCTCCTCCGAAGTCGAACCCGACGACGAGTCGGTGGACAAAGTGGAAGAAGACTCTGATCTCCTGCACCTATGACAAGAATGTCTCCGCTTCTGGCCTCTTTTCTTCCACCCCTTGCCGGCCGGTCCTGTTCCCTCCCTAGCCGCCGCACCTTGGTTGACTGCCAACTCACCTGAAACGCTCTCCACCGCTTCCGTAGAGACACCGATCTCCTGGCGCTGCGACGCCGTCTGCATGGCTGCCTCCGTCTCTCCCGCCGCTCTTCCAGCCACTTGACTTCCCGCCATGCCCAACATCGCGCCGTCTCCTTGTCGCGAAGTGCTCCACCAAGGACTCCCTGCATACTGCCAAACGGGGGGTACCTGTGGAGAGAAAACAGGAAAGGGCAAAGAGACACCAGCCATAGCCCATGGTGGCTGCCAAGCCCCCAGCTACTCTGCCCGTGAGGAGCCTTGACCCCCGCCCTGCTAATGCTCCCAGGCTGGCGAGGAACCGCCTCTCGCATCCACTTGCCATCCCACCGTACCCCCTAACCCCCACCTATCTCTTTCCCCCATCACACCTACCCCCCCCCCTTCTAGAGAAACTGGCCCCCCACTTGGGCGTCCATCAGACCCCCGCCCCACCCCTTACTAGCCCTCCACACCTGCCGCCCCGACTACCCCGAGGCGCCCGACCATAAGCATGAAGGGTATCATAATAAATGGCTGACAATAAAGGTTAAAACATAGGCGTGTTCCAGGCCATGCATACCCTTGAAGGCAAAATCCAGCATTTTGAAATGAAAACTACTACTACTACTACTATTAATCGTTTATATAGCACTACAAGGCATATGCAGGGCTGTACAAGAACATACAGCAGACGGGCCTTTCTCGTTATAATCTAATCAAGACAGACAGTACGATATAAGAGAAACAAGGGGTTCAAATAGGGAAAGGAGGCACAAGGAGAGCAAGGGAATTAGGATCCAAAAGCAGCCTCAAAGATCTGAGCTTTTAGCATGGATTTGAAAGGAGGGAGAGATGAGACGAGACATATAGATTCACAAAGTTTACAATATATATTGTATCCTATAGTCACAGTTTTCATGGTGTAGCTCTGACATTTGAACTGCTTTGCACTTACTTCCTCAAAGCCCCAAACTATCCATAGAGTCTTTAGTGCCAGTTTCCAAAGAGGGCTATTTACATGTTACAGTGCAGTGTGGCACTTAAATACCCAACGGATACTCTGCAGCAGGATCCAGATAGCGGCTGCTGCTGAATATCCAGGTTGTACAGCCACTGTCCAGATAATGGTGACAATTATCCGGCTGGTGACGATTTTCAGCTACTACTTGTATAATTTATCTGGATAGCAATTTAGGCCAGCTTTTCCACCAGCCTCACCTATCCTAAATTACCCGGATAGCTGCTGAAAATCACCATTATATGGGCAAACTGTTGCTGTTATCTGGATATTGGCAGTAGCGCCCACATTCTGCCACAGCTCTATTTTGATAGTGCCAAGGTGCTCAGTAATGATACTCAGTTATATTATCCGGATGGTGCCACTGAATATCCAGCTGAGAGACCTTACTCGATAACCTCCATGGTTATCTGAATATTGACCTATATATCTGCAAGCCAAACCTCAAAACAATGATCACTAAACCAAGCACACTAAACACAGAAAGCTGGGCCGTTTTTTCTCTATTGCACTCTATTGTGAGTGTAGAACTCTTTCATTTCAGATTTAGAAACCCAAACATTATCTTCCGCAACGCTGTAGGAAATCAGCATTCCTGGGCTGGTAACGAGTAAAGGCAGGGAAGGGAAGGAGATACAGAAGAGCAGTGGGATAGCTGGAAGGACAACCATGCAGCAAGTTCAGTAACCACCGAGGAGGTTGCAGTCAGATCGCTAGAACCCTGGCCAGACATGTTTATCCTTGTCAAGATTTTTTCTGAGAAAGAACACTTGACGTAAAAAGCAATAGGGGTGTGCAGACAAAAAAAATATATTTTTTATTTAGTTTCCTGTGTCTTTTAAATTTTTATTTTGTTTTAATACTGTTTTGTTTAGCATGAGTTTTTTTATACATTTTCATTTCAGGGCAATTTTCTTAATTAATGAGATGGCTGTGTATGCTGCCCGCTGCTCAAACAAAAACATCTGAAAGGTTACTAGAAGTTTCAGGCAAATAAAACCCAAATGGCTTTTTTCTCACCTCAGAGGTTAGTCTTGAACCAGTAATCAAGCCAAATTAATTTTATGTCAGTTGGTTTTTTATGAGAGGCCATTAAAGTGTCTAAACTTATGGTTTATGAATTTGATATACCCCCCTTTACTGTGTGTATCAGAGTGGTTTACAGATATATCCTAACAGGCACTTTTTATTCCCTTGTCCCTGAAGGGCTCACAATCTAGGCGTGCATGAGGCAATGGAGGGTTAAGTGGCTTGCTCAAGGCCAAGGGAGTGGCCATGGGACTAGAGACTCCAGTCCCTCTGGCCTGACGTTACTTGTCCCAACCACTGAGCCATGCCTCCCCCTGTATCAGCACATTTTTTATTATAAAATTGACTCATTATTAAGCCCCGCTATTTGCCATATAGAATTGGGCCCTTGCTGGTTTGTCTTCATTTCATGATTTATTTTTATTTCTTATTGTGCAGGAAGCGTAGGGTAATATTAAAGAAAATAATGAATGTTAGATTAGGGACTTAGCTTTTACAAGTCACAAATAATGAGTGATACAATTTCATTCTAACAAGTAAACTAAGTAATTAAACCATGTGTGTTATAATGTTTTCTTTTTATGTTAGTAGATTAACTGAAAATCCTGGTACACATCACATCCACGAAAGAGTAAGAGATTAGAGTAGCAATATCCCAGGCTATTTTAATCCACCTGCAAGGGTCTATTGGATCTTAGGGGTATGTTTACTAAGCAGTCTTAACGTGCGCCCGGCAATAATGTGCAGGATGCCATAAAAGGAGTGGGTGTTTCGGTCTAAATGTAGCAAACTGGGATTATCGTGTGATAACGAGCGCTGCGCACATTATCGGGCGATGGATTGAGCTATGCACGTTAACGCGCATTAACCTTAAGTAGGCGGGCTGACATACAAACAGAGCAGCAGAGGTGTAGCACAATGGTTAATACACTGACTGATGGTACAGGGGTCATAGGTTTGATCCCCCAGTGTGCATAATGAATAAGGCTGGCTGAGGCATTACCATTTAAGCAGTGCTTTGTGAGGCATTTTAGTTTTATTTTAATTAGTGCTGCCAGAAAATACACCTTCACAGTGCCGTAACCTAAGGTGCTGTGCTGAAAAACAGTTTAACAAAGAGAAATCTTAAGTAATGGCAATTGAATTTCTAATTAGTTTAAATTTTATATTTTTTATGGTTACAAATGCATTACCTTTTCTTGAGCATAATTACTGGCTGTATAATGACTGTTTATGCATTTGTTAGTTTTGCTTTGTGTCATGATTTCCTTCCTTTGTGGGCCTAGATGTCTATGTTAATCAGATAATATTGCTGACAATATTCAAAGTAATGTGAGTCAAATCTAAGATATGAGAGCTCCTTAAGAATTTTTTGTAAACAATTGAAACAAGTTTAATATTTAAATGCACCATTTAAATGCACCATTTAAATGATTTGTAGATAGTTTTCCCGGTTATACCCAAGTTACCACCCTGTTCACTGTAAACACAATGTTGCTTGATGCATTGCTGTATGTTCTGTTTTAATGTACACCGCACTGATTTTAATAGCACGGTATAGAAGAAATATAAATTAAATAAATAAACAAAATAAATAATATAATTACCATAAACTGCTTGTTATGTTTTGATGTTTGCTACCCCTTAAGTGATAAGATTAAAAATATCTTGTACAGTTGACAAGAGAGGTGAGTCTATTAGCATGTGGCCTAACATTTGGTAGATATAACTTAAGGAAATAGATGCAAAATAGAAGTATGCTACAAACTAGCTAGGTCTACATATAATCAAATGATTTGGGATAATTTAGTGCTCGCAGAATAAGTATTGTACTTTATTAGCATTAGATAAGATAATTCTGTTCAACAATTCTATATTGTCGAATCAATTCTATATTGCCATTAGTAGTTGTGCTTGTTTATAATTGTGAGGAATCAAAGGAGTGTTGTAATAGTGAGTTTTAGTTCTGAAAATTATATATTGCACACACTGAATCCTAAAGGCCGAAGACAATGGGGTATGTTTACTAAACCGTCTTAACATCGCAGCGGTGGTATTATCGCGCGATAAGTGACGTTATCGCATGCTACCATCACTTATCACGCAATAACGTAGCGGCGGCTTTAAGGCACACTAACGCTGTGAAATCTGGGCCTGAAGGATGGAATAAGGCTTCCCAGAGGGCGGAGAGAAGGGGTTAATAGGCGGAGAGTGGGCGGAGAGAGGCTCCATGCACACTAACGCCATGAAATCAGGGTCTGAAAATTAGCGCCAGTGAAATCCTCGCGCTAGAGGCACATTTGCAGGAGAGAGAAACCATTTAAGTCAGCAATGTGCAGCAAAGGCAGGGAAACCCAGAAAGTGATAGTTGTGATACATGTGCAGGGACCAAAAAGGCAAATAAACATATAAAAGGACCAGAACCACATCTAAAATCCCAATAACCAAGCTGGCCAATAGTGATATTAAAAGTGAATGATCCCACATTGAAATAGCGCTGATCAGGGTTTTTTCTCGTTTATATTGGGCAGGTTTGTTATGGCATGCACATGTGCAGTAAAAGCAGAGTGGGCACATAGGAAAGGGCAACTTTACTGATGCTGTAAATGGGATATAGAGGGCTGCAGGCGGCACATGCTGTGGTCCAGCTGGGGCACAGTGCGGGCTAGGCAGATGCCTAGGTGGCACATAGGAATGCCAAAACTGTAAAGCAGCAAGACAGCAACTGACAAGGGTCCAACATGGGCATGAGTGTGTGTCCCACAGTGTCACAGGGGATATTACCCAGCAGGTACCCCCAAGGCACATAACATTGACAGGCGGTGCCGGGGGGAAGCACGCATGTCCATGGAGGCACCTTTACCCGAGACCCCACGCCATAGGCAGCTGCCTACCGGCCCATTGGATGGCCTGAGACTGCACACTACCAGCACCACCGGCATAAGGGCAGGTCAGCATGGTGGCGGATGGATGCTGGTGGTGTAGGGGGTAGTGGCATCTGCCCACAGCAGACCAAGGCCAAGCCCTGTTTAGGTGGGTGCTGTGCGGTGCAACAGACAAGGTCTGTCTAACGAACACTAATGGTAGCCCCAGGGAATGATCTGCCTCTGTGACAACAGTTTGGTGCAGTACACACAGCCAGGGGGTCACAAGGTAACAGATTCAAGCCCCAGCTGTGGCTCCTGTAAAAAAACATCCCTATATTTTACCCAGTACTAAACCGTGGTAATAAAGATGGAACTGTTATTGCTGATTAAATAAACAATCCATAAATACCTATATTTTACCCTACAGGGCACAGACACCATAAACATTTTATTACAATTTCTTATATACCACACTATTCGATATCAGCGCAATCCCTAGAGCAGAGTTTCCTAAATGCAGTCCTGGAGGGCCAAACACCATTCAGGTGTCAGGCTGTCTGTGATAGATATGCCTGTACTGCAAATGTATGCCATGCCCCCATTGTCTGCAAATGCATCTCATGCATATTCATTAGGGATAGCATGAAAACCTAACCGTGTTTGGCCCACCAGGACCGGAGTTGGGAAACTCAGCCCTAGAGCAGTGGCCAACAGGGGCATAAACACCCACACCCACAGACTCCACTATCCAAAGCCTCATGGAGAGTCAGGCTGTCAGGCCCTGCACGGAGCAGCATCTCCCAATACATTCCCACTTGCATACCTCAGCAATGCCACCCTAAACCTGGGAACACATTACACATATATCAAAATGTTGCTATGATTAATGGCAGATAACAAATCATAAGTTAAACACATTTTGTTGACAAAGCTGCATCATAGCAACCTTTCTGATATCTGTGGAGTGTGTTTCAGTTTTGGTTTCTGACAGTGTTTACCACCCTGGGGAGTGACCCCAATAGTATTGCGTACCATAGCCATGCCTGCACTGTGTGGTGTGGTGGCCAGGGCTGCCAAAAACCTCTATATTTGCACAATGCTGGCATCGTTGTGGGAGTGTATGTCTGTCTATCCAGTGTGTTGTGGCTGCCTACACCTTACTGAGCCCACACTGTTTGCACTGTCTCCAGTGTAAGCCTGCCAATGTGCATAATGAGGAGCAAGGTACTGTGGGTATGGGCCAGAAAGGGTGGCCTGGGCAGGATGCATCTGCACAGGGCATAAGGCAATGGATGGGACATTGTAGTGCCTGACCACCACCTGCATGGACAGGGTGGCCACAGCATGTCATGCTGGAAGGTCACTCTCACCCTGACTGAGCAGTGACCACGGCATGACTAGGTTCCCCCATCATACCATATAATATTTCTCTCAAGTGATATTTATGGGTTTTCTTTTTGGGGGCCCAGTCACTGATATAGCTCCTTGGTTTGTGTGCAAGATCCCACACCAGGGTGCACAGTGTTCTTTTTGGAACATGCATTATGTATGTGCCAGCAGACTGTCTGTAGCTAGCATGTTTATGGCTGTAACACCCTACAGGATGCAGCAGGTATACACTGACTGCCCTCTGCTGTTGAATGTCAGAATGTAGTGGGGGCAGCTTAGCTGACCAGTTGCATTGCCAGTGGTCCAGTTCCATGTTCAGATCTGCATCAGCTCTCTGTTCCTTATTTGGCTGGTGGTTGCTTATCCACAGTCTGTCATCATTTAGCTCAACTGAACCTATTGAAAACAATGATTGTGTGTGTCTGTTGTTTGCAGATCATGTACCCTACCCTGACCCACAGAGGGTGGGCTTGCTCTGTATATTGTCCTCATGTGAGTCCGGACATACCCCTGCTCCAAAAACAGATGTCCATGGCAACCTCACTCAATATGCATTATGTTACAAGCATCATGGTCCACACAGACTATGCATCAGTGACATATAGAAAAGTAGATAGAAAACGTCCAAGGCTATTTGCAAAGAATACCCCATACACAGGCAGTGATGGTGAACTGCAGCAAAACCTACTGCAAACATCCCGGGTACTGTGGACCTGGTGCTGTCCCCACGACTTTACTCTCAGGGTGATCACAGAACACGCACAATGGCATGGTCAGTAGGCACACTGTAACAGTAACACACATGCTTGGTCACCCTACCCAGTTGATGTGCTGCAGAGTTGCAAACCTCAATCTGGTGAGCAGATGTAGACTGCTGATCTGCATGTGAACTGCATCATGGGTACCCTTGGTGCTAACCTATCCTGGTAGCCACACCAGACAGTGTGTCTTGTGACCTGCACTGGTTGATTAGCTAGCCATAGTTTAGTTACAACCAATATTGTTGCAGGACAATGGTGAATATACTGACCTCAGTGGGAGAGGTCATGGGTTCAATACCCCAGTGGGCCTGTATATGGATGGATAGGATATAGTGTATTATCATCACATCAGAGCGTGTTACCACATGACAATATGTTCAAAAGTGTGGCCAGTTGCATGCAGTGGGTGTGTTGGAAGAGTGGCATGGGCTGCAGGTTGCTAATTAGCTGGTGAGCTGTATGCAAAGTGCGTCCGTCAGTATAACTGTCAGAGGATACGGCCGTCTATGCATGTAGCAGTCTGACATAGATCTGAAATCCATGTGCACATCCAAAAACACCCTCAGCTCAGTTGGCCAAACCAGGGTGCCCTGTAAAGTGCCCTAGCTGTGTCCGTACACTAGCCTGGTAAGCAGAGTAGAAAGTGTATGTAGATGTCCTGGTGTAACTGTTTAGCCAGCCATTGCTATGTGAAAAGTCATAGAACACCGGTTAATACAATGCCCTCACAGCCAGTGGTGATGGGCTCGAGACCCCAGTGTGCCAACACTGAGATAAATGCATAAGAAACAAATTGTGGTAAGAAACGTCAGACATATCACTGCAATGTGTGTCTGCAGCATAAATCTTTATACATATTGACGGTGCCACCGTTCGCTGTGTACCAGCTGTGGTACGGGCACGTAGCTAGTGAGCCTTAATGATGCACATCAGCGCGCATGCGCGCATATACAATGTGCATGTGTGTGTGAACAAGGCATTGGTGAAAATGGCAACTCAATCGAGAAAGCCTGCTTTCACCCGCAGGGAGCTGCGCCACCTTGCAGGGCTGATCTGCACTAGGCAGAAGAAGCTATTCCCTGGCTCCTCCAAGCAGCAGGACCTCGGGCGCATAAGGAGGGCCTGGGACCACGTCATGAGGCGGTATAATCGTCTTGCTGACTACCCACATGAGGTAAGTGTATGGGGACAGGTCAGTATATCCATATACATATCCAGTGTTGATTGTAGCTGTGTATGCTTCTGTGTGTAGGCATTCTATCTCATTTATGTTTTGTAGTTAAACTCACATGATGTACCGCCTATTTATCACATCAAAGCAGTTTGCCCTATCCCCAGGAGGCTAAGGACCTGATCATAGAGGTCCTGTTGTCAGCCTGGTGTTGTGGCAGCTGCTGCTGTTGATGTGTTAAAATCCACCCTAACACAAGGAGCCCCTAGATCTGCCTAAAGAGGTCTGGTAAACAGCCTGCTGATATGGTAGGTTCTGCAGTTGCAGGGTCACACATCTGCCCTACCCCTAGGGGTCCTGAGACCTGTTCAAAATGGTCTGTCAATCACCCTGGTGATATGGTTGCGTGTGCATTTGCAGGTTAAAACATCTGCCCTACCCCCAGGAGTCCTGAGACCTGATCAAAGTGGTCTGTCAGACACCCTGGTGGTATGGTTGCATGTGCATTTGCAGGTTAAAACATCTGCCCTACCCCCAGGAGTCCTGAGACCTGTTCAAAGTGGTCTGTCAGTCACCCTGGTGATATGGTTGCGTGTGCATTTGCAGGTTAAAACATCTGCCCTACCCCCAGGAGTCCTGAGACCTGATCAAAGTGGTCTGTCAGTCACCCTGGTGGTATGGTTTTGTGTGCATTTGCAGGTTAAAACATCTGCCCTACCCCCAAAATTCCTGAGACCTGTTCAAAGTGGTCTGTCAGTCACCCTGGTGGTATGGTTGAGTGTGCATTTGCAGGTTAAAACATCTGCCCTACCCCAAGGAGTCCTGAGACCTGTTCAAAATGGTCTGTCAGTCACCCTGGTGATATGGTTGTGTGTGCATTTGCAGGTTAAAACATCTGCCCTACCCCCAGGAGTCCTGAGACCTGTTCAAAATGGTCTGTCAGTCACCCTGGTGGTATGGTTGTGTGTGCATTTGCAGGTTAAAACATCTGCCCTACCCCCAAAATTCCTGAGACCTGTTCAAAGTGGTCTGTCAGTCACCCTGGTGGTATGGTTGAGTGTGCATTTGCAGGTTAAAACATCTGCCCTACCCCCAGGAGTCCTGAGACCTGTTGAAAATGGTCTGTCAGTCACCCTGGTGATATGGTTGTGTGTGCATTTGCAGGTTAAAACATCTGCCCTACCCCCAGGAGTCCTGAGACCTGTTCAAAATGGTCTGTCAGTCACCCTGGTGATATGGTTGTGTGTGCATTTGCAGGTTAAAACATCTGCCCTACCCCCAAAAGTCCTGAGACCTGTTCAAAGTGGTCTGTCAGTCAACCTGGTGGTATGGTTGTATGTGCATTTGCAGGTTAAAACATCTGCCCTACCCCCAGGAGGCCTGAGACCTGATCAAAGTGGTCTGTCAGCCACCCTGGTGGTATGGTTTATGTTGCTGTTTATGTGTCATAATCCACCCTATCCCCAGGGGTCCTGATTCCTGATCAAAGTGGTCTGTCAGCCACCCTGGTGGTATGTTTTATGTTGCTGTTGATGTGTTATAATTCACCCTACCCCCAGGAATCCTGAGATCTGATCAAAGTGTTCTGTCAGTCACCCTGGTGATATGGTTTATGTTGCTGATGAAGTGTGCTAAGATACCCTACCCCCAGGAGTCCTGAGACCTGATTACAAAGGTGGGTATGACATCCAGAGATTGTGGTAGGTTATGCAGGGTCAGGTCACACATTTGCCCTATTCCCAGGAGGCCCAGACCTCATTACACACATCTATTATGGATCCTGATGGTATGGTAGGTGCAGCTGTGTATGTGCTCCAAACAACCCCACCCCCAGGAGCCCTGAGACCTGATTACAAAGGTCTGTAACAAATCCAGATATCATGGAAGTGTACGCAGTTTTAGGTCACACATCTGCCCACTCCCCAGAAGTCCCGTACCTGATTGCAGAGGAACATTATAGATGCTGGTGTAAGGGTGCTTGCACCTGTTGGGTTTTCACAGCTCTGCCGTAACCCCAGACAGGATCACAAATGTTACTAGGCCAGCTAGGTGTGGTGGGCCATGCTCCTGTTGTAGTCAGCCACAACTGCCCTAATCACAGGAAGCCTTAGTCATGACCATAGAGGTATAGTAGAAAGCCAAGTGTCATGGTATTGGCACCTGGCAATGTGCACAGGGTCACCCACCTTCCGCTCTATGTCAGAACACATCACCTATGTGTTGTAGGATATCATGGTGCCATGGCAAGTGTGTCGGATGATGTGTGTAGGTCAGGCAAACACACATGTGTTTGCCAGACCACACAGGGAGTTAGGGAAGACCTCCCCTGGACACCAGCATGGCAAAACCACACGTGACATGGTGCTGCCATGTCATGCAAGGAGAGTGTAGGAACAGGGTATGGGGTATCCAGGGGTTTACGCACAGTACACATAGGTGGCACCTCACACATGGCCAGACCCACAGCCACACATGCAGGTGGCACTGGCAACAGTTAGTAGAGGACACACTGGACAGAGGAGCAGGAGCAGCATGATGCTGCTCACAGAGATATGTGATATGTGTTGGGCACCCATCAGAGATATATGGTCATTAATGCTCCCACCCATTGCTTTCCCTCCCAGGTAGAGGATTTATGGAAAAAGGGTCGGGAATTGCGGCTGCACTGCCTGGAGGTCCTTGCCAGCCTCCAAAGGGGGGCAATGGAATGAAGTGGAGGTGAGTGTTGTGGCCTCTGCAGCTCAGTACAGAATGTCACAGTGGCCCACCAGCCTGTGGGAGGCCAAACTATGTACATGTGGTATGTGACTCACATGATAGTGTGCTAATGACTGTCATCCCCCACAGAGGATGCTGCTGCTGGCGAAGGCCCCTCCCCATTGGAGCACCCCAGAACACACACCACAGTGCAATACCTGACAGAGGAGGAGGAGGAGGAGGGGCCAGAGGGCGAGGAAGAAGAGGACACCATGGAGGGGGAAGAGTGTGGGGTGGTGCCGGAGGGAGGGGAGGGGGAGCCTTATGTGGCAGGGGGTGAGGATGGAGAGGGGGAGATTGAGGAGGTTGAGGAGGAGGAGGAGAGCATGGAGGGGGCAATAGAGAGGGTGGGTGGGAGGGGTCAGAGGTGGAAGAGGGGGGTGTGGAAGGGGGAGGGCATCTCAGTGAGTGCCACGGGACACAGGACAGCACAGGGCACTGTGGGTCCCTTCCAGCTGCCACATGTCTGCGGTAATGGGGTCCGTCTGGGAGTTGCGTCCCCACCCATTGCCACATACAGGCCCCACGCTCATGCTGCCACCCAAACACCGGACACCTGGCATGGATGTGGTGGCAGGTGTGTGCAGGACCTGTATGTGGCAGTGGGTGACGTGCTGCAACAACAGCGGACCCAGGACCGCACCATTCGGTGGCTGGCAGGCGCCATTCAGTAGTTGGCTGCCGAAAAGCACTGGGTAGTGCATCTCGGCAGCCATCCCCTGATGGGCGTCCCTGGAGCGCTTAAGGGGCACGGGGGTGCCCACACACGTGCCCTGTGCTGTCCTGTCTACCGGCACAGAACATGGGTTGGTTTAAAGGTATGTTTAATACAGTTACAGATGTGTATGGCACCTTCCCCTCCAATCAAGGAGGTCACCTCACATTAGAATTGGAGGATTTCATTTTAAAATAGGGTATATGTAAATATTTAGACAGTACAATTATTTACCATTGTGTAGACACTACAATGGAGGTGACATGTAACATAAAAGTATTTTGGAACATCGTATGAGAGATATGTGTGTGTGGATGTGATGGGTGTGTGTTTCGTTGGCGGAGGTAATAGTGTTAATGTTTGGGTAGAGGATGTTGCCTGACTGCTCATATGTTACTACAATGAACAATGTCTTGAGGTCTCTGAGGATGCATGTGAGGTCATCCAAAGCCCTCAATCTCAGTGGTACATCTCTATATATGTACAAATGTATATATGTAAATAAAAAAGTTTGTATGTAAGGCAGAATGGTCACATGTCTCCCCCACAGACTGAGTGTGTACGTGAGCATGGGACATGTATGTAGATCCCTATGTGTATGCGTGGTAGACATAAGTAACATACATGGACCATCTCCACACACAGGTGTGGGAGCTGCCCATGTGCATAGGCATCTGTGTCCCATGGTGTCCCTGTGATGTGCCAATGTGAAGCGTGTCCCAAAAGCTATATAAGAACATAAGAACATAAGATATGCCATACTGGGTCAGACCAAGGTCCATCAAGCCCAGTATTCTGTTTCCAACAGTGACCAATCTAGGTCATACGTACCTAGCAGTTTCCCCTAGGGACACAGGTTCCACAATGCTTGTATTGGTTCAAGCATTGATATCCTGGGTCCCTTCTTAATAATGGTTTATGGACCTTTCCTCCAGGAACTTGTCCAAACCTTTTTTAAACCCAGCTACACTAACAGCCTTTACTACATCTTCCGGTAACAAATTCCAGAGTTTGATTACACGTTGAGTGAAGAAATATTTTCTTTTATTAGTCTTAAATAGTTTACCCTGTAGCTTCATTGCATGTCCCCTAGTCTTTCTATATTCTGATAAGGTAAACAATCGATCTACGTTTACCCGTTCCACTCCGTTCATTAATTTATAGACTTCTATCATATCTCCCCTCAGCCGTCTCTTTTCCAGGTTAAAGAGCCCCAAACGTTTTAGCCTTTCTTCATAGGAGTATCCTTCCATCCCCTTTACCATTTTGGTGGCTCTTCTCTGAACCTTTTCTAAAATCGCTATATCCTTTTTAAGATACGGCGACCAGAATTGCACACAATATTCAAGGTGCGGTCTCACCATGGAACGATATAGAGGCATTATAATATCTTTTGTTTTATTTTCCATTCCTTTCCTTATCATACCTAGCATTCTATTTGCTCTCTTGGCCGCCGCTGCACACTGGGCCGAGGGTTTTAACATGGTATCCACAATGACACCTAAATCTTTTTCCTGGGTGGTGGTTCCTAATGTGGAACCTTGCATCGTGTAACCATAGTTTGGGTTGTTCTTCCCTAGGTGCATAACCTTGCACTTGTCCACATTAAATTTCATCTGCCATTTTGATGCCCAGTCTTCCAATTTGTCAAGATCCTCTTGCAATTTTCCACAATCCTCTTGGGTTTTAACAACTTTAAATAGTTTTGTGTCATCTGCAAATTTGATAACCTCACTCGTTATTCCACTTTCCAGGTCATTTATGAATATGTCAAAAAGCAGCGGACCCAGCACATATCCCTGGGGTACACCACTATTCACCTTTCTCCATTGGGAAAATTGGCCATTTAGCCCTACCCTCTGCTTTCTATCTTTTAACCAGTTCCTGATCCACAATAGTACACTGCCTCCTATCCCATGACTCTTTAGTTTTGCCAAAAATCTCTGATGAGGGACCTTGTCAAAGGCTTTCTTAAAGTCCAGATACACAATATCAACCGACTCACCTTTGTCCACCTGATTATTCACTCCTTCAAAAAAACATAACAGATTAGTAAGACAAGATCTTCCTTGTCTAAAGCCATGTTGGCTGTCTCCCATTAGGTCATGACTATCTACCTGCTGAGTAATTTTATTCTTTATGATGGTTTCTACCATTTTTCCCGGTACTGATGTCAGGCTCACCGGTCTGTAGTTTCCCGGATCACCCCTGGAACCCTTTTTTAAAAATTGGTGTTACATTGGCGATCCTCCAATCTTCAGGTATTAGAGATGATTTTAATGATAGTTCACAGATTACTAATAGCAGGTCTGCAATCTCGTATTTCAGTTCTTTCAACACCCTTGGATGTATACCATCCAGCCCAGGTGATTTGCTACTCTTCAGTTTATCTAATAGTTGTAATACATCTTCCCGATGTATCGATATTTCCTTCAATTCTTCCGCACCTTTAAATACCACTTCAGTCATGGGTAACATCCCTACATCTTCCTCAGTAAAGACTGAAGCAAAGAATTCATTCAATCTCTCCGCTATCGCCTTGTCGCCTCTTAGTGCTCCTTTAACCCCTTTATCATCTAATGGACCAACTGACTCTCTCACAGGTTTTTTGCTACGAATGTACTTGAAAAGGTTTTTACTTCGTGTTTTTGCATCTGCAGCAAGCTTCTTCTCAAATTCTCCCTTTGCCTGCCTTATCAATGCCTTGCATTTGACTTGCCAGTGCTTGTGCTGTTTCCAGGTTTCATCGTTTGGTTCTTTTTTCCATTTCCTGAAAGATGCTTTTTTGGCAACAACAGCCTCTCTGGTCACATGCATGCTGTGTGCGATGTGTGAGCACCATATCTGATGCACCATGCTTGTGGGTCAATAGGGGAAAAGGCTAGCAGCAGATATGTAGCATGGAGGGTAAGATGGAATGCTGTACCCAGGAGCTGCACAGGGTGCTAGCTTTTGAGGGCGACACAGGTCAATGCATGTCACGAGGATGAGCGGTGGGGGACTATAAGTGCTAGTGAACAGTGATCAGCTCACTGAAGCAAGCCACCTTTGTCTGCCTGTGCCGCATGCAAGCCTATGTGGGAAGACAGCCACAAAGGCCCTGGTATGGGCAGGGAGAATGGTCACAAATGTGTGTCCAATGATGGAGAGTATATGAGGTGGGAGAGGGTGACAAATCCTTACAACAGACATGCAACACCGTGAACATCTTGCTGGGCAATGGGAGAGGTTGGGTATACCCCCATGCATAGGTAGGGGGGTGACCACCTGCCACAGTCCATGGCACACAGGGCATGGTATGACCTATGTGCGATGATAGGTGGCAGTACAGACACCCCACCCCTGAGGAGCATTGGTAGGCACATGTGGGCAGGGAGACAACATGAGGTGCAGGGTACTGTAATACAGAAGCACAGGCAGAGCCTATGGAAGTAGAGAGAAAGGTGGATTTTACCTTTAAAAATGACAGTCAGCCAACACACACAGCTCAGGGTCTGCACAAGAGAAGCAAGCAGAGAGAGAGGGAGCAGTTGAGCTGACACACCCAGGCTCTGACGTAGCAGCAAGTTTGGAGTTTGAATACTCTCACCTGCTTAAAAAAGCCGAGCCAAGCTTCAGAGAGGAGAAATATAAACGCTGCTCAGTAGCCCCAGAGAGGAAGGGGAAGGAGGCAGAGAAGGAGGGAAGCAGAAGGCCTGGCAGAGAGCAAAGAGGTGGAAGGAGTGGCAGAGAAGGAAGCAGTGGCCAAGAAGGAGAGACTGGCACACGGAGAGCTTCAGAGAGGTGGAGAGGCTCAGAGACTTGAGAAGGTTGGAGACTCTGTGAAGAACCTGGTTGTAGTTCGGGAAGTGAGGCTAACCGAGCAGAAGGAGAGAAGGCACAGCCAGTTACTAGGAACCTGCCTAGATGGAGAGAGTTGGGAGCCCTTCAGATCTCACTGCCAGAGGAAAGGTCTCAAGGTCTATACAGGTGGGAACCTAACACTAAACCAGGGAAGTCAAGAGGCTCAGCTTGTACTAAAGAGCTAGGGCAGTGCTTTAGGCAGGAATTGAATGCAGAAAGGTATAAAGCATTGCCTAGCAGCTGGAGAGAACTAGGGGAGAGCAAGGGAAGAATCCCCACAGCCACAAACCTTACAAGACCTCACCATCTAGAACTGGACCCAGGGGAAACGCCCCAGTTCTTAGAGAGAGGTTATTCCCAGCCTAGCAGTAACAGTTTGAAACAAAGCTCAGTAAGCCCTGAGGGGGAGGAGATGCAATGGGAATTTAATTCTGCTGACTCAGAAGAAATTCCAATGGATTGTACGCTCTGTCTCGCAGATGACATTAAATCTCTTTGCTAAAGATTTGGGTGAATGAGCTGAGATAAAGCAGAGGAAAGGAATCCTCTTCTTTGAGGAAAAAGAAGAAGCTGTTTTGATTTACTACTTTGTTATAGAGGAAAATACCTTGCACGTTTTGGAAGCCAGGAGTATGAAACTACAGCTATTTTGTTTCTGTAAATAACCTTCAAGCAAAGCTCCAGTGAAGAGTACTGTTTGTTCTGCACTAAGTCTGTTTGGGAAGGGGAATAAATTTTCTTGTCAATTTTTGCCTAACACTCGACTCATGGCTATCCTTTTATCAGAGGACTAAAAACTACCATTCCCATAAGGCATAGCGGGAGTAAAAGCTATAGTCATTTTCTGCATAAAGGACATCATGGCAGCCCCAACCCTCTGACCCCTAGGCAGAGGGCTGGGGGGCATATGACAAGTGGTGTAGTTTCATGGATTTTTGTGTAGAACGTACGAATATATAAGAGGATACAAGTGGAAAAACTCCAGGAGATAATCCAAAGGTTTTTTCAACGGAAGCAACCAAAGCTGCAAAGCTGTGTGCTGAGCAGCAGAGTGGGAGATCGCTGGCAGTATCGGCCAGAGGGACCGGAGACCAGCGAAAAGACCCTTTTTCAAGGCCTGAATCTACACTATGCTCAGGTAAATGGTATTTGGGCGTGGGTGTAGGGGATTCCTGTGAGAAAGAGAGCTCATAACCAGCACCTAAGCTAGACAGTCTGAAAACACAGTGGTAGTGCCGCACTTGGTGGGCCTTTTTCTTTCTTTTGTTTCTCTGCAGAAGAATAAGGGATGGTCAAATCACAACAGAGCAAATATTGTCAACAAGTAGAAGAAAACTCTATATATTAACATGAAAGTGAACGTGTCATCAGAGGCCACTTGTATAGTTCATAAAAATGGCATTTGCATAGCCTAAACCATCATTCACAAAGCAACCAGGGGTCTCAGTCTTCCCGGGCAAAAACAAAACCCGCCAGAAGTAATCTGGCTAGGCAAAGCCCAAATAACATCAGTGACCCTTATGATAACGTTGCTCTGAGATAGATGTAAACCAACTCTTCCATTTACCAAAGTTAGACCATATTCATAACGAAAGTGCATGCAAGAGCGTTGGGGATCTTGCTATTGGTTTAGCACCACTTCACGAGCACTGCTACAGACTGCAAAGCTAAGTTACCACTCTTTCGTTATGAATATGGTCTAACTTTGGTAAATGGAAGAGTTGGTTTACATCTATCTCAGAGCAACGTTATCATAAGGGTCACTGATGTTATTTGGGCTTTGCCTAGCCAGATTACTTCTGGCGGGTTTTGTTTTTGCCCGGGAAGACTGAGACCCCTGGTTGCTTTGTGAATGATGGTTTAGGCTATGCAAATGCCATTTTTATGAACTATACAAGTGGCCTCTGATGACACGTTCACTTTCATGTTAATATACAGAGTTTTCTTCTACTTGTTGACAATCTCTGCAGAAGAAAGCACGAGAGATGGAGCCGCAGGAGATGTTCCGTTGGATGGCCTCCCAATTCGAAAAACAACGGGAGATGTCTCAGCACACCCAGGAACAGGCTGCTGCAACACTCCAGGCCCAGCAAAAACCGATTGTGGACTTGGTCCAGGCTTTGCTTGTCGGCCAGAAGGCGGAAGGACAAGCAAGACCCGCGCATACCTATGTGGTAGGACCACAGCACTGTGAGATTTTAGCTTTTGGACAACTTACAGTTAATGATGATATAGACGACTTTATCGAGGCGTTCAAAAGACTTGCCCTTAATGTGAAGTGGCCGCCAGAACAATGGGTAGTTAGGCTTGCGACGTCCCTAACGGGAGAGGCCTTAGCGGCTTATAAAGCCATGCCCGCTGCTCTTGCAACGAGCTATGAGGAGCTCAAGAAAGCTATTCGAGATAGGTTGGGTTTGACACCTATGGTCTATAGAAGAATGTTGACAGCTACTAAGCTAAAGCCAAATGAAACACCTAAGGCTTTGGTACAAAGGGTACGGAGCTTAGCCTGGAAGTGGCTCGCTCCTGAAGGAAAAACTCTTGAATCAGTAATTGATGCCATTGTGTTGGAACAATACATGGAAGCAGTTCCTAAAGAAATACGTGCTTTTTTGATTTTGCAAAGTTGCCAGACCACAGCAGAGGCCGCCCTCCCTACGGAACGGTATCTCGAGGCCGAGTTGGTTAGTAAACCAAAAGGAGGCGCTCTAAGCGTATTGGGAGAGGCAAACTTTGAAAAATCAGAAAAGGAGTTGAAACCAAATGTGAAGCATATAACCAATTGTCTGCCAGGGAGAGAAAGTAAATGGGAACGAGGAAAATGTTATAAGTGTGGTAAAGCAAGTCATATGAAAAAAGATTGTATGATGCGTACAGCACTGATACTTGCTAATGGTAAACACGCACAAGAAGGTTTTCTTCTGAATGTGGAGGTTCAGGGTGTTTTAGCCAGTGCCTTGCTTGACTCGGGTGCAGACCAAAGTATGGTTTTGAGAAAACTTTGGCGGACCATAGAAGCCCGCAGCGGGTCAGTACCGAGTCAACCAGAAGGCAGGGTTAAGATCCGTTGTATACACAGAGCGTCTTCCTTTTACCCTCTGTACAAACTTTCAGTCAAAGGGTTAGGTACTGTCATGAGGCTGGAGCCACGGAAGGTGCAGGTTTAGAAAAAAACCCTGTCTTTCATAGAGCTGTGGATGTGCAGAAGATGCAATTACCTCGCAGCACAGCTAGAGGGGGCAGGAGTAATCCTACAGAGGCTGAGTCAACGTGCCCAGCCACTGATTGTATGAGAGTTAACCAGCTGCACCTGAAGGCAAGCCCAGGAGTTTCAAAGGTAAAATGCCTTTATAAAGGAAAGACAGCCAGAAGAAGGAGTGTGGAGGAGGAATCCAGTTAGGAGGAATCCATTCGGAGGGAACTCAGCCGGCAGCAGTTCAGCCAGAAGGAAGGAGAAGGAGTGTGGAGAAGGAGAGAGTCCACATGGAGCAAGCCCAGAGGGACAGAATCCAGACAGAGACTATCCAGAGGGATAGAGTCCAGAGGGGCAGAGCACAGAGAGATGGAGTCCAGAGAGAGGCTGCCAGGAGAAGCAGCTTGGCTGGAAGGAGTGACACTTCCAGCCCAAGTAACATAGCTGGATCAAGCAGCACAACAAGAGCAGCAACAGCCGAAAAAAGAGCACAGAAAACCAAGGAGCCATGCTTTAAGAGAAGCCTACATTCACCTGAGTTCACTGGACCAGGATTACAAGGTACAAGGAGGAGAGGTTCCTATAGCAAAGCTACCTTTACACAGAAGCACAGAGGTTGGGAATCCTCACCAGGTTTTCCTGGGCTTCAGGAAGGCAAAGCATTGCGCAAGAAAACCTGTCTCCAGAGAGAAGTACGTCAGAGAGAGAGCTCCAGGTGTAGCAGCTGCAGGAAGCCAAGGTATGGTGGCTCTTTACTTTTAAAAGAAAGCCTTGCTCCTAGAAACTCTGATAAAGCAGACGCTCAGTATATGAGAAGAGGGAACAAAGCAGAGCTTTTCAAAATGATACCTAAGGGCTTAACAGAAGAATCTTACTGGAAGCAAAGAAACAGAGACAGACCCTCTAGATTTGTAGCCACAAGAGAAAGCATTTATTCAGAGGGAGAAGCCAGTGACGCAGAGTCCATGGAAATAGAGTTTGAGAATACTATTCCCATTCCTCAGGATGAATCCATGGATTGTACTTTTTGTGCTACTACTAGTCTTGAGTCCTTAGTAGAACTGTAAATATAAAAGAAATCCTGCAATCAATTGTGAAGCATATAACAGTTTGCCTGCTTGTTTAATTTACTTTGGAATGAAGGAATCCTCAGTTAAACCCTGCATTCAGTTGTGAAGCTTATAACAGTTTTTTGCCTGCTTATTTGGTGGAACCCTTTATAAAGAAGGACTATCTTTATTTTCTTATGTCTTAGTGAACCCTTGCGTTAAAGGGGAAATAAAGCCTTATTACCCTCCACTCTTGGCTTATATAATTTGTTCTCACAAAGGAGCTAAAACTCCAAGGACCAAACTGCACTGGGCCTTAAAGAGCCATTGCTCCTTAAAATTATAAAAATGCTCAGCGTGCCCTTACAGCCATTGGCCATTGGGGGCACCTGACGACAGTACACGGAAGGAGGTGCTAGTGGCAGTAGTCCCTAAGTTGCCCCATGATATTGTACTGGGTAGGGACTGGCCCCAGTTTCACAGAGGGATGGAGAAGGTCCTACACATGAAGATAGATATGGTCTCCACTAGATCCCAGGCAGGAACCTTGGAGGCAAAAGCTGAACCCCCAGAGGAAGAGAAGGAACCCCCAGAAGGGAAAGATGAACCCCTAGGGGAGATAGAGGAACCGGCAGATGAGGCACTAAATGAGCTTCCCACACATGAGGATCTAATTAGTGTCCCTTCAGAGAAGATAGCGAAAAGTAAAGCAGACAAACGACGGGAAAGAAAGCATAGGACTCAGCGGAGGGCAGAAATGGAGACCGGGCAAGGGTTGCCTTTTGTTCCAGCAGATGTCGTTAAGAGATTTCCATCTTTCCCCAAGGAGCAGCAAGCAGACCCTGCGTTAAAACAGGCATTTGAGTATGCCAAAATTGAGCGGGATACGCTCCCGAGATTCCTATTAGATAAGGGAATATTATATAGGGAGAGTAATGACCCTCAGACTGGAGAAGTTAGGAAACAGTTGGTCGTTCCGACCACTTTCAAGGCCGTGGTTTTAAGGCTGGCCCACAACCACCCTATAGGGGGTCATAAGGGAATACAGGGGACCCTGGATCAAATTTTAGCCCGATTTTATTGGCCGGGGGTTTTTAAAGAGACCGCCCGTTTTTGTGAATCATGTCCATCGTGTCAGCGGGTTACCCCTGCCAAGCCACCAGCGGTACCCATGATTCCTATCCCCACGATATCTGAACCCATACGGCGTATGGCCATGGACATCGTGGGACCCCTCCTAAAGACGCCTAGAGGATTTCAGTATATCCTGGTGGTAGTAGATCAGGCCACCCGGTTCCCGTGGGCTATACCCCTATGGAATATCTCAGCCAGATTTTATTTATTTATTTATTTAGCAAGCATTTGTAGCCCGCTCCTTCCAGCGATCAGAAGCGGGTAGGATTACTATTGTGAAACTGCCGAATCAAGGCAGGTACAAATTTTGTTTACATACAGATTGTCAGAAAAGCACATCATACAGAGTTAACACTTCTTAGCTATGGGGGAGTTCATTTACATATATACATAAATACATATATACAGGATAATCTTCTTGGACACAGTGGTCAGGGGCTGCTCCATCTGTGGGTTTAGTTCAGGTTGAAATGTGATTGGAAAATGTGCGTTTTGAGTTTCTTTCTGAAGTCTAGAAGGTCATTGCTAGCTCGTAGTTCTGGTGGGAGTTGGTTCCACAGTGTTGGCGCCGCATATGAGAAAGCCCTGTGGCTGGTGTTAGCTTTGGCAGATCTTATATCTGTTGGAGTGTGAAGGATGTTGGAATTGTGGGTTCTTCTGTTTCGGGTAGGAGGTTGCAATCTTACTAGGTTGTTGAGGAAGGAAGATGCTAAGTTGTGGATGAGTTTGAAGGTGGTTGTTAGTATTTTGTATTTTGTGCGAGCTGTTATGGGTAGCCAGTGTAATTGAATTAGTACTGGTGTGATGTGGTCACTTAGATTTTTCTTCATTATGACCCTGGCAGCTACATTTTGTGCCATTTGTAATATGTTTAGGGTTTTTTTAGGTAAACCTTGTAGGATGGCGTTGCAGTAGTCAAAATGTGGCATGATGAGTGCTTGGGCCACTGTTCTGAAGTCTTGGGGATCAATAATATTCCGAATGGGTTCCAGCACTCTAAGCTTGTGGAAAACTGCTCTGTTGGTCTTTCGGAGGTGTTTTTCCATCTTTAGGTCACAGTCAAATGTGACTCCTAGATACTTTATTTCTTTTTTTGTTTGGTAAGTGTTGTTACATAGTGTTATTGATGTGGGAGGGTCAAAATTCGGTTCTTTGGAGATATACATTACTTCGGTTTTTTTGTGATTAATTGACATACTACTTTGTTGTAACCAGTCTTGCATCTCTCCGATACATGTCTCCAGTGGGTTGTAGTCTGGGTTTTTAGTGTCTAGTTGTGTGTATAGCATGATATCATCGGCATAGATGTGGTAATTAATTTCGTGCCGTGAGAAAATTTTGCATAGTGGCTGCATATATATGTTAAACAGAAGTGCTGAGAGAGCAGAGCCTTGGGGGATTCCCTGTGTTTGTGAGAAAGATTCTGCTTTTTCTCCGTTGAATTGAACCTGTTGTGTTCGATTTGAGATGTAGGATGAGAACCATTTTAGTGGGGTTCCTGTTATTCCTATTGATTTTATCCTATTTATGAGGGTCCCATGATTAACTGTATCAAAGGCAGCTGAGATGTCAATGAATACAAGAATGAATACAAGATGGCAATACGTGAAGTCTGGACCAGAGGAATCAAAACACTTCCATCAAAAACAAGGTGTACCTCAAGGCTCCTCCTTGTCCTCTCTACTATTCAATATTTACATGCAGCCCATCTGCAACATCATAAGATCATTTAACGTGAGCTGTTTGATATATGCAGATGACATTCTTTTATACATGCCATTCTCCACAGCCCAAATGGACCTAGCACCACTAATAGACTGTTTCAATGCTGTCTCAGCGTGGCTCCAATCACAGAATCTACGCATTCAACATAAAAAGACGGAGGTTCTTTTCATCTCCAGAGACCCCGACTTTACTCCTCCATCCCATGTCAGTGTTAAGGAAGCAGACTTACTAACCAAAGAAACAATAAGATACCTTGGAGTTACGTTGGACCAACGCCTGGATATGAAACACCACATAAACAACATTGTCAAAGCTGTATACTACAAAATCCGCACACTCAGACATCTGCGCTCCCTGCTGGACCCAGATGACTTCCGGACCATATACCAAGCACTAATCCTGCCTCACTTCGACTTTGCAAACGCCATCTTACAAGGGCTCCCTCAATCCACACTAGCCCCATTACAGCTGGCCATGAATGCTGCAGCAAGGGTCCTACACGGAGCCTCCAGAACCGACCACATGACCCCCATTCTCAAACAACTTCACTGGTTACCTATCCATGGGAGAATCATCTTTAAAACCCTACTCCTAGCATTCAAGGCAATCAAAGGTATTTCATCCCTTTCACTCACAGATCTTATTCACATGTTGCCCCCCAACAGATCTAGAAGAGCAATAGCCATAAACCAACTAGTATTACCAAAGGAATCATCAAAGTGCAACATATCAACCACAAACAGGGCGTTCAGTTACTATGTACCTAAATGCTGGAATGCTCTACCCCTGACATTAGGGCTATTGCCGACCTATCGCAGTTCAGGAAGGCACTCAAATACCACCTTTTCCTCCAATACTACCCAACCACCAATGGCACCTAGACATCCCCTCTGAAGAGATTACCTACGTTCACTATGATAATTTTACTCATTACCATGTAAATATCTCATGTATATCATAATTGACCCCTGTTATACAAGTTACTCCTCACCATGTAAATATCTCATGTATATAGTTACCCCTGTTATCCAAGTTTGATCACCTGTTCGATGTAAAACCAAACAGCATGTTGTTATGGTCGTTGTGTTATAATGTAAACCGCGCTGATGCCAAATAGCGCGGTATATAAGAGATTGTAATAAATAAATAAATAAATAAATAAGGCCCTTTAGGAGGTTGTTAAGTAGAACTAGTAACAGGGTTTCAACTCCATGATGTTGCCTGAAGCCATATTGCTGGTCATCAAGAGGAGCACTGTCAGTCAGATGGTCTTGGAGTTGTAGAAGGATCGTTTTTTCTATGATCTTTGCCAGGAATGAGATACTTGATATGGGACGGTAGGAGGCTGGGTCTTCTCCGTTGAGTGTAGTGTTTTTTAGGATCGGTCTAATGACTGATTTCTTTAGTTCTGAGGGCATGATTCCTTGTTGTAGGGATAGGTTAACTATGTGTGCTATGTGAGGTGCTATGTCTTGTTTCACTGCCTTGATCCAGGATGCAGGACAAGGATCTAGTGGGGAGGTGGTGCTTTTCAGGCTTGTGACAATGGCTGTGATTTGCTTGGTTCCTATTTTGTGGAAGTGCTCCCATAACTGGTTTTGCGTTGTGTTGTTCTCACTTCTGATTTGTGGTGTTGGTGGGGGGGGTGGAGGACCAGGGGCCGTCAGTTTGGTCGCGTAGTGGTTTGCCAGTGTTTGGACCTTGATGGATTTGTTGAGGTTGGCATTTTGGTCGGTTTTGGTTAGTGATTTGACTAGTTCAAATAACTCTCGTGGGCGATTGATTGCCTTGTTTAGGATGTTGGTGTGATGTAATTTTTTTGCATTGTTCACGTCGTCTTTGTATTTTGCGAGATGGGCCATGTATTTAGTTTTTGAGATCGGAGGATTTGGTTTGTCTCCATTTTCTCTCTATTTTACAGAGCTCCCTTTTTTGATTTTATTAGAGTTTCCTGTGTACCAGGGTTCCGAGTTGATCTTATGTGGGTTTGATGTGTGTTTCAGAGTTGGGTTAGATGTATTTTGGATGTGTGTGTTCCATCTGTTAGTTAGTTCGTCTAGGTCTGTGGACTCTAGGTTTATGTGGGATGCAATGGTGCTTATGAGGTGTTCCTCGTTGAGTTTGCTGAATTTCCTAATGGGGTTGGTCATTCTCATCTCCTTTGAGTTTTTGGGTTGGCACTGTAGTTTAAGTTTACAGTTGATTTGGTGGTGGTCTGACCATGGTACTTGAGTTATGTTTATTATAGGTGGTTCATTGCTTTGTTGTGGATTTCTGGGTATGAAAATCATATCTAGGATGTTTCCTCTATCGTGTGTGGGGTTGCTTATTATTTGTTGGAAACCCAATTGGTCGATGGCTTCATAGAAGGAGTCCGTGTGGGACGGAGGAATTGATGCTAGGTTCAAATCTCCGAGGATGATCTGGAATTTTTTTGCTTTGTGTGGATGTGATGGTTTCTAGTGCTGTGGCTAGTGTTTCGTGCTGTGGTGAGGGAGGTCGATAGATTAGGCAGATGGATAATGCCATGCTCTCGACTTTAAGTAGGTCAAGATCTGGATTTGTGACCGTAGATGTGGTTGTGAGTTGAAGGCTGGTTTTGGCTGCTATAAGGACTCCGCCTCCTCTTCTGTTGATGCGTGGGCAGTTGTATAGTTGGTATCCGGGCTTCTGTATTTGGTTCATTGTTGCAGAGTCTGAGTCAGTGAGCCATGTTTCTGTTATGCATAGGATATCTGGTTGTTCGTCAGTTAGAATGTTGTGGATAATATGCGTTTTATTCCTTATTGACCTAGCATTAATAAGGATAATGTTACATGTGTGATGTTCTTGGTGTGTGGTTCGTGTGAGTTGTATTTGAGATCCAATAGTGTTCTTTGCTTTGGTTTTAGGGTGTTTTTGAGATTTGTTCCCTTTGATATGGGTGTGTCGTTGGGGTAATTTACTTGGTGTTTGTGTGGTGGTGATAGGATTTAAGTTGTATTGATGCAGGATGGGTAATGGAGGGGGGGGTGGAGAAGGTAGATTGGTGTATATAGTAGAGGAATGCAGTATTGTGAGTGTGGGATGGTTCTATATGAAGATGTTAGTATACACATGCACAAAATCAGGAAGGTGTGAGCAGGCTCCATTTTATGTCTGCCAGAAATACTTGGATTTTGGATTCGAGTGGCGCAGTGTGGGGTGAAGTCAAGGCAGCTGGCCTAGAGATGAGTTAGTGTAGGCCGGCAAGATAGTTGTTGGGTACCAACAGTCTAGCAGGGGTAGATGGGTTGGGGTACAGCGTTTCTTATTACTTTAACAAAATAGGGATACAGTCCTAACGTTCCTTATCACTCAGTATAAACAGATACAGTATTGTGCGATACAGTCTTAAGGTTATTGCAAGAAGGTTATTGGGTTACTGCATTGAAATGTAACAACTTGCTGGTTAGAGATACTTTGTTTCATTTAGCTCTAAATAAACAGTAGTAGCCTTTAGAGTTGGTAGGGGTTTACAATGTAACAGCTGGCTTGAGGAGAACAGGGCTTGTGACAGTGGGGAGTTTACACATTATATATACAGAGGTATGTTGGCTCCTACTGGGGGGGGGGGGGGGGTTTGGCCAGGGTTGCACAGTGGTCTTTTGCATCAGGAGGTAGATAAGTCCAGTAATTGTTTACCTGGGTGATATCGTTGTAGTTGAAAGCTCTTGATGTCGAATTTTGGTCCAGCTATGGGAATCTCGTGGAGCGTGGTGGTCAGGACCGGCGAGCTCAGACCCGGCCTGGGGAGCTCAAGCCGTCAGTCATTTGATTGTTGCATAGCCCTGGAACTGATTAAACTATTTTGTGAGGTCGGCTTTCCCCAAGACATGCTTACTGACAGTGGCAGTAATTTCACGTCCAGATACTTGGCCCAAGTATGGGATGCATTTGGGATACACCACCTAAGGACTGCCACCTACCGCCCCCAGACCAACGGACTGGTGGAGCGGCTGAATCAGACGCTCAAGCAAATGCTGAGACGTGGGTTAGACGGAAAAATGTCTGAGTGGGATGTCATGCTCCCTTTTGTCTTGTATGCCTGTAGGGAGCGTATTCAGGTGTCCTTGGGGGCCTCCCCTTATGAATTACTGTTTGGACGTGCCACGAGGGGAATCTTAGACATTTTACATGAACAATGGGTGGAGCCCGAAGTGGAGGAAATAGGGGTACCCCATTTTCTTTGCGAACTGAGGAGTTGCCTACAAAGGACTTCTCAGATGTCGGAAGAGAATCTACAGGCCAACCAAAAATGCCAGAAGAAATATTATGAGAGAGGGACAAAACCACGGCAGTTGACCATAGGGGCAAAGGTCGTGGTAATGGTAGCAGACGCCAAGCCAAAATTTGAGGCTCAATGGAAGGGTCCCTATAAAGTTGTGGCACAGGTGGGTCCCATTTCCTATGCGGTGGAGACCAACAAAGGGCGCCGACAGGATTACCAGGTGAATGTCCTGAGGCCCTGGCATGAAAGGACAGCGGCAGCCAGTTTGTCCCAGGTAGAAAAGCATATCCAGGTCCTATCATGTATTACGAGCTGTGCAAGTGTGGGTTTGCCAGCCCGTAATATCTTAAGGGGGGGTGGGGATATGTAATACAGAAGCACAGGCAGAGCCTTTGGAAGTAGAAAGAAAGGTGGATTTTACCTTTAAAAATGACAGTCAGCCAACACACACAGCTCAGGGTCTGCACAAGAGAAGCAAGCAGAGAGAGGGAGTAGTTGAGGTGACACACCCAGGCTCTGACGTAGCAGCAAGCTTGGAGTTTGATTACTCTCACCTGCTTAAAAAAACCGAGCCAAGCTTCAGAGAGGAGAAATATAAACGCTGCTCAGTTGCCCCAGAGAGGAAGGAGAAGGAGGCAGAGAAGGAGGGAAGCCGAAGGCCTGGCAGAGAGCAAAGAGGTGGAAGGAGTGGCAGAGAAGGAAGCAGTGGCCAAGAAGGAGAGACTGGCACATGGAGAGCTTCAGAGAGGTGGAGAGGCTCAGAGACTTGAGAAGGTTGGAGACTCTGTGAAGAACCTGGTTGTAGTTCGGGAAGTGAGGCTAACCGAGCAGAAGGAGAGAAGGCACAGCCAGTTACTAGGAACCAGCCTAGACAGACAGAGTTGGGAGCCCTTCAGATCTCACTGCCGGAGGAAAGGTCTCAAGGTCTATACAGGTGGGAACCTAACACTAAAGCAGGGAAGTCAAGAGGCTCAGCTTGTACTAGCTAGGGCAGTGCTTTAGGCAGGAATTGAATGCAGAAAGGTATAAAGCATTGCCTAGCTGATGGAGAGAACTGGGGGAGAGCCAGGGAAGAATCCCCACAGCCACAAACCTTACAAGACCTCACCATTTAGAACTGTACCCAGGGGAAACGCCCCAGTTCTTAGAGAGAGGTTATTTCCAGCCTAGCAGTAACAGTTTGAAGCAAAGCTCAGTAAGCCCTGAGGGGGAGGAGATGCAATGGGAATTTAATTCTGTTGACTCAGAAGAAATTCCAATGGATTGTACGCTCTATCTCGCAGACTACATTAAATCTCTTCGCTAAAGATTTGGGTGAATGAGCTGAGATAAAGCAGAGGAAAGGAATCCTCTTCTTTGAGGAAAAAGAAGAAGCTGTTTTGATTTACTACTTTGTTATAGAGGAAAATACCTTGCACGTTTTGGAAGCCAGGAGTATGAAAATACAGCTATTTTGTTTCTGTAAATAACCTTCAAGCAAAGCTCCTGTGAAGAGTACTGTTTGTTCTGCACTAAGTCTGTTTGGGAAGGGGATAAATTTTCTTGTCAATTTTTGCCTAACACTCGACTCACGGCTATCCTTTTATCAGAGGACTAAAAACTACCATTCCCATAAGGCACAGCGGGAGTAAAAGTTATAGTCATTTTCTGCATAAAGGACATCATGGCAGCCCCAACCCTCTGACCCCCTAGGCAGAGGGATGGGGGGCGTATGACAGTACGTAGGGGACCACAGTGCCACACATTGGAAACAAACACATAGGTTGTAATAGTTTGTGATGGTTTTATTTGTAATGTTCACATCCTCCGTGGCCGGCCAAGGTGACCACGGCCCAACCCACCCCTCTGTTGCGGGACTGCTGGTGCAGCCTCTGGTGCCGGTGCTGGCTGCTGTATATGGGCTGCTATGGCCTCCTGGGCATCCACAATATGGAGGAGCGCCCCTGCTATTGTGTCTGCTGTGGCCCGCAGCTGGTGGATCTCTTGGTGAATGGCCAACAGAGCTTGATGAGTGCCTGTGGGTGGGACACAAGGTGATATGTGAGATACCTGTGTTCGTGAGAAACTAGCTCAACTTAAAGTAGACAAAGCGATGGGACCGGATGGGATACACCCTAGAATACTGAGGGAACTTGGGGACGTTCTAGCAACTCCACTGACTGACCTTTTCAATGCCTCGTTGGAGTCGGGAGTGGTGCCAAAGGACTGGAGAGAGGCTCATGTGGTGCCTTTACACAAAAGCGGTAGTAAGGATGTGGTTGAAAACTACAGGCCGGTTAGTTTAACTTCAGTGGTAAGTAAATTAATGGAAACGCTGTTGAAAGAGAAAATAGTGAGGTTTCTGGAGTCCAGCGGATTACAGGATCCGAGGCAGCATGGATTCACCAGAGGCAGGTCTTGTCAGACAAATCTGATTGATTTCTTTGACTGGGTGACCAGGGAGTTGGACCGCGGGAGAGCTCTAGATGTGGTGTATTTAGATTTCAGTAAAGCCTTTGACACTGTTCCTCACAGGCGACTTATAAACAAACTGAGCACCCTAGGGATGGACCCTAAAGTTACTGCTTGGGTTAGAAATTGGTTGGGTGGGAGGCAACAAAGAGTACAAGTAAATGGAGCTCACTCTGAGGAGAAGGATGTTACCAGTGGTGTGCCTCAGGGATCTGTCCTTGGTCCGATTCTTTTTAACATCTTTGTTAGTGATATAGCAGAAGGGCTGTCGGGTAAGGTTTGCCTCTTTGCAGATGATACCAAAATCTGCAATAGAGTAGGCACCCAGGAAGGTGTAGATAACATGAGGAGGGATCTAGCTAAGCTTGAAGAATGGTCTAGAATTTGGCAACTGGGATTTAATGTTAAAAAATGTAAGGTCATGCATTTGGGCTGCAGCAATCCAAGGGAGCAATACAGTATAGGAGGTGAAGTACTTTTGTCCACTAAAGAAGAGCGGGACCTAGGCGTAGTTGTGTCCGATGATCTTAAAGTAGCTAAACAGGTAGAAAAGGCAACGGCAAAAGCTAGAAGGATGCTTGGGTGCATACGGAGAGGAATGGCTAGCAGAAAAAAGGAGGTGATAATGCCTCTGTATAAGTCTTTGGTGCGACCTCATTTGGAGTATGGTGTGCAATTCTGGAGACCGCACCTTCAAAAGGATGTGAACAGGATGGAGTCGGTGCAGAGGGTTGCTACTAAGATGATTAGTGGTCTTCATTATAAAGCATATGAGGACAGACTTAAGGATCTTAATATGTACACCTTAGAGGAAAGGCGGGATAGAGGTGATATGATTGAGATGTTTAAATACCTCCGTGGCATAAATGTTCAGGGAGAGAGCCTCTTTCAATTGAAAGCAAGTTCTGCGACGAGGGGATATGGGATGTGGGTGAAGGGAGATAGATTCAGGAGTGATATGCGGAAATATTTCTTTACGGAAAGAGTAGTGGATCCGTGGAATAGTCTCCCAGTGGAGGTGGTAGAGATGAGGACAGTAACTGAATTCAAAAAAGCATGGGACCAACACAGAGGATCTCTAAAGGTAAAAAGTGGACTGTTGTAGTTGTTGTTCTGGAAGGACAGACTAGATGGGCCTTGTGGTCTTTTTCTGTCATCATGTTTCTATGTTTTAATCCCCACTGTGACACATGCACATGTCAGGCATATCCCACCAGATCAGTCTGCAGAACAATCATGCATGCAACAACTAGCAACGCATGACCATGTTTAGATCTGTGTGTTCCATGAGCCATTCTCATGCCTAGAAGGGGTCTTGATGAGGGGTCATGTGAATCACAGATCTCACACATGGCACAGTGTCGCAGTTCAATCTGTCAGTGCTTGATCTGCACACTGGTCATCTGAGATAGGTCAGATGACGTGAGGGGTCATGGCACTCACATACATATATCTGGAGGGCCCTCTTTTCTATAACGCTGGTGCACAGTACAGATTACACTGACAAACTATGCTGCATAACAGTACCCATGGGGAGGTGTCAGTCAAGTAAGGTGTCTGGATGACCTGGGATAGGTGTTTTCCGCTGTGCGCTTCCTTGGGGTATATGGCCGTGAACTGTATGCATGTGTCTGAGCCCCTGACAAGCTATGCTACAGGAGGGTGGAACGCAATTGGCACAGAGCAGTCTCCCCCCCCCCCCACATAAGAAACGATCTGCTATGTTGCCAACATATTATGGTGCACATGCAATCTCCTTGTGGATGTTATGTCAACCCCCATGAGGATTGTTGTGTATGCTGTTACTCACCTTTGGCATCATGCCGTGCTGAGGCACTGTGGGCCCGCAGCTCCACCAAGATTGTAGCCATGCTTGTGGGAGGGGTGTCTGATGTCCCTGGCGCCTGCATGGGGTGGTGACTTTCCTCCATCTCAGCACCCTCTAGAGCCTGTGAGTGGCTGCCAGTGGCCCCCACTGTAGCAGTGACATCCGGGGGCATGTCCTCTGCCTCGGCCAGCACATTAGTTCCTGTTGTGCCTTCGCCATTGCTGGCGGTGTCCCCAGAAATTGTGGCCTCTGGCTCCTCCCCATCCTGAGGCCCTGCCACATCCTCCTCCTCATGTGCCTCCATGATCCTGTAGTCACCTGGGTTGTGGAAAAGGGTATACAGCACAGATAAGTTTGCACAGTGCACCTATGTACACCTGTGTAGTACATCCACCCCACAATCAATGTGTTGTCTGCCTGTGCCTGCTGTTGTTGCGCCTACAATAGGGACAGCACAGGTGCCTACAGAGTGCTGTGCCTGGCAGGGGGTGGGGGTGTAGCAGGCTCATTCCCTGGTGTAGCTGTGACACATGGGATGCGGTGTGTGGGGATGGTATGTTGCGTGCAGTGCCCCCTATCTTCAGTATCAGATATGGACTGTCCACCTGACCTTGTATGTGGCCTCATCAATACATGTAGCCATGGCACATGTGGGAGTCCTGAGTGGGATTGTGTGCCATCATTGTGTGTGTGAGCGATGTGCTTGCATTACCCTGAGTGGCATGCACGTTAGGAGTTGCAGGATGTGTCCATGTCAGCCAGACATGTGTGGGGGCCCTCCGCTTTGCAAGAAACTGTGCGGTGTGGGTGGACAGCTATCACATACTCCATGGGTGTGGTGGGGTGTCTGTGGGGATGGGTGGAGCACTGCTGGGTATGGGGTTGCACAGTGTGTGGGGGTATGGGAATGCGTGTGTGGCACTGCGGGACTTGTATATGGGCTGATCCCAGGTGTTGTGGGGGTTGTGCTATGTGCATTTTGTATGGGTGTGGCGATGTACCGTCCAAGGTCTGGTGAGGGTGGGTGGGGTATCCCCACTTTATGTGTGCCCCAACAGAGTGCTAAGTGTGTAACGTGTGTTATGTTTCTGCAGCTGTTTCTTTGCATCTACGTCATCATCCCCATGTGTTAGGCCCCTCCCTGTCAGTGGTCTGGGATATGTCCCTGGAAAGGTAGGTGCATACAGACGTCATATGTGTTTTGGTGGGGTGTGTGGGTACCCACAGGCCATTGTGTTCTGGGCTTCTTGTATGTCTCCCCCTGTCTCAATGTGTTCGGTGACTGGCTGCAGATGTATGATGACTGGCTGTGACCTATATGCCAGATACTATATTAGCAAGTAGACCTCAGGGGGACAGACAACGCAGGCAGGTAATGAAGTACACACTCCAAATGGAGTGGGCACAGAAATTAATTAAATGTAAGCCCTCATAAGTCATATGTGAGGATGGAATGCTAGACCATTCTGGGTAGGGTTACTCCAGTGGTAGAGGCATCTGACCTCAGTTAGTCCCCCAACCACCCATCCTTAGGAGGAGGTGTACTTAGAAGGACCAGCCCTGCAATCACATGAACTCTGCATACATCAGTGGCCAAACTTACCTATATGAAAGGTCCCAAGAGTCCAGCAGCACAGCCAGACTTCACAGCACTAGAGAACAACAATGTAGAGGTGACACCAGGAGGTTATCTGCATACTGTCAAATGATATCCCAATGTGGCTCATTACTGCTACAGTGCTGCTCAGGTATGCTGTGCTTCTCGTTGATTACAGTGAGATATTATTAGCCACTCCTCAGATAGGTCCCTTACATCACTGTTACATTGATGATCTGTGGTGTTGTAAATTGTTGCTATGCAGCTTAGCCCTCTGGGCTTTGCTTGTCTGTTGTCTGGACCATGGATGTATGCAGTGTTGAATCAGATATGGGTCTGGTCTGCCACGCCCCCTGCTTCACCATTGCATTGCGGACCTCTAATACGCTGAGGACTGTGTCTATCATGCACACAGGTCCAAGTACCTGTCACACATACCCTGTAGCTACCCTGCCATGTGCTGCTGTGTCATCACCCCACAGTTGCCTGTGTTAGGGCACACATGCTCTCAGGACATGGTCCCCCACCATTCCCCTCCATGTGCCACATGTGCTTGGGCGTGCCCTGTACATGTGCTGCATATCTACTACTACTACTCCTACTACAACTATTGAGCATTTTAATAGGCACTACCAAACACACGCATCACTGTGAAAGTGAACACATAAAAAGACAATCCGTGCTCAGTGGAGCTTATAATCTAAATAGACATAGCACTAACAGGTGTGGAAAGAGGTTTGGAGCAGGAGCAAAGAGACAGGAACAGGGGAGATAGGACAAAGGATGGTGGTAGGAACACTTGTGAGAGGCAGACAGAAACGTGCAATTTAAAAGGGGTGGAATGGCGAACAGCACACTCATGCGCCAAAGGCAGAGGCAAAGATATGAGCTATGAACCCAAGAGTGAGGAGGGGCAAAGAAGATGCCTGACACCTAGACAAAGGACGTTTATTCCAAGCGTAAGGAGCAGCAAGGTGTAAGGGGCATACCTACCTGCCTGTGGATGGGCAGTGTCCAGCGCTTCTGGCAGTCCATGCAGGTTGTGATAAGGAAGACTCTAGTGTGCCCATGGAAGTAGAAGAAAAGAATGATTCTACCTTTAGGAAAGGTCACAGCCCTGCAAAGCACACGTTCCAGCATTTCTCTGGAGAAAACAAACACAGGGATTCAAAAGCTAAGCTGACACACCCAAGCCCTGATGACATAGCAACAGGCTTGGAAACTGATTACAAACACCTGTCTAGAGAGTCAGGGAGGTTGATCAGAAAACAGGGATATAAACCAGGGCTGGAGAGTGAGTCAGGAGTGCAGCATGAGAGAAAACAGCACGAGAGAGAGCAGCACGGAAGATAGCCTAGCCGGGAGCACAGTTGGAGGTAACACAGTAGCTGGAGAAAGGAAGCCACGTGGAGGAAAGGAACTGAAGCAAGCAAAGCAGAAGGGGAGAGGACACGAATGTGGTCTGGAGTGCTCAGAGAGAAAGAGCAGGAAAACCTTCAAACCCCAGCACTGAAGGAAAAGGTTCAGAGAGTTCAGAGGTGGGTGCCAAAGACTCAGCGCAGAAGTCTGCAGAGCCCAGCCTTGAATGGAGAACTGTGGCAGAGCTCCAGGGAGGAACCTAAGCTAAGGGACAAGGGATTGTTTCCCCAGAGCTGGCAAGAGATAGCCACCCAGCTGCAGAGAGGAGTTTCCTCAGGCTCAGGTACTGCTTATCCCTATTCATTAGAGCTGTGTTTAAAAGTCTCACAGGGAGTTTTAGGGAGAAAACACCCTGAGGAATTTGCCAGTAGTTTAAAGCAAGGCAGTGCAGCACAAGAACCTGAAGCAATGCAGATGGACTCTAAGGAGAGTGATTCCTTACAGCCAGAACAACCTATGGATTGTACTTTGTGCTTTGCAGACAGTATTGAAAGCCTTTGCTAAACTGTATAGTATAAGCTGAGTGTAACCTAAAGAAAAGAAGATATTTTCTTTGGTAAAGGAAGCTGCCATGTTTTGTTCTTTTTCTGTATATGTGAGAAGCAGCTGCATTTGGGTTGAATGAATGTAAAAGCCCAGCCAGCACACTTGTATAAAGAACCTTTTTGAACAAATACTGGAGAAATATCCTGGTGCAACTTACTTTGAACCTTTGCTTTTGGGAGAAATAAACTTTGTTATAGTTTTGCCTATAACTCTGGCTTCATGACTATTTTCTATCAGAAGGAAAACTACTTTTCCCAGCATGCATCACAAGAGGAAAGTTAGTTGACTTAACCTTCAATAGAGAAAAATAATGGCTACCCCAGCCCTCCAAGCCTAAGGCAGAGGGCGGGGTATGACAAGATAGATGGGCCCAAGATGGTCTGCTAGTTCCTGCTCCAGGGGTGTGAGAGTTGGGGCAAAGGGGGCACCCCCACCGGTGCCCATGGCATGTTGCCTTTCAGCGACCATGTGTGCATGCACACCACGCTTAATATCATTAAATCTCTTTCTCAGGCTGTCCAGGTCCCTGGTTGGTCCTCTTGCCTGGGCTACAGCCTCCTGCACCTCCTCCCATACGTGTGTACGTGTTGCCACAGTGGTGCTGTTGCTCAGCCAGCCATAGAGCACCTCATACTGCTCCAACACACTGGACAGCAGGATGTGGTTTTCTTGCTGACTGAATCTCACAGCCCTCCTCCGTTCCTCAGCTGGCACTGGTATACACCTTCGTTTGGCACTGGGTGGCCCCTGTGTGGACTGGGACACACCCGATGGGCTTGCAGCCACTGCCAAATGCCCAACACTCCCTGCCGTCTCTGGGTACTGCTGAACAGCTGCACCCACCTCCTCCCCTCCTGCCATGTCCTGCTGCTCCTTCTCCCTGCCCTCTGTGCCCTCTCCCTCCTGGTCACACATCCCTGCTGCTCAGCTCCTCTGCTACACCTCACAACTGCTCCTCGCCCCACCTCCTCTCCCTGCTCCTCAACTCTGTTGCTGTCTCTCTAGACTGCACTTTGCCTCTCCTCTTCTCTCTCTCACCTGCTTTGCCACACACCTCTCCATACCAAACCTGCCTCTGACACTCTCCACCACCACTCACAACCCAACCACTCTCCATGACACACCTGCCTCCTCTCTTCACTCTCCTTGACACTCTCCTCGCTTCACCAACAACGCACGCCCTCTCTCCCTCGCCTACACAAACCCCTCAACGTGAACCAAGTGTGCAGGTATATTTATAGGATATTTTACGTTGCGCATGTTGTGCATGCGCCGCAGCACAAGCATGTCTGCTGCGCGTGTCGCACATGTGCCCCAGCGTGAGCACATCTGCTGTGCGCATTGCGAATGTGCCGCGGAGACACGGAAGTTGTGTGCACGGAACCCCATGTTACACATGTGCTGTGCGTGAGCGTGAGGCTTGGCGCATGCGCCTAACATCACACAACACATGTGCATGTGTAACATGGTGTCCCCCGTGTGTACCTTCCACATATCCGTGGTGCATGCGCAACGCACACAGCAGATGCGCTCGTGCTGCGGCACATGTGCAATGCGTGCAGCAGACGCGCTCATGCTGCGGTGCATGCGCAACGCGCGCAATGCACGCAACACGCGCAACACGCGCAACGTAAAATATCCTATAAATACACCTGCACACCTGGTTCACGTTGAGGGGTTTGTGTAGATGAGGGAGAGAAGGCACGTGTTGTTGGTGAAGCAAGGAGAGTGTTGGAGGCAGGTGTGTCGTGGAGAGTGGCTGGGTTTGTGAGTGGTGGTGGGGTAGTGTGGCTGGGTTGGTGTGTGGTGAGGGAGGTGTGTGGCTTGGTTGGTGAGCTGAGTGTCTGTGTTAGAGTGAGTTAGAGGAGTTGGAGGGGCGGAGTTTATGGCGGGCTTTGTGGTTGCTGCATGTGCAGTGGGAGATGAGCAGTGGCTGCGGTTGCCTGATGGGGGAGATGGTGTCCATGGGGCTGAGGCACAGGGCATGGGTTTAGTCCCGCTGCAACACAGACCTGCAGCTGTGGGGGCAGGCCAGGCAGGGGCTGTGCCAGCATGGCGCAGGAGGCGTGCAGAGTTGCAGGCTCGCCAGCCTTGCCTCTACAGGCCCAGGGCCCAGCTCCAGGGCATGCGTGAGGACCAGGTCATCTCCATCTACCGCCACAGCACAGGGGCTATTAGGGAGCTCTATGAGGATCTAAGACCTGACCTCGAGCCCCTGACTGGTCAGTCACATGCCATACCAGGTTTGGTCAAGCTCCTTGGTGCCCTATATTTCTTTGCCTCTGACTGTTTCCAGTCATCTTTGGCCGCAGTGGGTGGCATGAGATGCCCCACCTTCTCACGCTGTCTCCACCAGGTACTGCGTGCCATGATCAGCCGGGTGGGGAATTACATTGCCATTCCCAACACTAGACAACAAAGGGGGACCCTGAACCAGGCCTTTGAGGTGTTAGCTGGAATACCACACATGATGGGAGCTATTGATTGCACACATGTTTCCCTGGTCCCACCTAGAGACAGGGAGGTAGTGTTCCGCAACTGCAAACACTACCATTCCCTGAATGTTCAGGTTGTATGTGATGCAAATATGCATATTCTGAATGTGGTCCCTAGGTTTGCAGGGTCCACCCATGACTCCTATATCCTGCATCACTCGACACTATTCAGACAATTTGAGGCAGGCCAGTATGAGGACTGTATACTGCTGGGTGGGTATTTCTCATCTCTGACATGCACATGATGATCCTGTGACTAACCGTATGTGCACATGTCTGTCTTTGAGGTGTATTCCTAGTTGTGTGTGCGTCTCATCTGTCTGTGTGTGATATCACGTTGGGGGGGGAGGGTTGTGCCCTCCAGCTCTACCTTGCTACGTTGCTGTGTGATGATGGTAGAATGGATGCTAGCATTTGTGTCATGGTTACATATTATGTTGATAGCAATCCCTACACCTACCCCTTGTTTTGTGTGTCATAGCTTCACACACTGATGCATAGTTGTGGTGTCGCATCATGTGATGTCATATGTTTATGTCAGGATGATCTGTGCATTTGGTTTGTACGTACATACTTGTGTCCATTTGGTTGGACATCAGCACCTGCTTTAACGTTCCACATTTCTTTCTGCAGGTGATTCAGGATATGGGTGTCGCCCCTGGTTGCTGACCCCTGTGCGTCAACCACGGACATGTGCAGAGAGGAGTTACAATGAGGCCCATGCCTCCAGCCGCTCCGTCATAGAGCGAACCTTTGGTGTTTTAAAGAGTCGCTTCCGGTGTCTGGATAGGACAGGCGGGGCCTTACAATACAAACCACAGACTGTGGCAGAGATCATTACAGCCTGTTGCATCCTGCACAACATTGCTCTCAGGCACCATATCCCTGTCCAAATTAATGAGGATCTGGGGGATGATCCTATGTGCCCTCCTGTGCATGGCCATGGTGACACACGTGAAGGGACAGCAGTCAGGCGGCAGGTGATTGAGGATGTCTTTTCATGTAAGTACTGCATATGTTGCCACATACATTTGTTTAGATATGTGTGTACTACTACTACTAGTTAACATTTGAATCCCAGTAGCAGTAAGATGCAACACTACACTGACATATAACAGACACTGCCTGGCCATCCCAGCTTACAATCTAGTCATGACTAAAATGCAGAGGATGTGAGCAGGGCACAACAGTGGATGGAGGTGGATTATGTGTGTCAGGGGTATTAGGCTTGGGGGAGGTGTTAAGCTGTCACACATGATTTGTGACTGATTGGGATAGGGGCTGCTGTACAGTCACAGGTATTTAGTTTGAGGCTTTTGGTGCAGCAAGGTGAAAGGCCTGTAGTATGGGGTCAACAGTCGGAGAGCGGCCCATAGATGGGTCCAGTTGTCTAGACGTGTGTGTTTCACATTTTGTAATATGAGATGATGGATTGGTTGGTATGCTCTGATGAGCATGGACTGTTAGTTGTTTCTGTGTCACGCTACATGTGACATGTAGCACTATATACATGCTCTGTAGTAGTTGGATTAGTGGTAGTTGAGATCAAAAAGGGATGCTACTGCAACACCACAGTGTACCTGCATGTATAGGTAAGCAGGTGAGCCTTGACATGGATGTGGAGATGGATAGGGAACCTGTGAGGTGTCCTGACAGGGGGCGTATTATTGCCATTATGTGTGTGGCTGTGGAAAGGCCATGCAGTGCAGTGTTGCATGTTTTCAGGCAGACAGAGATGATTCAAAGCCAGATCAGCAAAGTGTGGGTTACAGTAGGCAAGTCGGGAGCTGATTTGGGAGTGGATTTGGATTTTAGTTGTGTGTTCAGGGAGGACTGGGGAAATATAACTGATGACATTTAGACAAGAGTGGAGGAGTGGCCTAATGGTTGGGGCAAGGTACTTCAGGCCGGAAGGTCAGGGGTTCAAATCCCACTAGAGGACAGCAACCTTGGGCCGGAAGGACTGGGGTTTCTAGTCCCACAGGTGCTCCTTGTGGTCTTGGGCAAGCCACTTAACCCTCCATAGCCCATATTCCCTGTAAAATAGTTATCTCCAAGTTATAATGCCCTGTTCAATGTAATTTCAGTTTGTTCAATGTAAACCGCACTGATGCAGAATAGCGCGGTATATAAGAGAATGTAAATAAATAAATAAATAAATAAATAAACCACAAGCCTCGACTACAAGCTGGGTATGTGTGTAGGGGGGAAAGTGCAGTTCAAGACAACACCTACATTGAGGACCCAGGAGAAAGGAGGGTATGGCCACACACACAAAGCCGCTCAGATGGGAGGGGAGGGTTTAAGTGCACATATAGGATATCCATGCTTTGCCTGTGTTCATTTCACACAGTGGGATGACATGCAGCCATCAATGTCAGTTGGCAAGCAGACATAAGACTGTGGTTTGGCAGACATGACTCAGGCGTGGAGACATATCTTTGCAACTCATCAGCACACAGCTGGTAATGTACGTCAAGGGATGAGATAGCCAAAGCAAGGAAATGTATATCGACAGAGGATAAGGAAGTAGCCCCTGGATATTCCCCTGTGGTACAGGAACTGACAGCGGGGTAGTAGTGGCCATTGAGACACCAGAACACACAGAGAAGGGGCAGGGGGAGCAATATTGGGGACGCAGGATAGTACTGCGGCCTTAGAGCCGAGCAGGGACACAGTAGCGAGGAGACGGATCTGTTCAACAGTTTTACGGCAGCAGAGAGGTGGGGAAGGGGGCAGACAGAGTACGGGCCCTTGTAGTTTGCCACACACACTTCAGTGATAATGTTAGCATGAGGGGAATCTGTACAGTGTGATGGGGCACAGTCAATCTGTATAGGATCTTGGGGGATCTGCGAGCTGAGGACGTGAAGGTGCAGTGTGTGTTGCACAGCTCCAACATGACATATGTATGTTTCTCTTGTGTTCCTCAATCCACGAGATGCTGTGGTGCCTTGGCAGCTGACTGTAGGTCATCCAACATGCAGTAGTCTGAGGTAGGTGGACCTACAGCTACTTTGCAGGGATCTGTCATATTGTACATATGTTGTTGTTCACCTCTTTGCCCTGCACCCCCATACCCCATATTTTGCTATTGGCACACATATCCACATGTGTTCCTGGCCAGTTCATCTTCTCCAACACTGTCTCTGGGACACGAACAATAGAGCTGTGAGTGTGTGTAGGTCCTAGGTGTTCGGATAGTGGGCTGCACGTACACCCTTCCCTGACATTGCAGCATCAGCCAACAGCAGTGTATCATTGCATTTGACAAGCCTTTCTCTCCAGTAATCTCCAATTGTGCACATACAGGCCATATGCTACTGCTGGCATGCTCACCTTAGCATGCTGTGTGAGTGTGTGTTTTTGGGTTGGCTGTGTGATGATACAGCGTGCAAGCATTTTGAATTATGTGGTGTGAGGGGTCTGTACACCTGGGGAGCGGTGGTGGCTGTGCTATCTCTACCTTACTGCTGTTTACCTTGTGAACATTGTGGCCATGTGTTGTGTGTTGTGTGTTGTGAGCTGACCTATCTCTTGTGTGCTGACAGACCACTGCGCAACAGCATTTTTGCATCACAGATATCGCCATAATGTGGACATGCATCAACAGTGGCTGGACATGGGGACATGGTTTCTATGCATTTCAATGCCATCTTCTCCCTTCACTGTGACGTGTTGTGGCCTTTGAGAGCCTCAGGGGAACCCAAACAGGTACTTGCTGCAGAAACACGGTAGGTTGCGCCTTTGGTCTTTTGGAAATGACATCAGCCTTTACATGTTCATGATTCACTGTTTGTTTCATGGACATTTCCTGTGGAGTCTCTGTACACAAACGCTGATGCATATGGGGTGGAGCTGTGAAACGCCTGTGTAACATGGGCATGAACATGACCATATCCATGTGACACCCTCGTTTGCGGTTCCAATTCCAAATGTCCACAACATGCACTGTGTTCTATGTTGTGATCATGTTATGTTTGCCTGTATGACGTTTCATTACATACATATTGATGTTTGACTCTGCAATTTGGGCTGATGTTGCAAGCAGCATACCAATACATTGTTTATCCTCTCTGACACAGGGCAGACGACACACAAAGCACATCTACTTCAGGGCATCCGGCATCACCATCATCCACCTGTTGGAGGACACAACAACACCATGGAACTATCCCTGGGACATGGTGCCAAAGGATGTTTGACCTCTGCGAGGGGGACACATGCCCAGGATGGACATTATTGTTGGACTGTTACTTTGGCCATGACACGCCTGTCCAACACACTGTTTGCTGCCGTGCTCTTGCTGGGTGTCCTGTTCATCGCAGAAGACACACCTGACCTTTCCAGTACTGTGGCAAATTAGGATGTCACACTTGACTATGCATGCCCAGGGTTTCAAGGACAGTCTTTATTTATTTAGCTGTATTTATATCCCGCTTTACACCGGGTCAAAGCGGTCAATTGGGGGATACATTTAACACGGGGGGATATGAGACACATACACTAATACTTACAGGGAACATGGGCAATGGAGGGTTAAGTGGCTTGCCCAAGAAACATAGAAACATAGAAACATGATGACATAAAAAGACCACATGGCCTATCTAGTCTGTCCTTCCATAACAACAACTACAACAGTCTACTTTTTACCTTTAGAGATCCTCTGTGTTGGTCCCATGCTTTTTTGAATTCAGTTACTGTCCTCATCTCTACCACCTCCACTGGGAGACTATTCCATGGATCCACTACTCTTTCCATAAAGAAATATTTCCGCATATCACTCCTGAATCTATCTCCCTTCACCCTCATCCCATGTCCCCTCGTAGCAGAACTTGCTTTCAATTGAAAGAGGCTCTCTCCCTGAACATTTATGCCACGGAGGTATTTAAACATCTCAATCATATCACCTCTATCCTGCCTTTCCTCTAAGGTGTACATATTAAGATCCTTAAGTCTGTCCTCATATGCTTTATAATGAAGTCCATTAATCATTTTAGTAGCAACCCTCTGCACCGACTCCATCCTGTTCACATCCTTTTGAAGGTGCAGTCTCCAGAATTGCACACCATACTCCAAATGAGGTCGCACCAAAGACTTATACAGAGGCATTATCACCTCCTTTTTTCTGCTAGCCATTCCTCTCCGTATGCACCCAAGCATCCTTCTAGGTTTTGCCGTCGCCTTTTCTACCTGTTTAGCTACTTTAAGATCATCAGACACAACCACGCCTAGGTCCCGCTCTTCTTTAGTGGACAAAAGTACTTCACCTCCTATACTGTATTGCTCCCTTGGATTGCTGCAGCCCAAATGCATGACCTTACATTTTTTAACATTAAATCCCAGCTGCCAAATTCTAGACCATTCTTCAAGCTTAGCTAGATCCCTCCTCATGTTATCTACACCTTCCTGGGTGTCTACTCTATTGCAGATTTTGGTATCATCCGCAAAGAGGCAAACCTTACCCGACAGCCCTTCCGCTATATCACTAACAAAGATGTTAAAAAGAATCGGACCAAGGACAGATCCCTGGGGCAAACCACTGGTAACATCCTTCTCCTCAGAGTGAGTTCCATTTACTTGTACTCTTTGTCGCCTCCCACCCAACCAATTTCTAACCCAAGCAGTAACTTTAGGGTCCATCCCTAGGGTGCTCAGTTTGTTTATAAGTCGCCTGTGAGGAACAGTGTCAAAGGCTTTACTGAAATCTAAATACACCACATCTAGAGCTCTCCCTCGGTCCAACTTCCTGGTCACCCAGTCAAAGAAATCAATCAGATTTGTCTGACAAGACCTGCCTCTGGTGAATCCATGCTGCCTCGGATCCTGTAATCCGCTGGACTCCAGAAACCTCACTATTTTCTCTTTCAGCAGCGTTTCCAATAATTTACTCACCACCGAAGTTAAACTATCCAGCCTGTAGTTTTCAACCACATCCTTACTTCTGCTTTTGTGTAAAGGCACCACATGAGCCTCTCTCCAGTCCTTTGGCACCACTCCCGACTCCAACGAATCACTGAAAAGGTCAGTCAGTGGAGTTACTAGAACGTCCCCAAGTTCCCTCAGTATTCTAGGGTGTATCCCATCTGGTCCCATCGCTTTGTCTACTTTAAGTTGAGCTAGTTTCTCATGAACACAGTCTTCTGAAAATTGTTCAAGATGTCCCTCGCTTCTGTTCTTATTTGTGGGTGTTTTCTGAGGTCCTGCTCCTGGTTCTTCATCTGTGAACACAGAACAAAAATATTTGTTAAGCAATTCCGCTTTATCCTTATCAGCTTCTACATATTCCCCCCCTGCACCCTTGATTCTGACAATACCACTTTTGCCCTTCCTCTTCTCACTAATATATCTGAAAAATGTTTTATCCCCCCATTTTATTGCATTGGCTATCTCATCCTCCTTTTGAATCTTTGCCTTCTTGACTACTTTGCTAGCTTCTCTAAGTTTTTCCAAATACAGATGCTTGTCTTCCTCTCTCTGTGATCTCTTGTATTTCATGAAGGCCTCCCTCTTTTTCTTCACTTTTTCAGCTACTTCCTTCGAAAACCATAGCGGTCTCCTGTTCCTTTTGCCTTTATTTACCATTTTAACAAAAAGGTTGGTTGCCCTTAAAATACCTCCTTTCAGTTTTGCCCATTGTTTTTCTACATCCCCCAGCTGTTCCCATCCCACTAACGACTCCCTGAGGTATTGGCCCATCTTCGCAAAGTTAGTCTTCCTAAAGTCTAAGATCCTCACCTTGGAATGGATTCTAACAGCCCTAGTCCTAATACTGAACCACACCATCTGGTGATCACTGGATGCAAAATGATCTCCCACTACAACATCAGAAACACTTTCACCATTGGTAAGCACCAAGTCCAGTATGGCCCCTTCACGTGTGGGGTCTGTTACCAATTGCCTGAATAGTTCTCCCTGTAGAGAGTCCAGGATCTCCTTACTTCTAGATGATACTGCAGCAGGAATGTGCCAATCAACATCTGGCATATTGAAATCTCCTATCAGTAGCACTTCCCCTTTCCTAGCAATGCTGCGTATGTCTTCAATTAACTCTCTGTCCACCTCTTCCTCTTGTGAGGGAGGTCTGTATATCACACCAATGCAAATAGATTTCTCTTTCCCTCTTTCTAGTTTAACCCACAATGCCTCCTCTCTCCCTTTTAAGCTCTGTAATTCCAAAGCTTTAATAGTAGTTTTTACATATAGTGCCACTCCTCCTCCCCTTCTTCCTACCCTGTCCTTTCTGAATAAAGTATAGCCAGGCATAGTTACATCCCAGTCATGGTTTTCTGTGAACCATGTTTCTGTAACTGTCACTAAATCCAAGTCAGCCACTCCCACCAAAGCTTCAACTTCAGGGATCTTATTTCCCATGCTACGGGCATTAATACACATTGCTTTCCATATGTTACCCCTGTTACCCATTTCCATAAAGGTATTTAATGTATCACCTACCTGGGGGCTTTCACTTACCTGGGGGCTTTCTTCACCCATCCCCAATGAATCTAGTTTAAAGCCCTCTTCAGTAGATTAGCCAGTCTACTACCAAAGATGCGTTGACCTTTCTTGGACACAGATGATGAGCAGGAGAGATGATGAGCAGGAGTGCCTATAGGACTAGAAATCCCAGTTCCTCCAGTCTGAGATTGCTGTCCCCAGGTGGGACTTGAACCCCCATCCCTCTGGCCTGAAGTACCTTGTCCTAACCACTAGACCACTCCTCCCAACCCAACAGGTCTTCACGGGACTTGTTGGGTTGCAGACACCCTTTGCACTGTGAACACTGCGTACTGGTCCCCACATGTGCAGCTGGGACTGACTTTGTCGCTGTATGTTGTGAATCCTTCTGACATTGTGCTGCTGTGTTTTGCCCATGTGTGTGACATGGGACGCAGGATACGCTCATCTGTTTGCTTCAACGCGAGCATACAGCCATGCATGTGGCACAGGGGGAACACTGGAGAGGTCCTCTTGTCCATGTCCACCTACCCTCCTCTTGGACATGACACAGTATTTGCTACCACACCACTTTACTGCACACCAACATCTTGGATTGATGTTTGCATTAACCAAGGGTGTTACAGTGCATGTGTGGCATCACTGTATCATGTTTCAACGTACACGGTGCATGTGCATGTGACTATTTTGTTACAACACAGCATGTGGCAATATGGCTTCTGTGTGGGTTACTGTAACATGTTTGACCTTTCTTTCCACCTCTATATACAGATTATTGTGTTTGTTTACTGTACAGACTTGAGGCTCTGCATTGGTTTACAAACCTAGCATTGCATGTCTGCACAGTCCTATTTATCCCCTGAGATTCTGGCACTCACATTGCCCCATTATATTTGGAGTGTGGCAATGTGTGTGTCCATTTTCCTCCTTCATTTGAGCATTCCATGTACCGTGATATGTGTACAGACACTCTATCTACACCAACCAGTGCAGGGGACCTTCTGCATAGTGTTATGTCTGCATGTTTTTGCAGTTTGTTTCATTTGAATTCTCTGTGTTCATCTGCCTCTGATAACTGTTAGCATATCCTCATTTTGCATTTGACGATTGTTTTGGGTTATGTTATTGCTGTTTTGATTCCTATATCAGGCATTATGTGACAGCTGTAACATATATTTCGATATATGTGTTTACACTTTCTTACGTTTAACAACATATGCTGTTTCATTTGTGTGCCTCCTGTGTTGGAAGACAGATATGTTTTAATAAACAGATCTTGATTGATGTGTGTTGGGCCCTCATCATGCACCGCCTAAGGTCTGCATGCACACATATGTACTTAAAGCATTTGGGGCATGCAGCAACATGTGGGGGGGGGGGGCAAATGCATACTGCACACCATGCACCTAATGCACATTATCTCTCCTGCACATCATCTGTAGACGGGCCAGTGACCTTTCTGTAACATGTGGGTTGCTGCTCTGCAAAATGTGTTTTTGATTTCACCCCTGTTATCCAATCACCTTGATATTATGATAGGCGGTATCTTTACTATCTCTGATGATTAACCAAAATAAAAATGTGTTTGATGTACATTTGTCTCTGCTGCTGCTTGAACACACTGACACACGTATTTAGTGATTTCCTGGTCATGCACATGGACCACCTGTGCTCACATCCTTGTATGGTGCCAGCTGTCTATCTGCCAGCCATCTGCCACGTCACTGGGTGTTACAGGTTCCCATACACACATTCCCTTTGAGGTAATATCTTTACATTGTGCTTGGTGTGGTTGTTCGGGATAGTGGTTATGGATGTGTGCTGTAATACCATAGGTTGCAGGTTTTGATTCCCACATGGGCTTTTTTTTTTGTGTTATGCTAACCTGACCATGAGCTAACTACAGGTTCATCACCTATCCACACACCCTTCCACCACTGTACACCAAAGTGTGCCCTCTGTGCTGCCTATCCATCACATATTAGCTGTTACATATGTCTCTTTCTTCATAGTGTTCACATAGGCCGTCTGTTTGGGGGATTGGCATTGCTGTGGTTTAGCTAGTCTGAAGCACACCTGTTTGCAGGTTCAATTCTCACATGCTTCTTTTCTGTTCTGTTCCATATATTGCCCTGCTCCACAGAGCATCCCCTGCCGCCCTTTGGGTTTTGGTTCTTTCCTCTTTTGCATGCTGTATCCACTGCATAACATTTCCTTGTGTGTGTGCATGTATTTATATGTGGTTCTGGTCCCAATTACAGACTGTGATTTGAGCTCTACACACCAGATCTGCATATGCATTCCATCATGGTTACTGTTGGAGGTTTGCCTATCTTGGCAGCCAGCAGGCTTCTTGTGTGATGCCCTGCAGTATTCTTGTATGCAGCCTTTGCTAATGACCTCATGTTGGTGGTGTAGCCTGCCGGTTTGTGTACTGACATTTGTGTTAATGGTCATAGGTTTGATTCCTCTCTGTTCTCTTTCATTTGTATGCCTGTCCTGCACAGCTTCTTTTCATTTCTATAACAGTCATATCTGTGCAGATCTGTGCTGTTAGTACATTGTACCCTTATCACAGTTGCCAACCATCCTTCTGTCCTTCTATGTGTGTCTGGCAGCTGTGTGCCGTCCTGCCCTGATGTGCAAGCTCCTATTCCATGTCCTGCACTGGTACACATTTCTGCATTGCAGCTGTTCCTGGTTGCCTCTCCTGTGTGTGCTGTGCATGGCACTGCTACTCCTCTGTCCTCCTGTCATTGCACCTATCCTGCCACCTCTACCTCCTCTGCTGGACACATCTTCCCATTCTCTGCCACACACTGTCATTGTTGCATGGTACATTACCATCACCCTGTGCATCACTACAGCTGGACCCAATATGTTTGTCCATTTTTCAAACTCCCACATAGGCTGAACGCAGATTTGTCTAATCCATCAGCTCAGATCTACTTCCTTCCATCACTTGTGCATTGTCTTTCCTTGGTGCTCTGTGCAATGTTAGGGTTACATCTGTGTTTGTCCCATACCTTTCTTGCTTTTCAACTTGGGGAACCTTACTGTCCTTGACCAATATTTCTTCAGTGCCCCATACATCCTTGGGGCATCTTTAGCCACACCTTAGATTCAGCCAGCTTATGGACCGCCTAAAATGGTGCCTTGGGGGTTGACAACCTTTCAACACACCCTCTGGGGCACATTAAAACCTACCTTGGCTGACGTGGTGGTTTAGGATGTGCCTTCTGGTGCGCCCTAAAAGGTGCATTGGTTTATGGCACTGGGGTGTGGGTATTTTTAGCTGGCAGCACAGATTGTTGGACTGTTACGAGCAGGAAAAGGGATTGCCTTGGTCACCACTATTCATTTTGCCCACTGGGGGATTGAACTCATGACCACTGTATCTGCAGGCAATGTAGTAACCATTGTACTACACCTCTGTTGCTATGCTTTTAGGTCAGCGTGCCTAATTAAGGCTAACGCGCATTAACGTGCCACAGCTCCCTCTATCGCGCGATAACGGACTTTATCGTGTGATAACCCGAAATGCTACCTTAAGACCGGAACGCCCACTCCTTATATGGCATTCTTCACATTATCTCTGGAGCTAGCGCCGGGAACATTAAGACGGTTTAGTAAACATACCCCTATGACTACTGCGAATGAAATGAAGTCTGCAATGCTATTGAAAGCCAAATAGAAGCAAGGATCAGTGATTCCAAAAGGACTACTCATGTATATGCAGCCATGAAGCCTGGGTGGATAGTCCCTTCAACTCTTTCCAAAATGTGCATAGCACAGCCCATGGTACTGCTGAAAAATCTGGAGTTGTGACCAATGTTATGATGTGAACCTGGGTGCAAATTTCTGAACTACTGAAAGATCTACGGAAGGCAGTTTGCCACTGTCAGTAAACAGTGCATGCAAGAATAATTGGTAAAGTCTTACTCTCTGTACACATTCTTATTGAGACCTAGCAAGGGCAAATAGTGTCACATAGCTTTGATTAATTTACAGGATACTTGCAATCCTTTTTCTATATTGTCAAATGAAGTATACGTGTATATATAAAAACATTTTCCAACCAGCAAGGATGAAGTTCACCTATGGATCAGATGTGCCTAAGATTCTGAAGAAAAATGAAGTGAAAGACGTTCCCACTGTGACAGAAGATTTATTTTGGATTTGGACATGTTTGAGCTACCATTCTTTTGTAGTGATTCTGTCCAGAATCAGAGGGGGACAATTGAAAGGGACTTGAAGTGGGGTAGCAGGACACTCTGAAAGGGTTAATATGGAGAATGGCTTGAAATTTTGCTGACAACCTGAAGCTTGATCTATAGCAGCTTAGCAGTGTATGTGTATAGAAGTCAAGGTTGTACGAGGTATTACAAAAAAGAAACAAGACTGTGGCAGCCACGCCCATGACTCAATGCCAATTGACTAACCACTTATATCACTGTGTTGTGCAACATCTCATCACTATTCTGTTATAATATTTTTCATCTCTCTCACTCTGTTTTTCTTTTTCAGGTTTTTTTTGTAGCACACTGCTCCATCGCTTTGTCACGCAACTGGAGGTGGCAGCAATATGGAGCAAAGAATCAACTTGAAATTTCTGGTTAGGTTGGAGAAGGGCCCAGCTGAGTGTCTCCAACTTCTCCAAAAGGCTTATGGAGAAAATGTAATATCAAGGCCGCAAGTCTTCAAGTGGCATAAATGCTTCAAGACTGGCTGCAAGGAGGTGGAGGATAACTCCAAGTGAGGAAGACCTTCCACAACAAAGACAGCTGAGAACATTGACAGAGTGAACCAGCTGGTGCGGAGTGATTGCAGATTGATGGTGTGGATGATAGCTGAGGAGCTCAGCCTGAACAGGGAGTCAGTGCGGACCGTCTTGGTGAAGGAGCTGGGGATGCGGAAGGTATGTGCCAAGATGGTGCCCAAGCTTTTATCGGATGATCAGAAGGAGCACCGGGTCAATGTTTGTTGAGACTTGCTAGAGAAGATCAGAGAAGATCCAGAGTTTGTTGGCCAAGTCATCACAGGAGACGAGACTTGGGTCTTCCAGTATGACCCTGAAAGCAAGAGACAGAGCCTGCAGTGGAAGACTCGACTGTCACCCAGACCCAAGAAGACGCGCATGTCCAAATCAAGGATCAAGATCATGCCGATTGCTTTCTTTGTCCAGAAGGGAGTGGTCCATCATGTGTTTGTGCCTGAGGGTCAGACAGTCAACCAGCACTTCTACCAGTAGGTCCTCAATCGCCTCCATAACCGGGTTCAGTGCAGCAGGTGGGTTCTGTGGAGAGACAAGTTGTGGTTGCTCCACCACAACAACACACCCACATACACCGAGTTCAGTGCAAGGCAGTTCTTGGCCAACAAACAAATCACAGCTCTCGACCACCCTCCTTATTCCCCAGATCTCGAACCATGCGACTTCTGGCTCTTCCCCAGACTGAAGACTGTGCTCAAAGGAACTCATTTCACCTCTGTAGAAGAGATCAAGACTATGACGAGGAAGCTGAGGGACCTCAAGGAGAAGTACTTTACTGAGTGCTTCCGTACATGGCAGAAGCGAATGCAGAAGTGCATTAACTTGGGGGGGGGGGGATTACTTTGAAGGGGACAATGCATAATTTCTCTGTAGATTTTATAATAAAACATTTATGGGACAGTCTCATTTCTTTTTTGTCACACCTTGTATTTTGCAGATGTTTGTAAAAAAATGAGACAGAATGTTTCTGCTTATTTTGATTAAGTTGAGCAATATATGTGCCTAATTTGACCTAAAACACGTGGAGTCCGATTCCATAATAGGCACGTCTGGCCTGAGGACACGTCTAAATCAAAAACAGGTCTCGTTTGAACCTAATTCCACATCAATGGGTCTAGTTGTGCCTGCGGGTCTGGAATCGGGGAGGTAGACGTGTTCGGCATGGCACGAGCAAAGCACTATTTAGCCGGCTCGTGCATGTATCCAGTGTATGGCCCACGGATGGCTGCAGGCATGGGCGATGCAATATAATGGAGAAATAAGTTCCCCATCAATATTAAGAGACATGGGTAAACATTTTGGACATTCCTGCACTCAATGTATTCTGAAAAGTTACACATTTCAGATCCTGTCCGTCTCCACGATGTACCTGCAAATGCTATGCCCCTCGGGAAAAACATGCATCTCCTAAGCTGTTTTTCACCCTGACAGTACTTTGCTGATATAAACTAGACATAAATACCAATGAGAAATAACTGCTGCTGCAACCTAGACCACATACTGTACCAATCCTCTATAGGCCCTGAGAAGTGCTAGGTAATCCCAGTGCACCCAAATATGGTATAAGAGAATGTAAATATGAATGTGTATGTCAGGACGTCCCTTGCATCAAATGGTACTTGGCATTAGGAAATGACCCCAGTGATTCCTGCCTTGGTCATCTCTACAAACATGCTTTACCAAGTGCGCCAAACCCAAAATTAACATTGCAATTCTCCAAAAGATGCATAATATTGCTGAGCAACAAATGTATGCCCTTTTTATGCCTATAGCCTATAAGAACACTCATTCTGCTGCTCTGCATTACCTTTCCCCCTTATCTCTCCCTACACCACGCCTCAGGAACACTGCTATTCTGTCAGATTGCTTCTATCTGTGTCCTCTTCTACTGCAAATCCAGACTTTGCTCCTTTCACCTTACTGCTCCTTATGCCTGGAACAAACTTCCTGAGTCTGTACATCAGGCTTCTTCTCTGGCCCTTCCTAAATCCAGGTTGAGTGCTTACTTTTTCATTGCTATTTTTGGATCTGATCTGCCCAAGCTCCTTTGCATTTCCTTACCATTCCCTCTAAATGTATCCTGTTCACAGCTGCTGTGTTGTCTGTCTTGACTAGATTGTAAGCTCTGCTGAGCAGGGGACATCTTTTATGTGTGTCTGTGCAGTGCTGTACAAATTATCAGTCATAGTAGTAGTGGTAGTAGTATGGCCTTCTGGTTATAGCATCTGATTCCCACATATCTGGGCACTGGCATTTCTTAGAGCAGCTATACCTGTCCCATCATGGTGCATCTCGGTCTATATGCATCCGTTATTTGTGGGGCAACACTGTCTGCCTTCCCACAGTCTGCTTTGTGGCACTTTTCCTCTGGTTAAGACTGTGTGGGCATGGGAGGGGGATCCCTGTACCATCATACCCAGGTAGCCAGCCTCCAGATATATCACCACTCTCACAGCTTGCATAGATCTTGGACTGGAGAAGGATGTAGGCCTCATGGCACAATCTGGGGGATGTTGGCACATCAATCATGTCTCCCAGTGCCTGGCACAGCTGATAAGAACATAAGAACATAAGATATGTCATTCTGGGTCAGACCAAGGACCTTCAAGCTCAGTATCCTGTTTTCAACAGTGGCCAATATAGGTCACAAGTACCAAGCAGTTTCCCCAAAAGACACAGTTTCCACAATGCTTGTATTGGAGCAAGCAGAAGACATCCCGGGTCCCCTTTAATAATGGTTTATGGACCTTTCCTCCAGGAACTTGTCCAAACCTTTTTTAAACCTGGCTACACTAACAACTTTTACTACATCCTCTGGTAACAAATTCCAGAATTTGATTACATGTTGAGTGAAAAAATATTTTCTCTTATTAGTCTTAAATAGGTTACCCTGTAGCTTCATTGCATGCCCCCTAGTCTTTCTATATTTGATGGCATAAACAATCAATCTATGTTTACCCATTCCACTCCATTCATTAATTTATAGACCTCAATCATATCTCCCCTGAGCCGTCTCTTTTCCAGGTTGAAGAGCCCTAACCTTTATAGCCTCTCTTCATAGGGATATCCTTCCATCTCCTTTATCATTTTGGTGGCTCTTCTCTGTACCTTTTCTAATAACGCTATATCCTTTTTAAGATACAGCGACCAGAATTTCACACAATATTCAAGGTGCGGTTGCACCATGGAATGATACAGAGGTATTATAATATCCTTTGTTTTATTCTCCATTCCTTTCCTTATGATACCTAGCATTCTATTTGTTCTCTTAGCCACCGCTACACATTGGGTGGAGGGTTTTAACATGTTATCCACGATGATGCCATAAATCTTTTTCCTGGGTGGTGTTTCCTAATGTCGAACTTTGCATTGTATACCCATAGTTTGGGTATTTCTTGCGTAGGTGCATAACTTTGCACTTGTCCACATTAAATTTCATCGGCCATTTGGATGACCAGTCTTCCAATTTATCAAGATCCTCTTGCAATTTTCCACAATCCTCATGGGTTTTAACAACTTTGAATAGTTTTGTGTCATCTGCAAATTTGATAACCTCATTCATTATTCCCATTTCCAGGTCAGTTATGAATATGTCAAAAAGCAGCGGACCCAGCACAGATCCCTGGGGTACTCTACTATTCACCTTTCTCCATTGGGAAAACTGGCCATTTAGCCCTACCCTCTGCTTTCTATCTTTTAAGAATAGTACACTGCCTCCTATGCCATGACTTTTTAGTTTTGCCAAAAGTCTCTCATGAAGGACCTTGTCAAAGGCTTTCTGAAAGTCTAGATACACTATATCAACTGACTCATCTTTGTCTACCTGTTTATTCACACCTTCAAAAAAACATAACAGATTAGTAAGACAAGACCTTCCTTGGTTAAAGCCATGTTGGCTGTCTCCCATTAAGCAATGACTATCTACATGTTCAGTAATTTTGTTATTTATGATGGTTTCTACCATTTTTCCCAGCATGACTGCCCTATCATACTGGCACCTGCTGATACTGTGGTCATCCATATGGTCAAGGTACCAGCCAGTCATTCATGGTCTCCCTGAATTTAAGATCAGCACACCAGATCTTCCTGTGCTACCCCCAAACCACCCACTCTCACAGTCACAAAAGACATCATTCTGCCAAACCAAACCGATGACTAACAGCTGCAATGCCATAATGACATGACATCCCAGGACTACATATATGATCTCCCTTTCTCGCCGCAACATGATTTGTTTCCAGACTCACTCACATACTACTCTTACATCAACAGTCCCAGTTTTCAGAACACAGGATTTGTTAGGGCTGCCTGGGTCAGCTGTTTTAGCACAAACAGAACTTTTCAGCATAGACAGAATAAACATTATTGCTCTTCTTAACATTTCTGTAAGTGTTTTTATTAATGTTTCTTTAAATTACAACATTCCCTCACCTCTGCTTTCTGTTCTTTGCAACTGCATTTTGTTTTTTTCCAGACTGTAGTCTCACCAGTTCAGCACATACTTGTCACAACCATTCTTCTATATTGGATGAATTGCAGAGCAAAGCAGATGTTCTAAGTCCTGGCCTTATGCCACATTTCAGCAGGAATAACATCGTTTCTGGGAAACACTTAAAATGTATATAGGCCTTTCCTGACTAGGCTTTCTACATATCCGTGGCTGACCACCTCCCTGGTCTGCCCCTTCTGGGCATGTTCTGAGATCCCTGTGCTAATGCCATGTACGTGCATAATAGCAGTGTTTCCGAATATGGTTGGGGTGTTTTCGGCACATAAACATACCCACTGCATGTACAAACTCCTTATTCATGTTCTGGAATTATCCCCGTAGTGTTTAGCTTCATCTGTAAAGCAGAGGCATGACGTAGAGTGATATGACAAATGTGTAGCATGTAGCAGTTTTTTCCTAATAAAATAAGTACTATGGCCTAGCTGGAGTAGGAATTATGGGAGAACTGTTCAAGTTTCTAGGTCCGAATTCCTCTGCTTAAGATTAAGTAGTACTGTTACTGATAAAATTCTATATTTTTGTTTTTATTTGATTCCTTACTCAATTCGCAATTGAATTTAAAGAATTGGAGCCAAAGAACCGAGAATTTTTTATTTACTGAGCTAGGGATTAGCACAGTGTATTCAGAAATCAAGGAAGTCTTTTATGTTTAAATCTTTTTATTAATTTTAAACATATTAAAACATTAAAAGCAGCTTACATATAGAAAAATTGTAAATAACAAACATATTGAAATATTGTAAGCAGCATACATATTAAGGCATAATAGACAACAATATTATATCCCACTACAGGGAATAACTATTACTTTTGATCCCCCCTCCCACTTTTGCCCACTACCTCCCTTCCCTTCTCCCCCCCAACTCCCACCTTTCCCTCCCCCCCACTCCCACCCTTACCTTCAACCCCCCCCTCCATCTCTTTAGTCCTAATTATGACAACTTAAATTACTAAGATAAAGGTTATACCAAATTACACTGTTAAAATATCATTTCTTGCCCTGGCCGACAACTTTTCAAGATATGGAGACCAAGTCATCAAAAAACATGCTCTTCTACGAACATGTTTTCTAGAAGCCTCTCCCTCCCATAATACCAGTTGATGTAAAACATTCCTCCATTCCTAATATTCTGGACCTCCAGATTCTCTCCATTTCCGAAGAATACAATGCTTTGCAAGCAGACAACATTTTCTTATTAATAATCTATTCCCTGATGAAAAAAGTCCCTGAAAAGGAGCATCTAAAACAGCAAACCCCGAGGTTAATTTCAATGTCTGCCCTAATATGCTCATTAGAAATTTTTGAATCCCATCCCAAAATTTCCTTACTCGTTTACATGTCCAGAACAAGGAAGTCTTTTAATAATCTAAACTATTTATAAACTACTGAATGTATGGGGTAAGATTACATATGAGCAAAATTTTTCCTGTATATTCCAGACCGTCAATAAAGTTGATCTCAGCGCTGAAGAGATCTATCGCTATTACAGGAAGATCAAAGCTTATGACAAGAAAGCAGCCTTTCTCCATTTTAACAATGATATAATTGTAAAATTTACCCTATGTGGTTTGTCAAATTATTACCAGCAGAGATGTTTGTATCTATAAAACAATGTGGCTGATGTTCAAAAGATTGTCTGGATAACTTTGGGAATTATCTACACAAATCTTAGATGTTAAAAATTTCCCCTACTGACCAAATAAAATTTATCCAGCCAATTTGTTGGCCAGAGAAAACTTATACAGGTATGGCTTCCTTTTAACTGGACAGCATGGAACATCATTGCTAATTGGCTACAGGACATGTTTACTAAGCTGTGCTACCAGAGTAGCATGGGTACTGCATTAAAAGGTAGCACAGGGCCCCTGTGCTAAAACCCATATGCTACACCGGTAATGTGCGTTGGGTGGGGACTGAGTGGGAAATAGGTGTTCCCAACATGGGAGTTAATGGCCCATGCTAACTGTGATTGATGCAGATAGCATAGGTGCAACTCAGAGGTGGCATTAGTTGCACCCACAGCCCAGTCTCCGTGATACCATGCAGCTTTCCTGCACTAACTGAAGTTAATAAGGAACCCCACACTCGTAATGCAATCCTGTCCTTGCCTGCCTGAGTGAATCCTCCCCCTCCCCCTCCCTCCCCCTGAGGTATTGTGTAGCCTTCTTCCTGTTTTCTCCACGTGTGCATAGTCTGTTTTAGTTTGCTTTTCTCTGATCAGAGAAGGGCTGTACTTTTACAGAGCTCTGCTAGTGAGTGGATATTTGCCTCCTGGGACATCTTACTGTGAGTTCTAGCTGTTTATTTAATTATTTACTGTTTGTCTAACTGTTTGTTTAATTATTTATTGTTTGTCTTAGTGGTGTGCTAGTTCAGCCTTCTCAGCTGTACTTACCTTGCCTCTCTCAACTAACTGGGCTTTGTGTGGTACCCCCATCCCCCTGCTGAGGGTTCAGGACAGGGTACCTTGTAACTGCCCTCTTTAATAGGACTTATCTCCCTCCCTCCCTCCCCAGCACCCACCCACCCCTGGGGTAATTGTAGTTTTATAGGTACTTGCACATCTTAGAGGAAAGGAGCTGCTCTCAGGTGCAGCTCTTAATCCAAATCAGTCATACACAGAGGACCTGAGATTAATTAAGCTTCAGGTACACAGGGTGTATTAGGGGTATTAGATACACTTTTATTAGTATAAGCATCTATACCAATCCTTATTATATACCGAATTTAAAAGACCTAAACACAAGCTTTAAACTAAGATGCAGACAGAGGTCCAGCAACGAGATGGGGGTTCTCCGGTCTTTTGCATTGAGTGTCACATGTATGATTTTCTCCCAGTTGGTGAGAGGTCCTACATATGCACTAAGTGCAGGGAGCTCTTTGCTCTCAGGGAACGAGTCCGTTCTCTAGAGGCTAGAGTAGCAGACCTGGAAGACATAAGAAAGACAGAGAAGTACATGGACGAGACCTACAGGGATATAGTCCTGAAGTCCCACCTCCAGTCTGGCAGCATCCCTGTTGCCATGGAGGAGAGAGGTCACGTGACAGGAGAGCATCACCCTGGTGTGGCAGAAAGTGATCCTGTAACTAGGACCTGTCCTCCAGTTGATGTAAAACCCTCTCGCAGCGAGGACGTTTCTCCAGGGCCATGTCCCCATGAGGGGAGGGTCAGGACAGCTGTTATAGTTGGTGATTCAATCATTAGGAATGTAGATAGCTGGGTGGCTGGTGGACGTGAGGATCGCCTGGTAACATGCCTGCCTGGTGCGAAGGTAGCAGATCTCACGCACCGCCTAGATAGGATCATAGATAGTGCTGGGGGGGAGTCTGCTGTCTTGGTACATGTTGGTACCAATGACATAGGAAAATGTGGTAGGGAAGTTCTGGAGGCTAAATTTAAGCTTTTAGGTAGGAAGTTGAAATCCAGAACTTCCAGGATAGCGTTCTCCGAAATGCTTCCTGTTCCACGTGCAGGACCCAAAAGACAGGCAGAGCTCCGGAGTCTCAATGCGTGGATGAGACAATGGTGCAAGGATGAGGGTTTTGGATTTGTTAGGAACTGGGGAACATTCTGGGGAAAGGGGGGCTCTTCCAAAGGGATGGGCTTCACCTTAATCAGGATGGGACCAGACTGCTGGCATTAACCTTTAAAAAAGAGATAGAGAAGCTTTTAAACTAGAAAATAGGGGAAAGCCGACAGTCACCCAAGAGCGCATGGTTCGGACAAAGGTATCCTTGAAGGATACTACCAAAAGCAGTGAGGTTCCAAAAGGGAGTATAGTAGCCCAAATGCCCTTGAGTAAGGAGCAGACAGAGCATAAAGATTCCCAATTACCCATGCCTACCAATAGCCAGATTAATATTAATAAAATACAGTCTCTAAAATGCTTGTATGCCAATGCTAGAAGTCTAAACAATAAGATGGGAGAATTAGAATATATAGCACTAAATGAGAGGTTAGATATGATTGCACTCTCAGAGACATGGTGGAAGGAGGATAACCAGTGGGACACTGTGATACCTGGATACAAACTATATCGTAATGATAGAGCTGAACAAATTGGTGGAGGGGTTGCGCTCTATGTTAGAGAGGGCATTGAGTCAGAAAGGATTAAAGTTTTGCAGGGAACAAAATTTGCTGTAGAATCTCTATGGATTGAAATTCCATTTATGAAGGGGAAGGTGATGGCAGTGGGAGTATACTATCGACCGCCTGGCCAGAATGAACAAATGGATGATGAAATGCTCAAAGAAATCAAGGAAGCTAACAAAAGCCACAACAGAGTAGTAATAATGGGTGATTTCAATTACCCCGGTATCGACTGGGACAGTGTCACAGCAGGACAAGCTAAAGAGATAAAGTTTCTAGATGAAATAAATGACTGCTTCTTGGAGCAGCTGATTCATGAACCGACCAGAGGGGAAGCCATACTGGACCTAGTCCTTAGTGGAACGCCAGATCTGGTGCAAGAAATAAGGGTGTTGGGACCACTTGGCAATAGTGATCATAGTATGATCATGTTTGATTCAATCAGTGGAGGACAGATAGTAAAGGAATCCACAGTACTACCTTTTAACTTTCAAAAGGGAGACTGATAGAATGAGGAATATAGTTCGGAAAAAACTAAAAGGAGTGGTTCCAAAGGTTAAAGACTTACAGCAAGCTTGGGTGTTATTTAAAAATACTATCCTCGAAGCCCAGACCAGCTGTATTCCACGCATTAAGAAAAGTGGAAGAAAGTCCAAAAAACTGCCAGCATGGTTTAAAGGTGAGGTCAGAGAGGCTGTTGCTGCCAAAAGAGCAACCTTCAGGAAATGGAAAAAGAGCCAAATGATGAAAACTGGAAACAGCACAAGCACTGGCAAGTTAAATGCAAAGCATTGATAAGGCAGGCAAAGCGGGAATTTGAGAAGAAACTTGCTACGGAAGCAAAAACACGAAATAAAGACTTTTTCAAGTACATTCGTAGCAAAAGGCCTGTGAGAGAGTCAATTGGACCATTAGATGATAGAGGGGTAAAAGGGGCAGTAAGAGGAGACAAGGCTATAGCAGAGAGACTGAATGAATTCTTTGCTTCGGTCTTTACTGAGGAAGATGTAGGGGATGTTACCCAAGACTGAAGTGGTATTTAAAGGTGATACTGCAGAGGAATTGAGAGAAATATCGCTACACCGGGAAGATATATTACAACTATTTGATAAACTGAATAGTAGCAAATCACCTGGACCGGATGGTATACATCCCAGAGTGTTGAAAGAACTGAAATATGAGATTGCAGACCTGCTATTGGTAATCTGTGAACTTTCATTAAAATCATCTGTAATACCTGAAGATTGGAGGGTCACCAACGTAACACCAATTTTTAAAAAGTGTTCCAGGGTGACCCGGGAAATTACAGACCGGTGAGCCTGACGTCAGTACCAGGGAAAATGGTAGAAACCATCATAAAGAACAAAATTACACAGCATGTAGATAGTCATGGCCTAATGGGAGACAGCCAACATGGCTTTAGACAAGGAAGATCTTGTCTTACTAATCTGATCTGTTTTTTTGAAGGTGTGCATAAACAGGTAGACAAAGGTGAGTCGGTTGATATAGTGTATCTGGACTTTCAGAAAGCTTTTGACAAGGTCCCCCATCAGAGACTTTTGGCAAAGCTAAAAAGTCATGGGATAGGAGGCAGTGTACTATTGTGGATCGGGAACTGGTTAAAAGATAGAAAGCAGAGGGTAGGGCTAAATGGCCAATATTCCCAATGGAAAAAGGTGAATAGTGGAGTACCCCAGGGATCTGTACTGGGTCCGCTACTTTTTGACATATTCATAAATGACCTGGAAAAGGGAATAACGAGTGAGGTTATCAAATTTGCAGATGACACAAAACTGTTTAAAGTTGTTAAAACCCAAGAGGATTGTGGAAAACTGCAGGAGGATCTGGATAATTTGGAAGACTGGGCATCCAAATGGCAGATGAAATTTAATGTGGACAAGTGCAAAGTTATGCACCTAGGAAAGAACAACCCACACTATAGTTACACGATGCAAGGCTCCACATTAGAAACCACCACCCAGGAAAAAGATTTAGGAGTCATCGTGAATAACATGTTAAAACCCTCCGCCCAGTGTGCAGCGGCGGCCAAGAAAGCAAATAGAATGCTAGGTATCATAAGGAAAGGGATGGAGAATAAAACAAAGGATATTATAATGCCTCTGTATCGCTCCATGGTACGACCGCACCTTGAATATTGTGTGCAATTCTGGTCACCGTATCTTAAAAAGGACATAGAGTTATTAGAAAAAGTACAGAGAAGAGCCACCAAATTGGTGAAGGGGATGGAAGGCTACTCCTATGAAGAGAGGCTAAAAAGGTTAGGGCTCTTTAACCTGGAAAAGAGACGGCTGAGGGGAGATATGATAGAGGTCTATAAATTAATGAATGGAGTGGAACGGATAAACGTGGATCAATTGTTTACGCTATCAGAATATAGAAGGACTAGGGGACATGTAATGAAGCTACGGGTAAACTATTTAAGACAAATAAGAGAAAATATTTCTTCACTCAACGTGTAATCAAACTCTGGAATCTGTTACCGGAGGATGTAGTAAGGGCTGTTAGTATAGCTGGGTTTAAAAAAGGTTTGGACAAGTTCCTGGAGGAAAGGTCCATAAACCACTATTAAAAAGGGACCCAGGATATCAATGCTTGACCTAGTACAAGCACTGCAGAACCTGTGTCTTTTGGGGAAACTGCTAGGTACGTATGACCTAGATTGGCCACTGTTGGAAACAGGATACTGGGCTTGATGGACCTCGGTCTGACCCAGTATGGCATTTCTTATGTTCTTATGTTCTTATGCACGTTACCAGCTCGGGGCTTGGGAAACATGCCCCTAAATTTACCTGATTAACTCTAGTCATAGCAGAAGGCTGTGCTAAAGTGAATCAGATATCTTTATCTGTTTAACTCTATCTGAATATGTTCAGTGACACTTTAACTGGATAAATATATCTAGTCAATTTTACCACCAGCAATGCTACTGAGTAGCAGCCCCTATGTGTATCGGTTTGAGAATTCTAACTGGGAATAAGATATATGTTCTTTTTAGTGTTCTGCTTTTTCGATGGGATGGAAAGTTTTACTATTCATCACGTTTTTTAATATTTTTAGTTTGCTTTTTCTCTTTGTATTATTGTGTTAAGATCTATTAGCAAGACATATTGTTGAAGGGATTTGCATACTTTGGGCAATTAAAGGAGTAACCTAATGGTTAGAGTACTGACTCGGTAACCAAGAGACCAGCATTTAACTCCCTTTGGCGCTCCTTGTGCCTTGTCCTTTGACACTCCTTTGCCTCAGAAGAAAGGCCTGGCAATCTTCTTCCAGTCACACTGCCAAGAAAACCCAGGAGACTGCTGGGTCATCAGGAGTCAGCATTGACTCAAAGGCACACATTGCATTTGCAAGTTTTGTGTTGGATAACTAGTGGATCAGTTTAATGTATGCAGAAAATTGTGTCTATGTAGAGTAATTTATTATGATTTAAGTATTATTTTCTTATTTATGTCTTGTAATGATGATTATATTTTATTGTTTATTGTAAATTACCTCAGTATGTCCAGAGCCAAATATAAGGAAATAATAAATAGAGCTGCCAGTATCAGTGTAATTTCTGCAAAAAGATGGTATACATCGAGAGGTTAAGATCCAGATGCGCTAAGGGATTTGTTCCCCATTTGGTGTGTTTGTGGCAAAGAAATGCATAGTATTTTATTATTTATTACAGTTTCTTATATACCCCGCTATTTAGAATCAGCGCGGTTTACATCATAACAACAACGACCATAACGACAAACTGTCAGGTTTTACATTGAACAGGAGTACAAACTTGGATAACTGGGTTAACTATATACATAATCTATCTACACTGCAGTGTGAGGGCATTTCTAGATTGGGTCATTTCTACACAGTTCCAGGTTAAGCATAACAAAATATGTGAGTGGTGAGGGCTGGGATGGGGGTGCTGGAAAGAGAACATTAGAACATAAGATATGCCACACTGGGTCGGACAAAGGGTCCATCAAGCCCAGTATTCTGTTTCCAACAGCGGCCAATCCAGGTCACGTGTACCTGTCAGGTTCCTAAAAAGATACTCAGTTTTCATGCTACTTAGTCCAGGGATAAGTGGTGGATTTCCCTGGTCCTTTTTAATAAAGGTTTATGGACTTTCCTCCAGGAACATGTCCAGACCTTTTTTAAACCCAGCTACATTTACTACATCCTCTGGTAACAAATTCAAGAGTTTGATTATGTGTTGAGTGAAAAATGTTTTTCTCCTATTAGTCTTAAATGAGCTATAATTCAGCTTCCTTGCATGTCCTAGTCCCCTAGTATTTCTACTTTTTGAAGGAGTAAAAAACTGATCTACATTTACTTGTTCCACTCCATCTATTATTTTGTAGACCTCTATCAAACCTCTCCTCAGCCATTTTTTTGACAAGTTGAAGAGCCCTAACCTTTTAAGGCTTTCTCTCCCTCCTCCTCTTCATTTCTAAACTACTTGAATGTGCCTCTCAAACCCTCCTGGATCCTTTACAATCTAGCTTTTGTCCTTTACATTCTACTGAAACTGTTCTTGCCAAAGTCTCCAGTGATTTGTTCCTGGCAAAATCCAAGGGCCTTTACTCAGTCCTTATCCTTCTTGACCTCTCTGCTACTTTTGACACTGTTGATTACAATCTTCTCCTTGATGCCATATCTTCGCTTGCTTTTAAGGACTCTGTACTATCCTGGTTCTCTTCTTATCTCTCTCATCGTTCTTTCAGTGTTTGTTATGTTGGATCCTCCTTTGCTGCTATCCTGTTCTCAGGTGGTGTACCCCAAGGATCTGTCTTGGGTCCACTCCTTTTCTCTCTCTGTACCCAATCCCTTTCAGTAACATGTTTATGCTTATGACTCCCAGATCTACCTCTTTACACCTGAAATCTCTCCGGCAATCCAGACCCAGATCTCTGCCTGCCTTTCTGACATTGCTGCTTGGATGTCTCACCACTGTTTGAAATTGAACATGGCCAAAACTGAACTGCTTATTTTTCCCCCTAAAACCTCTTTTCCTCTTCCTCCTTTCTCAATCTCTGTGGATAACTCTCTACTCCTCCCTGTTTCCTCGGCTCACAATCTTGGGGTTGTCTTTGACTCCTTTCTCTCCTTCTCCACACACATCCATCTGAGTGACCCACTCATGAACACACCATGCCGTTCTTGATATTATTAAGACTCTTTTCTGTTCTATGTAATTATCTCATGTATATAGTTTACCCCGGTTCTCCAAGTTTGTACTCCTGTTCGATGTAAACCAAACAGCTTGTTGTTATGGTCTTTATGTTATAATGTAAACCGCGCTGATGCCGAATAGTGCGGTATATAAGAACTTGTAATAAATAAATAAATAAATAAATAAATAAAAATAGCTAAGACCTGTCATTTCTTTCTCTATAAAATCAACAAAATCTGCCCATTCCTTCCTGAACATACTACTAAGACACTTATCCGCTCCTTAATCACATCCCATCTTGACTATTGCAACCTTTTCCTTGCTGGTCTCCCGCTGAATCATCTCTCTCCCCTTCAGTCTGCTCAACACACTGCTGTGTGGCTAATCTTCTGCCGGCCTCATCATGCTCATATTACCCCTATTCTCAAGTCTCTTCATTGACTTTCTATCCATTTCCACATCCAGTTCAAACTTCTCCTGCTGACCTATAAGTGCATTCACTCTGCAGCTCCTCACTACCTTTTCTCTCTTATCTCTCCCTGCACCCCTCTTTGGGAAATCCGCTCTTCTGGCAAAGCGCTTCTATCTGTGCTCTTCTCTTCTACTGCTAACTCCAGACTTGGCTCCTTTCACCTTACTGCTCCTTATGCCTGGAACAAACTACCTGAGTCTGTATGTCAGGCACCTTCTCTGGCCCTTTTCAAATCTAAGCTAAAAACTCACCTCATCACTGCCGATAAGAACATAAGAACATAAGATATGCCATTCTGGGTCAGACGAAAGTCCATCAAGCCCAGTATCTTGTTTCCAATAGTGGCCAATCTAGGTCACAAGTAACTAGCAGTTTCTCCAAAAGACACAGATTCCACAATGCTTATATTGGGACAAGCAGTGGATATCCCGTGTCCCCTTTAATAATGGTTTATGGACCTTTCCTCCAGAAACTTGTCCAAATCTTTTTTTAAATCCGGTTACACTAACAGCTTTTTTTTTAAACTTAAACTTAATTGAATTTTTCACAAACAACTTCTTCCAACAGATGCTGTTCCAATCCACTATGACAGGTTTATACCTCCCCCCTTTATTCTCCCTCAGAACCTTCTCCACCCACTCTATCCCAACCTCCCCCTCCCCCTTCATACCCCTTACCAGCTTATATCCCATAATCTCCCCTCCCCCCTCTGCCCACCTCTCCTCCCTCCCCCTACTCCCCTCCTAAAAACCTAAACAAATTCTTGTCACCCAACAGTGAAGCAACTTCCCTCACCCCACTTGCATCGTTCCTCCCTCTCCCCCCTCCACTGCATCCACCTTCCACATGCCCTCTCTTAACCATCGCCATACCCCCTCCCACCGTTTTGCCATTTGTCCCCCTCTTCCCTTCCTTTCCCCTGTCAATTTGTACATTGAATACATGTCCGACAATCATTTAGCATAGCTCTCCATAGATGGTAGACTCTTTCTATTCCAATACTATGCTATTTCACATCTGGCCACAGTAACACAATACCAAATGATTCTCCAATCACCTTCCCACTTTCCATCCTGCTTATGCAGGAGACACATTTCAGGCGTAAGCTCAATTTTGGAGCCCACAATTTTATCAATGTTATCCCCAATTTTTCCCCAATACCTTTGAACCACTGGGCATGACCACCACATATGCATCCAAGTTCCCCCCTCACCACACAGCCTCCAGCAGTCATCCGTCTTTATTACCCCCGCCTTGTGCAACCTCTCCGGTGTGAGATACCACAGACTCAACACCTTGAACCCATTCTCCCGCAGCGACGTGACTATGGAGAATCTAGCTATTCCCAACGCCACTCCCTCCCAATCTTCCACCCCCCATGTCACCCCCTAAATCCCTTTCCCATGCTTCCATATAGCTCAACTTCCCCATTTCCCTCGCAATTAAGCCTAGACATGCCCCTTCAAACCACTCAACTCCTTCCCCTCCAACCTGCTCCCTCATCCTCAGTCTAATCACTGACCCCATTTGCACATACACAAACCTATCTGCTTCCCACAACTGATATATCTTTCGGACCCCCTCAAAACCTCTTACTTCCTTCCCCACCAATATCTGTGTCACCTGACTTAATCCCCGCTCCGCCCATCTTCTGAGCACTAATCTACTCGGACCTACACCCTCTTCATAACACGCTTGAAGGGACATTGTCTGTGACCATCTCTTGTCCCCCACCAACCTCTTCCTATGCTGCTGCCACACATTAAGAGTATGCCCCACCAGGGGTTCATTCTCCTCTCTCCCTTCCCTCCCAAATCCAGCTGGAACAAACTCGACTGCTTCCATCGTCACCCATTGTTTATTTGGTTCCCGTAACCATGCATATACCACCCTCAATTGCGCTGCCTTATAATACAAGGTAAAGTTAGGTACACTCATCCCACCCTCCAATCCCTGTACTTGTAGCGTCCTTGCGGCCACCCTTGGCCTTTTGCCCCCCCCCCATATAAAATCCTCCACTTGTTGTTGTACCTTCCTCAGTGCTCTTCTTGGTACCGCTATTGGTAGCACTTGGAAGTAAAACAAAAACTGGGGAAGCAATATCATTTTAACTATTGCCATCTGCCCAAACCAAGAATAATATCCCCTACTCCACCCCCTCAACTGCTCCTCCACTTTCCCCAATAGGTTTTCACAATTTAACTCAAACAAGTCCTCCAAAACCCTCCCCACATGCACCCCCAGGTACCTAATTGATTTCTTTGCCCACCTGAAATGAAAGTGCTGCTGCAGCTCCACCTGGCAATCCTCCCCCCCTACTACACTTAAAATTTCTGATTTCCCCCAGTTGATCCGGAACCCCGCCACCTGCCTGTAATTCTGAATCTCGCTCATTCTTGCAGGTAGAGTTTCCCCGGGCCTCGTGATTGTTAACAGGATATCATCTGCAAAAAGTGACATACGGTACTCTTTTTGTCCCACCCATACCCCCGTGATGTCTTGGCTTGCCCTTAGCCATGCCGCCAGCGGCTCTAAAGAGAACGCAAACAGCAATGGACGCTAACAGCTTTTACTACATCCTCTGGTAACAAATTCCAGAGTTTGATTACACGTTGAGTGAAAAAATATTTTCTCTTATTAGTCTTAAATAGGTTACCTTGTAGCTTCATTGCATTTCCCCTAGACTTTCTATATTTTGATGACATAAACAATCGATCTACATTTACCCGTTCCACTCCATTCATTAATTTATAGACCTCTATCATGTCTCCCCTCAGCCGTCTCTTTTCCAGGTTGAAGAGCCCTAACCTTTTTAGCCTCTCTTCATAGGGGTATCCTTCCATCCCCTTTACCATTTTGGTGGCTCTTCTCTGTACATTTTCTAATAATGTTATATCTCTTTTAAGATACTGCGACCAGAATTGCACACAATATTCAAGATGCGGTCGCACCATAATATGATACAGAGGCATTATAATATCCTTTGTTTTATTTTCCATTCCTTTCCTTATGATACCTAGTATTCTATTTGCTCTCTTGGCCACCAATGCACACTGGACAGAAGGTTTTAACATGTTATCCACGATGACGCCTAAATCTTTTTCCGGGTGGTGGTTCCTAATGTGGAACCTTGCATCGTGTAACTATAGTTTGAATTGTTCTTTCCTAGATGCATAACTTTGCACTTGTCCACATTAAATTTCATCTGCCATTTGGATGCATAGTCTTCCAATTTATCAAGGTCCTCTTGCAATTTTTCACAATCCTTATGGGTGTTAACAACTTTGAATAATTTTGTGTCATCTGCAAATTTGATTACCTCGCTTTCGGATCTTGACCCACCTGATCTGTTTTGTGTATCCTTACCATTCCCCTTAGATGTATTCCATATCTACACCTACTGTATTGTCTGTCTTGACTTGATTTAGCTCTGATGAGCAGGAACTGTTTCTTACATGTCGGTGCAGTGCTGTGTACATCTTGTAGCACTATAGAAATGATCAGTAGTAGTATACAGGGTGGCCCAAAAAAGTGAGAACATCTCGTAGCATATAAGTTATTTAAAAATTCAAAAAGACAGATGTAAACGATTGACAATTTTTTTTTAAAAAGATGGTGACCGGAAATTGTCGAAATAAAGACGTTATATAGCTAAAAAAGGTAAATAAGTAAACTATTTAAGCTTTATTTTACGAGATGTTCTCACTTTTTTTGGGCCACCCTGTATATTAGTAGTACTTTCTTCATAGGGGTATCCTTCCATCCCCTTCTCTGTACCTTTCCTAGTTCTGCTGTATCCTTTTTAAGATATGGCGACCAGAACTGCATACAATATTTAAGGTGCAATCACACTATGGAATGATACACAGAGACATTATAATATCCTATACTACCAGCACAGGGGTTTTAGCAGAGGGACATTGTGCTATTTTTTAGTGTGGTGCCCAAACTGCATGCAACCCCATGCTACCCTGGTAGTGCAGTTCGGTAAGCATGCCCCTTGGCTGATTAGCACTGAGTGTTCTGTGCGATCCAGCTAGAAGGAAGCCATACCCCTGAAATACTCAAATTGTCATTTCTTTTAGGTGACCATGCCAGTTCATTCTTTTTGGCCTCTGCCATTATATTTGTTTATTATCTATGACTCTTTAAAGACTTTCAGTAAATCCCTTTGTTCAGAAAAACAAATCTGTCCTGGATTGAGTATGAAGTGGAGTGAGCAGATCTATGGTGTCAACGGCCTCCCAGCTTTACTGGTCCTGACCTGGAAACCTGAAAATTTCCAGAGAGTTAAAACTGAAAGTATAGTGTTATCTCCATAAAGTGGTACTCCTAGCCTGCCACAAAGCAGAAATCTGCCACTGTGAAGGCACCAGATTGATAGGGGCTATAGCTATAAATCTTTTCATTAAAGAGACTGCTTTGTTGGAGGGAGAGGATGTGGGGGAACAGCAAAATCCAATGTGCTGAATGGTTTTGAGGGAAAAAGCATGAAGTACTGTGAGCATGTGCCGTACTTCACTCCTGGACCTGACAGATTTACTCTGTCCTTCAGTACAAAGGAACTCTGGATTATAAATTATGGGGTTTATGTGTATCATATGCAGCCTTATGGCAACGCTACTAAAACTGTAATTTTCATCAGATCAATAGAGATACTTGGATGCTATACTAGCGTATTTATAAGCAGGCACTGAATCATTCTCACTACCACTAATAACATTATTAAAATTATCTTTTCATAAATGTGCAACATTATACAGGATAATCATCCTGACAAAATAGAATGATAAAGAAAAAGAGAGTAAAACATAATGAAAAAGTAATGCAGCCCTTAAATTAATATTTGCTACAATTTAGACTTATAATATAATGCAGAAGATCCAAGGAAACATCATTTCAAATATATATCACATGAAATTTCACAGAGAAAAATTAAATAAAAGCACATGTAAGACCATCAGGATGAGCAGTGCATAAATTGAGTCAATCAATGTGGTTACCATGCTATTTAAACATCAATACTGATACTTAGAGGGTCTGCTACTAAAAGGCGCTAAGGTGTTGTTCCTAACGTGCCAATACACCACCTTGGTGACTGTCAGGGGTGTGGACAGCATTTTCCCAGCAGTTAATGTGGTGTCCTGTCCCCTAAAGCATGCCACATTAGTGCCGGTGGCAATAGGTGAACTCACACTAATTGCAAGGGAGGCAGTTAGCACATGGTATGTACCTAGTGCTAACTGCACAAAGCTCACCATGCGCACTGTCCATCCCTAACCCACCCACTTGTGTCCCAAACACAGGATGCCCTGGCTAGCTGTTAATGCACGACCAAGGCATGCTTTTAGCATGTGCCAGAAACCTGCTGCCAACCATTACCCTTTAGTAAAAGCTCCCTTAAAACGTAGATTCAGCCCTACTATTCATATAGAATATGCCTGTAGTAAGGTAATCATGCTATGAGGGTAATTCTATAACTAACTGCTTAGTTCAAGGCAGCCAAGACATACTTACTTAAAGCCTATTTATAAAGAAAGGTAGACAGCTACTTGTCTTTATAAAATACTACCATAAGTAGCTGAAAATGCCAGTGCTTTGCCCAGACTATGTCCCAGCTACACTTACTGGCAATGTACAAGTATTCATGCCCACACATATACTTTTATGCTAGTTGGTATTTTACATGCATCTATGGCCGCATTCATGTGAAAATGACTACAAAATGTCTCCCTTAAAGGCAATATCCCAAAATCATTTACCCAAGTAAATGGCCTATTTGGAAATTGTCTATCCTCTCTCCGGGTAAATACTCATGCTGATAGTTCTTTGAGTAAGTGTAGCTGTCAGGACCTATTGTTTTGTTTTGGTTGCCACCTGCCTAATGGTTAAGTGACTCTGAAACCTTAACACTGGAAAGACTACCTTTCTTGTTTTGCCAAACGTGAGTGCTGCCTTTGACCTCAAATATCACAAATTGCTCCTCTCTCACCTGAGAGAACTTAAAGTCAGCAACATAGCCCTCAAGTGGTTTAGGTCCTTTTAGGTACTGCAAAATGGGTTATTTTGGGTTGACTGGAATGCTCAAACTTTGATAGCTACTCCTCCATTCCTCAGGGTTCCATTCTAGACCCCACCATATTTCATTTTTTCTATCTGCTCTTGCCATGCTGATTCAGGATCTCAGAGGTAGCAATCTCTTCTATGGAGATGACATCCAGCTTTGGCTAGTATGGAATCAGATACCTCGTGTATGGTAGCTGCTTAGATGGAGCAGTTCATTGGCTTTACCAACATATGCTGAAATGTATTACTCAGAAATCTGAGGCCATATCATTCAAAAGGACAAGGAGGAAAACCCCCATTAGCAGACACGCTAATCATGTTAATCCCCTTATTCAGAATATTCAGAGGCATTAACACCCTCAATATCCCTGGGTGCTGCAACTGCATGCCCCGATGCTAACCGATTAGCAACAGGGCATTCCATGGGCAGTGCCCAGTCATAACCAGAAGACAGCAGTATTGAGCCACTGCCCGGCTATGACAGAGTGGCAAAATTCAGGCGCAGTAAAGGTTGGCCTAATTTTGCCATGGGAGCGTACCAGGCAAGAGCTGAATATCACTGCTGCCTGGTTAGCTTCCTGGAAATCTGGGAAACACGGATATTTGATGCCAGGATCTGAATATGGTCCCAGCATTAAATATCCAGGTATATATAGTGTTCAGTGATGACAGCTAACCACTTTTAGCAGCTCTAGCTGCCACGCTGAATTTTGGGCCCTATGCTTCTATTCTTGGTGTTCACCACAACTCGTATCTCACATTTGACACCAAAATCACTGCTCTTGTGTGTTCCTCTTTATACTCTCGATGCAATATCAGTGTCCTGGGGTATTTGTTAGAAGAAATTAAAAGGATTTTCAGCTTTTAATTCATTCCTTTGAACTCAGATTTTTCAGACTACTGTCACTCTCTTTACAAAGGTTTGCAGTGTTTCTCTGTCCCCACCCCCACCCCCACCCCCACACCCCCATCCCCCACCCCCCAAACCCCCCCTACACCCCCCCTTTCCCCTCCCCCCCTTGATCCGCAGCATGTTCCCTTCCCCCTCTTTCCCACCTCAAACATTCAATGGTTTATTTATTTGAGTTGCATCATACATTTTATATAAAATCTTTTAGTTAGTACATGTCACTAGAATTTTATTCGTGGTTTTTAATATATAGCGATGGATCAGTGCTTGTATTTGTTTTTTTCTTCCATTCATCTTTTTAAAGCTCTTTATCGTCATACTTCCGGTTCAGGTTTCTTCTTAATGCGCATGTGTCGGCGTTCTTCTACTCCTTGAAAATCCTCAAACGGCGTGCTACAGATGGTTCCTTGGTTTGTTACCCTCTTAGTGTTGAATAGTAGCAGGTTTGGCATTTGTTATAGTTCTACAATCATATATGCAATCACCATTATGTTCTGTAGGCTTTTTAATCAAGCGTTTAAAATCCCCGATGTTTAAAGGGAGTCTTTTATCCACCACCAAACCCCTTTTAAGGTTTTCGTTAAAATTGGTGTTTTCCTTTTCCCTCCTCTCCTCCCTTCCCTTCTTCCCCTTCCCTCCCCTCCCCCCCTTCCCCCCCCTCCTTCCCCCCCTTCCCCCCCCTCCTTCCCCCCCTTCCCTTCCCCCCCTCTTCCCCCCCCTTTTCTCCCTCCCTCCCTTTCCTCCCCCTTCCCCCCCCCCCTTTTCCCCGGGTGGTGGTTGTTGTTTAATCAATAGCTTTTTATATGAAATGCTTTTTGAGTTTTTTTACACGATTGTTTAAACGCCTTATTTTTAAACATAAATACATTTTTCATGGTAGTCCGGTTTCTTTTAATTGTTGGGTTAACATTTATTCCATTAGGCACTGATCATTTTTCGTTTTTTGACTTTTAATACACAAGAACGTGCCTCTTGGTTCAGCGTTCACCTGGACTTTCCCTGCACCCGATATTTTCGACGTTGTATTAACATATTGATGTCATTTTTAAGGTTTTTCGGTTAATGCGCCTGAGACTCGGATTGGATAACGTGGCACAAGGAATACACTGGATGTTGTTAAGGCAAGAAAGATTTTAATGTGTCTACAATTCTATTTGATTTGCTTTTGAATATCTTCCGATTCCCCCTTTCTTTTGATTTTTATAAGGTTCCATTATGTCTTTATGGTGTTCAATGCGTTCTTATTAGTTTTAACAACCGATGGATGGTTGTCTTGTTTATTTTATATAAGATTTTTTAGATAACCCTCTCTCCTGTTTACATATTCTATATACTATGCCTTTATGTTGGTTCTCATTCATTCAATTGTTATATCATTCATGATCGTTTATGTTTATGCTCATGAGTTTTTAGTGGGGATAACATCCAAAGTCTTCTATATTTTAAAATAAATGAATCTATTTATTTATTTTTATTAGGGCAACATTCATAGCCTTCAATATTTTAAAATAATATAATTATATTACGTTTATTGAGTTCTTTTTGTTTTGTTATAGGTCATGTTCATGGTCTTTTAATGAGTATAGTATTTTTTTAAAACATTTTCTAATAATTTTTTATATTTAATTTTTTATATTAAAAATAAAGTAATATATTTATAATTGTGTGGGTATAACATTTACCTTTTAAAATTAAAGAATATATTTTATTTTATAAGGGCAATTTTTATAACTATAGAAATATAACAAGGTAATTATATTATATCCATCGAGCCCTTCCAGCCCCTTTTTTTGATCATTTTTTGCTCATGAGTTTTTTAATAGGGATAGTATTAAAATACATTTTTATGAGAGTTATATTTACAGTTTTTTAGACATATATTTAAATCAATGTTCATTGAGCCCTTCACAAAGATGATTTTATTTACTCAATTAGAGTACGGGTTTAGTACTGGTTATATTTATGATTATGAATTTTAAAGAGGGACAGCACATTTAGATTTTAAAATAAAGATACACAATTTATATGTCAATGGGGGCAACAGCCATGGTTTTTTGATAATTTATGAATAATGTAAACACACTTATAATTTTATCCGTTATCACCTTTTTTTATTGTAAAATATTGTTTTGAATAACTAACATAACTTCCATTCTTTAATATGGCGTATGGGTCATGGGTTTATTACTACTATTTTTATTTTTTCTAGAAGCTATTCTGATATTAGTATCGAACCTGGTGAAGTCCTTGTACTTCACACCCACAGGTAATATCCATCTTTATAGTATGTGATTTTATTAGTATTTACACAATTAGTTTTAGATGGGTCCTACTCTTTCAGTCTCCTCATCCCTTCTTGTTTCGCAATGGATTATAGTTGTGTTTTATATTTTTTGTGTAATTTTGTATAATGTATTTTATACTTATAAATGTTTTAGTTATTTTATTATTTTTTGTATTCCAATTAGTGTTCATATTTTTAATTATTTATTTATTTATATTATACATATTTTCATATTTAATTATATATGTGTATATAAATGAATTTTCTGTGTTATTTTATTTATGGAGCGGTTGGTTAATCAAATACGTTAGATATATCTAGATTATATATGGTTTTTATGATTTTTATTAAGGTTCTTAAGATATCTGTTCATTGATATGGTCCATTTTGGCCTTTATGCTTTTATTATATATTAATGTTTATAATTTTATCTTCATTAGTATTTTCATTTTTAATTCTCCAAACCCATTATTTTCATATGTCTATTGTTTTTTAGTTTGATTTTATTAATTTATATATTTGTTTTTTTAGTGTGCCTGGATAGCCCCTGATGAAGTAATTACGAAACACGGCCTGTGTTGGGTTTTGGCCACCCCTTTGGTTTAATAAAGTTTTTAAGTTTATTGGGTGTGTATCTGCCGCTTCTTTTTTTGCTCCTGCTCGGTTGAGTGGCTAGTGCTGTTTTTTTTGTGGACCACGTATCTCTGTGCATTCATCTGTGTGGCAATCTTAGGCTTCAGCCTTTATATCTGAAATGTCAAGCTTTTTCTCAAGTTCCCTCATTGAAGGTATAGGCAGGCTTAGGGGGATGTTTACTAAAAGCCGCAAATGTGCGCGCCGCAAAATAGCACACGGAAACGCGGCACTGAAACGCGAATAAACGCGTTTAAATGCCCCGCACACGTGCGTGTCACCCCCGCACAGGTACGCGGCTCACTAACGGGCCCCGTACAAGTGCGGGCCCGCAAATGTGCGATAGAGGCGTGGAACGGCGAAAGGAGGGCGGAGGAAGGCTCCGGAGGGGCGGAGGGACGGGGTCAATGGGTGGAGAGTGGGAGGGGAGAGGCTCCCCGCACAGTAGCGGGCCCGAATTTGCATGTAAAAGCATTTAAAGGGAAGAGAAACCATTTCCGTCAGCAATGTACAGGAAAACCGGGGAAACCAGCAAAACGTGAGCAGTGTGATACATGTGCACAGCACAAAAGTGAACATAAAAATAGAAAATGACCACAACAGAACTATTACAAATAGTAATTCAGCTGGGGAACAGTTATAGTGATGGGCAAATACAGAAATCACACCCAGCAAAGCTCCAGAAAAAAGAAATGAAGTTTGGAAGGGTCTACTGAGAGGAGACTCTTCCAAAAACCATTTCCACGTTATGGAGCTTTCCTGGGAGTGTTTGCTATGGTTGCCCATTAATATCACTGTTGCCCAGCGTGGTGATATTTTGTCCCACAGTTCCCGTGGTCATTTCCGGGGTTTATGTGCACGTTTGTCACCAGACAGGGTGCATATGCCCACAGTAGAATTGCGTAGAGCAGGGTTTGTGACGCCATCCTGCCAGGCTTACTGCCTCCAGGGGCTGCACTGTCTCTGTGGCCAAAGTGTGGTATAGCAGACAGAGTTATTACCTCTAGGACCAGAGGGCAGAGGTTCAAAACCCAGCTGGGGCACCTGCCAGCCCAGTCCCTATATTTTACCCACCACTAAATAAAGATAGCGCAGACACCCCTGTATGCATGGGGAAAACACCCATATTTTACCCAACACCGCACACACCCCACAACAATGGGCATTACCTACAGCCAAGTCCCCCAAATGCAGTCCCATACTGCCACATTGCAATCAGGTCAACTGCTTTTTCTGAGAGAAGTTCATGCCAGCATGTTGGCGGACATGTACATGTGGTGCAGGGGGCAGTGGCTGCTAACCACAGAAGACAGAGGCCTAGCCATGTGCAGGCTGGCACAGTCCACTGCAACAGACAGGTCCTGCCGGATCCACAGTCATGGACAGTCCAGGGAATCCAACCAATCTGTGGCTACACAGTGGTGCAGTGCACACAGACAGTACCTACAAGAACAGAAGGTCACAGGTTCAAAGCCCAGCTGGGGCTACTGCCAATCCTGCCCACATATTTTTCCCACAACCAAACAGTGATAGTAAGGACACACCTTTCATGGCGGGGACATATGCAATGGTAAGACATCTATCTTTTACCCACCTGAGCACAGACACCATGAACAGGGGCAGTACCTAGAGCAGAATCACCCAAATGCAGTCCTGGTGGGCCACACACCAGTCAGGTTCCATGCTGACACTCATACAAATGCCTGTGCTGTATATCTATGCACCACCCCCATGGCATGTAGATGTAGCCCATGCATATTCATGAGGGATAGCAGGAAAACCCGAACAGTGTGATGCACACCTGGACTGGAGTTGGGAATCTGTGCCGTAAAGCAGCAGCCATCAAGGGCAGACACACCCACACCCACAGGCCCCATTGGCCAATGTCTCCTGGAAAGGCAGAACATTGGACCGTGCATGCAGCACCCACAACGAGCACTTGCATAACTTACCAATGTCACCCTACACCTGAGGTATACGGTACACAGCTCGGAGACGTTTGCTAGGAGCACAGGCAGGCAGTTATCCATACGTTACGTACATACTGCTAGTTGACCCCATCCAAACAATCTGTTAGGTGTTTGCGGGGCATGCTCCAGCCCTGGCCTCTGACGGTGCTTACCACCCTGGGGAGTGACCACCAGCTGTAATGCGTACCATATCCATGCCTTGCCGTGCTCAGGACCGGTTTGGTGGGCAAGGCTACTTACCCCCTCAATCGTAGCACCATGATGGCAGAGGTGTGGAAGTGTGTGTCTGTCTATACAGTGGGTGTTGGCTGCAAGCCCCTTCAACAGCCCGCACTGCCAGCACTGTTGCCAGTATTGGCCAGTCAATGTGCATAATGAGGTGCAAGGTACCATGGGTATAGCCAGGGCAGGGTGACGTGGCCAGGATGCATCTGCACTGGGCATAGGGCCCTGGCAGGGACATTGGCTGGGATATTGTAGTGTCCGGCCACCACCTACACAGACAGGGTGGCCAAAGCATGTCCTTCTGGGGGATCACGCTCACCCTGACTGTGCAGTGACCACAGCATGGCTAGGCCCCCCCATAGTGCTGTATAGTAGTTCTCTCATGTGATAGATATGGGTTCTCTTTGGGGCCCAGTCACTGATCTATCTGCCTGTTGTGTATGCAGACAGCCCAGTTCTGGGTGCATGCATCTCCATTGGGAACATGCACTATGGACTAACCAGTAGACTGTTTGTAGCTGGTAAATGTCTTGCTATAATGGCTTGCAGGGTGCAGTGGCTGTTGGCTTGCTGCAGGGGAATAACTGGTGGTGGAGTGCAGCTTACCATACCCTGGGCTTATGTCTGTCTGCTATTGTGTTATGGCTGTGTATGGAGCTGCCTGCCTGGGGGGGGTGGTGGTGTTCCTCAGCAGGACTGGGGTTGATGTTGCCCTCTACCGCCACCTTTGCAGGGAGGTAGAGTGTGGATCCCTTGATGGAGACCATGTTTGCCACGGGGGGGTGGTGCCTGATGGCGGCAGACAGGGATATCCATGGTGTTTGTGCAGAAACTAGCTATCTTACACATTAACACTGCTTTGGAACGCCCGCTTGGCCTCCATCAGCCATGGCAGGTGTTGTTGACCTGGTCCTGGCCACCTCATTGCACACTCAGGGTGAGCACAGTACCCGCACGATGTAACGGTGTGTGGCTACTCTGTGCCAGTAAAACACCCGGTCAGTGCTCCCTACTAGGCCAAGGTGCTGTGTGGGTGCACCCGGTCACTTCCCCCAACAGGGCCGAGGTGCTGTGGGGGTGCATTCCCCATCTTGTGTCCATCTGCGGACAGCTAATTTGCATGTGCAGTGCATCATGGGTACGGGTGGCCTAACCCTATCCTGTTGACACCAGCAGACTGTCTGTGCGGTGACGTGTAGGCTATCTGCAGCCAGCCAGGGGCCTGCTTACAGCTATGGAGCTGTAGCGCAATGGTTACATCACTGCCTGTGCAGCCAGAGGTCATGGGTTCAAACCCACAGTGGGGCCCTTTGGTAGGGCTGTCCACAGCTTTATTTTTATTTACTGTACATATGTCTATGCCGGCAAGACCACCCTCAGCTTACTATACCCATTAGGTGCCTCTGAGGGTGCTTCATAGGGCGCCCTGTAGGCCACCTTATGGTTGCCATCCCTATAGGGTGCACTATACATTATCCTGTGTCGCAACATACATGCTGCCCTATAGGGGTCATTCAAGGGTGCCTTGGCGAACAGTGCACTGTAACATGTGCCTTATGGGCCGCCGTATGGTAACATGCTGGGAGAGTGCGTTTGCGAGTAGTGATAACAAAATATAATTATACAGCCTCCTACAGCACTCCTCAACATAATACATACTGCCTCAGCAGGCATTTTTCACTGGGCATTGTGAGGAGTTGAACCCCTGATCCCTGCACCATTGGTCAGTGTTTTCACCATTGTGCTGTGGCTCTGTTCCTGTGCTTGTGCATCAGCGCGCCGCCTTGTGCCTATCAGCGCGCCGCCTTCTGCCGCCCAAGGGGACCAGTGCGCCGCCTTCTGCTGCCCAGAAGTAACTGTGCGCCGCCTTATGCCGCCCAAAAAGCACTGTGCGCCGCCTTCTGCCGCCCAAAAATAACTGTGCGCCGCCTTATGCCGTTCCAAATTAATTTGCCTCCTAAAACAATGTTAATCATTACAGTTACTGCCTCAGCTGACCTTTGTCGTTGCGCACACTGGGGGATTGAACCCATGGCCCCTGCACCATTGGTCAGTGTCTTCACCGTTGTACCACGGCTCTGTTGTTTTGTATACTCAGCAGCGCGCCACTTTGCCTTTCCACGCGGTAATGTCGACCCCCGCACATTAGCGCGACGCACACACGTCCGGTTGCTTACTACCGTTTATTTTCTATTTTCTGCCTGAACCGCCCACTCCTTATATGGCACACGCTCACTAGCGCGGCCCCGCACGTTAGGAATGTTTAGTAAACATGCCCCCTAGTGTCTTCTGTCCTTGCCGCCTTTTGGGTCTAATTGGCAAACTGTGCACTCTCCTCTAGTTTGTCCATTCATAGACCTCTGAACTGACATCTATTGGGTCAATATTTAAAAGGACTCTTCTAGTTAGTAAGTGCCTGCTAACCAAATAAGTTTCACTGAAAGAGATATTCAGCTGCATTATCCAGATATGATATCACTATTCACTAAGGATCACTTTGTGATGAAAATGTGAAACCTTTTTATTTATTTAACAGGTTTTTTACTAGTCAAATGGTTTAAATGAAACAAAGTGTTGTACATAAAGTTTTTAGTAAAACAATGGTTATATATAACAACATGGGATATGAAACTTGGAGAGTCAGAAGTGGGTATAAAGGATTAAACTATGTACTGTACAGTTGAGGTTGTGTGGGGGTGAAGTTGTTGCACTTCCTTGCTCCCACCACCATCCTCAGCTCTCCCCGGCACGGGGATAGAGCCTCCGGCAGGGGAGCAGAAGGCCGCCGATCTTCCGCCCATTCGGGGCGCACCTGGACGCTTTAAACTTCGCGCCATCAGGCGCGTGCACTTCCTTGCTCCCACCACCATCCTCAGCTCTCCCCGGCACGGGGATAGAGCCTCCGGCAGGGGAGCAGAATGCCGCCGATCTTCCGCCCATTCGGGGCGCACCTGGACGCTTTAAACTTCGCGCCATCAGGCGCGTGCACTTCCTTGCTCCCACCACCATCCTCAGCTCTCCCCGGCACGGGGATAGAGCCTCCGGCAGGGGAGCAGAAGGCCGCCGATCTTCCGCCCATTCGGGGCGCACCTGGACGCTTTAAACTTCGCGCCATCAGGCGCGTGCACTTCCTTGCTCCCACCACCATCCTCAGCTCTCCCCGGCACGGGGATAGAGCCTCCGGCAGGGGAGCAGAAGGCCGCCGATCTTCCGCCCATTCGGGGCGCACCTGGACGCTTTAAACTTCGCGCCATCAGGCGCGCCCGCGCCTCTGCGGGCCCGCGCCTGAGGGCCTCGCTAGAGGGCCCTTTGGCGTGGCCCTTAGGCGGAGGCCTGAGGGAGGCCTAAGAAAAATTGAAATAACAGCCCATCAGCTTCCTCTGAACAAGGGAAATTAGAACACAGCCAGCTCATGTTCCTGCCGCGCTAAGATCCTGAATCCTTTGAAGCCCAGAGTTCCAGCAACCAAGTTTGTAACATAGTTTCATAGTATCTTACCACTTCCCCTCAGGACTCTCATGCTAATGTTTTAGTGCTACATTGTATATACTAATGTTTTGCATTACCTGATCTAAACTGCTAACAAGCTACTAGTCTTACTTCTTGAGCCATTCTGATTTGTTTTTTGACTACCTCACCATTCCATTCCATTCCATAGCTTAGCTGGTTAGGCTGAACATACTTGTCTGTTACTCTCACTAGCCAATATCGTTACTGTCTTTACTATCCATACTATTCACCATGATATCTCACTGTGTACCCACTTACCCATTCTCAATCCTCATCTGCTTTATTTTAATAGTCCTTACCTTCGACACTCTAGCCCTTAACGTACCTCATAACTCCATACCTGTCCTCCGAAGATCCTGGAGAAGATTCCCTGACTATACCAAATATCAAACCGAAACATCTCGAAGCATACCAGGCTCACATGTTATCTATGTGAACCTACAGCAGCACAACCTAACTCGGCGTGCACAACCCCACTCTCCCCCTGACCTTAAATGTGCACTAATAAATGCGCGATCCATAAGGAAGAAATGGCCAGCATTAACGGATATGCTTTCAGCTCATAATCTTGATATCTTATGTATCACCGAAACATGGTTGTCTGCATCCGACTCCGTGATTCTTCACCAAAGTGTCCCTCCCAACTTCTCAGTTCACTCATGCCACAGAACCGACCATCGTGGTGGAGGAGTACTCATCCTAACAAAAGTGGATCTCAAATTTCAGATTACTGCCTCAAGCAGCACCTTGTCCCTTGACTCCCTTACCATTACAAACAAACAAATAACCATCAACTTGCTATATAGAGCACCTTCTTCATCTCCAGATGACTTAGCCACAATAATTGATCTTGCCTGCAACACCACAAATCTTCACACCATGAACTGGGTTTTAGGAGATTTCAACCTCCCATCCATTCAAGACAGCCATACCAATGCCTTTAATGATGCCCTCAGTGAACTAGGCTACGTTCAACTCGTCGATACCACTACCCATATAAAAGGGAACATACTAGATTTGATCTTTGCACCGCAGCTAGCCTTACTTCATGGGCACAAGCCTCTCCTAAATGTTAGCCCAGTCCCTTGGTCAGATCATCTTCTGATACGATTCCAGATACCAACTTGTGCTATATCTGTCAAAGCTAAAACTGATGATAACCCTACCCCAGAACAATTTAAGCGCTTCCATCCTTTCGATAGAGAGGATTTTTTAATGAAGACACTGATCCTACTTGACCTACCTGAACAAGGCCTCGACGACATGGTCGACTCCTGGAACTCAAACCTAGATGCCGTAATCCATAGACCTCCAACATACAAAGCTTCACATAAGAAGAAGAATGCTCCTTGGTACTCCCAAGAACTACGCAAATCGCTTCTTCATCTCAGACAACTTGAGAGGCACTGGAGACGATCTAGAACAACCGCGAGCCATGAAGCATTCACAGCACAATTAGGAAAACATCGTTTAGCCGTTGCATCAAGTATGAAACAATATCATGCAAACAGACTACAACGCTCCCTGAACAAACCCCATGAGCTCTTCCAAATTGTAAAATCCCTAGCAAAGGAACCATCTCAGGGGAACTCGTTCCACCCAGACCCCCAGGAATATGCCAACTACTTACGCAACAAAAGTAACCAGCTTGCTCAACCTACTAAGCCTCTCATCTCAACTACTCCATTTCCACCCCTCATCCCTCAGTTGATCATCTCTTAAGTGAAACCCAACACACCCTCACATCCTTCTCTACCCCAACCATCAGAGTCATTCAAGACACCATATTAAATATAAATACCACTACAGCACCCGCTGATCCGTGTCCAGCTCCCTGGATAAAATCCTTACGTGCTGAGCTCAGCCCATTCTTATCCAAGCTTATAGAAGTATCCTTCTCTACTGGAACATTCCCCTGTAGCCTGAAACAGACTGCGATCAGACCTCTCCTAAAGAACAGTAAGCTGGACCCCTCAGCGATGGATTCCTACAGGCCTATCTCTAGCATACCTCTCCTCTCGAAGATCATTGAAAAGATTACACAACGTCAATTACAGGATCATATAGATTCCAACGCACCCCTTCATCCCTGCCAGCATGGATTCCGTGAAGCACATGGTGTGGAAACACTATTGACAACCCTATTCAACACCCTTTCCATAGGGCTGGATAACATCAGACAAGGCTTTGTTCTAATATTCATGGACATCGCCGCTGCCTTTGATACAGTAGACCATGAAGTTCTCCTTCAACGCCTCAGAGATAAGGGAGTTCACGGCTCAGCTCTATCATGGTGCGCGTCTTACCTCACAGACCGTTGGCAACATGTACGTTCTGGTCCCTCCACCTCTGACCCCTTCCTTCAAACTAAAGGTGTCCCGCAAGGCTCCTCACTATCGGCCTTACTATTCAACATTTACATGCAACCCATCTGTGACCTTATCCACTCATTTAACATCAACTGCCTTGTCTATGCCGACGATGTCTTGATGTACATGCCAATCTCGACTGAGCATCTTGACCTCTCCCCTCTAATCAAATGCTTTGATGCAGTCTCCGACTGGATAGACGCACAAAGGCTTAAATTAAACTTCAAAAAGACCGAAGCCCTCTTCGTCACCAGGAACCCGTCTTTTATCCCACCTCTATCCATCAAAGTTCGGGACGCAGAACTTACATGCAAGACTACAGTAAGATACCTCGGAGTTATACTTGATCAGCAGCTTAATATGAAGGCTCACATCAATAACATAACAAAAGCTGTCTATCACAAAATCCGGTCCCTTCGCCATCTTCGTCAGCTGTTAGAACCTGAAGACTTCCGAACTGTTTTTCAGGCCCTAATAATGCCCCACCTTGACTATGCTAATGCGATATTACATGGCCTACCAAAGAGTACGACCAACCCCTTACAACTTGCTATGAATTCTGCTGCAAGAATCCTTCATGGAGCTTCCAGAAGATCCCACATCACTCCAATACTAAAACAGTTGCACTGGCTGCCCATACAGGCCAGGATCTCCTACAAGGTTCTAACAATGACCCATAAAGCCATCAAGAAATTCCCGGCTACTGCCATCACCGACCTAGTATCCATCACACCTCCTAACCGGCTAAGGAGATCGAATGCTGCAAACACCCTCATTCTACCTAAGGCAAGTACTAAGTGCTCTCAAGCTACTAGATCTAGAGCCTTTGCCTTTTTTGCACCATCTTGCTGGAACGCACTTCCGGCGCCTATCAGAACCATCAGCGATCTCTCCCAATTCAAGAAGGAACTGAAGCATCACCTTTTTCTCCTTCACTACGATGCCGCAGCCCCCCCCCCACAGTCACCTACTTCCACACCTCATGGTAGCTCCTCAAGCCCACGCATCTTACACTCCTAGTCTGAATACCTGCAACCACACCTTAACCGCCTCCATACTTAACTTACTCTGAGAAGCTCGTGCTGTGCACGTAACCATGTATATAGTTACATTAACTTGCCTGTATATAGTTATTGTTCTCCCTGTTCTCCCTGTTAAGAAACTTGTTCATTGTATACCCGAGTTATTTTAAATGTTTATTGTAAGCACAAATCACTAAACTGAGATGTGTAGTTTCAATGTTTATTGTAAACCGCACTGATCTTAAATAGCGCGGTATAAAAGAAAATGTAATAAATAAAAAATAAATAATAAAAAATAAATACATTATGTTTTGGGTGAGGTGAGTTGCGGAGGTGATGATGGTGTGATAGCGCTTGTGACAGTTTCTGGAGGGAGGTGGGTTGGTTATGTTGACAGTGTCCCCATTATGAGGGGTTGGTGCTGAAGTGCTCTTTGAAGAGGTAGGTTTTTAATTTCTTTCTGAAGTCTCCAGTTTCCTCGATATTTATTAGAATGAGAGGAAGTGAGTTCCAGATGACTGATGCATAAAGAGAAAAAGCTCTTTTGCATGTACTTTGTTTTTTCATGTTGAACTGGAATGGGACTTTGAGAAGATTCTAGGTGTTCCATCTTCTTGGTTTGTCACCTCTAGGTAAGTTGAGTATCATCTGTAGGTATTGCGAGGATTGGTTGTTTAGTACCTTATGTAAGTTCATTCTGGTTTTGTATGTGATTCTTGAAGCGACGGGGAGCTGATGGAGTTCCTTCAATATGAGTGTTGGTTGTGGAGCTTTTTGGATGAGTCGGGCTGCCGTACTATGTGCTAATTGCAGGGTGTGTAGTATATGTATAAGTAGTCCTTAGTAGATTGAATTGCAGTAATCGAGCAGGGATGATTATGGCTTGGCAGACTGAGCGAAAATCTTTTAGGTCCAGGAGGGGATATAGGTTCTTTAAGGATGATAACTTATAGTATATGGAGTTGGTGGTGCTTTTGATTTGGACTTGGAAGTTTAGCTTTTGGTCCAGTTGATTCCCAAGTGTTTAATTTATGATTTGACTTGGATTTTAATGTTTCATAATTTGATTGATGTGGGGTACTTGAAGTTGGGGTCTCTTGTGATATATAGCATTTCAGTTTTGGTGATGTTGATTGTTAGGTTGTGTTGTTATAACCAGTTGATTATCTCAGAGAGGCAGATGGTGATTTTGGAGTAGTCTGATCCAGTAGTGGAAAAAACATAGAACATGATGTCATCAGCATAGAATAGGTATCTAACACAGATTTAAGGTGCAGAGGGGTTGGATATAGATGTTGAAGAGTAGTGAGGAGAGGGCCAAGCCTTGGGAGACTCCTTGTGGTAGCAAGAGGATTTTTGGTTACTAACGTTTACCTGGTGGCTGCAGTCAGATAGGTAGGAGTGGAACCATTTGAGTAGGGTGTCTTGTATACCAATGTTACAGAGTCTGTTTAGCAGGATCTGGTAGGATACAGTTTATTTTTTAATTATTTAACAGGTTTTTTTATGCTGCTTTATTATTTTTAGTCAAAGCAGTTTATATTGTAACTTAAACTTGGTAATGCACATTTAACACAGACATTGATAACTTGGATTTGTCTGAGGCAAAGGAGTGCTAGTGGGAATCAAACACTGGTTGTATGGTTCCCAAAATAGTGCTTTAACCACTAGGCTACTCTTCCACTCCAATGCAGTGTCAAAAGCAACAGATATGTCCAGGAATAATGGGATGAACCCTTGTGTGACAGCTTTTATGCCAGTCAGTAGGTTGTTTAGTAGTAGGGATGTGAGGAGAGTTTCAACACTGTGACAGGGGTGAAACTCATGTTGGTTTTGGTCCACGGGTGTATGGTCATTTATGTGGTTCTGTAGTTGAGTTTGTACTGCTTTTTCAATGATTTTAGTATGATTTTACCACCCTTATGGAACACCTGTTAGATCTAGAAACACATTTTCAGACTCAAAAAACTAAATCTAGCTTTCATAATAAACCAGGTTAAGTATCAAGTTCCTAAGGAAAGTGTCTTCCCTGAGACATATACTTCAAGAAAGGCATGAGCTAAATCCAAATCAAATCAAATTTCTTCTGCAGTTTCCAAGTCTGACATTAACATGCACTGAAGACTCATTACTTGCCATGCTTGGAATCTGAGATGAATTCTGATCCTTGCATTAAGGCAAAAAATAAGTAACGTAAATGGAAATACATAGGGTGACATTTCTGTATTGCGGATCTCATATAGTTATCTTCTAAAGAAATCTACAAGTGATGCATTTTCAGTGCATGGAAATTATCTGCAAATTCTGAGATTTAATAGACATTCAAAATTTTCTATTTTATCATTTAATATTAAATTGTCCTTAATCTGTACAGAAATAGGGTTTTTTACACTAATTTTACCTAACGCTTTAGAACATGGACTATATCAGATAAAAGATACAAAGGGTGTCTTTTACTAAAAGGTGCTAGCTGTCAGTGCAGGTCTGCTGCATGCTAAAGGACATGCATTGGACATGTGTTGATAGTTAGCACAGGGCTATGACAACACCACTGGATTTTGGCACTAACTATCCACAGTGTGTTAGGATTGCAAGTGGGGAGTTGGGGTGAAGAGTGGGTGGAGTGAGTACAGAAAAGGCAGGACTAGTAGTGTGGGTACACTTACTGTCACCTCTATATAGTAGGTCCCGCTGAGTGCACTTGCACTATCGATGTGCCTGGACAGGCCACGTGCTCCACGGCAACTTCCAGGGACATGCTTTCCATTCTTCCGTTAGTTAACGTTGTGACGTTGCCCTAACACACCACAGATTTGTGCATTATCGTCGCTTTTAGTGCAACACCACAGCACCTTTTAGTAAAAGGGCCCAAAAGTTTTAATCTGTCCGGAAAGGTTACCTATAGAGTATAGACTACAACTTTGAAGTTGTCTGCCTCATTCGTCACTGCTGCTTCCAGTTTCAATTTTGTTCTCCACACGTCTTCCATAGTGATGTTGATTTCAATTATGGGAGTTCTTTATAAATGTTTAGCTGATGCTAACACCATTATCACATGCTATCTTCCATGTTCTGACTGTTAGTAACTGACTCCCTATATGTTTTGATGGTTAGCAGTAATTAAATGAGAGACTATTCTTTAATGGGCATAATTTTCCTACATTTGACTGACTTTGCATTTTTTATATTTCTTTACATATCTATCCATCTCTTGCTTTTTTTGCAAAAAGTACTATGGTATATTCTCCCACTGGGCTTTTTTTTTTCATTTTACAGGCTAATTACTTAAAGCAGTATGTGGTGGTTGTAGCCAAGCAACATGGTGCTTGCTTGCACTAGACTGTCTTCTCGTTAGTTCTCGTTAAGAATCGGCAGGGTCTAATTAAATGGTGTGACTCTGGGAGAGTCCTGCTGGCTAACACCTAGATGAAGAAGCTTCTTACCCTGTCTCCCTTGGTTATAATTAGTTCTGCAGGACCTTGGCACTATTTCACTGTAGGATTTACCGCTGTCACTGTAATCATAGCAGAGTCCTATTTAAGAACACGAAGCCTCAAGCTGGCTCTCTAGAACATCCAAAAGAATGAAAATCTAGTCCTTTCTCATTTTCAGTGTGAACACAATCTCTCAAGTTTCTGCTACTGATTCTTCCAGTCTACTTTCCCCATTGGCTTCTGTTTCTATCTTATATTTTCCAGTCTACAGATGTTGCCATGGGGTGTGAGAGGTTACATGTGAATTTGTATGCAGGTAAAGTTCTGTTATGTATTTCATTTCAGCTCATTTTATTTTATTTGCTCCTTTATCTAATTGCAAGATGGTTGACAACAAATCTAATTACTATAGCAAACAATTAAACATATAACCAGATGGTTCAATATTTAGCCTTTAGTAAGTTGAAAGTGTTCTGAGATAACCACATGGAAAAGCGTTCAGGCATAATTCCAAAGGAAGCACATTTCACAATCTAGAGCCCATTACAAGAAAGGCTTGTTGAGGCATCTCTACAAAGATGTGAACTGGTAGAGTGTGACTGGACTACCAGATTTGCACAGAGGCCAAAAATAGGTGTAAAATAAGTGCCTGCTAATCCATTTACCTTAGGCGCCCTGTTACAAAATGACCCCATTGGCACCTAGGTTAAGGCAGAGAAAACATGCCGATTTTAAACTACTTGAAGCAAAAAATTGCAGTTGTCATGGTAGTCCACTTGCAAATGTGCAAATAAAGGTCAACAAACAAGCTGCAGATGATGTTTTTTCTTTGGACTTAATATGTTAACAAACCTTCGAGAGCTTCATTGCTCTCTTCATTAAGTCTTTGAAGAGACAACGCAGTTACACTGGGCTTAAGCGAACACATCTAGACTCTGGGCTGTCTGTATATGCCATTACATATCAAAGCAAATTGTGGGGTACAGAGACAATTTACATCACACAGGTAGTTTGCATCTGTCATTAAATTACAATGAAAGGCATAGGTGTAAGTAGGTGATGTGCCCATCATATCCATACCTCAAGAAGGAGGAGTAGCCTAATGGTTGGAGCACTGGCTTGGGAGCCAAACAACCAGGGTTTGATTCCCAATAGCACACCTTGGGCAAGTTCCTTAACTCTACATTGCCTCAGAAAAGTTCCAAGTTAACAATGTCTCTGTTTAATGTACAGGGTGGCCCAAAAAAGTAAAATCATCTCTTAGCATAAAAGTTATTCAAAAAGACAGATGTAAACAATTGACAAATTTAAAAAAAAAGATGGCAACCCAAAGTTGTCAAAATAACAATGTTATAAAGGTAAATAAGTAAACTATTTAAGCTTTTAATTTACAAGATGTTCTCGCTTTTTTGGGCCACCAAATTTAAGTTATAATGTAAAGCGCTTTGACCTGTTAAATAAAATATAAAGGAGCAAAGTTGCATGTGTCCGGTGCGATCATGTCCATGTTGTATGGAGGAGTGTCCAGGATGGCAATAAAAAAGATCCACACACATCTCTGATTTCAGAATGACACTGCATGTTTAAAACCACCAGCGGACACATCCATATCTATACCTGTTCTTTATTATGAATAAGAATTTGAAAAGAGCTTTTGGGCCAGCTTTCAACAATAAAGATAACAGGGACATTTCCTCTTGTTGTCAAAATAAATTTTCCCCAAAATATAAGGATAATAGGTGAAAATCATACTGCCACAGTGTTGCATGTCTCTATTTCTCAAATGGCAGGCACCTGTATGTGGTAACATACACACGAACGAGTTCTGAGATGGTGTTGTGGACACTCTATGTTGCCGATTCCAGCGAAATCCATATTTCACGCATGCAAGTTTCTAAAATTGATTGTCTCCCAGAACGTGTCTGGGCCCTTTTTCTGCACATCCCCATTTACTTTATGTGTTTGTGGAAATGTTTTTCTTTTGGGGAGTAGACAGGTCAATTTGACAACATAGTTACACGTGTCCACCTTCACTGCAACCCCTCCCATGGAATTTTGAACATTTTGATTTGGATGTCCCGGGGCACCTAAACGGACTTTCTAAAATGGGATTTTATGTGTGCAAGAAAGCGTGTATCTGTGTGTGTAGAGGTATACTTATGTAAGGTGTGAGAGTGTGTGTGTGTGTGTGTGTATGTATGTACATTGTGGGTGTCTGTATGGGCAGGACAGTGTGTACAATTGATGAGTGGAGGGATCTGAGTGGGTGTGCGGATGTTGGGATGTATTGTGGGGGGGAGGAATGGTTTTAGGGTGAGATAAGCGTGTGCAGGACCATTGAAAAAGGCAAATACTACAGGCAGCTGTAAGAGTGTTAGTCCAGAAGGCATCAGGCTGCTGCTTCTGCTGCCAGTCAGGCCTGGGGAAGCAACTTTGCTTTCACTGCTGTCATGAGAGTGATGGCATGAAACTCAGTTTTACCACCACTGCTTCTTTGCGGCCTCAAAGGAAACTGCCTCTGGTTATATCATCAGCAAGGGATTTGTCCTCCACCTCATATCATTGGAGGAGGATTACCCCATGCCATAGTTTACAGATGTCTCTGGGTGTAGGTAATGTGTAAGTGGAGCATGGTTGTTAGGTGGTGTATGCAGATGTTTGGGATTTTATGGGGTTGATAATGTATGAGTGTGGGGGAAGGAGGCTGTGTCCATTGGTGAACTGAGTAGAGGGAAGGATTGAGTTTGTGGGAGGTTAGTGGATGGAGGGTATAAATGGATACTGTATATAAATGGATACTGTATATAACTCCCGTATTAGCCGAACTACACTGGCTTCCCATAAATAGTAGAATAACATACAAAATACTCCTAACCACATTTAAAATAACAAACGGCATCTCACCCTCACATTTAACCACTCTGATTCAAGCTCCAAAAGAAATTAGAGCCCGCAGACAAAACGCAACCTACTCACTAGAAATAAAAAAATCCATCCGGAAAACAAAGAAGACCACAAGCTCAAGAGCCTTCTCTTATGCAGCCCCCACCCTATGGAATAAACTCCCGCTAGAACTCCGCAAAATAAAAGATCTTCAAACATTTCGAAAAGAACTGAAGACATTTCTATTTAAAGAACACTTCACAAATTTAAATGAATCCTATCCACCCAACACACCACACAACCATAACAATCCTCCTTAACTACAGCTCAACAAGCCTCAACACTCACTACATTTAAGAAACAAAGCTTAATTTAACAAAGAATCAATGTAAATAGACAAAGCATTACTAGCTAATGTTAAAATGTATATAGTTCTGTAACAATAATCCATGTTAAACTGTATTTAGTTCTGTAACAATGTTCTATGTTATCGTTTATCATGTTAACTGTACATAGTTATGAAAAAAACGATGTTCTATGTAAAACCATATTCACTAAATGTTACCTGTAAACCGCCTTTGATCTTTGGAAAAAGCGGTATAGAAATAAGCATAAATAAATAAATAAATAAAATAAATAAATATACGAGGTGCGATCAAAAAGTATTGAGATTTGTTATGTAGCTATATAACAATACGTCACACTACAATGCTATTTAGCAGACAGTGACCTAGTTATATGCTCTGCATGTGCAGAGTGCAGCTGGCTGCAGTACACCTGTACTTCTTTTAATCACGTGATGTTTGATTTCATGTGAAAGCAATTTGTCAGATTTACGATGAGTGAAAAAATTGAACAGCAAATTTGAATTAAATTCTATCAGAAAATTGGAGATTCGTGCCAAGAGACTTATGACAAGTTACAGCAAGCCTATGGTGATGAATGCATGAGTCATGCTTGAGTTTGACTGGTACAAATGTTTCCAAAAGAGCAGCCAAAGTGTTGACAGTGACAATTGTTCTGGAAGGCCATCGATGAGCATGAATGAAAACAAAGTTGAAGCAGCGGATGCCACAATAAGCACAAATCATTAACTACACAGGTACACTACCAAAAAACTGTCTCCAGTTTTGCAACTGATTCCTATAGATTTTGGGGTGCTGAATCCAGGAAAAATAGCCAAAATGTTCCATCACGTCACGTTTTCTTGCAAAATTAGATTTCTTACCCATATAAGGAATGTTCACATAATTTCTTTTTAGCCGACTGCAGTTTATTTTCTTGGCCCAAAATAGAGGTTGTAATGGTTAACTAACTAGAAACACTCCCTCATGATATTTTAGAGTGTTTTGTATTCATTTTATACATTAACAGGACAATTGGGAGGCGGGGGGCTAAATCCAGTACTCGCGCTGGCGCATGTTCTTTCCTGTTCGCCTCGCCTCGTTCGCTCGCTCAAACACGGTGGTTGCGACATGAACGTTCCTGTCAAATTTCAGTTTCTTGCAAGTTCATTATTACCTTTTGTTTGCTCAGTCGTAATCCAGCTTTATTCCGAAGTGGTTCACTACAGTTGTAGTTTGCAGTGCTGTGTATTTGTGATGGCTCACAGAGCCAGAGGTTGCGTCAACTCTCCGTACAGTTTTTGTTTTATTTGTGGGGAATATACCGTGAAAAAGCGGCAGAGGAACATTTCTGCATTTATTAAAAAAGTATATTTCGCCTATTTCGGTTTGAAGTTAGGCGATCAAGACAAACCGTGGGCTCCTCACAAAGTGTGCAAGACATGTGAGGAAGATCTACGCTTATGGATGAAAGGTAAAAAACAAGCATTTCGTTTCGGAATACCTATGATGTGGCGTGAACAAAGAGACCACAGCAGTGACTGCTATTTTTGCTCTTGCATTGTGAAGGGATACAACTTAAAAAATAAGAACGTAATAAGTTACCCCAACCTTCCCTCAGCAATTAGGCCTATGCCTCATAGCAACGAAGTACCTGTGCCTGAACCACCAAAATCTTTGGATCATATTTGTGTGGACGGTTCTGATCATGATGAGACTCATCAGATGGCTTTTCCCGATGAGTCCAGTACTTCCGAGTTTGAAACTGAACCAGATCCGAAACCTGAACTTTTCTCTCAAGCTGAATTGAATGATTTCGTCCGGGATTTAGGACTCCCAAAAGATGCTGCCCAACTGCTAGGTTCTCAGCTTAAACAGAAAAATCTATTGTCACCAGGAACAACTTTTTATTGGTACCGCAACCGCGAGACACAATTTTTGAAGTATTTCAGCAAAGAGGAAGATTTGGTATTTTGCAACGATATATACGGAGTGATGGAAAAGTTTAAACTCAAGTATGATCCTGCTGAATGGCGGCTGTTCATTGATTCGTCAAAAGACAGCATAAAAGGTGTTCTTCTTCATAATGGCAACACATTCGCTTCAGTTCCTATTGCTCACTCTGTTATTCTCCAAGAAAAATACGAGAATTTGGCCCTGATTCTTCAGAAGATTCGTTATGATGAGCATAAGTGGATGATTTGTGGAGACTTTAAAATTCTATCCATGCTATTAGGGCAGCAATCCGGTTTCACCAAATATCCCTGCTTCCTTTGCTTGTGGGATAGCCGGGCCCACGACCTACACTGGGGGAAAAAAGACTGGCCAATTCGGGAGTATTTGAGACTCGGTGAGAAAAATGTTCTTCATGAGAGCTTGGTACCTCGTGATAAAATTCTATTACCACCTCTCCACATTAAGTTGGGTCTAATTAAGCAATTCATCAAGTCCCTTCCAAAAGATGGTGAGTGCTTTCGGTACCTTTGCTCAAAGTTTCCCCGACTTTCTGAAGCAAAGCTAAAGGAAGGAGTGTTTGTTGGCCCTGATATAAGGAAACTCATTTCAGATGGAGCATTCGCTGAAACGATGTCTGAGAAGGAAAAAGAAGCCTGGGATTCCTTCAAGGATGTTGTACTCAAATTCTTGGGGAACAGGCGGGATGAGAACTATAAGGATATTGTTGCCAGGATGCTCAATGCCTTCAAAGAACAAGGCTGTAACATGAGCCTGAAAGTCCATTTCTTGCACTCCCATGTGAACTACTTTCCCGAAAACTTGGGGGCGTACAGTGAAGAACAAGGTGAAAGGTTTCACCAGGACATCAAGGACACAGAGAGAAGGTACCAAGGAAGATGGAACACCACTATGATGGCTGATTTCTGCTGGTTGCTGCTGCGGGAAACCCCAGATGAAAAATACGCCAAGCAGCGCACCAAGAGAAGCATTCGGGGGAAGAAGAAATGGCCCACCAGGAGATTGATTGACCCAAGAATGACTTTAAAATCTAAACTGTGTTGACAAATATTGTGTTTTTACTAAACTTTGAAATAAAAATTTGCTAGTTATTACCACAGTGTCGGATCTCATTTATTAGAATTTTATTTTCACACCATCGGGTGTTTGTCTTCATGTATTGCAATGGTGCGGTTTACGTTTTCTATTCTTACATACATACCTGTACAACATTTTTTGCACATTTCTTTGCTTTGCTTTGTGTCTAACCTCGCTCTTATATGCTCAATGTTTGTGCACATGTATGTGGCTGTTTTAAGTGCAGACAATTTTGCTACCATCACAGTGTGTTTTGTTGACATTACTCTATTCTTATGTGCTGCCTTGTTACAATTTTCTTTATTCTTATTTGAATAACTACTAAACAATTAGTATAAAGAATTCATCCAAGAAACTTTTATCTCGATCGCACTCAATCTGAAACGTTCACCTCAAACTGCTAACCCAATGTAGCAAAAAATCTGTACATGATGGAGCAAATTGGTTACCAGATTTGGATTCAGCGCAGCAAAAAATGTAAAAATCAATCGAAACATTAGAGGCAGTTTAAAAAAAATTTTTTTTAGTGTACCTGTGCTATCAGAGAACTTGTTGAGGACATGGATATCAGTTTTTGGTTGCTACAGTCCATTCTTGCTGTCAACTTGGAAACGAGAAGCATGTCGAAACGAGAGTTGCACAGAAACGAGAGTTGCACAGAAATGAGAGTTGCACAGAAACGAGAGCTGCACAGAAATGGTGAATGGTTGCTTCATCACAATAACGCCCCAGTTCACGCATCACATCTTGTCCAGCAATTCTTGGGTAAACACCAAATAGAGCAAGTCCATCAACCTCCATACTTACCTGACCTATCACCCTGTGACTTTTTCTTGTTTCCAAAACTGAAATTACCAATGAAAGGAAGGAAATTCAATGACTTGGAGCCCGTTAAGCAAAAATTGACACAGCAGCTTCACATCATAATGAAAGAGGCATTTCCAAATTGATTCTAGCAGTGGCAGGAACGCTGAAAGAAGTGGTTTTTGTTTTTGATTTAATCAGAAGGGGACTACTTTGAAGGAGACTGAGTGCAATAACTGTCAGTGTTATGCTTATTGTATTATTGTACAAGTGTCGATACTTTTTGATCACACCTCATATGTAGACGTATTGGTATAAGTATGGTAGGAGGTGTGTTGTGGGTTTTAGGAAGTATGTGTATGGCATTGGCATTAATGTGAGTGGGCTGTGTGTATTTAAAATGTATGGGTACAGAATTTATTGGTGTATAAGCAGGGCCGGATTTACCTTGAGTGAGGCCCTATGCCAACAAAAATTGTGGGCCCCAGCAGGGGCGGCCCAAGGGGGGTGTGGGCCTCATTTGCATAAGGGGCCTCATTTGCATAAATATTTGCATAATGTTACCATATACTAACTTTTAGTAAACGTGCCTCTTAATGAGTGTATGGATAAAGAAAGACTAAAAGATTTCTACATTACTATAATCCAGTGCCAACTGCCAGACACATTAGGAACTACTACAAACACTGCCCATTTAGAACCCATAGCAAACCCGCCGTATCCTAACAGCACTACCAGGACTCACAAAGCACCATACTCTACCAATCAAAAGGCAACACTGCAAATATTAAACCAATACATTTCAGAGAACAACAATACATGACCTACTGGGGAAAGAGAACAAGTGGCAATGTCAAATAGGAATTATATAAACAGAACACCTCAGCTCAGTTACACATGCAGAACATAGACCATCACCAAACAAGTAATCACATTTTAGAAACAGGAAGACAATAATTAAACTGGGAATCCCAAAAGCCAAACTTGGAATGTACAACACTGTAGAAATAAAACTATACATTAATTTGCTCTTGTACTAAACAAAGCGCAGACGTTAATGATGCACATTTACCAGAGCTGACATATTCCAATTAATAAATTCAAAATAAAGAGATATTTTTCTACCTTTTGTGCATTTTTTTCAGCTGCAATTGCTCCAGCCACTTTCTTCTGGTTTCTTCATGTCTTCTGCTAACTCTCCATCGTCTGCTGTCCATTTGTCCTTTCTTCTCTCTTCTAGTTTTTTTCCATTCTCTCTCTACATCTGCTTTAACATACTAATCTTTCTCCTTTTGCTCTTTCCTCATTCCTATTTCATCCAGTCAAATTTTACCCCTCCATCCTCAATCCCCACTTACTCTCCCAATACCCGGCCAATTGTAGATTTTTTTATCCCTCCCACACAAAATATTTTTCCCTTCTCCATTTTACTCTTCCAGCCCCATCCCATTCTAATCCTCCCCCAACATCAGCTCCCTTCTAGTTCCAGCCTCACCCAGCATCCATTCCCTTCTAGTCCCTGCATCAGCCCATTTCCAGTCCTAGCCACCCATCAGCCCATTTCCAGTCCTAGCAACCCCCCAACCCAATACCAGTCCTAACCCTCCATCACCCCATTTTCAGTTTAAGCCCCCCCATAACCCATTACCAGTCCTAACCCCCCATCAGCCCACTTCCAGTCCTAACCCCATCAACCCATTTCCAGTCAGCCCCCCATAGCCCATTGCCAGTCCTAACCCCCCCCATCAGCCCATCAGCCCACAGCCCATTACCAGTCCTAACCCCATCAGCCCACCTCCAGTCTTAACCCCCCCCAGCCCATTTCCAGTCCTAACCCCCCCCCATAGCCCATTACCAGACAGCCCCCATCAGCCCACAGCCCATTACCAGTCTTAACCCCCCCCAAAGCCCATTACCAGTTCTAAACCCCCCCAACAGCCCATTATCAGTCCTAACCCCATCAGCCCACCTCCAGTCTTAACCCCCCAGCCCATTTCCAGTCCTAGCCCCCCCATAGCCCATTACCCGACCGCCCCCATCAGCCCACAGCCCATTACTAGCCTAAACCCCCCCAAACCCATTACCAGTTCTCCCCCCCCCCAACAGCCCATTACCAGTCCTAACCCCATCAGCCCACCTCCAGTCTTAACCCCCCAGCCCATTTCCAGTCCTAGCCCCCCCATAGCCCATTACCAGACAGCCCCCATCAGCCCACAGCCCATTACCAGTCTAAACCCCCCAAAACCCATTACCAGTTCTAAACCCCCCCCAACAGCCCATTACCAGTCCTAACCCCATCAGCCCACCTCCAGTCTTAACCCCCCCCAGCCCATTTCCAGTCCTAGCCCCCCCCATAGCCCATTACCAGACAGCCCCCATCAGCCCACAGCCCATTACCAGTCTTAACCCCCCCAAAGCCCATTACCAGTTCTAACCCCCCCCAACAGCCCACAGCCCATTACCAGTCCTCCTCATCAGCCCACCTCCAGCCTTAATCCCCCCAACCCATGTCCCGTCCCAGTCCCAGCCCATTTCCAGTCCCAGTCCCAACCCATGTCCCGCCCCAGTCCCAGCCCCCCCACTTACCAGTCCTACCCCCTCCCCCTCCCCCGGCCTAAAGTAAAATTTATTTTAAAAAAAAAAACCTGCTGGCTGCCGCCGCGGGGCCCCCTCTGCTGCCGCGGCAGCATGGACTGACCCGCGGGGGCCCCCTCTGTAAGCTCGGTCCCTCCCTCCGTGCCTCCGTGTCTCCCTCCGTGCAGGCTGTTAGAGACGCGAAGGCAGACTGTCTCCTTCTGCCTTCCCGTCTCTGTTAAGCCCGCAGGGCTGATGGGAAATTTCCCATCAGCCCCTGCGGGCTTAACAGAGACGCGAAGGAGACAGTCTGCCTTTGCGTCTCTAACAGCCTGCACGGAGGGAGACACGGAGGCACGGAGGGAGGGACCGAGCTTACAGAGGGGGCCCCCGCGGGTCAGTCCAACCAGCCGCGGCAGCATAGGGGGCCCCGCGCGGCGGCAGCCAGCAGGTTTTTTTTTATTTTATTTAAAAAAAAAGCCTAACTACTTCAATTTTTGTGGGCCCTTTGCAGCTGTGGGCCCTACGCCATGGCGTACATGGCGTATAGCTAAATCCGGCCCTGTGTATAAGTATGGGAGTGTGTGAGTGTGTGGGGGGTGTCTGAGTATGCATGTGAGTGTTGTGTCCATTGAAGTTGTGTATGTACCTGCCTGTCTGTCTATCTAGAGCAGCAGAAGCTTCCTGCTAACTTATATCATTATCCTTAGTATTGTTGCAGCATTTTTACTCAAATTCTAACAATGAATTTTCATGGGGTAAACTTAGTGTAGCATTGAGTACAGTAATGTGCTAAATTATATACACATGGGGCCCGATTCTGTCCCACAAATAGTGGGGATGGACGTCCCAATGGACGTCTTTTTTTCTGTGGGCCAGGGGTGCGGATGGGGCAGGGGGGCCTGAGGACATTCCTGCAGTCCAGCCCTGGCCTTAGAAGGCCAGATCAGGGGTCGGGCTGCGAGGAAAGTCTTTGTTCAGCCAGTGGCCGGGATCACGGCTTTACAATGGAGCCACAGTGCCCTGGCAACCGGACACCATAGTGCCATGGCTCCATTGTAAAGCTCTGACCGAGTTAGTCGGGCTTTCCCTGTATGTGCAGGCTGGGCTGAATCACTATCCCGGCCTGCACATACAGGACTGTTCGCTATTCTAGTCCTGCGGGACTAGATTTGCCCCACAGGATCAGAATTTTGACCCCCCTCTGTATGCCCATTTCAAACCAGACATACAGAGGGGCTGTACATCTGGAATAGAATGAGCCTGATGATGACTATGTGTAAGCAAAAAGCACTTTCATGCACACCAAATATCAAAGGCACATTCAACACACATTGCAGACTTCCGACAGGCAAGCTCAGTTCATTCAGTTTGAGAGAGGAGATCAATCTATCCTTACCATGAAACTCATATTCACATACTAAGGGGGTTATTCTAGACATCCTATTCATGCTTTGGACATCTGAAAACAGGTATATTGAGGTCAAAATAACAAAGATATCCCTGGAGCTATTTTAGAAAGTGGTTTTAAAGACGTTCTAATCAAAACAGGGACGTGGTGTAGGCGTGTCTGAAGAAGTCCAAAGAACCTGGATATCCTCACCCAATTTCTGTAATACCCTGCACATCTCGAGCTGCGACCAAGTTTATACCACTTTGAGGCATGAATTGTAATTGGAAAAGTTCTCATTTTGCCTGGCAAAACATCCAGAGGGTATGGAGAAGGAAGCAAGCTCATATCGCCTATATTTTCCCATGTTGGCAACGAACACTGACAGAGAATGTTAGCTCTTGTTTTCATTTTGCCATGACAATGGATGTCCCTGTATGCAATCTAGCATGCAATAGACATCCCCCCCCCCCCCACACACACTTTTTTGTAGTGGGAACATCTATCTGGATGCTGACATGGGTGTTGATGTTGGCAGCATCTATGTTTCTAAAATCAGGCTGAAGCATAGACATTCCTGGTATTTTTCTACATGTTTTGGCTTGGATGTCCCAAATTGTATCTGTATTCCCTTTTTAAAATGTCACTTCACGCAGAAAAATATTCAAAGGATTTATGCTCCTAAGTTTGAAAATTATACTTTTAAATTGGCCTCTTTGAAAATTTACTATGGCTGAGTGACTACGCTTATACTCAAAATTTCACTAAACTCTTAAATTTAGGAGCATAAAAAAGACAGCGATAGGAGCATATTTAGGGCAGTGGGAAAAATGAGAAGTTTAAAACTTATTTTAAGCACTAAGGGGATCATTCTGTGTCATGAACAGTGGGGATGTACGTCCAGGCAGGACGTACATCCCCACTGTTTGTCCCCATGCCGCTCACAATGCAAAGGATCCCCATACGAACAGCACTGTTGTACAGGGAGCCTTAGACAGGGGCGGGAGGGGCAGTCTGGAGGCAGAGCGAGGGCGGGGCACGGGCAGACCGTGACCCTGGATGTACAGGGCTGATCCCGAGGTCGGCCCTGTACGTCCGAGGTTCTTCAATGTAGACAGGGGACTTATTCCACCTCAAAGGAATAAGTCCCCCTGCATGGCAGGAGATCATAGTGCGGGACCTGGAGGAGCAGGGGGTTCCCTGCAGCCCGATCTAGGCCTTGTAAGGTCTGATCGGGGGTCGGGCTATAGAGAAACACAGCTCTGTATGTCGACCGGTAATCACGGTTCCTGAATGGAGCCTCAGTGTCATGGCAACGGGATGCGATGGAGCTGTGGATCCATTCAAGAGCCTGGCTGAGTTAATTGGGTATGTGGCTGGGCAAGCAGCTGATCATAATCGGGACCCGGCCTGCATGTCCATGCAGACAGACCCGATTCTGATCCCGTGGGCACGTCTAGCCCCTGCAGGATCAGAATCGGGTGCTACCACTGCATGCCCCAATTCTATCCAGCCATACAGCGGCAGGACATGCAGGATGGAATTGGCCTCTAAGCTAATAAATTTGGCTCATAAATATAGGCAAAGGAATGGAAGGCCTAAGCATATAAGCATAATTTTTAAGCTCCTAAATTAGGCTGAATTTTCAGATTAAAATTTATGCTCCTAAATTTGACTGAAAATAAGGCAGAGATACAGAAGCAAAACTTATGTGCTTAAATTTAGGAACTCAAATTTTTAAAAAAAAAAATATTAAGAACATAAGAAATGCCATATTGGGTTAGACCAAGGTCCATAAAGCCCAGTATCCTGTTTCCAACAATGGCCAATCTAGGTCACAAGTACCTGGCAGATTACCAAAAAGACAGTTGGCTCCATAATGCTTGTATTGGAGCAACCAGTGGATTACCTCGGTCCTCTTTAATAATGGTTTATGGACCTTTCCTCCAAGAACTTGTCCAAACGTTTTCTTAAACCCAACTACAATAACAGCTTTTACTACATTTTCCGGTAACAAATTCCAGAGTTTGATTATGCGTTAAGAGAAAAAATATTTTCTCATATTAGCCTTAAAAGAGTTACACTGTAGCTTCATTGCATGTTCCTTAGTCTTTCTATATTTTGATGGCGTAAACAATCGATCTACGTTTACCCGTTCCACTCCATTCATAAATTCATGTCTCCTCTCAGCCGACTCTTTTCCAGGATGAAAGCCCTAACCTTTTAAGCCTCTCCTCATAGGGGGTATCCTTCCATTTCCTTTAACATTTTGATAGCTCTTCTCTGTATCTTTTCTAATTGTGCTATATCCTTTTTAAGATACGGTGACCAGAATTGCACCATGGAACAATACAGAGGCATTATAATATCCTATGTTTTATTCTCCATTCCTTTCCTTATGATACCTAGCATTTTATTTGTCTTCTTGGCCACCACCACACACTGGGCAGAGGGTTTCAACATGTTATCCACGATGATGCCTAAGGGGTATGTTTACTAAACCGTCTTAATGTCACAGCGGTGGTATTATCGCGCAACAAGTGATGTTATTGTGTGATAATGTAACATTATCGCGCGCTAACGTCACTTATCGCACGATAACACAGCGGCGGCGTTAAGGCACACTAACGCTGTGAAATCCGGGCCTGAAGGGTGGAGTAAGGCTTCCCAGAGAGCGGAGAAAAGGGGTCAATGGGCGGAGAGTGGGCGGGGAGAGGCTCCATGAACACTAACGCCGTGAAATCAGGGTCTGAAAATTAGCGCCAGTGAAAACCTCGCGCTAGAGGCACATTTGCAGGAGAGAGAAACCATTTAAGTCAGCAATGTACAGCAAAGGCAGGGAAACCCAGAAAAGTGATAGTAGTGATACATGTGCAGGAACCAAAAAGGCAAATAAACATATAAAATTACAAAAACCACATTTGAAATCCAAATAACCAAGCTGGCCAATAGTGATAATAATAATAAACATAAAGCAACACCACTGACAAAGCAAAAAAAGGAAGATATCATGTTTGGAAGGGTCTATTCTCTGTTCCCCTACAAAGTGAATGATCCCACATTGAAATAGCGCTGATCAGGGTTTTTCTTGTTTATAATGGGCAGGTTTGTTATGGCGTGCACATGTGCAGTAACAGCAGAGTGGGCATGTAGGAAAGGGCAACTGTACTGATGCTGTAAATGGGATACAGAGGGCTGCAGGCGGCACATGCTATGGTCCAGCTGGGGCACAGTGTGGGCTAGGCAAATGCCTAGGTGACACATAGGAATGCCGAAACTGTAAAGTAGCAAGAAAGCAACTGACAAGGGTCCAACATGGGCAAGAGTGTGTGTCCCACAGTGTCACAGGGGATATTACCCAGCAGGAACCCCCAAAGGCATATAACATTGACAGGTGGTGCCGGAGGGAAGCACGCATGTCTATGGAGGCACCCCTACCCAAGAAACCACACCATAGGCAGCTGCCTACTGGCACACTGGATGGCCTGGGACTGCACACCACCAGCACCACCGGCATAACGGCATGTCAGCATGGTGGCGGAGGGGTGCTGGTGGTGGAGGGGGCAGTGGCATCTGCCCACAGCAGACCACGGCCAAGCCCCATTTCGGTGGGTGCCGTGCACTGCAACAGACAGGGTCTGTCCGACAAACAGTCATGGTATCCCCAGGGAATGCACTGTCCCTGTGGCAACAGTGTGGTGCAGTACACACAGCCAGTGTGTTCAGGAGCAAAAGGTCACCAGTTCAAGTCCCAGCTGTGGCTCCTGCCAACCCAGTCCCCATATTTTACCCAGTACTAAACCATGGTAATAAAGACAGAACCTTTATTGTAGATAAAATAACATACCTGAAACGCCTATATCTTACCCTACAGAGCACAGACACCATAAACATGTGCAATCCCTAGAGAAGAGTTTCCCAACTGCAGTCCTGGAGGGCCAAACACCATTCAGGTTTCATGCTGACCCTAATAAATATGTCTGTGCTGCATTTGTATGCACCACCCCCATTGTATGCAAATGTATCTCATGCATATTCATTAGGGACAGCATGAAAACCTGAACAGTGTTTGGCCCGCCAGGACCAGAGTTGGGAACCTCTGCCCTAGAGCAGCGGCCAACAGGGGCATAAACACCCACACCCACAGGCTCCACTATCCAAAGCCTCATGGAGAGTCAGGCTGTTGGGCCCTGCGCCGAGCAGCATCTCCAAATACTGGCACCTGCATACCTTAGCAATGCTGTCCTAAACTTCGGAACACGTTCCACATATATCAAAAGGTTGCTATGATTAATGTCAGCTAACAAATCCTAAGTTAAACACAATTTGTTGATAGAGATTCATCATAGCAACCTTTCTGATATCTGTGGAGTGTGTTTCAGTTATTGATTCTGACAGTGTTTACCACCCCGGGGAGTGACAGTATTGAGTACCATAGCAATGCCCGCACTGTGCCCAGGACTGGTGTGGTGGCCAGGGTTGCCACAAACCTCTATATTTGCACAATGCTGGCATAGGTGTGGGAGTGTGTGTCTGTGTACCCAGTGTGTTGTGGCTGCCTATACCTTACTGAGCCCACATTGCTTGCACTGTTTTCAGTGTTAGCCTGCCAATGTGCATAATGAGGAGCAAGGTACTGTGGGTATGGCCCGCACAGGGTGGCATGGGCAGGATGCATTTGCACAGGGTATAGGGCAATGTCTGGGACATTGTAATGCCCGACCACCACCTGCACGGACAGGGTGGCCACAGCATGTCATGCTGGGAAGTCACTCTCACCCTGACTGAGCAGTGACAACATCATGACTAGGTTCCCCCATAGTGCTATATAGCATTTTTCTCAAGTGATATTTAAGGATTCTATTTTCTGGGACCCAATCACTGACATACCTGTATGGTTTGTGTGCTGACATCCTAGTTTTCGGTACACACAGTTCCTCCAGGAACATGCACTATGTACTAGCTAATAGACTGTCTGCCTGCCCCACCTTGCATGCTGACTGCTCTCTGCTGGTGAATGTCAGATCATAGTGGGGGGCAGCTGAGCTGACTGGGCCTACTACCTATCTGCCAGTGGCCTTGTCCCAAGTGCAGTTCTTCAACAGCTGTCTGTTTGCCACCAGAACTGGGGTTGCTGGTCCCACAGCCTGTCCTCATTTACTGCCACTACCCCCCTTCTGAAGGGTGAGAGTGGGGGGTCTGTTGGGGGCAGATCATATCCCCTGCCCTAACCCAGAGAGGGTGGTTTGCTAAGTACATTGTCATCATGTGAGCTCTGATACACCCCTGGTCCCTAAACAGGTGACCATAGCAAGCACAGTGGATATGCACTATGTTGTGTGCATCCTGGTCCACAAGGGCAAGACATGACTGATAATTACAAATGGACAGAGAAACCTCCTAAAGGCGTCTGCAACAAATACCTGTCACACACTGGCACTGATGGAGATCCGTAGCACAGCCCACCTCAGCCAACCCGGGTACTGCGGACCTGGTGTTGGCCACTCTACCTCACCCTCAGGGTGAGCACAGAACACACACATTGGCATGTCCTGTGGGTATTCTGTGCCAGTTACACGCTTGGTCATTCCCCCCTACCAAGCTGACGTGCTGTAGAGGTGCATACCCCATCTGGTGAGCAGATGTAGACTGCTGTTCTGTAAGTGAATTGCATTATGGGTGCTGTTGGTTCTATCCTATCCTGGTAGCCACAGCAGACAGTTTTATGGTGATGTGCACTCTTTCTGTAGCCATCCATTTGTATGCTTGTTCTTTCAGTGATGTAGCACAATGGTTAATGCAATGACTTCAGTAGCAGAAGTCATGGGTTTGATTCTTCTCTGTTCCCCTTTTTTTATGGCTGTCCTACACAACTATGTTTCATTCGTGTAACAGTCATATCTGTGCAGATCTGTGCTGCTGCCACATTATACCCTCATCACTGTTGCCATCCATCCTTCTATCCATCTATGTGTGTGTGCCAGCTGTGTGGAATTCTGCCCTAATGTGCAGGCTGCTACCCCATGTCCTGCACTGGCACACTTTTCTGCATTGCGGCTCTTCATGCTTGCCTCTCCTGTGTCTGCTCTGCATGGCATTGCTCTCCTCTGTTCTCCTGTCATTGCACTGCCACCTCTACCTCCTCTGGTGGACACGTATCCCCATCCTATGCCACACACTGTAATTGTTGCACTGTACATTGCCATCATCCTGTACATTGGTACAGCTGCCCCCGATATGTTTGTCCACTTTACCTGCTGCCACATGGGCTGCACGCAGATTTGGCTGGCCCATGAGCTCCGTCATCTACTTCCTTCCATCACTTGTTCATTGCCTTTCCTTGGTGCTCTGTGCAGTGTTATGGTTACATCTGTGTTTGAGCCATACATTTCATGCTTGTGACTTTGGGGCACCTTTGTGCCCCTGGGCACATCTCCTGTGTCACCTTGGCATCCCTGGGGCATCTTTCGCAGCAACTTAGGTTTGGCCAGCTTATGGGGCGCCTTATATGCTGCCTTGGAGGGTGCCAACCTTTCTTGCCGCCCTCTGGGGCACATTATGACCTGCCTTGGATGGCGTGGTGCTTTATGATGTGCCTTATTGTATGCCCTAAAAGGTGCATTAGGTTGGGGTACAGAGGTGAGGCTTTTTTGGCTGGCAGTGAAAATTGTTGGGATGTGTCTGACTGTTAGAAGCAGGAAAAGGGATTACTTCAGACAGTCTTTTAACTGAGCCTACTGAGGGATCAAACTCATGACCACTGTATCAGCAGGCAATGTATTAACCATTGTGCTACACCTCTGCTGCTGTGCTTGCAGTTCAGTGTGCCTAATTAAGGCTAACGTGCGTTAACGTGCCACGGCTCCCTCTATCATGCGATAAAGGACTTTATCGCGCAATAACCCGAAATGCTACCTTAAGACCGGAATGCCCACTACCTTATATGGCATTTGTCACAGTAAGACTGCAACTAACGCCGGTAACATTAAGACGGTTTAGTAAACATACCCCTAAATCTTTTTTCTGGGTGGTGGTTCCTAATATGGAACCTTGCATCTTGTAACCATAGTTTGGGTTGTTCTTTCCTAGGTGCATAACTTTGCAGTTGTCCACATTAAATTTCATCTGCCATTTGAACGTCCAGTCTTCCAATTTATAAAGGTTCTCTTCCAATTTTTCACATTCCTCTTGGGTTTTAATAACTTTAAAAATTTTGTGTCATCTGCAGATTTGACTACCTCACTCGTAATTCCCATTTCCAAGTCCTGTGTTTGTATTGCCGTTCTAGTATTACCAGAATTGTTAAGATAAAGACAGAGTTGTTTACCTGTATATTTATTTTATTTATTTATTTATTTGTTTGCTACATTTTTCTATACCGTCCCTTCCAGAGATCAGGAGAGGTTTACAGGGAACCCAACAACAATTTACATAGAACAGGAAGCACCTTTTGTACAGGATAACTTAGGTTTCTGAACAGGTTTAGGTATAGTAGCTTAGAAACATAACTATATAAAGGCTAACTATGTACAGGAGATCTTCATGTTTGTTCTGAGTGGTTTTAGGCAAGCCTTGTTATGGTTGTGTTAGGAGAGGGGCTAGCCTGGTGGTGTGTGAGTTTTTGGGTGCGAGCTTTCACTACCATAGTGCATGGTGAAGAGGTAGGTTTTGAGCTGTTTTCTGAAATCTTTGAGGTCTTTTGTTGCATGGATGTGCAGTGGGAGGGAGTTCCAGAGGCTGGAGGCAGTGTATTGAAAAGCTCTGGATCTAGTGGTTTGTTTCATTTTGCGGATAGAGGGGGGAACTGTTATGGAGTGTAGGGCATTTTCCCTATGGGATCTGGTGTTCACAGGGGTGTGGAGGAGGGTTGAGAGGAAGGAGGGTGCAACATTATTGATGAGTTTGAATGTAGTCAGAAGTAGTTTGTATATTATTCATCTTTCTATTGCGAGCCAGTGTAGACCATATAGAAGTGGTGTGACGTGGTCTGTTAGTCTGGCTTTACAGGTGATTCTGGCTGTGATGTTTTGTGCTCGTTGGAGTATGTCTATGTTTTTTTCTGAAAGACCCTGCAGCAGGCTGTTGCAGTAGTTGAAATGGGGGGTGATGACGACTTGGATGACTGCTCTGAAGTCTTTTTCTTCAAGGAAGGGTCTTAGGTGTTGTATGGTTTTTAGTTTGTATAGAATTGTTCTGGCTGTTTGTTTCAGTTGGGGTATCATACTCAGAGATGTGTCGAGGGTTATATCAAGGTATTTAACTTCTTGCTTGACTGCAATTTTGGTGGTGTTGATGATGATGGTTTGGGGTAGTGTTACATCTCGGTTCCTCATGATGTGAAGTGCCTCGGTCCTTTTGTAATTTAGGTTGAGGTTGCTGGATTTTAGCTAAGAGTCAGTTTCCTTGATGCATTCAGTTAGGATGTTGTAGGTGGGGTTGTTTACATCTATCGGTGGTGCCAGCATGATGTCATCCGCATAGATGTAGTACTGGATGTTGTGCTTTCGGAATATTTGGGTGATGGGTTGTAGATATAGATTAAATAGGAGGGCAGAGAGGGCGGAGCCTTGAGGTATGCCTTGTTCTTGTGGAAAGGTGTTCGGGGGTTCTTTTCCTATTTGGATCCAGAGCTTGTAGTCCGTGATGTAGGATTTAAACCAGTGTAGAACCGTACCGCCTAGGCCAAGGTGGTCCTATCTTGTGATGAGGGTTTGATGGTTTATGTTGTCAAAGGCTGAGGCAACATCTAGGAAGACTAGGAGGAAGACATGGTTTGGATTAACTATGCCTCGGATAAGGTTGTCTGTTAGGGCTAGGAGCAGAGTTTCAACACCGTGGAATGGGTGGAAGCCATATTGGTGGGTGTCCAGGGGGGCGTTGGTGTCAAGGAAATCTTGGAGTTGGTTAAGGACAGTTTTTTCAATTATTTTAGCAACAAATTGGATTCTTGCAATTGGTCTGTAGGAGCTTGGCTCATTCCTGTTTAGAGTCTTGTTTTTTAGTACTGGGCAAATGGAGGATGTTTTTAAATCAGTGGACATGTTCCCTTGGAGTAGGGATTGGTTTATTATATGGAGGAGATATGGGGCGAGTTCAGTTTTGGTTGCTTTGATCCATGATACAGGGCATGGATCCAGGGAGGAGGTGGTTGTATTGATGCTAGATATTAATTTGAGGAGGTGCTCTTGATCCAGTGTGTGGAAGGTGGTCCAGAGATTGGGATTTGTTCGGGAGTTGGTTGGGGAGAGGGTGGGATTGTGTTTTTTGCTTCTGAGTTTGTTGGCAAAGTGGTTGGCGAGGGTGCAGGGTTCAATGCTGCATGTGTCTGAGTCATTTTGGTTGGTTTTTGTTAGGGGTCGGACAATAGCAAATAGCTCTCTAGGCCGATTCAGGGCACAGTTGATGATTCTGGTGTGGTGTTCCTTTTTAGTTTTGTTTAGTGCATCCTTGTAGGCTGTGAGTAGGTTGTTGTATTGGAGTTTGTTTTTTTGGATTTGTGATGTGCGCCATTTCTTCTCAAGTTTTCTCAGTTGTCTCTTGAGTTTTAGGAGTTCTGGGGTGTACCGTTTTTTTGAGCATTTGGGTGGGCGATTTGCCTGGTTAGCAGAGCGGGATGCATTATTAGTAGAGTGAGATGCTACTGTTTGTATGGTGTTGTTTCATGTGATTAGTGAGGTTGTTAGGTTGGTGGTATCCTTTGAGAGCTGGGGTATGATGTTGTGGAGGCAGGTGTCTTTGTTGAAACTGGTGAACCATTTGGTGTGAGGTTGGCTATTTTCTGTGTTGGCCTTGGGGCTCCTTAGTAGTATCTCGAAGGTTATAAGGTGGTGGTCAGACCAGGGGACAGCAGATATGGATGGGGGGAGAGGTGTTGCGAGCGTGTTGCGCACTATACTTATTTATTTGTTTTTTTCATACGGCTTTATCATTTTAGTCAAAGTGGTTTTCATTGTAACTTAGATTTTGCAATGTACATTAAACAGGGACATTGATAAATTGGATTTTTCTGAGGCAATGGATGGGTAAGTGACTTGCCCAAGGCCAGAAGAGAGTGCAAGTGGGAATTGAATCCTGGTTTCTTGGATCCTAAGCCAGTGTTCTAACTATTAGGCTACTCATCCACTTCTATGTAAGAAAACAGCATTTAGAACTGTACTGTATAAATTAAGAAACATCTTCAGTTTACTTACGTTATCTAGACCAGAGGTTGTCAACATTCTTACCAGACCCCCTCCCTTTGGTGTCAAGCGTGTCCTCACTAACTCTCTTTATCTTCCCCTTTCATGTCGCTGACCTAGCTAATCCATTCAATATATTCAATACATTCAGAAACTATTGTTTAATGATTCATTTTCAATAGCAACTATGAATAGGATCCTTTTGTTTACCAGTAGCATAGGCTCCCATTTTATTATGTTGCAGTAAAATGGCATGCTGTCACACATTTTAACATGTGAACATTCCCAGACAAAATTCATGGAAGTAATAGAAGCAATTTTCAGACATTAAGAGGCACATTCTGCTTTGTATGTCTCTGGTCCATCCGGATGTACAGATATCAGGACGACCAGAAGACGCAGCCGATTCTGCTCCCATAGGGTCTAGATGTCCCCATGGGAGCAGAATCACAGAACAGAGGCTGAACATCTGGAATGTGCCCTATTCAGGTACCCCAGACATCCAGCTACATACCCGGCTAACTCAGTCAGGCTCCTTAATGGAGCCACGATGCCATGGCGTCTTGTTATCATGGCACCACAGCTCCATAAAGAAGCTGTGATCTCCGGCCGCTACAACAATGTTCTTTCCCCACAGCCTGACCCCCAATTCGTCCATCCAAAGGCAAGGTTGGGCTGCCGGGAAGCTCCTTCACCCCCTTGCCCCACTGTCCTGGCCCTACGCCACTATCCCCCGACCTCCAGGAGGACTTATTCCACCTCTGAGGTGGAACAAGTTCCCTGTCTACTCGTCCGACCCCGGACTTACAGGGCCGACCTCAGAATAGGCACTGTACGTCCGGGGTGATGACCTGCCCTTGCTCCGCCTATGTTCAGCCCTTTCCCTGCCCCCATCTAAGGCTCCCTATATAACTCAGATGTATGTACAGGGAGCCTTTTTCCGGATATGGCCCTGGCATTGAATATCCTGGTTTAAAGTTCAGCGCCAATGGCTAGCCATTTTAACAGTGCTAGCCACTGGTGGTGAATATCAGGCAATAAGATTTCTCTGGGAAACTTACCCAGCCAAATGTTTTGAATATTGGTCTCTATGCACCTAACCTTTCTTCCCCATCCTAATTCCTATCCCACAGTCACCCACATTTAAGGAAACTAAATGTAGGTGTCTAGTGCAAATATTAGGGGGCATGTTTACTAAAGTCCGCAAAATAGCGCGCCGCAAAATAGCGCACGGCAACGCGGCACTGAAACGTGCATAAATGCGTTTAAACGGCCCGCACACGTGCGTGTCACCCCCGCACAGGTACGCGGCATACTAACGGGCCCCGTACAAGTGCGGGCCCGCAAATGTCCGATAGAGGCGTGGAATGGCTAACGGAGGGCGGAGGAAGGCCTCTGAGGGGCGGAGGGACAGGGTCAATGGGTGGAGAGTGGGAGGGGAGAGGCTCCCCGCACAGTATCGGGCCCGAATTTGAATGTAAAAATAGCGCGAGTGAAACACTCGCGGTAGAGGGTATTTAAAGGGAAGAGAAACCATTTCCGTCCGCAATGTACAGCAGAACCGGGGAAACCTGCAAAACGTGAGCAATGTGATACATGTGTACAGCACAAAAGTGCAATTTAAAATAGAAAATGAGCACCACAAAAATATGATAAATATTATGTCAGCTGTGGAACAGTTATAGTAATGTTGAAAAAGAAAATACACACCCAGGAAAGCACAAAAAAAAAAAAATACCTTTGTAAAGGTGTTCGTAGCGGAGAGTGTACCAAAAAGCATGTCTTTACTTTGCAGCTTTCCTGGTAGTGTTTGCAATGGTTGGCCATTAATATCACTGTTGCCCAGCTTGTGTATATGTTTTTCCCCATTGTTCTGTGGCCATTTCTGTGTTTTATTTGCACGTTTGTCACCACACAGGGTGAAGGAGCCCACAGTACATATGCGCAAAGCAGGGTTTGTGACTCTATCCTGCTAGGTGTACTATCTCCAGGGAGTGCATAGTCTCTGTGGTCACAGTGTGGTGCAGCAGACAGATCCGGTACCTCGAGGTTCAGAGGTTCAAATCCCAGATGGTACATTTGCCAGACCAGTCCCTATATTTTATCCACCACTAAACAAAGATAGCACAGACACCCATGTATTGCAGGGAACATAAGCATGTGGAAAAAACCCATATGTTACCCAACACCGCACACACACCACAACAATGGGCATCACCTACAGCCAAGTCCCCCAAATGCATTCCTGTAATGCCACAATGCAATCAGGTAATATGTTTTTTTCTGAGAGAAGGACATGCCACCATGTTTGCAGACGAGTACATGTGGTGCAGGAGGCAGTGGCTGCCATCCCCACAGAACAGTGGCCTAGCCATGTGCTTTCTGGCACCGTGCACTGCAACAGACAGGCCCTGCTGTATGCACAGTCATGAACCTCCCAGGGAAATCACCCAATCTGTGGCTAGACAGTGGTGCAATGCACACAGACAGTGCATGCAAGAACAGAAGGTCATAGGTTCAAAGCCCAGCTGGGCCTACTGCTAATCCTACACAGACATTTTACCCACCACTAAACACAGATAGTGAAGACACTCAGTGATTGCAGAGTACATAATCATGTTTCCAACACCAGTGTTTTACCTAACACCGCGCCAACCCCCCCCCCCCCCAACAATGGGCATTACGTACAGGCAAGTCCTCACAACTCAGTCCTGGAGTGGTACAATGCAATCAAGCTATATGTGTTTTTCCAGATAAGGACATGTCGTCATGTTGTGCGAGGTGTACAGGTGATGGAGGGGGCAATGGCAGCAAGCCACACCAGACAGTGCCCTAGGCGTGTGTAGGCTGGCCCTGCCCACCACAACAGACAGGCTCTATTGGATGTACAGCCATGGATTCCCCAGGGAATGCAGCCTCGATGTGGCAAAACTGTGGTGCAGTGCACACAGTCAGTGTTTACACAAACAGAAAGTCACAGGTTCAAATCGTGTCTGTGGCCCCTGCCAAACGAGCCCCCAGAATGGAACCCCTCTGAAACATGGCATGTAAGACTGAACCTTTGTTGCAGATAATCAAGATTGTGTGAGATAAATTGTTTCTTTTGTTTCCCGTCAACACCACACACCAAATAAACATGTGCATCCTCTACAGCAGATTCAACGAAATGCACTCCTGGAGGGTCACTGATCGTGCACTTGATGTGCATGTGCCAATATAAGGCCATGTGAGCATGGTGATGGCAGGGGAACTGGTGGCAGCTGTGCACATCACACCATGGCCTAGCCTGTATTAAGTGGGCGCTGTGCACTGCAAGTGACAGGGTCCGTCTGACAAACAGCCATGTATTCCCCTGGGAATGCACTGCCCCTGTGACAAGACGGTGGTGCAAAGCACACAGGCAGTGCCTACAGGAGCAGAAAGTCACAGGTTCAAATCCCATGTGTCCGCTCAGCCAACACAGTCCCCACAATTGTCAGACCATGCAAATATTTTAAAAATAACAGATCCTGTAGTGCAGATAATGCAAACACGGGTAATACATCTATATTTTCCATGAAAGTGTACATAAATGAGAAACATCTGCATTACATACAGCAGATTCCCCAAATGCAGTCCTGGAGGGCCACAAATCATTTACATCTTATGATGTGTGAAATAAAGATGTGTCTCTCCATGTCCATATGCTGGTCCATGGTATGCAGATGTATCTCATGCATATTCATGAGGCACAGTTGCAAAACATGATCAGTGTGTGGGACAACAGGACTGGAGTTGGGGACCTCTGGCTGAGAGTATCAGCCAACAGGAGCATAAATGTGCAGAGACACAGGCTCCATTACCCAAACACTACTGGACAGTCATGATATTGGGCCCTGCGTACATCTCAAATAACTAGTACGTGCACACCTTAGCACTGTCACCATAAACCTGGAAAAACAGTAAACCTATATCAACATGTAGATGTGAAAAGTCACATATATCAATGCCAACGTCAAGCACAATATGGTTATTGAGCGTTAGAATACCAATATGTCAGATGTTTGGGGAGTGTGTCTCAGGTCTGGTGCATGACAATGTTCCCCACCCTGTGGTGTGACACCAACAGTATTCCATACCATTGCCATGCCTGCACTGGGTCCAGGACTGCTGAGATGTCCGAGACTGTAAAAGCTAGCTATAGTGGCACAGTGATGGCATAGGTGTGTGAATGTGTGGCTGTACATCCAGTGTGTGATTTGTTAAACATCTTACTCAGCGCACAATGTTTGCTCTGTGTCCAGTGTTAGCTTGCCAATGTGCATAATGAGGAGCAAGGTATTGTGGGCATACCTCAGACAGGCTGCCTTTGCCAGGATGCATGAGGACAGATCATTAGTCAATGTATTGGACATTGTAGTGTGCGTCCATCAGCAACATGGACAGGGTAGCCCCTGCATGTCTTGCTGGAAGTTCACCTTCACCCTAACTGAGCAGTTACCATGGCATGGCTAGGTCAACCATAGTGTCAACAACATCTCCTGCAAGTGATATGTATGGGTATCCTTTTGGGGCCCAATCACTAGCTTAGCTGCTTGGTGAGTGTGCAGACATCCCAGTTTTGGGTGCACACATATTCTCCAGTAATATGCACAATGGACGAGCTAGCAGACTGCTGCCACCTAGTATGTCCAAGGCTGCCACACCTTGAAGGGTGCAGTGTTTGTGTGTTTGCAGCTGGTGAATGTCCGCGGTGGTGGTCTGCTGAGCATTTCCAGGCCTGCTGTATGGTCTGGATGTGCACATAAATGCATGGCCCCTCTTATCTGGTGCCCCTCCAACAGCTGGAGCCAGGTTGACATTTCCTTCCAGTACCACCATTGTAGTGATGGGGAATGTGGATGTGTTGCTGGGTGATAATGAGTTGTACTGCTCAGTGTTGGTGTTGTAACATAATCTGTCTATGTATTTCAACCCCCTCCTCCCCCCCTTCACTCAACTAACCTAATTAATGTGGTGATGGGCACCACACAGAATATGTCCAATGTGTTATCAGAAAATTACAGAATGTATAAACATCACACACAAATAAGAGATGGACACAAGTGTAGTTAGCAATGGATCTAGAACAGGGGTGGGCACCTCCGGTCCTGGAGGGCCACAGACCAGTCAGGTTTTTGGGATATCCCTAATGAACATGCATGAGATATATATGCATTAGAGATATCCTGCCAACCTGACTGTTTGTGGCCCTCCAGGGCTGGATTTGGAGACCCCTGCCTTACACCTCTGTCATTTAAGATCATGAGTGGGCAAGGTACAGATGTCCTAGACATTGAAAGGGTAAATAAAATGTGTCACATTCCTCCTCGATTCTCACCACCACCAAAAAGTTGTCTAATAGACAATTTTTTGGTGGTGGTGAGAAGTGAGGAGGACTGTGACAAATTCTATCTAAACTTTTTGATGTCTTGGACATCTGTACCTTGTCCACTCACAATCTTAAATGACAGAGGTGCAGGGCAGGGGTCTCCAGATCCAGCCCTGGAGGGCCACAAACCAGTCAGGTTGGCAGGATATCTCTAATGCATATATATCTCATGCATATTCATTAGAGATATCCCAAAAACCTGACTGGCCTGCGGCCCTCCAGGACCAAGTTTGCCCACCCCTGATCTAGAAGACCTACCCATCAGACACAGTCACTGATGTGGACACACAACATAGACTAGCTTAGCTAATCCTGTTGCTGTGGACATGGTGTTGTGTGTCCCCTCACACTCTCAGGGTGAGACCAGGGTCCGCACAATGTGATGCTCAGTATCAACTCTGTGTCAGTAATCTACATGCTCATTATAAATGATCAGGATGAGGTGGTTCAGTGCCCTCATAACACATCTGAATGTTATGTCTAGACTGCTGTTTTACATGTGCAGTGCATCATGGGTATGTGTGGTTTGAGCCTATCATTGTAAAAAAGTAAAAAAGGTCATGTGGTGGCCCTCAGTCCTACTGTATGCAGCCAGGGGTGTGTTAGTATCTAGGAGGGCATTGGCTCAGAAACAATCACACCTGAAACCCTAGGCAGGTCGGGTGTTTAGTATAGGCCTAATGAAGATGCATGAGACATATATGCTTCCAACATATCATACGAATGTGAGTGCTGAGTGGCTCTCCAGGGCTGTATGTCAACACCTTAGCCCAGGGGTGGGCAAACCTGGTCCTGGAGGGCCGCAGACCAGTCAGGTTTTCGGGATATCTCTAATGAATATGCATGAGATATATATGCATTAGAGATATCCTGCCAACCTAACTGGTTTGTGGTCCTCCAGGGCTGGATCTGGAGACCCCTGCCTTACACCTCTGTCATTTAAGATTGTGAGTGGACAAGGTGCAGATGTCCAAGACATCAAAAAGGTTAGATAGAATTTGTAACAGTCCTCCTCACTTCTCACCACCACCAAAAAATTGTCTATTAGACAACTTCTTGGTGGTGGTGAGAATCGAGGAGGAATGTGACACATTCTATATACCCTTTCGATGTCTAGGACATCTGTACCTTGCCCACTCATGATCTTAAATGACAGAGGTGTAAGGCAGGGGTCTCCAAATCCAGCCCTGGAGGGCCACAATCCAGTCAGGTTGGCAGGATATCTCTAATGCATATATATCTCATGCATGTTCATTAGGGATATCCCGAAAATCTGACTGGTCTGCGGCCCTCCAGGACCGGAGGTGCCCACCTCTGCCTTAGCCCTACACCTCTGTCATCAATGATTGTACGTGGTGAAGGTGCAGATGTCCAAGACATAAACACATGTTGTTACAATGAGTCACATGCCTCTTTGCCTCTCACCACCACCATTACTAACATATTTTAGATGCTACCACGTCATGGTTATGTTGACAATTGAGGAAGTATGTGACACATTCCATTTATGCTTTTACAGTCTAAGACATCTGCACCTTGCACACTCACACCCCGAAATGAAAGACGTGTAAGGCAGGGGTCCCCAACTGCAGACCTAGAGGGCCACAAGCCAGTCAGGCTGCCAGGATAGCCCAAATGCATATAGATCTAATGGATATTCATGAGGGCTATCCTGATCACTGCACTTGTGTAGGGCGCCAAGGAGAACTGATTCACAATCACTCAGCTATGGAGATGTTGGGCACTTGTGACATCACAGAGGTTACAGCCTTAAGTCATAGGTCTGATCCCACAGTGGAGTAATGTAATATGGCTGTCAGAGGCATTTCACATTACCTAACGTCATTTGTCCCTGCCACCAACAACACCGTCAGTGCTGTAGCCTGAAGGTTATTCCAAATACTCAAAAAGGTGTGTGAAAATGAATGTTAGAAGGTGCTGTGGTGGACACTGCACCTCATATGCCCTCTCTGGAGTGCCTCCCAGGGTCCCTGATGTGACACCCTAGGTCATTGCATTGTCCCAGTGTGTTTGCTCTCATAAAAAACAAACCTTCCAAGGTCCCCACAAAGAACAGCTGATCTTAGGGAGTGATGTGCCATCAAATCATAATGATGAGGCTGCCTGTGTGAGGGAAAACACTAGCTCGCTTAAAAAAGGATGTATGGCAAATAATGTGTCACACCACATCCACTCTCTCTGTATGTCAGCACACCTACGTAAGAGAACTGAGCATGTTTGTCGCATGCAAACCTCCATCAGCTCCGTATGTGTGTCATGAAAAATAATGTGGATGTAGACTGTCCACATACCAAGGCCCCACATCATTGCTTGGCTCACATTGAGATGACCTACTGAACATGATCTATTGCAACACATATCCCCATATAACCACGGTGACTGGTAGGCCACTTAGATGTGCTCTGTGGACCCCTGTGGATAGGGAGGTTTTGTTTTCTCCATTAAACACACACAACCATATCACCAGGGTGACTGACAGCCCCCTGTGATGGGCTCTCTTGACCTGTGTGGATAGGGAGGCTGTATTAAATGGTGTAAGCACACACAAACATATCACCACATGATAGCCCACATTGATGTTTTCGCAGCACACATTGTTGTTTTATCTGTGTTATTGCCAGTCATTGCAATGTGAGAGCCATAGCACATCACATCATACAAAAGCCTAAGAACCATTGTGTAGGTGTTGGTAGGTTCAAGTCCCAAATGTGTATACACAATAACATTCTAAAGTGGTTCTCTGGTGTTTTAAATAAATGACACACAGCAGTTAATATGTAATGTGTGTTGCGCAAGTCTTTGCGACAATTTTTCTTTGTGCATTTGCGTGGCGCAGTTGCACATGCAATACCGGCAACATGCGCCAGCTGCGTAGCCCACATGCACGTACTGCGTTCGGCCCACACATGGACGCAATACGTTTCTGACCTGCGCCACTGTTGCACGTAAATCGTCGAGCAAGTTGCACTGCGCATGCGCGTGAAGCGCGCTGCGTGCAATCAGGTGATAATCTCTGAAAATGGCGCCCAGAACAAGGAAGCCCTCCTTCACCCTCCGTGAGCTCAGGTACCTGTCCCGGCTCATCGCACCACGCCAGCATAAGCTCTTCACTGGAAGACCGGCCACAGGGACAGCGCCAAGGTCCTTAGGGCATGGCAACGTCTACAAAGGACGTTTCAATAGAGAGGCAGACTACCCAAGGGAGGTAAGTGTATAGGGCCAGGTCCTAAAAATCATATATGTAGCCTGTACTCATTGCAAATGTCCATGCTGTTGTGTTGAGGTACTGTGAGTCAATAATGTGCAGAAGATGAGAAGACATACCATAATGTATCTGTATCATTTGTGACTGTGTTGTCCTGCACCCAGGTGTTGATGGACATGGTCAGAGAGGTCACGATGCTTCCCTTGTGGCATGTCAGCTGCTGCTGTGGCTGTGCCTCAACATACTGTAATTAAGTAAGACCTTAGATCAGCAGATGTAAATATATACAACAACATATGGATATGGTGTGAATTGTACCTTGAACAAAACACCGTGGGTCCAGCACAAGGAAATGTGAAACATAACATTAATGGTATGTCACCCACCCAGGTGATATGGGCTGTGTTGGCCATGATTTCCAATACACACGCCTATCTGCATGGGTTCTCAGAGCCCATCACAGTGGGCTTGCTGTCATCCCTGTGATATTGGTCAGTGTGCTGTCAGAGTTGCAAACATTCCCCCAGTCTGCAGGTGTCCAGACAGATCATCCCAGTAGGCCAGAACCCACCCTGGGGAAATGCTTGTGGGTGCCCACCCAGTTTCACACATCCACCCTATCACCAGGAGGACAGAGAGCCCATCACAGTGGGCTTGCTGTCATCCCTGTGATATTGGTCAGTGTGCTGTCAGAGTTGCAAACATTCTCCCAGTCTGAAGGGGTCCAGACAGATCATCCCAGTAGGCCAGAACCCACCCTGGGGAAATGCTTGTGGGTGCCCACCCAGTTTCACACATCCACCCTATCACCAGGAGGACAGAGAGCCCATCACAGTGGGCTTGCTGTCATCCCTGTGATATTGGTCAGTGTGCTGTCAGAGTTGCAAACATTCTCCCAGTCTGCAGGGGTCCAGACAGATCATCCCAGTAGGCCAGAACCCACCCTGGGGAAATGCTTGTGGGTGCCCACCCAGTTTCACACATCCACCCTATCACCAGGAGGACAGAGAGCCCATCACAGTGGGCTTGCTGTCATCCCTGTGATATTGGTCAGTGTGCTGTCAGAGTTGCAAACATTCTCCCAGTCTGCAGGGGTCCAGACAGATCATCCCAGTAGGCCAGAACCCACCCTGGGGAAATGCTTGTGGGTGCCCACCCAGTTTCACACATCCACCCTATCACCAGGAGGACAGAGAGCCCATCACAGTGGGCTTGCTGTCATCCCTGTGATATTGGACAGTGTGCTGTCAGAGTTGCAAACATTCTCCCAGTCTGCAGGGGTCCAGACAGATCATCCCAGTAGGCCAGAACCCACCCTGGGGAAATGCTTGTGGGTGCCCACCCAGTTTCACACATCCACCCTATCACCAGGAGGACAGAGAGCCCATCACAGTGGGCTTGCTGTCATCCCTGTGATATTGGTCAGTGTGCTGTCAGAGTTGCAAACATTCTCCCAGTCTGCAGGGGTCCAGACAGATCATCCCAGTAGGCCAGAACCCACCCTGGGGAAATGCTTGTGGGTGCCCACCCAGTTTCACACATCCACCCTATCACCAGGAGGACAGAGAGCCCATCACAGTGGGCTTGCTGTCATCCCTGTGATATTGGACAGTGTGCTGTCAGAGTTGCAAACATTCTCCCAGTCTGCAGGGGTCCAGACAGATCATCCCAGTAGGCCAGAACCCACCCTGGGGAAATGCTTGTGGGTGCCCACCCAGTTTCACACATCCACCCTATCACCAGGAGGACAGAGAGCCCTTCACAGTGGGCTTGCTGTCATCCCTGTGATATTGGAGTGTGCTGTCAGAGTTGCAAACATTCTCCCAGTCTGCAGGTGTCCAGACAGATCATCCCAGTAGGCCAGAACCCACCCTGGGGAAATGCTTGTGTGTGCTTGGGCAGGTTAAGACATACACCCTATCCCCTGTCCAGGAGGGCCATCCCTGTGGCCCATCTGGCACCATGGGGATATGGTTGTGTGTTACCTAACAGTTTGCGTTTTGCTCCCTATCCCCTGGAGTCCAGGAGGGCCATCCCTGTGGCCCATCTGGCACCATGGGGATATGGTTGTGTGTTACCTAACAGTTTGAGTTTTGCTCCCTATCCCCTGGAGTCCAGGAGGGCCATCCCTGTGGCCCATCTGGCACCATGGGGATATGGTTGTGTGTTACCTAACAGTTTGCGTTTTGCTCCCTATCCCCTGGAGTCCAGGAGGGCCATCCCTGTGGCCCATCTGGCACCATGGGGATATGGTTGTGTGTTACCTAACAGTTTGCGTTTTGCTCCCTATCCCCTGGAGTCCAGGAGGGCCATCCCTGTGGCCCATCTGGCACCATGGGGATATGGTTGTGTGTTACCTAACAGTTTGCGTTTTGCTCCCTATCCCCTGGAGTCCAGGAGGGCCATCCCTGTGGCCCATCTGGCACCATGGGGATATGGTTGTGTGTTACCTAACAGTTTGCGTTTTGCTCCTTATCCCCTGGAGTCCAGGAGGGCCATCCCTGTGGCCCATCTGGCACCATGGGGATATGGTTGTGTGTTACCTAACAGTTTGCGTTTTGCTCCCTATCCCCTGGAGTCCAGGAGGGCCATCCCTGTGGCCCATCTGGCACCATGGGGATATGGTTGTGTGTTACCTAACAGTTTGCTTTAGGCTCCCTATCCCCTGGAGTCCAGGAGGCCCATCCCAGGGGCCCATCTGGCACCATGGGGATATGGTTGTGTGTTACCTAACAGTTTGCGTTTTGCTCCCTATCCCCTGGAGTCCAGGAGGGCCATCCCTGTGGCCCATCTGCCACCATGGGGATATGGTTGTGTGTGCCTAACAGGTAATATGCATTCTCCCTATCCCCAGGAGTCCTGTGAGCTGCGCAATGGGTCCTGTTAGTCACCCTTTTGCTAAGGTGTATGCAGCTGATGATCTGTGGTAGGACACCCAACCCACAGGGGGCCAGATCAACAATTGCTATGGTGGGTATGTCAGTAAGATAATGTGGTTGTTCATGGCAGGTAGTTTGCACCTACACCATAGTCTGTGCGGTGAACATCTCAGCACACATGTGTGTGATGTCTCCGGATGATATGCTAGCTGCAGAGGTTAATGTGTGTAACAGCACCCCATCCCCATGAGCCATTACATGTGTTAGCAAAACCCTGTAGCGGATCCATGTCCCCATACCGTCATGAAGATTCAGGTTCAACACCTTGCCACCTAATATAAATCCAACACCATCAGACACATGCACATCACTGATGGTGTATCAATGATACATGCAACTGTTGTGGCTGGAGAACACATACATAAACCCTCAAATTAGCACTGTTGCGAAGAGCCGTTATGTTGGTTTGGCCCCTGTCGATATTGCTGTCAGAAAACACCTGCTGTCAGCCTAGCTGAGCCAGGTCAAATGAACATAACAACATAACATAGCCCATAGAGGGACAATACCTACCCCCCCACACACATTATGCTGTCAGCAACTGTGTCCAACGTAGGTTGGACATAGCAACCAGGTTCCCCATAAGACACACCTCACACAATGGAGCTAGTGGTGCAATCATAGATATCGTGGGCCCTGTCAAAGGTGAAAGGTAATGTTATTGGCCCCTGCCAAGGTCACTAGGGCCTCCCACACAATGTTTCATCTAACTACACACCGCTCATGATTGGTGGCATATCAGGTTGCCATTGGGGGTGAGTAACAGGATGTCTACAGAGCATCTGAACATAAATGTGTGGAACACAGCACATGCTGTGTAACTGTGACTAGCATGGACACCATCATGTTCCAACAAACTGTGGCATGTTGTGTCAAGGTCATGCAAGGGGGCGACAGGGTAGTTCAAGGATGTGCTGAGGGTGCCAAATACACCGGGTACAGGTGTCAGTGCACACATGTGCACAGACAAAGCAACAAATGCAGGTGGTACTGTGACCACAAAACTGTGCTATAGAAAAAAGGATGTAGGCCTGCCATGTGTGTCTAAATTGATGACAACACAGGATGCATGAAAACACTCCCCAGTGTAGAGTTTTGATCACATCAGAAGCAAACTGATGTGTATGTGTGTGGTGATGTTGCCTGTGCAAAATGCCTCTTCCAAGGTCAAGCAGTGGCACACATCGAGCATGTCACTGTGGCTGTTCTGGCATGAAATCAGCTATTGTAGTGACACACGTGTGGCATTGTCTGTCGTGATGTGTGTCTTATCACCTATATGCCACAATGTACACAAATGGACGTTTCACAAACACCCACACACTTGAACCATGACCAAAAAAGGTGCATGTCACGTTGTAGGACTCCCCCTGGTTGCCAATAGGCCATAATTAGATATGAATACGCAAGACACATTCCTAGTCTTCCCCTCACGCTCCATGTAAGCTTGCTCGAAGGCCCTTCCAGGCATGCCCCGTTTGGTCCGGCTGCTTTGCCCCACACCCAAAATATGTCACCCACTCCTATCTGGCAGTCACACAGGATGCTATAGAAACATGTGGGGAACAGGAGGCCAGCCACAGTCCATCAGCACACGTGTAAAAACACACTAGCATTTACATATACGGTGCTGCCAGATGTTTGACCATGAGTTGTGTGTATCTGGAGACAGCATAGCTAAACCCCTGTCAGAGGTGTTCTGCCAGAACAGCAGCATCAGGAAGTCCCAACCCACCCATCCCCCCTTGTGGGGGGGGGGTGTCTCTCTCTGTCCGTGTCACTCTCCCACTATGTTTCTCATAGTTAGTCCCTGTGTAAGCTGTATACGTCACTGGAGAGAGACATGTTCGACAGGGGGGAGGGCAGCGCATTCACACCGTGGGATGCTGCCACACACCGTCACAAGGGATGCGGGTCAGCTGTGACACACATGCTCCCTTGCCACCAACATTATACACATGTCATGACATATGCCTGTTGCCCATGGGAATGCCTACTGACAGGTGATTAACTATGCTGTACATGACACACACACACACAGCAGTGTGCCAGGAGCAGTAAGACTCTGTGCACACTGATGGGGGGGGGCCAAAGTAGCAGAAGGTGACCAGTCACTAATGCCCTCACCTTTTCCTTGCATATCCACAGATTGAGGATCTCCGGAAGAAGGGCAGGGAGCTGCGCCTCCACCATGGTGCCTACCTCCAGTGCCTCCAGGGTGAGACCTCACAATAGGGTGATGTACAATAATCAGGAAGTCATGTATCTGTAACCAATGTTCCATTATCCCAGATGCCTGTGTGGTGCCTGCCTATGTACAAGTGCTATATGTGTGACAGACAAACGTGCTGATGACTGTTATGTTCCACAGATGGTGATGTCACTGAGGATGAGGCCACCACCTCTGCAAATCTGTTCAGGCGGACACCAACACCACATGATGCAGAGGTGGTGGTCCTGGACACAACAGACGAGGAGGTGGAGGAGGAGGAGGAGGAGGAGGTGGATGAGGTGCATGAGGAGGTGGTGGAGGCGCAAACACCTGGATCCCCGGCAGAAAGGACACCGGAGGGCCAGAATGGACATTGGGAAGGGTTGTTTGGGGGGGAGCCAGCGTTGGGAGAGGGTGCAGGTGATGTGGAGGGGGGGGATGTTGTGGAGGGCTCAGGGGGGAGGGTTTCCCAGAAGGGTTGTGGGAAAGTGACGTGGAGGACAGGGCATCACAGGCCACTGTGGCTTCCCCCCAGCCACAACAGTTGCCTCCACCATCCAGGGCCACACACAGGCCCTACGCAGATGCCACCACACAGACAACATTTACAATGTGTGTGTGTGGTGGCAGATGCGTGGAGCACCTGTCTGTGGCCGTGGATGGCATGGAGCAACGTATACACCAGCTGTCTCACTCACAGCAGTGGCTGGCCACAGTGATTGAGAGGGTGGTTGCCGAGGTGGTACATCTTCCATGTCGGCAACCACCCCCTCAATGGCGTCACTGGCGTCAGTAATTGCGCCAGTGATGTCACTACATGTGCCCTGTGATGCCCTGTCTTCCATCACTGGGCATGCTGGGGGAGGGTGGGGCTCACGTGTGGGTTGTTTTTGTTGTGTGTGTGTATTATGTGCGGGTGGGCATTTGAGGGGAGGGGAGGATGGGGGGGGGGAGGGTGATGGTATTTTCCCCCTTCCCACATTTGTGCATAGTTTCCCAATGTTTTCTTTATAAATAGTAAATATCATTTGGAAAGGAACTTGTAATGCTCATGTGTCTCACCTAGGCTAAGTGTGAGGATGTCAGCATGGGATATGTGTGGGGGCACATATGTTCCTGTTGGGTAAACATGGGTCTGAAAATGACATTGTCAACAAATTAAGGTGTTCTACAAGCCCATGTGTGTAGGTGTTTTCAACTAGGGTTCTGCATTAACTGTTGCAACGTAGCAGCTTTCCCACTGATGTACATGGCACAGGGATGGTCCTATGTGAAACAAAGATCTGCACATATTTGAGTCTCCAACATAGGCATGACACCCATTTATGCCTCTGACACAGGCATCCCTATGGTGGGGTGGGAGGCACGTGATTATTGATGTGGTCAAGGGCAAGGGTCACACATATGCCACCAATGTGTAGTATATGATGGATTGCACACGGTGATGAGTATGTCAAGTAAACCAGCCATTGACAACATAGTCCCCCTGTGACCACATGGATGTCTGTGCACACTGTGCCGCTGCAGCCCCAAGGCTGTGGTGAAACAGGGTGCACATGACACATTACATATGTGTGTAGCATGACAATTGTAGCTGCCTCTGGCAAAGTATTTGTCACAGGGAACCTGTGTGTGGGTCATATAGTGCACCCAGCACTATATGACCTGGGTGCAGCTCATATAGGGTTCCCACCCCCAAACACCGAGATACACATGGGACAACATGGACACTCATTGTACACACACACTGTATGTATGGTAAGACAGCTGTTTATTGTTGCAGCTTTACCCTCAGATTTAGGTTACCATATAAACATGTATAGTTACATGTTGTTGTGTTACAAAGAAAAGGTTTACCTGACAGACACACAACATATGATTAGCATATGTCATCTTTTCACATTTGACACATAACAAACACTCTGAAATATGTTTAACTGGATACATACGTTCTCCAACTGAGCATAGCAACATAGAGAAATATAGGATAGTATCATGATTATGCATATATTACTCTACCGTTATTGGCGACGTGGTCGCCCACGCCTGACACGTCGGCCCCCCACCACCCTTCTCCCCCGGCCATGACCCTCATCTGGAACCAGTGCTGGTGGTGGTGCAGGTGCACATCGTCGCAGAACCTCAAGTATGCCCTCAAGGGCCTCACATATACGAGGGACGGGCATGTTTTGTACAACGTCACGTAATTGCCGCTGCTCAGCACACACCTCCCTTGTGTTCTGCTCCACTGCATGGCGGATACGGTCCAGACTGCGTCTAGTGCCTGTGCATGGGATACAGGGTGGTCTATTAGATACGTCTCCACTACTCGAGCGCCATACACAAACATGTCATGCACATCCCACACGATTGGTGATGTGATACGGCAGACAACATCACACAGATGGATAGGGGCAATATACATCATGACCACAGTAGTAGATGTCAGACTAACCCAGAGGACACATCTCACGACGTAGATGTGGGATGCCATCACAACGATATACAGGCTGTGCAGACACACCCACATACTACTGTTGTGGCAACAGGATTGGCCAATGAGAGCTATCACATATCCATCGTGTTGGTGAGGTGCAGCATGCACTAGACACAAATAAATCAGCTGGACACCAACAGTGATTAACACAGGACGGTTGACCTAATCCATCACAATTGGGGACACATGTGGAGGGATAAACACAATTACTGCCAAGGAACATTTGTTTGTAAATGAAGCAATGGGATGTTAGGTAAGCGCAGAGATAACACACCTTACCTGCACATGTGCCCCTCTGCTGCACATATGTGACAACCTGAGTGATACATATGCACCTTCACTGTTACACAGAGGAGGGTTTGGGGACCATATAATGTGTGCCATGTAACAAATATGGGGAGTTTGGACAGAGCAGCGGGAGCAACAGAGGGGGCCATCAGACGTCTAACAACAGTAGGGCCAAGAGAGGATGGGGCATGCTACGGAACACACAGCTGTTCTTACAACCTGGTGAAGGACAGTGGTGCCGACAGTTGGCAGAGTACATATTGGATGTCTGTCGGCATGAGGTGTTTTAGCTGGGGTTCGTCTAGTGTTAGACATGTTATGGTAGGTGTTTAGGCAACCTTTGTGCTTATGTGTGTGAGTTTTAGACAGGCCCAAACAATCCTATGATCACGTATGTATTTGCACAGAGGCTGCTGTTCACAGGGACACCATGCAAGGAACGTGTATATGTGCCAACCTCACATAAATGTATTCAATAGCTGCCTAATGGCACAGACGCGCCAGCAATGACAGAATATATAGTCCTGCTGGTCCCCCTGAGTACTCTCATCCTCTCTGCAAAACCTAACAGATATGTAGAGGGAGTGTGTATACCCTACATCTCTGTTCAGGGCACAGGGGCTCATGGAAAATGATGCCCATGATCCTGTGGACACAAGGCTGTGATGGATAGTGTTTCAATAGGCCCATTGCGGTCAATGAAACGCAATGCAGACCATGTTCCCTTTCAGTGGTGTATGGCCCTGCAGAGGGTCTCTGCGGACAGAGCGTCCCCCCCCCCCCGGGACACTCCAGTCAGCTACCACTGTATGAACAAAGGAAAGCACATTGCAGTGTCTGAAACAGCCACATCGCCAATGTGATGTGGGGGTCAGGATGTGACGTGTGTGGGTCTGTGGTGTGTGGTGGGTTCTCACATCATATGTGGTTTGGGTAGGGTTCTAGGGCGTAAGGTGCCTCTTGTGGTGGCCCAGGACCGGTAATGCACTATGGGGGTCTTGGACCTGTGATGAGCTGAGCGATGCAGGGCGATGTCTGACTAATGGGTCTTGCAGGATATGTGATAGTACTGCACATGAGCTGTTGGGTGATGGTATGCATTCAATTGACAGTCGTGGCTGCCTAGGTCTCCATACTCTCCTTGAGGTGCTTGCACTGGCTGTAGCCTCATGGGGGGGACTCAGTCTTGATGTGGACCGTGTGCTGGTGATGTAGGTGTGACCTGGGCTGGGGTTTGTCATAGCACATGACTCTGTATGTGCTGATGTGGTTTGTTTTTGGAATGCACAGGTGACTATGTGTAATAATGAAAAAGGATGTGTGAGCTAGTTATGGGAGTTGCCTCCTGCAAGGACTATACCAGATCATCTGCTGACTGAGACAGGAACTGCTAGGGAGCTCATGTTGGTGACTGAACAGAATGTGATGGTGAAGGGACACGTTCATGCAGAGAGGTTTAAAACATTTGGGTGTGAGGGGTGATACATCTGCCATTGACTTGCTTGTTGGAGGGTATGTGTGGTGTGTAGGATGCCATGATATGAACATGAGAAAGAGTGAGGGAACTGAGGGACATTCTACAGGAAGATAATGGGTATGATCAGGCAGATGTGACATGTGAAAACGGAGAGGACAGTGAACTAGAGCGGTGTAACCAACGAGACATCTGACGCTGAGGGGTGCGCACAACCATCATGTAGCCTGCTGAATGTGTCTGGAGCAATTGTAACTTGTGGAACATGGCCAAAACATGGGCATGTTTCTTTTCATAATACAGTTACATTGCATCTGTGAGCGTTACATAATATGACTCATACTGTTGTTTCCCTGTTCTTTTGCAAGGGACAATGTATGAGTCACTGTACGGCGTTGTCCTTGATCAGTATATTGCTAGTTCAAAGTACATTCACAAATGTTCCTCTACAGTGTTAATGTAAATTGAATGGTAGCCGTTTGTGGCTGCAGGTTTAATATTTGTCTTACTGGGTGTGAATTGTGTTTGCATGTATGATGATGATGTATGTCCAGCTTTTCTATGTGTGCTGAGGTATCTGTCTCACGTTATCACCCTTTGACGTTGACAATTGTTTACATCAACAAATATCTTCTGCAACGTCTAGGTGTGAGATTGTCAGTGTTGCAGTTACATTGTTTGTGTATGTTGATCCTAAAATCTATGTCATGGTGTCAGGATACGGGGTGTATGATAGGGCTCTACATGTGCAGATGTTGTGCAGGATACTCATGTGTGTGGCCTGTGTCAGTTCAGTACAGTGATTGGAAAAGGTCATCGTTCCACTTTATCCATATGCCCATTCATAGACATGTCCCATTCTTTTCACTGTGTGGTTAACTGCAACACCGATTGCAGGGCAACCGCCCATGATGATGGTGCCCATCGCAGAGTACTGACACATTGCCCCACAATCCAACTGTGACGCACATGCTCATAATCTTGTCAATGTGTTGATGCATTGGGTGACTTTCCGGACGGGGACATGTTGGTTGGCCTGTACGTCTGCATTGCAGTCTATGTCTTAAGTTGACCTACACATGCTATTACATTATGTCCGTCTTAAAACCACAACATTGTTATTTCTATACGTTTGAGTCACCTATGGGACTCCTTGTCTATGGGTTACGTTACACATTTGCACAGCTATATGCATATGCTATGTTCTCTGCTACCTGCAAATGCAGACATTGTGGAATGGATGATCTGGGACGTCACATCACAGAGGAGGGTTACATAGCTGTATATATGCTCATTACTTTGGCAGACTATGGGTTAGTTGTCATCCTGCTGTTCACAAGACATTTGGGTGTCTGCAGAGAGGCAGGATGTTGGTTTGCCAATTTCAGTATCTATTTATGATGTCAGAACGTGCTGGCCCGTCATAAACATTCCTCTTATGTCTGCATCTGTGTGTATCAACCTGACCTTACACTATTCTACTGTGGGACACAATAACATCATTTAATGTACCCCGCAACCTTTTTTTCTCACACATCTCATAAATGTGAGCATAACATGTAACATGTGTGTAGGTAATGTTGGGACAGCCACCACACATACACCAACTATAGACTACTGGTGTCTGTGTTGTGGTTGTGACAGTCTTTTGTCACCCACCTTCAGCATTGCGATGTGATGATGCACCATAGGCCCTCAACTCCCCCATCATCATCTGCGGGAGAGGTGTATGTGCGTCTTCGGCTGGCATTGGTTGTTGGCTGCCTTCTATTTCTGCTTCCACCAGTGGTGTCCTGGTGTGCATGTGTGGCTCCAGGGACTCATCATCAGCAATTGTGCTGCCCCCTGAGACAGCAGCCTCTGCCTCCACCAGGCTCATTGGGGCTGTGATGTTGACCTCCACCTCCTCCACCACTGCCTCCTCATCCTCCTCCTCCTCCTCCTCCTCCTCCTCAGCACCCATTTCTCTGTAGTCACCTGCATTGGGAACAATCAAAGAGAGAGACACATATGTTTCAGGAATCCACATATGTATACGTGTGTGATACAGAAAATGGAGCAGCAGATAAACATGCACTAAATTACACCAGTAGTGTTTTCAGGGATCCAAGCCAGTTTACTGTGCACATGCTCAAACACTAATACATTTCAATATGGCTGAGCCCCGTACTCTGGCAAAAGAAAATACGTTCTTGACATTTCCTCCATTCCAGGTATAGAAAAACATTTCATTGGTCCCGCTAACCTACCATACCTCCCGTACCCCTTCTATTGGTCCCGTTACTGATATGATTATCCAAATATTTCTTTGGAATGGGCTCAGCACCTGCTTTGTCCCCCTCCTAGTCACAAGTACAATGGGCAGTTATTCAACTTGTTACTTTAATACTTCCAAGGCCATTGAGCCAATTTGTGTGTGTAGGGGAGCAGGGCTCAGCAGCCTTTGTGTCAGCAGTTTCAATTAGATCCCTTACAGCTGCATTGTCTTATCAGTCGGCATTTAAACATATTTCTCCCATTATTGAAATTGTACTTGTCTAGGTTAATGCAATGCTTTTAATGATTTAAACGTCTACAGCAGCATATAGGGGGATGTGCAATTCCTATAGGCCTCTTCACAGACATCATTTACAGGGCAAGCTTGTTAGGCCTGTCAGCTTAGTTCAATTAGCATGGGGCATAGGCCATCGCCTACCACAAACACACAGACAGGATGGGTTGCCTCCATCCATGTGTGCGGCATGCCGGACACAGGACACCCTCCCAGACGTGTTTGTCCGCACCATGTAGCTGAGTCTGGGCCACATGTGTGTGCTGTGCCCATGCACAGATGGCAGGTTGCCCTTGTTCATGTTCATGGTCACATTGCACATGTTTGCCCATAGCATCCCGTTCCTCAGCTGTGCAACAAATGTCCGCACATGCGTGTTCCTGCCCCCACCATCAAACCTGGTTTTGCAAAACACTACATGTGTGTGTGCGATTCAGAGTATGGTTCATATTTGTATGTCAGCTTATCTTATCATTGCTCCATGTGACTCGCAGTGACCCATTGTGTAGCGGATGGCAACTAGACAGCACCTTTGGCCCACTAAGCTGCACATGCAGCACTTTATTGATGTAATGTCATAGGAACATGCCTTGGAAATGACCAGCACAGTAATAGAGTGTATGGCAATCACAGGTGTGTTTGTAGGCTAGCGACTCGTGTCTGTGTGTGTGTGTGCTTCACAATCCCAGATTATTTTGAGGATGGGTTGAGGAGCTACGTTAGGATGTTGACCACAGACATGTCAACATAAGAGGTGATGTACGGATATATCACACACATGTTCCACCAGGATAGGGACATGATGAGGATTGGGTGACACATATGGGAGTATATGTGCATATGACTGTTCTGTATGAAATGTTGCGATTATACAGGACACACAAAAGAGCAGTTAGTGTACATACCTGCATGTGGATGTGCGGTATCAAGGGCCTTAGGCAGTCCACGAAGGTAGATGTCTCCCAATCGTGTTGCAAGTTCTTGTTCGAGGGGCGTGAGTGTGGGTATGAAGGGGCCTCCGCCACCTGTGCCCATAGCATGTTGTTTTTCAGCAACCATGTGCTGACGGACACCTCTCTTGATGTCTGAAAACCTTTCTTTGAGGCTTTCAATATCACGTGCAGGGCCCCCTACCTCAGACATTGCAGCACGCGCATCCTCCCACACGGCCATTCTGTTTGCCACAGTTGTGCGTGTGCTCATTCGGCCAAATAATACATCATAGTTGTCTATGACATATGACAGTAGTATATGGTTTTCCCTGTCACTGAACTTTACTTACTGCTCTCTTCCTCTGTGTTGCAGGCAGAGGGATCCTTTTTCTTTTGGCCGTTTGGCTGTAATGTGACTGCTGTGGCACAGCAGATGGCCCTGCCTGTTCCTGCCTAGCCTGTGCAGTCTGTGCCATGGGTGACTCAGCACCAACTGGCTGGCCCACATCCTCCACCACCTCACCCTGACCCTCTCTGTCACTGTCCCTCTCCATCTCCCTCTTGGGCACAGGCTCCTCTCACCACACGCACACTCACCTACACACAGCAGGACAGAGCACACAAAACAAATAACAGGGACACTACACTACAGGACACAATACAGTACACTCTAACACAGGTGACCTGTCACGTAAATAAGCAAGGGGACAGAGATAATACACTGACCGTATGTTGTTATCCTCTCCCTCTCTCCTGTGCCGTACCCCTAACACAGCCTCTCTCCCTCAGACTCTGTCTAACTCTCTCTATCTCTCCTTCCTCTGACTTACTCCCACCACAGCCTCAATCCCTATTGCACTCTGTACCTGTCTGTCTCACTCTTTCCTGTGGACTACCTCTAACCTAGGCTCTGTCTCTGGATGTCTCTCTATCTCTCTGTCTATAGGTGAAACTCCTCTAACAACCCTCAACTTGTGCCACGTGTTCAGGCCTATTTATACTTTTTCTCCCCTTTTGTTTTGGCACATGCGCATTTGTGCAGGCGTGGCGCTCTTGCGTCGCGCTCGTGCATCGCGCTCGTGCATCGCGCTCCTGCGGCGTGCGTGTGCCGGCTTACGCATGGGTGTCTGTACACGTGAACACCCACATGCGCTGAGAGACATTGTAGGACAACGCATGCGCATTACGGTGAGTGCCGCATGGGCGTCTGTGTCCGTTTTGCGCATGTGCGAGGCAATGCGCATGTAGGTGTCACCACGCACATGCCGACACCCATGCGTAGAGTCGCGCATGCGCGCGACACAAGATTGTCGTCTGCGAGCAATTGCGCATGCGCATTGCCCGTCAAGGCAATGAAACAACATATATAAGTGAAGGAGAACAGCTTGTCCACGTTGAGGGTTCTAGGCGGAGAAGAGTAGGAGTGTGTTTGCTAAGAGACAGGAAGGGAGTCTACACAGGTGTATGTGTAGATTGTTTTGGTGTTGTTTGTACTGGGGATTGTATTGTCTTCTGTGGTGTGTAGTTTGTACATAGCTTAGATAGGTTTTTGTGTGTGACAGCTTTGTTTGGTTTAGTTTGCCGGGAGGAGTTTATGGCGCATATATATGTTTCTGCATGTGTCCTGTGTAGTGGGCAGATGCTGGGGTTGCCGGACAGGGGAGATGGTGTCGATGGGGCTGTGGAACAGGGCATGGGTATAGTCCCGCAGCAACTCAGACCTGCAGCTGTGGGGGTGGTCCGGCCAGGTGCTGTGCGTGCACGGCGCAGAAGGCGTGCCGAGGTGCAGGCTCGGCAGCCATGACTCTACAGGCCCCGACCCCAGCTCCATGACATGCGAGAGGACCAGGTCATCTCCCTTTACCGACTGAGCACAAGGGCTATTAGTGGTCTCTATGAGGATCTAAGACCTGACCTCGAGCCCCTGACTGATCGGTCCCATGCAATACCAGGTTTAGTCAAGCTCCTTGCTGCCTTACATTTCTTTGCCTCCGGCTGTTTCCAGTCATCTGTGGCCGCAGTGGGTGGCATGAGCCGCCCCACCTTCTCACGATGTCTCCACCAAGTACTGCGTGCCATGGTCAGCCGGGTGGGGAATTACATAGCCATGCCCCACACTAGGCAACAATGGTGGACCCTGAACCAGGCCTTTGAGGCATTAGCCGGGATACCACACGTGATGGGAGCTATTGATTGCACACATGTTGCCCTGGTCCCGCCTAGAGACAGGGAGGTAGCGTACCGCAACCGCAAACACTACCATTCCCTGAATGTTCAGGTTGTATGTGATGCAGATCTGCATATTCTGAATGTGGTCCCTAGGTTTGCAGGGTCCACCCATGACTCCTATATCCTGCATCACTCGGCACTATTCACACAATTTGAGGAGGGGCGATATGCCGAATGTATATTGCTGGGTGAGTATGTCAGAATGTGTTATCTATGTATGTCTTTCTACATGTCTCTATGTGTAATCACAGATGCTGATGTATTATTTTGGAACACATGCACTTCACATATGATAGATGTTATCCACAGGACTGGTGTCAGTATACATGATGACAGGTGTCTGTACGTCTACTAAGACCACAGACATTAACCGCAGATCATAATGCTCTTAGCAGTATATGATCTTAACATGCACATGTTGTACATGTGCATACACCACAGTGGATATGTCAATGTTGTTGATGCTTCCCTCAGAGTGCATGTTGTGAGCATATGCACACATGGGATGGGGGGTGGGGGGGTTTTGTCCATCACATACTAATGTGATGATGGTTAATTGTTGCATAATGTTTCGAGGTCATTTAACATTTATTTTTTGGGCAATCCGTATAACTACACACGTGTCATGTGTGTTTTAGTTTCACACACGCACTCTGTGATGGAGTTGTCACCCAGGAGTCAATAGCTAACATGAGTAGGTGTATATTAATATCTCATGGATGATGTTGAGCTTTCCAGCAGGGAATGAGACGTGTGCATATCTCTGGCCATACATATTGGCTATGTCACAGCAGGCTTGGAACACTATATAGGGTTTACAGTACCTTTTGCCACTGTAGATGAGCGTAAGTTACTGTCAACTTGTCTGCCCATCCTCACTTAGCCTCACATTGTGGAGAGATTACAGTTATAGCAGGGGGACTAAGTGGGTACATACAGGGAGGTATTGGAACCAGCTACACAGGACGGTAATGTGGCTATGCATGTGTTTTGTGGGCATACTAATGAGGGGTACAGTGTGCATGTTGGACGACTGTACCTTCAAAGGGATGTGTACAGGATGGGGAATGTGCAGAGGATGGCAATTACAGGGATTAGCAAACAGCACTACACAGCATATGTTGGCTGACTAACAAATCTTGATATGCTGACCTTCATCAACAGGATGTATATAGGTGATATGTTTTTCATTCTTACATACCTCCATGGCATACATGGTGTATATGTGTGGCTCTCGCAAATGGCTGTGTGTTTTTTCTCGGTTAGTGATGAGACATACCCTTTGATTATGTGAGCATTGGATTGCTGTTGTGGTCTCACAGTTGTGGTGTTGCAGATGTGGACAGTAACTGCATTACCATACGCATGTTGCGCACACACACACACACAAGCTAAGGGTGTCTCTGGAACCTTTTTAATATTTGCTAGGTGTTTACAGGCTGCATAGGCCATGTGTTAATTTTATGTCATCATATGTATATCTGTTAGAGCTGCACAGTTGTTGTGCTGTATATTAGTGTCATCATGTTTTGTGGGTTTGTATCTCATGTCTACACAGCTGTGAGGAATGTTTCACATGGACCCCTGCATTTACATGCAACATTTCTTTCTGCAGGTGATGCAGGATATGGTTGTCGCCCCTGGCTGCTGACTCCTGTTCATCAGCCACGGACACGTGCAGAGCAGAGGTACAATGAGGCCCATGCCTCCAGCCGCTCAGTCATAGAGCGCACCTTTGGCGTTTTGAAGAGTCGCTTCAGGTGTCTGGATAGGACAGGTGGGGCCTTACAATATAAGCCACGCACTGTTGCAGAGATTATCATAGCCTGTTGCATCCTGCACAACATTGCTCTCAGGCACGATATCCCTGCAGAGATTAATGCGGATCTTGAGGAAGATCCAATGTGCCCCCCTGTACGTGCCAGTGGTGACACACGGGAGGGCTCAGCGGTCAGGCGGAGGCTGATTGCAGAGCTGTTCTCATGTACGTATTAATTATCTTACCACACGAATGTGCTATACAATGTGTGTAATGGTTATTGGGTTATGTTTTATGTACATATTGCATGTGTATGCAACACTGCATTAACAGTTGACTCTCAATGCGAACATCACATAAGTGCCTGGGTGTGGCACAAATAATGTGGGGAGTGCACAACAACAGTTGGTTGCAGATGATGTGTGGGTTTGTTGGTATCTCTGTGGGATGTTTGGCGGGTGACATTCCCAGTTAGTGTCGGTCTGTGATAGCAGCAGCTGTTGTCAGACCACAAGGTGCTTTTTTACATTATATGGCTGCCGCACAGTGTCAGACATATGTTGAGATGTTCACGTTGGGCGTTTACTCCCTGTTTGTGGACATTTGTCCATTGTGTTGCATTTACATCAGACACATTTGTGATGCTTTTGTTGGTATAAAGCTCCTGTGAGATGCCTATGTTTGAGTGCTCCTCATGTGTGTGGCAACATGTCACACAAAGCACAATAGACATAGTTAGTGCTAGTATGTGAGGATTGTATCAACAATGTGTGTGGTTTGTGGATGTCAACCGTGACGTGTGTCAAAATGTGTAGGTGAGCAGGTAGCCATGACATGGATATGTCTAGAGGGGGGGGACCTGTGCATTGTCCAGCAAGGGGGTTTTACTATAACATTTGTACCTTGGTGAGTCTACCTTCACTGCAGTGATGGATATCTACACACATCGTGAGATGTATTAGGCAGAAACATCAAGGGGTGGTTTACAGTAGCCAGGTGGTGCACAGAATGGGGGTATGTCTTGTGGTATAGCAGGTATTTCATGGATTAAATGGCGTATCTCGCTGATGCTGTGACAACATCTGCCATCATGCGTCTGATACAGGCTGTGTATGTGTGTAGGTCACGAGAACACAGACCATAGGAACAAATATATTGCAGACACAAGCAAGCGAGGATTACATTGGCTTACATACACAGACTTAGGTGCCAGCTATTTATCAGAGTTGCACATGTAGGGTATGCATGTTTTGACGTGCTGACTAACACACATTGGGATGGCATGCAGCCCTCAGGGGTTTGTCACATGCAGACATGGGGTGGTGTTTTTTACAACATGTAGCACATTTTGAATGCTATTTGTGCATATCATCAGCACATAGCTGCCAATATTACAGAAGATATGAGATGTACAAACCAGGATATGTTTTTGATACGTGGATACATGAGGTGGAAGTGCATATTTCCAGTGTGTTTTGCCAATTGCCAGTGGGTTAACATACAACTTTGGGAGAACATTCAACAGGTAGAGGGGTCCTTTCTGCCAAACTGGTGCTGCAAGGGGTATATTGCAATCTGGGAATGAGACAAAAGCCTGGTGTACGCATCCACCTCTATTGCTCTGTGCGTACAAGGACAGAGAGGTAAGGGAGGGGACAGGGACACTACACACACCTGTAGATTGCCTGCAACACCTCCATGATGCCTTTGACATGTATGAGATATGTACATTGTGATAGGGAGCAGTCTGTAATTGTGGGCTGTTGTGGGGTGTGACAGCTGATGACATGACGGTGCAATGTGTGATTCACAGCTATAACATTGCATTTGTTTGCTTCTCTTATGTCTCCAAATGCAGAGGACATACTTTTTTCGGATGCTGTTGGGCTGGTGCATTGTCATGTGTCTGTACATCAGCAAATATGCATTTGGTTTTGGTAGGTGGATGTACATAGACATTGTGTGTGCCTGCAGTAATTGAAATCATATGTGTTTACTGATCTGTCATATTGCACAGATGATTTGGTTTCCTATTTGTTAGGTTTAGCCTCGGTAACCCATCTCTTGATGTTGTCACTCATATTCCCTTGTGTTTTGGTTCTGCATGTCCACTGCCACACTCTCAATGTGACATGTACAGCAGACCTGCATGTGTGTGTAGGATGTTGTTTCCTGTAGTTTGCCTACACTTTCTCTGTCCCCAAGCAATGTACTATCAGACAACAACAGGGTATCTTTGCATGTTCACTGGGCCGTTATATGTACAGATATACACCTGTGCACATACAGGCCATGTGTTACAAATGGCAATTTGACATTTGCATACTGTTTGTGTGGCTGTTTCTTGGTTGCCTGTGTGATGACGCATTGCTCATACATCATACATTATCATGTGCTGTTATGGGTCTGTGCCCCTGGGTGTCTGTTGTGACTATGCTACCTCTTACATAGTGGCGTTTACGTTGTCAACATTAGGGTGATGTGTTGTGTGCATTGAGAGGACATGTGTATTGTGTTGTGATTAAGCACTGGTGTGTTTTTATTTCTTTTTCCAGATATGCACATAATCTGGCCAGTCATCAACAGTGGCTTGACATGCTGATTCTCCACCTTTTGTTGACATTGTCTCCCTTCAGGTGTACCTGATCTTGTTGTGTAGTGACTCAAGCGATTGGTGCGATACACCTGATGCACACACACGGTATGTCTATGTGTTTTCTTTTGGGATCATTACATCTGTCTTTAACTGGTGATGATTTGATGTTGTTGTGATGGTCATGTAACATTTCCTCTATGCTCACATGGACAGCTGCATATGGTGTGTAGCTGCAACACACCTGTGTGACTGGAGCATGGACATTAACATATCCATGTGACACCCATGTCTGTGTTGTGGAATAATGATGTTGGCCACAAGGTTATGTTTAATATTGCTATCAGGTCATGTTTGCCTTTGTATCCCTTTCTTCAGCATATCCAAAGCTGTGACGTTATGACATTTTTGTTTATTTTCCAGGGTGTCTGACGATAACATACTTCTCCTCTCCTGACACAGGCCAGACGACAGACCAGACACATCTCTTACACTGCAACCGTTGTCAGCACCACCCACCTGTTTGAGGACAGACCACCATGCAAGTCTTTGCTATGACATTTTGCCATTGGATGTTTTACCTCTGAGAGTGCAACACATGACTGGGATGGACATTATTGATCTTTGACTACTGATTTCCCCATGACAGAGGTGTCGATGGCACTGCTGATGCAATTGTTTGGCAGGAAGTGCTCCTCATTGTAGGGGACACACATGCACTTTGAAGGACTGTGGTATATTGAACACAGACACTTGACTATGCATGGCCAGAGCTGCAAAAACAAATTTAACATGAGTTGTTGGATTGCAGATACAATTCTGACGTTTTACAATGATCCCCCCTTGTGCAGCAGCAACTGACATGGACATTGTAGGTGGTACATTTTGCCACAGTTGTTTTTTCGCTGTGTTTTGACCATGGCTGTAACATGGCACCAACGATATTCGCATGTTTTTCTTACAACACAAGCATACAGGCCATGTATTTGTAATGTAGCCAACGATGGGATGCTCCTATTGTCTACGTCCACCTATTTTCCACCTGGACATGATCCCTATTTTTACTCCACAATGCTTTCACGCACAACAACATCTTGGAATGATGTGTTCAGTGACCCAAGGGTGCTTACATGCATGTGTGTCATCACTATATCATGTTGCAATGTGGCTTGTGCTTGTGCAACTGACTGACTATGTTTCTGAGACACAACATGTGGACATATGGCTTCTGTGTGGATCCCTGTAATATGTTTGTCCATTATTTCCTTATTCATATGCTGCTTCTTGTGTTGGTTTACTGTGCATAAATGACAGTCAGCATGTCTGTACACACCTTGCATTTCCCATCCTCACGGTCGTGATTATGGCTTGTGGTAGCGACACTCACATTGCCACATTATGTTTGGAGTGTGGCTGTGTGCCTGACCATAGGACTTCGTAACTTGAGAATTCCATGTATCCTGGTATATGTGACAAAGCACTGTTTCCCCAATACAACAGTGCATGTTGACCTTCTTGATGGTGTTATATGTGCATTTTTCTGCTGGTTGTTGGGTTGGTATTATGTCTGTGTTCATGTGCATGTGGTACCTGTTAGCAGATGCTTATTGTGATTTACATGATTGTTTGTGTCCACAGTGGTGTAGCGTGTAATGCAATATCAGGCATTGGGATGTGAGCGTCACCAATACTTTTATTGCATGTTTTTTGACATTCAAAACCTTTGACCAAAATATCTTTTAGGAGTTAGTCTGACCCCTGTTTGGACATATGGATATTTTCTGAGGGACAGATGAGGTGTGTTGGGTCCTCAGCATGCAGCATCTACTCTGTACATGCACTCATATGTGGGTGACACATTTGCGACATTCAGCAGCAAGGGGGGTCTGGGGGGTCTGGTGTGAGGTGCAGAGCATGCAACTGATGCCCATTCTATCTGTTGTCGCTAATTTGGTGTCAAGCAAGTGACCTTTGTGTAGGAGGTGGCTTTGTGACATGCTAATGGTTTTGAGCGCTTTCCAAAGGGATGCCGTCAGCCCTCATATTATGATGGCACTGTATACACTATTTGTGATGTGCAAACGAAATAAAGTTATGTATTTAACCAACATTTGTCTCGTTTGCTGATTGCATTTCAGGTCTGTCACCATGATCAATGTGTGCCTTTGTATCTGTCATGGCTCCTTGTGAGGCCGGGAATCCATTTTCCTCCTGGCAATGTCACAGCATGTAGATGATGTTGTTGTTGTTGTTGCTAGGTGATGGAGGGTTACATAACCTGTCGTAGGCCACATGGGGTGCTGGTGTGACTTGTTCACTGGTTGTTTGGGGTGCAAGCCATGTTTCACTTCACTATGTTAGTCCTCCGTTATTTGAGCATACATCCCCTTTATGTGTTCCTGTGCTGTTCATGTACATGGGGCACATGTGCTCACATCCTTGTACAGTGCCAGCTCTGTATGTGACAGCCACATGGCACATCACTGTGTATGAACGCTTGACATACACACCATCCCTTTGCGATATTTGTGCTAGAATGTGCTCATTGTCGTGTTTTTGGTATTGGCTACAGTCATGTGTTTGAACTCTGTTGTATGCATGTCTTTTCCACACATGTCATCTTTTTTTTTTTTGATTCCACTGGGCTAAGTGGACCATGAGGTACCACCAGGTTCCTCATCTCTACACACACCCTTCCCTTTCTTCACTGTAGAAAACGGTGCATCCTGTGTGCTGCCTAGCCATGACATTTGTTTTGTTATAGCCGCCTCACACTTTAGGGTCTTTACATCCCATTGCATGTGGGCCTTCATTTTTGCTGTGATTCAGGTGGTTTGTGTGCTACACCTGATTGCATGTTGAGCTGTCTCCTGTTCTTATCCAGATTATTCACCTGATCCAGGGAGCATCCTCTGATACCCTTGTGCGTAATTATTTCCTTGTTTTGCATGCTGTAGTCAGTGCAGGACATTTCATTGTGTTTGTGCAGGTGTCGGTGTTGCAAAATACAGAGAGCAATTAGATCTGTACATGGGGGATCAGCATGTGCATTTGCTCCAGATTTGTTTTTTCTGTGGTTGTTTGACTTGACAGCCAGCAGGCGTTTTGTGTACTGGCATGCAGTTTTTGGTTAAGCAGCCTTTGCTGATGACCTCACATGGGCGGTGTTGCTTACCGGTTTAGCCATTGCCATTTGTGCTATTGGTCGTCGTTGTGCTTACTGTCTACTCTGTTGGGTTTGTATGCTTGTCCTGCATATGTGCTTTTCATTCGTGTGACAGTCATATGTGTGCACATCGGTGGCATGACCACATTGTACCATTACCTGACTTGTGAGACACCCTTCCGTCCATCCTTTCTCTGCCAGCTATGTGCCATCCTACCCTGATGTGCATGCTGCTGAACCACGTCGTGGACTACCACAAATTCGTGCATTGCATCTCAACCTGCTTGCCTCTCGTGTGTGTGCTCTGCCTAGCACTTGTACTCCACCATCATCCTGATATTTCACATATTCCTCTGTTTCTGCCTCCCCTGCTACACACATCTTCCCATCCTCTGTCGCACACTGTCAGTATAGCATGTTACATTACCATCAATCTGTGCATGGATTTAGCTGCCGACGATATGTTTTTCACATTTTAGGGGTGTCACATGGCCTGCAGCTACTTACTGCAGCCCATCAACTTATGTCAGTCCTTCATTTACTTTGGTATTGTCTGTGGTCTCTGCTCTGTGCAGTGTTTGTGTTATGTGTGTGTTTGGCACATACCTCTGTTTGCATTCAAATTGGGAGATGTAACTGTTATCAGCTAAGCCTTTTGATTTCACCTATACATCCTTAGCGCATCTTCTGGCACACCTTTGATTCAGACAGCTTATGGGGTGCCTACGATAGTGGCCTGGGAGTGGACAGCCTTTCAACAGGGCCTCTGGGGAACACTTACATTTCCCGTTTGCTGACAGCGTATGTTTGTGATGTTACGTGTGCTGCACCATGAAAGGTGCAATGATATATGGCACAAGGGTGTAGTTGTCTTACTATGCCAGGAATGCTTGCTGTGCACTTGCTCACAGAGAGGGGACATACCTCAGCCACCCTTATTCACTGGAAAGAGCAAACCAGGACCCCTGCAACATCATTGGTGTATTCACCAGTTTTCAGCATTCATGACATAGGGGTGTGTGTATTTTCAACAGACCATGGATGCCATGGAGCTGTGTTAGTCCGGGGATTTCAGTCTCCAGAGGTAATAGGGCAGTTTAATCGATGATATTGACTCTGATTCCATGTTGATATGAGTCACCAGGTCCTGTCTACAGCCCCACCTTGGTATATAAATAAGGCCTGACCCAGGTCTGCCATTGATGATTTCACAGCGACGGGCTGCAGGCAGGCCCAGGCAAAGGATTGCAATATGAGATTAACTCTGACACCCTGTTGATATCAGTAACCAGGGGCTGTCTGCAGTCCCTCACTGCTAAATCACGTATGCCAGAACTGTGTCAGCACACCTACTTATTTTTCCATACGTTACAATGCACAGTGCTGCCAGCAGAAACAGTGCTGTGACCTTTCCCTGCCTCATAGGGCACCCTATATGCCGCACCCTCGGCCACTCTTTCAGCAACATTGTAGGGTGGCGTGGCAGACACTGCATTTAGAGATGTGTCCTCTGGGGTGACTTCAGGGGCACGTTATGTTACAGTGCTCTGAGAGTACATTTGCTAGAAAACGATTATTGCACACATATGCAATAACACCCTCCTGAGGCAATCTTACCCCTTACAGGTACTGCCTCTGCCAGACATGTTCATTTGCCATTGTGGGGGATTGCACCCCTGATCCCTGCACCATTGCACAGTGATTGTGTTTGTGTGCTTGCAAAGCAGCACACCACCATATGCCTGTCCAACATTATTATGCCTCCACAACCATTGCCACACACCCTTATGACCAGCACCACAACCCCTTATGCCACCAATTTTTCCTATGCCTCAGCCAGCTGTCTTCAGTGTACAAACCCCTGCTCCCTGCAGTATTGGTCATTGTTCATACCATCATGCTGTGGCTCAGTTCTTCTGCTTTCCCATCAGTGCGCGACTTATGCCTCCCAGTATTCGGAGCCCTCCAAAACCATTCGTGCGACGCTTTACGCACAGCAGCGCAAGCACTTCTGTCGGCCATGATTTGTGTGACTGCGAAAATAATGACACAGACAACTGCTTTCAGTGTGCACTGGGGGGAATTAAACCCCTGCTCCCTACATCATTGGTCAGCGTTCTAACCATCATGCTGTGGCTCAGTTCTTCTGCTTTCCCATCAGTGCGCGACTTATGCCTCCCAGTATTCGGAGCCCTCCAAAACCATTCGTGCGACGCTTTACGCACAGCAGCGCAAGCACTTCTGTCGGCCATGATTTGTGTGGCTGCGAAAATAATGACACAGACAACAGCTTTCAGTGTGCACTGGGGTGGATTGAACCCCTGCTCCCTATTTCATTGGTCAGCGTTCTAACCATCATGCTGTGGCTCAGTTCTTCTGCTTTCCCATCAGTGCGCGACTTATTCCTCCCAGTATTCGGAGCCCTCCAAAACCATTCATGCGACGCTTTACGCACAGCAGCGCAAGCACTTCTGTCGGCCATGATTTGTGTGGCTGCGAAAATAATGACACAGGCAACTGCTTTCAGTGTGCACTGGGGGGGATTGAACCGCTGCTCCCTACATCATTGGTCAGCGTTCTAACCATCATGCTGTGGCTCAGTTCTTCTGCTTTCCCATCAGTGCGCGACTTATTCCTCCCAGTATTCGGAGCCCTCCAAAACCATTCGTGCGACGCTTTACGCACAGCAGCGCAAGCACTTCTGTCGGCCATGATTTGTGTGGCTGCGAAAATAATGACACAGACAACTGCTTTCAGTGTGCACTGGGGGGGATTGAACCCCTGCTCCTTACTTCATTGGTCAGTGTCTTCACCTTTGTGCTGTGGCTCTGTTCTTGTCCTTGCACTTCGGCGCACCGCATTCTGCCTGCCAGATTTTGACTGCCTCCTAAAATATATTCCTCCCCATAATAGGTACTGCCTGAGACAGCCTTGTTCATTGCGCACAGTGGGGGTTCGAACCCATGGCCCTTGCACCATTGCTCAGTGTCTTCACCGTTGTACTACAGCTGTGTTCTTTTGTATGGCCAGCAGCGCGCCACTTGGCCTTCTGACGCGCTAATGTGGACCCCGCACACTTGCGCCCCACGCATATGTGTGATCGCTTTATCCCGTTTTATTTTCCTTTTTCTGCCTGGCCCGCCCACTCCTTATATGGCACACGCACACTAACGGGGACCCGCACAGCAACGGTGTTTAGTAAACATCCCCCTAGGTGTCTTACTACTAAAGATGCCAACCTACTAATCTGCAATAATGCAGCAATGCATTTTAAATGACAAATTTTTAACACAAGTTAAAACAACTTTAACACATGCAATTACTAACACTTGTGTTACCAATATTACCTAAAAATCCCAGCTAAATGTGTGGAAAATATTAATGAAATGGCATATGTAAATTCATGTAAAACAGTGCATTAATATTAAAATTGCATAATGTAGGTTGTGATAAATGTCAGGATCCATATTAAGAAGCAGCTCTCACACCTCCTATAATGAAGAAGTTTACAACAAAGCCTTCAATAATACAACTCAATTAAATAATACAATATAACTCAAAAAAATAAATTCAGTACAATAAAACAATAAAAAATAGAATAAAATAGTCACCTCTTAAATACACTAAGGGGTATGTTTACTAAACAGTGCTAACGTCGCAGCTGTTACGTTATCGCGTGGTATGTGACATTATCACGCGATAATGGCACTTTACCGTGCGAGAACGTCACGTTTCATGCGATAATGTCTGCGGCGGCGTTAAGGTGCACAGAGGGTGGGGGAAGGCTCCCTAGAGGGCGGAGTAAGGCTCCCCAGGGGCTGAGATGAGGGGTCAATGGGCAGAGAGTGGGTGGGGAGAGGCCCCATGCACACTAACGCCGTGAAATGAAGCTCTGAAAATTAGCACCAGTGAAAACCTCGCGCTAGAGGCACATTTGCAGGAGAGAGAAACCATTTCAGTCAACAATGTACAGCAAAGCCAGAGAAACCCAGATAAGTGATAGTAGTGATACATGTGCACAAACCAAAAAGGCAAATAAACATATTAAATGACCAGAACCACATTTCAAATCCCCATAACCAAGCTGGACAATAGTGTTACTAATGATAAACATAAAGCAACACTACTGACAAAGCATAAAAAGGAAGATATCATGTTTGGAAGGGGCTATGCTCTGTCCCCCTACAAAGTGAATGATCCCACATTGAAATAGCGGTGAGCAGGGTTTCCTCCTTTATATTGGGCAGGTTTGTTATGCTGTGGTCCATCTGGGGCACAGTGTGGACTAGGCAGATGCCTAGGTGGCACATAGGAATGCCGAAACTGTAAAGCAGCAAGACAGCAACTGACGAGGATCCAACATGGGCACGAGTGTGTGTCCCACAGTGTCACAGGGGATATTACCCAGCAGGTACCCCCAAGGGCACAGAACATTGGCAGGTGGTGCCGGGGAGAAGCGCGCATGTCCATGTAGGCACCCCTACACGAGAACCCTCACCATAGGCAGCTGCCTACTGGCACACTGGATGGCCTGGGACTGCGCACCACCAGAACCACTGGTATAAGGGCATGTCAGCATGGTGGCAGAGGGGTGCTGGTGGTGGAAGGGGCAGTGGTATCTGCCCACAGCAGACCAAGGCCAAGCCCTGTTTAGGTGGGTGCCGTGTGGTGCAACAGACAAGGTCTGTCCAATGAACACTAATAGTAGCCCCAGGGAATGAACTGCCTTTGTGACAACAGTTTGGTGTAGTACACACAGCCAGTGTATTCAGGGTCAGAAGGTCACAGGTTCAAGCCCCAGCTGTGGCACCTGCAAACCATATCCCCATATTTTACCCAGTAATAAAGACGGAACTGTTATTGCAGATTAAATAAACAATCCATTAACACCTATATTTTACCCTACAGGGCACAGACACCATAAACATTTGCAATTCCTAGAGCAGAGTTTCCCAAATGCAGTCCTGGAGGGCCAAACACCATTCAGATGTCATGCTGCCCCTTATAAATATGCCTGTGCTGCAACTGTATGCCACGCCCCATTGTATGCAAATGTATCTCATGCATATTCATTAGGGACAGCATGAAAACCTGAACAGTGTTTGGCCCATCAGGACCAGAGTAGGGAAACTCATTCCTAGAGCAGCAGCCAACAGGGGCATAAACACCCACATCCACAGGCTCCACTATCCAAAGCCTCATGGAGAGTCAGGCTGTTGGGCCCTGCGCGGAGCAGCATCTCCCAATACATCCCCACTTGCATACTTTAGTAATGCTGCCCTTAACTGGGGAACACGTTACACATATATCAAAAGGTTGCTATGATTAATGGCAGATAACAAATCCTAAGTTAAACACAATTTGTTGACAGAGTTGCATCATAGCAACCTTTCTGATATCTGTGGAGTGTGTTTCTGTTTTGGTTTCTGACAGTGTTTACCACCCTGGGGAGTGACCCCAATAGTATTGCGTACCATAGCCATGCCTGCACTGTGCCCAGGACTGGTGTGGTGGCCTGGGCTGCCACATACCTCTATCTTTGCACAATGCTGGCATAGGTGTGGGAGTGTGTGTCTGTCTATCCAGTGTGTTGTGGCTGCCTACACCTTTCTGAGCCCACACTGCTTGCACTGTTTCCAGTGTTAACCTCCCAATGTGCATAATGAGGAGCAAGGTAGTGTTGGTATGGGCCGGACGGGGTGGCTTGGTCATCTGCACAGGGCATAGAGCAATGGCTGGGACATTGTAGTGGCCGACCAAGACCTGCACAGACAGGGTGGCCACAGCATGTCATGCTGGGAGGTCACTCTCACCCTGACTGAGCAGTGACCACGGCATGGCTAGGTTGACCTAGATTGGCCACTGTTGGAAACAGGATACTGGGCTTGATGGACCTTGGTCTGACCCAGTATGGCATATCTTATGTTCTAGATTCCCCCATAGTGCTATACAATATTTATTTCAGGTTATATTTATGGGTTTCCTTTTCTGGGGACCAATCACTGACATACCATTTTTGGGTGCACACAGTTCTTCCAGGAACATGCACTATGTACTAGCTAGCAGACTGTTTGCAGTTAGTATGTGTATGGCCAGAACACCTTGCAGGGTGGAGACTGACTGTGCCCTCTGCTGGTGAATGTCAGATAGTGGTGGGGGGCAGCTGAGCTTTTCTAGCATTCTGCCATTGCCTTATTGATGCGTACAGATCTGCATTGACTGCCCTGTAGGGTGCCCGTTACCCTGCAGGACTGGAGTTGATGGTCCCCTCTGCTGCCACCATTGCAGAGATGTAGAATGTGGATTTGTTGGTGGGAGATCCTGTTCACCCACCCTGAGCCACAGAGGGCTGATTGGCGGGCGCTACATAATCCACTTTTGGTTACCAAACACCCCCCTTCACTTATAACATGTGACCATGGCACCTACACAGGATATGCACTATTCTGGGTGCATCACAGTCCACAAGGGCTAAACATGACTGGGAAATAGAGATGGACACAGGTATATCCTAGGTGTGTCTGCAAGGACTACCTATCACACACTGGCACTGATGGGGACCTGCAGCATAGCCTATCTCAGCCAAGCCAGGTGCTGTGGACCTGGTGCTGGGCGCCCCACCTCACCCTCAGGGTGAGCACAGGACCCGCACAATGTCACGGTCTGTAGCTACTCTGTGCCAGTAACACACACGGTCAGTTCCCCCTACCAGGCCGAGGTGTTGTGGGGGTGCATACCCCATCTTGTGATCAACTGTAGACTGCTGATCTGCATGTGCAGTGCATCATGGGTATTGGTGGGTTTACCCTATCCTGGTAACCACAGCAGACAGTTTGTGTGGTGACCTGCAGTCTTTCTGTAGCCAGCCAGGGAGGTGTTATATAATGTGCCCTATAAAGCGCTCTATAGGGCACATTATAAGGTGCCTTGGCAAACAGTGCACTTTATAATGTGTCTTATGGAGTGCCTTATAGTGTGCCTTATGCAGCACCTTAGGTTACGGCACTGTGGATGTTTTTGCTGGCAGCACTAATTTAAATTAAAAAAGGAAATGCCTCAGACAGCACTGATTTAAATTAAAGGGTAATGCCTCAGACAGCCTTATTACATAACACCACTGTGGAATCAAACCCATGACCTCTGCCTCCACAGTCATTGTAGTAACCATTGGGCAACATCTTTATTCATTCTAACACTACGCTGGCATGAACTTAGGGTTAACATGCATTAGCACGCCACTGCGCATGCACAGTGTGTGCGCCGTGCTCCCCGTGAGTGGCATTGCGCATGCACGGTGTGCGTGCATGCGCCAGCAACCCAGTCACTTCCGTGAATATGGAGAGGCGCTCATGTCAGCCAGCCTTCACCAGGCGTGATTTTAAAGTGCTCGCAAACCTGATCTGCACAAAGCAGATGAAGTTATTTCCTGGATCATCCAGAAGGCAAGACCTCCACCGCGTCAGGAGGGCATGGCGCCGCATCACTATGCGCTTTAATCGGATTGCTGACCACCCATGTGAGGTAAGTGCAGGCAGTGCTGAAAGTAGGTGTGGATGCTGCTGTGTGCAAGTATGCCTTATCCCCATGAGGCCATGACCTGCTCACAGAGGTTAGGCTTAAATCCTGCAGGTATGAAAGTTGCTGCTGTTCATGTGTTTATATCCACCCTACCCCTAGGAGGCCTTGATCTGATTACAGAGGTCAGTTATACATCCTGTTGGTATGGTACTTGCTGCTGTTCGTGTGTTTATATCCACCCTACCCCCAGGAGGCCTTGATCTGATTACAGAGGTCAGGCTTAAATCCTGTAGGTATGGAAGTTGCTGCTGTTCATGTCCTTATATCCACCCTACCCCCAGGAGGCCTTGATCTGATTACAGAGGTCAGCTATACATCTTCTTGGTATGGTTCTTGCTGATGTTCCTGTGTTTACATCCACCCTACCCCCAGGAGGCCAAGACCTGACTACAGAGGTCAGTTATACATTCTGTTGGTATGGTAGGTACTACAGTTCATGTGTTTACATCCACCCTACCCCCAGGAGAGCCAGACTTAGAAACATAGAAATATGATGACAGAAAAAGACCACAAGGCCCATCTAGTCTGTCCTTCCATAACAACAACTACAACAGTCCACTTTTTACCTTTAGAGATCCTCTGTGTTGGTCCCATGCTTTTTTGAATTCAGTTACTGTCCTCATCTCTACCACCTCCACTGGGAGACTATTCCACGGATCCACTACTCTTTCCGTAAAGAAATATTTCCGCATATCACTCCTGAATCTATCTCCCTTCACCCTCATCCCATGTCCCCTCGTCGCAGAACTTGCTTTCAATTGAAAGAGGCTCTCTCCCTGAACATTTATGCCACGGAGGTATTTAAACATCTCAATCATATCACCTCTATCCCGCCTTTCCTCTAAGGTGTACATATTAAGATCCTTAAGTCTGTCCTCATATGCTTTATAATGAAGACTACTAATCATCTTAGTAGCAACCCTCTGCACCGACTCCATCCTGTTCACATCCTTTTGAAGGTGCGGTCTCCAGAATTGCACACCATACTCCAAATGAGGTCGCACCAAAGACTTATACAGAGGCATTATCACCTCCTTTTTTCTGCTAGCCATTCCTCTCCGTATGCACCCAAGCATCCTTCTAGCTTTTGCCGTCGCCTTTTCTACCTGTTTAGCTACTTTAAGATCATCGGACACAACTACGCCTAGGTCCCGCTCCTCTTTAGTGGACAAAAGTACTTCACCTCCTATGCTGTATTGCTCCCTTGGATTGCTGCAGCCCAAATGCATGACCTTACATTTTTTAACATTAAATCCCAGCTGCCAAATTCTAGACCATTCTTCAAGCTTAGCTAGATCCCTCCTCATGTTATCTACACCTTCCTGGGTGTCTACTTTATTGCAGATTTTGGTATCATCCGCAAAGAGGCAAACCTTACCCGACAGCCCTTCCGCTATATCACTAACAAAGATGTTAAAAAGAATCGGACCAAGGACAGATCCCTGGGGCACACCACTGGTAACATCCTTCTCCTCAGAGTGAGCTCCATTTACTTGTACTCTTTGTCGCCTCCCACCCAACCAATTTCTAACCCAAGCAGTAACTTTAGGGTCCATCCCTAGGGTGCTCAGTTTGTTTATAAGTCGCCTGTGAGGAACAGTGTCAAAGGCTTTACTGAAATCTAAATACACCACATCTAGAGCTCTCCCTCGGTCCAACTCCCTGGTCACCCAGTCAAAGAAATCAATCAGATTTGTCTGACAAGACCTGCCTCTGGTGAATCCATGCTGCCTCGGATCCTGTAATCCGCTGGACTCCAGAAACCTCACTATTTTCTCTTTCAACAGCGTTTCCATTAATTTACTCACCACTGAAGTTAAACTAACCGGCCTGTAGTTTTCAACCACATCCTTACTTCCGCTTTTGTGTAAAGGCACCACATGAGCCTCTCTCCAGTCCTTCGGCACCACTCCCGACTCCAACGAGGCATTGAAAAGGTCAGTCAGTGGAGTTGCTAGAACGTCCCCAAGTTCCCTCAGTATTCTAGGGTGTATCCCATCCGGGCCCATCGCTTTGTCTACTTTAAGTTGAGCTAGTTTCTCACGAACACAGTCTTCTGAAAATTGTTCAAGATGTCCCTCGCTTCTGTTCTTATTTGTGGTGTTTTCTGAGGTCCTGCTCCTGGTTCTTCATCTGTGAACACAGAACAAAAATATTTGTTAAGCAATTCCGCTTTATCCTTATCAGCTTCTACATATTCCCCCCCTGTACCCTTGAGTCTGACAATACCACTTTTGCCCTTCCTCTTCTCACTAATATATCTGAAAAATGTCTTATCTCCCCATTTTATTGCATTGGCTATTTCCTCCTCCTTTTGAATCTTTGCCTTCTTGACTACTTTGCTAGCTTCTCTAAGTTTTTCCAAATACAGATGCCTGTCTTCCTTTCTCTGTGATCTCTTGTATTTCATGAAGGCCTCCCTCTTTTTCTTCACTTTTTCAGCTACTTCCTTCGAAAACCATAGCGGTCTCCTGTTCCTTTTGCCTTTATTTACCATTTTAACAAAAAGGTTGGTTGCCTTTAGGTGTTAGCAGTTCCTGAACCTGAGGGGGTTACAGAGTTCAGCAATACTACTGTTATACTTGTTTGCTGTGGTCTGTTTGACATCCTGGTGTCAGAGTACCTGCATCTGTTGTTGCTGCACTGCTGACCTCAAACACCAGGAGACCCACACCTGATTACAGAGGTCTGTTAAAGCTGCTGGTGTCAGCGTACCTGCAGCTGTTGGGGTGTCACTGCTCTGCCCGACCCCCAGGAGGGCCTAGACCGGATAACATAGGTCTATAGCTCAGCTAGGTGGCTCAGTGCATGCTCCGGCTGCATTTGGCCACAACTGCCATATTCACAGGAGGCCTAAGTCCTGACCACAGAGGTAGATTTGTAGATCTGATGTCATGTTAGTGGCCCCTGCTGATGTGCCTGGCCCACCCAAACACCAGGCGAGGTCAGAACACATCGCACATGTTCCTTAGAGAGCTCATGGTGCCAAGGTGGGTGTGTCGGCTGATGTGTGTGGGTGAGCCAAATACACAGGTGTCTGCCGCAGCATACAGGGAGTTTGGAAATCCCACTTTTGGAGACCAACGTTACCACCACACACATGGCATGGTGCACCCATGGCATGCAAGGAGGGTGTGGGAACAGGGTAAGGGGGCCGGGGGTAGCACACAGTACACATAGCTGGCACCCCACACATGGGCAGACCCACAACCACACATGCATGTGGCGCTGCCAACAGGTCATAGAGGACCCACTGGCCAGAGCAGCAGCAACACTCAGCTGCCTGCAGTGATATGTGATAGCGATAGCCACCCACCAGAGATATCCTCCCCCTGATGTTCCCACCCATTGCATTCCCCCCCAGGTGGAGGACCTTCGGAAGAAGGGAAGGGAGTTGCGGCTGCACTGCCCAGATGTCCTGGAATGCCTACAAAGGAAGGCACAACAGGAACATGACGGTGAGTGTTGCGGCCACTGCTGGAATGTACAGCATGTCACAGTGGGCCAACAGCCTGTGCATGGCCACACAATGTTTATGTGGTGTGGGAATGCCATGATGGTATCCTAATGACTGTCTTCCCCAACAGAGGCTGTTGCTGCCGGGGAATGGGCATCCATATCTGGGACACACACAACAGGGCCTGCAGCTCCAGCCCAGCCTATGGAGGAGGGGGAGGAGGAGGAGGAGGGGGCAGAGCCGGAAGATGACTCTGCAGAAATGGAGTGGGCAGAGGGTGGTGTGGGGTGGGAGGGATGGGAAGGTGAGGGTCACTCCAGTGCACCGGTGGGTGGGTGGGAGGATGATGTGCAGGAGGAGGAGGAGGAGAGTGTGGAGGGGGGGAGGGCGAGGTTGGGGGGTGGAGGGGGGAGAGGGTGGCCCTGTGGGTGCAGTGACACCACCATGTGCCACAGGCAGGGCCCACGCACATGCCACCACACAGACTCCGGGCACTTGGGGCGGATGTGGTGGCAGGTGTGTCTGGGACCTGTCTGTAGTAGTGCTTAGTGTGCTGCAATGGCAGCGGGCACAGGAATGCACCATGCGGTGGCTTGCAGGCACTATTCAGTGGCTGCTGCTGAGATGCACATGCAGCGTGCAGCTGGTATGGGGGGTGCATCTCGGCAGCCATCCCCTGATGGGCAGCCCTAGAGTGTCTGAGGGGCAGAGTGGCGGCCACACACGTGCCCTGTGGTGCCATGTCACTCGGGCCACAGCATGGGTCTACCTGTAAATATCAGCCATATATGTAAATACACAGGTTTTGTTATATATCACACTGGTCATGTGTTTTCCTTATAGACAGACTGTTGAAGTGAACATGGGACATGTGTGTTCATCCCTATGTGTATGTATATTAGACATCGGTAACATACATGGACCGTCTCCACACTCATGTGTGGGGTCTGACCATGTGTGTAGCCGTCAGTGCCCCCTGGTGCTCCTGTGATATACCGCACTGCTGTGTGTACCATCAGCTATGGACACATGCTTGCTGCCTGTCATGTGTAGGCAGCATATCTGATGCACCATGCTCGTAGGTGAATAGGGGGGACGGCTAGCAGCAGGTATGTTGCAGGAAGGATAAGATGGACTGCTGTACTCGGGAGATGCCCAGGGAGATAGCTGGTGAGGCCAAGACAGGTTGGTGTTGGTCTGGAGGGGGAGCAGCGGCTCACTACAGGAGCAGAGGGACAGTGAACAACTGACTGTAGCTAGTTACCTATGTCTGCCTGTGTCTTACACATACATCTACTGCTAAACAGCCATGTATGCCCTGGTGTGGGTCAGAGGGAATGGCACACATGTGGGTGGAGCAATGGAGAGGATATGGGGTGTGAGAGAGTGACCGATCCGTAAAACATATATGTACCACCATAAACCATATTACTGCTTAACTGGAGAGGTAGGGTATACCCCTACGCATAGGTAGAAGGGTGCACACATGGCATGGTTCATGGCACACAGGGCATGGTATAAGGTCTGTGCGTTGATTGGTGGTAGTGCATGCACCACACTCCTAAGGGAAATGGGGAGGCACATGTGACCATGGTGACAATATGGGGGACAGGGTACTCAGGGGAGTACAGTGGCAAACCCCGGAAATGGGCACATAGGTATAATCAGGTTTAGTCATCCTTATTGGCACACAGTGACCTGTTCCCCACAATCAAGACCTGCGTGGCCGCCCATGTCCATGGCGACCATGGCCCAAGCAACGCTGTTGTTCTGGTTCCACTGGTGCTACCTCTGGGGCTGGGGCTGGCTGCTGGGAACACCCAGCCATGGCCTCTTAAGCATATGCAATCCACAGTAGCGCCGCTGCCATTACCTCAGCTGTGGCACACATCTGGCACATCTCCTCCTGAATGCCCATCAGAATCTGATGAGTAGCTGTGGGTGAGACACAAGGTGATGTGTGAGACATGTGTTGCACCCCCCCCCCACCATGACTCATGCACATGTCCGGCGTATCCCAACAGACCAGTCTGCAGACCAATCATGTATGCGACGGCTAGCAACGCAGTACCATGTTTACATCTGTGTGTCCCATGATCCATCCACAGGCCAGGAAATGATCCTGCTGGGGGTCGCGGAGATCACAGATATGACACATGGTACTGTGTTGCACTTCAGTGTGTCACTGCTGTATCTGCGCACTGGTCATATGGGATAGGTTGGATAATGTGGGGATTCATGGCACACAGATAGATATCTGGGGGGTGATGTTCACTCTAAACCTGATGCACAGTACTGAGTACCCTGACTATCTTTGCTACGTACCACTATCCAGGGAGAGGGGTCCGGCGGGTAAACTGTATAGGTGATCTGGGGTAGGTGTGTACCACTGTACGTCTCCATGGGGTATTTTATGGTGAATAGTAGGCAGATGTATGAGCTCATTAGCATGATGACAACGGACGGCACATGCTACAAGGGGGAGGAGTGCACATGGCACACACCCCCACTACAAATACAGAACTATGTGCTATGGTGTCATAATATTAGGGGGCACATGGAATGTCATTGTGGATGTTATGTCAACCCCCAGGGGGCTTGTTGTGTATTCTGTTACCCACCTTCCGCATCGTGCTTTGCTGAGGCAGTATGAGCCAGCAGCTCTGCAAGGATGATATCCATGCTGGTGTGTTGGGTGCATGATGTCCCCGGCGCCTGCATTGTGTGGTGACTCCCCTCTGACTCTGCATCCTCCACAGCCCATGTGCTGCTGCTACTGGCCCCCACTTGTGCGTTGGCATTCACTGCCCTATCCTCTGCCTCGGGCAGCACAACATTTCCTGGGGTCTCCCGCCAGTGCTGTTCGTGTCCCCGGACTCGCCAGCCTCTAGCCCCTCAGCATCCTCTGGCGCCGGCACATCCCCATCATATGCCTCCATGGCCTGGATGTCACCTGGGTGTTAGAACAGGATACACAGCAAGGATGAGTTAGCACAGGTCAGATATCTACACCTGTGTAGTACATCCCTGCCAACAGCAATGTGGTGTACACCTGTACCGGCTGTTCCTGTACCTACAATGGGGACAGCACATGTGTGTACAGTTTGCTGTACCTGACGGGGGGAGGGGTGGCCTCTCACACTGGTGGAGCTGTGTCACATTTGCTTTTATGTTGGGGGGAATGGGGCTTTGACTGGCAGTCCCACTATATGCAGCACTAGGTATGCACTGTGCGTGTGACCTTGGATGTGGGCTCAGCATTACATGTGGCCAGGGTGCATGTGTGAGCCCTGAGTGGGATTGTGGCCTGTCATAGTATGCATGAGCGATGTGTATACATTGGCCTGAGTGGTATGGATGGCAGGTGTTGCAGCATTTGTCCAGGTAAGCCAGATGTTTGTGGGGTCTGCCGCTTTGGTAGCCACTGTGCGGTGTGTGTGGACAGCTATCACATACTCGGTGTGTGTGGTGGGTTATTTCACGTAGCACAATCGGAATATAGAATTCACCTGCCCTATGGTATACTTCAAAGGTTGATGAATGCCACTGGGATGGGATGATGAAGGAAAGCAGAAGATAAAGGAAACAGAGGGAAGAGCAGAGACAGAGGGAGTATGAAAGATTAGACATAGGATAGAGAAGTGATGGATAGTGCGAGGGAAGGACACAAGTGCACAGAAGAAAGAGCTAAAGGATAGAGTATTGGGGAAAGAGGGAGGCAAGAAGTTTGCATTAGAGGGGGATAGAAGTGGCAGGTCATAGAGGGCAGGAACCAGGAAGTTCCAGTAAGTGCTGCATCATGGTTTGAATGCCATTGCAGCCAATGCAGGTTGCGGAGAGGAACTGCAGTGATGGGGCATCCACAGAACATCAGCACTCTAGGCAACCACCTAGTTCATCTGATGGAAGTGCTGACTTGAATAGATGGGAGAGTTATATGGGATATGGAAGAGGTGAGGTGAGGGGTGGAGGGGTTGAGAAAGAAAATATGTATGAGAAAGAGGGTAAGAAGGTGAGGAGTAAGGGAAGAGAGGCTTAGAATGGAAGAGAATGATGGAAAAGGATGGCTCATTAGATATACATATTTGACCACAAATCTTTTGCATGCTTTTTTTCAGGTAGTTTAAAAAATAAACGAATACAATCAAAATACCACTCACAGAAAATTTGCAAAAACAAAACATGTTTGATCTCTTGTTGTTGCTAAGTGCCATTGAGTCGGTGTCGACTCATGGCGACCCTCTGGATAGTTATCCTAAATTGTGTTCGGTCTTCAGTCAGGCAGCTCATTGTTGACAGAATGGCACCCATAGCTGCTGTTATTGCATCGATCCATCTCTACCCATCATAAAATCCACACACTCTTAGAAAAAAAAAATCCCTCATACAGTGTCTGCAAGAAATTTGCCGACATCTACTGAACTTTTTGTATTAGCATATCTCACTTGCAAGTTCTTAAGACAGAAGGCCAATGAATTAATAAGACCTTGTTCCAGTTTGACAGTTCATGTGAAGTTTTGAAAACTGAGAGAGAGATTTCCTGCAAACTATTTAAGGAAAAACATCCCAGGTTTGTGGTCATCCTTTCACACAATAGAATAAATCTTACATTAACGTAAAAAAAAATTATTTGGAATGCAATTAGAATTAAAAGGCAATTTAGAAACAACTTTTATCTAATGACCTTTGACATGGTCAGTCTGTCTTCCTAAGTTGGAAATAAAGGGATTCATTGATCATAATTACCACACTCAGCAATCAGGAGCACTTACAATAAGTCAGGGGAAATGCATTCAAAGAAATGCCAAGGCTGCTCGATAGCGAAAATGAGGACAGTAATTAATGTTCGTGTGGATACTCATTGATTTCTTTTCTTTTCCACTGTGTGTGCAATAATTGAATTTTTATGGGCAATGACTGACTAGCAGGATTCCAAACTAATTTCACTGCCCTATTATTAATAATACATCAGGAATTCCCTGAGTGAGCCCTGGAAGGAACTTATTTGCATTCATAAACATATCCATGCCATATGGGAACCTTCAGATGGCCATCAGCAACTTCCCCAAAACCAGTATACTTCCCTTCTCTTTTTTTTTATTAGGGGAGCTTATTCTTTCATAATGCAGTATAGTGCTTTATTTGAAGTGGCATGATTAGATGGAACTGAGTTAGCAATGAGATTGTGGTCTTCAGTCTCATGATCAACCCGTCATATATTCCCCTGGTCAGTACAGTGACCAAAGTTGTTTTCATCTGACAGGTTTTCAGTGGCCATTGTAAAATGAATTATCAGTGTTCTTCCTTTCAATTCCCAGTGAACAACTGCCTACATCATTAAAACTAACATCAATTAACACTTCCATGGAAGCCTCTGTAGAGCACATAAATAATGATTGACTGATTGGTGGAAGGGAGAACTGGTACAACAAGCCCCTACCCCTTGAGGGTTATTAGACAACTTGTTATATGTACTCACTATAAATATGGGGGAGCTTAAATGGCAGAGCCAAAAAGGCATCTATCACAACAAGGCTAAATATTAAACTTACATAGACATTCAGCTATATTCTGATTGAGCCAGTAGTGAGTGACCTCCCAGTACTTAATTCCTTTAACCTTGCTTTCTCTCCTTTCTTTTGACTCTTTTGACACTTAGGGGTATGTTTACTAAACCTCTGTAAAGTCACTGGCAGTAAGGGCAGCGCTAAGGTTCCCAAAGCCATATAAGGCTATGGGCGGGTGGGGGCAGTCCGGCATAAAGGGAGCTATGTGCCATGTAACGCATGGAACAGGGCACCCTGACCATTTAACTCATGGTAACGGCATATCTCACGTTAAGGTGACAAGCATTAAGATGCCCAAGGGTGTTAAAGCGCTTCAACCTAAGGCGCCTGAGTTTAAGGCGCCCTGAGGTGTTAAGACACATGAAGCTAAGGCGCCCTGAGGGTTAAAGTGCATGAAGCTAAGGCTCTCTGAGGGGAAGCATCTAGGCTTGCAGGGGGTTATCATTAGAGATGTGCCATTACCACAGGGAGCAGGGTTGGAACATCTCTTCTCCCAACCACCTAGGTCTAACAATCACCCACAACAAGCACAGTCAGAATGCACCTGCTGCTTATCACTGGGTTTTCCAGCCATGCACATATCAACTGCAAACAGTCTGCTGATCAATATGCATTGCATGTGCACCCAGCAATTGGTTAAGCAATCAGGCGCCCAGGACAGGAGGTGCACCCACTTCACTAGACACATACACTATAAAGCACTATGTGGATACATAGCCATGCCATGATCACTGCCCGGTGAGGGTGAGAGTGCCCTCTCAGCAGGACATGCTGTGGCCACCCAGGCCATGTACATGACAGATGGGCACTACAGCATCTCAGCCATTGACTTTACCTCCAATGCAGACCTATCCTGGCCAATCCGCCCTTTTTCAGGCCATACCCACAATACTTTGCTCCTCATCATGCACATTTGCAGATTAACGCTGGAAACAGCTTAGGCACTGCAAGGCTCAATGAGGTGGAGAAAGTCACAAAACAATAGATAGACATACAAAAACACACTCATATTGCCATGCTGTGCAAAAATGGGGATGGTTGGCATTCCTGCCTGCCACCTTGGTCCCCTATCAGCTCAAGCATTGTTAATGTGTGCTCCTTGTGTAGGAGCTAGTAGTGTGCTCTGTTGTTACCGCCCGCTCAGCATGCCGGTAATGTCAGCCTGACTCGCCATCCAGCTGAGGATAATGGAGCCTGTCTGTGTGGCTGTTGGGTGTTTGTGCCCTTGCTGGCCAATTCATCAAAGGTTGCACATGTTGGTGTTGTACCTGCACTGTCGGTTAAAGTTTAGCCACAGGGACCAGCAATGCATAATCCACAGCCTAAACCCAAACCTGTGACCCTCCACTCATATACCCACCAACTGTGTGCATGGAGCCACAGTGCTACCATATGGCTACAACACTCCCTGGGACTGACATACTTCACATCAGACAGATCTTGGCACATGTTGCATTGCGCACTGTGCACAGGATCAGGGCATGGCTTTGGTCTGCTGCAGGAGAGTGCTGCTGCCCCTTCCGCCAACACCCCATACCATGTTGACATGTCCATGTGCTGTTTGTGTGGGTGGTGTGCAGTCCCAGCCCATCCAACATGCGGGTTGGCAGGTGCCTAGGGCACAAAGTTCGGATGGGGGGAGCAGAGGCATACATGGATGGCCACACATCCTCTCCACAACCATCTGCCTCTACAGGGACCCCATCACCGCCTGACAATGTTATGTCTCTTCAACCTGTGGAAGAGACGGCTGAGGGGTATTATGTTAGAGGTCTATAAAATATTGCCTGGAGTGGATTGGGTAAACGTAGATCGATTGTTTACACCATCAAACTGTAGTAGGACTAGGGGACATGCAATGCGGCTACAGTGTAAGCCATTGAGGACTACTGGGAGTGAATGGTTTCTCAGTCAATGCATATTCAAACTCTGTAAGGCTGTTAGTGTAGCTGGGTTTCAGAAATGTTTGGACTGGTACCAGAGAAATGGTCCATAAACCATTATTAATGAGGGGCCCAGAATATCCCCTGCTTGCTCAATACATGCACTGTGGATCCTGTGTGTCTTTTGTGGAAACTGCTAGGTACTTGTGACCTAGATTGGTCACTGTTGGACACAGGATACTGGGCATGATGGACCTTGGTCTGACACAATCTGGCATATTTGCAAGTCTTATGTTCTTATGTGCCACCTAGGCAACTGCCTGGTCTGTCCTGTGCACCAGTGGCCCCCACTGCATGACCCACATGCACCCTCCTTTGCCCCATTTGCACCATCAACATAGTGCCCTTTCATACTTGGGCACTATGCTGTTGCTGCTAATCACTTTCTTGGGCTCACCTGTCCGTGCAGCACATTGCAGACATTTAAATAGACTCTCGCTCCTCAAAATGCACCCTTACCAACAGGTTTTGATATGCGATAAGGTTCCTGGTGTTAAGGTGCCATTGCTAAGGGAGCTGGAACTTGTACCCGCCCACTCCCCCTCCCATTGACCCCTATTCTCCACTTACTCTCTGCCCATAGGTCGCTTTACGCTGCCAGTCCCTTTAGCACCCACTAAGTCAGCATTTTATGTGCATTAAGGGTGCAATTGCACTTGCTCCTTTAGCACGGTTTAGTAAACATCCCCCTTAGTTTTATGTGCATGCTCCACAAAAAACAATAGGCTGTTAAAGATAAAATCTGTGGGTTTTTTTTTAATTCAGTGTTTTATGAAGTGAGCTAGGGCATATATACTACAAGCCATCTTTCAGTTAAATTAAAGCCAGTTAGGGTATATCTTAATAGAGAGAACAGAACAGGGTAGATTTTCTTTGAGTATATAAAGAGAAATTGTTTTCTACAGACTTTTACAAAGAATCCTTCCAGTAGGAGGCAAGAGAACTGTGAAATTGTTTTAAATGGGTGTTAAAGTCAAGTGACAGATCCAAAGGGCAACTTTAAAAGCTCCTTCTATCAAACCAAGAGCAGTGTGAATTACGAGAGTAAATTAAGAGATTGTCTTAGAAGCACAGATACAAATAGGATATCCCTCCCACCTACCCCAACTCCCACCCATCCAGCATAATCCTTGATTTAGAGCCTCCTAAATCAGTTAAGGGGAAGGGGTTGATCTTACTGAATTTCGGGTTTAACTGATTATCTTCATCAACAAGTTATTAGGCCTTAGGAGTAGATTAATTCTTTGCAGTTTACCTTGAGGTAAACACTAAAAGTCCTTTATACTTATTAGATATAATTGTATTGGTTCAAGATCCCTATTACCTTAGCAACATTACAAAACTTAACAGCTTTAAATAGTTAAAAGAAATATTTAAATCTAAGACTCAGAGAGCAGTCCAGCAGCGAGATGGGGCTATCCAGTCTTTTGCACTGAGTGTTACATTTATGAGTTTCTCCCAGTTGCTGAGAGGTCTTATGTGTATACTAAGTGCAAAGAGCTCTATGCACTTAGTCCAAGGTCAATCTCTGAAGGCTAGAATAGCACACTTGGAGGAGCTGAGGCAGACAGAGAAGTACAGATACCATTGAGGAGAGAGGTCATGTGAAAGGAGAGCATTCTCTTAGTTTGGAAGGAAGTGATCCAGTAGGTAGGACCTGTCTCTCTATTAAGATATACCATAACTGGCTTTAATTTAACTGAAGACGGGCTTATTATACTAAGCCCTAACTAGCTTTAATTTAATTGAAACAGATTTTATCTTTAACAGCCTATTGTTTTTGGTGGAGCATGCACATAGAACTAAATTTTTTGAATAGTATCTGATCAAAAGCTTTGGCATGCACTAAAGTGACATATAAATATATTGTGTTAGTTTGGGTGGGAAATGACACAGAATGATATTTAAATCATTGATGACAACAACACTTCTTTTAATGCATGTGCCCATAAGGAAGGGTTAGGATGGCCGTTATAGTTAGTGATTTGATCATTAGGCATGTAGATAACTGGGTGGCTTTTGGACATGAAGGTAACCCTGGCAACATGACTGCTTGGTGTGAAGGTAGTAGACCTCAAGCACCACCTAGACAAGGTTTTAGATAGTGCTGGGGAGGAGCCTGTTGTCTTGGTACAAGTCGGTACCAGTGACATAGGAAAATGTGGGAGGGAGGTTCTGGAAGCCAAATTTGGTCTTTTAGGCAGAAAGTTGAAATCCAGAACTTCTAGAGTAGTGTTCTCAGAAATTCTTCCAGTTCCACGCGCAAGACCCAAGAGGCAGGCAGAGCTCTGGGGTCTCAATACATGAATGAGACAATGGTTCAAGGAAGAGGGTTTTGGATTTGTTAGGAACTGGGCAACATTCTAGGGAGTGGAGGGGCTTTTCTGAAAGGATAGAGTACACCTTAAGCAGGGTAGAACCAGGCTGCTGGCATTAACCTTTAAAAAGAAGATAGAGTAGTTTTAAACTAGATAATGGGGGAAAGTCAACAGTCACCCAACAGTGCATAGTTGGGCATGATGCATCCTTGAAGAATACTGGCAAAACAGGGAAATCAGGGCATCCCAAGGTAAAAGTAACCCAAGTGCCTTTAAGTAAAAATCAGAGTTGAAAGATTCTGAATTAACCCTTTCATCAAATAGCCAAACTGTTCATATTACAAAAAAACCCCCAAACTTTAAAATGCCTGTATACAAATTCTAGACGTCTAAAAAATAAAATGGGAGAGTTAGAATATTTAGCAATGAGTGAAAGGTTATATATAATTGGCATTTCAGAGACCTGGTGGAAGGAGGATAACCAATGGGACTCTGTGATGCTAGGCTACAAACTATATTGTAATGATAGGTTAAATCATATTGGTGGAGGAGTGGGTCTATATGTTTAAGAGGACATTGAGTCAAACAGGATAAAGGTTTTGCAGGAAACAAAATACACAGCAGAATCTCTATGGATGGAAATCCCATGTAAAAAGGGGAAAGGAATGGCAGTGAGGGTGTACTTCCATCTGCCTGGACAGATTACCCTGGTATTGACTGGTTCAATGTCACATCAGGGCATGCTAAGGAGATAAAGTTTCTAGATGAAGTAAATGACTGCTTCATGGAGCAGCTGGTTCAGGAACCAATATGTGGGGATGCTATTTTAGACCTTGTCCTCAGTGGAATGCAGGATCTAGTGCAAGAGATAACTGTTTAGGGGCCACTTGTCAATAGCGATCACAACATGATCACATTTGATTTAATAAACGGAGGAAGGATAGCAAGGAAGTTGACTGTACTAGCATTTAACTTTCAAAAAGGAGACTATAATAAAATGAGGAAATTGTTTAAGAAAAAAATAAAAGGAGCAACTGCAAAGGTCAAGAGTTTATATCAGGCCTTGGTGTTATTTAGACATACTATCTTGGAAGCTCAAATCAGATATACATGAAATACAAGAGATCACAGAGAGAGGAAGACAGGCATCTATATTTGGAAAAACTTAGAGAAGCTAGCAAAGTAGTCAGGAAAGCAAAGATTCAAAAAGAGGAGGAAATAGCCAATGCAATAAAATGTGGGGGGGGGGGGGGGGGGTAAGACATTTTTCAGATATGTTAGTGAGAAGAGGAAGGGCAAAAGTGATATTGTCAGACTCAAGGGTGAAGGGGAGGAATATGTAGAAGCTGATGAGGATAAAGTGGAATTGCTTAACAAATATTTCTGTTCTGTGTTCACAGACGAAGAACCAGGAGCAGGACCTCAGAAAACAACCACAAACCATAACAGAAGCAAGGGACATCTTGAACAATTTTCAGAAGACTGTGTTCGTGAGAAACTAGCTCAACTTAAAGTAGACAAAGCGATGGGACCGGATGGGATACACTCTACAATACTGAGGGAACTCGGGGACGTTCTAGCAGCTCCACTGACTGACCTTTTCAAAGCCTCATTTGAGTGGGGAGTGGTGCCAAAGGACTGGAGAGAAGTTCATGTGGTGCCTTTACACAAAAGCAGAAGTAAGGATGTGGTTAAAAACTACAGGCCGGTTAGTTTAACTTCGGTGGTGAGTAAATTATTGAAAACGCTGCTGAAAGAGACAATAGTGAGGTTTCTGGAGTCCAGCAGATTACAGAATCCGAGGCAGCATGGATTCACCAGAGGCAGGTCTTGTCAGACAAATCTGATTGATTTCTTTGACTGGGTGACCAGGGAGTTGGACCGAGGGAGAGCCCTAGATGTGATGTATTTAGATTTCAGTAAAGCCTTTGACACTGTTCCTCACAAGCGACTTATAAACAAACTGGGCACCCTAGGGATGGACCCTAAAGTTACTGCTTGGGTTAGAAATTGGTTAGGTGGGAGGCGACAAAGAGTACAGGTAAATGGGGCTCACTCTGAAGAGAAGGATGTTACCAGTGGTGTGCCCCAGGGATCTGTCCTTGGTCCGATTCTTTTTAGCAACTTTGTTAGTGATATATCAGAAGGGCTGTCGGGTAAGGTTTGCCTTTTTGTGGATGATACTAAAATCTGCAATAGAGTAGACACCCAGGAAGGTGTAGATAACATGAGGAGGGATCTAGCTAAGCTTGAAGAATGGTTTAGAATCTGGCAGCTGGGATTTAATGTTAAAAAATGTAAGGTTGTGCACTTGGGCTGCAGCAATCCAAGGGAGCAATATAGTATAGGGATGAAGTACTTTTGTCCACTAAAGAAGAGCGGGACCTGGGCGTGGTTGTGTCTGATCATCTTAAAGTAGCTAAATAGGTAGAAAAGGCGACAGCAAAAGCTAGAAGGATGCTTGGGTGCATACGGAGAGGAATGGCTAGCAGAAAAAAGGAGGTGATAGTGCCTCTGTATAAGTCTTTGGTACAAACTCATTTGGAGTATATTGTGCAATTCTGGAGACCACACCTTCAAAAGGATGTGAACAGGATGGAGTCGGTGCAGAGGGTGGCTACTAAAATGGTTAGTGGTCTTCATTATAAAGCATATGAGGACAGACTTAAGGATCTTAATATGTACACCTTAGAGGAAAGGTGGGATAGAGGTGATATGATTGAGATGTTTAAATACCTCTGTGGCATAAATGTTCAGGGGGAGAGCCTCTTTCAATTGAAAGCAAGTTCTGCTATTAGGGGACATGGGATGAGGGTAAAGAGGGATAGATTCAGGAGTGATTTGCAGAAATATTTCTTTATGGAAAAAGTGGTGGATCCATGGAATAGTCTCCCAGTGGAGGTGGTAGAGATGAGGACAGTAACTGAAGTCAAAAAAGCATGGGACAAACACAGAGGATCTCTAAAGGAAAAAAGGGGACTGTTGTAGTTGTTGATGTGAAAGGACAGACTAGATAGGCCATGTGGTCTTTTTCTGTCATCATATTTCTATGTTTCTATGTTTCTATATTCCATGCTTTAAAAAAGTGAAAGGAAGGCCAAATGACAGCCAGCATGGCTTCAAGTTGATATCAGAGAGGTTAATAGCTAAGACAGAATCTTTCAGAAAATAGAAAAATGAGCCAAATGACAAGAACAGGAAACAACCTAAATACTGGCAAGTTAAATATAAGACATTGATAAGGCAGGTAGAGTGAAAATTAGAAAATAAACTTGCCGTGGCAGCAAAAGTGCATAATGAAAACTTTTTCAAGCATTTGTAGCAAAACACCTGTGAAGGCGTAAAAGGCGCACTGAGAGAGGATAAGGCCACAGCAGAGAGACTGAATGGCTAGAGCTAAGAAAAGCAGAAATCTCAGCATAGCAGGAAGCCTTTGACAAGTATCCATACTCTTGGATAATACATTGCCTTAAATGTATAAAATATATTCTAAATTGATTGAGTACATCAAATTTACTATGAAAATTTGGCAGACCACATTCTACCTACAGTATGCAGATGGACAGTTCACCATTCCTTATATCAAGATTCAGCAAGGAATATTTCAGGGAGACTTCTTGTCACCACTCTTGTTTTGTATAGCACTGAATCGCTACTCTTGTTTCAAGTGCACTTCTAATTCTTTGGGGTATGGATTGAGCAAAGACCCAGAGGTGACATCAACCTGTTTGTAGACAGCTTGAAGCTCTATAGTTCCAGTGATAAACATCTAACAGAACAACGCCATCTAGTAAAAAGCTTCTCAGATGACAGCAGGATGACTTTTGGTCTAGACAAATGTGTTATGGAATCTTCCTTGGAGGAAAATTGAAGACAACTGAAAACATATTTTTAACTGAAGACTGTAACATAAAGGACCTTGAACATGAAGGTGTATGACAATATCCAAGAGACGAGTAATGAGCAACAATTCAGCATAAAGTATTGAGAGAAAATACCAGCAAATTGTATTACAGAGCACTGAAGCTAATTCTGAAAAATGCACTAACATCAATGAGTAAAATACAAGCCATCCCTGTACTATCAAATGGCTTTGGAATTGTAGACTGGCCTTTGAAATATCTGGATAAACTAGATGTATGTACTCCTCCATGCCTATGAGTTGGTTTATAAGAATCACAGGCTCACTCCGAGCTGCCCATCCCTGCTATTTGTGCCCCTTCCCACAGGCATCAAACTTCCCCGCCGGTTGTATGGGGAAGTTAGATAGGGGCAGGGAAGGGGAAGATCAGGGGGCGGTGTTAGGGCAGGCAGTGGGAGGTCACTGGCCCCAGACGTACAGGGCCAATTCTGTACATCCAGGGCTGGCAACTTGAACGGGGATGTTATTCCAGCACTGAGGTGGAATAACTTCCCCGATTCTACAGGATTGTCAGGCCTGGAGCTTGGAAGGGGCGGTAGGGGGCATAGGGTATTCCCTGCAGCCCAACCCTGGCCCTGGGTGGCCAGATTGGTTGGTTGCGGGGAATTAGCTGCAGGAGACAGCAGCTGGGGATTGTGGCTTTTAAATGGAGCCATGGTGCCATGGCAACCAGACGCCATGGCGCCACAGCTCCATTTAAAAGCCTTCACTGAGTTAGTCAGGCAAGGCCTGTACATGCAGACTAGGCTGAATTGCAGTCCTGGCCTGCACGTACAGGCCTTATTACAATTCTGATCCTGCGGGGCTAGACGTGCCCTGTGGGATCAGAATCGCAACACCCTCTGTACATCCGGTTCAGATCGGGTGTACAGAGGGCATGTACGGCTGGGACGGAATTGGGCTGTCAGTGTATACTGAGACTATACATCCCTAGAGCCAAAGGAGAAATGGGTCTCATAGAAATTGATTATACATTTAGAGCTACCATAGTAGGTCTCTGAACCTACTTAACAGCATCAACAGTTCTAAATGCTAAGATCTCTCCATCTTTGTTACCCCATTATAATGTATTGAGTTCTGTTTTGATGTAAACCGCTTTGACCATAGGATAAAGCAGTATAGAAAAGCTGTAAAATAAATAAATGCATGAAAAGCGTTGCAGTATGAAAGTAAATGGGCAGAATCTGTCTCCATTATCAACCTAGAACAGGCATTCCAATGAGCTGAAGGAATGAATAAGAATCCACCAGTATTAACAGGGAAAGAAGCAGCAGAATTTACAAAAGGAGTAAAAATGTAGATCAGAAAACGAGGAACAACAAATGCATTTTTTTTATGCTGTCAAGTCAGTGCTGGCTCCTGGTGACCCAGCTGCCTCAGGGATTTCTAGGCAATGGAAGTAGATTGCCAGGCCTTTTCTTCTGAGGCAATGGAGGGTAGAGTGACTTGCCTAAGGTCCCAAGGAGTGTCAGTGGGAATTGAACCCTTGATCTTCTAGGGCTACTCCTTCACTCCAAATGCATAAATAGTGGGAAATACAGACATTACTTGAGGAGCCATTTGCTGAGCAAGCAAGGACACAAGTGGTTAAGGAGAAGCAAATTAAAGTCTAAGGATAAAAGATTGATAGTTGCAATCCAGGACAATGGTTTATAGATTAGGTGGTTCACAGCGAACATAGAGAAAACTGGTAAAACAGATATATGCAGATTCTGAAAGAAAGAGCTGGACATGGTAACCCATCTTGTAGCTGGTTGTGAAGTACTGATGACAGAGAATTTCTATACAGAAAGACACAACAAGGTAGCATGTCTCATTCACTGGAAACATTGTAAGCACTACAACATTGCTGTACCTAAGAGAACTATGGACAGTGCAGAAGCTCTGATAATTTGGGACATTCCCATTGCAATGCATAAGAAACTGGATACTAGGAACCCTGACATAGTGGTAAAGGAGAAAAACACCAGAACAACATTGATAATAGAGGTGTCTATTCTAAGTGATTATTCAGTGAATTGCATGGAGAGGGAGAAGATCCTAAAGTACCAAGAAATGCTGTCAGGGACCAAGAAAATGTAGTAGAAAGAAACTGAAATATGTCCCATTGTATAGGGAGCCACAGGCCTGATTAAGCAGAATTTTCAATCTCATCTTGATAAATTACCCATAATGTTACATTTTATGAGCTCCAGCTCTCTGGCACAATGCAAGTAACTATAGCGAGCATTGTCAGTAGAATTTGAGAGACTGAGATCATACTCCACATAACCTGGCTTAGGAGTGAGGACTGTCATGGTATGCACAAAACTAATTACCACTAATAAAGCTGTATGGGAGCAGTTCAAAGTGACATAAAAGAAATCCCACGCTCCCAAACCAAAGCTTTACTCAAACACAATCTTCAAAAAATGTTTGGCGGGGTCAGTAGGTCTATGGTGAAGACGAAGAGTTTTAACCCCTGAAGAAGCCTGTATTTGGTGAAACGAAAGCTTTTGTAGGGTTTTACTTAGCTATAAACTTTCAAAGTGGTGTAGTATCTTCCCCGCTATGACAGAATTAGGGGAGTGTTCCTGGTTGCTGTTCGTCATGTTGCATTGAGTTGCGATTGAAGCGGCTATGGAGCTGAAAGTTGGATAAGATAAGATAAGATAAGTGTTTATGGGCTATTTTGGTCCTGTATTTATTCTGGATATTGATTACACTTTTTACTATTGTAGGAGATTTCACGACTGTTCCTGTGCTGCTCAACATAATAATTATCTGACTCTGATGCTTTCAGTTGTATGTGTGAAGTTTGGTGGAATGTGTATGTTATTGTAATTTGTTTGTAATTTGTTGTTTTGTGGTCCCAGGGTGTATTTGGTATGGTGTAAGATTGGTTGGTAATTTAGTATGCATTAATGGAATTGAGAAAGGCTGTGACCTATGATGTGAGCATCAGCTATTCCCTACAGTGAGTTGCTCGCTGCATGTGGGGTACTGGCCACCCTGAGGTCTCATCTGCCTTGTTTAGTAAAAGTTTGAATTGTCAAAAACATTTTTTGAAGATTGTGTTTGAGTTAAGCTTTGGTTTGGGAGCGTGGGATTTCTTTTATGCACAAAACTAACCCATTTGGGAAAATTGTTCCAGTAAAAAATCACTAGCACTTGTCTATTTGAACAGAACTAAAATAAGCAAACAGCTTCAGCATAGATTCCTCTCCCCATTTTAGTAGTAAGAAGTATCAGGAGCACTAAATAGCACCTCCTTTCTAAGTGAATCCGAATTACAGGAGGAAGGTGCTTCTTGCTGCACTCTTCATGTTCCAATGAGAGCACAAAGCTGCAATTCAGGATCTTTGGGCTATAACAGATCTGTGTTCAGATAATAAGCCCAGAACTTGCATAATTGATTTAATTGTCTCATATTCTATTCAGGAGGAGCTGTTGAGCTGAATATGCTTTGTGCTTTCACCTGCTTAATTATCACATGTTGACATTCCTCTTCACATATTCCATAAATTTAAAATAATATATCCATTAATGTTGGGGATGGAATTTGCATCACATTAACTGGTAGGATGTTTTCCCCTTTCTCATTTACTAAACTGTGTCTCACTCAGGTATCTACAAAATATAGAGAGACTGGTTTTATCTATATCTTACATCTGTTCCTTGTGTTCATAAAATTAGTTTAAAAATTTTAGCTCTTCTCACCAAATTCTGTTTTTGAGTATGTATTTATGGACATGTTTTCCAGACATCTTGCAACCTTCAGTTTTTAACCAGTAAATTAATAGTCTTTGCAGTGTTATTGTTGTAAAGACAAAATGTATGAATTGTTCTATAACAAGGTTTATGCATTTGGATTTTTTAGTAAACATACGGGCATGTTTACTAGAATGAAGTAGGGACCGTGGGGTTAATACGCAGAATTTGTGTGTTACTACACATGCCGGAGTCCAATAGCCACGGTAGTCATGTCACTAGTATGTTGGTAGAAAACACGTGCACAATGCACACGGTCACAGCACACATTGGGAAATAGAAGCTACAAGTGCGATACTGAGGCATCTGTAGGCCCCTAGCACCCATACAGAAAGGTAACAACTGGCCAGTCCAGCATAGAGATCACCAGGACTGGACTGAACAGCCAGCACAGCTCAGAGCACAGGAGCTAAGAAGGTGGGCATGCAAATCAGATAAGCAAACACAAGCAGAGAATATGTGTTGCATCTCAACCATAGGTGATAGAGTGCAAATGTGGCATCTGAAGATGTAGAGGGTCATGTATGGGATCAGATAGGATGTCCACATTGTCCATCATGGGGGACATGGATATAGACTCCATCCTGAGGCAACAAGCGTGGTTATGTAGCTAAGCTGCATGGAATAGAGTACAAGGACTTTGGTGGGGATAGGTTCCAAAACTCATTCCACCCCTCTGATCATAGCTTGGAGAACACCTCAACCATTCTGGAGTAAGTTCCCCATGTTGGGGGAAGGGGCTGCAAGGACCAGGAGGATTTGGACTGTAGGCAGGTTCTTACCTACAAAGCATCCCTAATAATCACCAAGGTTGCCTGAGCACATGGGAGCCATGCACCAGGAAAATAAAAGAATTCAGATCACAATCACTTGTCAGCAAAATTCCTTTATTCAGTACAAGCAAAAACTACAAGCACAGATACACAAGTGTCTGTCTGAGGGACCCAGGTGCAGGCAACGTTCTTTAACCTCCAGTACAGTGGGACAAAGAAGGCTGCCCGCTGAAGCTCTATAGGCACTCTCTTATTAATGTTCTCTGTCATATTCTCTGACCCAAAGTTCCAGTGAATTCTGCTTGAATTACTGACGTCATTTGAAAATAAAAAAAACTTGTAAAAAACCTGCAGGTTCAGAAGGTCAGAAGAACTTTTGCAAAAAAATGCTCTTCCCTCGGGACCCTCCTATGTTTATCACCAAACAACAGTTTATCACCAAACAACAGTTGGTATTTCAACAAGGTCTGCATTTCAAGGTCTGCTCAAGGTCCGCTTATCAGCTGGTCACAGCCCCCCCCCCCCCCCCCCCGCCTGTGCTGTGTTCATGCCTTTCCATTTCCTGAAACTCCATCTCCTGGCACTGTCTTATCTTCAGGGCTCAGAGTATGCTTCCTGGTTGGCCTGTATTTGGTTGGCCTGTATTTCTCCTGTATTTCTCTGGGCCTATACACTTTGCACATTCCCGTCCAAAGTGTCTAGTTCCCCAGGCTCTCTCGTAGAAGGCCACAAAATACTCTGCTTCGCTAGCCCTCAACCATTCTGGAGTAAGTTCCCCATGTTGGGGGAAGGGGATGCAAGGACCAGGAGGATTTGCACTCCAAGCCACAACTGCCCAGGGCAGCCTGTGCATGGGGGGGGGGGGGGGACATTGGATCAAGAAACATCCCCATGACCGAACATATTGAACACAAACCCCTGTGGTCTAACAGTAACAAAAAGGGGGGTCATGCCCATCTACTCACAGAGGGCCCCCCATGCCCCTAAGCCACATGAAAGGTGGTGAATCCCACATAACCTCCAGACTGAGCACTCCAGCAATCATGGACACAACAGCCCACCAGCCATGGGAAGATCAAAAGAGCCCTCCAGGTCTATGGATACTCTCATCCTCTGAACCGTGATAGAACTATTTATGCTGCTGGTAGGCCTCAGCCACATACAGTCAAGGTAAGGTGCCATCAGCCCACAGATACATGGCCCATAACAGTGGCATCCCCCCCCCCCGCCAGATGCATGTATTCACTGCCACATGCACTTCATGCAGAGGGGCCAGGAACTATATTTATTTATTTATTTAATATTTCTTATATACTGCCTTTCAGTGTTATCAAAGCGATTTATAATTAACTCAACCATTATACATGAAACCAGTAAAGATGGCTATGATACATCAATAGCATTAATTGAACAACATCAATAACGGTAACTATTGTCATGAGGTAGACAGCACTGAGCCTGGGATAATAAAGGGAAATGAAAAAGAAGAGCTTACCTCACAGCCACATGTGCAGTTGATACATTCACGTTGCAGGGAAGCAAGGAATGGAGAAACAAACTTTCCTCGTGGCATTAGTGACGCAGTAGAAATTCAGAGTCCTAATCAGGCTCACCTGAGGGAAGAGGCACGTACTACGTCCAACAAGCAGGGAAATAAAACCAGGTGGGAAATCCCACAGAGGAAGATCAGAGAGATCCAGGAGAGCGGAGAGTTCAGGCAGAGGAGTCAGTCTCAGAAGGGAATAGAGACAAGGACTCAGGAGCAGACACAGAGAGACACGCTGTCTTGGAGAAACAAGGCTGAATGGAAGCAGGCTGTTGAACCCGAGAGCGCTGGGAAGAACAGTGCAAAAGACTTCCAAGCCAGAGGGGTCCTCATGCAGAGGAAAGCAACCAAGCAGGCAGAGAGCAAAAGTCACACCCAGGAAAGCTCACTGAAACCAGGAAGTGATTTCAGCTCAGCTAAGCCCAGTGTCTGGTACTCACGGAGAAAGGCAGTTTGCACCCCAGAGAAGAAGCCTTGGCTAGAGGAGGAAGGGCTGGAAACAATCTTCACCCAGAAGAAATATAAGTACCCTGTCTTCTATGGAGGGAAAGAAGTGGGTCCTTTTGTAAAAAGCCAAGCTTACAGGGTGAGAGAAAACCCCTATTGGAATAGGTGGTGGGAAGAAACCCCAAGCACAGCTCCTTGTATCTCTGACTGCACAAAGCACTCTCCTCTCCTAGAAGCTGAGGTCTCCCGAGGGCAAGGTTCTGAGAACAGTGATACAGAAACATGGTGCCCATATACAGGACCAGGTCCTGAGGTTATGCAGTGGGAAAGTTCAAACCCAGAGGTCATTCCAGAACCGATGGAGTGTGCTTTATGCATTTCGGATGAGATAGAATCTCTTTGTTAAAAAGAAGCAAGAAGAAGCATTATTATCATTTGGAAAACTTTTATTTGTCTGTGAAGCCACAGTTTATTTGTGTTATCCTCGTTTGATGTATTCAGAAGGCAATCCTCAAGGGAAGGGGAATAAAGCCCAGCTTTAATTTACACTTTGGACACGACTACAGAGTATTCCTTTAACAACCCAGGCTATACCCCATGTCTAGGCGTGCGCCTAAGGCGGGTATAGTCTCACACTATTTACATTTAAAGGTGAAGGTTGACATTCAAGGTAGGAGTAAGACAGTTTATGTACAGTCCAGTTAAGTTGGGTTGGGTGCTAAGTTGTTGGGCCATAGTATTCGATGAACAGATGAGTTTTTAATATTTTCATAAAGTCAGAGATGTCATTAATTGATCTTAATGGATGTGGAAGTGAGTTCCAGAGTGTTGGCCTGTAGATTTCAAAAGCTCTCTGGCAAGTTGTTTGGGAACAACTGATCTTGAGAGATGGGGTTGAGAGGGTGTTTTGGTGCTGTCTTCTCCTTATTCGAGACTCTGGGGCCATCCAGATCAAGGGTTGTAGGCAGTCAGTAGACTGGTTGTGTATAATCTCGTATGTCATGATTATTGCTTTGTATTTTATGTGAGATTGTATAGGTAACCAGAAAAGGGATTTAATAACCAGGGTGATGTGTTCATGTCATTTGGATCCAGTGATTAATCGGGCTGCTGTGTTTTGAGCTAACTATAGAGCTTGGATGGTATGTTTGAGCAGGGGCGGCCCAAGGGGGGTGTGGGGCCATGTGCGGAGACTCGGTGTGGGGCCTCATTTGCATAAGGGAACTCATTTGCATAAATATTTGCATAATGTTACCTTACACTAACTTTTAGTAAACATGCCTTTTAATGAGTGTATGGATAAAAAAAGACTAAAAGATTTCTACACTACTATAATCTAGTGCCAACTGCCAGGCACATTAGGAACTACTACAAACACTGCCCATTTAGAACCCATAGCAAACCCGCCGTATCATAACAGCACTACCAGGACTCACAAAGCACAAGACCCTACCTATCAAAAGGCTACACTGAAAATATTAAACCAATACATTTCAGAGAATAACAATACATGACCTACTGGGGAAAGAGAACAAGTGGCAATGTCAAATAGGAATTACATAAACAGAATACCTCAGCTCAGTTACACATGCAGAACATAGACCATCACCAAACAAGGAATCACAATTTAGAAACAGGAAGACAATAATTAAACTGGGAACCCCAAAAGCCCAACAACACTGTAGAAATAAAACTATAAATTAATTTCCTCTTGTACTAAACAAAGCGCAGACGTTAATGATGCACATTTCCCAGAGCTGGCATATTTCAGTTAATAAATTCAATAAAGAGATATTTTTCTACCTTTTGTGCATTTTTTTTTCAGTTGCAATTGCTCCAGCCACTTTCTTCTGGTTTCTTCGTGTCTTCTGCTAACTCTTCATCGTCTGTTGTCCATTTGTCTTTTCTTCACGCTTCTCTCTCTACATCTGCTTTAACATACTAATCTTTCTCCTTTTGCTCTTTCCTCATTCCTATTTCATCCACTCAAATTTTACCCCTCCATACTCAATCCCCACTTACTCTCCCAATATCCGGCCAATTGTAGATTTGTCTTCCCTCCCACACAAAATATTTTTCCCTCTTCCAGCTCTATCCCATTCTAATCCTCCCCCAACATCAGCTCCCTTCTAGTTCCAGCCCCACCCAGCATCCGCTCCCTTCTAGTCCACGCATCAGCCCATTTCCAGTCCTAGCCCCCCATAAGTCCATTTCTAGTCCTATCCTAGCCCCACCATCAGCCCATTTCCAGTCCTAGCTCCCCCATCCGAGTCCCTCCATCAGCTCATTTCCAATCCCAGCCCCCCATCAGCCCATTTCTACTCCTTTCCTAGCCCCACCATCAGCCCATGTCAAATCCTAGCTCCCCTCCATTCAGCCCATTTCCAATCCAAGCCCCCCATGAGCCTACTTCCAGTTCTATCCCCTCCCGGAGTCCTGTTCAATCCAAGCACCCCAACAGCCCATTTCCAGTCCTATCCTAGCCCTCCATCAGCACATTTCCTGTCCTAGCCCCCTCATTCAGCCCATTACCAGTCCTATCCCCCCCATAGCCCATTACCAGTCCTAAGCCCACCCAGCCCATTACCAGTCCTAAGCCCCCCCATAGCCCATTACCAGTCCTAAGCCCACCCAGCCCATTACCAGTCCTAAGCCCCCCATCACCCCATTTTGTCTTAGCCCCCCCCATAGCCCATTACCAGTCCTAACCCCCATCAGCCCATTTCCAGTCGTAGCCTCCCCACAGCCCATTCCAGTCCAAACCCGCCCATTAGCCCATTACCAGTCCTAACCCCGCTATCAGCCCCTTTCCAGTCTTAGCAAGCCCATAGCCCATTCCCAGTCCTAACCCCCCATCAGCACATTTCCAGTCCTAGCCCCCCCTCTAGCCCATTACCCTTCCTACCCCCCCATAAGCCCATTTCCAGTCTTAGCCCCCCCATAGCCCATTACCAGTCCTAACCCACATCAGCCCACTTCCAGTATTATTCCCCCCGTAGCCCATTAGTAGTCCTAACCCCCATAGCCCATTACCAGTCCTAACCCCCTCCCCCATCAGCCCACTTCCTGTATTATTCCCCCCGTAGCCCATTACCAGTCCTAACCCCCTCCCCCATCAGCCCACTTCCAGTCTTAGTCCCCCCCATAGCTCATTAGTAGTCCTAACCCCCCAAAGCCCATTACCAGTCGTAACACCCTCCCCCCATAAGCCCACTTCCAGTATTATTCCCCCCGTAGCCCATTAGTAGTCCTAACCCCCATAGCCCATTACCAGTCCTAACCCCCTCCCCCATCAGCCCACTTCCAGTATTATTCCCCCCATAGCTCATTAGTAGTCCTATCCCCCCACAGCCCATTACCAGTCCTAACCCCCTCCCCCATCAGCCCACTTCCAGTCTTAGTCCCCCATAGCTCATTAGTAGTCCTAACCCCCCCCCATAGCCCATTACCAGTCCTAACCCCCCATAGCCCATTACCAGTCCTAACACCCTCCCCCCATAAGCCCACTTCCAGTCTTAGTCCCCCCATAGCTCATTAGTAGTCCTATCTCCCCCCCCCCCCCGCCCCCACCCAGATAGATTAAAAAAAAATACCGGATGCTGCTGCTGCTGCCGTGGCAGCGGCAGAATCAAACGTCAACGCCGCGGGGCCCCGACTGCCCGGCAGAACCTCCCTTGAGCATCAGCTCCCGAATCCCTCCCAAAGCGTGGGCTTTCAGAGCCGCGAGAGCTTCTCTGACCTCTCGCGGCTCTGTTAATCCCGCCGGGGCTGATGGGAAATCCCATCAACCCCGGCGAGATTAACAGAGCCGCGAGAAGAAGGGAAACTCTCGCGGCTCTGAAAGCCCGCGCTTTGGGAGGGATTCGGGAGCTGATGCTCGAGGGAGGTTCTGCCTGGCAGTTGGGGCCCCGCGGCGCTGACGTTTGATTCTGCCGCTGCCACGGCGGCAGCAGCAGCAGCCGGTATTTTTTTAAAAATGTACTTGGGCTAATGACTGTTTTTTGCGCGGGGCCCCCTGAAACACGGGGCCCTGTGCAAAAAACATTCTTGCTCAATGGACGGGCCGGCCCTGTGTTTGAGGAGGCCGTGCAGTATTAGATTGCAATAGTCCAGGTTTGGAGTAATTATGGCCTGACATAAGGTATGAAAGTGGGTATGGTCTAGTAGAGGCAGCAGATATTGTAGCATCTTCATTTTTTAGTATGCTGTGGATATCTTATCAATATGTGGTTGAAAGTTGAACCACTGGTCTATGATTACACCTAGATATTTAACTTCCTTTTTCACCATATTTTGAGCATATCAGGTGGAGTATAGGTGGTATCTCTCGTCGTCTCCCACCCAACCAATTTCTAAACCTAAAGTTACTGCTTGGGTTAGAAATTGTTTGGGTGGGAGGCGACAAAGAGTACTAGGTAAATGGAGCTCACTCTGAGGAGAAGGATGTTACCAGTGGTGTGCCCCAGGGATCTGTCCTTGGTCCGATTCTTTTTAACATCTTTGTTAGTGATATAGCGGAAGGGCTGTCAGGTAAGGTTTACCTCTTTGCGGATGATACCAAAATCTGCAATAGAGTAGACACCCAGGAAGGTGTAGATAACATGAGGAGGGATCTAATAATAATAATAAATAAATCTAGCTAAGCTTGAAGAATGGTCTAGAATTTGGCAGCAGGGATTTAATGATAAAAAATGTAAGGTCATGCATTTGGGCTGCAACAATCCAAGGGACCAATACAGAATAGGGGGTGAAGTACTTTTGTCCACTAAAGAAGAGTGGGACCTAGGCGTGGTTGTGTCTGATGATCTTAAAGTAGCTAAACAGGTAGAAAAGTTGAAAGCAAAAGCTAGAAGGATGCTTGGGTGCATATGGAGAAGAATGGCTAGCAGAAAAAAGGAGGTAATAGTTCCTCTGTATAAGTCTTTGGTGCAACCTCATTTGGAGTATAGTGTGCAATTCTGGAGATCGCACCTTCAAAAGGATATAAACAGGATGGAGTCAGTACAGAGGGTGGCTACTAAAATGGTTATTGGTCTTCATTATAAAGCATATGAGGACAGACTTAAGGATCTTAATATGTACACCTTAGAGGAAAGGCGGGATAGAGGTGATATGATTGAGATGTTTAAATACCTCCATGGCATAAATGTACAGGAGGAGAGCCTCTTTCAATTGAAAGCAAGTTCTGCTATTAGGGGACATGGGATGATGGTGAAGGGGATAGATTCATTTATTTACAGTCTCTTATATACTGTGCTATTCTGCACCAGTGTGGTTTACATTGAACAACTGAAATTACATCAAACAGGGCATTATAACTTGGAGATAACTATTTTACAGGAAACATGGGCTATGGAGGGTTAAGTGGCTTGCCCAAGACCACAAGGAGCACCTGTGGGACTAGAAACCCCAGTCCTTCCGGCCCAAGGTTGCTGTCATCTAGTGGGATTTGAACCCCCGACCTTCCGGCCTGAAGTACCTTGCCCCAACCACTAGGCCACTCCTCCACTCCAGGAGTGATATGTGGAAATATTTCTTTACGGGAAGAGTGGTGGATCTGTGGATAGTCTCCGAGTGGAGGTGGTAGAGATGAGGACAGTATCTGAATTCAAAAAAGCATGGGACAAACACAGAGGATCTCTAAAGGAAAAAAGGGGACTGTTGTAGTTGTTGATATGGAAGGACAGACTAGATAGACCATGTGGTCTTTTTCTGTCATATTTCTATATTTCTATAATTGTAAGGACCTCTGATTTACTGTAGTTGATTGTGAGATTGTAGCCTGTTTGTGACTTCTCTCATGCAGGATGTTATAGAGGAGTAGTCTGGTGTATATAGTTCCTGTGCTGCCACAACATCATTTAGTCATGAAGTGTATCACTTAATTTGCATGTCCCTCTCCCACAGTACTCTTTTGGCTCCAACTCTGTCTCTGAGGTCAGTACTGACTGCAGCACCGAGCAGAGGTCCTATTTCCTGAAACCTCCACAGCACGCAGCACCAATAGACCTCTGAAATCTATCCAATACATATGCAGATGTGAACAACAGTCCTTCAGGACAGCTTTTGCTGTATCAATGGATGTTTGCCCATTGCCCCAGCAGGGTGATCACAGACCTGCAAGCCCTGGTGTTGAGGTTGTCAGGCTGGTATGCTCCACTTCCATGTCAGCTGTACCATGCAACACCCCCAAGACAATGGCCTGTGCATGTGCCTTGGTATTCAGCTCACATCTCCTACTGACACCCTATTGTTCCAATGTATTTGCCCTGCTTCTGCCCTTCACACTTCTTAACATTCGCATATAGACCATGAATCTAAACCATGCAGTCAGCACATGGGAGAATAGCAAATGCATCTAGCAGTTGGGCAGAGACTGGCATTAGCTATAGCCATACTAGTGACATGGTTGTTTAAATAGCGTGAGACTACCATGCCTGCCGCAGCTGCGAACTCTGACCCCACCCTCTCTCCACCATGACCCCTGCCTATTTGTTTGCTATGCTTCTAGTTCATAATTTTTAGTGCCTTTCCTTGCTACTGCATGGCCCAAACACACATAAACCCACGCTAAAACCTGCACTTTCAGCTAGCACAGATTAGTAAACATGCGCCATAATGCAGTGATAGAAAATAAAGAAGCTGATTGGTTCAGTTCCTGTGACTTCTAAAATACTATTTAGTATTGTAAGAAAATTGTCTTCTCCTATTGGGTCTAAAAGAGACCAATTAAATTGCCAGTCTTTTAGAGAATTTTTAAGTTAGAAGACTGCTGATATTACAGACAATCTTGCCCTTGCCAAGATAGCTTAAGATGGTGTCAGATGATGTGAGGTGGGATAAATTAATTTATTTAATAACATTTATAACCTACAGTACCTATCAGCAGTTTTCTGGGTGGTTCACGAAGCCAGTACATACATAATTCAGAGCAACCAACTAACAGTAGACTATTCACCGTTTTAATAAAAGTCAATTATAAGCAAAGTGGAAAATAATGAGACTTCAAGCTTTTCCAGAAGTCTAAATAATCTAAAAAAGTGCAAATGTTCAGAGGCAATGCATTTCATAGTAAAGGACTGGTGATCAAGAATATTCTTGCCCTTAAGTCCTCCTGGCAAACCTCAGATTGGTTTGGGACTGTTTGCAGGCCCTGTGAGTTTGACCTCAGGAAGTGACCAGGAACATACGAAAACAGCAGTGAACTAAGGTCAGTTGTTATAACTCCATGCAATTTTCTATAGTTTCCACCTTAGAGGTTTTGGAAATCATTAATTCTAATCCCTTAAATCCAAGTTCGACAACTCCACGAAGCAGTCCAGTGGGGAAGACATAGTGCCATGTTGGGAAGCTGAATTTACTGGATAGAAACATAAAAAAATGACAACAGAAAAAGACCACATGGCCTATCTAGTCAGTCTCTCCATAGCCCATGTTCCCTGTAAAATAGTTATCTCCAAGTTATAATGCCCTGTTTAATGTAATTTCAGTTTGTTCAATGTAAACCGCACTGATGCAGAATAGCGTGGTATATAAGAGAATGTAAATAAATACCGCCTTATCCTTCAATCAAAGTGGTCACAACACAATTGGGGGATACATTTAACATGCAGGGATATGAGACACATACACTAATACTTACAGGGAACATGGGCAATGGAGGGTTAAGTGGCTTGCCCAAGACCACAAGGAGCATCTGTGGGACTAGAAACCCCAGTCCTTCTGGCCCAAGGTTGCTGTCCTCTAGTGGGATTTGAACCCCTGACCTTCTGGCATGAAGTACCTTGCCCCAACCACTAGGCTACTCCTCCCTCTAGATTCTTTCCGTAAAGAAATATTTCAGCGTATCACTCCTGAATCTATCCCTTTCTCCCTCATCCCATGTTGCCTCATAGCAGAACATGCTTTCAATTGAAAGGGGCTCGCCCTCTGTGCATTTATGCCATGCAGATATTTATTTATTTATTTATTTATTTATTTATTTATTTAACATTTCTTATATACCGCGCTATTTGTCATCAGCGCGGTTTACATCAAAACAATAGAACACTTGACCAGATACATTGGCCGTCGTTTACATAAAACGGGGAGTTAACATGGAGGAGAACTTGGGGAACTATTTACATTCAAGTGTCTCAATCATATCACCTCTATCCCGCCTTTCCTCTAAGGTGTATCATATTAAGATCCTTAAGTCTGTCCTCATATGCTTTATAATGAAGACCACTGAACACTTTAGTAGCCACCCTCTGTACTGACTCCATCCTGTTTATACCCTTTTGAAGGTGCGGTCTTCAGAATTGCACACAATACGCCAAATGAGGTTGTACCCAAGACTTATACAGAGGCACTATCACCTCCTTTTTTCTGCTAGTCATTCCTCTCCGTATGCACCCAAGCATCCTTCTAGCTTTTGCTTTTGCCTTTTCTACCTGTTTAGCTACTTTAAGCTCATCTGACACAAACACCCCTAGGTCCCGCTCTTCTTTAGTGGACAAAAGTACTTCACCCCCTATACTATATTGCTCTCTTGGATTGCTGCAGCCCAAATGCATGACCTTGCATTTTTTAACATTAAATCCAAGCTGCCAAATTCTAGACCATTCTTCAAGCTTAACTAGATCCCTCCTCATGTTATCTACACCTTCCTGGGTGTCTACTCTATTGCAGATTTTGGTGTCATCTGCAAAGAGGCAAAATTACCCGACAGCCCTTCCACTATATCACTAACAAAGATGTTGAAAAGAATTGGACCAAGGGCAGATCCCTGGGGCACACCACTGGTAACTTCCTTCTCCTCAGAGTGAGCTCCATTTACCTGTACTCTTTGTCGCCTCCCACTCAACCAACTTCTAACCCAAGCAGTAACTTTAGGGTCCATCCCTAGGGTATTCAGTTTGTTTATAAGTCGCCTGTGAGAAACTGTGTCAAAGGCTTTACTGAAATCTAAATACACCACATCTAGGGTTCTCCCTCGGTCCAACTCCCTGGTCACCCAGTCAAAGAAATCAATCAGATTTGTCTGACAAGACCTGACTCTGGTGAATCCATGCTGCCTCGGATCCTGTAATCTGCTGGACTGCAGAAACCTCACTATTTTCTCTTTCAGCAGCGTTTCCAATAATTTACTTATTACCAAAGTTAAACTAACCGACCTGTAGTTTTCAACCACATCCTTACATTCCCCTATATCAAGCAAAGTTTGTCCAAACACCGCTGGTGTCACCTGTGTTCATACAAAGCTGCTGCTATTTTAGCCTGGCTCAGCACCAAGTTTCATGATAATGTGCCTCAGGGACTAGTGTGTTGCTTAAATGGCATCTCCTTACAGAATTTCTGATTTTAATAACTCCCTTCCACTTCATAAATCAGCTCCCTTCAGCATTTCGTTGTGCTCAACTATCATCTGTGTGCACCAGAGAACATGATTTAAATAGTGACCATGTATCTTGATGTCACATTCAAGACCAGCTTTATTGTACTCACAAAATAGTTTTCAGTGAACCAAAATTGAACAAAACCAAGTTGAAAAGCGAACATTAGCAATGTGGTACAATGGCACATCTCGCCCATTTCCAGAATCAGATATGTCAGGGGTCCATACCTGTGTCTCATAGGAAGTGGTGGGGTATGTGCGCATGTATGATGGGGACTGTCAAGGGCTGTGTACATGCATGTGTCAGGGGGAGAGTTGGGGGCTTCCTGCATGTGTGTGTTATGGGGAATGTCATGGGGAGTGTCAGGACTGCATGCATGTGTATGTTTGTTATAGGGAGTGTGAGGGGCTACCTGTCTCTGTGTGTATCTTTGTGTGTGTCTTTGTGTGAGATTCTCTCTTTCTCTCATGTCCCACTTCCCAAGCTTCCTCCAGTCTCTATCTCTCTCATAACCCCTCACCAGCCTTCCCCCAAACTTTCTATCTCTCTCTCTCTCTCTCTCTCTCACATAACCTCCCCTACCAGCCTTCACCAAGTCTGTCTCTTTCTCTTTTTCCCTCTCTCATGGCCCACTCTTCATCCAGTCCATCTTTCACTCACTCATCCTTCTCCCTGGCTACAACTCTTCAAAAAAAGTAGTGGTTTACCCTTCCCCCATCATGACCAGCTCTCTGTATGGTAGAGCTGTGCAATGCAGAAAGTTCGGGCTGATCTCCCATTTTCAAGTATCATGAGACTTCAAATCATGAGGTCAGCTTGAACTTCATGCACTGCACAGCTAACACCCTTCAGAGAGTTGATTGCAGTGGAAGAAGTGCAAACTGTTACTCTCTGGCTAGGCTTGTATATGCACATTTGCGATGCTTATGTATACACAAAAAAATGTGTACAGACAGATACTTTCCCTGCCGCTGAACCCTCAACAAAAGGTGCTATTCCTTAGCGAAACATGCCTAATTATTATGTGGAAACTATGAAGAAACTTGGTGTTGAGTTAGGCTGAAATAACAGCTGTATAAACATGAATTTCAGTGGTGGCATCCCTGCAAACTAAACAGATTTTATTATCCTTCTTTATATATGAATCCTGATTTTTTGTTGTTGTTTTTTCAGTTTTGAGCAGGATTTATTCCCCACAAAAAATGAACTTTGGAATTGATGACTGAAATGGTGAGCCTAACCTACAGCTAAAAGCTCTGATTTCTGATGGTTCCTTTAAATACCATTTAATCATATATTTGGCATGAAGTGATTCTACTATCTCCGACTCTAGATCTTCTTTTGCATTTTAATGGCAACATAAGTGCCTATGTGCCTTTATAGAACAGACTTATACAATGACCACTAGTAGAACATAAATGCTCAATTAGAACATAAACACAAATTTGCAACTGCTCTAAAGAAGATGTAGTCTTGAAGGACTACAAAAGGGGACTGCTACTTCTGGAGAGAGATCTGCAATTGTAAGTATTTACTTCTGGGAATTTTTCTAAATCTTGGGGAAAAAGGAATTCTTTAGATTAAAGCTGATTAATCTATGAACCCAATGCATTTGTTAAATCAGTCAGGGCCTAATAGCAGCAACGTGTTTTCAGTTTAAATTTCAAACACAGCAGAGAGCTTTCTGGTTAAATTTAGAATTCAAGACTCCCTCTATCCAAGCAAGGGCTGTAGGACTCCCCCTGGAGATTGGTCACAGATTACCTTAGAAGCACAGGACATGGTACAGTGTAGCACCAGTTTTTAATGTCTTCTTTCCCTCCCTCCCTCCCTGACACCCACCCGCCCCTGGGATAATCATAGCTTTATAGGTGCTTAAAACTCTTACAGGAAAGGAGGTGCCATATTCACTTTCAGGTGCAGCTGTTTATTCTCATCAGCATACATTAAGGACTTGAGATTAATTAAACTTCAGGTGAAGAAAATACATTAAACGTATTAGGTATAGTTTAAATATCTAAACACAATCTTAAAACTAAGATGCAGACAGCAGTCCAGCAGCAAGATGGGGAATTTCCAGTCTTTTGCATTGAGTGTCACATTTATGATTTTCTCCCAGTTGGTGAGGGGTCTTACATGTGCACAAGGTGCAAGGAGCTCTTTGCTCTCAGGGAACAAATCCAATCACTGGAGGCTAGAGTAGCAGACTTGGAAGACTTAAGGAAGCCAGACAGGTACATAGACAAGACCTACAGGGGTATAGTCCTGAAGTCCCACCTCCAGTCTGGCAGCATCCCTGTTGCCATAGAGGAGAGCGGTCATGTGACAGGAGAGCATCACCCTGGTATGACAGGAAGTGATCCTATAGCTAGAACCTGTAGGCCAGGTGATGTAAAACCCTCTCACACTGAGGAAGTTTCTCCAGGGCCATGTGCCCATGAGGGAAGGGTTAGGACAGCCATTATAGTTGGTGATTCGATCATTAGGCATGTAGATAGCTGGGTGGCTGGTGGACGTGAGGACTGCCTGGTAACATGCCTGCCTGGTGTGAAGGTAGCGGACCTCATGCACCACCTAGGCAAGGTCTTAGATAGTGCTGGGGAGGAGTCTGCTGTCTTGGTACATGCCAGTACTAAGGACATAGGAAAATGTGGCAGGGAGGTTCTGGAGGCTAAATTTAGGCTTTTATGTAGGAAGTTGAAATCCAGAACTTCCAGGGTAGCATTCTCCGAAATGCTTCCCGTTTCATGCGCAGGACACAAAAGGCAGGCATAGCTCCAGAGTCTCAATGCATGGATGAGACAATGGTGCAAGGATGAGGGTTTTGGATTTGTTAGGAACTGGCGAACATTCTGGGGAAAGTAGGGGCTCTTCCAAATGGATGGGCTTCACCTTAACCGGGATGGAACCTGGCTGCTGGTATTATCCTTTAAAAAGGAGACACAGCAGCTTTTAAACTAGATAATAGGGGAGACTGACAGTTGCCCAAGAGCGCATGGTTCAGAACAATGTATCCTTGAAAGATACTACCAAAAAAATGAAGTTAGGGCACATTAGCAGAGAGGTTCCAATAAAGACAAAGGTAGGCCAAATGCCCTTGAGTACAGAGCAGACAGAGCTTAAAGATTCCAAATTGCTCCCGCTTACCGATAACCAGATTAATATGAATAAAATACAGTCTCTAAAATGCTTGTATGCAAATGTTAGAAGTCTAAAAAATAAGACAGGAGAGTTAGAATATATTTTATTTATTTACATTCTCTTATATACCACGCTATTCTGCATCAGTGTGGTTTACATTGAACAAACTGAAATTACATTGAACAGGGCATTATAACTTGGAGATAACTATTTTACAGGGAACATGGGCTATGGAGAGTTAAGTGGCTTGCCCAAGACCACAAGGAGCACCTGTAGGACTAGAAACCCCAGTCCTTCCGGCCCAAGGTTGTTGTCCTCTAATGGGATTTGAACCCCTGACCTTCCGGCCTGAAGTACCTTGCCCCAACCACTAGGCCACTCCTCCACTCACTCATATGGCACTAAATGAGAAATTAGATATGATTGGTATCTCAGAGACATGGTGGAAGGAGGACAACCAGTGGGACACTGTGCTACCTGTGTACAAACTATATCATAATGATAGAGCTGATCAAATTGGTGGAGGGCTCTATGTTAGAGAGGGCATTGAGTCACAAAGGATTAAAGTATTGCAGGTAACAAAATTCGCTGTAGAAAAAGGGGAAGGCAATGGCAGTGGGGGTGTACTATCGACCGCCTGGCCAGAATGAACAAATGGACGAAGAAATGCTCAAAGAAATCAGGGAAGCTAAGAAAAGTTACAGAATGGTAATAATAATGGGTGATTTCAATTACCCCGGTATTGACTGGGTCAGTGTCATGGCAGGACATGCTAGGGAGATAAAGTTTCTAGATGAAATAAATGACTGCTTCTTGGAGCAGCTGGTACATGAACCAACCAGAGGGGAAGCCATTTTGGACCTAGTCCTTAGTGGAACACCAGATCTGGTGCAAGAGATAAGGGTGTTGGGGCCTCTTGGCAATAGTGGTCATAGCATGATCGCATTTGATTTAATTAATGGAGGAGGGATGGTAAGGAAATCCACAGTACTACCTTTTAACTTTCGAAAGGGAAACTACGATAAAAAGAGGAAAATAGTTGAGAAAAAACTAAAAGGAGCTGTTGCAAAGGTTAAAGACCTAAAAACCCACCTCTTCTTTCAACACTTCTCCCACTGCAATGTGCCCCCCTCTCCGCCCCCTCAACCCAAACAAATTACCATGGTTAAGCAAGTAGTTCTTTTTAGCGCATATCTCAGGCTATACCAAATTAGAGTTCCTTTCGATAGAAATGTCTTTTCAACCTTTGCTAAAGCGTTGTAAATAGTTGCCTTGTTAAATGTTTTACTACTGTATACTATTCCCCAGTTAACTCCTGTTTTTACTCCCTGTTACTTGTAAACTTGACTAGATCTCTATGTCTGAGTACAATTTTGTTTACTGTGAACCGCACTGATGACGAATAGCGCGGTATATAAAAGCTGTTAAATAAATAAATAATCAAGCTTGGGTGTTGTTGAAAAATACTATCTTGGAAGCCCAGACCATCTGTATTCCATACGATAAGGGGAAGGAAGCCCAAAAAACTGCCAGCATGGTTTAAAGGTGAGGTCAGAGAGGCTGTTGTTGCCAAAAAAGCATCTTTCAGGAAATGGAAAAAAGAGCCAAATGATGAAAACTGGAAACAACACATGCACTGGCAAGTTAAATGCAAGGCATTGATAAGGCAGGCAAAGAGAGAATTTGAGAAGAAACTTGCTGTGGAAGCAAAAACACGTAATAAAGACTTTTTCAAGTACATTCCTAGCAAAAAACCTGTGAGAGAGTCAGTTGGACCATTAGATGACAGAGGGATAAAAAGGGTAGTAAGAGGGGACAAGGCTATAGTGGAGAGATTGAATGAATTCTTTGCTTCAGTCTTTACTGAGGAAGATGTAGGGATGTTACCCATGACTGAAGTGGTATTTAAAGGTGATACTACAGAAGAATTGAAAGAAATATTGATACACCGGGAAGATGTATTACAACTATTTCATAAATTGAAAAGTAGCAAATCACCTGGACCAGATGGTATATATCCAAGGGTGTTGAAAGAACTGAAATATGAGATTGCATTCCTGTTATTAGTAATCTGTGAATTATCATTAAAATCATCTGCAATACCTGAAGACTGGAGGATGGCCAATGTAACGCCAATTTTTAAAAAGGGTTCCAGGGGTGATCTGGAAAACTACAGACCAGTGAGCCTGACATCAGTACCAGGAAAAATGGTAGAAACCATCATAAAGAACAAAATTACTGAACATGTAGATAGTCATGGCTTAATGGGAGACAGCCAACATGGCTTTAGACAAGGAAGAGCTTGTCTTACTAATCTGTTATGTTTTTTTGAAGGTGTGAATAAACAGGTACACAAAGGGGCATGTTTACTAAACATTCCTAACGTGCGGGGCCGTGCTAGTGTGCCTGTGCCATATAAGGAGTGGGCGGTTCAGGCAGAAAATAGAAAAAAAAACGGTAGTAAGCAACCGGACGTGTGTGCGTCGCGCTAATGTGCGGGGATCGACATTAGCACGTGGAAAGGCAAAGTGGCGCGCTGTTGAGTATACAAAACAACAGAGCCGTGGTACAACGGTGAAGACACTGACCAATGGTGCAGGGGCCATGGGTTCAATCCCCCAGTGTGCGCAATGACAAAGGTCAGCTGAGGCAGTAACTGTAATGATTAACATTGTTTTAGGAGGCAAATTAATTTGGAACGGCATAAGGCGGCGCACAGTTATTTTTGGGCGGCAGAAGGCGGCGCACAGTGCTTTTTGGGCGGCATAAGGCGGCGCACAGTTATTTTTGGGCAGCAGAAGGCGGCGCACTGGTCCCCTTGGGCGGCAGAAGGCGGCGCGCTGATAGGCACAAGGCGGCGCGCTGATGCACAAGCACAGGAACAGAGCCACAGCACAATGGTTAAAACACTGACCAATGGTGCAGGGATCAGGGGTTCAACTCCTCACAATGCCCAGTGAAAAATGCCTGCTGAGGCAGTATGTATTATGTTGTGGAGTGCTGTAGGAGGCTGTATAATTGTATTTTGTTATCACTACTAGCAAACGCACTCTCCCAGCATGTTAACATACGGCGGCCCATAAGGCACATGTTACAGTGCACTGTTCGCCAAGGCACCCTTGAATGACCCCTATAGGGCAGCATGTATGTTGCGACACAGGATAATGTATAGTGCACCCTATAGGGATGGCAACCATAAGGTGGCCTACAGGGCGCCCTATGAAGCACCCTCAGAGGCACCTAATGGGTATAGTAAGCTGAGGGTGGTCTTGCCGGCATAGACATATGTACAGTAAATAAAAATAAAGCTGTGGACAGACCTACCAAAGGGCTCCACTGTGGGTTTGAACCCATGACCTCTGGCTACGCAGGCAGTGATGTAACCATTGCGCTACAGCTCCATAGCTGTAAGCAGACCCCTGGCTGGCTGCAGATAGCCTACACGTCACCTCACAGACAGTCTGCTGGTGTCAACAGGATAGGGTTAGGCCACCCGTACCCATGATGCACTGCACATGCAAATTAGCTGTCCGCAGATGGACACAAGATGGGGAATGCACCCCCACAGCACCTCGGCCCTGTTGGGGGAAGTGACCGGGTGCACCCACACAGCACCTTGGCCTAGTAGGGGGCACTGACCGGGTGTTTTACTGGCACAGAGTAGCCACACACCGTTACATCGTGCGGGTACTGTGCTCACCCTGAGTGTGCAATGAGGTGGCCAGGACCAGGTCAACAACACCTGCCATGGCTGATGGAGGCCAAGCGGGTGTTCCAAAGCAGTGTTAATGTGTCAGATAGCTAGTTTCTGCACAAACACCATGGATATCCCTGTCTGTCGCCATCAGGCACCCCCCCCCTCCCCAGTGGCAAACATGGTCCCCCATCAAGGGATCCACACTCTACCTCCCTGCAAAGGTGGCAGTAGAGGGCAACATCAACCCCAGTCCTGCTGAGGAACACCACCACCCCCCCCAGGCAGGCAGCTCCATACACAGCCATAACACAATAGCAGACAGACATAAGCCCAGGGTATGGTAAGCTGCACTCCACCACCAGATATTCCCCTGCAGCAAGCCAACAGCCACTGCACCCTGCAAGCCATTATAGCAAGACATTTACCAGCTACAAACAGTCTGCTGGTTAGTCCATAGTGCATGTTCCCAATGGAGATGCATGCACCCAGAACTGGGCTGTCTGCATACACAGCAAGCAGATAGATCAGTGACTAGGCCCCAAAGAGAAACCCATATCTATCACATGAGAGAACTACTATACAGCACTATGGGGGGGCCTAGCCATGCTGTGGTCACTGCACAGTCAGGGTGAGCGTGATCCCCCAGAAGGACATGCTTTGGCCACCCTGTCTGTGTAGGTGGTGGCCGGACACTACAATATCCCAGCCAATGTCCCTGCCAGGGCCCTATGCCCAGTGCAGATGCATCCTGGCCACGCCACCCTGCCCTGGCTATACCCATGGTACCTTGCACCTCATTATGCACATTGACTGGCCAATACTGGCAACAGTGCTGGCAGTGCGGGCTGTTGAAGGGGCTTGCAGCCTACACCCACTGTATAGACAGGCACACACTTCCACACCTCTGCCATCATGGTGCTACGATTGAGGGGGTAAGTAGCCTTGCCCACCAAACCGGTCCTGAGCACGGCAAGGCATGGATATGGTACGCATTACAGCTGGTGGTCACTCCCCAGGGTGGTAAGCACCGTCAGAGGCCAGGCCTGGAGCATGCCCCGCAAACACCTAACAGATTGTTTGGATGGGGTCAACTAGCAGTATGTACGTAACGTATGGATAACTGCCTGCCTGTGCTCCTAGCAAACGTCTCCGAGCTGTGTACCGTATACCTCAGGTGTAGGGTGACATTGGTAAGTTATGCAAGTGCTCGTTTTGGGTGCTGCATGCACGGTCCAATGTTCTGCCTTTCCAGGAGACATTGGCCAATGGGGCCTGTGGGTGTGGGTGTGGGTGTGTCTGCCCTTGATGGCTGCTGCTTTACGGCACAGATTCCCAACTCCAGTCCAGGTTTGCATCACACTGTTCGGGTTTTCCTGCTATCCCTCATGAATATGCATGGGCTACATCTACATGCCATGGGGGTGGTGCATAGATATACAGCACAGGCATTTGTATGAGTGTCAGCATGGAACCTGACTGGTGTGTGGCCCACCAGGACTGCATTTGGGTGATTCTGCTCTAGGTACTGCCCCTGTTCATGGTGTCTGTGCTCAGTGGGGTAAAAGATAGATGTCTTACCATTGCATATGTCCCCGCCATGAAAGGTGTGTCCTTACTATCACTGTTTAGTTGTGGGAAAAATATGTGGGTAGGATTGGCAGTAGCCCCAGCTGGGCTTTGAACCTGTGATCTTCTGTTCTTGTATGCACTGTCTGTGTGCACTGCACCACTGTGTAGCCACAGATTGGTTGGATTCCCTGGACTGTCCATGACTGTGGATCCGGCAGGACCTGTCTGTTGCAGTGGACTGTGCCAGCCTGCACATGGCTAGGCCTCTGTCTTCTGTGGTTAGCAGCCACTGCCCCCTGCACCACATGTACTTGTCCGCCAACATGCTGGCATGAACTTCTCTCAGAAAAAGCAGTTGACCTGATTGCAATGTGGCAGTATGGGACTGCATTTGGGGGACTTGGCTGTAGGTAATGCCCATTGTTGTGGTGTGTGCGGTGTTGGGTAAAATATGGGTGTTTTCCCCATGCATACAGGGGTGTCTGCGCTATCTTTATTTAGTGGTGGGTAAAATATAGGGACTGGGCTGGCAGGTGCCCCAGCTGGGTTTTGAACCTCTGCCCTCTGGTCCTAGAGGTAATGACTCTGTCCGCTGTACCACACTTTGGCCACAGAGACAGTGCAGCCCCTGGAGGCAGTAAGCCTGGCAGGATGGAGTCACAAACCCTGCTCTACGCAATTCTACTGTGGGCATATGCACCCTGTCTGGTGACAAACGTGCACATAAACCCCGGAAATGACCACGGGAAATGTGGGACAAAATATCACCACGCTGGGCAACAGTGATATTAATGGGCAACCATAGCAAACACTCCCAGGAAAGCTCCAAAACGTGGAAATGTTTTTTGGAAGAGTCTCCTCTCAGTAGACCCTTCCAAAATTCATTTCTTTTTTCTGGAGCTTTGCTGGGTGTGATTTCTGTATTTGCCCATCACTATAACTGTTCCCCAGCTGAATTACTATTTTTAATAGTTCTGTTGTGGTCATTTTCTATTTTTATTTTCACTTTTGTGCTGTGCACATATATCACACTGCTCACGTTTTGCTGGTTTCCCCGGTTTTCCTGTACATTGCTGACGGAAATGGTTTCTCTTCCCTTTAAATGCTTTCTACTCGCGGTAGTTTTTACATGCAAATTCGGGCCCGATACTGTGCGGGGAGCCTCTCCCCTCCCACTCTCCACTCATTGACCCCGTCCCTCCGCCCCTCCGGAGCCTTCCTCCGCCCTCCTTTCGCCGTTCCACGCCTCTATCGGACATTTGCGGGCCCGCACTTGTACGGAGCCCGTTAGTGAGCCGCGTACCTGTGCGGGGGTGACACGCACGTGTGCGGGGCATTTAAACGCGTTTCTGCGCGTTTCAGTGCCACGTTGCCGTGCGCTATTTTGCGGCGCGCTATTTTGCGGATTTTAGTAAACATGCCCCAAAGGTGAGTCAGTTGATATAGTGTATCTGGAATTTCAGAAAGCCTTTGACAAGGTCCCTCATCAGAGACTTTTGGCAAAACTAAAGAGTCATGGGATAGGAGGCAGTCTACTATTGTGGATCAGGAACTGGTTAAAAGATAGAAAGCAGAGGGTAGGGCTAAATGGCCAATTTTCCTAATGGAAAAAAGGTGAATAGTAAAATACCTCAGGGATATGTGCTGGGTCCTCTGCTCTTTGACATATTCATAAATGACCTGGAAAAGGGAATAACGAGTGAGGTTATCAAATTTGCAAATGACACAAAACTGTTTAAAGTTGTTAAAACCCAAGAGGATTATGGAAAATTGCAAGAGGATCTTGATAAATTGGAACACTGGGCAACTAAATGGCAGATGAAATTAATGTGGACAAGTGCAAAGTTATACACCTAGGAAAGAACAACCCAAACTATGGTTACACGATGCAATGTTCCACAATAGGAACCATCACCCTGGAAAAAGATTTAGGCATCTCGTGGATAACATGTTAAAATCCTCTGCCCAGTATGCAGCAGCGGCCAAGAGAGCAAATAGAATGCTAGGTATCATAAGGAAAAGAATGGAAAATAAAACAAAGAATATTATAATGCCTCTGTATCGTTCCATGGTGCAACTGCACCTTGAATATTGTGTGCAATTCTGGTTGCCGTATCTTAAAAAGGATATAGCATTATTAGAAAAGGTACAGAGAAGAGCCACCAAAATGGTAAAGGGGATGGAAGGATACTCCTATGAAAAGAGGCTAAAAAAGTTAGGGCTCTTTTAACCTGGAAAAGAGACGGCTGAGGGGAAATATGATAGAGGTCTATAAATTAATGAATGGAGTGGAACGGGTAAACATATATGAATTGTTTACATCATCAGAATATAGAAAGACTAGGGGACATGCAATGAAGCTACAGTGTAACCTATTTAAGACTAATAAGAGAAAATATTTTTTCACTCAACATGTAGTCAAACTCTCAAATTTGTTACTGGAGGATGTAGTAAAAGCTGTTAGTGTAGCTGGGTTTAGAAAAGGTTTGGACAAGTTCCTGGAGGAAAGGTCCATAAACCATTATTAAAAGGGACCCAGGATATCTCTGCTTGATCCAATACAAACATTGTGGAACCTGTGTCTTTTGGGGAGACTGCTAGGTACTTGTGACCTAAATTGGCCACTGTTGGAAACAGGATACTGGGTTTGATGGACCTTGCTCTGACCCAGTATGGTATATCTTATGTTCTTATGTTCTTAGATATGCGTGGCTACTCTATGCATGTAAGAAAGGTTGGATATTCCAATGTCAGGGTGTTCATCGGCAACCTCCAGTTAGTGGCTGCCACTGAATATGGAGATTGTGTGGCCACTTGCTGGATAATCACAGCTCTTAAACAAACTGCGGTGATTGTCAGCTGCTATCTGGATACATTATCTGGATTGCAATTTAGGCCAGACTTTTACGTGTCTCACGCTACCCAGATAACATAGTCATATGAAAATCACAGCTATACCAGTAAGTGCCATGATTATCCAGATAGCTATGGCACTGCCCTCGCTCCACTCATGGATCACCCCACCACTAACTAGATAGTGCCAAGGTGGTCTGCAAAGAATATCCCTCTCAGTACCTTCAGCCGCAAAACCTCTGTGGATATCCAGATTAGGGCTTTTGAAAATTGACCCCCACACTTTATAAAAACACATGTATATCAAAATTCATCCCCAGTTGCACCCAAACCATACCCCCAGGAATGCCTTCATGTAGAGCATGTAAAAATAAGAGGAAACATGCTGTGAACCTACTTTATTCACTTAAATAAAGTTCTTCCCTACTTGAAGAGCATGCTTTACAAATGTAAATTCTAATATAAAATTACCCCCCCCCCCTCATCCTCTTAATGTATTCAGAAAGCCACTGGTAATGGTTAGCATATAATCTATCTACGTTTGGGAATCAAACCATATTCTTGTTACCTGGATTGGCCACTTTTGAAAAAGGAATACAGAGCTTGATGGATATTTGCTCTCAATCAGTGTGGTAGTTCTTACGTTCTAATCTGTGGGAACTTTTAGCTCTCCAGTAAATGTAAGGGAATGGGGAAAAGGAACTGAATTTAATTCATGCCTTTTTCAGAAGTTCAAGATGAGTTACTTTAGGTAATTTCCTGTGCCCGAGGGCTTATATTCTAAATTTGTACCTGAAGCAATGGAGGGTTAAATGATTTAGCCAAGATCATCAGGGGCAGAAGTGGGATTTGACTCCTGGCTCCCTTTGTTCTCGGCCTCCTGCTCTAAGCATTAGGCCACTTCTCGAGGTGCACTTGTTTGCAGTGTAAATGTTTTTTATTAATGTGATTTGTACTATTATACCACTTAATGATCAGTTGTAACATCAGCGATGTTTGTGTCTAATGATAAATATTTCCTCTCAGAGCATTGTTTTAGAAGTTTTTGGCAGCAAATGTTATCTCCAGAATTAGAAAATTCTATAATAATTTAATACTACTCAAAAATAGTAATGGGGGGGGGGGGGTCAGGACTGTGCTTTAGACCCATTAGCTCAAGCAAAAATAATCTCTATGTCTATTTGATTACATTTTCATTATCCATGGAATGGTGTTGCAATAAGAATTGGCCACTTTGTCTTCTGGGCTTCTCTGTCCTTTCAGTGTGCTGTGGATTGTCCAAAACAGGATACTTTTCCTGACCCTTGAACTCTGATGCACCTTCTAATTCTATGCATGCTTACTGACTTTGCTACAGCTTCTCTTTTGTAAATGTGTAGGTACTTCTTCTAGGGATAATGGTAGAAAAAGCAGGTGTCAATGAATTTGCATGATCAAGGACTTAATTATTCTTGCACATTAAGCTGAGATTGCAAACTTGTATTTACAGCCTTGCGGTCACTCAACTAAGCTTTCTAAATGGTTGCCTAAATATTATTAATGATTGGCATTTATGAACTGGGTTCTTTGTTGACCAGTACATAATTCAACAAGTTGAAAAGTGCACACCTAAAAAGGTAGATTTTAGATAGTACATGGAGAGTGGAACTCAGACATCAAGGTACATAGTTCTGCTGGTACTCTAGAAAAGGCTCTATCAACTGTGGAGCCTTTGCTAGAATACTTATAAAGATGTACAAGAGTTCACATGTATTTGTTGAGATGTAGAGCCTGTGGAGTCATTATACAAAACTACACATGGGAAAAATCAATGGAGGCCACTTGACAACTTAAGTGCTGGCACGCGTGACAATGGTGCCATCCTTGAAAATTATTTAGCTTTTATTACTCCTCTTTGTATTTGAGGTCTAAGTTATTATTTTTCCGTTTTGAACAGGATTTATTTTACAGTATAATGCCTGTTCCCCATGTGTTGAGTTTTAGGTGGAAGTGGAAGTTGGTACTTTGCAAGCCTATTCATATAAATGCCTCCAATTAACTAAAGCAGCTGCAGGGTCGGCGAAAAAGTATTGGGTGTCCTAGGTGAGCCTTCAGCCCCCTCCCCAGATCATCACAATGCCAGCCCTATCACAACTGTCCTATAAAAATGCATAATTGGGCATCAGACCCGTATATATTAAACTTTGCTTTTTATATATCTGTGAGCAAGTAAAGGAAGGAGTTTGTGTGGCTCTTGGGATCAACAGCTGCTGCCCTTTGTTGTCCTCAGAAGCTACTGCCATAGTACTAATGGTAGGACCTCTCATAAACTGCTGCCTATTTTGCCTAATGATTAAGCTAGCCCTGAGCAGTCACTATCTTTATTTTGTTTCAGTTTGAAAAGGGAAATGAACAACAGGGGATTAAGTAGGATAACCCCCTTAATCCTTCCTGTAAAGGATTGGCTGAAACAAACACTTTTTAATCACCTATAAATAACAGGGAGCACCTGTAAATCCCGGCGTGGATAATTTTATTCTTTTACCTGTAGGCACAGTGGGCAAACACATTGGGATTTCCAGCTATATGAAATTGAAGTACACATGTAGATTTTTGATCCACCCAGTCTATGTCCTAACCACACCCTCAGTGCAGCCTCTTACATTTTCTGCCGGGGCAGTTTCTCCAAATGGGTGAGTTTTGTGCATACCATGACAGTCATGAGCCTCACTTCTATGCCGGAGTATGTGGAGTATTATCTCAGTATCTCAAATTTACTGTTAATGCTCAGCATAGTACTTGCATTGTGCCAAAGAGAGCCTCCCTCTGGAGTTCGTAAGATGCTACGTATATGGGTAATTTATCAAGGTGTTCTTGGAAATTCCTCTTAATTAGACCTGTGGCACCCAGCACGATGGGAAATAACTCAGTATCTTTCTGCCACATTTTATTTTCTCCCTCTTAACACGATTCACAGAGTAGTTGCTAGGAACTGACACCTCTCAATGCCGTTCTGGTGTTTTCCTTCTTTGCCACTATATCTAGCTTCTTTGCATCCAGCTTTTTATTGGTCAGAATGGGAGAATCCAGGTAATCATAACCTCTTCATTCTCAGTAATTCTTTTAGGGTCATGATCCCTGTGCTTTTTTTTTTTTTATTGAAAGGCTTCCAAAGATTACATAGAAACAAGAACCATAAACCAAATACATCATCAAAAAGAGTGCAACATCAAAAGCAGGGCTTTGGAACACAGTGGTAGCCTACAATACGCCTTCATTTTTGTATTTTTAAGACAGGTACCAAACAAACACCCTCCCCCTTCCCCCACCCATTCTCTCCCCACTGCTCCCCCATTCAACTTTAATGGCACATAGATTAAAGCTCCGAAGAGAGAGAAGGGGCTACAGCCCCCCCAACCTCCCATTTCCCTCCCCCTAAGACCTCCCTAAACCAAGCCCCCCCCCCAATCCCCCCCTCTATGGCTTGCTGATCCTTAGACAAGGGAAGATAAAGAGCAAGAAGCACATACAAGGGGGAAAGTTCCCTTGAAGTTTGTGTTTTCCCTTTTGATTATTTGTAGCAATCACGCGCCATAACGAGAAACAAAGGGTGTCCATATCAATTCAAAGCGCGCCAAACGCATCCTGCTAACAGCTACCCCCCGCTCCATTATATACATATCCCACATTCTTTCCAACCAAACCTGGAAGGAGGGGGACAAATCACGTTTCCATGCTTCTGCAAGGGATAATCGGGCCGCATTCAGGCCGTGGCGGAGTAAAGCAAGCTGGCGGGCCCGTGCGCCCGGCACCAAGGCGCCAAAGAGAAAGATCCACGGATCCCAGGGGATGCTCACTCCCAAAAGCAATTGTAGCCGGAATTGTACACCCCTCCAAAAGGCGCGAATGCGGGGGCAATCCCACCATATATGCCCCAAAGTGCCCCGCTGCCCACAATTACGCCAACAAAGGTCCGCAGCCCCTGGATAAATACAAGCGATCCGCGTCGGGGTCATATACCAACGGTACATTATTTTATAATTAGTTTCACGGGCATTGATCGCTACCGAGCTCTTCCATAAGCGTATTTCCACCCTTTCCCACTGTTGCTCAGCGTAAGAAAGATTCAGATCAGAGTTCCAAAGCTCCCAGTGTCTTGTAGAGCGCGGTTGACACCCCTGTAGGTGTGCATATAGGGTCGCCACAAGTCCCTTAGTAGTAGTGCACCCCTCACAGTAATGCTCCAAATCCGTCAGGTCCCGAGCCACCTGGGGCCGCACAAGCCTAGATTGAACCCAATGTATCACTTGCGTATATTGATAGATATGCCCACCCGGAATGTCAAATTCATCTTGTAATGCACGGAAGGATTGCAACCGACCTTCATCAAAGAATTGCCCGGCCCGGCTAAGGCCATGATGTCCCCACTGCCGAAAGACTAAGTCACTCAACCCCGGTGGGAAGGAAGTATTGTCTACTATAGGGGCCAATGGGGACAAGTCTGTACCCCGGGATCGAAAATGCTGATCCCAGCAACGGAGGGTATGACATACATAGGGATTACTGATGCATTTACCGTGTCGAAGTTTTGGACCAAGCCACAGCCAATCCCCCAACCTCGCTCCCCCAGCCAAACTCATTTCTATCTGTACCCATCATTTGGTGCTATCGGCAATCATCCATTCCACCCCTGCCCGACATTGTGCCGCCGCATAGTACCAATGCAAATTGGGCATGCCCATACCTCCAGTGCGCGTACGGGCATAGAGAACGTGCTGTGCCAACCTCGGGCGACGGTAGTGCCATATAAACTTTATAAGTAACCGCTGCCAAGTCGCCAAAGTGGCCCGCGCAATGGGAAGCGGTAGCACCTGAAAAAAATAAAGAAAACGGGGAACGACCACCATCTTGACTACCGCTATACGCCCAAACCAGGAAAGGAGCAGGTCATTCCAGATATCTAAGTCCCGTCGAACCTGACGGAGCAGAGGCTCGTATTTAGCTTTAAAGAGGTCCGCCTGCTCCACGGTCAATTGCACCCCTAGATAGCGTAGAGTACCTCATACCCATCGAAGAGGATAGGCCGCTTGGAGCTCCGCACAGACCGCCCAGGGACCCCGACATTTAAGATCTCCGATTTAGTGTAGTTAATTTTGAAATCGGATATCCGAGAAAAGTTTTCAAACAGCTGCATCGCGGCTGGAAGGGAAGCAGACGGATCCACCAGGGACAAAATAATGTCGTCCGCAAAGAGCACAATCCGATATTCCGCGGGGCCAATGCGGACCCCCTGCAAGCCTGGATGTTCACGAAAGCTTTGTGCCAAGGGCTCCATCGCAAGGGCGAAGAGCAGAGGCGAAAGTGGGCAGCCCTGCCATGTGCCCCTCTCCAGGAAGAAGTTTCTCGAGTGTCCCCCATTTATCCGAACGCACGCTTGAGAGCGTTGATAGAGACTACAAACCCAACGGATATAATTAGGGCCAAAGCCCATTGTCGCCAAAACACACCAAAGGTATCCCCAATCGACCCGATCAAAGGCTTTTTCTGCGTCGATCCCCACCAGCAAAGCCAGCTGCGGCTCCCGTCGGGCCACCTGAATAACCTGCAGCATACACCTTATGTTGTCTGTGGCCTGGCGACCCGGCACAAACCCAACCTGATCAGGGTGGACCAAAACCGGAAGGACCCGATTCAAGCGCGCAGCCAGAACAGAAGCAAATATATTGACATCAACATTTAACAGAGAAATGGGGCGATACGACGCCGCGTCATGCAGAGGTTTACCTGGCTTGGGTATCATCACTATCATCGCCTCTCACTGGGATGAAGGGAGAGGACCCCCGCCCAAAACCTCATTAAACAATATGGTCAAGGTTGGCGCTAATTGTACACGAAACTTCTTATAATATTCTGCTGGGAAGCCATCATTACCCGGCGCACTGCCAGTTTTCAGCCGCTGAATAGCATTTCCCACTTCGTCCACCATAAATTCAGAATCTAACTGAGCTTGGTCAGGGTCAGAATCCCTGTGCTTTTCAGGCACAGTGATGTTATAGTGTTTTCAGAGTTTCCAATGGATAAAGCATGCTACTTTATTGTGCCTTTCTGTATAGAAATTTTCTGCCATTAGAACTTCACAGCCAGCTATGAGGTGAGTCACCGTTTTCAGCTCTTTCCCACAGAATCAACATATGTCTGTTTTGCCAGTTTTTTCAATGCTTGCTGTAAACCATCTCATCCATAAGCCACTGTCTTGGACTTCAACTATCAATCTCTCATTCTTCGGTTTTAGTTCACCTCTCCTTAACTCTCTCCCCAGAGCCTGCTGTTTGCTAAGCTTTTTCCTGTCCTTGCCTGCCTGAGTGACTCCTCCCCCTGACCCCCTCCCCCTGAGGTATCCTGTAACCTTGTTCCTGTTTTCTCCACATGTGCATAGGCTGTTTTAGTTTGCTTTTCTCTGATCAGAGAAAGGCTGAACTTTTACAGAGCTCTGCTAGTGAGTGGATTTTTGCCTCCTGGGACATCTTACTGTGAGTTCTAGCTGTTTATTTAATTATTTACTGTTTGTCTAACTGTTGTTTGTTTAATTATTTAGTGTTTGTCTTAGTGGTGTGCAAGTTTCAGCCTTCTCAGCTGTACTTACCTTGCCTCTCTCAATTAACTGGGCCTTGTGTGGTAGCCATTTTGAATTAATCTCTCTCCCCAGAGCCTGCTGTTTGTTAAGCTTTTCCTGTCCTTGCCTGCCTGAGTGACTCCTCCCCCTGTGTGTGTGGTAGCCATTTTGAATTAATCTCTCTCCCCAGAGCCTGCTGTTTGCTAAGCTTTTTCCTGTCCTTGCCTGCCTGAGTGACTCCTCCCCCTGACCCCCTCCCCCTGAGGTATCCTGTAACCTTGTTCCTGTTTTCTCCACGTGTGCATAGGCTGTTTTAGTTTGCTTTTCTCTGATCAGAGAAAGGCTGAACTTTTACAGAGCTCTGCTAGTGAGTGGATTTTTGCCTCCTGGGACATCTTACTGTGAGTTCTAGCTGTTTATTTAATTATTTACTGTTTGTCTAACTGTTGTTTGTTTAATTATTTAGTGTTTGTCTTAGTGGTGTGCAAGTTTCAGCCTTCTCAGCTGTACTTACCTTGCCTCTCTCAATTAACTGGGCCTTGTGTGGTAGCCATTTTGAATTAATCTCTCTCCCCCAGAGCCTGCTGTTTGTTAAGCTTTTCCTGTCCTTGCCTGCCTGAGTGACTCCTCCCCCTGTGTGTGTGGTAGCCATTTTGAATTAATCTCTCTCCCCAGAGCCTGCTGTTTGCTAAGCTTTTTCCTGTCCTTGCCTGCCTGAGTGACTCCTCCCCCTGACCCCCTCCCCCTGAGGTATCCTGTAACCTTGTTCCTGTTTTCTCCACGTGTGCATAGGCTGTTTTAGTTTGCTTTTCTCTGATCAGAGAAAGGCTGAACTTTTACAGAGCTCTGCTAGTGAGTGGATTTTTGCCTCCTGGGACATCTTACTGTGAGTTCTAGCTGTTTATTTAATTATTTACTGTTTGTCTAACTGTTGTTTGTTTAATTATTTAGTGTTTGTCTTAGTGGTGTGCAAGTTTCAGCCTTCTCAGCTGTACTTACCTTGCCTCTCTCAATTAACTGGGCCTTGTGTGGTAGCCATTTTGAATTAATCTCTCTCCCCAGAGCCTGCTGTTTGTTAAGCTTTTCCTGTCCTTGCCTGCCTGAGTGACTCCTCCCCCTGTGGGTGTGGTAGCCATTTTTAATTAATCTCTCTCCCCAGAGCCTGCTGTTTGTTAAGCTTTTTCCTGTCCTTGCCTGCCTGAGTGACTCCTCCCCCTGACCCCCCTCCCCCTGAGGTATCCTGTAACCTTGTTCCTGTTTTCTCCACGTGTGCATAGGCTGTTTTAGTTTGCTTTTCTCTGATCAGAGAAAGGCTGAACTTTTACAGAGCTCTGCTAGTGAGTGGATTTTTGCCTCCTGGGACATCTTACTGTGAGTTCTAGCTGTTTATTTAATTATTTACTGTTTGTCTAACTGTTGTTTGTTTAATTATTTAGTGTTTGTCTTAGTGATGTGCAAGTTTCAGCCTTCTCAGCTGTACTTACCTTGCCTCTCTCAACTGGGCTTTGTGTGGTACCCCCATCCCCCTGCTGAGGGTTCAGGACAGGGTACCTTGTAACTGCCCTCTTTAATAGGACTTATCTCCCCCCCTCCCTCCCCAGCACCCACCCACCCCTGGGGAAATTGTAGTTTTATAGGTACTTGGACATCTTAGAGGAAAGGGGCTGCTCTCAGGTGCAGCTCTTAATCCAAATCAGTCATACACAGAGGACCTGTGATTAATTAGCTTCAGGTACACAGGGTGTATTAGGGGTATTAGATACACTTTTATTAGTATAAGCATCTACACCAATCCTTATTATATACCGAATTAAAAGACCTAAACACAAGCTTTAAACTAAGATGCAGTCAGAGGTCCAGCAACGAGATGGGAGTTCTCCAGTCTTTTGCATCGAGTGTCACATGTATGATTATCTCCCAGTTGGTGAGAGGTCCTACATATGCACTAAGTGCAGGGAGCTCTTTGCTCTCAGGGAACGAGTCCGTTCTCTAGAGGCTAGAGTAGCAGACCTGGAAGACATAAGAAAGACAGAGAAGTACATGGACGAGACCTACAGGGATATAGTCCTGAAGTCCCACCTCCAGTCTGGCAGCATCCCTGTTGCCATGGAGGAGAGAGGTCACGTGACAGGAGAGCATCACCCTGGTGTGGCAGGAAGTGATCCTGTAACTAGGACCTGTCCTCCAGGTGATGTAAAACCCTCTCGCACCGAGGACGTTTCTCCAGGGCCATGTCCCCATGAGGGGAGGGTCAGGACAGCTGTTATAGTTGGTGATTCAATCATTAGGAATGTAGATAGCTGGGTGGCTGGTGGACGTGAGGATCGCCTGGTAACATGCCTGCCTGGTGCGAAGGTAGCAGATCTCACGCACCGCCTAGATAGGATCATAGATAGTGCTGGGGGGGAGTCTGCTGTCTTGGTACACGTTGGTACCAATGACATAGGAAAATGTGGTAGGGAAGTTCTGGAGGCTAAATTTAAGCTTTTAGGTAGGAAGTTGAAATCCAGAACTTCCAGGATAGCGTTCTCCGAAATGCTTCCTGTTCCACGTGCAGGACCCAAAAGACAGGCAGAGCTCCGGAGTCTCAATGCGTGGATGAGACAATGGTGCAAGGATGAGGGTTTTGGATTTGTTAGGAACTGGGGAACATTCTGGGGAAAGGGGGGGCTCTTCCGAAGGGATGGGCTTCACCTTAATCAGGATGGGACCAGACTGCTGGCATTAACCTTTAAAAAAGAGATAGAGAAGCTTTTAAACTAGAAAATAGGGGAAAGCCGACAGTCACCCAGGAGCGCACGGTTCGGACAAAGGTATCCTTGAAGGATACTACCAAAAGCAGTGAGGTTCCAAAAGGGAGTATAGTAGCCCAAATGCCCTTGAGTAAGGAGCAGACAGAGCATAAAGATTCCCAATTACCCATGCCTACCAATAGCCAGATTAATATTAATAAAATACAGTCTCTAAAATGCTTGTATGCCAATGCTAGAAGTCTAAACAATAAGATGGGAGAATTAGAATATATAGCATTAAATGAGAGGTTAGATATGATTGCACTCTCAGAGACATGGTGGAAGGAGGATAACCAGTGGGACACTGTAATACCTGGATACAAACTATATCGTAATGATAGAGCTGAACAAATTGGTGGAGGGGTTGCGCTCTATGTTAGAGAGGGCATTGAGTCAGAAAGGATTAAAGTTTTGCAGGGAACAAAATATGCTGTAGAATCTCTATGGATTGAAATTCCATTTATGAAGGGGAAGGTGATGGCAGTGGGAGTATACTATCGACCACCTGGCCAGAATGAACAAATGGATGATGAAATGCTCAAAGAAATCAAGGAAGCTAACAAAAGCCACAACAGAGTAGTAATAATGGGTGATTTCAATTACCCCGGTATCGACTGGGACAGTGTCACAGCAGGACAAGCTAAAGAGATAAAGTTTCTAGATGAAATAAATGACTGCTTCTTGGAGCAGCTGGTTCATGAACCGACCAGAGGGGAAGCCATACTGGACCTAGTCCTTAGTGGAACGCCAGATCTGGTGCAAGAAATAAGGGTGTTGGGACCACTTGGCAATAGTGATCATAGTATGATCATGTTTGATTTAATCAGTGGAGGACAGATAGTAAAGGAATCCACAGTACTACCTTTTAACTTTCAAAAGGGTGACTATGATAGAATGAGGAATATAGTTCGGAAAAAACTAAAAGGAGCGGTTCCAAAGGTTAAAGACTTACAGCAAGCTTGGGTGTTATTTAAAAATACTATCCTCAAAGCCCAGACCAGCTGTATTCCACGCATTAAGAAAAGTGGAAGAAAGTCCAAAAAACTGCCAGCATGGTTTAAAGGTGAGGTCAGAGAGGCTGTTGCTGCCAAAAGAGCAACCTTCAGAAAATGGAAAAAAGAGCCAAATGATGAAAACTGGAAACAGCACAAGCACTGGCAAGTTAAATGCAAAGCATTGATAAGGCAGGCAAAGCGGGAATTTGAGAAGAAACTTGCTACGGAAGCAAAAACACGAAATAAAGACTTTTTCAAGTACATTCGTAGCAAAAGGCCTGTGAGAGAGTCAATTGGACCATTAGATGATAGAGGGGTAAAAGGGGCAGTAAGAGGAGACAAGGCTATAGCAGAGAGACTGAATGAATTCTTTGCTTCGGTCTTTACTGAGGAAGATGTAGGGGTGTTACCCAAGACTGAAGTGGTATTTAAAGGTGATACTGCAGAGGAATTGAGAGAAATATCGCTACACCGGGAAGATATATTACAACTATTTGATAAACTGAATAGTAGCAAATCACCTGGACCGGATGGTATACATCCCAGAGTGTTGAAAGAACTGAAATATGAGATTGCAGACCTGTTATTGGTAATCTGTGAACTTTCATTAAAATCATCTGTAATACCTGAAGATTGGAGGGTCGCCAACGTAACACCAATTTTTAAAAAGGGTTCCAGGGGTGACCCGGGAAATTACAGACCGGTGAGCCTGACGTCAGTACCAGGGAAAATGGTAGAAGCCATCATAAAGAACAAAATTACACAGCATGTAGATAGTCATGGCCTAATGGGAGACAGCCAACATGGCTTTAGACAAGGAAGATCTTGTCTTACTAATCTGATCTGTTTTTTTGAAGGTGTGCATAAACAGGTAGACAAAGGTGAGTCGGTTGATATAGTGTATCTGGACTTTCAGAAAGCTTTTGACAAGGTCCCCCATCAGAGACTTTTGGCGAAGCTAAAAAGTCATGGGATAGAAGGCAGTGTACTATTGTGGATCGGGAACTGGTTAAAAGATAGAAAGCAGAGGGTAGGGCTAAATGGCCAATATTCCCAATGGAAAAAGGTGAATAGTGGAGTACCCCAGGGATCTGTACTGGGTCCGCTACTTTTTGACATATTCATAAATGACCTGGAAAAGGGAATAACTAGTGAGGTAATCAAATTTGCAGATGACACAAAACTGTTTAAAGTTGTTAAAACCCAAGAGGATTGTGGAAAACTGCAGGAGGATCTGGATAAATTGGAAGACTGGGCATCCAAATGGCAGATGAAATTTAATGTGGACAAGTGCAAAGTTATGCACCTAGGAAAGAACAACCCACACTATAGTTACAAGATGCAAGGCTCCACATTAGAAACCACCACCCAGGAAAAAGATTTAGGAGTCATCGTGGATAACATGTTAAAACCCTCCGCCCAGTGTGCAGCGGCGGCCAAGAAAGCAAATAGAATGCTAGGTATCATAAGGAAAGGGATGGAGAATAAAACAAAGGATATTATAATGCCTCTGTATCGCTCCATGGTACGACCGCACCTTGAATATTGTGTGCAATTCTGGTCACCGTATCTTAAAAAGGACATAGAGTTATTAGAAAAAGTACAGAGAAGAGCCACCAAATTGGTGAAGGGGATGGAAGGCTACTCCTATGAAGAGAGGCTAAAAAGGTTAGGGCTCTTTAACCTAGAAAAGAGGCGGCTGAGGGGAGATATGATAGAGGTGTATAAATTAATGAATGGAGTGGAACGGATAAACGTGGATAAATTGTTTACGCTATCAGAATATAGAAGGACTAGGGGGCATGTAATGAAGCTACAGGGTAAACTATTTAAGACAAATAGGAGAAAATATTTCTTCTCTCAACGTGTAATCAAACTCTGGAATCTGTTACCGGAGGATGTGGTAAGGGCTGTTAGTATAGCTGGGTTTAAAAGAGGTTTGGACAAGTTCCTGGAGGAAAGGTCCATAAACCACTATTAAAAAGGGACCCAGGATATCAATGCTTGGCCTAGTACAAGCACTGCAGAACCTGTGTCTTTTGGGGAAACTTCTAGGTACGTATGACCTAGATTGGCCACTGTTGGAAACAGGATACTGGGCTTGATGGACCTCGGTCTGACCCAGTATGGCATTTCTTATGTTCTTATGTTCTTATGTGTCTGTTCTTGATTAACAAAGTGTTCCTGAAGTAACACTGTATTTTCCACTGTATTTGTGCATTTGCTACTTGTTTTTCCTTGTTTGTTGATCTAATTCTTTGAAGAGTTTTTTTTGGCAAATTCTGTTACTTCCTTCCTTCCCTGTGTATTCTCAGCACTCTCCTCACAAAACTCGATGCTGCCCACGTCTCTCTCTAATCAGTTCCACTGAGAAATGAACCAACGATCCAGGAACGCCGCGCAGTTTTGTGAGGAGAGTGCTGAGAATAGTGCTATTTGAATGATGAGCCCCTGAAGAACTGAATAGAGAAACGCGTGGGCAGTGCCAGTGAACGGCGTTGGGACATTCTTTGAACTGATTGATGCTGAAGAGTTATGAGAAAGTGGAAGAAGTGAAGCATTTACTATACAGAGAGCTGGACATCATTAGAGGACATTTATAAAAGGGCTGTGAGATCGATGAACTGGATAATTGGGGATAATATTTCAGTATTCACCGTAGTGAATCCAGCCACAGATACCAGCTACTCAGTTCAAAAGAGTATTAAGGAAGTTTTAACTTCAATTCAGCATAAACAATGGACATTTTAAGGTTTATAGAAACGTAATATAAGTAATTTATGTAAATTTATGTATTTATGTATTTTGTGATCCCAATGGAAAAACAGTTATAGGATTGTATTGATTATATAGGATTTATAGTTACACTGTTTGATGAGACAATAAGGGATGTTTATTTAACATCTGTTTACTTGATAAATAAAATAATTATTTGTATTAGTTTACATGACGAACAGTGTGATATGTGAAGATAGTTTATCCATGGGAATAATACAATTGAATATTTGCAAATTTATCTACCAGCTTGGAATAAAGAGATATTTAGGGTGTAACAATTGAATTGAGTACTTTCATATTTCAGCACTTTTTGCATATTTGAATGTGATGATCCAGTTAGATAGGCCTAGAGGCCTATGATAGTAACTCTGTATGTATAATCCATCTCTAGGAGGCCTAGCCCTCTTTCAGCACTAGTGTTGTACAGACTTGGCATACACTGATTCTTGTAAATTACCTCATGGGCAAGAAGGAGTTTTATTGTTTGCACATCTAGTTTTTCAAGATCTTTAAGAGGCCAGTCCACAACCCCAAAGCTGTATGAGTGTACAGGAATTGCCAACTGATTGATGGCTTTTATCTTATTCTGTGATGTTAAAGCATTTTTCAATAATGATTTTAATCTCCTGTAATATTCTTTACTGATCTTTTCTCTCAGTGTTTTCCATTTTGCTCAATTTTCCTCTAAAAAAAGTTGCCTTAGCACATTTGTCAAAGCCAAAGGTCATCCTGATGTCATCAGAAAAGCTTTTCACCACATAGAGTTGCTCTACTAATTGTGGCCACTGGAACTGTAAAGCTTCAGATCATCTACAAATAATAAATGGGATGTTGTTTCTAGGTTGTTACCTTCTTTAGGATTCAGGCTAAATCCGTATCCCAAAGAGTTGATGAGAGTACTCGTTGAATTAAGCACCACACATAATGGAAGGCATGCACCATATGGGCATCCACGTGCATATTTAGCCTTTTCTAAAATTTCTATTTATACATAGATGCAATTTCCATATATAAATGATAGATTTTCCACATGGAAATTGCAAATAAGGCTTCTAAACTAACCCCATTCACAAACTCGGGAATGTCTGTATGATGGATTTGGGTGAAACAGCCATGGTAAAGGGTGGCTCAATAGGGTAACAGGACCTGTGTGGCTGGGTGAGCCTAGGGACTGATGGTATACGTGAGGCACATATTTGTGTGTAAATCAATGGCATGATGTTCATATCCATTTATATGAGGAAAGTTTAGCTTTTTTTTGTGGAGACATGAGGATGAGAAGTGAGAGGGTGGGGATATATGTGTGCTGATGGGAATTGTGTGTGTGTGTGTGTGTTTAGTGTGTATGTTTGCAGGTAGATTAAGGCTGGCATTCACATCCAACCTGCACTCAGATGCCAAGGTGCTCCTTGTGGTCTTGGGCAAGCCACTTAACCCTCCATAGCCCATGTTCCCTGTAAAATAGTTATCTCCAAGTTATAATGCCTTCAATGTAATTTCAGTTTGTTCAATGTAAACCGCACTGATGCAGAATAGCGCGATATATAAAAGAATATAAATAAATAAATAAATAAATAAATGTTGGCCCCGATTCCATTGCCAGCATTCCCCTCATGTACACACCATTTGTGCAGGGAGCGCTGGACATGAGAAGGAGGGGCAGTGCAGGGGTGGAGCAGGGGCGGAGCAGGGAGATGGACATTCACCAGGACATACAGAGTCGATTCAGGTCAGGCATCTGTACGTTCCCCGGCAACACCTAGGACACCCAGGCTATTTCACTCTGATGATGAAATAAGTCCTGGGGTCCTCGGGTTTTGCATGCGATACACCCCCATACCACAGGTCCCTGCCCTCGCTGTATCCCTGCAGCCACGATCCAGCTGACGTTGGCCTCTGGGGCTGGCAGGACCGCTGGCAGGACCGTGGTCTGCAGTGGCGGCTATGGGCGATGACATGCCGAACCTCCATCTGGATGACTTGTTGCCACTGAGTGGGGACATCACTACTTCCTCACCCCAGCTGTGGCATTCTGGCCTTGGGATGGGAAGCTCCCTGTATGTTGATCTCATCGGCATACGGAGAGCGCCCGAGTTTCTATGTCCCCGATTCTGCCATTGCAGGTACATCCAGGCCCCATGTCGACAGAATTGGATACATCTCCGGCACATCCAGGTTTTGGCTAAGCAATGTGGCCAAATGTGTTGGAAGCAGAATCAGCCTCCACAGCTCTTGTCTTCCTGCTGTAAGGCAATGGGGTCCCTGGTAGCAGACACCACAATTTTTATCAGTGGGGGATGTGGTTCTTGCCAGCATGCACCACTATTCTTTGCCTAAGCCTGGGGGGCTTCCCTTTGCAGAAACAAACCAATGCATATGGACCAAAGGATAAATGAACAGATGGATGGGCCCTCCACAACAGGCACTATTACATGGGTGAAATGCACCTAAAAATGTATGGGGAGGGGGGGGGGGCATATTCAATGGCAGCAGCCAGTGCTGTTAAAGCAGCTGGCCATCTACACTTTAATTTATGACCAGATATTCAGTGCTGGGCCATATCTGGCAACCAGCACTGAATATCCAATTTGCCCAGATAGTTACAATGCCTAAAGTTAGGACAGCCTGCTAATCTTAATTAACTTTAGGAATTTTTCTTAGCCAATTAGCTGCTCAATGTCACCATGAGCAAGATGAGGATATTCATCTGCAGTAACTGGATTAGTACTGCTGAATATCCCCTTATGTAACCTACTGTTGGATCACAACAGGTTACATTCATTTTGTATTTTATCTATAAATGCAGCCCTTCTCAAGGCATCTGGCAGTATCTCTACACTACTTATGTGGTATATGCCAATATCACTGTCCAAGCCCAGGGATCAGCAGACATAAGAATATCCAGAGAACTGTTGACATTCTGCATGGCTTTCACTGCTATCCGGGTTCAGATTAATCCTTACAGGGTCATTAAAGGGCCTCAGAGCTCAATTTTTTAAAACAGCACACGAATATCTTTGCCAAAATTGCTAAATCGTTCTTGACAGTGTAGCAGGCAGCAGGCAGACACAGTCCCCACTTCATTTCAGCAATGTCTCTATTATTTGTTAGAAGCTACTTCACCCACTAGCAGCTTCTGATGCAGCAGAAGGAGATAATTTATTAATAAATTCAAAACAGACGAGGGAAAATGCACTCTCCTGTCAACATAGATACAAAAAATGATGGCAGATAAAGACCATACGGCCTATCCAGTCTAGCCATCCATTACCAAATACTAAACTCTACAATGCTCACCCCTCCCTTAGGGGTCATCTGTGCTTGTCCCATGCTTTCATGAATTCACATACAGTCCTTGTCTCTGCCACCTTTGCTGGGAGGCTATTTCATACATCTACCACTCTTTCCATACAGAAATACTTCCTCTATCACCTTCATATGATGTCCCTCATTCCAGAGCTTTCTTTACATTGAAAGGGGTTCTCCTCCTGTGTATTTACATCACAGAGATAATCTCTATCATATCTCACCTCTCCTGCCTTTTCCCCCCATGTATACATATTGAGATCTTTTAGTCTGTCCCCATATGCATTATGATGAAGGTCACTGACCATTTTAGTAGTTGCCCTCTGCACTGACTCAATCCTATTTTTATCTTTTTGCAGGTGTGGTCTCCGAAATTGCACATATTACTCCAAATGAGGTCTCATTAGCGGTTATACCGAGGCCCTATCACATGCTTTTTTCCTGTGGCCATTCCTCTTCCTATGCACCTAAACATCTTTCTGGATTTTGCCATCATCTTTTCTACCTGCTTGGCCACCTTAAGGTCATCAGATACGATTACCCTCAAGTACCAATCTTCTTTCATGGACAGAAGTACTTTAATCCTATAGGGCCCGATTCTGTCCTGGACATCCCAGCCCTCTGTGCACCCGGTCAGACCCCTTCGCACAAAGTGAGATGGGATTCTGATCCTGCGGGCACATCTAGCCCCATGGGATAAGAATCGTGTCCAGGCCTGTACATGCAGGCTGGGACCCTGATTCCAGTCGGCCTGCACTTACAGATCTTGCCCGGCTAACTCAGTCAGGACTCCTGAATGGAGCCATGGTGCCATGACATCCGGTTGACATGGCACCGCAGCTCCATTCAGGAGCCACGATCCCCAGCCGCCAGACACAAATTTTCATTTCCCACAGCCCGACCCCCGATCTGGCCTCTCAAGGCCAGGGTCGGGCTAAGGGGAAACCCCTCTGCCCCCTCCTGCCTTTGCTGTGCCCCGGGCCTGCCATCCACCACCAACTAGGGGAACTTTCCACCTCATACAGACAGTCAGCCCTGGACGTACAGGGCTGACATTGGAATTGGCCCTGTTCGTCTAGGGCCACAGACTGCCCACTGCCTGCCCTAACTCCACCCCTGCAATACCCCCTTCCCATCCCCGCTATTTGTGCCTCGGAATGACCCCGATACTGTACTGCTCCCTTGGGCTTTTGCAGCCCGCATGTATGACTCTGCATTTTTAGCACTAAATCTCAAATGGCAAATTCTAGACCATTCTTCATGCTCCCTCCTCATGTTATCTACACCTTCCAGGAGGTTTTCCCTATTGCAGATTTTGATAACAGCCAAAAAGAGACAAACATTACCCAACATCCCTTCTGTAATATAATTTATAAAAATGTAAAACAAAAACTGGACCAAGGACCAGTCTCTGTGGCACACCACTGGTAACACCCTTATCCTCAGAGTGAGCTCCATTTATTACTGCTCTTTGTCCAGTCCCATTCAACCAATTTCTAACCCAGTTAGTTGCTTTGAGGTCCATCCCATGAGTGCTCAGTTTATTTATAAACTGCCTATGCAAAACTGTGTCAAAGGCTTTGATGAAATCTAAGTGCATCATATCTAGCTCTCTCCCTTGGTCCAACTCTCTGGTCACCCAGTTGAAGAAATCAATCAGATTTTTCTGATAAGACCTATCTCTAGAAAAACAATGCTGCCTCAGATCTTGTAATCCATTGGATTTCAGAAGCTTCACTCCCTTTATTTTAACAGTATTTCTTTAGAGTAAGGGTGCCTATGTTCCTATCCCCCATGGTGGACACTATGGACATCTTGCCTGATCCCATACATAGCCCCTTATATCTCCAGATGCCACATTTGCACCCTATCACCTATAGTTTGAGATGCAGCACATCCTCTCTGCAGGTGCTTGCTTTGCTGATTTGCATGACCCACCCTCTTGTAGTTAGCCTCTATGCTTTGAGCTGTGGCTGGCTGTTCAGCCCACTCCCAGTCATCACTCTATTCTGGATTGACCAGTTGCTACCTTCTCGCATGGGTTCTAGGGGTACAGCTTTTATTGTCCACAATGAATCCAAGGCCCATGGATGCCCAATATTGTGCTTGTAGCATTCTATTTTCTGACTTGTGGAGACCGTGTGCACTGTGTGCATAGGGTTGCCAATTTTTTGAAAGAGAAAAACCTCTGTTCACGCCCATTGCCTTGGTCGGATCATTTTTGTCTCTCTGCCTCCTGTACCTTTCCTAGGGCACCTTCCCCCAACCCTCTTTCCCCCAAGTCCCCTCCCCCCCATTACTCGCATCTCTTAACCCCGCTCACTATTCAGCAATTCCCTCCTGCCACTCAACTACTGCCTACTAATTTTACCTCCCTTTCCCCCAACTCTCAGGCCTCTCTCTGGTCCTCTACCCTTTCTGCCACTCTTGACCACCTTGCCCCTTTGCGCCCCCATCCTCCACGTCACCACCCTGTGCATCCCTGGTACCATAGTGGTTTGCGTCTCCTTCGCACTCACCTCCGCAGGGCGGAGCGGCTATGGCGTAAGGCCCCCTCCCCAACTTCTCTTGCTCTCTTCAAAGCAACTTCGTCACATTATCGATCGCAAGTTCATCTAGCTAAACGTTCTTACTTTTCCGACGCCATTGCTAGGGCCCCGAATCAGACTCGACACCTATACGCCACACTTAAGTCTCTTTCTTCTCTCCATTCCACAACTCCTGCTACTACAATTCAGCCTTCTCCTCCTCCTTCTCTTCTGGCATCCTTCTTCAATGATAAAATTTCAACCTTGCGAGCCTCCTTGCCTCCTTGCCCCGCTCCCATTCATTCACCTCCCCCTGCTGCGTCTCCTCCTCCTACCTTCCACCTCTCTCACACCTGGGCCTCCTTCTCCCTGCCTACTACCTCCGAATTGCATCATCTCATTTCCTCCTCTAGGAAAACTTCCTGTTCCCTCGATCCCATCCCCTCCTCCTGGCTACTAACTCCTTCCCTATATCCTTTCTATTTTCCATTCTAGTCTTTCCACCGGGACCTTCCCCCGTCCCTGGAAACACGCCCTAATCTGTCCCATCCTAAAGAACCCCTCTTTGGATCCTCTGGTTCCTGCCCATTACCGCCCAGTTTCTAACCTCCCCTTTCTTTCCAAACTTTTAGAAAAACTGGTCTTTGCACAGCTCACTCACCATCTCGATTCTATCCACTTCCTTCATCCTCGACAGTCAGGATTTCGTACCGGTCACAGTGTTGAAACTATCTTACTCGCCTTCACCAACGCACTGCATGTTGCCCATGAACACGGGGATATCTCGGTGGCTGTAGCACTTGATCTATCTGCTGCTTTCGATTTAGTGGACCACTCGCTTCTCCTTCTTCGCCTTCGGGAAGCGGGTCTTTGTAGTGTTGTCTATCGCTGGTTTCATTCCTTTCTCTCTTCCCGGTCCTGTACTGTCCTCTCTTCCTCCCCTTCGACCCCCTCCTCTGACCCATTCCCACTTACCTGTGGTGTCCCCCAAGGTTCAGTATTGGCACCCCTACTCTTTAACCTTTTCTTGGCCCCCCTCGCTCTGTTAATTCAGCAATCAGGTATATCAGCATTCTACTATGCCGATGACATAGTCCTCTTTCATCACACCTCCCCTTCCTGTCCAGATCTTTCCCCGCTAAATTCCTGCCTCACCACGGTTGCCTCCTGGTTGACACAAAACTGCCTCCACCTTAATCTCACCAAAACTATTGCAATTTGGTTTTCTTATGGCAATCCACCCCCTTCATTAGCACCTTCTTTTTCCGGCACCCCTGTCCCCCTAGTCTCCACCTTTCGGTATCTTGGAGTGCACTTCGATTCAGAGCTCTCTTTCCAAGCCCATGTTTCTCACCTTACTAAGACTTCCTTCTATTTCCTCCGCCAAATTCGAGCAATACGCCCCTTCCTCTCCCCATCGGCCCTCACCACCCTACTGCTGTCACTGGTCATGTCACGGGTGGACTTCTCCAATTCAGTTCTCATAGGCCTCTCCAAAACCCAGCTAGCCCGTCTCCAGAGGATCCAAAACACCGCTGCCCGCCTTCTTACTCACTCCTCCCCCCGGGATCACATAACACCTCTGCTCCTCCATCTTCATTGGTTACCTGTCTCCTTCCGCACTCAGTATAAACTGCTTTCTCTAGTGCACAACATCCTCCATACAAATACTCCACAATATCTAGCTGATCTCATTTCTTTCCACACCCCCAGGCACACACCCCGTTCTTTTCACCTCAATCGCCTCACCCTTCCTTCACCCTCCCTTGCCCATCTGCAATTTACACGATCTTCCGCTTTCTTTTTCATAGGACCTGCCCTGTGGAATTCTTTTCCCTCATCCCTTCGCCTGGAGTCCAATCACAGCACTTTCAAAAAAGACCTGAAAACTCACCTCTTCTCCACAGCCTTCGGCCTTCCCTCCCCCTTGTGTGACCCGCCTTAAGTTCTATCTCCTTCTGGTGTGTATCCTCTCTTTGTTCAGTCCTGTCTCCCTTCTCTCCCTTTTCTCACGAAGCCAATGTAAATTTCCTTTCCGTTTCTCTGGCTCCGAGCCTTTTCCTTTAGTTTGTATATTGTACACCGCTTTGCTTGTTTCAGAAAGGCGGTTTATCAAATAAAATTACCATAACCATACCATAACCCTCCACCTGTGGCTAGTCACACTCTGCCCATGCCCACCCCAACCCCGCCCTTTCCTGGCACTGCCCCACACCCCCCTGGCCCACTCCCACCCCACCTTTGCTCCACCCATCTCCAAAAATATTGCAGAGAGGGGCAATGTGCAAACTGAACGAGCAAGACTTCTACACATTCTTAAACAGAAATTCTATACTGACAGAATACGCAGCATTGGTTGTACACACACACACACACAGTACAGACAGGTCTTCATCAATAAATGAGCACAAAACAAAAAGAGAAATATATAGACAAAAATTAAACTGAAACCCCAAGAAGACAGACTCTGCATGCAGTGCAAAATATAACGGTAGTACAAAGTACAATCATTAAATTGAAAATACAAATATTTTTTCTACCTTTGTTTTCTGACCATTTTATTCTCTGATCATGCTGGTTCCAATCTGAGGCTTCCGTTTTCCCGTCTTCTCTTGGCTCGTTTTCTATGCTCTATAGTCAATTTGCCATTTCTTGCCTCTTCTTTTCTTTTCTTCACTTCCTTCCATCATCCTATTTCCAGTCCTCCCCTCCCATTACATTCCAATGCCAATCGCCTTGTGTTCCCAGGACTGCCAGTGGTGTCCATTCCCTTCTAGTCCCCCTCCTTCCTCACTGTCCAGCCCCTTGTAGTCAAAACACCATCCCAGGTAACAGTTCACTTTCATTCCCAGTGCCTTCCCCATGTCAGCTCCCTTCCAGTCACCCTACCCTCTGTCCATCCCCCTTCCAGTGCCATCCCCACATTTCTGCTCCCTTCCAGTCCCAGTGCCCCCTCCCTTCCAGCCACCTTCTCCCCACATTTCATCTCTCTTCCATCCCTCACCTTCCACATGTCAGTCCCTTCTGCCACCTCTTTCCCCTTGCAGCCGCTGCTCCTGCTTCTTACAGGGCAGCAGCTGCAATAAAGTTAAGTTAAAAATAAATTTAAACCTGTGTGGAGCCTTCCACCCCTCCCCCCGCCCGCTTGTGCAGCTTCACCCCTGCCCAGTGCAGCTTCATCTTCCCTCCCCAGTGCAGCTTCACCCCCCCCAGTACAACTTCACCTTACCCCCTCCCCCCCAGTGCAGCTTAACCCCCTTGCAGCCACTGCTCCTGCTTCTTACTGAGCAGCGGCTGCAATAAAGTTAATTTAAAAGGAAAGACAACCTGTGAGGAGCCCTCCGGCCCTAGGAAACTCCTTCTGCAGCTCCCGGGCTGAAAAGGAAGTGACGTCAGAGGGGGCGGGCACCGCAGAAGGAGTTTCCTAGGGCCAGAGGACTCCTCACAGGTTGGCTTTCCTTTTAAATTAACTTTATTACAGCTATTTCAAGGGCCAGTTTCTCTTCTTTGCCGGCAGCCGGCCTGGCCATGGGAAAACCGACCAGGCCAGCTGAAAACTGGCCGGTTGGCAACCCTATGTGTGCATGTGCTAGGCCATGCACATGCACTGTGTACATGCCTCTGATGGGCCATGCATTTGCTACTATTGTGTTGTGGCAGGTGCAGGCCTGTGACCCACAGTGTCAGAACATAAGCAGGCCAGCATGGCTAGCTTGACCTGTAAATGAGGCCTGTGGAGAGGCATATAGGATTGCACATCCCCCAATATGCTGCTATTGTAAGATAGAACTCAGTAGAAGTATTGAATTAGCTTAGGTAAGCAGAACTGCAGTATTAAAAGATGGAAAAATACAGAAAAACATGTTTAAAAGTTACTGATAAGAAAAAGTACATCTGCAAAGAAATAATTAGGAGTGCTGACAGATGAGTTGCAGAGCCCAGCTCCTCTGCACGTACAAATTAGTTCTATAACCTTGAAAGTGTGAAAGTAACAAGTTGATGAACTGACCATTGTAATTGGGACTAGAAGGGGGGTATGCAGGTGTCATGCCCACTGGAGGGACATAACTGGATAAACTTATCAGTACCGGGACCAATAGAAGAGGTATGGGAGGTACGGGAGATTACCGGGACCAATGAAATGTTTTTCTATACCTAGAATGGAACAGAAGTCTATAAAAGTTGTTGTAATGCTTGAAAACTTTGCTCAGCCATTTTGAAATTGATTGGTTCGAGACTTGTGCACAAATAAATGATTTGGACCTTCTGAATAGACTCCTGGTATCATTGGTTTGTCTGCGCTTTGCTGCTACATATTCCTTGGTGCGTTGGCCGGGAAGTTGTGGAATCAAAGTGTATATAGTGCAATATACCACGACTTTCCGCCTCTATAGGCTTGGTCCTGCCGGGATCGCGCCCTTCCGACGAGGGCTGCTCCCTGGCACCACCGGTCCCTTGTATCGGAGGGAGCTGGTCGGACCTCGGCGGGTGACGAGCCCGGCTGGAGTCAACGCCTCGAACCCGAGTGAGGGGAGTCCGAGGTCCAACTCATGCGCCTGCTTGGGAAGTTTGAGGACCGGATCCGGTGAGTATAGTTTTGATTTTGGGTCTAGACAGAAATAGAAAGCGCAGTACTGCCATTGGAACTTGGAACTTTGGAATTTGTAATCTCGAGATATTGGGAATTGGTAAGAGAGCATGATCACCTCTCAAGGAAGAGCCGAGTAGCCTGGCATGGGAATTCGCTGGGTGAAACCCTCATCCTTTTTGTAATTGGGAAATTGGAAAAGACTAGTCAGAACAGATAGAAACGAATGCATTCTGGGATACGTTGCTAGCATGATTGTGTGAACGAAGTGTGAATGAGAGGTCTGGCAGCACGGACCAAGTGAAGGCGGACCCCTGAGTAGCGCATTTCCTGACCGGGCGACCGCGTTCAGGTCGCGAAAAGGGGGAAGCGATTGTCGTCTTGTCTTGTTATTTGTACTCCTTATACGTTTCCAGGGCCGTGAGGACCCCTTACCCACGGTCCGCCCTCCTTTTCCCTTCTGTCTGTTGTTGCGCGCACACATCGAAATGGGAGGGGCGGGGTCTACTAGAAACACTCCATTAGAATGTATGATCGCACATTTTAAAGAGGGATATTCAGGAGATTATGGTATTAAAATGACAGCAGCCCGTTTGCAAATTTTGTGTACTAGGGAGTGGCCCGATCTAGACCCCATCTGGCCCCGAGAGGGAACGTTCAAAGTAGAGATTATTCAGTCAATACACCGTAGAGTGCGGATAGCGCACCCCGACCAGTACCCCTATATAGATTCCTGGTTAAGTATTTGTGAAGATCCGCCCCCCTGGGCGCAGCGCTGTTATGAGGAACAGTGCAGAATAATGTTAGCTAAAGCAGATTCTAGACAGAAAACGGAACAGCCTAGAATGAAAGAGCAGGATAAGAAAGCCAGACAGAAGCCCATCCTGGCAGATCCTGATTCCCCAGAAATAACTCTCAGGCAGCCCCGAACCCCAGGTCCAGTAAGAGTAGCCCGGCGTCCTGCCCCAGAACCCCAGAGACGGCTAGAGCCGAGGCGGGACCCAACCCCTGATCCCCCTCCTGGAGAAGAGAAAAAGGAAGAATTAGCAAGAAAAGAAGAGGAGGACCTAGAAAGCGAGTCAGAAGTGGAGACAGAAGAAGGAGAAAGAGAGAATCCCCCAGATGAGGAGGAAAGTGTACAAATAATTGAGAAGGCTAGTGTTAGCACTAGCACGCCAGTGACAGCGAAACCCAAAGCAAAACCTGTTGAGAAAAAGAAAGTGACTCCTGCAAAGGCAACGACAATAACCCTTAGATCCCAAAAGACACCCATAGCAGCTAAACTGTTTCCCTTACGGCAAGTCCCGGGAGTGCCCGTAAAGAATGATAATGATGAAGTGGTAGCGGGACCCCTAACTTATGTGTATCTCCCTTTCTCTACAACTGATTTATTAAATTGGAGGTCGCATTACGCCTCCTATACTAGTAAGCCCCAGGAGCTGACAGAATTAGTAACTAGTATTATGGAAACTCACCAACCCACTTGGCCAGATTGCCGTCAGCTCCTGACCACCCTATTCACTACAGAAGAACAAGCAAGAATTAGAAAAGCAGCTATTGAATGGATGGCAGAAAACCCTGCAGCTCCGGCACAGGGGCAGAATATAATAGATCGTAGGGAAGCAGCTCAGAGAGAATTCCCGAATGAAGACCCCCAATGGGATCCAAATACAGATGAAGGATCCACAGCCCTAGCCCGTTTTCGCCAAGGCTTTTTACAAGGCCTGAAAAGGGGGGGCCAGAAAGCTATGAACCTTTCCAAAGTTGCAGGAGTTATCCAAGGGATAGATGAGAGCCCAGCAGATTTTTATGAGAGATTAACTGAAGCTTACAGAATGTATACTCCCTATGATCCCGAGGCACCAGGAAGTTTATGTATGGTGAATTCTGCTTTTGTAAACCAGTCTCAACCAGACATTAGACGCAAATTACAGAAGTTAGAAGGGTTTGCGGGCATGAATGCAACACAGTTATTGGAAGTCGCTCATAAAGTGTATGTGAATCGTGATACTGAAAGACAGAGAGAATGTGATAGAAAGATGAAGAAGAAAGCTGATTTTTTGGCTGCGGCCATAGTGGAACAGAAAAGGGGAGGTGTCCCTAGTCGAAGGAGCAGAGGAAGAGGGCGGGGTCAAGGCGGAGGCCGGACCCAGAGACTAGGCGTGAACCAATGCGCCTATTGCAGAGAGGAAGGACATTGGAGAGATATGTGCCCGCAACTCGAAGACGCCCAGCATGATGACGACAGCAGCCATCAGTGGCGAGAAGAAAGACGAAGCTATCCCCGAAGCCGAGGAGGAGCCAATCGAGAACAATTCCAGCGAGAGAGAGGAGGAACCATTCAAGCATTGGCCACACCAGCCCATGATGAGAATGACGTGGATTAGGACAGACCGGGCTCCAAGTTTGCTTTAGGTCTCCAGGAGCCTATGGTCGGAATACAAATAGGAGACCAAATTATGGACTTTATGGTTGATACTGGAGCGCAACATTCAGTAATAGACAAAAAGATAGCCCCATTCACTACAAAAGCAGTCACCATCATAGGAGCAACTGGTGCCAAAGCCACAAAGTCTTTTCTTCAAAACCGAATATGCAGTCTGGGAGGACAGCAAGTAACTCATCAATTCCTTTACATGCCCGAATGTCCAGTGCCACTACTGGGACGAGATATGTTAGCCAAGCTTCAAGCACAAATATCTTTCTCTGAGCAAGGAGAAATGCAAATGACAGTAAATCCCCAAACCAAACCAGCGGGAGTAATGCTGCTGACAGTTCCCCGAGAAGAAGAATGGAGATACTACATTGATGATTCGATACAAGATACCTATTTTGAACAAACTTTAAAAAGTATTGATGCACCACCTGGAGTATGGGCAGAAGGCAGCCCCCCAGGCCTAGCCAAACATATAGCTCCAGTGATTGTAACCCTCAAGCCTAGTGCTACACCAGTGCACGTCAAACAGTACCCTCTCCCAAGAGCCGCAATTGAAGGCATCCATCGCCACCTACAAAGATTGCTTGAGTATGGCCTACTAAAAGTATGCCAATCCCCATGGAACACTCCACTTTTGCCAGTAAAGAAGCCTGGGACAGATGATTATCGCCCAGTGCAAGATTTGAGAAGAGTAAATGATGCAGCTGAGACCATACATCCAGTCGTACCCAATCATTACACCCTCCTAGGACTGATACCTGCTGAAGCTACCCATTTCACTGTACTGGATTTGAAAGATGCATTCTTTTGCATAAGATTAGCCCCTGTAAGCCAAATATTGTTTGCATTCGAATGGCAGGACCCCATCTCTGGAAGAGGGGGCCAACTTACCTGGACAAGATTACCCCAAGGATTCAAGAATTCGCCTACCATCTTTAGTGCCGCACTGAATCAAGACCTTTCAAGCTATCCAGTAGCCCCGGGAAAGAGAGTGCTTCTCCAATACGTGGATGATCTGTTGATAGCTGCCGTATCAGAAAGTGAATGTATACTAGCCACCAAAGATCTCTTGCAGTTACTAGAGGAAGCTGGATACAAAGTTTCCAGAGCCAAAGCACAGCTATGCCAAAAAGAAGTGAAATACTTGGGTTTTCGTATCACCCAAGGAAGCAGAAGATTAGGCAGAGAAAGAAAAGAAGCAGTATGCAGAATTCCAACTCCAACAACCAGAAAGCAAGTCAGAGCCTTTCTGGGAGCGGCAGGATATTGCCGAATTTGGATACCTAACTTTGCCCAAATTGCCAAACCACTGTATGAAGCCACAAAAGGAGAAGAAAAGTCGCCACTGGAGTGGGGACTTGAGCAGGATACAGCCTTCCAGAAGTTAAAAGAAGAATTGATGTCATCACCAGCACTTGGACTACCAGATGTCCACAAACCTTTCCACTTGTTTGTACATGAAGCACAGGGAAATGCCTTAGGCATGTTGACTCAGAAATTGGGAAATTGGGAACGACCTGTAGCCTACCTATCGAAACAATTGGACCCTGTGGCCAAAGGATGGCCACCTTGCTTGAGAGCAGTTGCAGCTACAGCACTACTAGTGAGTGAAGCAGACAAACTCACACTAGGACAGAATATACGAGTCACTGTGCCACATGCAGTCCTTGCCCTTATGGAACAAAAAGCAAATTATTGGCTCACCAATTCCCGAATGTTGAAGTACCAGAGCATGTTATGTGAAAACCCACAGATACAACTTGAAGTGAGCCATGCCCTGAATCCAGCCACCTTGATACCTATCAGTGAAGAACTCCCAGAACATGACTGTATCGAAGTCATGGAGACTGTGTTCTCCAGCCGACCTGACTTGACAGATGTGCCCATAGACAATCCTGACCAAACCTATTATGTTGATGGGAGCAGTCTCATCCTTGATGGACGACGCTGTGCCGGATATGCAGTCGTCACTCAACACGAAGTAGTTGAATCATCAGCCCTAGCCTCAGGCACATCAGCCCAGAAAGCCGAATTGATAGCACTCACCAGAGCATTGTTGTTAGGAGAAAAACTTATACTGAATGTATATACAGATTCCAAATATGCCTTCACTACCCTGCATGCCCATGGAGCTCTCTATAAAGAAAGAGGACTCATCACATCCGGAGGAAAATCAGTCAAATATGGTCCCGAATATTGATGTTACTTGATGCAGTATGGGCCCCAACACGTGTAGCTGTCATGCATTGCAGAGGACATCAAGCAGGAAAAGGAGAAGTTGCCCGAGGAAATAGATTTGCAGATGCCTCAGCACGACAAGCAGCTATGACAGGACAAATTGCCCCACAAGCTACGCCAATGCAAGCAGCATTGTTTCCAGTACCTTTGAATCTATGGACCCCACGATATACCACCAAAGAATTGGACTACTATTGTGACAAAGAAAATGGAGTATTGAAAGACGGATGGATTGAGCTGCCACCAGAAGAGGGCAGTCAACCTCCAGGACGAATAGTAATTCCTGAACTGTTAGGACCATCCTTTGTCAAAGCTTTCCACGAAGCCACCCACTATGGGAAGAGTGCTATGGAAAAAGCACTCAGACCACATTTCTACATCCCTCTGATGACAACCATATCAGCTTCAGTAGCACGACAATGTCAAACTTGTGCCAAGAATAATGCCAAGCAAGGCCTTATTACAGCACCCCGAGTTCAGTCAAGAGGTGTGACCCCCATGCACAACCTCCAAGTTGATTTCACCGAAATGCCAAAAGCCAATGGGTACCATTACCTATTAGTATTAGTATGTACTTTCTCTGGGTGGGTAGAAGCATTCCCAACCAGAACTGAGAAAGCCCGAGAAGTTACCAAAGTCTTAATGAGAGAGATTGTCCCCAGATTCGGAATTCCAGCAGTAATAGGGTCAGACAATGGACCCTCATTTGTCTCCCAAGTTACTCAGCAGTTAGCAAAAGCCTTGCAGATACAATGGAAACTCCACACTGCATACAGACCCCAGAGTTCAGGGAAAGTTGAGCGAATGAATCGTACCTTGAAAGCCCAAATGTCTAAGCTTTGTCAGGAGACACAATTGAAGTGGCCCCAAGTGCTCCCCATAGCGTTATTCAGAATACGCTCAGCTCCTGTAAAGTCAATAGGATTTTCCCCTTTTGAAGTTTTGTATGGTAAACCCCCACCAATAGTGCAGGGAATCAAAGGAAGTCTAGCCCAAATTGGTTCGGAAATAACCAGACAAGAACTTCTAGCTCTTAGTTTTGTTCTGCAGACTCTCCATACATGGATCCAAGACCAGTTGCCTATCAACTTGACGGAACCCTTGCATCCCTACCAGCCTGGTACTTCGGTGTGGATCAAAGATTGGAAGAAGACACCGTTGGAACCCCATTGGAAGGGACCGTACACCGTCATCCTGTCTACCCCAACTGCAGTAAAGGTAGCCGAGATCGACGCCTGGATCCACCACAGCAGAGTCAAGCCCGCCGCCGATCCTGAACCAGAGCGGTGGACAGCAGAACAGCACCCTGATGTACCCTTGCGAGTTACTCTGAGACGGCAACCAGCAGCATAGACACTTCATCACAAGTGCTTTGCAGTAGCCAAGTCTTTCGAAGAGGATTGCTGTTTTCTATGCAGCAACAGTTTTGTTTCAACGAACCCAATTTGCGTGTGATTTGACACACTACTTTGAGACTACACTGACTAAGCCAGACTCCACAAGCCAACTGAATTGCTAAGTTGGTCAATGTGTACTGGACAACTTGAGGATCTTCAATCAACACTCAGCACCCGTTAAATTGCTTCATTAGCAAACGGGACGAAGAATAATAGATCGTCGTGATCAAGATCAGCAAGCTGAGGATTCAGAAGAACTCCAATCAACATCAACATGTATCTTTGTTTTTGCTTTGCCTTGGTTGTCTTCTTTGGAGGTTTTGAACAGACTTAAGCTTTACCTCCATGCACTGCCTTCATTACTTCTACTAGAATTGGACTGAAAGTAACTCAGACTTTGCTTTATCATTCTTACTATACCTGCGAGGGAACAGTAACTCGGTGTATCTATAACACCACTGAACTAAATGTTTGCACTCATGGGAAAATTAAGACATGTTATAATCCGCATCAGAATCCATCCTATTACACGATGGAAATAAGATGGAAGGATGCAGATGGACCTATATTAGCTGCAACGTCACCACTTAAGGACATTACTAAACCTGCTGTTTTGAATTTTGATGCATGCAATGCTATTAATAGAGATAGTTATTCCACCTGTGGTACATGGGAGAAAGCGTATCGAAATGACCATAAGTATATGTGTCCAGAAGGTGCCACGGGATGGAGAAAGTGTACCGGTAAAAAGGAACCAGGCTATAGTACTGCCCCAGCAGCAGACTACTATTGCCCGTATTGGGGATGTGTTTTTTATGCTACCTGGAACACTGGTATAACCGATGAGAAAATAGATAAGCGGATGGCTACTTTAACCAAGCCAACCACAAATGATAAATGTCAGAAAGATGCTTGTAACCCCTTACACTTACGTATACACAATCCCCATGCATGGAAACAAGGATATAAGTTTGGTTTACGTATTGCTGGAGGAGCAATAGATCCAGGGACCATTGTGCATATCAGATTGAATACCCAAGCCCACAAGTCATCTAAATATCATATTCATAATACTTTTTATGAAGCCATGCATGTAAATAAGTTTGAGATCCCTCATCCCTCACAGAATTTATTTCTAGAATTAGCCGGAGCAGTAGTATCTAGTCTTAAGATCACAGATTGTTATTTCTGTGGCGGAACCCAAATGGGAGATCAGTGGCCATGGGAAGCCCAAGAATTGAATTATTCCATGATTTATAATCAGACTGAATTACACAAGACTACCAGTGAATGGGTGTTAGCGCACTCAATCGTTGGACGTCTTTGCTATGCCAGAACTGGACCCCAGTTCACCCAAAAGGTAGGACAGCTGGTCTGTCTTAGCCAGAAGTACTATAATGCTACGACCACAAAGACAGCATGGTGGTCAGGAATCAGACATCCTGAACCTCCTAACCCATTAGCCAGATTTCCTGAACTTGCAGGTCTATGGACTAACCTTGCTGAAATCCAAGCCTGGCAAGCCCCACCTGGCCTATATTGGATCTGTGGAAACCGAGCATATGCACAACTCCCACCACACTGGGGAGGAGCATGTGTCTTAGGAACCATCAGACCTTCTTTCTTCCTTTTAAACACTGAGCATGGAGAACAATTAGGATACCCAGTATACACTACCCACCGACACAGAAGAGCACTAAGACAGAAGAGAGAGGCCTTACAGATAGGCAAGTGGGAGAAATGGCAAGGTGATGATTGGCCACCAGAGAGAATCATTGAATATTATGGACCCGCCACTTGGAATGATGATGGTATGTATGGTTATCGTACCCCAATTTATATGATTAATCGTATTATTCGCTTACAAGCAGTAGTTGAAATAATAACCAATGAAACTAGTCATGCTCTCACGCTCTTAGCTAGACAAAGTACACAGATGCGCACTGCAATATATCAGAACCGCTTAGCACTTGATTATTTGTTAGCAGCTGAAGGAGGAGTATGTGGTAAGCTGAACTTAACCAATTGCTGTTTGAAAATAGATGATAAAGGTCAAGTAGTTGAAGAAATTGCTAAAGATATGCAAAGACATGCTTATGTGCCAGTACAGACGTGGCACTCATTGAAATTTCCTAATTGGTTTGCTAACCTCTTTTCATGGGTGGGAGGATTTAAGACTTTCATCGTATTGGTACTAATCCTTGTTGCTGTTATCTTCTTATTACCATGTTTAATCCCATGTTGTATGCGTTCCATTCATAACACTATTGATAGTACAGTAGAGCGGAAGACCGCAACAAAAATCATGGCTTTATATACAGCCAGTCCTGGTAGAAATCCTTTAGCCAGGATGTGATTCTTCAGAAAGTGATTTAATTCTCACACCTTATTAAGTAATAGGGTGAGATTAATCAAAGGGGGGAATGTGGCAGGTGCAGGCCTGTGACCCACAGTGTCAGAACATAAGCAGGCCAGCATGGCTAGCTTGACCTGTAAATGAGGCCTGTGGAGAGGCATATAGGATTGCACATCCCCCAATATGCTGCTATTGTAAGATAGAACTCAGTAGAAGTATTGAATTAGCTTAGGTAAGCAGAACTGCAGTATTAAAAGATGGAAAAATACAGAAAAACATGTTTAAAAGTTACTGATAAGAAAAAGTACATCTGCAAAGAAATAATTAGGAGTGCTGACAGATGAGTTGCAGAGCCCAGCTCCTCTGCACGTACAAATTAGTTCTATAACCTTGAAAGTGTGAAAGTAACAAGTTGATGAACTGACCATTGTAATTGGGACTAGAAGGGGGGTATGCAGGTGTCATGCCCACTGGAGGGACATAACTGGATAAACTTATCAGTACCGGGACCAATAGAAGAGGTACGGGAGGTACGGGAGATTACCGGGACCAATGAAATGTTTTTCTATACCTAGAATGGAACAGAAGTCTATAAAAGTTGTTGTAATGCTTGAAAACTTTGCTCAGCCATTTTGAAATTGATTGGTTCGAGACTTGTGCACAAATAAATGATTTGGACCTTCTGAATAGACTCCTGGTATCATTGGTTTGTCTGCGCTTTGCTGCTACAGTGTTAGTGCTAGCAATGACCATTTTGCACTATCAATAATAAAGAAAGTCCCCTTGGTTCCCAGTGAACTTAGGCATGAAGTTTTTCTTCCTTCCTTACTGCTGGGAAATTAGTCACCCTGAACTTTAGCACAGAGTTCTTCTGCAAATCAGAAGGGATTTGTGGTTGAGACAGAGAAACAGTAACTGTAGCTCTCCAGTGCAGTCAGCCATACTGAATATTGACAATGTAGGGCTGTAACACTATGGAATCAGATAGCAGAATCTTACATAATTTGGAATTTCTGGGATTTGCAAGAGGTTTTTTGTTAAAGAATGCAGCCATTTTGTATAGATCTTGCAAAGCAAAGCATGCTAGCAGAAAGATACCTGTCACACCCCAATCCCTGTCAGTGTAGAATGCTAATAATGTGCCTCATTTTGAAACAAATGAGTTCTTTTTTGGTTTATTTCACTTAAGCAAAATGAATGAATCCTGCCCCTGAATGAACTAAAAAGCATTATTTTCCATTTGTTTTTGGTACCACTATAAACTATGGGGTATGGAAAACAGCACTTGTTTTTGCAGAGCCACACTGAGGAGAGACAAGAAAGAACTAGGACTCATTTGATGTATAATGTTGAAACTTTTTGACAAGCAGCCAATAGACCTATCCCAACTCATTTCTCCCCAGACTCATGTCTGATGATGTCATCATGAAATTGAAAGAAACACTACTTTGCAGCAAATTCTATATTTGATTTCAGAAGGAAATGATATGTTAGGAAACTTAATTCAGAGTTTGCTGGATTAGATCAGGGTTGTAATTTTGTGAGAAAAAGAGCCTGTTTGAGGGGTGAATAATCCAAGTGAGAGGCTTATCTGGGAGAATTTGATAGCAAGTGCATACTTTCTGTCATAATTCCAAAATGATCACATGAAAGAACTTAGAGGGGTTTCTTTGAAAGGAAGATTGGAATGCAGCCTAAACCTTCATCTGTATTGTTCCCTAGGGATATGCAGGACAAAAACAAATTCATTTTGTTTTGTTTCTTTTCTTTTTTTCATCTTCATTTAATTTTTTAATAGTGTGTCCTATTCTGCAATAGGTCACCCTATAGCACAATTCTGCACACTATTGCTGCTCTTGTTTCAAAATTAAAGCACATTCTTATTGTTCACCATGCTGTCACAAAGGAGCTACTATTGACCATTCCAAACACAGCTTATTGAATAATCAGATTTAATGTGAAATCAATAAATAAGTGAACAGTGGCATGAAGAATCCAGACCATGGGAATAGGGGCAAAGTAGTACCAACATAGTAATGAGGAAGAACATTTTGGGCATTGAATTTTAGTGGGCTATTGGGTTTAAGTGGACAGGAAAGCATGTTAGAGGTAGTAAGACCAATACTAAAAAGCCCCAACCTCAATGCCATAGACCCTAACTCATACCGACCCATTTCAAGTCTCCCATTTATAGCAATTACAGGAGCACCTAGACAACCATGTTCCCTGTGACACCCCATCCTACATGGCTTCAAGCCTACCCACAGCATAGAAACACTATTCACGTCAATCCTAGACCACATAGTAGCAGGCCTCAACAATACTAAATGAAGCTTCCTAATGATATTCATAGATATCATGGCAACCTTTGATTCAATAAGCCACCTTGCCCTCTTAAAACACCTACAGGAAATAGGCCTCTAGGAAATTTCCCTTCAATGGTTTACCTCCTACCTTACACAAAGAAAATTGTAGATAAAAGTTGGAGTACATCGGTCAAGGCTCATTAACCAACCTCAAGAGATCCTGCAAGGTTCGGCACTCTCTGCATTACTTTTAGATTTACTTGCAATCACTATGCAAAATAATAGCCAAATACAAGATCAATTAGAGAATATATGCAGACAACATTATGATATCTGCCCCCAACAACACAGACCAACTGGATAACTCAAGGATTAGATCATGCATCGAAGAGATGTCAAACTGGCTCCACAGACAAAACCTTTTAATAAACTACAGGGAATCAGAAGCACTCTTCGTGACTAGGAGCACATCCTTCATCCCAATGAAAACACTGCAAATTTTCCACAATGACATAGAAGTAAAAAGAGTTTCCTAGGGATATGCCTAGATCAGAACCTAAACTTACAAGCACATATAAACAAAACTATAAAAGCAACCCATCACATATTAAGAATAATACAAAAACTCAAACCTCTACATAACGCCAATAATTTCTGCACAGTCTGCCAAGCTATGATAATGCCCAATCTGGACTATTGCGACACAATTTACCAAGTACACTATCTATCCTTTACAATTAATAAAGAATACCGCTGCACGAATAATAACTGGATGGCAAAAAATTATCACATAACTCCAACTCTGAAACAACTCTGTTGGCTACCCATAATGACACGATCCAAATACAAAGCCTTACTCACCACCTTTAAAATTATACATCAATTACACCATTCATCCTTCAGCCACTCATAAACAAAGACACAGAAAGAGAGCAAAATGGATGCCTAACAAAAACTTATTGCTCATCCCTAAGGCCAAAACTAAAACACAACAAGTAAACTATCACAGGGCATTTTCACTCTACACTCTGTCAATCCCCAAAAGCAGAAGAATTATTGAAGAATTGTGGGAATTTAGGAAGGCCATAAAAACATTCCTCTTTTTGAAACACTATGGGCCAGACCCCTGATGCACCCCTAGATAATCCATACACCCAATAACTAATCTTTTCAGTTACAAAGGAACATGAACACCCATTCACCTAACTCAAAGCCCCCAGCTCCAGCTCCCCTAGTCCCTATCCGACTTCCCTATATTGAAAACCATGTCACGTGACTCTTCCCTCAAATAACTATATGATAATACATCTAAATAAAGATACTGTATCATTTTTTAAATGTTGATAGGATTACAAAAGAAAACATACACAGTACCACATATATACAGATGATACATAGACAAAACAAATCCACATCAAGGAGAGTGTTCCAAACCCCTAAAGAAGAAAACTATTCCTGCCAAAGATCCCTGGAAAATAAAACCAAGCCCCCTTAATCTAAGTCAAGAAACAATAAATATAAATTAAACCACAGATTCCTTTCACTTAAGAAACTCTTCCACTTGGTCAACCTCAAAGAACACATACTTCTTATCCTGAAAAAAATATGACATTTGCAGGGTAATTTCAAATAAAATGAAGCACCAAGAGCCAATATACGTAGTCTGATCTCTAAAAAAAGCCTTCTGGCACCTCTGGGTCACCCTGAAGACGTCAGGAAAGACTTGAATAAGCTGACCATAGAAATTCACAGACTTCTTAGAAAAATATGCCCTCAAAACTCTATCCTTATCAATTTCAGAGACAAATGTGACCAGTAGAGTGGCTCTTGATGAAATATCTTCCTGCAAGGACTCCAAAAACAAAGAATTATCCAACAAAAGAGAGAGTAACTGATCAAACTGTTGATCCACGCCCCCATTGACTTTAACCACTTTCTCCTTAGACATATAATAAATCTGAGATAAATAAATATAATCAGCATCCAAAAGTAATAAAATATCCTTAAGATATGTATAAAAAAGAATTTGTGGGGAAAGATAGTGAGTCTGGGGAAAATTCAAGAACCATAAGTTTTTAGAATGGATAGAATTCTCCAGAGATTCATCCTGATGATGAAGCAAAAGAGAATCCTGTAAGGAAGAGGCTAAAGCAGCTTGACAAAATGATATCTGAGATTCAAATTTAGCACCTCTACTGTTCAACTCTTGCAACTCTTGCAGTCCTTCATGATCCTAAAAATTTATCTACAACCTCTCTAGAAAATAAAGAAACCTTTTGAAGAGAAACATGAAGGACTGATTCCATACGTGAATATGTCCATATGTCTTAAAGTTCCTTAGGTGGAGCCTCCACTTCCCCCATAAATTTAAAGGTAATTACCAAAGGCAAAGAGACGTTTTACGCCCAACAGAAGGTTCAACCACTATAAAAGAGTCTGAAAGGGAAATAAGTCCTGTAGGAACTTTCCCTGCCTTCAGGGGCAAGGAAGCCACACCAAGAGCAGTCAAATCTTGACTGGGTGGGGCTAAATTACCCTGAAACTCAGGGTGAGACAATGAAAATGAAGTACTTACAGTTGGAATCTCACCCGATCCCAAAACAGAGGACTGAGACATTGCAGCCTTTCCAACAGTCCTAAAATGAGCAACAATTGGGCCTACCACTTTAGCAGCCTTTGTATTAGAGATCGGAGCACTTCTTTTCTTCCTTTTCCCCATTACCGGGAAAAAGACCTCCTCACGCCGAAGTGGCACCAAAGTGGTTGGGACCTGCCCTTTTGGTCACGCCCCTTCAGGCACACGCTCGTGGCTGTGTCCCGTGGTGGGGCTAGAATCTTATAGCTCTCCCACACTGCACCTGTCAGTCAGCACAGCTCACGCAGGTCCAAGCACCAATTGACAGGTAGGAAACAAGCAAAAGCAGGAAAAGAGCACCTCAGCGTCCCGCGGTGGGGCTAGAATCTTATAGCCTCCCACATTCTACTAGCCAGTCAGCACAGCTCACACGGGTCCAAGCACCAATTGACAGGCAGGAAACAAGCAAATGCAGGAAAAGAGCACCTCCGGTATTGCATCTTTAAATGTAATACATAAACCGCGGCTTGTAAACCTTGTTAACATCCACGTTTAACTCCCCTGTTCGATGTAAAGTTCAAGTTGTTTAATGTATACCGCTATGAATATATGATAAGGCTGTATAAAAAATTTGTTAAATAAATAAATGATAAGTGCCATTGATACTCAAGGTCTCCTGAAGTACCTGTATATATGAAATTTATACCTTAAGAGATGTTATCCTGACCTAGAGAATCCTTGACAATTGAGGCTAAGAGATGCAGTAGTCTCTTAAACCACCAACATATTTAACTGCAGGAAGGGTATTTTTCCCCTTATAAGTTTCATTTCTTCACCTGTAAATATGTTGCTGGTCTGCATTGCCAAAGAGCTCAAGTTTGATTCCATCTGTCCACAGAACATTTTCCCAGAAGAATTGTGGTTTCTCAAGATGGGTTGGGCAAAGATCAGGTGTGCTTTTTATGTTTGTCTTTGAGCAGTGGGGTCCTCCTTGGTCTTTGTCCATGAAGTCCTTATTTGTTTAGTGCATGGCATATAGTGTGGATTGAAACCATCACTCCAGATTGCTCTAGGCCAGTCTTAAACTCTTTAGATGTTGCACTTGTTGTTTTTCCAACAGTTCACACTAAGGGGCCTGTTTGCTAAGGTGCGGTAATGTTACCAGCATTAAGTGCAGTAGTAACATTACCAACACCATTTAAGGAAGTGGGCACACCGGCATTAAGGTAGCAATGGCTGTTTAACGTGCAGTAAAGGGCGCCTTGACCAGTTATCACACGTTAACGGGACATTGCACATCAAGGCTGACAAACAAGGCACATTAAGGCTGACAAGGCACCTTAAGGGCTCTAAGGTGCGTTAACCTAAGGCGCCTTATAAAGCACCGTAGGTTAAGGCACCCTATAAGGCACCTTATAAGGTGCCTTAACCTAAGGTGCTATATAGGGTGCCCTAGGTTAAGGTGCCCTAAGGATGTTAAGGTGACCCAAGAAATGGTGCCCTAAGAACAGTAAGGTGCCCCAAGTTGACAAGCATGAAATGCAAGGCCTAAAAACAGATGTAACCCTAACACTGCACAGAGCACCAAGGAAAGGTAATGGACAAGTGATGGAAGGAAAGAGAGGTGGGAGCTGATGGACCTGCCAAATCTGCGTGCAGCCTATGTGGCAGCCAGTAAAGCGGACAAACATATCAGAGGCAGCTGTACCGATGCACGGGGTGTTGGCAATGTAAAGTGCTACAATGACAGTGGGTGGCAGAGGATGGAAATACGTGTCTTCCAGTGGAGGTAGAAGTGGCAAGATATTTGCAGTGATAGAAGGAGAGAGGAGTAGTAGTGCCATGCAGAGCAGACACAGGAGAGGCAAGCATGAAGAGCCGCAATGCAGAAAAGGGTACCAGTGCAGGACATGGGATAGCAGTCTGCACATGAAGACAGGACGCTACACAGCTGACAGATGCAGATAGACGGACAGAAGGATGGTTGGCAACTGTGATGATGTTATTATGTGCTGGCAGCACAGATCTGCAGAGATATGACTGTTACAGGAATGACAAGTAGTTGTGTAGGACAGGCATAAAAAAAGAGAACAAAGAGGAATTGAACCCATGACCACTGGCTAGAAAGTCAATGCACAAACCAGTAGGCTACATCACCATGGTGAGGTCCATAGCAATGACTGCATACAAGAACACTGCAGGTCACCACACAAAATGTCTGCTATGTTTGCCAGGATAGGGTAAACCCAAAGCTAAGGCACTTTATAAGGTACCTTAGGTTAAAGCACTGAGGTGAGGGTTTTCTTGGCTTAACAAAATGAGACCAATGAGGGATAGAACCTATGACCCCTGCTTATGAGGACATTGTATAACCAGCGGGCTACACCTCTATGGCTTTCGTTACAGTAATGGCTGGTTACAGAAAGACTGCAGGTCACCGCACAAAATGTCTGCTGTGTTTACCAGGAGAGGGTAAACCCACCAGTACCCATGATGCAATGCACATGCAAAACAGCAGTCTACATCTGATCACCAGATGGGGTATGCACCTCTCCATCACCTCAGCTTGGTAGGAGGACCTGACCATGTGTGAAACTGGCACAGAGTAGCTACAGACCATGCCATTGTGCTGGTTCTGTGCTCACCCTGAGGGTGAGGTAGGGTGCCCAGCACCAGTTCCGCAGTACCCAGGTTGGTTGAGATAGGCTTTGCTGCAGGTCCCCATCATTGTCAGTGTGTGACAGATATTCTTTTCAGCCACACCTAGGATAGTCCTGTGTCCATCTATATTCCCCAGTCACGTCTAGCCCTTGTGGACCATGATGCACCCAGGATAGTGCATATCTAGTGTGGTTGCCATGGTCACTTGTTATAAGAGCAGGGGGGGGGGGGTGTCTGGTGTCTGGACTCACATGCGGATTATGTAATACCACCTACTAAACTGCCCTCTCTGGGTCAAGGTGGTGTACAGGATATGCCCCCAACAGACCCACACTCTACATCTTTGCAATGGAGGTAGTAGAGAGAAATGATGAAGGGTTGTGGGACCAGCAACCCCAGTCCTGCTGGTGAAAGGGTGCTGTCCAGGGCAGGTGATGCAGATCTGTACATGTCACAAGGGCACTGGAAGACAGGCAGTAGATCTGGAAAAGATCAGCTGCCCCCACCACAATCTGACATTCACCAACAGAGGGCACAGTCAGTCTGCACCTGCTGCACCATGCAAGGTGTTCCAGCCATGCACATGCTAACTGCAGACAGTCTGCTAGCCAGTCCATAGTGCATGTTCACAGAGGAACTATGTGCACCAAGAATTAGGATGTAAGCACAGACACCAAGCAGGCATCTCAGTGATCGGTCCCCAGAACAGGGAGCACACAGATATCACTTAAGAGAAACACTGCATAGAACTATGTGGGAACATAGACATGCCATGATCACTGTTCAGTCAGAGCGAGCGTGTCCTCCCAGCATGAAATGCTGTGGCCACCCTGTCCATGCAGGTGATGGTCGGGCACTACAATGTTCCCAGTCATTACCCTACACCCTATGCAGACGCATCCTGTCCAATCTGCCCTGTCTGGCCCATACCCATGATACCTTGCTCCTCAGTATGCACATTTGCAGGCTAATGCTGGATACAGGGTAGGTATTTTGGGCCCAGTGAGGGTTAGGAAGCCACAAAACAATGGACAGACATACACACACTCCCACTCCTATTTCAGCATTGTGCAAAGATAGAGGTGGTTGGCAGCTCTGCCCACAACACTAGTTCTGAGCTCAGTGCAGGCATTGCTAAGGTATGCAGGTGCTAGTAGTAGTGCTTTGGTGGTAACTGCTGCTCCGTGCCAGGCCCAACAGCCTGACTCTCCACAAGGCTTTGGATGGTGGAGCCTGTGTGTGTGGGTGTTTCTGCCCCTGTTTGCCGATGTTTTAAGGAGTGCACATGTTTATGTTGTATGTGCTATGTAGGGTAAAATGTAGGGACATGGTCTGCAGGAGCCACAGCTGGGACCTGAATCTGTGACCTTCTGCCCCAGGACACACTGGCTGTGTGTACTGCACCATACTGTTGCCACAAATGCAGGTCAGTCCCTGGGGATACCATGACTGTTCATCAGACAGCTCTTGTCTGTTGCACTGCATGCCACCCACCTGAACAGGGCTTGGCCTTGGTCTGCTGTGAGCAGATGCCACTGCCCGCTCCCCCACCAGCACCCCTCCCCCACCATGCTGACATGCTGGTGGTACGCAGTCCCAGGCCATCCAATATGCAGGTAGGTGGCTGCCTAGGGTGTGGGGTGTGGGGTAGGGGTGCCTACATAGACATCCACACTTCCCCCGTCACCGCCTGACAATGTGCCTGCCATTCCGGGGGGAGACGGCTCGGGGGTGTCAGGTTGGTGATCTAGCAACTATTGTCTAGGGTGGACCTGGTAAATGTAGGTAGATTGTGTTATGCCAGCAGGCTGTGGACAGGCTAGAGCATGCAACTCCAGTACGGTGTACCTGGTTTTGCCTACTGGATGTAGATATGTTTCAGACAATGTGTGGTCAGACCCTGCAATGCCTTCCTACGGGCTGCAGCAAAGGGTGTTCATTTACCTGGGTTTCTGACCTGTTTGGGATGCATCCTGGGGAAGGTCTGTAGACCCTTGTTCGAGTGGTCCCCAGATGTGCACCGATTGCCCTATTACAGGCACAGTGGTACCTATGTGACCTTTGGGGTACCTGCTGGTTAATTTCCCCTGGATGGGACACTGTGGAACACAGACTACTGGTCATGTTTGACCTTGGTCAGATGCTGTCTTTCTGATTTCCAGTTTTTGTGTTCCTATGTGCCTCCTAGGCAATGGCCTAGTCCACCCTGTGCCCCAGCTGCCCCCACTACATGTCCCATCTTCAGCCCCCTATGCCCCATTTGCACCATCACCATAGCGGCCTTTCATACCTGGCCACTATGCTGTTGCTGCATATGGAGCACTACTATCACTTTTCATGGGCTCCCTGCCTGTGCTGTACATTGCTGACACTAAAATTGTTTCTCCTTCTACAAATGTGCATCTACCGCTAGGTTTTCACTGGCGGTACTGTCCCAGCATTAATGTTGCAGCATTAGTGTAGCAGGGGCCTCTCCATGCCCATTGACCCCTTCTCTCCACCTTCTCTCCGCCCTCCGGGACAGTTACCGCTGCCGGTAACTTTAATGCGCGTTAACGTTACCAGATGTAATGTTAATGCACGTTAACGTTGCCAATGCTACATTACCGCGCATTAACGTTGCCAATGCTACGTTACCGCACGTTAACATTGCCAATGCTATATTACCGCGCGTTAATGTTGCCAATGCTACGTTACCGCGCTTTAGTAAACATACCCCTAACCTTCAAAGACTGCTTGGATTCATTTTCCTCTTCCTCCCATGTCCTGGGAGGTTCTTGACAGTTCCATGAGCAGAAAAGTTCTTAATAATATTGTGAACTGTAGACACAGGAATCTCAAGGTCTTTGGAGATGGCCTTATACCCTTTTAAGGTTTGATATTTGGTGATAATGGCTTTTCTGAAGATCTTATGCAGTTCTGTTGTCTTCACTATTGTGAAAATGGAACAGGGAGTGATTGTGGCTATTTTAAACATTAGAGCCGTCATTCAGTGGTTGATTCAAGTCATGTGAATACTGACAATTGATCACAGGTGCATCTAATTTCACTACAATGGGATTGTGGTTCTTCTGTTTAAACTGATTGGAATTGTTTATAAGGGTGCCAATAATCATGTCCTGAAACCTAAAAAATCTTTATGGTGACCAAAAATCAAAGCAAAAAAACAACAAAAAAAAATAAATCACCAAAACCGATTGATCCTCAAAAAAAGCCTTATTAAAGCAACAAAATTTCTCCAGAACCGGAGGAGGGGAAACACAAAGTTCACCCACACAAACCGGCAGTGTCCCTTTTAATCAAATAGCGGCTCTCAAAAAACATTAAACTGTGCAAAAGTACTTATCTTATGGTAGCATGGTGATATAGCAGCAATATGGAAGAATGTCAACAGGATAATCACACGATGTGCACGTTTTGGGCAAAAACATCACCGTCTCAAGTCCTGCCATCCAAATAAAATAACTGCCATACTCTCTCTCTCTCTCTCTCTCTCTCTCTCTCTCTCTGAGCTCTGTCTATGCTTTTTTGGATACTTTCTCTATTTTTTACAAGTTTTCAGTTCAGCACAGTGATCTTTGAGGCTAGCACCTTTCTCTTCTAACAGTTCTCAGCAGTGTGGAAGACCCAAAAATGGTGAATGATGTGGTCCATGGACATTTCTCCACTCAACAGCCACCTTGGGTCCAGAAAAAGCTAGGGTGGGGTCTTATGGCCAGCTTCCTTTTGGGTTGAGCACTCTAGTGCTGGTGGCCGATATGCTTTGCTGCCCAAACCCAGAAACCATGGTGAGAATCAGGAGCCAGGAGAACTCTGGAGGAGACAGAAACATAATTACAGGGCACTCACCAAACAGGAGAAAGACACAAGCAAAACCAAGAAACTGCTACAGGGTCTAGGAACATTTGAAAAAAAAATCAAAATAATGTCTAAAGCAGGGAACCAATACACATGGTACCACAATGGTGTAGACCAAGCTCTGACAAAGAGGTTTAGCTAGATCTGGATTTATATACAGATCCTAGGCAGGAACAAGATGGCCTCTGAAAGAAGCAGGCATAGGGAAGGCTGTGGTGGCCAGTCAATTGAGTAGAACCTACTGATGTCTGCTGGCTGGAGGTTAGAGGGTCATCTGGGTAAGATTCCTCCAGGAACTGAACCATCTATAGGCTGGTGCTAGAACCTCATATCTCTCACCTTATCTCTCTGAATGCAAGGGAGAAAATTATGTTAGATTGCTAGTATATTTTTTCATTTTCCTTCTGAGTTGATGATGTCAGTCATGGGATTTGGAAGAAGTAAGGCAGGGATAGGCTTATTTAGCTTCTTGTCACAAAATTCCAATATGATTGATGAAGTAACTCATGCCTTTTCTTTTTCCACCTCCTCAAACAGCTCCATTTTATTTGGCCCAATACTGTAGTTTGTTTTGCAGTGGTACTGGAAACAAATGTAAACAAATGAGGATTTGATTCATTTAAAGGTAGATAAACAAAAAATTCTCTTATTCATTGCATTTTATCATTCATCTGAAAACAAATGCATGCCCCATTTGCATGCCCGATCTGTGCATTTTCTAGACAGGAAGCAGAGGGACTAGAATATTCAAGTTCTGTTCATTTTATCTAATGGAGTCGCAAAAGAACATTGATATTTATAAATAACTTTTAAGGGTATGTGTAACCAAAGTATAATTTTAAAAAATGAGTTGCCCCATTTTCCTTTCATTTTATTATTCACACATTCCCCACACACCAGGTAGCATGCCTGATTGGCACTAGGAACTCATGCCAGCCCAAGGGCTGGAGAGATATCTCCTAGGATACTCCTTGGTTGGCAGCCATCTTCCCTCCCTTCTTGAAACTAGCATGTCACCTCTTCAACACACTTGACTCTGTCTGATCTCAGATTTGTCTCTTTCGCTGCAGGTCTATTCTTACAAAGTGAGTTCTATTACTGCAGTGGCCCTTTAATGGAGAGGTGATAGGATGGCAAACTTTCAACACAGAAGTTTCAATGATAAATTTCTGAAAACAATTCATAATGTATTCCAGCTGTAGCTATTAACACCTTAAGAAAGGAGATATGATGCTAATGAATTTTGATTGGCCAGGACCAATAGGTTAGGAGTTGTTATCCATGTCATTGACAGTGCAGTAAGATGTAGTATCATCATAAGAGAAAATGTTGCTATACTCTTCAGAATAAAACAAGAGGAAATTGTGAGCTACAGGAATAAAAGAGAAATGGAAACTGTGAATGGAAGTGAAAATTAAAAAGTGCTATGGCTTTCTCAGAAAGAGAAAGACATAAAAGAGTTCTGTAAGCTTATATTTATCTATCTCAGTGTTACAAGATATCAAACATAATTTTTTTAAAGGGATATTACTCAGACTTGTCAGCACCTATTAAGTCTTCCTTATAGACCTTGTTAAATTCATAATGAGTTTCCCAGATTATAGCTTTTCAGTTCCAGATCACATTCATGAAAACCTCACCTACCTATGAACACTCAAAAATAGAAAAGATTTATGATTACAGTCTAAACTTGTGGCTTTTTGCTCCTCACGTAGTTACACATGCAAGTGAGTTTGAAAGGATTTTTCAGTAAATCTAATCCAAGTGAGTGGCCAGAGGTTTAGCTCATAGAGCACAGCTTTAGGTAACTAGCTAACCTGGATTCCTCTTGGGCCGCTCATTACCTGTTCCAATTGTCTTAGAATATTCCTGCCAGGTTTTTCCAGGAGAGCTTCTAATCTGAGTAGATAAATTGGCTGTCCTGTACTGCATTATAACCTGTCTCAGACTTTAACCTGGTTGACACGGCCCCGGTTTAGATTGCTGAAAAGACTCAAATGGTTTGAGACAAATACCTGGATAATGGATACTAATTTCTATTTGTAAAACATGTTAAATGCTAGCAAACCCTCAGGAGATTATCACAGTTGAACCAGATGTTGGAGGGTTAAAGGGGGACCTGCTGCCAATTAAAGGGTTGGTTGGCACAGGCAACAGCGAGAGTGTGCCCAGTGTCTGCCGCATGCAGTTTCTTTCTCATGTAGCAGCTCCTTAAGGGAAATGGAATAAGCTGAGTTAAATCAGAAGATTGCTGAGGGACCAAAAGAAAAACAGAGATAGAAGTGTGATCCAGACAGATTAAATCCAAAATTGTTCACTGTTCCAATCTCCATGCCTACCAACATTCAATATAAGAATGGCCCACTTGCTTCCTTCTCCAAGGACTTGCTCACATTTCCTTTCAGAGTACAATCTTTCATTTTTCTTTTTTTCCAATCTGCCATCTGTTCATCTGCACAGTATTCATGTACTGCTTAAAGTGAATATCCTAGGAGATCTCTCAAAATGTTGCACTGTCTGCCTTTCTCAGTAGATACATCCCTTCACTCCTGACACACTAGAAATCCGTACTGTTCCCCTGTCCTGTATCCCCTAGGCTTTCCGCATCTCTTTTTCCCTCAGAGATTTTTCTCACTATCATATGAATGCAAATCTCGGTTTCAGAACTTACCTAACTACAAATTCTAATATGATCTGCCATAGAGCAATAAATTGCAATCTTACTGATAATAATACCGTGTAACCCTCTTAACACATGCCCTTGGTGCATAATAAGGTATAAAAATGTATCCATTGAGCAGATATATTGCTTTAGCAGATCAGGTTTATAATTTATTACGCCTTATGGTCCCTAGAATTGTATTCTATAAACAGGTTTATTCTCTTTAGATATTCAATTAAAATAGATTCATTGGAGCTCTGCTTTGAGGCACAGAAATGCTGTTCTTCCAACAGGCCTTTAGCCGAAGAGGTTTCCATTTCAGACAGCTGTTGAGGATTGTAAAATATGGTTTGGTACATTGAAATCTTGGGTTACTCAGATTGTTCTGATGAAAATTAAGATCCCATTGGATCTGAGTCTACACTCTGAACTCAGATAAATTTTAAGCATTGAAATCCAAGTTCTGCAGATACATAGCCCCCAGGGTAGTTTTCAAAGAGAAGGTGTGCTTGAGTTTCTCCTTTGAAAACTGGTGCCCAATGCGGGCAGTTTGGAAATTGCCCCATAATACACGGCAAAAAACCCTACATCTACTTGTCTATTTATTTATAGAAACATTGATAGATTGCCTTCCTGCAGCAAAATGATGAACAGCAGTAAATTTAAATAAAATGCAATAATACATAGAGCCCAGAGGGTAGCATAGTCACTCAGAATAAAACTGTATAGCAGCTAGGAAGGAGATACCGGTCCTTAGCAAACAGAAAATACAATAGCGGCTGCATTCCTAAAATCCCCAGCAAAATCTGTCAGAGTTTGTGCAGCCTCTTGCATTAAATGAATCTAAAATCCAAATGGAAATGCAATTGATCTACTGGCTACATGCCCTGTGGATCCCGCACAGACACACTGTATACTGCCATTAGACAAAGGGGAGATGTGTGATACCTAACGTTATCAAGATCCCATTCCTTTGACACATTACCAATTTACTGTATGGAAGTATACAACTCTATCTTTTGGTTACATTCACAGGGACACAGTAGATAAAGGTAGAAAATGACCCACCAACCTATCTAGTCTGTTCAGGTAGTCTGTCCACACTATTGAAGTCGCATCCTCGCTGCCAGGAACAGGATGCAAACACCTCTAAGATGTCACTTCTTATCTAGTACAGTCCTTCCTCATTGTGCAAAGCCCCATAATAATCAACTATCAATACTGTCTGGATATATGGCCTACTAGATTCCTGCATAGCCTACCAGGCAGACCTGGCTACTTGAGTATCTCATTTCTCAAGGCTTTCTAGCTATTTCTGTACTTGTGATCTTCCAGACCCACCCGCTAGTTCGATTCTATCACCACCATTTGATCCAAATAACTACCATTGCTAGTAAACAACATTCCTTCAAAGTCAGTGCTTACAAAGCCTTCTTCACCCGTGACACCATTTTATTGCAGAAAGCATTCCTGCAAGCCCATTTTCTAATTCTTTCTTCCATGCGCCCATGACTTTTAGTATCGGTGAAGATTGCCGCTGCAGCCCTGTCTCCCACTGAGCCCACACAAGCTGATTTATAGCACCTTATCGGTCTGTGAGGGCCGATGACCCCACAGTCCCATTTTCTTTTTTGGGCTGCTGTGGTTATGACCCCAAATGAGGATTTTGTGATCCCTTGGGGTCCTGACCCCCAGTTTGGGAACTGCTGCTCTGAGCTGTGCAGAAACCCTCCACCAGAATTCCCGCAAGCAGAAGTGGTGCTTTGATATCACATTTTCAATCAAGAGAGACAGACAGGTTCTGCAGGACCCTCAGGGGACCTACCTGTCCTGTACGACTGAAAAGATGATCTTGTGCACCACTGACACCAGCAGAAATAGAGGCCGAGGACTCCAAATGAGTTTTGTAGGTCTTCTGTGTAGCCTCTATATGAGTGTCTGTATTTCCTCTAGGACTTACAATACTCCCACCCTCAATTCCCCAGGACCAGTTAACTGAGGTTAGGCAGTTATGGATTTAGAGAAGGATACAGAGGGGACTGTACCTTAGATCAATTTCCTTAGAGAAAGCTCACTGAGACTAAGCAGAGGGAACAATTCCATGCTCGGATCAGCTGACGGAAGAGAAGAAGGGAGGGAAACCAAAGCTGGGGGGAATCTTTTTTCCTGGGCTTGTGCTAAGCTGGATGGACAGATTTAAGAATGCTATTTCAGCTCCTGAATTTATCCTGCCAAATTTAGCTAGTAAGTGCCGAATCTTGCAGTAATCATCTAAATTCCGGACCCCACCCTAGAATACCTCCAAGCCTGCATGAGTAAATTTGGTCTACACAGCAACTTTGTGTGAACTGAATTTACCCAGATTGTGGTGGAGATATTTAAAAAAACCCCAGCAACATTTATGCTGTTAAAAGACAATTTTAACCACATCAATGTTTTCAGCATTGACCTGAAAGTGGATACAGAGCACATTATTTCAAATGGAAGCAGCCACAAGAGCTGCAGAGTCCAGCTTGCCTCACACATTTATACAGAAATAGGACAGTGGAAATCTGCTGTATTAACAATTTACATTAGGAAGGAGTCAGCTGATGGGGAAGCTCTGTATAGCAATTCTTTTCACTTCCTTGCAAACGTTCTACTTAAACGATGATCTTTATCATCAGACACTCCTTTGTTTTCTTGATGAGCAGGAGAACAAGTGTGAGACCACTCCTGACTCACCTGTGCACTTGTGCCTGTATCATAGGGGGATCCCTTTCAATAAATAAGCAGGCATATTGGAGCTACTTGATTCCCTTTGCTCAGTAATTGCTGAGGGCACAAGCTCAGCCGGATGCACCCATGATACATTTTCTGGCAATGATAAGGGTGATATGATCTGCCAATAGTTAATCTGTCAAGTCAAAGGGGACATCACAGGAACAGGACATCGGAGAGATCGCCTTGCTGTTTCCACACGTGTGCATATTCTGAATAGATATTATCTCCCAGTGCAGAAGGGCTCATCTCAAGCCATGAACCACTTGGTTCATTGGGGGTTGACAAATTAAAGACAAATGGGCCTCAGAAACACACAGTCCTCCTACCAAGCAGCTCAACCAGAATTGGGTTTAAAATGGGAGTGGCTACCTTTAAAATAGGAGTGCCAACAGAAGTTATTTATTTTATATAGAGCTCACACCTTTCTAATGGTAGCTCAAGGCAGGTATTTCCCTGTCCCCAGAAGACTTACAATCTAACAGGCCGTTGCAGAAAGCTAGCGTGGGTTTTATGAGCCCACAACACCACGTTAAAGCACATTTTTATGATCCTTTACATGCAGGAAATAGAGGTAAAGGCCAGCGGAAAAACTAGTGCCCAATTAACACCACACATATTTAAATGAATCCTAATTATTTAAATGTATTTTAATCTGCTGGGCTCATATGCAAATCATGGCTATGCCCGATGCAGAGACAGGCATAGAGGATTTTGCAACCAGCCATAGCGCCAACATTTTTACTGCAGGGTCTGAGCAGAAGTAAACCTCAAACGCATGCCCCCCAACAATATTTTGATGGCATCGGGTGCTTTCCTCGATGCCTAGATCATCTTCTCCCCAGATGATCAGGCATCTTTCAAAGCCCCCAATGCCATCAAAACACTGTCGGGGGCCATGACCAACAAAACAGAATCCCTGGTGGCCCAGCAGCCCCAATCCCCCCCCCCCCCCCCAACAGTATCTTGATGGAATTGGGAAAAAAAACAGTGCCATCAAAACATTGTTGGGGGCCAGTGTCCCGATAAAAAGTAATTACCTGGTGATCTAGTGGCCCCTAGAATCCCCCCAACCTAAAATAAAATTAAAATTACCTAGCAGTCCCTTGAAGCCCCCCCCCCATCCACCCAATCTCAAGTAAAAGTACAATTAAAATTACCTGGTGATCTAGAGGCCCCTAAATCCAAACACCCCTCCCCTGTACCTTAAAATTGGCGGGAGTAGCTCATTTGTATGCACATGGTTAACACGGGGGTCATTTGCATACTCTATCCTTCCTGCATCGCACATTAAAATGTGTGTGCTGTCAGGAACGTAAAAAAAATCGCTTCAGTGTGGGTCTAGTGCCGGCTTTCTGCATCAGCCTGTTAGTTTGTACCTGAGGCAATGGAGGGTTAAGTGACTTGCCCCAGATGATCCAGTGGGATTCAACCCTGGCCTCACTGTTCACCAGGCTGCTGCTCTAACCACTTCTAATTAGGAGTTCCCCCAAGAAATCATCTACAGAACAGTGAGTTTCATCCACCAAATCATCACTATCCAGGTCCTCTACTCTTTCAGTGTCCGTCTCTCACCGTTTGTCCTGATGAGTGATGTCTGCCCCACAGCAGCAGCAGCGATTCCCAGAAGAAAATTCCACACTGGTCCTATGAACTGTTGCATGCTGACAGGACCTGTGATGGCACAGCCCCCTTTCCCCGCATGGGAAGCAAGGGCCCATGAACCTGCAACGACTCACAGGCCCTACGCTAAATTTTCTTTCAGGAGTTTCTGTTACTGTGAGTCATTAATGTATGAATTTTTGTTTTCACATGAAACTCCATAATATGTTAGTCAATACCAAACTAATAACATATCAAGTGATAATTTTGGTCAAAACAAATATTTTGACTGCTATTTTGCACAATATTTCAGCGTCCCCATTTCGGGGACGCTATGCATGAAAAGGTGGGTGAAGTGGCTGTTATATAAAACAACTGCAAATAATGTCAAACAACTGCAAATAAATTTCCAAAACATATTATAAATGAAATGTAATTAGTATTATGTGGAAATGATCTTTATGTATCAAAATTGTGTAGCCAGCCACATCACATATGACAGTGGTGCATGACATGTACAGGGGGCAGGATATGGAGAAAGGAATAGCCCAGAGTAGACCATGGATGTGGCAGACTCAAGTCAAGTGGGTGGCCCAGATGTATGGGTATGCCCAAGAAGGGATGTGGAGGGACCCATGGCAGGGTGGGTGGGCAGGAGGAAGGGGCAACATGCTGCCACAGACACCTGTCCTATGCATGGGGCCACCTGTGCGGCAGCCTTACCACCCCATGGTGACAGAAACAGGCCTGGGACCACATCCGCAGTGCCCGATGGCTGACATGCATGTCCTGTGCAGCTAGACGGTGATGTGCTGGGGGTACCATGTGTATTCAACACACCATGCACATGTCCTGCCCCCATGACAGCCACCATGTGTGCGGCACTGGCATCGTGCAATGGGCAGGTGACACTGCACCCTTGGCATATCTCAGCAAAAATATTGGTGAAGTGGGCCTCAAACCCCCGGCCCCAGAGGCAGTCCCCATACCAGCAACCCACAATGGAACACTGCTGTGACCAATGTCCCAGGCAGGCAATGTGCATGATGCACAGAGGCATGAGCCAGCCACACATGGTGTGGACATGCACAGGCCCATGGCAACTGCTGCACATACCGCAGCCCCTCCCCAGGTGCTGACATGTGCATTGAGTGGTATGGGCATATGGCTCAGCAGTCATGCAAAGTAATGTATATGTCGGCTGCTATCCATTCATCATCATCCTCCAGCATTGAAATAACTTCATGTAATTTGTAATGCTTTGACATTCTAAAGTTGAAAAATGTGAAAAATCATAAACAGACAACACAAAAACACCAAATAGCATGGTTTGTGGAATAATTACATACTGCACATGCTCTGTTACACTTAATTGCTCATATTATCGCTCATCGCAAACGCCCTACCCATTCATGCATAGCGTCCCCATAACGGGGTCGGCAGAAATATGTATCATACTCAGAATGGAATCACTGTAAATTCTACATACAAATATATTTGATTAAAAACAATATATTAAACAAAAATCAAGCTTACTTGAGAGAATGACTGTGTTTTTATAAAAAAAAAACCACTACTTTTCAAGCATACGATAAATTTAGCAAATTTTAATAAACTCTTACTTCAAGTTCTTTTATCGGTTCTGCAGGTGAACATATCACAGAACTTTTTGTAATGCATTCATTCTACATTTGTTCCTAATAAAATATTGCGTGATTGAATTGTTTTATGCGTGGTTTAATATGACCTGAGGCATACAATTTGAGCGTACCCATTTTGGGTATGCTATGCGGCACTAGGGCGAATTGCCTGTGTTGCCTATGCCAGAATCTGGATCTGAACTAAATCATGGCAAGCAGTTGGAAACAGTTACAGCGACTTAAGTACTGTGGAATTTTCATAATTTTGCAAATAAAGCTGCAGCCTTTTAATTCCATTTTGATTCTGGGATAGATTGTTGAATGGAGATTCAGGAGTAGATGGGAGTGGTCATAGCTGCTGATGTCCCTGACCTCATTGAGAACTTGGGCCATTGTATATATCTCCTTTTTTTATTTCTCGGAAAAGGTTTTTGAATCAGACCCTTGGCGAATGTTCATTGTTCATTTTCTGAAGTCATGCTGAAATGGTTCTGCAGTATCACTATACATAAAAAAAACAGTCATGTGGCGTGTGTACCTGTCATTTTATGCACTTGTCCTGGCACTGATATGTACATACGTTAAAGGCAAATTGTGCATGCTATTTGCAGTCCGAACATTCTATTTACAAATAATACACACGGATTGCAAAGAACATATACTGTTTGCAAACAGTGCTCACTAACTTCACTTTGTGCGGGCCTCCTAGCCCAGTTTTAACCATTTTTGTCCCCCAAGCCTATATTCCAGACCCCCACCTCACCTTATCCAAGAGCAAGCTGAAGTCTTTACGATTTCAGCTGATTCACGGTTTACTTTTGCTCTGTGGCATTCAGAGCAAATGGAAGGCATCTTTTGGGTGATGCCATTTTGAATTTCATTATCAGTGGGGCAGGGTTGATTATGCATCTTTCCTACTCCTAAATTCCTTCCCCTGCCATGGGATAAGAGGGTGAGTCCAGGAACAGCTGGATAGACTCATTTTGCAATGTCTACCAGGTAGGTTCTGATACAAAGGGGCACAATTAAACAATGCTTTTCTGAGCAGGAGAGAATGGATTGTGTAGAGCTAGGCAGGGAGGAGAGATGGTATTTAACCCTGTCTTTTTGATGGGGTCTTCCACGTGTATAAGGGTAAATAGACTGCATGGTAAGGAGCTGAAATGACTTTCTGAAGGCCAGCTACAATCAGAGATCCATGGAGTTCTTACTAGAGTGCAGTTGCAAGCTCTGACCACTAGAATGCACTGTAACCTCACTGCACTCATACAAACAAACATGAAGATAATGTTTGCTGTGAACCTTGGCACAGCAGGAAAGTGTGAACTTTAATTCCTGCTCATCTGCTACCATGGTTAACTGAAGAAGTTGGCTTTTGGATACTGGTACTGTAAGTTTTACTGGGTAACGAAACACTATATTGCTTAAGCATCTCTCTGATCTGGGTTACCTGTATTATCTGATGGAATACTTATTCTTCTGAAAGTTAATTCCTCTCTGTCTCTGAAGGTTACGTCAGGATGGTCAAGATGTTCAGTGTAATGGGGCTGCAGCTCAGCAACTTGCAGACAGTGTTTTTTGCTAATGAGTCTCAAACCTGTGGGTGACACCAGATTGCCAGGTTGGGTAGAATTGTTCATAATCAGGTATCAAAGAGAGCGGCAGGGAAAAAAAAAAAAAAAAAACAGCTGCAGAGACAGCAAGGGGAAGTCTTTCTCTGATGATATATGAGCACCGGAGAGCAAACTGCTTGGTCAGAGCTTTGCTTTCTCAGCTCTTTATAGGGAATAAGTGATGATAAGGCAAACTGAAGGAGAATTTTTTCCTCCTGTATCTGGATAGTCAACTTGCTAACTAGCTCCCAACTGAACAGTTTCACTCCCTCACATGGTGCTGGCCTTAAAGAAGCATTGATCTTTGCTGCTGCACCTGGAGTGACACATTTATCTTCCTGGTCTAAAAAGGTCAGAGCAAAGCCTTATAGGACATCTGGCTTTTTTATGTTTATTGTGCTCCTGTGTTTTGAACTACAACACAGACTGTTTGGCATATGGAAGGCTAGCCTAAGTTCTTGTTTTAATATACAGCAGCTGTGCACGTCTTGTATACTCTGTGATTGAGTATTTGCACCTTGGTACACTTACTGTAGTCTCCTGAAATTTGCATTATGAATAAGCAGACGGAAAATGCACCAACTCTGCCGGCTCTTACAGACAGACTGCTCTTGATCGTTTCTGTACATTGTACTTGATCCAAATCACAAGACTCTCCGCATTTATTTTAAATATTCTCCGGGGCCTATTGAAACTGGACATCTGTGACCTTACTCACCATGAAAAGTAAGATTGGCAAGGATGTCTCTGAGATACAGGTCACAACCTACCAGAGCCCACTGTGATCCATTTGTTGTTGGACTGCTTGATTCTTTCTGGGAGTGGTGGTGGATTTTTTTCACTTTGTACCCTAGAGGAGGTGTGTTTAATTGCAGCTAATTCTTCCCTTAATAGAATCAATTCTTTATACATGGCAGAAAACTTGAAACATAGAGGGCAAGCTCTTAGGCTCCAAATGATTCTTCTTAGAATAAAGGCACTATAACTATTGCATTGAATACATGACATGCTGATTAGGATGGGTATAAAGCAGCTCTAAGACAAGGAGAAAAGGTGGGTGTTATACCTAATTGGAGGACAGATGTCAATCTATATGATGACTATATAGGCAATGCAACACTGGGGTGGGTGGGGCGAAGGGTAGAGTGAGCAGGACTTTAACTGTCCCTAGTCAGTAGACTTCCTATGAACTGAGAACACACTCAAATCTAAGAGGATATAAATAGGAAATAAATAGGCAGAACTGGCTAAAAAGTGAATCCATGCATGTTATGAGGGTAATTTTCTAAGAGGTGACAGTGCTTGCAGGTCTATGAGTACTTTTCAAAGGGAAATCTCAAACAGAGTTTGTCTGCAGTTACCAGAGGGCTAAATCAGTACAAGCTGGTGCTAAATGTGAATTGATCTGGGTCACATGATCTTGGATAGCCCCATCTCTGGCTCTTTCAATGAAATGGTCTCTTCTGATGGTTTAATATGTTTTTGGCTCTAGAGGAGTTAAGTTGAGCTCTATCCTTTTCTTTCCAATAGTAATATTTTTTGAAGGTGTGAATAAATAGGTAGATAAAAATGAGCAGGCCAATATACTGTATCTGGATTTTCAGAAAGCCTTTGACAAGGTCCCTCATGAGAGACTCTTGGAAAAATTAAAAAGCATGGGATTAGAGGTAGTGTGGATCAGGAACTGATTAAAAGATAGAAAGCAGAAAGTAGGGCTAAATAGCCAATTTTCTCAATGGAGAAAGGTGAATAGTGGGGTACCCCAGGGAACTGTGCTGGGCCCGCTGCTTTTTGACATATTCATAAATGACCTGGAAAAGGGAATAATGAGTGAGGTAATGAAATTTGCAGATGACACAAAATTATTCAAAGTTGTTAAAACGCGAGAGGATTGTGAAAAATTGCAAGAGGACTGTGAAAAATTGGAAGACTGGACATCCAAATGGCAGATGAAATATAATGTGAACAAGTGCAAAGTTATGCACCTACGAAAGAACAACCCAAACTATGGTTACATGATGTAAGGTACCACCTTAGAAACTACCACCCAGGAAAAAGATTTAGGGGTATGTTTACTAAACTGCGTTAGGTTCCGCGGTAAAGGTACAGATGCCCATATAAAGGCGTGGGCGGTGCATCGTTACAGCAAGCCATATCAGCTAACGCACATTACAAAGCTCCCTAGACTAACGCACGTTACAAGGCGCCTTATAAGGTGCCTTGTAAGTTGCCTTGTAAGGATGTCTTGTAAGGTGGCTTGTAAAGTGCCCCATACGGCACCCTATAGGGCTCTTTAGGCAAAGCGCTGTATTAGGCACCCCTGGACAAGGCACCATAGAAGGCACCCTGGGCTATGGAACCACAGGTTAAGGTGGCCTAACAAGGTTACGGTGCCCTACGTTAGTGTGCCCTAAGGGCTGCAAGGTGCTTCAGGATGACATGCATGACCTGTGAGGAACAGAGACAGATGTAGCCCTAACACTAGATAGAGGACTCAGGAAAGGCAATGAACAGGTGAGTGAAGGAGGAAGAGCTGGGAGCCGCTGGACCTGCCATATCTGCGTGCATCTCATTTGGCTGCCAGTACTGATGACAGACATGAGGCAACTGTACCACAGCACAGGGTGTTGGCAATGTAAAGTACTGAAAAGACAGTTGATGGGAATACATGTCCCCCAGTGGAGGCGGAGGTGGCAGGATAGTTACAATGATGGGTGGACAGAGGAGTGGTGATGCCATGCAGATCAGGCACAGGCGAGGCAAGCATGAAGAGGCACAATGCAGGAAAGGGTAGCAGTGCAGGACATGGGGTGGCAGCCTGCACAGGCAGACAGGACCCTACACAGCTGACAGACGCAGCTAGACGGACCGAGGGAATGTTGGCAATTGTGGCAAGGGTATTATGGGCTGGCAGCACAGATCTGCAAAAATATGATTGTTACAGGCATGCACACTATTTGAGTATGACAGGCATGAGAGGAGGGAACAATGAGGAACTGAACCCATGAACACTGCCAAGAATGGCATTGTATTAACCAGTAGGCTATACCTCCGTGGTGTATATCACAGCAATGGCTGCGTACAGAAGGACTGCAGGTCACCACACAAACTGTCTGTTCTGAGTGCCAGGATAGGGTAACCCCACCAGTAACCATGATGCAATGCACATTCTAAACAGCTGTCTACAGCTGATCACCAAATGGGGTCTGCATCTTTCCGGTACCTCAGCTTGGAAAGACGAACTGACAGTGCGTGATACTGGCACAGAGTAGCTACAGACCATGCCATTGTGCAGGTTCTGTGTTCCCCCTGAGGGATAGGATGGGTGCCCAGCACTAGGTCTGCAGTACATGTGGTGCTATAGATAGGCCCTGCTGTACATTCTCATCACTACCAGTGTGTGACAGGTGTTCCTTGCAGTGCAGCTGAAGGCAATTTGGTGTCCATATGTATTCTGCAATCCCATGTAGCCTTCTGGGACCAGACACCACCTATATTAGTGTGTACCCTGTTTTAGGGTCTGGCTGAATTGGGCACCTGTTATCAGGGCAGAGGGGTTTCTAGACTTGCATGAGGTTTGTGTAGCTGTGTTGTTATTTATTTATTGAATGGTTTTATATACCGCCTTTCAGAAAAATCAAAGCGGTTTACATAGAACAAACCTTGAACATTACATTGAAACTTATTCAAACAATTGAAATTACAGTGAACATTAAATTGTATATAATAAAAATGGTAATTTGAGGGTTACAATGCTGAGTAAATGCTGATTAGGTATATAGATAGTTTAAACATATATACAGATTTAAATATTTACAAATTTCAAAAATCTTATCAACTTATCTGAGCAGGGAAAAATGTATTGTAGTTCACTAGAATTATTAGTGTAAAGAGTAAATGTGATAATGTGGAGAATTGAGTATTGTAAGATAGAGTAAGAAAAAGGAAAAAGTAAGTTGTGAATTAATGACTATGAGTATACATGAGTTTAAGTGGGAAATATTTCATCTTTTGGGAATGAGTCTCCAAAGTACTCTATAAATAGGTGAGTTTTAAGATCTTTTCTAAATGCTGAAAGATCTGTGATATCTCTGAGTTTATCCGGCAGAGCGTTCCATATTAAAGGAGCATTGAAGCTGAATGCCCTATTTGTTGTAGTTTTATTGAGTTTTGAAAAGTTGTTTGGAACAAGTGTGTTCAGGTTCCTTTGTCTCACTGTTCTGGTCCTTGAATGAATTGTCAGTAGATCAGTTAGATGTGATGGGGCTATATCCCTTATCAGTTTGAACATTATGATAACTTTATATTTTATCCTACTTTGTATAGGTAACCAGTGAAGTTTGTACAGTATAGGGGTTATGTGTTCAGTTGGACCTGCATTTATAAGCATTCTTGCAGCAACATGTTGTGCTACTTTTAGTTGGTGTAAAGCATGTTTTGGAATACCTTGAAGAATTATGTTACTAAAATCTAAGTGAGGCAGGATCAGGGCTTGAAGGACTGATCTGAAGTCCAGATTTGATAATAATGGTTTTAGATTTTTAAGATATCTTAATTTATTATATATTGTGTTTGTTGTATTCCTGATGTGTGTTGTTAGACTTAACGTTCTGTCTATGATAACGCCAAGGTATCTTATTTCATCTTTTATGGGGATGCTTATGTTTTCAATTTTTATTTCTGTTGGAGGGGTAAATTTTTGATTTCTAGAAACAAATAATGCTTCTGTTTTCTTGAAGTTAATGTGTAGATTGTGTTCATTTAGCCATTGTGTCATTTTAGTGAAGCATGATTTGATATTGGAGACGTCCAGGGAGTCTATGTCCATAGGGAGATAAATCATAACATCATCAGCATAAATTGCATATTTTAATTTGCACTGTTGAATGATGTGGCATATAGGTCATAGGTCAAAGTGGTATACACTACATACCCCAAAGGGCCCGCATCATCCTTTTTGTAGGTAAGGGACAGGTGCCCCAGCCCTGGTGAAGTAACCTCGATCCTGCTGGTATAAGACAGCCCTCCAGGGTTGGAGGGCCAGAGCCATATCTGTGACTGAGGCAGTGGCAGACCATCAGCAATGCTGGGGTTAGGTCTGGAAAACCCCAACTGCCCCACACCACTGTCTGTCAGTCACCAGCAGACAGCATAGTCAGACTGCACCCTAAAGGTGTTCCAACCACGCACAGTCTAAGTGCAGACAGTCCACTAGCCAGTCCATCGTGCATGCTCACAGAAGAACTATGTGCACCCAGCAGGCATCTCAGTGATTGGGGCTCCAGCACTGGAAGCACAAATGTATCACTGGAGGTAGATAGTGTAGAGTGCTATGTGGGAACCTAGACATGCCATGGTCACTGCACATTTAGAGTGAGTGCCCTCCCAGCATGCCATGCTGTGGCCACCCTGTCCATGCAGGCAGTGGCCGGGCACTACAGTGTCCCAGCTATTACCCCACACCCTGTGCAGATGCATCCTGGCCAATCCACCCTGTCTGGGCCATACCCACAATACCTTGCTCGTCATATGCACATATTCAGGCTAACGCTGGTAACAGTGGAACATTTTGGGCCCAGTGAGGGGTGGACAGCCACAGAACAATGGATAGACATACACACACACACACACACACACACACACACACTCCTATTGCAGCATTGTGCAAAGATAGGGGTGGTTGGCAACCCTGCCCGCCACACTGGTCCTGATCACAGTGCCGACATTGCTAAACTGTGCAGGAGGTAGTAGTTGTGCTCTGGTGATAACTGCAGCTCAATGCTGGGGCCAACAGCCTGACTCTCTATGCATTGTTGGATTGTGGAGCCTGTGTGAGTGGGTGTTTGGACCCCAGGTTTTTATTCGTGGTAAGATTCAGCCCTTCAGTTCAGCACATTAGTGTGCAGGGAGCCTCTCCCCGCCCACTCCCCACCCATTGACTCCTTATTTCCGCCCTCTCTCCACCCTCTGCTGTGTTTACCGCAGCCGAGAATGCTAACGCTCGTTAGGTAACATTAATGCGCGTTAACATTACATAGTGCACGTTAACGTTACCTAACGAGCGTTAACGTAGCCACTGCTACGTTACTGCAGTTTAGTAAACATACCCCTTAGATGTCATTGTGGATAATACATTGAAACCCTCGACCAGTGTGCAGCAGCAGCCAAGAAAACAAATAGAATGCTAGGAATCATAAAGAAAGGAATGGAGAATAAAACCAAGGATATTATAATGCCTCTGTATTGTTCCATGGTGCGACCGCACCTTCAATATTGTGTGCAATTCTGGTCACCTTATCTTATAAAGGATATAACTATGTATTGTGACAATGAGAGCTGTGCTGAGCCAAGGGAAACAGAGGAAAACAGTGAATATGCCTTTAAGACAAGAGACAGACAAGGTTTTCACAGGGCTAAAACTACAGCCAAGCAAAAGAAGCACGTACTTGCTGAGGCTAAGCCACACCCAAGTCCTAACGTAGGTGCAGGCTTAGACTCTAATGACAACCACCTGTGCAGAGATGAGGGTGTGGTAGCTAGGAAGCAGCTTTTTTAAGCCTGCTTCAGTGCAGAGAGAAGAGAGAGTGGAAGGAGGAAGGAGCGAAAGAAGGAACAGGAGAGAAGGGAGACATGGGAAGCTTAACTCCACATGGGAGAACAGTTCCAGCAACAGAGGAAACAGTTCTTGTGTGAGAGGTACGCTTGAACCAGAGACCAGCAGATGGGTAGCTGGGAAGGTTGCTGACGAGGTGGAACTAAGTGCAGTGCAGAGTGTGCAAGAGCCAGTTCAGAGAACCCAAGCTGCCAGAAGGTGGGTGAACGCAGTTACAAACGTAAGTGACCAGAACCCAGCCAAGGGCAGAGAAGCAGAGCTGAACACAGGTGAAGCATTAAAGCAGTTGTTCCAGGTTAAGAAGCCCCACTCTCAAGATACAACCATTTCTTACCAGGGAGAGCAGCTCTGGAAAGAACTCCTGAAGTTTCTACAAAATAGTAAGTTGGAAGGAATTACTGAGAATCCAGAAAGAGACGAACAATGTGTAAGGCAGGAGGGCATGCAAATTGACTCTTTTGATCCAGATTCTGTTTGTGATGAATCTCCAATGGATTGTTCTTTATGCAAGAGAGAAGCTTGAAAGTTGCTAGAAAAGGACTGTGAAAAGAAGTTTTTAAGAGCAATCTTTCACCTAGCCAGGGAAATGCTAAGAGCTTCCATTAAGGTAAAGAACTTTGACTGAAACCAGAGCTTGATAAGTAAAGCAGCATTTTGATAAATGACAAGAATTTACCTGTGCTGAATGAATGGAAAAGAAGCTGTAATACATGTGCTGAAATGTTTGCTGAAAACAGCTGCCGTGTTTAAAAGTATTTTCAGTTCTGCAACTCCAGTTGTACTTTTGTTTCCTGTAAACTTTTCATTTGGAGAATGATCCTTTTTGCCTGCATTTGAATTTAATGCTCGGAAGGAAACCCAAAAATAAAATTCTTGTTTTGCCTTAACAAACCCCAGTGGTCACATACTACTTTGTCTTTAAGTAAACGAAAAGAACTACAAGTCCCAGGATTCCCTGCTGGAGACAAAGTTGCAAAACTTTATTTAAGGACAAATATGGCAGCCCTTTGCCTGTAAGCCTCTGGCCCAGGCAGGGGGTGACGACAGTATGTGCCTTTGAATATCCCCATCTAAAGCATTTCCACCGTTTACTAGGCTGCAAACTGTGTAAATGCCCTTCAAATATTGGGTCCTATATGTTTTTTTGAGATGTGGAGACCAGAATTGCAAACAATACTCAAGGGATGGTCATACCATGAAGTGATACAGAGTAATTATGATTAGGGATGTGCATTTGTTAGAAACAAAATGGGAAATATAAGTGTTTCATATTGGTTTTGTCCAAAACATGGCACTGAAAAATCCAAAGTTTGGGTTTTCCTTCCCATGTCATTACAGGCCAGGCTGGCCTCAAGCCAGTAAACTTTGGGTGAGAAAAAGAAGGAGTTTTGCAGAAGAGACACCAGGACTCCATGAAAGGGGGGGGGGGGAGAGTGAATAAGTGAATCTAGCAAGCTTTGCTATATTGCTGGTGATTTTATTTTTTTTTTTTTTTTTTAATATATATTTATTTTAATTTTATAAAACCAAATAGTATAACAAACCAACATAGAACAAGGAAGAAAACAGTTACAAAACATAATGAACTATAAAAAACTATAGGAAATCCCCCACACCCCCCCACACCCCCCCCCCTCCTCCAGGGTTCACGTATTAAGACCCAACGGTCCATAAGCCCGAGAAGCCCTAAGACACAAGTCTCTAACAAGGCTTGACACCTGAAATAAAATTATTCAATTGTTGCCATTTAAGACAAGATTTAGCAAACGGTGGCCGAGAATTACCAAAATTTTGTTCATATTGGCTATATAGACAAATTCTATTCCACCATTCATTGACAGTTGCCTGCGTAGTAAGTTTCCAATAACGGATAACTAAGCAAATCGCTATCCCTAACATAAAATCTAAAAGGAAGGCTCCTTCTTTGGACAATGAGGGTATATCAGCTGCAGAGCGACAGCCTATAATCTTCCATGTTAAAGGCTCTCGGATTTCCAAAATGACCTGAATCTGCCTCCATACCGAGTTCCAATAAGAAGTTACCCCGGAGCACTCATAAACTATATGCCTTAGGGTGCCCACCGTAAGCCCACATGTCCAACAAAGGGGACTAAGACTCTTATCCCATTGGGCCAACTGTCTTGGTGTATAAAAACAATTATGTGCAAAATAGAAAAGAGTTTGAGTGATGGAGGCAGATCTGGTGATTCGGACCTGCTTGTTCCAAAACACTCTCCATTGGGACTCCGAGAGCCTCTTCCCCACATCACGCTCCCATCTCTGTTGTACCCTCTGCATCACCAACGATGAAGATAAAGTTAATCGTTTATAAATACCGGACGCTATCCCCGAGGTTAACATGATTTCCTGAAATATCTCAACAATCCCTGGTACCTCCAGATTATTTGCAGTGTCGAAGTTGTGCCCACTGAAAGTAACAATTTGACGGGAGACCAAACTCCTGTTGGAGTTCCTGAAAATCCTTCCATTTATGGGTAGCCTGTAGTTGATTTACAGTCCAAAGTCCACGGGATAGCCACTGTTTCCAGGCGAAGGTTGTTTTTTGTATTTTAAAAAGGGGGTTGTTCCATATAGGCAACCGGAATCTAGAGCAACAGCTGGGTCCACTAGTTTTAATAAAAATAAGGAAAGCTTGAAGTGTGTCTTGTATTACTGGAGGTAGCATGGAGAGATGTGAGAGTTGCATCCCCGGGAGAAAACCTAGTGGGATAGGCGCAACTAGCCTCTCTTCTAGCTCTACCCACACAGGCCGCTGTTCAGTCGGTGACTCTAACCATCGCGCCCCTTGCTTAAGAAGAAATGCATAATGGTACAATTGAAAATCTGGGAAGTTAACACCCCCCTGTTCCCGTCGAAGTTTCAATTTCTCTTTTGCTATTCGCGGTATTTTGTTATTCCACAAAAACTTAAACAATATACGTTCGATTTGCTTATAGACAGTGACAGGTAATAAACAAGGAAGCATTTCTAGAATATAGTTGATTTTGGGAGCAATCATCATTTTAATTGTTTCTAGTCTTCCCCACCATGACAGCAGGAGGGGTGTCCACTTTACGGTCAATTCTTGAGCCAGTTTCGAAATCACGCCGACGTTCCATGTAATCGTTTCTGTTATCGGATACCGGTACTGAACTCCTAAGTATTTAACAACACCCGACTCCCAAAGGAAAGGATAATCACTAAGGTGCCCCCTATGAACCCATTTATTTAAAGGGAAAACTACAGATTTAGAACAGTTGATCTTGTAGCCTGAATACTCCGAGTATCGCTCTATCAGTTCCAGTACCTTGGGAATGGAGTCAGGCATTGTAAATAGGAGGAGGTCATCCGCATAAGCAGAAAGCTTGACTTCCAAGCCCGCAATTCTCGCCCCTATTATATCTGAGCATTGCCGAATTAAGAGAGTTAATAATTCCATCGCTAAGTTAAATAACATTGGAGATAAGGGGCATCCCTGGCGAGTACCACGTTTCAATTCAAAAGGAACTGACGTTACTCCATTGAGACAAATCTTCGTGGTGGGATGGGTGTATAAAACCTCAATTGCTCGAATAAAGGTACTTCCAAAACCAAACCATCGAAGAACGGCAAAGAGAAAGGGCCACTCTAAGCGGTCAAATGCCTTTTCTGCATCCAACGCGAGACCTACGATCGGTACCTCCATTGCGTCTGCCCCTGCTAGGATATGACATAAAATACGCGCATTATCCGCCGTCGACCTTCCTTCCGTAAAACCGCACTGATCCGGGTGAATTAGCTTGGGGAGTATGTTAGCCAGTCGAGCTGATAAAATTGAAGCAAATATCTTATAGTCGGCGTTCAAAAGCGAAATAGGCCGATAATTAGTGACCAGCAGAGGATCCCGACCCGGTTTCTCAAAAACCACCAACTTAGCCGCAGCAAAGGCACCAACCCCTTGCTCCGCCTTAGACAACAAGCTATAGTATTGCTGCAAATATGGAGTAAGATCTTTCGCGAAACATTTAAAAAATTCAGCCGGTAGTCCGTCGGGCCCAACAGCTTTACCCGAGGCCATCGATGTTATGGCTCGGCCGATTTCCTCAGTAGTGATTGGTTTATCTAAACTTTCCCGTTGTTCTTCTGAGAGAGTTGTCCGCTGAAGGTTAGCCGTTAACTGATCAAAGCCGACCTGTGAGAATTCCCGCTCCGAGCTATAGAGAGAAGTGTAGTATTGACGGAAAAGGGCGGCTATCTCAGAGTCCCCAGTAATCAAGTTGGCTTCTAGAGGATCCCTCAAAGCGCTGACCCGCTGAGCATCCCATTTCCCTTTCAGTGCAGTGGCTAACATCTTACTAGCTCTATTGCCCTCCCGATAGTAGTTCCCCTGTTGCTTCCTGATACTCCGGGAGGCCTCAGCATTAACTAGGGTATTGTACTGAAATCTTAAGTGGCGGAGTCTTAGTAAAATACAGGGGTCTGTCCGTCGTGTGAGAATTCGTTTCCCGGCCTTTATCTGTTGCTCTAGATCCAGTAACTCTTGTTGCCGCTGCTTTTTCCGGCTTATACTAAAGCTGGTGATGGTCGCCCTGATTGAGGCTTTAAATCCCTCCCACCAGGCCCACCCAGAGGTGTCTTGCTGAGAATTCAGATTTATTTATTTATTTATTTATTTATTTATTTATTTATTTATTTAAAGTCTCTTTTATACCGCGCTATTCAGCATCAGTGCGGTTTACAATAAACAACGAACATACACATTTCCAATAGTACTTTGTGTTTACATATGAACAGGAGAATCAACCTGGCTAACAGGGTAACTATATACAATAACAATATATACAATTTACAGGCTGGTCATGTGTTCTTATGGTTTCAGACAGAGGAGATTTGTGAGGTTTCGGTAATTGGTGCTGAGCTTTCATTGGTTTCCGGGTAATGTAGGAGGAAGAGGTAGTGTTTCACAGCCTTCCTGAATTGGAATATGTCTGGGATTGTTCGGATGTTGTGAGGGAGGCTGTTCCAGATCATTGGTGCATAAAGTTTGAATGCCCTGCTGGATGTTGACTTGGTGCATTGAGTCATTGATCTTGGGACTATCAAGGTGTTTTGTGCTACTGACCTTCTGTCCCTATTGTGGGGTGTCTTCTGGACTATCTCTGATAGTGCTGTTGACGAGAGACCGTTGGTGGCTTTGAAGGTGAGTAGCAAGGTCTTGAATGTAATCCTACCTTGAATCGGGAGCCAGTGGAGCTGTTTCATAATGGGTGTGACATGGTCTTTCCTGGATGCTCCGTGTAGTACTCTTGCTGCGGTGTTCATTGCCATTTGCAGTGGGTTCAGAGTGGTTTGGGGGAGTCCTTGCAGTATTGCATTCGCATAATCGAAATGCGGAATTATTAGTGCTTGAAAGATGGTCCTGAAATCATCAGGCTGCAGCAGCGATCGTAGGTATCTAAGGGATCTGATTTTATGGTATACTGCCCTTACAGTGTTACTTATATGCGCCTGCATATTTAGGTTCTGGTCTAGTGTGACGCCAAGGTATCTGATCGAGGATTTGATCTGGAGGTCAGCTTCCTTCACCTTTAGTACTGTAGGCGCAGTGAAGTTACGATTTCTTGTAATGAACATGACCTCCGTCTTCTTGTGTTGAATCCGGAGGTTTTGGGATTGTAGCCAGTTGGATATTTCATTTATGCAGCATGTTATTGGTGAGAGGTCAGGGTTTTCTGTTGCAAAAGGCATGTATAATAGCACGTCATCTGCGTATATCATGCAGTTCACGTTGAAGGACCGGATAAGGTTGCAGAGAGGTTGCATGTATATATTGAACAGCAAGGCAGAGAGGGAAGATCCTTGTGGGACACCTTGGCTTTGGTGGAATGGTTCTGATGATGTGTCTTTGGATCGAACCTGCTGCCATCTGTCAGAGAGGTAGGACCTGCACCACTCGAGTGCTTTACCGGAGATTCCTTTTTCTTTGAGGCGTTCTAAGAGGCGTTCATGGTTCACGGAATCAAACGCCGCCGCGATATCAAGGAAGACAAGGACAAAGCCTTGGCGGGTATTGTTGATGCCTGATATTATGCTGCTGAAGAGTGTGGTAAGAAGGGTCTCAACCCCGTGTGCTTCTCTGAATCCGTGTTGGCATGGATCCAGTGGTGCATTGGAGTCAATGTGGTCTTGTATTTGTCTCTGAACTTCCTTTTCCATTATTTTTGCTAGCATCGGTATGCTTGCTATAGGTCTGTAGGATTCCGGTTTCTGTTGGTCGAGTTTGTTGTTTTTTAGTAGAGGTCTTATTGATGTGTGTTTGAGGGTGCGTGGGAAATCACCTGTTGTGAACGATTGTTGCATGAGTCTGGCTATGATGGGACTGAGGTCTGTTCGTAGTTCTTTGATCCAGAATGCTGGGCATGGATCAGATTGTGCTGTAGTCGTGTTGATAGCTGCTATGGTGTTTTCGATGCATTGTTTGGATGGGGTCATGAAGGTAGTGAGTGATGTTTGGTTGTAAGGCTGAAGGATAGTATTGGACGCAGAGTTGTTGTTTATCTGACATAGTTTGGTTTGTAGATAATCTGCATATATTTGAGGATGGATTCCATTTGCTTGTTCTGATGCAGGTTCTGTTGTAAGTCGCTTAACAAGGGCAAACAGGTCACGAGGTTTGTTGAGGGATCTCTTTAAGGTGTCAGCGTGGTAACGTTTCATGGTTTCAGTTACTGCGGTACGGTGCGCTGTGAGCTGTAGGTTGTATGCACTTTGGTCTACTTCTGAGCGTGATCGGCGCCATCGTCTCTCAAGTTTTCTTAGTGTCGCGAGTGAGGCTTTCAACTCAGTAGAGTACCATGTTGCTGTGTGTCGTTTCCCTTGAGGTCTGTTTATTGCTGGTCGAACAGCTATTGAGCTGAGTATCTCATTCCAGTTGGAGACTAGTTCGTCTGGGTTGTGTGCTGTTGAGGTTATTAGTGGGATTGTTGATTCCAGGATAAGTTCTTTGTTGAAAATATTCGAGAATAGCAGCCTTTACTGTTATGGAAAATTCAGGAACATCCAATAAAGATCTATCAAAATACCAATCAGCCGATCTATTGGAGGGGGAATTGGTGTCAAGAGTTAATGAGGTGGCCGCATGATCCGAGACATGAATAGAGTGGATGCTAGTGTCCACTACATGCGAGACTAGGTCCTTAGAGAGTAACAGAAAGTCGATTCGAGACTGCGAGGTATGAGGAGCAGAAAAAAAGGTAAATTCCAGGTCTCGAGGGTGCTGCAATCTCCATATATCAACTAAAGCCAACTCTTTAACCAAGGAGATAAGAAAAAGTTGCCCCTTAGATGGATGGATCGATCGAGGTGGCTGCTGATCTATCAGGGGATCTAAGACCTGATTAAAGTCTCCCCCTACAAGGATATGTTTACCAGCTTCTACTGATAATTCCTTCGCTACCTTAATGAAAAAATCAGGATGGTCAGAGGTGGGAGCGTATATACACATAATGACTATTTCCATCCCCTTTAGGTTCAGCACCACCTTGGTCCACCGTCCCGCAGTGTCGGAGCGGCGGTGTAGTACCTGAACTCCAAGGGATTTATGCACGAGTATGGCGACCCCATTGCGTTTTTGATAGCAGGAGAAAACGCTAGGACCTCATAGGGCCGTACCCCAAGCTTCAATGACTCCTTTTGAGGTGATTTTCTTTTCTGTTTCCTGATTGGCCCAAATTTGTCTGGTCTACAGCTATATGTAAAATGCTAGCTGGAATTTAAGCCTTGTTGTAGAGATTTACACCAAATTTTTTCTATCAGAGACAGAATTTCTGGCACAAGAACATGGCAAAAGAAAAATCTTTGGTGTAAATCTCTACAGCAGGATTTCACCCATATATATTTTTAATAATTTCCCTTAGAATTCCTTAGTCCCCTATTGTTCTGTTTGTTTGTCTTAGCAGTTTGTAAGCTCTGTAGAGCAAGGACTGTTTTTATGTGTATGTTTACAGTGCTGCGTATGCCTAGTAATGCTATATAAATGATAAGTTGTAGTAGTGGTAATCAATAGATTCACGAGGAAAAAGTACATTGAGCATTTTACATAGAGCTGAAGACCAGACAAACTTTGGGCCAATCAGGAAACAGGAAGGAAAATAATCAGCAATAAAGAAATGCTTGTTAAAGCCAGCACCCTTGGAGATGTGATGACTCATCTGCAAGATGTTTTCCTTTTAACCATAAGGTCACCGATTATGAGGGGGGGGGGAGCCAGTAGGGTTTTTTTAATCTGCCTTAAACCTCTAGTAAACTTTCAGCTATGTTTCATTTGAGCTGCAGCCACAGCAACTTTCTTTAACAAAATTGACCTGAAATGAAAAGTTACCAAAACAAAATTAAATGAGAAACCTGCAAATGAATGAAACAAAATGTTTTTGTCTACACACCCCTAATTATGATTTTCTTTTTTTCCCCCTATTCTTTTCCTAATAATTCCAAGTATCATGTTTGCTTTTTTGACCATCACCACATACTGAACAGAATGTGAGGCCAGTGAGCCCTCTGACGCTTACAGGTCTTGTAGCGCCCTACCCCCTTCTGCTCACAAGGCTCTCTATTGCCATGGAAATTTATGTGAGCTGAAGTGGCGGCACTGGACCTGCCAGTACCAGAGGACTTGCGGGCCCCACGCTAAGATTTACAACATTATTTTTTGCTGCTGCTCAGGATCAGTTGCTGCAGCATGAAACCTAAATTAAAGCATCCAGGTAGCAGCAACGCTCAGATGCCTATCTAATTTGGTGTCAGAGGCAACTGCCTTTGTTGCTTATGTGGAAATCCAGGCCTCTCTCCAAAGACTTTTCTTCTGCCAGAAAATCTGTGAAACCATATCTAGGTTATTTTAGATATGGTTTCACAGACTTTCTCTAGGATCTGGTGAAGTATTTATTTATTTAACTGGTTTTATATACTGTTTTTCTACAAGTCAAAATGGTTTACATAGAGTAACGAATGAATGTTTACATGGAATAGTTGAAAATATGTACAGGCAACTTTGAGAAAAAACCCCTAAACTTTGCAAACATGAGAATGCTTACATGGAACAAATGAAACTATATACAGGCAGCTTAGAAACTAAATGGCTAGGCGTTGAGAACAACTTCTAGCAGGGGGAATAGTTGGATAATGTCAGGGGGAGGGTGGGGGGATGAAGGGGGCAATGAGGTGGGATTAGGGATGGTGTTATTTATAATGTCAGGGAGAGGGTGGGGAGGATGAGGGGGCAAAATGTCTCTGATAGTATAAAAGTAACTGGTAATTTCACATAAGCAGGCCTGCCAAGTTAGTCAGTTCCACGAAAGATATTTTAGGCCATTCCTAAATGTCTGACAGTCCCATATGGCCTAATATCTACCTCTTACAACTGGAGAAAATTTATTTATTTATTTATATTCTCTTATATACCGCGCTATTCTGCATCAGTGCGGTTTACATTGAACAAACTGAAATTACATTGAACAGCGTATTATAACTAAAAATGTCTAGCCACCCATTATACCCAAGTAATTGTTTCATTCTCCATGTAAAATCTTTAAAAAAAAATGTTTTCTTAGCTGTGTATCAAGTCAACATTCAGATTCAACTTATGAATTTATCCTGCCATTGAAAATCAAGGGGGCAGTTTTTAAAAATGCTGACTGCAGGATATTCAGTGACTCTAACACAGCTGTGCCACTGAATACCCTTGGGCGCGACCACTGAACTCTTTTACGCTTGTCAGCTGGCATCGGCGCATTCCAGGTGCAGTTTGGAGATGGCAACTGGGGACAGCCAAGCAGAGGTGATATTCAGCAGCTGCCTGTTATCCCCAAGCGGCAAACGTTAGGTACCTTAAAGGCTGGCTTAACGTTCGCTGCTGAAACCAGCTGGGCAGCGGTGGGATATTGCCGCTGCCCAATTCATTTCACTGCTATGCATCTGACCCAGATACTCAATGCAAGTGGCCTGATATGACCTTGGCATTCATTATCCATATTTGCATTTCAGTGGCGATGGCTAGCCGCAGTAATTGTGCTAGCCACCGCTGCAGAATATCCCTCCCCCAACTTTTTATGTGGGGGCTTAAATGTTCTCTACAGTAAACATATCCCCTAAATGTCGAATAATCAGCAGAGCATACAAAACACTAAAAAGTGTTTGAAAGTGAGATGCTTTCATGAAATATAATTTTTTTGTTAGAAAAAAATTGCTTTTAGCATTGATTGTTGGACTTGGTATGAACTAAGGAGCCAAAATAAAAAGAGATATTGACAGATTTGACAAAGAGAAAACTGAATGAAAATGGAACAATGTCTGCTTTAGCTCTGCAACAAAGCAACTTTCTGCCTAGGAGGAAGAAAAGAACAGAACAGAACAAAAATCCACCAAGCAATTGTTTTATTAATGCAACATTTAATTTTCCAAATAACCTTGAGGAACTAAAAGGAACAAAAGAAGAAGACCGTGTCTAATTTCTATATACACCTGTTCAACTGAACATTGCAAATTTAGATTTTTTTCCCCTTATTTTCTTTGTTATGAAAATGAAGATATACAGGCACTTTCCCCTCCTCTGCCTGCACCTATGTGGAAAAATGTATCTATCTACAGGATCTGTGGAGGCTCCTACAGTCAGAGTATTGTTCCTTTAATCCCAGATGGAAATGTCTTTGAAAACAGAGCCTACATGAGTGCAAATTATTTGTTGTATATGGTAAAGCTTGAGGTGGGAGTATCTCAAAGGTTCTGATACTTACTAATTAGATCAGAGAACACAAGGAGTTCTAATTAATCTGATTTTTCTAAAACATATGTAATTATGAAAACTGTGTGTGCACAACGTGACAGTAAAACATTTCTAATTGTGCTTAAATCCAGAAACTGAATGTTTTATTTCCAATTTTCGTTCTATTTATACTTGGAGCAGCGTTCAGAGCTCTGGCTATTCCTTTACCTTTATACCTGGTATTCAGCAGTCCATCCGTTTACTTAGGACCACAGAATATGATGTCCTAAACTTAAATGGATCACTTGCGCTTGTGAGGTGAGGACTGCTGTTTACAGTATGCAGTCTGGAAACGGAGATTTATCTGGAGAGTGGCTCAATAGCACCTCAACATGCTTAAATGGCCCCATCCCCAAATATACCTGGCCCCTCCTTTTACTAGAATGTTTCAAAAAGGACCCACCCTCCTTGTACTTCAACTTGGCTATCCAAAATGTGAAAATTGTGTGGTCCACCATTTCTTCAGTCTCCTATTTCCTCTTTATTTTCTTGTTTTTTTCTTTCTCCTTCTCTTTTCCTTTTTTTCTTAACTATATTTATTTTATTCTCTTGTTTATCTTTTTGTCAATTTGTTTCTATATCTGTGTCCTTTCCACCTTTTTATTCTCACTTTCTGAAGTTGTCTATCTCTATCCCAATTGTCAATCTTTTCGATCCCAATCTTCCTGTCTTGTAACTGTATTTCCTGTTGCCCTAGCCCATTTTCTTTCTCACTCTTTCCAACATTTGTACCTCCCATCTCCCAACATTTCATTTTCCCTTCTACATCAAGTCTGTTTCTCTTACGTCATCACCATTCTCCTAAAATATGAGAATGCTTACTGCAAATCTCATCCTCACTCAACAATACAGACCTTCTTAGTCTCCTTTAACATTTATGTATTCCCCCAACCTAGTTTAGAATCACTCTTTCCATCCTTACCCAGTCCTGATCCACTTTCTTTTCTCCCAGGCTCCTACCCAACCCAGATGTACTGTCTCCACTCACTGAGCTTGCATGTACTCTCTCTAGGTAACTTTGCCAATCACTGGGTTTTTGAATATTAGGAAAAGATTATTGGGCCAGTTCTGCTCTAATTTCCCTTCTCTTCCATATGCAAGATAAAATAAACAAACATCAGGAAACCCTCCCTCCAGGATAAAAAAGTAGCAATTTTAATTGCCCCTCCTTTCTACCTGTTCCTGAGCTCCTCCCCCCCCCCCCAACTATGGCCTCGTCACCCAAAATGAACCTGTTCTTGGCTGATCTCAGAAGCTAAGCAGGCTTGGGCCTGGTTAGCACTTAGGTGGGTGACCACCTTTGAATACCAGGTACTGTAGACTTTATGCATGGAGGAATGGCCTGGCAATCTGCTTCTGGTTGCGCCTTGCCAAGAAAACCCATTCAGGCAGCAGTAAATGCACCCACACTAAATACAACTTTGCCAGCGTTAAAGACTCCCACACTAGCCATGATTAGCACCCTCCTCCTCTGAACCACACAACCCTTGCTATGCAGTTAGAGTAGGGTTTTTAGCACAGTTGCCTTTCCGATGTGCAGTAAAGGTTATTGTGGCGTGCTTCATGTCGTGCTAAACCCCTTGCTAACCATTAGCGCACTTTAGTAAACATGCTTGTAAGCATTTGTACAGCTGACAGCCATCAGTATTCAATCAGTGCTCAAGTGAAGTGAATATTGCTTCCTGCTTATTAAACATTTGATAGGCCGTCTTTAGCCATAGCGTCAAAGCAGTTTACAGTATAGAACTTGCATATAAAATTTTAATAAAACTACAAAATCCATAGGAAGGTAAAATTACAAATTAAGTGTTAGTGCCACCGGCAGCTGACACAGTATTATTTGCTCCATTAGTGGGGTCTGGGGTGGAAATGGGTAATTAGGAAACGTTTAAGGTAGATGATGAGGGGTGAGTGTGGGCCACTTGACCATGCTACTTTTTTGTATACTTTGGGGCAAGGGAGAAGTGGGCTTTCTGGTGCAGTACAGCTGAAAGTTTTTTTACTTCCATTATCTGGATAACATTAGAATGGGTATTTGCCCCACCCAGAGTTAACTGGTTAATTTTTATCCAAATAGTGCTATTTGCAATATCTGGTTAGAGCTTTAACCAGCTCTGGCATGAATCCGACTCCTCTTTTTAACCAAATAACTTTTGGTCTTACAGCTAGCTGTTCAGAAAATAAGGCCCTTCAAAAGTAAAGATTTGTCAAGTCAATGCCCAAAGCCATTTGAAAGACATCACTTAAGTACTAGAAGCACTTGTTTTACCCTATTTTAAAGAAACTTTAGGGGTGCAATGAGTTTGTCTGGACTCAGCAGTAGCAAAGGTGTGGCTCTTGCTCAGTTGAATGTCCTAAGAAAGGGATTACATATGTACAGTGGTGTGTTGCATGGGCTGCATGATCAAGCTATTCTCAGCTTCATTTTGACAATCTTTCCAACTTCTGTGGCAGAATCCTTGCTTCTGCATGCAAAATTACTTGTCTGTGAACTTTTGTATGCTGTCATGAGGAAACGATGTCCCAGTATGATCAACTGGATTCTGTGTCAAAACTGGATCGAAATGAACCAATAGAATACCGTGTTTCCTCAACCAATCGTGAGTCATATTTGATAGCCAATCAGTGCATGATATTTTGGTGGCACACAGGGTTTGAATTTAATGTGGATCAACTGGTATGTATTGTATCTGATGTTCAACATCCTGACATGGTGAAGAAGTCCCATTTTCTATCAATGGAGGACCAGGTCTAGGTGGTTTTGCATGAGAGGTATTCCAGCCTACAGACTGCAGCAAAGGTTGGCTGTAATCAGAGAGTGGTTGTCTGCATTCTGCAGAAGCATAAGGACACAGGAAATATGCAGGGCCAGAATCGTAGCGGTCAGCCTAGAAACTCAACCAAGAGGGACAACAGGGTCTTGATAAGGACATCTCATGGCAACTGCAAGCTAATCTCCCCTGATCTTCCGTGGGAATGGAAGGATAAGTGTTCTGTTGTAGTCTGCACTTCCACTTTGAGGAGACAATCTTGGAGCATGGATTGAGAGGCTGTAAAGCATGGAGGAAGCCGCTACTAATGGTGGAATAGAGAAAGAAACGCATTGACTGGGCATCCAAGTACTCAAAATGGAGCAAGGCTGACTGGGAGAAAATTATTTTCAGCGACAAAAGCACGAGCTACATTCTGAGTTACCAGGGGGAAACCTATATGAGAATGTTTCCTCATGAAGAGTACAAACCAGAGCGCTTGAATATCTCTGTGAAGCTTCCAACCAAGGTCATGATCTGGGGTTGCATGGCAGCCAGTGGTGTTGGAAGACTCCATATCATTGATGGGATGGTGAATGCAGTGAAATACATAGGAATTCTGCAGAACTGCATGCTGCTATAAGATGAGCAACTGTTTCCTGGCAGATATTTCTTCCAGGATGACAATGCACCTTGCCATTGAGCAAAAACTGTCGCTGAATGGAATAAAATAAATGGAGTTCAGACCATTGACTGGCCAGCTCAATCACTCGATTTCAACTCAATTGAGAATCTTTGGTACAAGGTATTAATTGAGATCACTAAGAAGCAGCCGCAAACCAAGCAAGAGCCGATTGAGTCAGTGATTGCAGCCTCGAATCACATTATAACATGAGAACACCTCATCACACTGCTCCACTCCATGCCAGACAGATGTCATCTGGTGAGAAAGAGCAAGGGCTGGTCCATCAAGTACTAATGGCCACCACCAACAAAAAACAGCCATTTTCAGGGCTACTTAATGAAATAAGAAAACATGTACACTGCCAACATGGAGCAGAAACACAACTTTTTGGGCAGTAGTCTTGTAGCACTACCACTAGGGGTAAGTTGACCCATGAGGGTATTACCACAGGTTAGTGACTCCAATGACAAAGTTTACCCCAGCTTAGTAACTTCTTCTCCAAAGCTCAGCAAGCACAAAAAAAGTAGCATAGAGCACACACTATCCCCTCCCTTGACACATTTTATTTAATTGGGCTGTTTTCTGTTCTTTCCAGGAAAGCCCATGTTCAAGATGGATAGGAAGACTAAAAATAGGCATACCATTCTTAACAAGAATATAAAAATCTAAGCACCAATACCCTGTTGAATCACAAGATAAAGGTAAATTAATCATGATAAAAATAGAAAAAGAAAATGATACAGCCTAAATGAAATAACACCAATAATTAGATTGTATAATGAATGAACTAAAGGGGCATGTTTACTAAAATGTGCTAACCATCAATATGGGGTTTAGCACATGGTAAGTGTACTGTGTGAGGCTAAAACTCTCATGCTAACTTATCTTTATCTTTATTGCAATGCTTAATATTCCGTGTCTTCAGACATCAGGGTGGCTTACAATACATAAAAATAAAAACCAGAGGAAAAATCAACAGCTTGATTGGACAGAGAGAAGCACTCATGCCAGGAAAGAAAAGAATAGAGGAGGAGAGGAAGTAGAAGAATTTCAGGAAGCAGTCAAGGAGAGATCAAAGGTAGTTTGAAAAAGATGGGTTTTCAGAAGGGACTTAAATTTCTGGAGGGAGGATTCAAGGCACAGGACAGAGAGAGGGAGTTCCAGAGGGAAGGGCCAAGAGAGAAAAAGGCAGAGTAGCGGGCAGATTCGAGGTGGGCTTGTGAAGCAGAGAGAAAGTGCAATTGATTCACATGGACGGAACGTAGATTGCAAGATGGTGTATGGGAGTGGAGGGAGTCTGAGAGGTATTGTGGAGTGTGTGTGTATAGATGGATCTGTGAACCAGAATGAATATATTATAAGGAACGTGGTATTCAACAGGAAGCCAGTGGAGGTTGATGAGTAATGGAGTAATATGATCATAGCGAGTGGCATGAGAAATGATCATAGCTGCAGTATTTTGAAGTAACTGGGGACAGTGAAGCTGAAACTGGAGAAAACCTGCAAGAGCAACAGTACAATAGTTGATATAGGATATAACAAGGGACAACAAGAGAGTGGTCAGTGAAGGCGCAGTCAGGAAAAAGAGGAGTGCTTGGGTTTTCCTAAGAGAAAAGAAAGAATGGCAAATAAGAAGAGAGAGGTGATCATGAAAGGAAAAAGCAGAGTCAAGTGTGACACCCAGATATAGGATGGAGGCATATAGGAGAATAGGTGAGAGAAAGAGAGAATGCCAGTGAAGAACAGGAACTACCTAAGGTAAACCAGATTGTTGAGGTCTTGGAAGGGTTGAAGTGAAGGGTTGAGGTGAAGGAAGGGTGGAGGTTAGAGGATAGCTAGCTAGAGACTCGAAAAAGATTAGGTGAGGACTGGATGGATTAGGAGAGGAATGTGGGCATTGACGGCACAACGTGGTTAGCACAGGATGTCTTTAGCATGGACTAACCACAGCTGTTGGCATTAATGCAGGTGCACCTAATGTCACTTCAAAGAACAGTGTTGTGCACTTTTGTGCCGGTTAGTGTGGTGCCATGTTCTTACAATGTGCTTGCGGCAGAAGAACAGACACACATCCCCCTTGAGGTTAGTGCAGACCTCCACATTAGTTTTTCAGCCCAATCACATGCTAACTTTGTGCACTTTAGTAAATATGCTCTTGATTAAATGTTGTCAAGTTGATGTCGGCTCCTTGCGACCCTCTGGATAGTTGACCTAAACTTTGTTCGGTCTTTAGCCAAGCAGCTCATTGTTGGTAGAGTGAAGTCCATAGCTGCTGTTATTGTATTGATTCATCTCATTGCCAGCCTTCCTCTTTTACAGTGACCTTCTACCTTGCCAAGCATTATTTATTTTATTTATTTATTTATTTAATGTCTCTTTATACCACGCTATTTAAAATCAGCGCGGTTTACATACAACAATAATGTATACATTGCGGCCTAGGCTGTGCTGTATTTACAATAGAACAGGTGATCTAACTTGGACAAAATCAGGTAACTATATACACGCTGGGGATCAAGACCCGGCCCAGGTGGGCATGTTTATTTATATTCTCTTATATACCGCGCTATTCTGCATCAGTGCAGTTTACATTGAACAAACTGAAATTACATTGAACAGGGTATTATAACTTGGAGATAACTATTTTACAGGGAACATGGGCTATGGAGGGTTAAGTGGCTTGCCCAAGACCACAAGGAGCACCTGTGGGACTAGAAACCCCAGTCCTTCCGGCCCAAGGTTGCTGTCCTCTAGTGGGATTTGCACCACCGACCTTCCGGCCTGAAGTACCTTGCCCCAACCACTAGGCTACTCCTCCACTCCTGTCATTGGGAAGAGACTATTTACAAAAGTGCTAACTATATACATTCTGCTATTTACATGGTATGCATGATTTGCCTTGGCACCATTCGGTATAACTGCCTCATTGCTCACTGGGTGTATTAGTGGGGCCGTCCTGGTGGGGGGTGGCCATTTGTGTGATGTCATTGGAATAATGCATGAGGAAAAGATGGTGTTTCAGTGCCTTCCTAAATTGGGCAAGGTCAGTGATTGCCCTGATGTTGGGCGGAAGGGCATTCCAACATCTGGGTGCATAGAACCTAAATGCCCTGTTTATCGTTGCTTGGGTGCATTTTGTTATTGCCTTCGGAACTACCAGCATGTTGATGGCTACGGCCCTTCTGGATCTGTTAGGGGGCATACGATGGATTAGTTCAGTGAGTGAGGTGGAGGTGAGCTTGTTGATGGCCTTGAATGTCATTACTAGAATTTTGAAAGAGAGTCTGCACTGGATGGGAAGCCAGTGGAGGTATTTTAGGATTGGTGTTATGTGGTCCTTCCTGGAAGTTCCGTGTAGGATTCTGGCTGCTGCATTCATTACATAAGAACATATAAGAACATAAGATATGCCATACTGGGTCAGACCAAGGTCCATCAAGCCCAGTATTCTGTTTCCAACAGTGGCCAATCTAGGTCATATGTACCTAGCAGTTTCCCCAAGAGACACAAGTTCCACAATGCTTGTACTGGGTCAAGCATTGATATCTTCGGTCACTTCTTAATAATGGTTTATGGACCTTTCCTCCAGGAACTTGTCCAAACCTTTTTTAAACCCAGCTACACTAACAGCCTTTACTACATCCTCCGGTAACAAATTCCAGAGTTTGATTACACGTTGAGTGAAAAAATATTTTCTTTTATTAGTCTTAAATAGTTTACCCTGTAGCTTCATTGCGTGTCCCCTAGTCTTTCTATGTTCTGATAACGTAAACAATCGATCTACGTTTACCCGTTCCACTCCGTTCATTAATTTATAGACTTCTATCATATCTCCCCTCAGCCGTCTCTTTTCCAGGTTAAAGAGCCCTAACCTTTTTAGCCTATCCTTCCATCCCCTTTACCATTTTGGTGGCTCTTCTCTGAACCTTTTCTAAAATCGCTATATCCTTTTTAAGATACGGCGACAAGAATTGCACACAATATTCAAGGTGCGGTCTCACCATGGAACGATATAGAGGCATTATAATATCTTTTGTTTTATTTTCCATTCCTTTCCTTATCATACCTAGCATTCTATTTGCTCTCTTGGCTGCCGCTGCACACTGGGCCGAGGGTTTTAACATGGTATCCACAATGACGCCTAAATCTTTTTCCTGGGTGGTGGTTCCTAATGTGGAACCTTGCATCGTGTAACCATAGTTTGGGTTGTTCTTCCCTAGGTGCATAACCTTGCACTTGTCCACATTAAATTTCATCTGCCATTTTGATGCCCAGTCTTCCAATTTAACAAGATCCTCTTGCAATTTTTCACAATCCTCTTGGGTTTTAACAACTTTAAATAGTTTTGTGTCATCTGCAAATTTGATAACCTCACTCGTTATTCCACTTTCCAGGTCATTTATGAATATGTCAAAAAGCAGCGGACCCAGCACACATCCCTGGGGTACACCACTATTCACCTTTCTCCATTGGGAAAATTGGCCATTTAGCCCTACCCTCTGCTTTCTATCTTTTAACCAGTTCCTGATCCACAATAGTACACTGCCTCCTATCCCATGACTCTTTAGTTTTGCCAAACGTCTCTGATGAGGGACCTTGTCAAAGGCTTTCTGAAAGTCCAGATACACAATATCAACCGACTCACCTTTGTCCACCTGTTTATTCACTCCTTCAAAAAAACATAACAGATTAGTAAGACAAGATCTTCCTTGTCTAAAGCCATGTTGGCTGTCTCCCATTAGGTCGTGACTATCTACATGCTGAGTAATTTTATTCTTTATGATGGTTTCTACCATTTTTCCCGGTACTGACGTCAGGCTCACCGGTCTGTAGTTTCCCGGATCACCCCTGGAACCCTTTTTAAAAATTGGTGTTACATTGGCGATCCTCCAATCTTCAGGTATTAGAGATGATTTTAATGATAGTTCACAGATTACTAATAGCAGGTCTGCAATCTCATATTTCAGTTCTTTCAACACCCTTGGATGTATACCATCCGGCCCAGGTGATTTGCTACTCTTCAGTTTATCTAATAGTTGTAAGACATCTTCCCGATGTATCGATATTTCCTTCAGTTCTTCCGCACCTTTAAATACCACTTCAGTCATGGGTAACATCCCTAAATCTTCCTCAGTAAAGACCGAAGCAAAGAATTCATTCAGTCTCTCCACTATCGCCTTGTCGCCTCTTAGTGCTCCTTTAACCCCTTTATCATCTAATGGACCAACTGACTCTCTCACAGTTTTTTTGCTACGAATGTACTTGAAAAGGTCTTTATTTCGTGTTTTTGCTTCCGCAGCAAGCTTCTTCTCAAATTCTCTCTTTGCCTGCCTTATCAATGCCTTGCATTTGACTTGCCAGTGCTTGTGCTGTTTCCAGGTTTCGTCATTTGGCTCTTTTTTCCATTTCCTGAAAGATGCTTTTTTGGCAACAACAGCCTCTCTGACCTCACCTTTAAACCATGCTGGCAGTTTTTTGGACTTCCTTCCACTTTTCTTAAAGCGTGGAATACAGCTGGTCTGGGTTTCCAAGATAGTATTTTTCAACAACATCCAAGCTTGATGTACGTCTTTAACCTTTGCAACTGCTCCTTTTAGATTTTTCTTAACTGTTTTCCTCATTTTATCATAGTCTCCCTTTCGAAAGTTAAAGGGTAGTACTGTGGATTTCCTTACTATCCCTCCTCCACTAATTAAATCAAAGGCAATCATGCTATGATCACTATTGCCAAGTGGCCCCAACACCCTTATCTCTTGCACTAGATCTGGTGTTCCACTAAGGACTAGGTCTAATATGGCTTCATTGCAAGCTGGAGTGGATTAAGGTGGTATGCGGGAGTCCCTGCAGGATTACATTGGCGTAGTCAAAATGAGGGATGACCAGCGCTTGAAAGATTGTCCGGAAGTCCTCTGGGTCCAGGAGGGGACGTAGGTGCCGGAGTGTCCATATTTTATGGTAAACTGACTTGACTGTGTTGCTTATGTGGACCTTCATGTCAAGTCGTTGGTCTAACGTGACCCCTAGGTAGCGAATTGTGGGTTTGGTTAGCAGCTCGGCATCCTTCACTTTTAAGGAGGCAGGAAGGGTGAAGCCTTGATTCTTCATAATGAAAAGGACATCTGTCTTTTTGTGATTTATTCTGAGGTTTTGGGTCTGGAGACAGTTGGAGACGGCGTCAAAGCAGCTTGTTAGCTGGGAGAAGTCTGGCTGGTCAGTTGCGAATAACATATAGAGCAGAACGTCATCGGCGTATATCAGGCAGGCAATGTTAAATGATATGATAATGGCACAGATGGGCTGCATCTATATGTTGAACATCAGTGCCAAGAGGGAGGAACACTGTGGTACACCCTGCCACTGGTGGAAGGGTTCAGAGGTTGTTGCACCGGATTGTACGTGTTGCCATCTGTCAGTCAGGTATGATGTGCACTAGCTTAGGGCTGTGTCACGTATCCCCTTCTCCTGGAGACGCCCCACGATAAGCTCGTGGCTTACGGTGTCAAATGCTGCGGCTATATCCAAAAATATCAGAGCGAATCCTTGGCGGGTGTTGTCGGTTCCCGTGATTATGGTACTGAAGAGGGTGGTAAGGGGGGTTTCCATACCATGTGACTCCCTGAATCCATGCTGGCATGGGTCCAGTGGAGCAATGGTCTCGATGTGGTGTTGGATTTGTCGTTGGACTACTTTTTCCATTATCATGGCGAGTAGTGGGGTACTTGATATTGGCCTGTACGATTCGACCTTCTGGAGGTCAAGTTTGCTGTTTTTCAGCATTGGTCTAATGGAAGTGTGTTTCAGCCTTTGCGGGAACGAGCCAGTTGAGAAAGACTGTTCCATGAGTCTGGCTAGGAACGGGCTGAATTCGCTGCGTAGCATTTTTATCCAGAAGGCAGGGCAGGGGTCGTTTGGTGCAGTGGTGGTGTTGATGGTCGCGATGGTGTCCTCTATGCATTTCCTGGACGGAGTGGAGAAGGTGGTCAGCGGGCTTGGGTGGAGTGATACATGTGAGGGGGATTGGGACGAGGTCTTATTGGTCCGGCACGATTTTGATTGTACGTAGTCAGCGAATTCTTGAGGCTTAATCTCTGTTGGCTTGTTAGGGGAAGGTTCCTTCATTAAGTCCTTGACAAGATTGAACAAGTCATGTGGTTTATTCAGAGAGCGTTTCAGGAGGTCTGCGTGGAACTGTCTCATTTTCTCTGCTACTGCTTCACAATGTTTTGTTAAATGTGTGTTGTATGTTCCCCGGGCCTCGCTGGAGTGGGACCGGCGCCATCGTCTTTCCAACTTCCTTAGGTGGAGGAGTGACGTTCGCAGTTCTGTAGAGTACCAAGGTGCAATCTTTCGTTTTTTTGGCGGTGTGTTTATGGTTGGCCTCTGAGCAATGGAGCCGAAGCTATTAATCCAGCTGGAGATCATTTCTTCAATGCAGGGTGATGTCGTGTTGAGATGCGGGAGTGTGTTTTTCAGGATTTCTTCTGTGTCAAAAGGTCAGAATTTTTGCGGGGGGGGGGGTGGGCTTTGGAGCTGTTAGCTGGGCTGACGGTGCTTTCGTGACAGTAGTGGTACTTGGGTATTTGGAATCTGATCAGGTAGTGGTCACACCAGGGGACAGGGGAGATGGACAGCTCGGGGTCTTGGGATGAGTGATATACTGTCTGTGGGGCGAATACTAGGTCCAACTTATTTCCTTTCATATGGGTAGGTTCGTTGATTAGTTGCTTATGCCCGAGTTCCCTGAGAGCATCGAGGAAGGCTGTGGCATGTGTGTCTTGTTGGGCTGGCAGGTTGAAGTCATCTAGTATCCAGCTTGGAGAGCGTGGGTTTCGGGCGTTGCAGGCGAGGTCGATTATCGTCGAGAGATCGTCTTGTGAGGCTGCAGGTGCTCTATAGAGTAGGTTGATGTTCTCTCTCTTCGCATGATATGTCCGAAGTATGAAAGTCAAAGTCTTTTCATTTGAGCTTCTAAGGATGATCTCCTGTAGTACTGACTGGTTTGTTCTTTGGGCAGTCCATGGTATACACAGTATTTGTCGCTAGCACCATAATTCAAAGGCATCAATTTTCTTCCTGTCTATCTTTTTCACTGTCCAACTTTCACATCCATATGACATTATTGAAAATACCATGGCCTGGACAAGTCAAATCTTTGTATGGAGAGAGACATCTCTGCTCTCGAGGATCTTGTCTAGGTCCTTCATAGCCATTCTACCAAGAGCAATGCTAAACAAATAACTAAACAAACTCTCTATAGATAGAAATTCATGTAAAAAGGGGAAGGGAGGGAAGTCTTGCTGTGCTTTTGTGCTCCTACCTGTTTTCTGCTGCTAGATTACTGTTTGCCACGGGAGAAGGAGGAAGTGCTCTGACATCACTACAGTCCTCTTTATCTTTATCTTTATTTGGAGGCTTAATATACCGCTCAATGCAACAGCGTCTGAGCGGTTTACAAAATACATAAAAGCTGCTAGGAAAAGGAAAAGAACGCCAGTTAAGTTATAGGACAGAAAGGAAAAAGGTTAAGGAACTATAGGGAAAGTCAAGAGTCAAATAGATTGAGAGAAGTCACCGGGGAGGTGAGGAAAGAGGGGAGGGTGGAGGGGGAAGATCAAAAGCTAAGCAAAAGAGATACATTTTCAGGCGGGCCTTAAAGGTTTTCAGAGAGGGTTCCAGGAGGAGATCCGGGGGAAGCGAATTCCAGAGGCAGGGTCCAAGGAAGTAGAAGACAGAGGAGCGTGTGGATTCAAGGTGGGCTTGGGAGGGGGAGGGTAAGGTCAGACTATTTGCATGGATTGAACGGAGAGAGCGGTGAGGAGTGTGGAGGTGGATCAAATCAGCAAGATAAAGAGGGGTGCCACCACGGCCATGGGCATGAGCCCAAAGGGGCATGACAAAAGGGGCACATTTTTCCACCTTGGAGTCCTATTGGAGCTTGGAGGAGCTTGAAATCTGTGGCAGCTTTTATGGGGAAAAGAAATAAAAGGGCCCTACCAGCAACCTTGGCGAAGTTGGTTAAGGTTACGGGTCCGATGAACTGTCATATCTAGCTTGGGACTCAGGAGGGTGCCTTCCTCTGGAGTGGAACTTTCTTCTGGAACTGTGAGTACTCTTTCAGATCTCTCGCAATCCATTAATTTGGGTTTTACCTTGCCCAGTCATGAAGGTTCGTCAGTTGACTGGAGGTTCCCCCTATGTCTCAAGGAGGGGAGGTACCCTCGACTCTGCCTTCCTAGTCTGAAGCCTCTAAAGTGGACAATGTTTTGACTGTATCTGCCTCTGTTAAGATGTCAATACCTCTAGATTTCCCTAAGAAAGTTGAGAAGGTAGTTGTTCCTAAGGACATTTCTTTGTGGGATATATGGAAAGTGGTGTCTGGTAATGAGGTATCTTTGCGATCATCTTTAGGTCAGGTCTCTCAATTTTCAATGGATATTGTATCTACGTTTTCTGATCAGGATGCTAAGTTATCTGCATGTAATTCAATATCTAAACTGGAGAAGCAAATGATATTAGTCCAGGTTGTTTTCTCATTCTCTGTCCAGAATAGTTTGGTGGTACATCACCAGCTGGAATTGCTTGAGAATGCAGCAAGAGCTCATAACATGTGCTTTATTAATTTTTCTCATACTCATTATTTGTCCCGTTACTCTTCTTCAGAAATATTTAAAAGAAATTCTCTTTCGTTAATGATGTTGAAATTATTTTTTTTCTCTTTATTGTTTATAAAGATCAACAACAAGTACATAAACCAATCATTACATCCATGTCATTTTGTAACCCCCCCATCCTACCTATCCCCCTCCCCTCCCACCCCCTCCCACAAAATATAGATTTCAAAGGAGTATGGCATCCCACAATCCCTTACATTGCCACGCACCGGGAGCTTATAAGTATTTATCCTGACACTCCCATCTGGCACATATCTTTTGTTAGCCTTATCATTCCATATCAGCATATTCAGTGTCATATTAGCTAATATTCAATCATTCCATATCCCATTATTCAATATTAGAGGCCCCCGCTCCCCATTGAGCCTTCTTCCCCTATATTTCATGTATCGACCCCATCACCCCCACCTGGGTCCCTCCACTTAAGGTACGGGTCCCATGTATTTTGGAAACGCACCATACTATGTTGATGCACAGCTGTAAAGCGATACATTGAACAGAAATGCTCCACCCGCCCCTGGACCTCTGCCAGAGTCGGCACAAATGTCGACTTCCACCTTTTCGCTATCAATTGCCGGGTCACCGTGCACACCAGGCCACACCAACCCCGGCCTTTCTTTCTCAGTCCTCCAGCCTCAATATTTAGCAGCGCTAGGGAGGGCCCCATTCCAACCTCTTCCCCACGAACCTCCTTTAACCATCCCGCCACCACTTGCCACAGTGGATCTAATCTTGGGCATCCCCACCAAATGTGGAGGAAGGATCCCACCCTCCCCACAGCCTCGCCAACAGTCCGCGTTACCCCCCTGCCACTTCTGCAACTGCTGCGGAGTCATGTACCACCGGTACAACATTTTATAATTATGTTCTAAAATGTTGCTTGAGATTACTCCTTTAAATAATCCCTTACATATCTGTTCCCACTGTGAGCCATCCCATCTTTTATTCAGGTCAAACTCCCATGCTTTTCGGTGTGCCCATGCCATCTCCGGCTCCTCTTCCATTGCTTTGTATAAGTGGGAAATAAGCCCCTTAACTGCTCCTTTCCCAAAAAGCCCATCTATCACCTCCCCCTTGGGGCCATTGCCTCTTTGCACTATCACCTTACAGTAATGAAAGGACTGAATATATTTAAACCGATCTTTGTTTGGTAATTGAAATTCCTCCTGCAACTCCTCAAACGTCACCCAGTCTCCACTTTCTTTAAATTGTCCCACCACACGCAGCCCTCCCTCTGCTCATCTCTTGAAAGCAGGATCCATCATACCTGATGGGAACTCTGAGTTCCCCACGAAGGGTATGTATCGAGATCCTCCCAAGGCCCCATACCACCTCCTTTGCCATTTCCTCCAATACCACAGCGTTTGCATGACATAGGGATTCCCCTGCCCCCTTTTCAGAGGAACTCCCCCTTTAATCCAGATATTCCCTTGAAACACTCCCTCCGAGTCCAGACCTTCTCTCTCTAACTGCACCCATTACGTAGAGCCTCGCAGTTCCCATTCGAATACTGCCCTTACTCGTGCTGCTTCATAGTACCGAGCCAACATGGGAACCCCCATGCCCACGGCCTCCTTACTGGTACACAAGATCCTCTGGGCCACTCGCAGTCTCTTACCCTTCCAAATAAATTTCATAATCCAATCCTGCAGCTGCTTGAGAAACCCCCTCGGTACCTCCACCGGGAGATTCATAAACAAATACAGCAGCCGAGGAAGTAAGATCATCTTTACCAAGTCTCTCTTTCCTAACCATGACACCTCGTATTTCCCCCAGTCCTCTAACTCCTGGAACATTCTTTTTCGCGCAACTACATAGTTTTCCCTAAACAACATTTCCCGCCTTGGTGGAATCTGCACTCCCAAATACCGAATACTAGTGCTCACCCACCGAAAGGGAAAATCCCGTCTCAAGGTAGCCTCATCCCCTTTGTTTATGGTGAGGTTCAAGATCTCTGATTTTGTGGCATTCATCCGGAATCCAGACACTTCCCCATATTCGCTAAGTTCCCCTACTATTGCCTCCAGAGTCCTCTGCAGTTCTGAGACAAAGAACAATATGTTGTCTGCGAATAAAGAGATCTTATGTATCAGCTGTCCCATGGTCGCCCCCACTACATCCCCCCTATCTCGTATCCTTTGTGCCATGGGCTCCATTGACAATACAAATAACAGGGGTGACAGGGGGCACCCATGACGTGTACCTGTAAAGCAGGGGTTTCCAACCCTGTCCTGTAGGGCCACAATCCTGGCAGGATTTTGGGATAGCCCTAATGAATATGCATAAGATATATATGCATTAGAGATATCCTGCCAACCTGACTGGTTTGTGGCCCTCCAGGACTAGATTTGGAGACCCCTGCCTTACACCTCTGTCATTTAAAATTGTGAGTGGGCAAGGTACAGATGTCCTAGACATCAAAAGGGTAGATAGACTTTGTCACATTCCTCCTCACTTCTCACCACCACCAAAATGTGGTCTATTAGACAACTTTTTGGTGGTGGTGGGAATCAAAAGTTTGAAAAAGATAGTAGCAGCTGTTGAGCTATAATTATGCAAGAATACATATATGTTTAAACTTTATTTGATACATCTAGATAAATATTCAATGTATTTCTAAAATTCCTCTTCTTTTTCAGAAAAGAGGTTAATTTTACATGATCTCTTTCCAGGATAAAGATGGGTATGCAGGAGAAGCAATGTCCTTTTCTTCTATCCCACTGAAATTGGAGATAGGTGATGGTTATAGTCCATGAAATATGGGACAAATGCCTTAAACAAAATTAGATACCCTCCCTGATAATAGGGGACATCTGGTAATCTAATGAATATGCATAACGGGGATCATGTTCATAATTTGGATGTCTGAAAAAGGTCATTCAGATGTCCCTATCACATCCACATCCCAAAAGCCATTTTAGAACACCATGAGTTTAGACACAATCACATCTATGTTGCATGGGGGGTTCTAGAAGCGTGTCTGGGATGTCCTAAAAAAGCTATATGTGTGCAGTCGATTTTAGATTGCCACCACACTTTCAAATTTGCGGGTGGACATGACCATATCTGTATCTGCCCCAGAGCATGACTAGACATTTGGAAAGTGCTCGTTTTGGCCAGCTAACAACATTATAGAGAAGGAGGGCATGTCCTCTCATTCCCTCAATAGTTTTCTCCAACTCATAAAACTTTGCAGGTAAATATTGAGGTCTTATTGTCTATTGTTGCACCACTGCATGTCTCCATTTCTAAAATGGCAGGCCAAGACTTGTCAATATACACTTGCATGTTCCAAAATACCAGCCCTGGCACAAAATGTATTGAAGATACAATAGCGTCTCTCAATACCTCCACAGCGCAAACCGACCCTTGCCCAGCTTTTTGGGTTAAGGAGCTACGCAGTGAGTTCAGTCCGTTCATCGCAAAACTGATAAACCTTTCATTCACTACTGGTTCCTTCCCCACAGCACTCAAACAGACCTCCATTAGGCCACTATTGAAGAACCCCAAACTAGACCCCCAAAGGGTCGATTCTTACAGGCCAATAGCTAGTATTCCTCTCCTAGCTAAGATAATTGAGAAAGAGGTACAAAGGCAAATTCAAGATCACATCGACTCTACAGCTCCCCTAGATCATTGCCAACACGGGTTCAGAGAGTATCATGGAGTTGAGACCCTCCTCACTTTCCTATTCAACAATATAATCACAGGCATTGATAACATCCGACAAGGTTTTGTGCTCATCTTCATAGACATTGCTGCGGCGTTCGACTCGGTAAATCATGAACTTCTCCTCAGGCGACTGAAAGAGAAGGGAATCTGCAATACTGCACTCGAATGGTGCAAGTCTTATTTAGATTGAAGATGGCAATATGTAAAATCCAGATCAGAAGAATCAAAACAATTCCATCAAATGCAAGGTGTGCCTCAAGGGTCCTCTCTGTCATCTCTCCTGTTCAATATATACATGCAGCCCATCTGCAATATCATTAGATCATTTAACGTGAGCTGTCTAATATATGCTGATGACATACTCTTATACATGCCGTTCTCTACAGTTCAAATGGACCTTACACCACTGGTAGACTGTTTCAATGCGATATCGGTTTGGCTGCAATCCCAAAACCTACGCATTCAGCACAAGAAAACGGAGGTGCTGGTCATCTCGAGAGACCCCGACTTTATTCCGCCATCCCATGTAAGAGTCAAGGAAGCGGAATTGCAAACTAAAGAAACAATAAAATACCTTGGGAGTCACTCTAGACCAACGTCTGGATATGAAATCCCGCATAAGCAACATAGTCAAAGCTGTATACTTCAAAATCCGTTCACTCAGGCATCTGCGCTCCCTATTGGACCCAGATGATTTCCGGACCATATACCAAGCTCTAGTCTTACCCCATTTTGACTTTGCCAGTTCCATCTTACAAGGTCTCCCTCAATCTACACTGAGCCCGTTACAGCTGGCCATGAATGCTGCAGCAAGGGTCCTCCACGGAGCCTCCAGAAATGACCATGTGACCCCTATTCTTAAGCAGCTTCACTGGCTCCCTGTACACGGAAGGATTATCTTTAAAACTTTACTCCTTTCATTCAAGGCCATCAATGGCATCTCATCTTCTTCACTTACGGAACTCATTCACACAGTGCCCCACAACAGATCCAGAAGAGCAACAGCTGTAAACTTGCTAATAACCCCGAAGGCCTTGACCAAATGCAACAGTACAACGGCAAATAGAGCCTTCAGTCTCTACGTCCCCAAATGTTGGAATGCGCTACCACCCGACATTTGAGCCATTGTAGACCTAACTCAATTCAGGAAGGCAATCAAATTTCACCTCTTCCTCCAATACTACTCAGCCAGCAATGGAATCTAAATAACCTCGCCTAAGAAAGTATCCATTGTTAGTGCTGAATAGTCCCAACTTCCCTCCTGCAGATTATCCACATACTTTCCTCATTTGATTGTGGCATTCAATATGGTTCTTTGTAATTATTTCATGTGTATAGTTCAACCCTGTTAGCCAAGTTGGTACTCCTGTTCCATGTAAAACCAAACAGCTTGTTGTTCTGGTCGTTTTTGTTATACTGTAAACCGCGCTGATATCGAATAGTGCGGTATATAAGCAACTGTAATAAATAAATAAATCTATGTGACTGGTACTATGCACACTGAGAAATTGCACATCGACATTGATAGAATAAACCAGTTTTCCAAACATTTGGGCCCTTATTCTGCATGTCCCTGCTCTCCTTATATTGCCACAGACATATGCATCTTTTTGGAGTGGAGACATGTCTATATTATAAAGCACTTACATGTGTCTTCAATGCTGCTCCCCCACAGAATTTCAGATGTTTTGAAATGGACGTCTCAGATTTCACCTAAACAGCCTTACATTTTTTAAACATCACAGCAAGCAGGTTTAAAAAGACGCCTTTTACAGAGTTTAAATATTGAAACATATATTTGTTCTAGTATTGCAATAAACATATTTCAGTGCTAAGATGTCAGTCTTTCATTGCAATGCCTTACATTTCAAATGTTTTTGGTGACTGAGATGGAAAAATGATACCTATTATGGCTAAATAGAAAGAAGCTTCTCTCCCAAAGAGAAGCAGCTAATGGTAAGAGCACTGGCTTGAGAACCAAAAAAACAGGTTTTAATTCCCATTAGTACTCCTTCTGGCCTTGGGAAAATCACTTAACCCTCCATTTTCTCAGAAAAAAAAATCCAAGTTATCAATATCCCTGTTTAATGTACATTACCAATTTTAAGTGACAATGTAAACTGCTTTGACTGAAGTGATAAAGCGGTATAAAAAACCTGTTAAATAAAGAGAAATGGTAACTCTGTTCACAGTTCAGGGTTTATGGAATTAATGGCATGAAAAGCTAATTTTCTAAGGATTATAAAGTTTACCTGGCCATTCCTCAGGGAGTCATATTGTTTTTTTTCATTGCTTAACATTTGGTGGATATTCACTGAGGCTGGTGCACGTGTTCCTTATGATGCCTCTCAAACGCAATATGCCAAGCACTGTTGGAGCAGGATAATTTTAAGTATTTCTAACATATGAGCTAGGAAACTTCTGAAACTGATCTTTCCAAGTCAATCTCACTGACTATATGAAACTGTATCTCTCTCCTTCCTCCGCACTGTCTCCTAGCCTGAGAATAAGCATTACCTGGTGACAAAACACTGAATATCAAATTAAGCTTACGATACCAGAAGCATCAAAGTCAAAACCAGGCTGAAAGTCAGTTTTCCTGCATCTTCGAACTTCAAAAAGGGCTGACTCCATTTTGCTTAATTGCTTTCTTTTTATTTAATTAGCAATTAAACATGCCAAGATGATGAGTAATATGCAAATAAGATTAATGAAATCTCTACATCACTCATTCCATGAATTGGTGTGAGACAAATGCCTTAAACACGTTTGCTTCTGGTCTGGAAGCGATTGAACAAATAGTGTAATAACACTGGAGTTCATTTACATACACAGATAAGGGTAATGAAAAAACGGAGAAGTAGGTGCTATGTGTGCAACAGTAAGTTAAAATTCCCATTCCAGCATTGAATTTTATTTTTATACATCACTACTCCAAATGAATACTTGTGGCAGAGCCTCAGTCTCTGAGTGTACAGAGTTTGAAACGGAGCTGATTTTGTTTGGCTGGTTGTTTGCCAGATTGGACTCTAGCCAGCTAAGATTTTCACATGCATCTATTTGAAAAGATTAAGCACAATTTGGATTTTCCTTTCTATTCTCATTCCATTTTTTTGAAATGTTATGAAAATTCATGCGTGTCAACCAAGGAATGGACGGAGTTCCTCTTAATTTGAAGAGCCCTCTGCTTCTAGATGTCAACTTGATGCTTGCCCATTCCCACTTATGTAAGTCACCTTCAGGGTGATTTTATAACAGATCAACTATTTGTGAAGACCAAATAGGAACCTATTTTAAGCCTATTTTATAAAATACTAGCGGCAAACCAGCAGAAATCATAGCTAGATTGGAGCCACTGATGGAGATACTAAGGGTATGCAGGCCAAAAATCTTTGCTTTGTTTCATTCTCTGAAAGACGTCCCATTTCATGTGCAGGACCCAAAAGGGAGGCAGAGCTCTGGAGTCTCGATGCGTGGATGAGACAATGGTGCAAGAAGAAGGGTTTTGGATTTGTTAGGAAATGGGCAACATTCTGGGGAAGGGAAGGGCTTTTCCAAAAGTATGCGCTCCACCTTAACCGAGATGGAACCAGGCTGTTGGCATTAACATTTAAAAAGGAGATAGAGCAGCATTTAAACTAGATAATAGGGGAAAGCTGACAGTCATCCAAGAGAACATGGTTTGGAAGGATGTATCCTTGAAGGATATGAGCTAAAGAGGAAAGTTAGGGCATCCTGACAGAGAGTTTCCAATAAAGATAAAAGTAATCTAGATGCCCTTATGTACAGAGCAGACATAGCCGAAAGATTACAATTACCCCATCAACTGATAACCAGATTAATATGAATAAAATATAACCTCTAAAATGCCTGTATGCAAATTCTAGATGTCTAGAAAGCATAGTACTAAATGAAAGATTAGTTATAATTGACATCTCAGAGGCCTGGTGGAAGAAGGACAACCAATGGGACACTGTGATACATGGGTACAAACTATATCGCAATGGTGGAAGGGTTGTGCTCTATATTAGAGAAGGAATTGCTAGAAATCATGAAGAAAGGAATGGAGAACAAAACCAAGGATATTATAATGCCTCTGTATCGTTCCATTGTGCAACTGCACCTTGAATATTGTGTGCAATTCTGGTCGCCATATCTAAAAAAGAACGCAGAAAGATTAGAAAAGATACAGAGAAGAATCACCAAAATTGCTATAGAGGATGGAAGGATACCCCTATGAACAAAGGCTTAAAAGGTTTGGGCTCTTCAACTTTGAAAAGAGACTACTGAGGGGAGATATGAAAGAGGTCTATAAATTAACGAATGGAGTGGAATGGGTAAACGTAAATCCGTTGTTTACTCCTTCAAAAAGTAGAAAGACTAGGGGACATGCAATGAAGCTACAATGTAGCCCATTTAGGACTAGTAGAAGAAAACATTTCTTTGCTCAATGAGTAAACAAACTCTGGATGTAGTAAAAGCTGTTAGTGTAACTGAGTTTAAAATGATTACACAGGTACACTACCAAAAAACTGCCTCCAGTTTTGCAACTGATTCCTATAGATTTTGGGGTGCTGAATCCAGGAAAAATAGCCAAAATGTTCCATCACGTCACGTTTTCTTGCAAAATTAGATTTCTTACCCATATAAGGAATGTTCACATAATTTCTTTTTAGCCGACTGCAGTTTATTTTCTTGGCCCAAAATAGAGGTTGTAATGGTTAACTAACTAGAAACACTCCCTCATGATATTTTAGAGTGTTTTGTATTCATTTTATACATTAACAGGACAATTGGGAGGCGGGGGGCTAAATCCAGTACTCGCGCTGGCGCATGTTCTTTCCTGTTCGCCTCGCCTCGTTCGCTCGCTCAAACACGGTGGTTGCGACATGAACATTCCTGTCAAATTTCAGTTTCCTGCAAGTTTATTATTACCTTTTGTTTGCTCAGTCGTAATCCAGCTTTATTCCGAAGTGGTTCACTACAGTTGTAGTTTGCAGTGCTGTGTATTTGTGATGGCTCACAGAGCCAGAGGTTGCGTCAACTCTCCGGACAGTTTTTGTTTTATTTGTGGGGAATATACCGTGAATAAGCGGCAGAGGAACATTTCTGCATTTATTAAAAAAGTATATATTTCGCCTATTTCGGTTTGAAGTTAGGCGATCAAGACAAACCGTGGGCTCCTCACAAAGTGTGCAAGACATGTGAGGAAGATCTACGCTTATGGATGAAAGGTAAAAAACAAGCATTTCGTTTCGGAATACCTATGATGTGGCGTGAACAAATACCACAGCAGTGACTGCTATTTTTGCTCTTGCATTGTGAAGGGATACAACTTAAAAAATAATAACGTAATAAGTTATCCCAACCTTCCCTCAGCAATTAGGCCTATGCCTCATAGCAACGAAGTACCTGTGCCTGAACCACCAAAATCTTTGGATCATATTTGTGTGGACGGTTCTGATCATGATGAGTTTGAAACTGAACCAGATCCGAAACCTGAACTTTTCTCTCAAGCTGAATTGAATGATTTAGTCCGGGATTTAGGACTCCCAAAAGATGCTGCCCAACTGCTAGGTTCTCGGCTTAAACAGAAAAATCTATTGTCACCAGGAACAACTTTTATTGGTACCGCAACCGCGAGACACAATTTTTGAAGTATTTCAGCAAAGAGGAAGATTTGGTATTTTGCAACGATATATATGGAGTGATGGAAAAGTTTAAACTCAAGTATGATCCTGCTGAATGGCGGCTGTTCATTGATTCGTCAAAAGACAGCATAAAAGGTGTTCTTCTTCATAATGGCAACACATTCGCTTCAGTTCCTATTGCTCACTCTGTTATTCTCCAAGAAAAATACGAGAATTTGGCCCTGATTCTTCAGAAGATTCGTTATGATGAGCATAAGTGGATGATTTGTGGAGACTTTAAAATTCTATCCATGCTATTAGGGCAGCAATCCGGTTTCACCAAATAGCCCTGCTTCCTTTGCTTGTGGAATAGCCGGGCCCGCGACCTACACTGGGGGAAAAAAGACTGGCCAATTCGGGAGTATTTGAGACCCGGTGAGAAAAATGTTCTTCATGAGAGCTTGGTACCTCGTGATAAAATTCTATTACCACCTCTCCACATTAAGTTGGGTCTCATTAAGCAATTCGTCAAGTCCCTTCCAAAAGATGGTGAGTGCTTTCGGTACCTTTGCTCAAAGTTCCCCCGACTTTCTGAAGCAAAGCTAAAGGAAGGAGTGTTTGTTGGCCCTGATATAAGGAAACTCATTTCAGATGGAGCATTCGCTGAAACGATGTCTGAGAAGGAAAAAGAAGCCTGGGATTCCTTCAAGGATGTTGTTCTCAAATTCTTGGGGAACAGGCGGGATGAGAACTATAAGGATATTGTTGCCAGGATGCTCAATGCCTTCAAAGAACAAGGCTGTAACATGAGCCTGAAAGTCCATTTCTTGCACTCCCATGTGAACTACTTTCCCGAAAACTTGGGGGCGTACAGTGAAGAATAAGGTGAAAGGTTTCACCAGGACATCAAGGACGCAGAGAGAAGGTACCAAGGAAGATGGAACACCACTATGATGGCTGATTTCTGCTGGTTGCTGCTGCGGGAAACCCCAGATGAAAAATACGCCAAGCAGCGCACCAAGAGAAGCATTCGGGGGAAGAAGAAACGGGCCCACCAGGAGATTGATTGACCCAAGAATGACTTTAAAATCTAAACTGTGTTGACAAATATCGTGTTTTTACTAAACTTTGAAATAAAAATTTGCTAGTTATTACCACAGTGTCGGATCTCATTTATTAGAATTTTATTTTCACACCATCGGGTGTTTGTCTTCATGTATTGCAATGGTGCGGTTTGCGTTTTCTATTCTTACATACATACCTGTACAAGATTTTTTGCACATTTCTTTGCTTTGCTTTGTGTCTAACCTCGCTCTTATATGCTCAATGTTTGTGCACATGTATGTGGCTGTTTTAAGTGCAGACAATTTTGCTACCATCACAGTATGTTTTGTTGACATTACTCTATTCTTATGTGCTGCCTTGTTACAATTTTCTTTATTCTTATTTGAATAACTACTAAACAATCAGTATAAAGAATTCATCCAAGAAACTTTTATATCGATCGCACTCAATCTGAAACGTTCACCTCAAACTGCTAACCCAATGTAGCAAAAAATCTGTACGTGATGAAGCAAATTGGTTACCAGATTTGGATTCAGCGCACCAAAAAACGTAAAAATCAATCGAAACATTAGAGGCAGTTTAAAAAAAAATTTTTTTAGTGTACCTGTGTTATTTATGAGGACTAGGGAAATCCACTGCTTACCCTGGGACAAGCACTGTGTAACCTGTTTACCTTTTTGCGAATCTGACAAGTACTTGTGACCTGGATTGGCAACTGTTGGAAACAGGATACTGGGCTTGATGGACCTTGGTCTGACCCACTATGGCATTTCTTAAGTTCTTATATGCATGTGTAACTTGCATGCCTTCATTTACACCTGCTTGCCTGTAGGTGTACTGTAAGTGATTGTGCCTGCCCTCCAGGCATGTTCTATGTTATATACGCTAGTATTTTATAAAGAAAGTAGGCACTTACTTGGCTTTATTAAAGAGCCTCAGTAGATGCCTACCCATGATACCCTGTCATAAAATTACCCTCATTGTGTGCATAAAAAAGCCTTTATGTGCAAAACTTCCTTTATAAATTCACCCTTTTTGTGACATTTTTAATTAAAAAGCATTATACGTAATGCAAAAAAGCACTTTCTTAATGCTATTAACATGTTCAACATGTCATTCACTAAAGGTTCCACACTCTTTAGAAAATAGTGCATAAAGTGTGACAGTAATGAATGGAAAATCACATTTTGTCTCCTGTGCAGAACACAAAAGCTTTATACTTCTGGAGCTGCAGTTAAAAATTCTTTGCTAATGACAGCATTAGCATGGATATTTGTGTGGAATTTAAATGATTACATATTAAGATACTATATGACAGCAGATAAAGGTCAATATGGTACATCTAGTCTGCCCCGCAAGGTGGCAAGAGTAGGTGTACCTGCTGCTCTGTGCAGGTCACCCCTCCCCATGCCTTTGTTCACTCCTATTTGTTCAGATATAAGAGATAGTTATGTATATTTTGATTTTATCCTATCGCTATAAAGAGATCCACTGTGCCTGTCTCATGCCATTTTGAATTCTGTCACTGTATTTGCCCCCACCAGGGCCGGATTTACCTTGAGTGAGGCCCTACGCCAACAAAAATTGTGGGCCCCCAAAAAAGATAAAAATGAGCACGCCGGATCAGCTGCGCGCTGTTGGCCCTGACGTCATAATTAAACTGGGAATCCCAAAAGCCAAACTTGGAATGTACAACACTGTAGAAATAAAACTATACATTAATTTGCTCTTGTACTAAACAAAGTGCAGACGTTAATGATGCACATTTACCAGAGCTGACATATTCCAATTAATAAATTCAAAATAAAGAGATATTTTTCTACCTTTTGTGCATTTTTTTTCAGCTGCAATTGCTCCAGCCACTTTCTTCTGGTTTCTTCGTGTCAGCCCAACTCCAGTCTTAACCCCCCCAGCCCATTTCCAGTCCCAGCCCCCCCCCATCGGCTCAAGTAAACTTTAATAAAAAAAAAATAAAACGCTGGCCGCTGCCGCTGCCACCGCCGCCGCAGCAGCATGGACTGTCCCGTGGGGCCCCCTCTGCCCGGCTGAGCTCCTCCGTGCAGGCTTTGAGAGGCGCGAAGGGAGAGTGTCTCCCTCGCGTCTCTGTTAAGCCTGCAGGGGCTGATGGGGGGAAGGGGGGAGGGGGGAGGGGGGAGGGGGGAAGGGAGGGAGGGGGGAAAGGGGAGGAGGTATCTCAAGGTCAGAGTACTGTTTTTGATGGTAGCACTGTGCAGTTCAAGGAATGAAAAGCATAAGTAGGTGTGCTGACATGCAAGGAGGAGCAGCAGTGGAGCACAATGGTTAAGGCACTGACTGCTGATACAGGGGTCATGAGTTTGCTCCCCAGGGTGCCTAATACGTAAGGCTGGCTGAGGCATCAGCTTTGCAATGTACGTTTTGTTTCCGGCAGCACTTTATTTTTATTTTATTAATTGCTGCCAGCAAACACGCCCTCACGTGCCGTAATTGAAAATGCCATATAAGGCACCCTATAAGGCACTCCATAGGGCACATTATAAAGTGCACTGTCTGCCACGGCACCCTAAAATGTCCCCTATAGGGCACCCTATAAGTTCCTCCACAGGATAACGTATAGTGCACCTTATAGGAATGGTAACCATAAGGTAACCTATAGGGCGCCCTATAAAGCGCTCTCTGAGGCACCTTATGGGTACAGTACGATGAGGGTGTTTTTGCTGGCAGCAAAAATGTACATTAAAAAGAGATAATGCTTTGGGCAGCCCTATAAAATAACCCCACTGTGGGTTTGAACCCATGACCTCTGGCTTTACAGGCAGTGAAGTAACCATTGGGCTACAGCTCCACGACAGCTAGTAAGCCCCTGGCTGGCTGCAGAGAGCCTGCATGTCACCACACAGCCAGTCTGCTGTGGTCAGCTGGATAGGGTTAGTCCACCCGTACCCATGATGCACTGCACATGCAAATCAGCTGTCCACAGAGAAACAAAAGATGGGATATGCACCCCCACAGCACCTGGGCCTGGTAGGGGGAAGTGACCATGTGCACCCCTACAGCACCTCGGCCTGGTAGGGGGTACTGACCGTGTGTTTTACTGGCACAGAGTAGCTACACACCGTCACATTGTGCGGGTACTGTGCTCACCCTGAGGGTGCGGTGAGGCACCCAGCACCAGGTCCACAGCACCTTCCATGGCTGAATGAGGCCATGCCAGAGGTCCAAAGCAGTGTTAAACTGTGAGATAGGTAGTTTCTGCATGAAACACCTTGGATATCTCTGTCTGTCTCAGTCAGGTGTAGCCCCCATGGACACCCCAGGTGGGCCATGCACCACCACCCCACCCCACCCCACCTCCAGGCCAAGCACAGCAAATAGGGCCTCCCATCAACAGATCCACTCTCTACCTCCCTGCAATGGTGGCAGTAGAGGGGGACCATCAACCCCAGTCCTGCAGGGGAACAGACACACTACAGGGCAGTCAATGCAGCTCTGTACATAACCATAACACAATAGCAGACAGACATTAGGCCTGTATATGCTAAGCTGCACCCACCACTATCTGATATTCTCCTGCAGCAAGCCTTCAGCCACTCCACTCAGCACTCCATCAAGACACATACCAGCTGCAAACAGTCTGCTAGCTAGTCCATAGTGCATGTTCCTGGTAGAAATGCAGGCACCCAGAACTTGGATAGCAGCACACACAACAAGCAGATAAGTCAGTGACTGGCCTCAAAAGGAAACCCATACATATCACATGAGAGAGATACTATATAGCACTATGGGGGTGCCTAGCCATGCTGTGGTCACTGAACAGTCAGGGTGAGAGTGATCTCCCAGCAGGACATACTGAGGTCACCCTGTTTGTGTAGGTGGTGGCCGGGCACTAAAATGTCCCAGTCAGTGCCCTATGCCCTGTGCAGATGCACCCTGGCCAGGCCACCCTGTCCGGCCTATACCCATGGTACCTTGCTCCTCATTATGCACATTGGCAGCCCAATACTGGCAACAGTGCTAGCAGTGTGGGCTGTGGAAGGTGTTTGCAGCCACCACACACTGGATAGACAGACAGCCACCCCCACACCTATGCCAGCATTGTGCTACTATAGAGGAGTTCAGCAGCCATACCCACCACACCAGTCCTGGGCACAGTACAGGCATGGATATGGTACGCAATACTGTTGGGGGTCACTCCCCAGGGTGGTAAACACTGTCAGAGACCAGACCTGAAGCACACACCGCAGACATCAGAATGATTGTTATGATTGTTATGATGGCTTTCCTAACCAGGGCTCCACACATCAAACAGTAAGTAAGGATTTGAGGGTTTCTTTGTTTGGTTTTTTTTATTACATTGCTAGTTCTCTGACTGGGAGCTCTTAAAAGGGTTTTGTGTATATTTTTTAAAGCAAGGTTACTTTTATTTTTGCTGTTTTAGGGGAACTTTACTTGAGCACAGAAGGTTGCTGAACTCTGTAACCTCCTCAGGTTCAGAAACTGCTAACACCTAATCAGGAGTTAGTGGGCCTGTTTCCTGAGTGCAGTTGAAGCCTGCATAAAAGGCTCCTGAGCCCTGCCCTTTTGAGGCTTTCCTAACCAGGGCTCCACACATCAAACAGTAAGTAAGGATTTGAGGGTTTCTCTGTTTGGTTTTTTTATTACATTGCTAGCTCTCTGACTGGGAACTCTTAAAAGGGTTTTGTGTATATTTTTTAAAGCAAGGTTACTTTCATTTTTGCTGTTTTAGGGGAACTTTACTTGAGCACAGAAGGTTGCTGAACTCTGTAACCTCCTCAGGTTCAGAAACTGCTAACACCTAATCAGGTGTTAGTGGGCCTGTTTCCTGAGTGCAGTTGAAGCCTGCATAAAAGGCTCCTGAGCCCTGCCCTTTTGAGGCTTTCCTAACCAGGGCTCCACACATCAAACAGTAAGTAAGGATTTGAGGGTTTCTTTGTTTGGTTTTTTTATTACATTGCTAGCTCTCTGACTGGGAGCTCTTAAAAGGGTTTTGTGTATATTTTTTAAAGCAAGGTTACTTTCATTTTTGCTGTTTTAGGGGAACTTTACTTGAGCACAAAAGGTTGCTGAACTCTGTAACCTCCTCAGGTTCAGAAACTGCTAACACCTAATCAGGAGTTAGTTCCCTCCCGACTCCCACCCACCCCTAGTGAGCAGTCTTGCTTTATAGGGCACCTCCCCCTTTAACAAATCACAGTGAATTGGACCAGCACATTTTGAATATAATTAAAGAGATTTAACTGCTTTTTCTCTGAAAGGACAGCTGCGAAACCAGCTGGTACTTGGTAGATCTCTCTCTTTTGCTTTAACAGATACCTAAGCTCCACAAACAGAACAATGGCTGGGAAAAATCGTATTGCTAAAGCTGTTGCCCCCGTTACAGCTTCTGCCTCGGTCCAGACAGAGGTCCTAATGCCAGTTGAAGAACCGGTTCCATGTGCAGGGTGCCTGCATGCTGAAGCTCTGAGGAAACAAGTGGAGGAACTCAGAGAGGAGGTGGCGAGGCTGAGGAGCATTCAAGACAGTGAGAAGTACATTGATGAGATGCTTCTTGCAGCAACCAGGCTCTCCAGCACAGGAGAAGATGGGTACCAATAGAATGTCGATGGTTGGACAAAAGTCACCAGAGCCTGCAAAATCACCAATCCAACTTTTCCAGCCCTTGAATTGAAGAACCATTATGCAGCCCTGGAAGTGGAGGAGGTGAAAGCATCCCTGGAAAGGGAAGAACCAGAGTTCAAGTACCCCATAGTTGCGGAATCAGTGACCAGAAGGAAATGAAGGGTAGTGGTGGTTGGAGACTCTCTTCTGAGGGGTACTGAGGCGTCCATCTGCCGACCAGACTTGAAGTGAAAGCCCCCAGGTAGGTGATACATTAAATACCTTTATGGAAATGGGTAACAGGGGTAATATATGGAAAGCAGTGTGTATTAATGCCCGTAGCATAGGAAATAAGATCCCTGAAGTTGAAGCTTTGGTGGGAGTGGCTGACTTGGATTTAGTGGCAGTTACAGAAACATGGTTCACAGAAAACCATGAAAGGGATGTAACTATACCTGGCTATACTTTATTCAGAAAGGACAGGATAGGAAGAAGGGGAGGAGGAGTGGCACTATATGTAAAAACTACTATTAAAGCTTTGGAATTACAGAGCTTAAAAGGGAGAGAGGAGGCATTGTGGGTTAAACTAGAAAGAGGGAAAGAGAAATCTATTTGCATTGGTGTGCTATACAGACCTCCCTCACAAGAGGAAGAGGTGGACAGAGAGTTAATTGAAGACATACGCAGCATTGCTAGGAAAGGGGAAGTGCTACTGCTAGGGGATTTCAATATGCCAGATGTTGATTGGCACATTCCTGCTGCAGTATCATCTAGAAGTAAGGAGATCCTGGATTCTCTACAGGGAGAACTATTCAGGCAATTGGTAACAGACCCCACACGTGAAGGGGCCATACTGGACTTGGTGCTTACCAATGGTGAAAGTGTTTCTGATGTTGTAGTGGGAGATCACTTTGCATCCAGTGATCACCAGATGGTGTGGTTCAGTATTAGGACTAGGGCTGTTAGAATCTATTCCAAGGTGAAGATCTTAGACTTTAGGAAGACTAACTTTGCGAAGATGGGCCAATACCTCAGGGAGTCGTTAGTGGGATGGGAACAGCTGGGGGATGTAGAAAAACAGTGGGCAAAACTGAAAGGGGGTATTTTAAAGGCAACCAACTTTTTTGTTAAGATGGTAAATAAAGGCAAAAGGAACAGGAGACCGCTATGGTTTTCGAAGGAAGTAGCTGAAAAAGTGAAGAAAAAGAGGGAGGCCTTCATGAAATACAAGAGATCACAGAGAGAGGAAGACAGGCATCTGTATTTGGAAAAACTTAGAGAAGCTAGCAAAGTAGTCAAGAAGGCAAAGATTCAAAAGGAGGAGGAAATAGCCAATGCAATAAAATGGGGGGGATAAGACATTTTTCAGATATATTAGTGAGAAGAGGAAGGGCAAAAGTGGTATTGTCAGACTCAAGGGTGCAGGGGGGGAATATGTAGAAGCTGACAAGGATAAAGCGGAATTGCTTAACAAATATTTTTGTTCTGTGTTCACAGATGAAGAACCAGGAGCAGGACCTCAGAAAACACCCACAAATAAGAACAGAAGCGAGGGACATCTTGAACAATTTTCAAAAGACTGTGTTCGTGAGAAACTAGCTCAACTTAAAGTAGACAAAGCGATGGGACCGGATGGGATACACCCTAGAATACTGAGGGAACTTGGGGACATTCTAGCAACTCCACTGACTGACCTTTTCAATGCTTCGTTGGAGTCGGGAGTGGTGCCAAAGGACTGGAGAGAGGCTCATGTGGTGCCTTTACACAAAAGCTGAAGTAAGGATGTGGTTGAAAACTACAGGCCGGTTAGTTTAACTTCGGTGGTGAGTAAATTATTGGAAACGCTGCTGAAAGAGAAAATAGTGAGGTTTCTGGAGTCCGGCGGATTACAGGATCCGAGGCAGCATGGATTCACCAGCGGCAGGTCTTGTCAGACAAATCTGATTGATTTCTTTGACTGGGTGACCAGGGAGTTGGACCGAGGGAGAGCTCTAGATGTGGTGTATTTAGATTTCAGTAAAGCCTTTGACACTGTTCCTCACAGGCGACTTATAAACAAACTGAGCACCCTAGGGATGGACCCTAAAGTTACTGCTTGGGTTAGAAATTGGTTGGGTGGGAGGCGACAAAGAGTACAAGTAAATGGAGCTCACTCTGAGGAGAAGGATGTTACTAGTGGTGTGCCTCAGGGATCTGTCCTTGGTCCGATTCTTTTTAACATCTTTGTTAGTGATATAGCGGAAGGGCTGTCGGGTAAGGTTTGCCTCTTTGCGGATGATACCAAAATCTGCAATAGAGTAGACACGCAGGAAGGTGTAGATAACATGAGGAGGGATCTAGCTAAGCTTGAAGAATGGTCTAGAATTTGGCAGCTGGGATTTAATGTTAAAAAATGTAAGGTCATGCATTTGGGCTGCAGCAATCCAAGGGATCAATACAGTATAGGAGGCGAAGTACTTTTGTCCACTAAAGAAGAGCGGGACCTAGGCGTGGTTGTGTCTGATGATCTTAAAGTAGCTAAACAGGTAGAAAAGGCGATGGCAAAAGCTAGAAGGATGCATAAGGAGAGGAATGGCTAGCAGAAAAAAGGAGGTGATAATGCCTCTGTATAAGTCTTTGGTGTGACCTCATTTGGAGTATGGTGTGCAATTTTGGAGACCGCACCTTCAAAATGATGTGAACAGGATGGAGTCGGTGCAGAGGGTTGCTACTAAAATGATTAATGGGCTTCATTATAAAGCATATGAGGACAGACTTAAGGATCTTAATATGTACACCTTAGAGGAAAGGCGGGATAGAGGTGATATGATTGAGATGTTTAAATACCTCCGTGGCATAAATGTTCAGGGAGAGAGCCTCTTTAAATTGAAAGCAAGTTCTGCTACGAGGGGACATGGGATGAGGGTGAAGGGAGATAGATTCAGGAGTGATATGCGGAAATATTGCTTTACGGAAAGAGTAGTGGATCCGTGGAATAGTCTCCCAGTGGAGGTGGTGGAGATGAGGACAGTAACTGAATTCAAAAAAGCATGGGACCAACACAGAGGATCTCTAAAGGTAAAAAGTGAACTGTTGTAGTTGTTGTTATGGAAGGACAGACTAGATGGGCCTTGTGGTCTTTTTCTGTCGTCATGTTTCTATGTTTCTATGGAGCTCAATGAGCAAACTGTGCTTAACGTAGGAATTGCTATCTGCCACTAATCATAGGAAACATTTGATAGCTTTGTACCGTATACCCAGGTGTAGGGTGGCATTGCTAAGGTATGCAAGTGCTAGTATTGGGAGATGCAGGCAGGGCCCAATGTCCTGCCTCTCCAGGAGGCATTGACCAATGGGGCCTGTGGGTGTGGGTGTGGGTGTGTCTGCCCCTGTTGGCTGCTGCTTTATGGCCGTGGTTCCCAACTCCAGTCCTGGTGTGCCAAACACTGTTCGGGTTTTCCATGCTGTCCCTCATGAATATGCATGAGCTACATCTGTATACCATGGGGGTGGTGCATAGATATGCAGCACAGGCATCTGTATTAGAGGCAGCATGGAACCAGAATGGTGTTTGGCCCTCCAGCACTGCATTTGGGAGATTCTGCTCTAGGTAATGTGCCTGTTTATGGTGTATGTGGTCGGTGGGGTAAAACATAGGCGTATTAACCATGCGTATGTTCTCAGCAATAAAGGTTTGTCCTTACTATCACGGTTTAGTAGTGGGAAAAATATGTGTCCTGGATTGGCAGTAGCCCCAGCTGGGATATGAACCTGTGACCTTCTGTTCTTGCACACACTGTCTGTGTGCACTGCACCACCGTGTTGCCACAGATGTGCTGCACTCCCTGGGGAGTCCATGACTGTACATCCGACAGAGCCTGTCTGTTGCAGTGGATGGTGCCAGCCTGCACAGGCCTAGGCCACTGTCTGCTATGCCTAGCAGCCACTGCCCCCTCCACCACCTGTAGCCTTCCGCTATCATGCTGACATGTCCTCATCTTGGAAAAAGCATATGACCTGATTGAGTTGTGGCACTCCAGGAATGCATTTGGGGGACTCTGCTGTAGGTAATGCCCATTGTTATGGTGTGTATGCGGTGTAGGGTAAAATATAGGTGTTTGAACCATGCTTATGTTCTCTGCAATAAAGGAGTGTCTTTACTATCTCTGTTTAGTGGTGGGTAAAATATGGGGACTGGGTTGGCAGGAGCCCCAGCTGGGATTTGAACCTTTGACCGTTTTGTCCTGCAGGTACTGGCTGTGTCCACTGCACCACACTGTGTCCTCAGAGACAGTGCAGTCCCTGGAGATAGGAAACCTGGCCGAACGAGTCAGAAACCCTGCTCTGCACAATTTTACTGTGGGCTCATTCACCTTGTATGGAGACAAAAGGGCAAATAAACCTAAAAAATGACCTCGTAAAAATGGGAAAAAAACATAATCCAGCTGGCCAATAGTGATATCAATGGGCAACATTAAAAAACACTCCCAGGAAAGCTCCAAAACAAATGAAATGATTTTTGCAAGGGTCTACGGAGCGTAGACACTTCCAAAAATCATTTCTTTTTTTTTGGAGCTTTCCTGGGAGTGTTTTTTAATGTTGCCCATTGATATCACTATTGGCCAGCTGGATTATAATTTTTTAGAATTTTGTTGTGGTCATTTTAAATTTTTATTTACTATTTTGCTCTGTGCACATGTTTCACACTGCTCACGTTTTGTAGGTTTCCCCGGTTTTGCTGTACATTGCTGACGTAAATGGTTTCTCTTTCTTTAAATTGGCTCTAACACGAGGTTTTCACTCGCGGTATTTTTAAGCTGGAATTTCAGCCCCGCTCCTGTGCGGGGAGCCTCTCCCCTCCCACTCTCCACCCATTGACCCCGTCCATCTGCCCCTCGGGAGCCTTCCTCCGCCCTCGGAATGCCTTTCCACACCTCTATCGCACTTCAGCGCGCCGCGCACTTGTGCGGGCCTGTTAGTGTTGCGCGCACATGTGCGGGGCACAAAAACACACTATTAGCGTGCGCTAAGGTACCTTAGCGCACGCTCAAGTGCGCCCCGCACAATTGTGTGGTTTAGTAAACATACCCCATAGTCTTGTGGTATAGGCGTGCAAATGAAGGGCAGTGACCCAAGGATCCACAGGCAATAGGGGGTTGATAAGGAAGCACAAACACCTTATTATGCACTTGTGCCATGGGCAAGTCACTTAACCCTCCATTGCCTTGGAAGAAAAGCCTGGCAATCTACTTCCGCTCACACTGCCAAGAAAACCCAGGAGCTTCTGGGTCGCCAGGAGTCAGGACTAACTCAAAGGCACACATTGCATTTTTGCAAGATTAAGCAGGCTGCCTTGCCCCTTCTTGGGCCTTAGTGCAGTTGCAAACAGTTATTTCAAAGGCACAAAACAAAAACTGGTGCTCCACAGTTTCCTCACTCTGGCCATCACAACTTGGTTCCTACACTTGTCAGTTTTTCAGAGGCACAAGGCAATATACATATAAATCATAAAAACAGCAGTTTTCAGCAGATATTGTTCCTACCTTCTCACAGATAAGTTGAACATGCAACCCAAACATCCCTGGGCTTCTCTCTCTCTCTCCAGGTCTCCTGCTTTCGATTTAAACCCTGGAGCCTGGCCACACCTTTCCAAGGCATTTTTCAGCCTAGATTCTTAAAAGGGTAGGGGTTTGGACACTTACAGGGAAAATGTCTCACCAGTTCTGAGCCTGGCTGGGGGGTATCTGCAGGAGATGGCGAGTTTCCTGTACACTCCTTCACATTTAGCATTTTGGTGTGCCTTACCAACCCGATGTGGGACCTCATACAGAAAGGGTTGGAAGCTGAGGAACCACTACCACTACTGAACATTTTTATAGCATTACAAGACGTATGCAGCACTGCACAGACATATGTAAAGGACAGTCCCTGCTCATCAGAGCTTACAGTCTAGTCAAGACAGACAACACAATGAGTAATAGTTGATCCTGGGACAGATCTGAATTTTTGAATGAATAATCGTCTATTTTATAAAGGATCCCGGAACTATCCCTGAGAATGCACAAAATGCCCACACAGAAATTTATATCTCTTCAAAAGTGTAAATGTGTGTCCGTACAGGAATACTTTGCTAAATATGCAATATACTTTGCAAATGATATTTTGTGTAGCTGGCCAAGGAAGGTAAAATTGAGTGGATACATTTGAAAGTGTTAAACCCTCCTTTCTCTAGGGAGAGGGGGGTGGAAATCCCTGATAAAAGTTGAATGTAAGGGATCGACCTTCAGGAAGATCAGTAATTTTATGCTTCTGCAGAATCTGCAAATCAATTCCTGGGATAGGACCAGGAGCTGCTCGGAGATTTCAGACTTTAATGGACCACATATTAATTCAATTCCACTACAAAGAATCCTGTCCAGAACTTCCTTCCAAACCGGAGAGTTTATTGAGCAGTTCAAATATCTAACAGTAGCACAACTAGAAAATTGAAGATGTGATATGGGAAACAAATAGACAATAGTTTCAACACTCTAGTACTTCTCACAGTACCTACACTCCTCTAGCATGAATACATAAAACTTATTGGACAATCCATTGAGAAACCTTTGGGCCTTCCATTGTTCTCACCACTGGTATCTTCTCTCCAAATCCCAGCGATGGATTTGTGGCAAGTCCTTTAATTCTCTTCCAATCAAAATCTCACAAATATCTCTTGTTGTCTACTAAATGTTCCAGGCATTGATTATAGCCTCTTTGAGTTTAGGATTTTCATTATAAATTACGGGGGTTATTTTAGACCCCCTTATTCATGATTTACACCTGTATAATTAGGCACATACATGTGTAAATTGCAGCCACGTAAAAAGGGCATTTTGAAAAGGGTCCAATTTTCATGTGACTGTCCATGCTATGTCCACAGTGTAGGGGGACAAATTGGAAGTGTAGCCTGGATGGGACAAAAATCTACATGTATTCCCCATTTTTAAAATTTAATTGTTATTAGCATTTATATAATATACATCCAAGTATTCACATGAATGAAGAGAAAATGGCATCAAGCAAGCAAAAAAAAAAAAGGAAAACGGTATTTAAGTAAAGCAAATCCATTTAATGAATTAGTCCACAAAATACATAATAGCAATAGAACAGCAATAATTGTGACCTAAACTTCAGAAAGAAAAACAATTCATAGCAGGCAGAGACTTATACATCAGCTATACGGGATGACACTACAACCTCAGGCCCTTCCCTTGCCACCAGGAACTCCAGCAGCTGTCTGGGCTCGAATAAAGGAAAACTTTATCTTTATAGGTAATATAGCAATTATTATTTATTTATTATTCATTTAACAGCAATTTATGTTCCACAGTTTCCGAAGATCAATTGCGGTTTACAGAGAACAACAAGTTTGAGTGGTACAACAGGTACTTGCTCAATTACATATAACATATAATAAAGTACTTGCTTAATTACATATAACATGAAACAAATAACTATTTACATTGAGGTAATACAGTCAGGATGGACTTGCTGACATTTTGGTAACAAGGGTGATTATGTATGAGTAAAGGGTTTGCGGGGTTTCAATGGCCAAGGTTGTATTCGATTGTATGGCTTCAGCCGATACCTGTGTGCCCTGTGTGCTATAATGTATTGTAAATAGATGTATTGTCAGGTGTTTTCTGAATGATTGAAGGTCGGGAATTCTCTGAGGTGATCAGGGAGGGTGTCCCAGAGTGTGAGGGCAGTGTGGGAGAAGGCTATACTGGTTGTTATTTTTTTGGCTTTCCTAAAGTCTTTGGGGAGAGATAGTTTATTTAGGATCTTGGTGCGTTGAATTCAGGTGCTATGTTCTATTGCTATAAGAATGGAAAGGTGTGAGGGTGCTATGTCGTGTATTAAATATTGTTATCAGGATTTTAAATTTTATGCGGCTGTGTATGGGTAGCCATTGGAGGGAGTAATGTGTTGGGGTGATGTGTTCTGTCGGGTTGGTGTTAGTGATTATTCTGGCAGCTACATTTTGGACCAGTTGGAGGCATTTTAGGTTTTGTTTAGTGATACCTTGAAGGATAGTATTGGCAAAGTCAAGGTGTGGTGTGATTATTGCTTGGTTTATTGAAGTCTTGGGGGTGTAGTAGTGGGTGGAGTTGTTTAAGAAGTTTTAATTTGAAAATAACTTTTTTGTTGTTTGCTTTATGTGTGAGCTGAAGTTGAGGGCGCTATCAAATATGACACCTAGGTATTGTGCTGATGAGAGTGAGCAGGAAAAAATGGAATAGAAGAAAAAGACACTTGTACCTTTAAAACTACTGACAGCTCAGCTATACACAGAGGTAGGAAAGCTACTATGAAAAAAAGCCAAGCCAAGCCACACCCTAGCTCTAATGAGGAGGTAGGCTTAGCTGCTGATTATGAGCACATGTGCTCAGAGGAAGCTCTGATAGGAAGAAAACAGGTTTTTAAACCCGTCTTCAAACAGAAGAGGGGAGTTCGCAGCTCCAGAGTGAGTTCAGCTTGGAGGAAAAGGAGTGCTAGTTCCAGGAGTTCATCTGGCTCAAAGAGTTCCTGCCGTGAGAGAGAAGGTTCCAGTTTGAGTCCAGGTCCTAGGAGTTCAAGGATATCTGAGAGACATGAGTGTGCTGATTTCCAGCTGCTGAAAGCTAAGAGCAGAGAAGGAAACACTCCACATCTGGGAAAAATTCCTAAACCAAAATCCAGCCAACGTTTTGAGAGAAAAGCTGCAAACTTGGGGGAACAAATACCTTTATCCTGTATTCAGAATCCTAAGCTGAAAACTTCAACTGACAAAAGGTGGGTGGATTCGTTTCACTGGGGAAAGAACCCAGACCCAACCGTTAGCAGGGAAGTTAACTTGAACTCAGTAAAAGCTTTGAAGCAAGCATTTCAGTGAGGAGAAGCTTACTCTCCTTATGTAAATGTTTATGACCAAAAGGAGAAATTATGTACTGAATTTTGGGAATTCTTACAAGCCAGAAAGCCGGAAGAAAGTGCTGAGGTCTGGAGTAGAGTTAAACCAGCCACAGTACCGGAGCCCATGCAGATAGAATTACCTGAGTCACAATCTTCCCCAGAAGATTGCCAGATGGATTGCTCTCTTTGTCTTAGGGAAGCATAAGTTCCTGTGTGCAAGGCTAAGGAAGCTTTTGTAGAAGAAAGAAGGTATTTCTGCTAGAAGGAGCTCATAAGGCTATGTTATGTTTATTGTCATGAAGACAGCTGCTTGTGTTTGAAGAGACTTGTGCTGCATTTATTTCAAGTACAATTTCCTTTTGTTTACTCTTCTGTTACTGGAGAAGTTATCCATCTTTGTGTTCGTGTACAGAACTTTAATGCGTGTGGAAATCCACAATAATAAAAATATTCTTGTTTGCCTCAACCTCCGGTTGCACAACTACAGTTTGTCTTTTTGAATACAATTTTCTCAACTACAAGTCCCAGAGTGCATTGCTGGTGGCAAAGGGAAAATACAGTATATTTAAGGACAGACAAGGCAGCCCTAGCTGTAAGCCTTTGGCCCAGGCTTGAGTACCACAGTATTTAACTTTGTTTTTAACTTGAATGTTGATGTCATTGGTTTTGATTGTGGTTGGAGGGGAGAAACATTTGTTTCTTGTTACGTGCATAGATTCTGTTTTTGAAAAATTAATATGGAGATTGTGGTTCGCCAGCCATGTTTTGAGATGGAAAGTTCAACACAAAAGTAGCCCCCAGGGAATGGAATTCCTTCCTCCTTAGCTGGATGGTGCGAGACAAGGTGGGGAAAATGTGAACATGAGAGCCCAAAAACAGCTCACTGAAGTTCCTGAAATGCGACCTACGAATTAAAGCTTTATCGGATTCCAGTACGAAGGTAACAAGGAGGGTAGTTCTCTCGATTACCACTTCTAAGAAGCTTCAAGAAACCCTGTAAGGTCCTCCTGCAGACTGAAATGAGGTAAAAATAGAAGCCGCTCTACATGATTCAGAATGCCTGCATTTCTATGTTTGCAAAATAACTCAGATACACATGTAAGTTGACAGGTTTCCCCTGCTGATTTTTTCCAGTGTGTACTTTTGTGAAATGGCTCCTTCTGCTACACAAGGGTGTACATCCCTGTGGATCCCTGCAATCTTTTATGCATATTTTAGAAATGGCTCCACCTTAGCAGAGCCACTTCTAAAATGTCAGTATAATTACTGCATGAATGTAGTGACCTTGACAATTCAGATCTGCATATCCTTTCTAAAATGTGCCTTAATGTGCATAAATTGTGGCTCTGTCTGTATTCCTCTCAAAGTCCTCTTATGGGCATGCTTACTGAGCTTGCACCATGCATGCTAATTTAATAAAGCTTTTTTATCCACATAAAACTGTGTTAAAGGCACAAACATGGTTTAGAGATTTATTTTCAGAAAGTCTAGTAAAGGAGACGGATGCTACTTATTCAGAACCTTAAAAAACAAATCAATAAACATGTGGGGAGGTGCTAATAAAGCATCACTGCTGAACCTCCAGGTTGGCTGGATAGCCGCTGGCTGGTTAACTACAGAGACTAAAGTTAGGTGAGCCTTACAGGTGTCTAGCTGCTGTAGAATAACTGGCTAGCAGCTGCTTGCGGCTGAACATTGCTGATAGTCAGTTAACCCTGGTGCCATCTCCCAGGCCAATTAACGTCTCATACTGGAGATATCACTCTGAGCGCCCTTTAGGCAGTTTGCAGGTCTGCAGACCATCTAAATGGCTTTGAATGTCCCCCTCCTCCATGATATTTAATGCACTTTAGCTACCTCAATATTCACTAACTTGGAATAAGTGAGTACCGCAGTTTAGGAAGAATGACCTATTGTTCCTATGGCTAGGAATACATTGACAGTGAACTTTGCTGAAAAAAATATTTGGTTTATTTAAAAACATAAATATAATTTAAGGTGTTTTGCAAATTAAGAAGCTCAGAATTGAACTTCAGTTTGTGGACTCCTTATAACCAGATTTTAAACCTGGGCATCAGATAGGAATAAGGTGCTCCTATTAATCCTGTTATCTATCATTCTCTGCACATTTTGATGCTGCCCACCATAATATTTTTTTAGACTGCTTAGTGGGATTAGGGTTGGGATGGATGACACTAAACCAGTTTTCGTTTTTCTTGGAGGCGAGAACCCCAGAGGTTATTCCTCCATATGTCCTTCAGTATCTGCAATGCCACACAGTTTAGTTCTCTCCCCTCTACTTTTCAGTGTCTAAATGAAACCATCGGGTGAGGTGAATGGAAGATCTGGCTTACATTCTCATCTTTTGTGCTGATGATATACAACTTTATCTCACAAGTTTTAGCTTCTAATGGAACTGTGAATTTATTGAACCAATGTCGAAATGAGATTTTCAAGTGAATAACTGTAAATAAAATTAAATCCTTGCAAAAGAGAAATACTTCTACTGTAAAAAGTTTTCATACAGAATATGATGGAAGATTCCACAACATCCTTTGCTTTTCTGATGATACCACATTACTGGCTGAAAGTGAAGACAATCTGAAACATTTGCCTCTCAAGATCAAGGAACATAGTCTTAAAATAGGCCTGCATCTTAACTTAAAAAAGACAAAGATCTTGACAACTGGCAAAATCAATAAGCTCATCATTGATGGAGAAGAAATTGAAATAGTTGACAATTTTAACCTACTTGGAGCAACAATTCATAAAGAAAGGATAAGCAGTCAAGAAATCTGAAGACACATTGCTATGAAGGACCTAGAAAAGATTCTCTAGAGCAGAGATGTTTTCTCTATACAAAGATTTGACTTGTCCAAGCCGTGGTATTTTCAATAACAACATATGGCCAGTGAAAAAGATAGGAAGAAAATTGATTCCTTTAATTATGGTGCTGGCGACGAATACTGTGTATATCATGGATTGCCCAAAGAACAAACCAGTCAGTCCCAGAAGACATCAAACTTAAGCTTTCCTTAGAAGCTCAGATGACAAGACTTTGACTTTCATACTTTGGACACATCATGTGAAGAGAGAGACCGTTATAGAAATACATAATGCTTGGCAAGGTAGAAGGTCAACAAAAAAGAGAAAGGCTGGCAATGAGATGGATCGATACAATAATAGCAGCTATGGCTGCCACTCTATCAACAATGAGCCACCTGACTGAAGACCGAACACAGCTTAGGTCAACTATCCAGAAGGTCGCCTTGAATCAACACCAACTCGATGGCACTTAACAACAACAACTCGGTGGTTCTTCCTCTAAAAAATGGAGTTATGTTGGTGTCATGTTTGATTTAAGCTTAAAAATGGAGATGTATATTTACATGATCAGCAGCAGAAGCTTAATAAATAAAACTTGGCCTTTATTACTTTTCAACTGTGGTTATTCCAATGCTGCATCTTCGGGCTTGGCATTAAAGACTGTCTGATACTTCAACTGGTCAAATGCTGCTGCTTAGGTATTCACAGTTTTCAGTGGCTCCTAGCCAGTCCTTGGGACATGCCCAACCAGTTGGGCTTTCAAGGTATCCATATAAATTTGCATGAGAGAGATTTGCATGCTCTGTCTCCATGGCATGCAAATCTATCTCATGCATATTGACTGTGGAGATCCTAAAAACCACACTAGCCAGAGAAATTTAAAAGCTACTCACAGTGGTGAAAGCTCTGTGGGGGCACTTGCTTGTGAGAGTTGTACCAGCTCTCAAAGGGAAAGTGTAAGCATATTTCTCCTTTGAAAATGGCCCCAGGAGAAAGTACCCACTCAAATTTTCTCCCGTTTTTCGTGCTGGTACTTTTTCAAAGGAAAACAATGTACATAGTTTTGAAAATGCCCTACATTTGAGATTGCCTACTTTTTCCAAAGGCAAAAGGACATATGCAGTTGAACCTAATACTTTAACCTCAGGAAAGGGTGGGAACTGGGCAATCCTCTGATAGGCAATATATCCAAGCAAATGACTTTTCAAAAATTGCCTCAGAATTAACCCTATTTTGAAGGATGTTCATTGACTTCCAGTCAATTTTCAGGTACAATTTAAAACATTTAAGTGTCTGCTTACTAAGCTCTAATAAACACATTAATGCATGTGAGATTCCAAAATGATCATTTAACATTTGTTAAAAAGGCATCAACATGCGATATTGGAAATTTCGGTGTGATAAAACAGCAACCAAAACAATCAGGCTCAGGTTGTGTCAAATTAACAAAGCTACATAACATGCAAATGAATGCAAAGTAGCTCATTGATATGCAAAAGGTTTAACACAGATGGTGATAAGCATCGTGATCCATATTATGCCTTGCTGATTAACTACAACTCAAGAGGTGTCGTTAAATAGCTCCCCAAACCATTGGTTGATTGATTGACTTAATATACTGCTTACCACAATTTGGATTAAAATACTTGCCTGCTTATGGGCACAGCTGCTACCTCCAGGAATACCTAAATGGACATGAAGCCCTAAATGAGAACCCACCCACTCTCCTGTACCAAAAATCCTTTAGGGCAAAAAGGTTTCCCTCACATAAGTCCCTGACTAAATTGTAACATATTGTAATAATCCACCCTCCCTGGTGTGAACTCAGTCTCTCCAAAATGGGAAAAAAAGACATGATTCCCCACTGCTAGCCCCTCCAGGCTCCCATCTTCCCCTTTGCCCTTCTTCCTTGTCACTAGGAGTCTCTGGGACTGAAATAGGAAAAAGCAATTTTGATCAATTACATTTAGCCGAATTTTCAGATTAAGATGAGGCTAGTTTAGCTCCTGTATTCCAAAAGATAAGAGGTTAAAATTAACCAGTTATGTAGAAAATTGACCCTAAAGTGACTATCAAACTTCTTACAGTATCATTCAGAATAAATGAAAATAACCTACTGAGATGGTTGCGCAACAAACTCTTCAGTACTGAGAACAGCCCCTTGGTAGCATTCCGAGTTGGAGAAATACAGTACAGCCTATGGAGGCAGATACAGCAGAGCAGCTTTGAGAAGGAGACAGAAGTACAAATTTTTTCGCCAATCATGTTGAAACTTTCTTGACAAGCAGCTGGTGTTTAAGTCACTCTGTCATATGGCCCCTAATTATTTTAGACTAAAGTTTCAACATTATTAGGCATGTTTACTAAGCAAGGCTAACGATTAGCATGCACTATTTTTAACTAAGTCCCATTAAATAATATGGGATCTACTTACAAATAGCACATGCTAACCATTAGTCTCTGTACCCCCAACATGCCACTATTTTCCTGGTTGTGCCCTGAGATCAGAGGATGCAGGGTTATTAGGCTATGGGATGTTAGAAAGGTGTCTTATAGTTCACGGTTATTTTTGGTGCCAGGAAATATCTTTTGGCATGCTCTCCTGGTACAATTACACAAGAAAACAGATTTTAAGACTTGGATATCTGGTTAACGGTAATGTTCAGCTGGTAACTGGATAGCATTTTATCAAGTTTAGCTATCTGGTTAGCGACTGAGTATCACTGCTAACCAGATAGTTAACAGGATTGCCCACAATCCACCTATAGAAATCCTAGCTTTAACCAGGCATCTTTTCTGCAGTGTGTGGGCATATTCGATAGCACTATCCAGATCAGGATCACCATGGTTTAGGTGGTTGGCAGATACTGTTAACGGCTAAACCCTATAGGCTGTCCCTCACCATACTTGTTTGTGGAAGCTTATCTTTTTTTTGGGGGGGGGGGGCAAATTCTAGGATATAACAATCAATTTTAAGTATTTTAATGTTATTTTATTAATTCATTTTTTTGATATTATTGTTTATTGTACTGTATATTGCTAAGAGAATTTCGGACATGTGGTCTAAAAGTATAATGAAATAAATAAATAAAAGAATCTATTCCTGCATGACTCCTCCCAAATGTCATGGTTAATGATGATGTCAGCAGCTCAGCAGAAACCCGAGAGCAAACAGCAGCAACCCAACACCATTTTCTTTCCCCTGTTCAGAGATAGATCCAGCTTCAGAAAGAACTTTGCTGAAATGAAGATGTGTACAAAACAGAGAAATCATTGAAAGAACACAATGGGGTTCTGAGAGAGAGTGGCAGTAGCAGAACTGTTTCTTTTTCAGCGTCACAGAATACTGGATTTTCTTTTAAAAAACTTTCAGACTCTGATGTGGTTCTAGAAACGGCCAACACTCAGCAAGAGAGAAGAGGAACTTCAACAGGACAGGTCAAAGTGCCACAGGCAGGCAGTTACTGTTTCTCTTCCAGTACCAGGGAAAACTGAGTTTTACAATTCCGTTTGGACCTCTTGGTCCAGGCACCTAGCATTCTCGAGTTAGATAGAAAACATGCCCAAACAGCGGAGGTACTGTTGATAAGTAAAGGCAAGCAGACAGTCATCCATGTTTTTTTGACACTTAAAATACACTAGCAGGTGAATACAGTGTTGCATCAATGTACTTAAGAGAGAGAGTCCCGGTTGCACGGGGGTTATGATCTAGTCTGAATGAATCATAATGCTCAAAAAAGTAGGTGTAAAAATGATGTTAGAAACAAAAGAGAGAAGGTTGATGATTAGCCTCTGCCGGAGGTTTAGAGCATGCAGTCTAAGAACTCTGACTCCATCGCTTAGCCCCCAATTGCCAAATGCCCTTCAGGACAACTTTTAGTTGGTATGTGATCCCCCAGCCTGTGCCGTGTCTAGTTGGCCAAAGTGGCAGACTGTAGCATATGTATATATATATATATAATAAAATCAAAACATAAGAAAAAGGGCATAAAACAGAAAAAAAGCAAAGAAAAAATTCATTAGCTGGTCTTTACCAAAGCCCATCATATAGAGGATGAGATTGTCCAAAACCCAGGAAATAAAATAAAAAAAAAGAAAAAGACAATGCAGTATGCAAATTTACCCCAACATATCCAAAAAGGAAAGAAAACAACCAGTCTCATGAAATATCCCTTAGCCTGAGTCTAATATAGAAAAAAAAACCTCTGTTGTAAAGACACGAGAAGACAAATTTTAGATAGTACTGCATGTGGAGATCAAATTGAGATGTCAAGGTTGGAGCATTCACAATTTCTTGCAGTATTTTAGAAAAGACTGCCAAATTTGGAGCTTTTTCTAAAATATGTGTAAGGAAGTGCAGGAATGCACATGGATTTGCTGACACATAGGGGTATGTTTACTAAAACCCCGTTAGGGTGCGCGCCGCGCTAGTGTGCGGATGCCATATAAGGAGTGGGCGTTTCAGTCCGAAAAAAGCAAAACCGGGATTAATCATGCGCTAATTAGCGCATGAGAAAGTTGCGTGGGAAGCATAAGTGACGCGCTGATGTGCAAGCACAGTAACAGAGCCACAGTACAATGGTTAAGACACTGACCAATGGTACAGGGATCATGGGTTCAATCCCCCACTGTGCTCAATGAAGAAGGCTGGCTGAGGCATTACCTATCATGGGGAAGATTGCTTTAGGAGGCATTTTAATTATCTCTACTAGCAAACGCACTCTCAAAGCGTGTTAACATAAGGCACTCCATAAGGCACATTTTAAAGTGCACTGTCCGCCAAGGCACCCTAGAATGTTGCTTATAGGGCGCTTTATAGGGTGCGGTATGAGGTACCGCAAGGTCACAGCACTGTTTTTGATGGCAGCACTGTGCAGTTTAAGGAATGAAAATCATAAGTAGGTGCGCGGACATGCAAAGAGAAGCAGCAGTGTAGCACAATGGTTAAGACACTGACCAATGATGCAGAAGTCATGGGTTCAATTCCCCACTGTGCCTAATGAAGAAGGCTGGCTGAGGCATTACATGTTATAGGTAATATTGCTGTAAGGGGCATTTTATTTTTATTTTAAATAGTGCTGCCAGCAAACACACCCTCAAAGTATTGTAACATAAGGTGCTGCATAAGGCGCCTCATAGGGTACCCCAGAGGGCACATTTTAAAGTGCACTGTCCGCCACGGCACCCTACAATGTTGCTGAAAGGGTGGCCTATAGGGCGCCATATAGGGTGCCCTATGAGGCACAGCAAGGTCATAGCACTGTGTCTGATGGCAGCACTGTGCATTTCAACGCATGGAAATCTGAAGTAGGTGCGCTGACATGCAAGGAGGAACAGCAGTGTAGCACAATGGTTAAGGCACTGACTGCTGATACAGGGGTCATGAGTTTGCTCCCCAGTGTGCCTAATATGTAAGGCTGGCTGAGGCATCAGCTTTGCAATGTATGTATTGTTTCCTGCAGCACTTTATTTGTATTTTATTAATTGCTGCCAGCAAACATGCCCTCACGTGCCGTAATTGAAGGTGCCGCATGAGGCACCCTATAAGGCACTCCATAGGGCACATTATAAAGTGCACTGTCTGCCACAGCACCCTAAAATGTCCCCTATAGGGCACCCTGTAAGTCGCTCCACAGGATAACGTATAGTGCACCTCATATGGACGGTAACCATAAGGTGCCCTATAGGGCGCCCTATTAAGCGCCCTCAGAGGCACCTTATGGGTACAGTACGCTGAGAGTGTTTTTGCTGGCAGCAATAATGTACATGAAAAAGAGATAATGCTTTGGGCAGCCCTATCAAATAACTCCACTGTGGGTTTGAACCAATGACCACTGGCTCCACAGGCAAAGAAGTAACCATTGGGCTACAGCTTTACAGCTACTTGCAAGCCCCTGGCTGGCTGCAGAGGGAGTGCATGTCACAACATAGACAGTCTGCTGTGGTCACCAGGATAGGGTTAGCACACCCGTACCCATGATGCACTGCACATGCAAATCAGCTGTCCACAGATAAACACAAGATGGGGTATGCACCCCCACAGCACATCGGTCTGATAGGGGGAACTGACCATATGCACCCCCACAGCACCTCAGCCAGGTAGGGGGTACTGACCGTGTGTGTTACTGGCATAGAGTAGCTACACACCGTCACATTGTGCAGGTATTGTGCTCACCTTGAGTGTGTGGTGGGGCACCCAGCACCAGGTCCACAGCACCTTCCATAGTAGAAATAGGCAATGCTGCTGGTCCCCAGCAGTGCTAATGTGTGAGGTAGTTAGTTTCTGCAGAAACACCTTGGCTATATCTGTCTGTCTCAGTCAGGTGTACCCCCTATGGACTCCTAGGAGGATTATGGACCTCCAGGGCTGAGGGTGGTAAACAGGGTCTCCCATCAACAGATCCACATTCTACCTCCCTGCAATGGTGGCAGTAGAGGGGACCATCAACCCCAGTCCCACTGGGGAACAGACACCCTTCAGGGCAGTCAATGCAGCTCTGTACATAACCATAACACAATAGCAGGCAGACATTAGGCCTGGATATGCTAAGCTTCACCCCCCCCACTATCTGATATTCTCTTGCAGCAAGCCTTCAGCCGCTGCACCCTGCAAGGCACTCCATCAAGACACATACCAGCTGCAAACAGTCTGCTAGCTAGTCCATAGTGCATGTTCCTGGTGGAAATGCATGCATGCACCCAGAACTGGGAACAAGCAGATAGGTCAGTGACTGGGCCCCAAAAGGAAACCCATAAATATCACATGAAAGAAATACTACATAGCACTATGGGGGTGCCTAGCCATGCTGTGGTCCCTGCACAGTCAGGGTGAGAGTGATCTCCCAGCAGGACATGCTGAGGCCACCCTGTCTGTGTAGGTGGTGGCCGGGCACTAAAATGTCCCAGCCAGTGCCCTATGCCCTGTGCAGATGCATCCTGGCCAGGCCACCCTGTCCGGGCTATACCCATGGTACCTTGCTCCTCATTATGCACATTGGCAGGCCAATACTGGCAACAGTGCTGGCAGTGTGGGCTGTGGAGGGTGTTTGCAGCCACCACACACTGGATAGACAGACACACACACCCACACCTATGCCAGCATTGTGCTACTATAGAGGAGTTTAGCAGCCCTGGCCACCACATCAGTCCTGGGCACAGTACAGGCATGGATATGGTACGCAATACTGTTGGGGGTCACTCCCCAGGGTGTTAAACACTGTCAGAGACCAGACCTGAAGCACACACCACAGACATCAGAAAGGTTGTTATGATGGAGCTCAATCAGCAAACTGTGCTTAACGTAGGAATTGCTATCTGCCAGTAATCATAGCAAACGTTTGATAGCTGTGTACTGTATACCCAGGTGTAGGGTGGCATTGCTAAGGTATGCAAGTGCTAGTATTGGGAGATGCACGCAGGGCCCAATGTCCTGCTTCTCCAGGAGGCATTGGCCAATGGGGCCTGTGGGTGTGAGTGTGGGTGTGTCTGCCCCTGTTGGCTGCTGCTTTACGGCAGAGGTTCCCAACTCCAGTCCTGGTGTGCCAAACACTGTTCGGGTTTTCATGCTGTCCCTCATGAATATGCATGAGATACATCTGCATACCATGAGGGTGGTGCATATATATGCAGCACAGGCATCTTTATTAGAGGCAGCATGGAACCTGAATGGTGTTTGGCCCTCCAGGACTGCATTTGGGAGACTCTGCTCTAGGTAATGTGCCTGTTTATGGTGTCTGTGCTCGGTGGGGTAAAATGTAGGCGTATTAACCATGCGTATGTTCTCTGCAATAAAGGTTTGTCCTTACTATCATGATTTAGTTGTGGGAAAAATATGTGGACTGGATTGGCAGTAGCCCCAGCTGTGCTTTGAACCTGTGACCTTCTGTTCTTGCACACACTGTCTGTGTGCACTGCACCACCGTGTTGCCACAGATATGCTGCATTCCCTGGGAAGTCCATGACTGTACAGGGCCTGTTTGTTGCAGTGCACGGCACCCACCTGGACAGGGCTAGGCCATGGTCTGCTTTTGCCACCAGCTGCTGCCACCTCCACCATCAGTACCGCTCCATCCTTAGATTGGAGACAGCATAAACCCTGAAGGATTTGTGGTCCTTCAGGACTGCATTTGGGGGAATCTGCTCTAGGTAATGTGCACGTTTCTGGTGTCTGTGCTCTGTAGGGTAAAATAGAGGTGTTTGAGCCATGCTTATGTTCTCTGCAATAAAGGTTTGTCTTTACTATCACGATATAGTTGTGGGTAAACTATGGGGACTGGATTGGCAGGAGCCCCAGCTGGGGCTTCAACCTGTGACCTTCTGTCTCCAAACCCACTGGTTGTGTGCACTGCACCACCGTGTTGCCACAGAGACAGTGCATTCCCTGATGATACCATGACTGTTTGTCCGGCAGGGCCTGTCTGTTGCAGTGCATTGCACCCACCTGGACAGGGCTAGGCTGCCACTGCCCCCCTCCACCTCCAGTACCCCTGTGCCACCATGCTGACATGCCCTTCTGCTGCTGGTGCTGGTGGTACGCAGTCTCAGGCCATCCTGTGTGTGGGTAGGCGGCTGCCTATGGTGCGGGTTCTGGGGTAGGGGTGCCTGCATATCTGTCTGCACGTACCCCAATCACCGCCTGCCACTGTTCTGTGCCCTTGGAGGTACCTGCTGGGTACTATCCCCTGTGACACTGTGATAGACACGCTCATGCCCATGTTGGGCCCTCATCAGTTGCTGTCTGGCTGCTGTACAGTTTCAGCATTACTAGGTGCCACCTAGGCATCTGCCTAGTCCGCACTGTGCCCCAGCTGCACCACAGCATGTGCCGCCTGCAGCCCTCTGTATCCCCTTTCCCAGCATCTGTCCAGTTGCCCATTCCGACATGCCTGCCCTGCTGCTTTGGAACATGGGCATGCCATAGGAAACCTGTCCAATGGAGGACATAACCCTGATCAGTGCTATTTCACTGTGGGATCATTCACCTTGTATGGGGATGGAGCGTAGACCCTTCTAAAATTCATATTTATTTTTTGGGGCTTTCTTTGGAGTGTTTTTTGATGTTTCCCATTACTATCACTATTTCCCAGCTTGCTTATGATTTTTTTATATTTTGTTGGGGTCATTTTTAATGTTTATTTGCCCTTTTGTTCCGTGCACATGTATCACACTGCTCACTTTTTGTAGGTTTCCCTGGTTTTGCTGTACATTGCTGACATAAATGGTTTCTCTTCCCTTTAAATCTGCTCTACCGCGAGGTTTTCACTCGCGGTATTTTTTTGCTTGAATTTCAGCCCCGCTCGTGTGTGGGGAGCCTCTCCCCTCCCACTCTCCACCCATTGACCCCGTCTCTCTGCCCCTGGGGAGCCTTCCTCCGCCCTCCGAGAGCCTTTCCACACCTCTATCGCACATCAGCGTGCCGCGCACATGAGCGGGCACTTTAGTGCGGCGCGCACGTGTGCGGGGCACAAAAACACATCATTAGCATGCGCTAAGGTACCTTAGCGCACGCTATTGTGCGCAGCGCACTTGAGCGCAGTTTAATAAACATACCCCATAGAGCTAGGAGCCATTGTACAAATCTACACAAGGGAAAACTCAACAGAGGCAACTCAGCAACTTACACATGCAAATTAGCATTTTACCATTTACATGTGTTCCTTCCATATATAAGCTGGTATTTTGCAAACCCATACATTTCAGTGCTGCCAAATAACTGCAGAGGCTGCTCATATCATTAATTCATTTCAATTTGTAGGGGGACAACAATGTGTAAAGGGTTGGCCAAAATGAGAATTTTTGAGCAGCTGTACATCTTAACATGGACAATTTTGATCATGCACGTGCATTCCCTGTATGAAATGGAGAATACACGAGCAGATTTTTTAATTACCCAGTTTATGACTTAATCATGCATTCAACACACCCCCTTACAACTTCTGTATATTATGGGTATGGACATCCACATGTAAACCGAGCCTTTTCAAAAATCCCCATTTACATGTGGATGCCATTTCCATGTGCAAATGCCTGATTTCCAAATAACCCTCTTATCATATAGGAAGAGAGTTAAATGGGCTGGATTAAAAAAATATATATTTAACATGCATATGTCTAATAACATGGATATTAAAAAAAATACAACCCATTAATTTTCAGCAGCCTAGGTTGTAAAACCTAAAATTAGCTTTGAATTACCCTAGTAACATCAGGAAAAATATGGATTTTAAGCCCAAAAGACAGTTCATCTTTATATCTAAAAAAGTAATATCTAGTTTCTGTCTGGTTTCAAGTCCAAGGAAACAAATAAAATTTCAATGGAAAATTCTCCCAATCTGGACTTTCCAAAAATGTTGATAAGTAGGAGATTTTATCAGTAGCAGATAAATACACATATATAAAGTCTCAGTCTGTCTAGGGGGTTCTCTTCCCAGGATTCCATAGGACCAACTGGCAAACAAATCATGTGTTTGTAGAAAAATTATTTTCTGATAGCAAAAATAGTGGAAATAATAGAATAAATTAGCTTTCTGAGGTAGCATGTTATTCAGCCCTTTGTTACAATGCCAAGATACCTAATCTCTTTTTCAATAACCAATGTCACTGATTTGCATGCACTCTGACATATACAAATTATCTGCCTGTCTAAGCTAGCCCCAACCTCAGAGAAATTAAAGACCAGTACCTTAGCTTGTGCCAATACCCCTGTGGCTGTGGTCCAAGTCTCAAGAACGGAACGAGGTCAGGGTATGGCAGAGGTCCATCGTCAGCTGAAATGACCTGCATGGTCACACACTGAGCTGCCAGTCTGTGGGAGAAATTCACTCCATCTTGAGGCTTTGGCCTTGAACACTATCTGACATTCTAGCCAGAGAGAAAAGGCAAGCGAACAGTCTATATCAGAAGTTAGCATTCCCAGGTGTTCTTTCCCAGTTCTTTCCTTGTAAGTGTTCCGAGTCTTCATCTGTCTGCCCTCTGGATTCTGCATCTCTTTCCTGAGCTCTCAGTTCCGGTGGACAGCCGTATAATTCTTTGTCCAGAAGACCTGGTGATTGGCTGGACTCAAACCCTATATGACATCTTTAGCAAATCCGGTAACAGCTAATAGGTGGCCCTTCTGCAAACAAAGGTCCATCGTGCTCGAAAACTGCTAGTATTCAGGTTCATACGTTGTTGCCAAAGCCAGGCATAGTGAATGTTTCAGCCATATTCTTCTGCACGTAGTCAGCTGGAAAAAATACTTTTACTGTGAAGTATCATAAACTAGCAGCATTGCTGGATCTGCAAGTTTTAATGCCGAGTTACAACAAAACAGGAATCCATCTTGTTTAATTCAGGTTTTGGTTCAGAGCAAGCCCCATGACTCAGGCTTTGGTTTCTGAACAGGCCCCATCTTGTAACAGGTAGCCATGCTAGTAGTTCAGACATTAGTTTCTGAACAGGTACCAGCCCTACATTTCTCCCTCTTTTAAGATGGGAATAGACACAAGGAGGCATATTCCATCTTAAAACCTAACTAACTAGCAGGCTACTGTGCAGGTCAGAACCAAATGACATGGTTAACTAAAATCTAATAATAGTAGCATTGGAAGCAATACTGTTATGAGTAATTATATGGTGCATATACACCAGCAGTAGAAGAAGTTAAAACCAAAATGATATACTGTATGTAAGATCAAATCAACTCAATCAATGTGATAAGTATAATTTCAAACTTGGTAGTACAGTGTACTTAACCTACTCAATTTATTTACATTCTCTTATATACTGTATCAGTGTGGCTTACATTGAACAGGGCATTATAACTTGAAGATAGCTATTTTACAGGGAACATGGGCTATGGAGTGTTAAATGGCTTGCCCAAGACCACAAGGAGCACCTGTGGGACTAGAAACCCCAGTCGTCCTGGCCCAAGGTTGCTGTCCTCTAGTGGGATTTGAACCCCTGACCTTCTAGCCTGAAGTACTGTGCCCCAACCACTAGGCCACTCCTCCACTCCACTTATATGTGGGTTATACAATATAATGTGTCAGTGTAACTTCAACTGAACACCTAAAAGCAGCAGTATGTTAGTAAACAATGGAAGCTTTCATTGATGAATGAAACAACTCAGTTAAAAGCAATGCATAACTGAAAAGTTAATGGTGTCACTAGTCAATGAGGCGACCTTCCAACATATCCTGCAAACACATGGTAGGTAGTGGACATCCATGGTGTACAAGATGATGCAGAGTACAAATCTGTCTTTGCTGATATAAGGAAATCAAGAACTGAATTGCCAAGAGAAGGGCAATGACAGGCACAATGATATGAGACATAAAATCAGTCTGTAAAATGTCCATATCATGCAAATCAAAGATGTAATCAATGACTTCAGGGCTCTCCTTGTCAATTGGCAGTTCAACTGTGTAAGAGTCCTTATAGTCCAATAGGTAGTTCAAGACTTCAGTAAAGTTAATGTTGTGGCCTTGAAACACATCCAGCACCTGGATTTCAGTAGAAACAGTATCTGTATCTAAATAAAACAGAGCTATTCCACCAACAGTAACAATGGAGTGCTTAGAAACATCAATTAAGCAAACATTGTAGGGTAGAGGTTTTATTAATGATGTCATGTTTATTCTTGGTATCAGCAGTGACATAGTCCATGTGTGCTTTTAAACACTGTTGTGTGTTAGGTGTGCATGAGTCAGACATGTTGAAGTGTTTTTGTAAAACCTGTTGAGGATCCAGTGACACAAAATCTTTCTGTGTGACAGTCTGGGAATGTGTGATCAGAAATCCAGATATATCCTGCAGCACAACACAAGAATCAGGAAGAGGACCTTCAAAGTTTGGTTCTCCTTCTGAAAAACAAAACAAACAGGTTATTCTGTTCTAGGTTAGTATTTGTTCTCCATTGGTAGATTATTCTGGAATAAACTTCCTACGATGACATGGTCATAGCTGATTAATGTGGACCCATTTAAGGGTGGTCATAGATGATTAATGTGGACCCATTTAAGGGAGCCTTCCCCCTTAATATCCTTCTTTATCTGGATCTGATAAGCCACAGGGGAGGCTTTATCCACAATAGAATATGGACCATTCCAGCTAGGGAGAAATTTATTTTCTTTGACCCTATTCTTTCCAGAATTGTAATAGAATACCTGGTCGCCTATCTGGTATGCTTTGGAGGTAGTTTTCGGATTATAATAGGCTTTTCTACCTCTGGCAGCACTTTCCAAATTCTTTTGGGCAAAGGCAAAGGCACTTTGCAAGTGTTTTCTTAAATGGATAACATATTCATGGGCTTTGTAGCACATGCTAGGTTTACATCATTGGTCCAGTATAGAAGATGGAGGGGCAGTACCATGTTCCTAACTGTCATCATTTCAAAAGGAGTTACGCCAGTGGATCAATGACGGGTGGCTTTGATAGCCATCAGGAGCAAAGATAACTTAATGTCCCAATCCTTCCCAGAGGAGGAGACATATTGCTTCAGGATGCTGATGATGGTTTTCTTTGCTCTTTCCACCTGACCGGAAGACTGTGACCAATAAGAAATATGGACCTTGGCCTTTACTCCTAACAGCTTCCACAAATGCTTGATAACTTGTCCCATAAAATGGGAACCTTAATCAGATTCTACTTGCATGGGTAGACCCTACCTGCTGAAAACATGATTCAACAACAGGGTGGCTGTCGTCTTGGTGGTGCAGTTAGGTGCTGGAATGCACTCAATCCACTTGGTGAATAAGCAAGTAACAGTCAGCATGTATTTGTTTCCTCGAGAGGTTCGGATCACTGGGCCAATCCAATCAATTTGGATGTCAGAACAAGGCATGGTCAAACCTTTGTTTCTCAAAGGCATCCTATGGTACAGAGCAGCAGGTTGAAATCTGCAACAAGTTAGACAACCTTTGGTATATAATTGGACATCCTGGTACATGTGGGGCCAGTACACCACTTATTTCAACATTTCATAGATGACTCTGTCACCTCGGCGACCAGCACAAGGTTCATTATGGGTGTGTTGCAACATAACTCCTCTAAAGGCCTGAGGTAACACCCATTGCAGAATACCATGTTTACTCATGAGAATTAACAGGTCCATCTGAAAATGGAACTTATCCTTGGAGATGTAGAGGATTCTCAGTTCCTCATTATCCTGACAGTCTTCCAGGGTTAATGGATACTCCTGGGGGTTCTGGAGAAAGGAGTAGAAATGTCTGAGGGTAGGATCTTGTTTTTGGTCCTGCCCTAGGTCAATGTTGGCGATCTCACCACACCACTGTACCACCAGTGGAGTGGCTAGCTGTTGAGTTTGTTGTCTGGTGACTGCTTTTACAGAAATGGTTGGGTTGTCCAAAGGAGCCTCCAATTGCCAAAGGTCTCCAGAAATGTCACCTTCCTTGGCAAGCTGGTCAGCCAGATCGTTCCCAACCTTGTCAGGATTGTTAACACAGGCATGGCCTTTCACCTTCTTCCAGCAAACCATCATGTTATTTTCCTGTGCCACTTTGTCTAAGGCCAGAATATGTTCCTTGTGTGAGACGGGTTTCCCATTGGAATTCAGCATATTGTTGGTTTTCCAGATAGGGAGGTGTGAAACAAAATTGCGTTGGATATAATCGGAGTCAGTGCAGATTGTTAGAGTGAGGATCCCCCTTTGGGAAGCTGCCTGGAGAGTGGTCAGGGCTGCAGCTAACTCAGCATATTGATTTGTTTTGGACCCCAAATGATACTTTAAGGGTCTGCAGGGGTGGTTCTGTTCCCAGACCACTCCTATACTTGTGACCAGGACCTGGTCAGTTTCTCGATGGAATGCACAACCATCCACATACACCTTGGGGAAGTTCCTGCAAATGTTCTCATCACAAAAATGATGACGAGTTGGTTCAGGTGCACTTGACTCCTTCCCAAGGTCCGAATTGTCCACTAATGGCACACTGGCAGTGCAGTCATGCAGCTCTGCCAGGCCTTGCGCAGCATCATTTCTGCAGTTCTGAGCATATCTCACCTCCAGGGGCCATCCCTGCAGGGTTAAAGTCTAGGAGATGATGCGGCTGTTGGAAATTTGTCCACATTTTATCTGATCACTGTCTAGAAAACTGATGGGCTGGTGATGGGTTTCCACCACTAATCTCTCACCTTGGATGTAACTACGGAAGTGCTGGAGTACTAGACAACAAGGACTTTTCACAGTCCGAGTATTTCCTCTCCACTTCGGCCAAAGCCTTGCTGGCATATGTGATAACTTTCCTGTTGGTGCCATGTGTTTGATACAAGTCAGCACTCGTAGATTGGTTGGTGAAACTAGTTCCACCAAGAATTCTTTCCCACTTTCTAGGTAAGTGAGGCATGGTGCTTTCCTCATGGCAGCTTTCAGCTCCTCCACGGAGCTCTCTTGTTCAGGTCCCCATCCCCAAGGTTCATCCTTTTTGAGGAGTCTGACCAGGGGTCTAGAAATCTCTGTATACTGGTCCACAAACTGGCGGGAATAATTACAGTTGCCCAAGAAGGATCAAAGCTCCCTTAGGTTGGTTGGGCTTTTAAGTTGTTGCAAGGCCACAACTTTTTTCTTTTGCAGCTGCAATCCCTCAGCAGAAACTTCATGTCCCAGATAATTGAGAGATTTTCAGCACCACTGATCCTTTGTCAAGGATAACTTTGTTTCTGCAGCTTTTAATTGTTGGAGAATGTGCTTGATCTCTTTTAGATGGTCAGAAAAGGTGGTGTTCTTCACTAAGATGTTATCTACATATACAAGGGTGCCCCTAGCCTCAGCATCAGGCAGGGCCTTGTGCAGAAAAATATTGAAGTCTGCTGGTGCATTCAGATACCTGAAGGGTGTCTGATTCCAGGTATATTGCCACCTACCAAAGGTGAAGGCCAGCTTGTGTTGGTCCTTAGGATGGACAGGTACAGTCCAAAATCCTGAGGCAAGGTCCAGGCTGGTGAAGTATTTTGCACCTTTGATGGTAGCGAGATTCTGTTCCAGATGAGCCATTGTTAAGCTGGCAGTAGTCCAGGGCTAAGCGCCATCTTAAATCTTTCTTGAGGACAAGCCACAATGGCGCATTGTATGTGCTGTTGCACTGCCGTATAATTCCCTTCCTTTCCAGGGAATTGATGATTTTCTGGACCAATTCATATGAGGCCAGGGGAATTTTATGCTGCCGCACAAAAAAAGGCTTACTGTTTGGATCTGTAGGTATACAGTCATAGGTGTCAGTGGCAAAGAGGTCCTTTTACTGATATAACAGTTCCATAAGCTGCATCTTTTCTGACTCATCAGAACAGGCATCTGCCTCAGCAAGCTTTTCCTTAACCATCCCATCAAACCCTGGAAAGGGTTGATTTGGGAGAATCTTGACCTTTTCCTCTATCTCCTTTGATAGCTTGGACCACCTAGGACTCCTCCCCTTGGTTGGTGTAGGAACTGTGGGACTCATCCAGTTTCCTTGACAAGATCAAATGGTCCTATTCTAGGTGCACCTGGGTGGATGCAGCACTATGAGGCCAAGTAAACTGTAGGGTCAGGAGGCCCGGAGGTGAGGTTTTTACACACTCGGGGGTTTCCTCTCCTTCACAGAGATTCTAAGAATCTGGGGCTTCTCCAATAATCTGGAGAGTCAGCTCTATGCTGGGGAATGATTTGCCTACCAAGTATCCCAAGGGTTCACCTTTAGCAATGCTAGCAGGTTCTGGGCTGGCATTGGTGACCAACAGATGCAACGTTGGTGCGGAGGTCTCCATGCAGGGAAAGGTGCCAGTAATCAGGGCCAGCTTCTCAATATGGGGGTTAGGGTTGAAGAAGGCCAGGGGGTCTGAAACTGTTTGTCCCTGGCTACCTGGACCTTGAGGGGACAATCCTGTACCTTCCCTGGTATTTGGACATCATCCGCACTCACTACTTCACAAACCCGGGAATTGTCTGTCCGGCTCTCAACGATGGATGGGTGCCAGGCCACTCCACTGGCTTGCCCTCCATCCTACTCCAGAGGAGGTCATTCACCAAATCAACACAAGCTCTGAGTCTAAGAAGGCAATCTGAGCCTATGTAGAGGGGCACTTCAAGGCCTCTCATGATAGAAAATGTGTGTTTGAGGGATTTACCTCCAACTTGCAAGGGAAGATCACAGACTCCTACCCATGTCTTGGAGCCCTCACCAGACACTTGGAAGGAGATCAAGGTTCTCCTAATCCAATTAAGGGTGGCCTGGTGATTAAGGTGCCGGAAAAGGGTTTCACTGATGAGTGAGTGATCACAGTGTGGTAACAGATAGGCTCTTTCCTTCTGAGGTGTGCCCAACCGCACATGAATGAACAGTCTTCTCTTATCCAAGGATATTGCTGCTAGTTTCCTAGGGTGTCCTTGACAGGGGTCAGAGGCCAGAGGGGTGCTTACCTCAGTAGCATCCAGAGTCTCCAGGGCCTGGCCCGCCTGGACTTTAGAACCCTTCAGGAATATCTGCAGACAGTCAATATCAAGGATAATGTTGGCTATTGAGCCCTTTTCAATGGTGATTACCTCACAATTTCTCTGACCCTCATTCCTAGCCCCTTCATACTTGAGCTCTAGGATTTGGGGTTCTGCTGATCTCTGGAATTAATCCTGATAGCAGTGTCCTTTGATTCCATGGAACAAGGACCACTGACCCTTTCGTCACATTTTACTCTGGCATAAGGTATAGGATGGGTGACCTGTGTCCAGATCACCTCTTGGACATAGTCCAGTATGCAGCACAGCTGTTTTAGGAGCTCATTGCCAGTCAAACGTTCCTCCCCAGGACACTTGGTAATTTTCACAGGATGTTTCACCTGTAACTTTCCAGTTTGGAGGGTAAGTCAGACTTGGCCTATGGTCTCTATGGCTTGTTCACCATAAGCTACGAGTGATCCCTCAGTGGGTGCTATGCGTAGGGTATCCTGCCCCTCCAAGGAAGCAGTAAGCCTGTTAAAAAGACTCACAATAATCAGGGTAACTTCAGAGGCTGAATCTACTACCCAATAATATCCTAACAGCATTCTGCTCACCTGGTTCTCTCTTTGGTGGGAGTATATAAAATACTCTAGATGCAGGTGGTAAGAATAAATGAGAATTTTTTTAAATATATGCATCAAATAATTTTTGAACATCTCCAAATGAGCAAGTCAGTCAGCTCTTGGAAAATTCACCAACCTCAAATTCCTCTGCCTCTCTGAGTTTTCCAAATTCTCCATTTTCAAATGAACAGCAGGTTTATATTTTATCCAGGACCAGATTTAATACCTTGGTGTTCATAGATAAGACTAAGGGGTATGTTTACTAAACCGTCTTAACGTAGCAGCGGTGGTATTATCGCGCAATAAGTGACGTTATCCCGTGATAATGTGACATTATCGTGCGATAACATCATTTAGCACGTGATAACGCGGCTGCGGCATTAAGGCACACTAATGCTGTGCAATCCGGCTCTGAAGGGTGGAGTAAGACTTCCCAGAGGGCGGAGAGAAGGGGTCAATGGGTGGAGAGTGGGAGGGGAGAAGCTCCAGGCACACTAACGCTGTGAAATCTGGGTCTGAACACTAACGCCAGTGAAACCCTTGTGTTAAGGCACATTTGCAGGAAAGAGAAACCATTTCAGTCAGCAATGTGCAGCAAAGCCAGGGAAACCCAAAACGTGATAGTAGTGATAAATGTGCATGGAACAAAAAGGCAAATAAACATAGAAAATGACCTGAACCACATCTAAAATCCCTATAACCAAGCTGGCCAAAAGTGATATTAATGATAAACATAAAGCAACACCACTGAAAAAGCTCAAAAAATAAGATATCATGTTTGGAAGGGTCTATTCTCTGTTCCCCTACAAAGTGAATGATCCCACATTGAAATAGTGCTGATCAGGGGTTTTTCACGTCTATATTGGGCAGGTTTGTTATGGTGTGCACATGTGCAGTAACAGTACAGTGGGCATGTAGGAAAGGGTAACTGTACAGATGCTGGAAATGGGTTATAGAGGGCTGAAGGCGGCACATGCTGTGGTCCAGCTGGGGCAGAGTGCGTGTTAGGCAGATGCCTAGGTGGCACATAGGAATGCTGAAACTGTAAAGCAGCAAGACAACAACTGACGAGGGTCCAACATGGGCACGAGTTTGTGTCCCACAGTGTCACAGGGGAGATTATCCAGCAGGTACCCCCAAGGGCACATAACATTGGCAGGTGATGTGGGGGGAGGGGGGGAAGCGCGCATGTCCATGTAGGCACCCCTACCCGAGAACCCACACCATAGGCAGCTGCCTACCAGCATACTGGATGGCCTGGGACTGCGCACCACCAGCACCACCAGCATAATGGCATGGCAGCATGGTGGCGGAGGGGTGCTGGTGGTGGAGGGGGCAGTGGCATCTGCCCACAGCAGACCATGGCCTAGCCCCATTTAGGTGGGTGCCGTGCACTGCAACAGACAGGGTCTGTCTGACGAACAGTCATGGTATCCCCAGGGAGTGAACTGTCCCTGTGGCAACAGTGTGGTGCAGTACACACAGCCAGTGTGTCCATAAGCAGAAGGTCACAAGTTCCAGTCCTCATATTTTACCCAGTACTAAACCATGGTAATAAAGATGGAACCTTTATTGCAGATAACATAAACATGCCTGAAACAGCGCATGCTAATGCAGCAGAGGCATATTTATTAGGGACAGCATGAAACCTGAATGGTATTTGGCCCTCCAGGACTGCAGTTGGGAAACTCTGCTCTAGATATTGCACATGTCTATGATGTCTGTGCTCTGTAGGGTAAAATATAGGCGTTTCAGGCATGTGCCGCCTGCAGCCCCCTGTATCCCATTTACAGCATCAGTACAGTTGTCGTTTCCTACGTGCCCACTCTGCTGTTGCTGCACATGTGCACGCCATAACAAACCTGCCCAATCTAAATGACAGAAACCCTGATCAGCGCTATTTCAATGTGGGATCATTCACTTTCGTAGGGGGACAGAGCATAGACCCTTCCAAACATGATATCTTAATTTATACGCTTTGTCAGTAGTGTTGCTTTATGTTTATCATTAATATCACTATTGGCCAGGTTGGTTATTGGGATTTTAGATGTGGTTCTGGTCCTTTTATATGTTTATTTGCCTCTTTGTTCCCTGCACATGTATCACAACTATCACTTTTCTGGGTTTCCCTGCCTTTGCTGCACATTGCTGACTGAAATCGTTTCTCTTTCCTGCAAATGTGCCTTAATGCGAGGGTTTCACTGGCGTTAGTGTTCAGACCCGGATTTCACAGCATTAGTGTGCCTGGAGCCTCTCCCCTCCCACTCTCCGCCCATTGACCCCTTCTCTCTGGCCTCTGGGAAGCCTTACTCCACCCTTCAGACCCGGATTTCACAGCGTTAGTATGCCTTAATGCCGCCCCTGCGTTATCGCGCGATAAGTGATGTTATCACATGATATTATCATGTGATAACATTACTTATCACGCGATAATACCACCGCTGCGACGTTAAGACAGTTTAGTAAACATACCCCTAAATATTTAAAGGTGTGAATCATATCTCTCCTGACCCTCCTCACCTCCAGAGTATACATATTTAGGTCTTCAAGTCTCTTCTCATATGTCTCCTGACACAGGCTCCAAATCACTTTGGAAAGGGTTCAGAGGAAGGCGACCAGTCTTTTTATATCCTTTGCGAGATACGGTCTCCAATACTGAACACAATATTCCAAGTGAAGCCTCATCAGCGACTTGTACAGTGGCATTAGTACCTCTTTCTAATGGTAATTTCTCTTTGTATGCAACCCAGCATCCCTCTGGATTTTGCTACCACCTTGTCACACTGTTTCGCCACCTTGAGATCCTCAGAAACAATCACTTCAAGGTCCTTCTCCTGGTCCTTGCACAACAACCTCTCACCCCCTATCGCATACAAATCCCTTGGATTTCTGCTTCCCAAGTGCATGACACTGCACTTCCTCACAGTAAATCTTAACGGCCAAGCATTAGGCCATTCTTCCAGCTTTTGTAGATCTTTCCTCATGTTCTCCACTCCCTCAGGGGAGTCCACTCTATCGCAAATTTTCAATTCATCTACAAAAAGACAGACTTTTCCATTCAGTTCTTTAGCAATATCACTCACAAATACATTGAACAGTACCGGCCCCAGGACTGAACCCTGGGGCACACCACTAATCACTTTCCTTTCATCCAAGTGAATTCCCACAGAGACTGGTTCTGGGAGACTGTTTTATACAATAGGCTTAAAATAGGCATCTTTGTGGGTTTCTCATATTGGCATCCTGTTATAAAATCAGGCACTTAATGTACTAATGTAAATTTCACCCAAGTAGCCCCTGCAATGCGCGGGAGCCTGGACAGAAAGGGGGCACTTACTTTAACATGCACTTACTTTAACATGTTTGCTGTGCTGCTCCACTCTTGTAAGTTCACCACAGGGAACACAGGTGCGGCAGCTATTCCCCTCCGGGCTGAAGTCTCGTGAGATTTCGGCCCGGCATGGAACAGCTACAAGGTTCGCATTCCTTGCGGCAAACTTAAAAGAGCTGAGCAGCATGACAAACATGATAAAGTAAGTTTGCTGTGCTGCTGTTGCTTCTGCCACCACATGGGGGGCTCACAGCACAAAGGGGGGATGGCACAGGAGTATATGCTGCTGCTCTAACAATGGGGGGCCCTCAGCAAAATTTTGCTTGGTGGCCCCTCATTGTAATTTATGCCACTGCCTTAATTCATATATCCAAACATGAATAAAGTAGCGTGCTCCCCGCCCCCCATCCTCTTCCCCTGAGACTGTCAATGGAATGCTTTTGTGATTCACTTATACTGTATATTATGGGGTTGTCATCGGTTGCTCATACAGTCCTGACATGAAGATGATTTGAACCTTCAAAAGCTAGTCCTAGAATGCATTCCTTTTTTGTTTCTCTTTTTTAATTAACTATGTTAAGAACAAGCATTGGATCTTGGATTACTAAGTTAGCAAAATACAGATCTCAGCAGCAGAAAAGTAAAGCACGAGCTAAATGCAAATACATAAATAAATAGTGTCTGCATTAATGAACGGTTCACTGTATTTCAAGTTTGTTCAAAAGCACAGATTTATCCCAGCCTATATCAGGGAAATCCAAAGTGGATGTACTGATCTAAGGAAATCTGAGTTAACAAGGGTCCATGCTGGGTTCTGCTGCAAATGTGGTTTTTACAGTAAAAAAAAAACCCAACTAATTGTTTTTCTCTAATTTGACAAATCCCAGATTTTTCATAGGTTTGTCAAAGCGGGAGATGATTTGCACAAACCCAGTATGCATTGACATTAATTCTTGGTTGATCTTGATGTTTTTAACGGCAAGATTTGACTTTGGGGAGATGAGAAGAATCTTTAAATATTAAGTCAGTGATGTCTCTGCAGGGATGTTTCTGAAGGCTTAGTCAGTTTGCACACCTGTTAGCTGTAAGTCATGGGATTTATGACATATTCTGAGCTGCTCGTGAGGTGAGGGAAGAAGGACCTAATACAGTAACTGATTTCCTGTTGCCGCTCTTCCATCCCCTGGTCTCCATCCTGTACTGCCTCTCTATTTCATTAACACCTCACACTCCCATCACTGATTAACTCCTGTGAATAACAACACACTGAAATCTGATAATATGTTGAAGCCTAAACCCATAAGGGAAACAGGCATCTGTCCTGTTTGGGAAAGCATTCAATGATGCAGAAATTTCAAAAAGTAAAGGAATTTTAGAGCTCACTTTTCAAACCTTGGAGAAGATGCACATTTTATCATCAGTTGTACACAGTGGTATCTCTACAATAATCTTCAGAGGAAGGCTGACCTAACCTAAAGGCTAACATTTTCAAGGAGTCCTCACGTGTTATAATAAAATTGTACTATATCAACATATGCCACAGAGTTCAACTCTTTTGCTGCTGGAGGAGTAGCTGAGTGGTTAGAACAACTGCCTACCAGCTAAAAGAGCAAGGGTTTCCCACTGGCACCCCTTGTGACCCTTTGGCAAGTTACCTTACCCTTCATTGCCTTGGAAAAAAAGGTCTGGCAATCTACTTCTGGTAATACATTGCCAAGAAAACCCAGAGGCAGCTGGGTCGTCAGGAGTCAGCACAGACAAAAAGCTATATCAATATATGCCACAGAGTTCAATTCTTTCCCTGCTACAATTCATTATGGGGTCTATTCTGTCCATCCCTGCTATTTGCCCTCCTGTCAAAAGCCTCCCGGTACAAACAAGGAGTTTGTACAAGGAGGCTTTGGAGGAAGTGTTGAGGAGGCAAAGTTAGGGTGGGCAGTGGGCGGTCCGTGACCTCAGATGTACAGGGCCGATTCTGAAGTTAGTTCTGTACGTCTGGGGTTGGGAGACTGGATGGAAGACTTATTCCACCTTGGAGGTAGAATAAGTCCCCCTGGACATCGGGGGATGGCAGGCCCAGGCAATGCAAGTAAGATGAGGGGGTGAAGGGGGTTCCCTGCAGCCCAACCCTGGCCATGGAAGGCCAGATTGGGGGTCGGTCTGCAGGTAAAGGAAAGAGTGGTCAGTGGCTCCTCACTGGAGTCATGGTGTCATGGCAATGGGATACCGTGGCTCCATTCAGGAGCCTGACTGATTTAGCCGGGCATGGGTCTGTATATGCAGGCCAATCGGAATCAGGTCACAGCCTGCACGTACAGACCCTAGACCCGATTCTGATCCTACGGTGCACCTCTAGCCCCCACAGGATCGGAATCGAGTCTACCTCTGTGTGTCCCGATTCCAATTGGATGCACAGGGCCTGGATGTACATGTTGGAATATACCTCTATTTATATAAGGCTTTTTGGTGATTAGAATATTTAACTGCTGATATAAAACTTTCAGCCTGATATCCATATGCCCAGGGCAGAGTGAAGGCAGAATATTGGCATTCCTATAACGCTATGGCTAGTCAGCTTTATTCAGCCGCTATGCATAGCTATGTGGTTTAAGTTTGGACAGCAGAAAAGCTGTTCTAATTTAAATGGAATGAGAGGAATTTTAGAAGAGCCGTCCAAGTGCAATCTGGGACATCTAAACCAGAATGTCTGAAAAAAATGCAGGCACGTCCAGGTGCAGATGTGATTTCACAAACATGGACGTGCCCGATATGGACATCTGCAGGGGCATCTACAGAGACAGCCCCAGAATCATATTTCAAAACCTGGACATCTAGGATAGATGCAATGCTGGACATCCATGATATTTCTGTGATTAGGATCTTGGGAATGCCCTGGCTATGTATCCAGGCTTATGGGAACACCCTAACCAAGCCTCCTCCACACCTCCGTTCAGCCTTGGATGTCCTCACGCTGGGGACCTCCCCAGATCCGGCTTCTAAAATGGCTCTGGAAATGTCTTGTGCTTTGCATATCTCTAAGCCCACTTTTGGGCATCCATTGCATGAACAGGGCTTCTAAAATGATTCCATATATCTATAGGGATAGTGGCTGTCTACAAAGCTGGCAGTAGTCATTGCTGTCCACGCATATTCGGTGCCACTCACTGTCTGGATGGTGGCATGAAATATACCTATGTATTTCAAAATGAAGCACACACACTCGTGAGGTGAAAAACCCCACAGAAGACTTGAGAAGTAAGCTCTAAAGGACGTTATTATGTGTCTGGTGGTCCTACCCTACACAGACTGTAAAATGGGACTGTTGATGTTAGAAGTGTGAGTGAGTTTGCCACAGGAGTTTATTTCAGTGAGAGAGGGGATCACATATGTAGTCCTGGCATTCCATGCTTTTATGGTATACCAGCTTTTATCTAAAGGTGCTGAGCATCTGTTTCCCAGACTTAGTGTATGTCTTTTGTGAGCGTGTGTATGTGTATGTGGTTTGAGGGTTGCACGAGAGGATCTGGTATGCTGATATGCATATCAGGGAGGAGGACTACGCACTGGAAGACATGAATGATGTAGTCCCCAGATTGTGCCATGCAGCATGCCATACCCAGGGCATACATTTATGGTTCAGCAATCACATGCATCCCTTGGGGAATTGTTATGTTAATGGTGGGTTTTGTGCACATGATGAGGGTCCATACTGAGCATTTTTAAGGGTGTATGTAGAGCTGACCAATGCATGCCTCACTGAAGCCTTTTTATGATGTCAAGTACCATTTGATGCAAGATGTGTTCTGTCATACATGTTAATATTTGCCTTCTCTTATACTATCTTAGACTGTGCTGGGATTACCTAGCGCTGTTCTAGGCATGTAGGGGACTAGGATATGATCTAGTTTGTATCGCCATGCATTTATCATCAGTTCCTATGTCTTGTAGGCATCAGCAAACTACTGTCAGTGAGCACAGCAGCTTAGGAGATTTTTACAGCAGAAGCATGGCCAGCTCGAAGACAGGCACGATTGGAGACGGTTAATTTCAAAGAATATGGTAAGGATGGGCATGTCCAAAACCTGATCACCATTTACCCATATCTACCACTATTGTATGAGACGTATTTCTCTACTTTACTCTATGTCCCGTGCTTGTATCCATGCACAGGGCTTCATGCTGGATACATACATGGGCCTGCTGAACAGCATGTTGGATGTGCCACACCGGATATGTCTGTTATCTCAATTCCAGAAATGTGGGTGCGTCTAAACCCGTGTTTCCAGAATTGGGTGGGAATCAGGCCCATGCCCGATTTAAATGTCTCCGCCACAGTGAGACATCCTATATGGTCTCGGTCTTTATGTAAAAAGCAGTTTCAGTCCTGAGTGGTATTCCAGCATAACTTCACTATCAAAAATGGTGCAGCTATATAAAAGGGATGGTATGCATTCATTTTTTTTCTTGTACGCACCTAAAGTTTTGTGTGCATAGATTGCTTTTATTTGTATACAACTGAATTTATGTGCATAATGAAACAAAAGAAAGTAAATATAGAAAGCATCAAAAAGGTGGATTGTGCACCCTTGTAATACTGGGTTTGTGTTATCCTGGCTACATCCTCCCTAGCAAGCAGAAATATCCGTGTCTGTGATCCCTTGAGTTTCCTGGAGGCCAATTGCCCTTAATGGTTCTTGAGTGACCCCAGAGCCTCTTCACTCTTTGCCCTTTCCCCTCTGAACTCTCAAATGCTTCCTTCGACTTTTGTCATCCTTTTTTCTGAGGAGAAAACTACAAATCTTCTCTCCTCCTCCAAACTCACTGTCTGCTTTTCTGATGCTATTCCCATCCATCTACCACAGAGACATAGCGTGGGGGGTGCAGGGGGGGCCGGCCGCACCGGGCGCAACATGGGGGGGGGGGGCGCTCGCACTCGCAGCTCTCTGTTGCCGATGAGGGGGAAAGGCAGGTCCCTATGATACATGTTGGCGCGTACGCCATCTGGTGGTGGCACTGCAAAGAGGTTTGCGCTATAGCCCTCGAGCCCGCAGTCCTGGGAGTCGCATTGTTCTTGGCAAACCCTCGGCAACAAAGCGCAGGCGATGCGATTGACCCCCTCTAGGTAGCTATTTCACACAAGCTGCCGGGGCGGGGTGGGAGGGGGACTGTTTATCGCGTCGTCGCCCCTCGATCTCAATGTAAAGCTGGGGTTGGGGTCGGATCGCCCTGTGCGCTCGAGAAGGCGGAGCTGCAGGGCGGCATCACGAGTTTCTGGTTCCGGATCTCCTCCTCTTCCCTGCTGTTGGGCATTTAACCATGCTTGTCGGGCTCTTGCTGCTGTGCTGTTCGTTTCCCTGGACTCCGGCTCAGCGAGGTCAGTGCTGACGATTGCTCCCTCCCGGGGTAGGATCACGGTCGGCTCCCCCGCGCAAAGAAGCTCCCCGGCGGCTAAAATCCACGGGTTAGGGGGCGCAAATTACTTGCCTTGCCCCGGGTGCTGACAACTCACGCTACGCCACTGATCTACCATGCTCTATCTCTCTTGCTGTCATCCCTTCTGTCTGTCATACCTCCAACCTTTCACTTTGCATTGCAACTGGTCCTGAAGCCTTCAAACATGCTTTGGTTACACTTCTCATCAAAAAACCTTCATTAGATCCTATCTGCACTTCTAAATATAGGCCCATATCCCTCCCCATTTTTACATCCAATCTACTTGAACACCAGCACTGTTTTGACTTTCTTTCCTATCAAGCTATTCTAGATCCACTGCAAAATGTCTTTTGTCCTCTACATTCTTAAGTAACGGCCCTTGCCAGAGTCTCCAGTGACCTGTTCCTGGGCAAATCCAAGGGACTTTACTCGATCCTCATTCTTTTTGACTTATCTGCTGCTTTTGACATATTTTGTCTCTATCTTCTCCTCAATACCCTGTTCTCACATAGATTTGGGGGCTCTGTTCTGTCTTGGTTTTCTTCTTATCTATTCCATCCCACTTTTAATGTATGCTCTGGTGGATATTACTCCACTGCTATCGATATACCTCAGGGATCTGTCTTGGAATCTCTTCTTTTCTCCCTCTATACTCATATTCATTTCTATGGTGCCCTGATCTTCTCCCATGATTTTCAGAAGTGCATTTTTTCCTAGCAAAAATAATGTCAATACTCATATGCAAGCCTTGTTCATTAACACATGAGTACTATGGATCAATTTTGGCAGGCAGTGAAAAAGGTGCCAGTACTCAGTATTAACTACACCCACAAAAAAAGCCCTTGTTTTCAGTACCACCTTTATGCTGATCACTCTCAGATTTATCAGCTTTACTTCTCTGTACCTGAAATCTGCTTAGATATCCCACTGCCATTGAAACTGAACATGGCCAAAACAGAGCTTCTTACAGTATCTTTTATCCTAAGCCAACCTCCCCTTTCTCCTTTCTCTATTTCTGTGGATAACATTGCCATCCTCCCTGTTTCCTTAGCTCTCTTAGGGTCATCATTGACTCTTTTCTCTCTCTCTGCACACATCCAACAGTTAACTGAAGTCTATCGTTTCTTTCTATACATCACCAAACTTCACCCTTTACTTTCTAAACACACTACCAAGACCCTTATCCACTCTAGTTACCTCCCATTTAGACTAGTGCAACCTACACCTCACTGCTCTCTCTCTGAGTCATCTCTCTCCCCTTCAATCCATTCAAATGTCGGCTGCATGGCTAATCTTCTGCTAGGGTCACTATACTCACATAACCCCTCTCCTCAAGTCACTTCATTGGCTCCCTATCTATTTCTGCATATAGTACAAACTTCTACTGACCTACATGTGTATTCATCCTGTGGCTCCTCACTGTTCAACAGCCAAAATGCTTCGGCCACAAAAGCAGTTGTTCTAAACTAATTTAAGGCTGCTGAACACAGAAATCATAATGAAAATGTCTGATTAGGTCTAGTTGCTAAGATATATACTATTAATTAGTCATTAGGGGCCATTAACTGTGTATTATGCAACATTTGTGTGAGGTTGCGTAATCTCTACTTGCAACTAATAGAAATATCTGTCCAAAACCAGATGATGCAATCAGTATTTAAATTTGCATCACTTGACAGTATAAATCGTAAGGTGTATTAGTCACAGAAAAATAAAAAAATTATTTTGCATTATTTGATGCCGATAGGTTAATCACAGCGTATTCGGCGACACATCGTACTTGTGTTAATAATGCAGATAATTTCTGCTATATTTGTGGTGAAGTGACTTTTACATCACAAAAATGGAATATGACTGCGGTGGTTAAGAAAGCCTACAACTTATATTTTGGCTGCAGAATAGGAGCTCTGGATAAGAGCTGGGCGCCACACATATGCTACAATACATGTGCAACAAATCTCAGGCAATGGATGAATGGGAAAAGGCAATCAATGCCTTTTGCAGTTCCAATGATCTGGAGAGAGCCCACGGATCACGTTAGCAATTGCTACTTCTGCATGGTTTCTCCAATTCAGAAAGACATATCCAAAAAGAGTAAGTGGACTGTGCAATATCCAAACATTTCATCTGCAATACGCCCAGTGCCTCATGGAGAAGGATTGCCGATTCCCAAAATGTCAGAATCATTATCATTAGAATCAAATGAGAAAGAGGAAGAAGTTTATAGTCATGAACCGTCAACCTCTCATTACCCAGAGTTTCTTCTGGCCACTGCTAATGCGCCACACCTCATAACGCAAGGTGAATTGAACGACGTTGTCAGGGATTTGGATCTCCTGAATAATAAAGCTGAGCTTTTGGGTTCCAGACTACAGCAGTGGAATCTTCTGACTGGTGATGTTCGAATTTCTTTTTTCCGGGACCGTCAGAAAGACTTGGGGGCTTGTTTACAAAGCCGCGGTAGCGGTTCGCGATCGTTATCGGAGCCACGGCCCCATTTATTTCAATGGGGCCGCGGCTCCGATAACGATCGCGAATCGCTACCGCGGCTTTGTAAACAAGCCCCTTGGTGTCATTCTTTTTCAAAGAAAGTGATTTTGCTGCATGCAACAAAGTAAAAGGTTTAATGGCAGCTCTCAATATCAATTACAATGCAGATGATTGGAGGCTCTTCATTAATTCATCCAAAGCAAGTCTTAAAGCTGCATTGTTGCATAATGGCAACATCGATGGTCAATCTGTGGTGACTTCAAAGTGGTCGCCCTCTTGCTTGGTCTTCAGGGTGGATACACCAAGTACTGCTGCTTCCTGTGTGAATGGGATAGTCGTGCTGGAGATTGTCATTTCATAAAAAGGGACTGGCCACTCCGTCAGGCACTGGATCCTGGAAGCAAAAATGCTCTGTTTCCAGCACTTGTAGACAGCAACAAGATTTTGATGCCTTCCTTGCACATCAAGTTGTGACTAATGAAAAACATTGCCAAGGTGATAGATAAAACTAAACCTGTTTTCAGGTATCTTAGTGGTAAATTTCCTAGACTGAGTGATGCCAAATTTAAGGAAGAAGTTTTTGTTGGCCCTCAGATTCATGCACTTCTTCAAGATGACAAATTTCTTCGTTTATTGCGTGGAAAGGAAAAGGCTGCATGGATAGCATTTGAATCAGTGACACAACTTTTCTTGGAAACAACAAAGCAAATAATTACCAAGAGATTGTTCAAGATCTTCTCAAGGCATGCAAAAACCTTGGTTGCAACATGTCCTTAAAAATTCATTTTCTACACTCTCATCTAGATTTTTTCCCACAAAAGTGCAGAGCAGTAAGTGATGAACACAGAGAACGATTTCACCAAGACATTGCAGCCATGGAAAAGAGGTATTAGGAAAAATGGAGTCCATCAATGCTTGCAGACTACTACTGGACAGTGACAAGGGATATTCCATTGCTTCAGTACAAGAAACAGATCAGGAAGAGTCGTGAAGCCACTGAATGAGAACAAAACTTGCTAGAATGTGCTTACAAATTTTCTTAATGAAAGTTAAATTGCAGACATAATTACTCCTCTGTTTCTTCTAAGTATGCTTATGAACTTTATTTTATAAAAATATGCTTGTTATTGTGCAAAATTTCATTTGTAATAAGATTTTGATTTACATCTAAGGATTTAGGCTCGATTTTCACCATACATAGTGATAAAATGTAAATTCTTCAACATATACAAACAGGAGCTAATTGGCCAATTTCACTATCATATTTGAACTCAGCGTATCAAATTCATTAAGAAATAGCACATTTAATTTCTGAAGCAAGCAATTTTTGAAAATTTGTAGAACAGTGAATTACCTCTCATCTCTTATCTTTCCCTACACTTCTCCTCGAGAACTCTACCTATCAAGCAAATCACTTTTATCTATGCTTTTTTCATCTACTGCAAAGTCCAGGGTGCATTCTTTCCACCTTTCTGCACTATATGCCTGGAATAGACTACCCGAGTCAGTATGTCAGGCTCCATCTCTGGTCCTATTCAAATCCAGGCAAAAAACCCCACCTCTTCAAGGTCGTCTTTGTATCTTGATCCCCTTGTTCTCCTGTGTATTACCCATGTGTGCTTTAACCATTTCTCCTTAGTTCTACCCTAGTCCCCTGTTTATTGTGTTTAACTGTTTTAAATAGATTGTACTCAATTATTACCTTCTGTACCACGGATGACCCATATGGTCCATATATATCAAACCAGTCATCTGTGTATCAAAACACCAAGCTACCACTCTGTTTTTTTTTTGTCAGGACCAACAGACCCAAGTAGGGAGAAGAAAACTCTCTCCTCAATGTCTGGAGAACCCTTTTGTTTAAGTGCTTTTGTGTATACACACTTTTCCCTTAACGTGAGGAAGTGTAAAATACTTATATATTGCTCATATCATATGCTTGGTGCTTTGTTAGCTTGGTGTTTTGATACACAGATGACTGGTTTGTTAAATAGATTGTAAGCTCTATTGAGCAAGGACTGTCTATTGCATGTATGTGTACAGCGCTGCATATGCTTTGTAGAGCTATAAAAATGATAAGTAAATGACTACATTTCGGTGAATTCCCCTTCCATACACTTTGCCCGCTTGTGCACTTTCCTTAGCCTTCACTTCTTTCCTCAGTTGTATTTTGTTGCTACCTCGTTCTCCTTTCTCCTCTGGGTGAGCACCTTTGAAGGTAGTTCTTCAGCTCCTTTCTCTTCCCAAGATGGGTGCCATTGGATATCTAAAACTACTGTTCTCCTTTAATGCTGTTGGTAAATGGGTCGCTCATGTTAGGAGGCCTTTTGGTATTTCCCTGCTTTTTCTCTGGACAGGAGGGTGGAGAGAAGCCTCTTTCCAGAACTAAACATTAAAGGGAAACTCTTCTCTAGTCATTAGATATGACTCTTACTCAGACTTCTCCTCATTTTATATGTTCAGTGGAATAAGAGGAGAAATCTCTTGCAACTGCTAATATCAACTTAAATGTCTATATGTTCACTGAAGATCTCTCACTATTATAGATCTAGGAAACAACCACTATAGAAACCTCCTAATGCAATGCTCTAGCAAAATGGTACATTCCTTCAGTCTTTGGTAGCTGGTATGACCATTCTGTAGGAACATACCACTTTAGCAGTGATCCTCGGGGAGCCCTAAATAAACATAGAAACATGATGACAGAAAAAGACCACATGGCCTATCTAGTCTGTCCTTCCATAACAACAACTACAACAGTCCACTTTTTACCTTTAGAGATCCTCTGTGTTGGTCCCATGCTTTTTTGAATTCGGTTACTGTCCTCATCTCTACCACCTCCACTGGGAGACTATTCCATGGATCCACTACTCTTTCCGTAAAGAAATATTTTCGCATATCACTCCTGAATCTATCTCCCTTCACCCTCATCCCATGTCCCCTTGTAGCAGAACTTGCTTTCAATTGAAAGAGGCTCTCTCCCTGAACATTTATGCCACGGAGGTATTTAAACATCTCAATCATATCACCTCTATCCCGCCTTTCCTCTAAGGTGTACATATTAAGATCCTTAAGTCTGTCCTCATATGCTTTATAATGAAGCCCATTAATCATTTTAGTAGCAACCCTCTGCACCGACTCCATCCTGTTCACATCCTTTTGAAGGTGCGGTCTCCAGAATTGCACACCATACTCCAAATGAGGTCGCACCAAAGACTTATACAGAGGCATTATCACCTCCTTTTTTCTGCTAGCCATTCCTCTCCGTATGCACCCAAGCATCCTTCTAGCTTTTGCCGTCGCCTTTTCTACCTGTTTAGCTACTTTAAGATCATCAGACACAACCACGCCTAGGTCCCGCTCTTCTTTAGTGGACAAAAGTACTTCACCTCCTATACTGTATTGCTCCCTTGGATTGCTGCAGCCCAAATGCATGACCTTACATTTTTTAACATTAAATCCCAGCTGCCAAATTCTAGACCATTCTTCAAGCTTAGCTAGATCCCTCCTCATGTTATCTACCCCTTCCTGGGTGTCTACTCTATTGCAGATTTTGGTATCATCCGCAAAGAGGCAAACCTTACCCGACAGCCCTTCCACTATATCACTAACAAAGATGTTAAAAAGAATCGGACCAAGGACAGATCCCTGGGGCACACCACTGGTAACATCCTTCTCCTCAGAGTGAGCTCCATTTACTTGTACTCTTTGTCGCCCCCCACCCAACCAATTTCTAACCCAAGCAGTAACTTTAGGGTCCATCCCTAGGGTGCTCAGTTTGTTTATAAGTCGCCTGTGAGCTATGATAAGTAAATGACTACATTTCGGTGAATTCCCCTTCCATACACTTTGCCCGCTTGTGCACTTTCCTTAGCCTTCACTTCTTTCCTCAGTTGTATTTTGTTGCTACCTCGTTCTCCTTACTTACTCCTTACTTATAAGCAGGTCTAGCAAGTGGTTACTGACTTTTAGACATATGCATCAATACAAACAGAAACATATATAGACATAAGTATAGTGCGTAAGCACATATATACAATTTAATAAGCATTAACCGAGGCATGCCGTAACGTGCCCATCCTTCCCCCTCCCCCCCTTCCTTTTGCTGCTTGTTCCTTCTTCTTCGAATCCCCCCCTCCCCCTTTTCACCCAAAAAATTCAGTCCCACACACTGGTTGGGAATTGAAAACCGGTCGCAGCTTTATTTAAATTTGAACATTAACCAAATGCAATTAACATAACAATCATTCTGGCGTATATGGCCTCGCCCGCCATGTGATTAGCAAGGCGAGGCTCTACTCCGCCACCGCCGAGGACAAGCCCCACGGCTAGCTTCTCCCCACCGCCACTTACCCGGCTTAGCCATATGATTAGCAAAAGCCCAACAGGGGCTGCCCGGGCGGGGGCCCCTCACCTCCGCCCCAGTAACACCTCCGGCTCCGGACCCCGGACCCTCTGGGTTCCCGCCACCCCCGCTGCAACAACCCGTCCGTACCCCGCCCTCCCTCTGATCAGGGTGGGATGGGAGGGACAACCGCCGCGTACGATCTCCCCCGCTTACCGGCCGTGACTGTTCTTCTCCCACAACCACTCCCCCGCATGTGACCCACGCTCTCCACACCAGCTATCTCATTGGTTCCCGCGGCTCTCCCTCAAGCCGTGGGACCAATCCATTTAAAATCTTCGCCGCGCCACCCCCGTGGCGTGCATGCATGACCCCGCTCCTGGCCTTCCTTTCCGGCCAGGCACGCCCGGACGGCCCGGTTACTGTGGCCCACGAGGGACTTCGCCCTGGGGCCCCGTATATATACACAGAAGTAAAAAATCATTGGGCCAGTATTCAAAGGGGTTTACTATATCCGATTAGCAGAACCTGCTAACTGGATAAACCCCATTGAGAATGGACTGTACCACTGAATATCCCCTCTGACTGCCACTGCACTGTCTGGACGATGCTGGATGGGGCAATCCCAGGACTAATCTTGTTAGTGGTGATTTTCAGTCCGCTATCCAGATTAGTGCCCACAGGAAGTTAGGACAAGTCAATGGCTGCCCTAACTTTATGCCCATTTCCTAGCAACTGAATATTGTTGCTAGCCAGAGAGCAAATATGGTCAGCAGTAAAACCATATATTCAGTGCCGGATGCTAAATAGCCTTCGTTGCTGAAAACTGGGTTTTAGTTTCAGCCACAGAGGTGCTTTAAAAACACGAATCACTATAGCTGAATATTGACCCGCATATAAACAAAATCCCTTTGATAAAAGTACAAACATACATTTCACACACATATACAGCTTATGTGTGAATGCGGGCACCAAAGAATTCACAGTACTGCCAAAATAGCCAATCTGAGTTTTTATTTTAATTCCACTCCTTAAATTAAACACCAGGCAGGTATCTACAGTAGTTACATTATTTTTTAGCTGCATGGAAGATCTTTTTGAAGCCAAAGCAAATAAATTATTCCATTTAATTTAGTACTGCATTAATAATAGAGCAAGGCAGCAGTCAGCTTCCGAAGACCACCAGCTGTTCTTCACACCTCAATTCCTTTTAGACTAATTCCTGCCGTGACAGTGTCAGTCCTAAAGTTTCATACACAGGTACCTACTTCCAGTGACAGATCGCTGAATGGCAACTGAGAGTGATTGCAGGGGTGGACTAGTCCTTTGACCAACTCAAAGCCATGTCACATTTCTTATCTGGGAATAAGAATGGAACGGTAATTTTTCCATTTTGCATTATTTTGTTTCCACTAAAGCATTAACTGCTAATCCATCAGTTCTACTTAATAATGTTTTTCTGGTTTCTTTTGCAAATGCTGTTGGTGTGCAGGCTTTTCTGAGTGAAGGTATTAAAAGAGACTATTTTAGATTTAAGATGCAAGAGGATTGATGTTAGTTTTGGTCTCCTTTTTTGAAGTCTTTGTATATTTCAACCTTTTCTACTGCAAAATGCTTCATCATTCTTGTCCTGATTTCCCATTGAGGATGGAATGAAGAGCTCTCAGGCAGAGAAAGTAATGAATAATTAGGTAGAAGAGGGGAAAGGTCCATGTTCAAGTTAAAATCAAATGTGAGTTAACATACTGGCTGCCAGGGTTAATCTCAGAGTGATCCAAGCACAACTTTATTGTAGCTCCATTGTATTTCAAAATTCCTGTAACCTAAACAGGAGGATAGTACATATATAGAATTTCCAATATTTATTTATTTATTTAATGGATTTTTTTTTTTAATTTTTATACTGCCTTTATGCCAAGGCAGTTTATATAGAACAACAATAACAAACTCAAGCAACTTGTGTTTACATAGAACTCACAGGGATACAAACTTGGAGTTAATAAAATGGGGGTTTACTGATTTCAGCAGTGCGTGAAGAAAGACATGGTATGTGTATGTTTAGTTATGTGATATCATTTGGGCCAAAGTGTTCAATGAAGAGATGTGTTTTAAGAGTTTCTTCAGGTTTTGTATGGACTGTGCAGATCTGATTGCTTCTAGTAGGGTGTTCCAGAAAGTTGGGACAAAAAGAGTGAAGGCTCTATTGTTTGTTTGCTGAGTGCTTCTAGTCTTGAGGGGGTGGGTGGGATATGACTAGAAGGTTCTGGTTCATTGATCTTCTAGGCCTTGTTGAGGGTGTTCTTGTGACTAGGTCTTCGAGGCAGGGAGCTGAAGAGTTATGGAGAATTTTATAGATGGTGTTTGCAACTTTGTATTACGTCCTCTGTGTAATTGATAACCAATATAGACTCTTGAGAGTCAGTGTGATGTGTTGTCAAAATATTCCAATTTCCCAGAGCTGGAGAGTGATTCCTGGAACAGAAAACTCACTTTTTTGAAGTTGTTTTTACATCTCAACCACTTCTTCTATTCTACTAGAATCTGTTGTTTGTTGTGTATGTATGATTTGACTAGCTCTATGGAGAAGGGACTCTTCCTGTCCAATATATGTCTGTCTAGCACTGTTAATGCTTGACAGTGTTTTTGACCCTCACTTGGTTTGCAGCTTGTCGTCTGTGAGGGCTTGTGTGCATCAGTGATTCTGAGGGCTAAGCTATTGGTAGCTTAAATACTGGCAAGGTCTCCCAAGATGAACAGGTCTCAGCTGAGGTGCCAGACCAAGACAAACCACCCATCTTGGCAGCAGCATAATGGGACAGTGTTGGCAATGGAAGATCACATTTCTGTGGCAACGGCAACAACACTAAAATTAAACTGTGTGGAAGAAAGGCCTGGCAGTCTTCCAATATCTTGCCACGAAAACCCAATGTATAGTCACAACAAAACAAATTGCACTATATTGCTGGAAGATGAGACCCCCAAGTTGGAAGGCACTCAACTAGCTACTGGGGAGGAGCTGAAGACTTTGAAGAGTAAAGCCAGCATTTAAAATGTGGTTGGATCAAAGCCCTCGGGACGTCTGACTGTTGATGTAGCTGTGCATGAAATGAGAGTCAGAAGCTGCAAAGATGTCTTACATACTGGGACATGGAACGTATGAAGCATGAACCAAGAGCAGCTGGAGGTGATCAAGAATGAAATGGAACATGTACAACTCGATCTGTTGGGTGTCAGTGAGCTGAAATGGACTGGTATTAGGCACTTTGCATCTGATGCTCACATGGTCTACTATGCTGGAAATGAAAAACAAAGAAGAAATTGTGTTGCATTTATAATTAAGAAGACACTTACAAGAACTGTAATGAAATTCAGTGCAATCAGTGAATGCTTAATTTCTATTTGTCTACGAGGAATGCCCATCAACACAACTCTAATTCAAGTATATGTACCAACAACAACTGCAGAAAAGGATGAAGTTGATGAGTTCTATGGAGAAGTACAAGCTGAAATTGACAGAACATGCAAACAGGATATCCTAATAGTCATGGGTGACTGGAACACAAAAGCTGGCAACAAAGAATAAGGCAAAATGGTTGGAACATATGGACTTGGCAACAGAAATGAAGCTGGAGACAGACAGATAGAATTCTGCAAGACCAACAATCTATTCATGTCAAACACCTTCTTCCAGCAACACAAGCAGCTGCCATACACATGGACTTTACCCGATGGATTGTACAAAAATCAAATTGACTACATCTGAGGAAGTCAAGGATGGAAAAGCTCTATAACATCAACAAAGACAAAACTTGGAGCTGATTGTGGTATAGATCACCATTACTAGTATGTAAACTCAAGCTGGAGTTGAAAAAGAGCAAGCCACTCATGAATATAGCAAAATATGACCTTGAGAATATACCACTGGAATTTAAAGACTGCCTGAAAAATTGATTTGCCACTTTATTTACAAATGACAGCGCTCCAGAAGAGTTATGGGATGTTATCAAGAAGGATGTGTTGCAAGAACGTGAAAAACTCTACAAAAAGTGAAAAAGCAAAAACAGCCAAAATGGATGACCGCAGAAACTCTGAAAAGTGCTCAGAAATGCAGAGAAGCTAAAGAAAGAGAAGAAAGAGAACTCACAGAACTCAACAGAGTTTTCCAATGAGCAGCAAGACAAGACAAGGAGAAGTACTACAATGATGCAAGCAAGGAAACAGAAGCAGAAACTATTAGAGGAAGAACAAGATTGGCTTTCCTAAAGCTATGAGAGTTAAAGAAACCATTTCAATCTTGAATTGGAATGTTACAAGATACTCAAGGATCGATGCTACTCCTTCTCCTTCTCTCATCTGGAGACATCAATCCCAACCCTGGCCCTCCTAGATCTCTATCTCACTCTGAGAAGAGATCTTCACGCATCATATCTAATCTTGTCCATATCCCTCTCCTTTCCCCTTCCACTCTCCTTCTCTCATCTGGAGATACCAACTCCTACTACCCTGCCCCCCCTAGATCTCTGTCTCACTCTGAGAAGAGATCTTCACGAAACATATCTATTCTTATCCACATCCCTCTCCTTTCCCCTTCCACTCTCCTTCTCTCATCTAGAGATATCAACCCCAACCCTGGCCCCCCTAGATTTCTGTCTCACTGAGAAGAGATCTTCACGCAACATATCTAATCGTATCCATATCCCTCTCCTCTCCCTTTCCACTCTCCCCTTCTCATGTGCCTTATAGAACACACACTCTTTCTCTAATAAACTTGTGTTTACTCACAATCTCTTTATTTCTAATGCTCTACATCTCCTTGCCCTAACTGAGACCTGGCTCCTCCCAGATGATACCGTGTCTACTGCTGCTCTCTGCCACGGGGGCTATCAGTTCTCCTGCTCGCCTCGTCCCACTGGCCGTGGTGGCGGTGTAGGGCTATTACTTTCTCCCTCCTGCCAATTCCAACCCCTCCTGCTGCCTCAGTCTCACTCCTTTCTCTCCTTTGAAATCCACTCCATTTGCCTTTTCACCCCACTTCCTCTCCAGGTAGCTGTTATTTATCGACCTCCTGACAAGTCTGCTTCTAGCTTCCTCACTGATTTTGACTCATGGCTTTCCTTCTTTCTAGATTCCTCCTCCCCCACTCTTATTCTTGGGGATTTCAACATTCATGTCGATAACCCCTCTGATCCTTATGCTCTAAAGCTCCTCTCCCTTACCTCCTTGTTTGACCTCCAACTTTGTGCCACTGCCCCTACCCACCAGCACGGCCACTGCCTGGACCTGATAGTCTTCTCTAGTTGCTTACCCTCGAACTTCAATAGCACAGCTCTTCCCTTATCTGACCATCACCTTCTAAGCTTTAACCTTCATCACCCGCAGCCTCAGCCTCATCCTGTCTCCTCCAACATATTTAGAAATCTTCTTGCTATTGATTCCTTGGCTCTCTCTTCAACTATCTCTTCATCCTTTCCACCACTTTGTCTTCCAAGTCTGTTGACGAGGCAGTAACTTCCTATAATTCTGCACTCTCCTTTGCTCTGGATACTCTCACTCCGCCCATCCCACGTCCTGTGAGATGTTCTGTGCCACAGCCCTGTCTTTCACCCACCACCCGCTATCTACGTACCTGTGCCCATTCTGCTGAGCGTGCTTGGCTCAAATCCCTTGCCCCTGCCAACTTATTACACTTCAAATTTATGTTTGTCTCTTTCCAATCAGCCATAGCCCTTGTCAAACAAGACTACTATGTCCATCTGACCAACTCTCTTGCCTCTGATCCTCGCCATCTCTTCACTACTCTCAACTCCCTCCTCAAAGTGCCCCCGCCTCCGATCCCTCCCTCCCTTTCTGCCCAAACCCTGGCTGACTACTTCCACGATAAAATCCACAAGATCACCCTCCAATTCCCCACAAAATCAACCACCCCCTCCTCCCCCTCTTCACTCTCAACTCTCCCCCCTACCACTGCTACCCTCTCTTCCTTTCCTGTGATCTCTGAAGAGGAAACTGCATACCTTCTTTCTTCCTCCAAACTCACCACCTGCTCCTCTGATCCTATCCCCAACCGTCTCCTAAGCCCCATATCCTTCACCGTTGTCCCTTCCATCTCTCATATTCTCAACCTATCACTCTCCACTGCAACAGTCCCTGCAGACTTCAAACATACTGTGGTCACACCTCTCCTCAAGAAGCCCTCACTGGATCCCACCTGTCCTTCTAATTATCGACCCATCTCTCTCCTCCCCTTCATTTCTGAACTACTTGAACATGCAGTTCACCGCTGCTGCCTCAACTTCCTCTCCTCTCATGCCCTCCTGGATCCCCTACAGTGTGGGAGGAGTGGCCTAGTGGTTAGGACAAGGTACTTCAGGCCGGAGGGCCGGGGGTTCAAGTCCCACCTGGGGACAGCAATCTCAGGCCGGAGGGACTGGGATTTCTAGTCCTATAGGAACTCTTTGTGGTCTTGGGCAAGCCACTTAATTCTCCATTGCCCATGTTCCCTGTAAGTATTAGCGTATGTGTGTTATATCCCCTTGTTTTAAATGTATCTCCCAATTGACCGCTTTGACCTGGTGAAAAGCGGGATATAAATACAGCTAAATAAATAAAATAAATAAATACAGTCTGGCTTTCGTCCTCTACACTCTACTGAAACGGCTCTTGCCAAAGTCTCCAGTGACTTGCTCCTGGCAAAATCCAAGGGCCTTTACTCTGTCCTCATCCTTCTTGACCTCTCTGCTGCTTTTGACACTGTCGACCACAACCTTCTCCTCGATACCCTGTCCTCGCTTGGTTTTAGGGGCTTTGTACTATCCCGGTTCTCCTCCTATCTCTCACATTGCTCCTTCTGTGCGTGTTCTAGTGGCTCCTCCACCTCTGCTACCTCGCTCCCAGTTGGTGCTCCCCAAGGATCTGTTCTGGGTCCACTCCTTTTCTCTCTCTATACCCAGTCCCTTGGTGCGCTTATCTCTTCCCATGACTTCCAGTACCATCTGTATGCTGATGACTCCCAGGTCTACCTCTCTACGCCTGAAATCTCCCCGGCAATCCAGATCCGGATCTCTGCCTGCCTTACTGACATTGCTGCCTGGATGTCTCACCGCTGCTTGAAATTGAACATGGCCAAGACTGAACTTCTTATCTTTCCCCCTAATATCTCCCCTCCTCTTCCTCCCTTCTCAATCTCTGTGGATAACTCTGTAATCCTTCCTGTTTCCTCGGCCCGCAATCTGGGGGTTGTCTTTGACTCCTCTCTCTCTTTCTCCACACACATCTAGCTCATAGCTAAGACCTGCCATTTCTTTCTCTACAACATTAGCAAAATCCACCCCTTCCTTTCTGAACACACTACCAAAATGCTTATTCACTCCTTAATCACCTCCCGTCTTGACTACTGCAACCTACACCTTGCTGGTCTCCTTTGAATCATCTCTCTCCCCTTCAATCTGTTTAACACTCTGCTACACGACTAATCTTCCGCCAGCCTCGTCATGCCCATATTGCTCCTCTTCTCAAGTCACTTCAGTGGCTCCCTATCCATTTCCGCATCTGGTTCAAACTTCTCCTCCTGACCTATAAATGCATTCACTCTGCGGTTCCTCAGTACCTTTCTTCTCATTTCTCCTTACAACCCCTCTCGGAAACTCTGCTCTTAAAGCAAACTGTTCCTATCTATGCCATCCTCTCCCACTGCTAACTCCAGACTTCGCTCCTTTACATAAGAACATAAGAACATAAGATATGCCATACTGGGTCAGACCTAGGTCCATCAAGCCCAGTATTCTGTTTCTAACAGTGGCCAATCTAGGTCATATGTACCTAGCAGTTTCCCCAAGAGACACAAGTTCCACAATGCTTGTACTGGGTCAAGCATTGATATCTTCGGTCACTTCTTAATAATGGTTTATGGACCTTTCCTCCAGGAACTTGTCCAAACCTTTTTTAAAACCAGCTACACTAACAGCCTTTACTACATCCTCCGGTAACAAATTCCAGAGTTTGATTACACGTTGAGTGAAAAAATATTTTCTTTTATTAGTCTTAAATAGTTTACCCTGTAGCTTCATTTCATGTCCCCTAGTCTTTCTATATTCTGATAACGTAAACAATCGATCTACGTTTACCCGTTCCACTCCGTTCATTAATTTATAGACTTCTATCATATCTCCCCTCAGCCGTCTCTTTTCCAGGTTAAAGAGCCCTAACCTTTTTAGCCTTTCTTCATAGGAGTATCCTTCCATCCCCTTTACCATTTTGGTGGCTCTTCTCTGAACCTTTTCTAAAATCACTATATCCTTTTTAAGATACGGCGACCAGAATTGCACACAATATTCAAGGTGCGGTCTCACGATGGAACGATATAGAGGCATTATAATATCTTTTGTTTTATTTTCCATTCCTTTCCTTATCATACCTAGCATTCTATTTGCTCTCTTGGCCGCCGCTGCACACTGGGCCGAGGGTTTTAACATGGTATCCACAATGACGCCTAAATCTTTTTCCTGGGTGGTGGTTCCTAATGTGGAACCTTGCATCGTGTAACCATAGTTTGGGTTGTTCTTCCCTAGGTGCATAACCTTGCACTTGTCCACATTAAATTTCATCTGCCATTTTGATGCCCAGTCTTCCAATTTATCAAGATCCTCTTCCAATTTTTCACAATCGTCTTGGGTTTTAACAACTTTAAATAGTTTTGTGTCATCTACAAATTTGATAACCTCACTCGTTATTCCACTTTCCAGGTCATTTATGAATATGTCAAAAGCAGCGGACCCAGCACAGATCCCTGTGGTACACCACTATTCACCTTTCTCCATTGGGAAAATTGGCCATTTAGCCCTACCCTCTGCTTTCTATCTTTTAACCAGTTCCTGATCCACAATAGTATACTGCCTCCTATACCATGACTCTTTAGTTTTGCCAAAAGTCTCTGATGAGGGACCTTGTCAAAGGCTTTCTGAAAGTCCAGATACACAATATCAACCGACTCACCTTTGTCCACCTTTTTATTCACTCCTTCAAAAAAACATAACAGATTAGTAAGACAAGATCTTCCTTGTCTAAAGCCATGTTGGCTGTTTCCCATTAGGTTGTGACTATCTACATACTGAGTAATTTTATTCTTTATGATGGTTTCTACCATTTTTCCCGGTACTGACGTCAGGCTCACCGGTCTGTAGTTTCCCGGATCACCCCTGGAACCCTTTTTAAAAATTGGTGTTACATTGGCGATCCTCCAATCTTCAGGTATTAGAGATGATTTTAATGATAGTTCACAGATTACTGATAGCAGGTCTGCAATCTCATATTTCAGTTCTTTCAACACCCTTGGATGTATACCATCCGGCCCAGGTGATTTGCTACTCTTCAGTTTATCTAATAGTTGTAAGACATCTTCCCGATGTATCGATATTTCCTTCAATTCTTCCGCACCTTTATATACCACGTCAGTCATGGGTAACATCCCTACATCTTCCTAAGTAAAGACTGAAGCAAAGAATTCATTCAGTCTCTCCGCTATCGCCTTGTCACCTCTTAGTGCTCCTTTAACCCCTTTCATCTTGCTGCACCATACGCCTGGAACAAACTGCCTGTGTCCGTGCACCAGGCACTTTCCCTTATCCTCTTCAAATCCAGGCTGAAAACTCACCTCTTTGCTGATGCTTTTGTATCTTGACTCTCCTGATCTCCTTCTCCTTCCCTTCCGTTACCCCTGCCTTCACCTTCTGTGTTTGTCTTGACTAGATTGTAAGCTCTGATGAGCAGGGACTGTCTCTTACTTGTTTGTAGAGTGCTGCATATGACTTGTAGCGCTTTATAAATGCTCAGTAGTAGTAGTAGTAGTAGTAAAGATCAAGTAGACCAACAGCCATTTCAACCTGTATCTTATGATCTGGAACCATTGTTGATGAAAGAAGAAGTCAGAGCAGCATTGAAAGCCTTATCAAAGAACAAAGCACCAGGCATTGATGGCATTCCATTGAACTATTACAGCAATCAGATGAAGCTGTTACCATACTTACAAGGCTCTGCCAGGAAATTTGGAAGGCAGCATCATGGCTAACTGACCGGAATAGATCTGTTTTTATACGAACACTAAAGAAAAGTGATCCAACTGACTGTGGAAATTATTGCACAATTGATCTGATAGCACATGCCAGCAAGATTCTGCTGAAGCTTATTCAGCAGAGACTACAACCATACCTGGAACGAGAACTACCTGAAGTGCAAGCAGCTTTCAGGAAAGGATGAGGGACAAGAGACATCATCGCGGATGTGAGATGGATCCTTGAAAAGACTAAAGAATACCAAAAGGATTTTTGTATTTGTTTGATTGACTACAGCAAGGCTTTTGACTGTGTAAACCATGAAAAGCTCTGGGCCACATTAACACTAGAAGCCCCAAAAGACATTTTACCTAGAAACCTCAAAGTGCGTCAATTGACGCATTATCACGATGACTGCATTTAGCATGAAGTGCAGATGTGAATTAATTTGAAGTTACTTATTTGTTTAATACGTGCAGTATGTGGCGTCGTTTATTGGTTTGTAATTTCGGAGTAAAACTGGAAACAGTGATTGATTTAAAACCAAAATTTACTCTGTTACACAGGTATGTACAATGTTGTGACTTTTGAACATGCCCTAGAGCAGGCCGACACTCCAGAACTTTTAGCATATCGCTTCCTCCCTGAAATTTTATTCATTTTTTTTCAATGATTCTATGTACAGAATGCCAAGACCTCATAAGAAGACAGCAGTGCCTAGATGTGCTGGTGCAAAATCAGTTGATCTGTTGCCAGCTGTGGCTACCGCTTTGATGCAGAAAACGAGAGAACTGCATCTGCAGCGCATGACAGCAGCACAAACACTTGCCAAGCTGTAAGATATTATGGAAATTGACAGTGGCTCTGATTCGACTGAATCAGATTCAAACGTTGACCTACATGTTACAGTTTGTGCAGGCGTAGAGGATTTGACTGGTTCAGACTACAGCAGAAACAGTGATGAAAGTGATGATGATGCTCATTATCCAATAATCGCTGAAAACAAGAGCAGGACGACATGGTTAATAGTGGTAGCAAAAGATAGGACTGAATGGAAGATCATGTCACAAAGTGAAAGCAGTGGCAGATTGCAGTCCCAAAATGTATTCACTGCTAAAAGTGGGGTTACTGCATATTGTCGTAATGTTGAAACACCAGTGGATGCATTTAGATTGATCGTTGACCCCGGTTTTGTGAGTCACATCAGGAGCTGCACTGTGGAGTATGCCCGTTTATCAGACCCATCATTGGATGTAGCCGAAGATGAAATAGAAGTGTTTCTGGGACTGGCATATCTAAGAGGTTTCATGAATGCCAAAAACTTTCCAATTGATTTGATGTGGTCTGAAACTTATGGCTGTGCAGCATATAGGCAAACAATGTCACGAAACAGATACAAAGAAGTAAAGAAATTCATGCGATTTGATGTCAGAGCTTCAAGGCAGGAAAGAGTGAAGTGTGACAAATTCGGCCTAACACTTTTGATTGTTATCCAGATTTGCTGATAACAGTCAAAAGTGTTATGTACCAGAATAATCACTTACTGTAGATGAACAACTATTCCCAACGAAAATCAGATGAAAATTCATGCAGCACATGCCAAATAAGCCAGATAAATTTGGAATAAAGTTCTGGATCTTGGCAGAATTGCAGTCCAAATACTGTTTGAATGTGAAACCATATACTGGGAAAGATGATGAAAGAGTTGGCAGTTTAGGAACGCATGTGGTCATGACTCTAATGCAGCCACATTATCAGAGAGGATACAACGTTACGGTCGATAATTTTTTTATGAGCCATGACCTCGCTGAGAAACTATTGGAGAAGCGCACTTCGTTGGTTGGAACTATTCGTCTGAATCGCAGAGAACTACCATCACTTACAAAACTCGAACTGTACCAATCCAAGTTCTACAACAATGGATCAATGACCATAGTATAGTACCAGACGAAACAGAAGAAGACTGTTGCCATTTTGTCGACTTTGCACAAAGGTGCGATATGTGAAACCAGCGGCAAGCTGAAGCATGAAAGTGTGTTGTACTACAACAAGAATAAATGTGGTGTCGACATGCTGGACTCAATGTGCCATCAAATGTCCACCAAATCTGCATGTCGTAGATGGACTCTAGCTGTTTTCTTCTATATTCTTGACTTGGCGGCCATCAATGCCTGGATTATTTTCTGCAAGCAAACTGGTGTCACCGTGCCAAGGAGACAGTTTCTTCACACACTGTTGGAGCAGCTGCGACAAACTTGTGCTGCTCGACGTTTGTACTCCAAATCAATGCCAGCCACTGTTGCGACAAACAAACTGGCAAAGTGAGTAATGTGTGCAGTCAAGGCCAACTGCAAATGAAATTGTACTGTCAAGCTGTGCGATAAATTCAAGCGTCCAGTTTGTGGACAGTGTCTGTCGACAATCTGCGCCAGTTGCGCATAGACTCTAAATGTACAATAACAAACCGTACATGCTTATCCTGTTTGTTCATTAACTGACATGGACTTTGCAGTTACTTTTGAATTTGCGGTTACTTTTAAATTTAGTTAACATTGTTCTTATGTTAGTCGTTGTAAGAAAACTTGTGAAAACCACTCAATTTTCTTGGTTGCGTCAATTGATGTACTTTGGGGCTTCTAGGTATAAATTCATTTTCCCGCTAGGTGGCGCATCTGTCATTAATTTTCGATGCACATATTTGAACATCTTGACCTCACTAACAAAGTCATGGAACATAACTGACATGATTCTAGCAGTAGCGCTGGTATACAACTTCGAAGATGCATTTGCGTCAATTGACATATTTGGGGCTTCTAGTGTTAAGAAGCATGGATATACCAGAACACCTGATGGTTCTCTTGCACAACCTTTACACTGATGAAGATGCAATAGTTCAAACAGAACAAGGAGAAACAGAATGCTTTAAAATCACCAAAGATGTATGACAAGGCTGCATACTTTCCCCCTACCTATTTTATTTATATGCAGAACAAATCATCAGAGAAGCAGGACTGTATGATGACAACAGTGGTGTAAAGATTGGTGGGAAACTCATCAACAACCTTTGCTATGCTGATGATATCACATTACTGGCTGAAATTGAAGACAATCTGAAATATTTGCTTCCCAAGATCAAGGAACATAATCTTAAAATGGGCTTGCATGTTAATGTAAAGAAGACAAAGATCCTGACAACTGGCAAAATCGATAAGTTCATTGTTGATGGAGAAAAAATTGAATAACGTAATATGGATGCAAATGTTGGACAGTGAAAAGATAGACAGGAAGAAAATTGATGCTTTTTAATTATGGTGCTGGCGAAAAATACTATGATATCATGGACTGCCTGAATAGCAAACCAGTCAGTACTAGAGGAGATCAAATCTAAACTTTCCTTAGAAGCTCAGATGACAAGACTTCAACTTTCATACTTGGACACATCATGCGAAGAGAGAGATAAATAAAGACATCATGCTTGGCAAAGTTGAAGGTCCACCCAAAATAGGATGGCCAGCAATGAGATGGATCAATACAATAACAGCAGCTATGGGTGCCACTCTGTCAACAATGAGCCACCTGGCTGAAGACTGAACACAGTTTAGGACAGCTATCCAGAAGGTCGCCATCAGATGATACCAACTAGATGGCATTTAACAACAACAGCAATGTTTTAGTAAATAGAAGTAGTAGTAGAAGTAGTAGTAGCATTAGAGGCTGTTAACTTTAGTCCTCTCTTTCATATGCTGCTATAGAATTAGCAAGATTGTGGGTTTATGAAGTATTTGAAGATTACCTTGACAGTATTTTAACCACAGGAGCTAAGATAGAGAATCCTTTTAGAAATGACCTTTTGAGATAGAATGAATGCAAAGAAATAAATTCAGTTTCAGTCATTTAGACTTTTTTGCAGTTCTGATTGTACGGCATATTTTATCACATTTTTATTTCCAAATGGTCAGAGACCTTGTGCTTTTGGAATTCAAGTGGTTCCTTGCTATAGAAAACAGTAGTTTATTCCTTTCCTTTAACCAACACCTTTGATTCCAGCAGGAAGCCTACTTTCCCACCAGCTGCCCTTTTCTGCTCCACTGCAGTCACTCTCAATTTCTCTTTGGTTTGATTTTGTTTCCTTTCCTTTTCATCAGTCTCCTTGTCGTCACTGTGTTTTTGAATCCCCAACTTTCATTTCCTTTAATGTATGTGCTCGTTCTGCAGCTTCACAGATGGGAGCATTGCAAGAAGGAGGAAAGAGCATCTAAATGTTAGCTGGTCATCAGTAACGACTTTAAGGTCTTTCAGGATTAATGCCCCAGCATGATTACATCCTACATAACCTTAATTTGAAGAACCACTAAAAAAACTGCATTCATTAATGTGCATCTAGTTTCTTAGTATGCTTTACAAAATTGAATATGCACTAAATCGATTTAGCATGTGTTAGCCTACAATTAACATGCATTGTGATTAATTGCACATTAAACATTTTATTAAAATGAAGGTGTGAGACAAACTGACAGAAAGTCCAAAGTTGAAAATGAATGGAAAATGCTGCCCTGTGGACATCCCTTGATTGGGTTGGAGGGAAGGGACGAGGAATCAGAAATAATATCTAGAATGCTTCATTACTCATGTGGTGGGCTAAAGTTGTCAGCAAGTGCAAGCTACTTCCTAATACATGTAATTAAAACTATCCATATGACTAAGGGTCCATTTTACTAAAGCCTTTAAGGCTCTTCCCATAGAGGAGTCATTAGGTGAACTCATGTTAAGAGCCACATTGTTGCTGAGTATTGTCCTGCCACTTATGGTAATGTGCTATCCATGCCCACACTCTGCTCCTTCCCCGCTGCATTCATGATAGACAATTACCATGCCTTTTAGTGTGCAGTGGCTGGCATGCTCATGGCTATCAGTTGCCACACGTTAAAACGCATGTTAACTGGCTACCGGGCTTTAGTAAAAAAGGCCCTAAGATATTCTTATGTAAAGAGTGCCTTTGGTAGCCTCTACTAGCTAAACTGATATTGAATGGCCAGTGGTGGGATCCAATCCAAACAGAAACTAGTTCGGATCGATCCCACCACTGACAGGACTGAGCGAGCGGTAGCACGGCATGCATTTGCGTTGCTAGTGTCGCATGCTTGGGCCACTGGCGGTCACTGCAGGGCAGCAGCTCCCTGGTGGCCAGGCAGCTCGATCCCCCCACCCACAAGTGATTTAATGGCATTGAGAGCTTTCTATGATGCTGCGGTCCCCCTATGCCGTCAAACCACAGGCAGGGGGAGGGGGCGTCCCACCAGTGCAGCATTGGCATCTGGATGCCGTTTTTGGCCCAGTTCACTGAATGAAGCACATGGCAGGAACTGGTTCATGCCAACTGGTCCGAACGAGCCAGATCCCACCACTTTGAATGGTCCTAAAAATTTAGGGGCTCTTTTACTAAAGGCCACTGTGGTGTTGCACCAAATGCACTCATAATGCTTGAATCCATGGTGCATTAGGGAAAAATCACAGTGTTAACTGCTGGGGGCATAGAAAGCATGCTCCCACCAGCTACCTCAGTGCATGCAGTCCTGCCATGTCACTAAAAGAGTGTGGATGCACTCAATGCCACTTATGGAGGTGGGGATGAGTGCACCTCTGTTACTAGTCCACCTTGCAAGTTGTGCAGGTGTACTACCTGTGTGGCGTTTACTTATCAACTCTCCGCACTTAACCCTCCCACTTGTAACTCTAACGTGACATGGACAGTTAATGCCAAATTCCAGCAGCACTGTCTATCATGGTCCTGTGCTAGCTGTCAACACAGGGCCAATGTGAACCTTTAGCATGCATCAGAGCTGCGCTGATAGCTAGCGCCTTTTGGTAAAAGATCCCCTAGCTGTGTGGACCAAAATTAATCTTTTGTTTTAGCTTGCCCTAAAAGTGGCATAAGATCAGTGCTTCCAAAACTAGTAACAGGCCTAGTTTTCAGGATATCCTTAATCAATATACATGAAATATGTTTGCATGCACTAGAATGTCCGAAAATCTGTAATCCATTCCATTTATCCGCTTGATAAACTGCTAAGAGTGCAGCAATACAGCAGCACAAAAAAACAGTGAGCCATAAAAACAAGATTAGAACAAAAACTAAACAGTTTAGCAAAAATAAAAGAAACAATAAAAGAATATGAGCCTAAAAGCCGAAAACCTAATAGCAGTAGTAATAGTAGTAGTAGCAGCAGTAAACTTTCCAAAATACTGTATGAATAGCTATGACAGATTATTTCATGCAAACTAATTCCGGACGACCTAAACAACAAATCTGTTAGATGAGGCTCCAAGACCAGACTAAAAACTGCTTTAGATCATGTCAGCTTCTTCTAAGTACAGCCTTAACCACAGCACAAAACTGCACCATAAGGTTCTACTTACCTGGTTTGTCAGATTGCATGGATAATTTTCACAATGTATAGGACAAAGTCTGTGGGTCCTTAGAGACCGTGGGCTTTACCTTCTGTTTTAAAGTCAAAATAGGTACAGACTTTCACTTTTGAAACTCTCCCAACCAGTTCTCCCAACTAGTTCTTTCTCTCCTCTTGCCTCTCTCTCACCCTTCTTTCGCTTTGTCTTCCGGTTTGGTGTGCTTTCTGCTTTCCTATCAAGAATTGTAGTTCTTTTCTGTTTCCTGGCCATGCCTGGCCCTATGTGTTTTGAATGCATTGTAAACTGCCCTGCTGGTTTCCGAAGGTGCGGTATATTAAGAAAGTCAATAAAGATAAAGATAGAACATTTGCATTACCACATTAGCACCTTCGAGATCCATTCACACTCAATGGCTTACCCTGCACCTACCCCCACCCTCCCACCCCAATTCAAAGCTTCCCTGGGCATTACCAGGGTCATCTCTGGTGTCTAATGGACATCAGGGAAAGAGCAGTCCCCCTTCAATCCTGCTCTGGCTGACGATGCTTTCAATACTGTGGCCTTCACCCCTAGCAGTAGTGTTGCAGTACTACTACTAGGGATTGATTGTGACAGGCAACACAGCTCCCAATTCGCTAAGAACCCGATTCTATAGCATCCATGTCTGGCCCGCAGACACATCTAAAGTAAAAATGAGTCCTGTTTGAACCTAATTCCTCATGTGCCCATGGGTCTGGCATCAGTGAGATAGAGGTGTCCAGTGCATCACGGCCAAAGCGCTATTCAGCCAGCCCGTGCACGCATCCAGCATGCGACTCATGCATGGGTGCAAGCATGGGCCATGTGATATAATGGAGAAACATGTTCCGTCAATATTATGAGACACGGGTAAATGTCTTGATGTCCCCACGCCCACTGTATTCTGAAAAGTTGCACATTTTGGATCCTGCCTATCTCTGGGATGTACCCACGGATGCCACCCCTCCTTGGTAAAATGTGCATCTCCTAAGCTGCTCTTCACATTGACATTAGTTTGCTGATGCAAACTAGACATAAATACCAATGAGAAATGACTGCTGCTGCAACCTAGATTCTTCAGGCCCTGAAAAATATTAGGCAATCTCAGTGCATCCTAATATGGTCTAAGAGAATATAAATATGAACATGTATGTAAGGACACACCTTGCATGCAATGGTACGTGGCATTATAAAAAGAATCCAGTGATCCTTGCCTTCATTGTCTCTACAAACCCGCTTTAAACTGCCAAGGATGGACCCTTATAAAGTGCACCAAATCTGAAACTAACATTGCAGTTCCCCAAAGGATGTACAATATTGCTGAACAACCACTGCATGCCTCTTTTTGTGCCGTTGGCCTATAAGTGCGGTCCTTCTGCTGCTCCGCACTACCATTCCTCTCTTATCTCTCCCTACATCCCTCTTCGGGAACTCCGCCCTTCTTTCAGATTGCTTCTATATGTGCCCTTTTCTTCTACTACCAACTCCAGACTTCGCTCCTTTCACTTTGCTGCTCCCTATGTCTGGCACAAACTACTAGAGTCTGTACATCAGGCTTCTTCTCTGTTCCATCTCAAATCCAGGCTGAGCGCTCATCTCTTCGTAACCACTTTTGGATCTATTCCGCCTATTCTCCTTTCTGTTTCCTTATCATTCCTCCTATATGTGTCCTCTCCTCAGCTGCTGTGTTGTCTGTCGACTAGATTTTAAGCTCTGTGAGCAGAAACCATCTTTTATTTGTATCTTTGCAGCACTGCGTACACTTTATAGTGCTATACAAATGATCAGTAGTGGTAGTAGTGGTAGTAGTAGGGCCTTCTGGCTATGGCATCTGATTCCCACATATCTAGATACTAGCATTTCTCACAGCAGATACACCTGCCCCATCATGGTGTATGTCAGTCTGTATACATCTGCTATCTGTCTGCCTTCCCACAGTCTGCTTTGTGGCACTGCTCCCTGGTCAGGCCTGTGTGGGCATGGGAGGGGGGGATTCCTGTGCCATCATACCCAGATAGCCAGCCTCTAGATATATCACCATTCTCACAGCTTGCATAGACCCTGGACTGGGGAAGGATGTAGGCCTCATGGCACAATCTGGCTGATGTTGGCACATCAGTCATGTCTCCCAGTACCTAGCACAGCTGATATATGGCTGCCCTATCACATTAGCACCTGGTGACACTGCGGTGATCCATATGGTCCAGGTACCAGCCAGCTATTTATGGTCTCCCTGAATTGTAGATCAGTGCACCAGATCCTCCCGTACTACCCCAAAACCATACACTCTCATTTGCAGTCACAAAAGACATCATTCTGCCAAACTGAACCTATCTCTAACAGCTGCTATACCAAAATGACATGAAGTCCCAGGACTACACATATGATCTCCCTTTCTTACTCCAACATGATTTGTTTTCAGACTCGCTCACATATTATTTTACATCACGGTCCCAGTTTTCAGAACACAGGATTTGTTAAGATCCTCTGGATTAGCTCTTTTGGTACAAACAGCACATTTCAGCATGGCCTGAATAAACACTATTGTTCTTCTTACTATTTCTGTAAGGGTGTTTCTTAATGTTCCTTTACCTTACTTTCTCTTACCTCTGCTTTCTGTTCTTTGTAACTGTAACTTGTGTTTTTCCAAACTGCAGCCACACCAGTTCAGCACATACTTGTCACAACCATTCTTCTACATGAGGCGGATTGTAGAACATATCAGAATATTTTCAAAGTCCTGGCCTTATTTCAGGTTTCAGCAGGAATAACGTGGACGTCTGTGGGAAACACTTAAAACATATATAGGCCTTTCCTAAATACACTTTATATGTCTCTATGGCTGACCATGACCTCATTTTGCCCCTTCTGGGCACGTTCTGAGATCCCCGTGCTAGCACCATGGACATGCATGACATGTCCATGGATTCACCAGAGGCAGGTCTTGTCAGACAAATCTGATTGATTTCTTTGACTGGGTGACCAGGGAGTTGGACCGAGGGAGAGCCCTAGATGTGGTGTATTTAGATTTCAGTAAAGCCTTTGACACTGTTCCTCACAGGCAACTTATAAACAAACTGAGCACCCTAGGGGTGGACCCTAAAGTTACTGCTTGGGTTAGAAAGTGCCCCAGGGATCTTTCCTTGGTCCGATTCTTTTTAACATCTTTGTTAGTGATATAGCGGAAGGACTGTCGGGTAAAGTTTGCCTCTTTGTGGATGATACCAAAATCTGCAATAGAGTAGACACCCAGGAAGGTGTACATAACATGAGGAGGGATCTAGCTAAGCTTGAAGAATGATCTAGAATCTGGCAGCTGGGATTTAATGTTAAAAAATGTAAGGTCATGCATTTGGGCTGCAGCAATCCAAGGGAGCAATATAGTATAGGGGGTGAAGTACTTTTGTCCACTAAAGAAGAGCTGAACCTAGGCTCTGATGTGGTTGTGGTTGTGTCTGATGATCTGTGGTTGTGTCTGATGATCTTAAAGTAGCTAAACAAGTAGAAAAGGTGATGGCAAAAGCTAGAAGGATGCTTGGGTGCATACGGAGAGGAATGGCTAGCAGAAAAAAGGAGGTGATAATGCCTCTGTAAAAGTCTTTGGTGTGACCTCATTTGGAGTATAGTGTGCAGTTCTGGAGACTGCACCTTCAAAAGGATGTGAACAGGATGGAGTTGGTGCAGAGAGTGGCTACTAAAATGATTAATGGGCTTCATTATAAAGCATATGAGGACAGACTGAAGGATCTTAATATGTACACCTTAGAGGAAAGGCGGGATAGAGGTGATATGATTGAGATGTTTAAATACCTCTGTGGCATAAATGTTCAGGGAGAGAGCTTCTTTCAATTGAAAGCAAGTTCTGCTACGAGGGGACATGGGATGAGGGTGAAGGGAGATAGATTGAGGAGTGATATGCGGAAATATTTCTTTATGGAAAGAGTAGTGGATCCGTGGAATAGTCTGCCAGTGGAGGTGGTAGAGATGAAGACAGTAACTGAATTCAAAGAAGCATGGGACTAACACAGAGGATCTCTAAAGGTAAAAAAAGGGGACTGTTGTAGTTGTTGCTATGGAAGGACAGACTAGATAGGCCATGTGGTCTTTTTCTGTTATCATATTTCTATGTTTCTATCAGTGTTTCAGGGATGTTTTTGGCACAAACGTCTCTTCTGTACATACATTCCCCTTATTTGTGTTCTGGAATGACCCCCTAAGTGTCTGCCCTCTTTGCACTAAGTGCAGGGCATATGCTGGACATGTTTCTAACATTTACCACACAGCTTTGACTTACCACACTTCAGTGAAAGAGTCTTATAATTGTCAAACTTCAGCAGAAAAATTGTCGAAGGCGCTTAGCCTTTTTTGTAATTGTTTCCTATTTTCACTCTTATGACTGGTCCTTAAATCTGAGCCCAGATGCTTTTAAACCTTAAAATCACAAATGCCATAGAGATCTCACCTCTAGGAATCAGGCTTTTGGCTTCTGAAAGCATAATTGAGAGAACCGTGCACTTTTCCTAGACTATCATACCTTTCAATGGATCAACATAATTTTTTTCAAAGATGTTGCATATGGGCTTTGAGATAAGAAGGGATCTTTTTAGTCGTAAAGCCCATGTACTCCAGTCGGATAACTCTGAAGATGGTCCATAGAAAGAAAGAATTCTCTTTTTTCCAGGACCAATACAGCTGTTGCAGTTTTGCTGAGAATGGACTAACCTGTAAAGAACATTTTCTCTCACATATTTTTGCAAGACAGGCACTACTCTTTTCAGTCAGAATTGTTCACCCTTTGTATCTCTGCAATGAATCAATCACACACAGTGGAACATTTTATTGCTTGCAGCTAAAATCTCCTTTATTGAAGTATCAAGCAAAATACAAACATACAAACAAGCAAATCCCACAGGATCAACTCAAACATGAAGTCAAGATGTCCTAACCCTGTTCTAGCTTGTGTCAAGAGTGATGTGCTATTCTTTTTTTCATCATATTTTCATCCTATTCTCACTAAAGTTTTTAAATCTATTTCATGAAGTTAGCTATTTTAATAGCCTGTATCACATCACTATTCTCATGCAGGCTGATGAGTTATTAAAATGGTTTATACTCAAGAAGCGTCAACCTCCCCCCCCCCCCTATCAAACAGTGTTTACATTAAACGATCAGCTGTATACAGTAATGATTAAAATGGAAATTGCTGTTTCAAATTTAGGAATGTTACGTTGCCTTTAACTATTTACATAATTTATTTATTTATTTTTATTTATTTATTAAATTTGCTACATTTATATCCAGATTTTCACCGGGTCAAAGCGGTTTAACAAAAAAAGGGGGGGGGGAGGTAATCAAGTCAACAGAACAAAGGGGGGGGGGCCGTCACCAAGAGGGCCAACATTGATGATTCGAACAGAGAGTAACAAATTAGACAGAGGACGTTAATCTCTTAGTTGGTGGTGGAGAGGATAGGTCAGGGAGGCTGGAAGTGCAGTCAGTGAGAAAAGTCTTTTTCTGGAGGGTAGGTCAGGGGGGCTGGAAGTGCAGTCAGTGAGAAAAGCCTTTTTCTGGTCCAAAATATTCTTGAACTAGGATATTTGTTTCCGGAATGTGGTGAGGTCTCTGTTGCTTCGGATCGGGTTCGGGAGGGAGTTCCACAGGGAGGGTGCATGCAGTTCGAATGCTCTGTTGCAGGTCTGTTGATTGAACTTAGTTCATTCATGGGGGATGGAGAGTGTGTTGCTGGTGCTCTGACGGGTAGGCTGGGGTAGTAGAGTCCAGAGTTGGGAAGTCTGCGTTTGATGGAGGGCTTTGTGGATGAGTAGGATAGATTTGTATTTAATCCTTGCTTCGAGAGGAAGGATGTGAAGTTCTCTTAGGATTGGAGAGATGTGATCATGTTTTTTCGCTTTCTGGATGATTCTTGCTGTGGTGTTTAAGGCTGTTCATAGGAGGTTGATGTGGGTGGCAGGTAGTCCGTGATAAATCGTATTGCAGTAGTCAGGGGCGGCCCAAGGGGGGTGCGGGGCCATGTGCGGAGACTCGGTGCGGGGCCTCATTTGCATAAGGGGCCTCATTTGCATAAATATTTGCATAATGTTACCATACACGAACTTTTAGTAAACATGCCTCTTAATGAGTGTATGAATAAAGAAAGACTAAAAGACTTCTACATTACTATAATCCAATACCAACCGCCAGGCACATTAGGAACTACTACAAACACTGCCCATTTAGAACCCATAGCAAACCCGCCGTATCCTAACAGCACTACCAGGACTCATAAAGCACCATACCCTAACTATCAAAAGGAAACGCTGCAAATATTAAACCAATACATTTCAGAGAACAACAATACATGACCTACTGGGGAAAGAGAACAAGTGGCAATGTCAAATAGGAATTACATAAACAGAATACCTCAGCTCAGTTACACATGCAGAACATAGACCATCACCAAACAAGGAATCACAATTTAGAAACAGGAAGACAATAATTAAACTGGGAATCCCAAAAGCCAAACTTGGAATGTACAACACTGTAGAAATAAAACTATACATTAATTTGCTCTTGTACTAAACAAAGCGCAGACGTTAATGATGCACATTTCCCAGAGCTGACTTTTCCAATTAATAAATTCAAAATAAAGAGATATTTTTCTACCTTTTGTGCATTTTTTTTCAGCTGCAATTGCTCCAGCCACTTTCTTCTGGTTTCTTCGTGTCTTCCGCTAATTCTTCATCGTCTGCTGTCCATTTGTCTTTTCTTCTCTCTTCTAGTTTTTTTCCATTCTCTCTCTACATCTGCTTTAACATACTAATCTTTCTCCTTTTTGCTCTTTCCTCATTCCTATTTCATCCACTCAAATTTTACCCCTCCATCCTCAATCCCCACCTACTCTCCCAATATACGGACAATTGTAGATTTGTCTTCCCTCCCACACAAAATATTTTTTCCCTCTCCATTTCACTCTCCCAGCTCCATCCCATTCTAATCCTCCCCCAACATCAGCTCCATTCTAGTTCCAGTCCCACCCAGCATCCGCTCCCTTCTAGTCCCCGCATCAGCCCATTTCCAGTCCTAGCCCCCCATAAGCCCATTTCCAGTCCTAGCTCCCCCATCTATTTGCAGTCCCATCCAAGTCCCTCCATCAGCTCATTTCCAATCCCAGCCCCCCATGAGCCCATTTCTAGTCCTTTCCTAGCCCCACCATCAGCCCATGTCAAATCCTAGCTCCCCTCCACTCAGCCCATTTCCAATCCAAGCCCCCCATGAGCCTACTTCCAGTTCTAGCCCCTTCATGAGTCCATTTCAATCCAAACCCCCACCACAGCCCATTTCCAATCTTAGCACCCCCCAACAGCCAATTTCCAGTCCTATTCTAGCCCATCAGCCCATTTCCTGTCCTAGCCCCCCCCTCACCCATTTCCAGTCCTAGCTCCCTCCCCCTCACAACCCATTTCCATTCCAAGCCCCCGTCCCCATCAGCTATTTGCAGTTCAAGCCCTCCTTCCACTCAGCCCATTTCCAGTCCTAGCCTCCTCATAGCCCATTACTAGTCCTAACCCCCCATCAGCCCATTACGTCCTAACCCCCCATCACCCTATTTCCAGTCCTAGCCCCCCATCAGCCTATTTCCAGTCTTAGCCCCCCTCCCATAGCCAATTACCAGTCCTACCCCCCCATCAGCCCATTTCCAGTCTTAGCCCCCCATAGCCCATTACCAGTCCTAACCCCCCATCACCCTATTTCCAGTCCTAGCCCCCCCATCCGCCCATTTACAGTCTTAGCCCCCCATAGCCCATTACCAGTCCTTACCCCCCCCTCACCGTATTTCCAGTCCTAGCCCCCCCCATCAGCCTATTTCCAGTCTTAGCCCCCCCATAGCCAATTCCCAGTCCTACCCCCCCCCATCAGCCCACTTCCAGTATTAGCCTCCCCCCCCCATTGCCCATTACCTGTCCTTACACTGCACCCCCATCAGCCCATTAACAGTCCTAGCCTCACCCCCCCATGGCCCATTACCAGTCCTAACACCCCCCCATGGCCCATTACAATTCCTATCACACCCCCCCCATGGCCCATTACCAGTCCTAACCCTCCCCCCCCGGCCCATTACCAGTCCTAACACCCCCCCCATCAGCCCACTTCCAGTCTTAGCCCCCCCATAGCCCATTACCAGTCCTAACCCCCCCATCAGCCCATTTCCAGTCCTACCCCCCACTTCCAGCCTTAGCCCCCTCCCCATAGTCAATTACCAGTTCTAACCCCCCCCCATCAGCCCATTTCCAGTCCTACCCCCCCACTTCCAGCCTTAGCCCCCTCCCCATAGCCCATTACCAGTCCAAACCCCCCCATCAGCCCACTTAGCCCCCCCATAGCCCATTACCAGTCCTAACCCCCCCCATCAGCCCACTTAGCCCCCCCCATAGCCCATTACCAGTCCTAACCCCCCCATCACCCCACTTATCCCCCCCCATATACCATTAACAGTCCTAAACCCCCCCCCCCAACAGCCAACTTATCCCCCCCCCATAGACCATTAACATTCCTACCCCCCCCCCCCATCAGCCCACTTCCAGTCTTAGCCTCCCCCCCCCCATGGCCCTTTACCAGTCCTAACCACCCCCCCCCGGCCCATTACCAGTCCTAACCATCCCACCCCCTGGCCCATTACCAGTCCTCACCACCCCCCCCCATCCGCCCACTTCCAGTTTAGCCTCCCCCTCCCATCAGCCTACTTCCAGTTTAGCCTCCCCCCTCCCATAGCCCATTACCAGTCCTAACCACCCCCCCCCCCCTATCATTCCAAATTACAATTAAAAAAACAACCCACCCCGGCTGCTTCTGCCGCGGCAGCTTCAAGAGCTCTGCCGCGGCAGCATCAAGAGCTCTGCCGCGGGGCCCCCCCGGCCCGGCAGAGCCTCCGTGCATCTTCAGCTCTTCACGTCCAAAACGCAGGCTTTTTTCAGAGCCGCGAGAGTTTCTTTTCTCGCGGCTCTGTTAATCCCGCCGAGGGTGATGGGAAATCCCATCAGCCCCGCGGGAGTAAGAGAGCCGCGAGAAAAGAAACTCTCGCGGCTCTGAAAAAAGCCCGCGGTTTGGACGTGAAGAGCTGAAGATGCACGGAGGCTCTGCCGGGCAGGGGGGGGCCCCGCGGCAGAGCTCTTGAAGCTGCCGCGGCAGAGCTCTTGAAGCTGCCGCGGCAGAAGCAGCCGTTTTTTTTTTTTTTTTTTTTTAACTTGGGATGCTTAAGAATGTTTTTTGCGCGGGGCCCCCTGAAACGCGGGGCCCTGTGCAAAAAACATTCTTGCTCAATGGACGGGCCGGCCCTGGCAGTAGTCCAGGTGGGGGAGCGTCATGGCCTGCATGACTGTTCTGAAGTCCTTTGGGTCGATGAGTGGTCTGAGCCGTTGTACCATCTTTGTTTTGTGGAATACTGTTCTGGTAGTCTTTTTTATCTGTTGGTTAAATGTAAGTGCTTGATCGATGATGATGCCCAGATATTTGAATTTTTATTTGGGTGGTTTCTAATATGAGGTGTGGTGGTGGGGTGAAGTTAGGGTCCTTGGTCACTATGAGGGCTTCTGTTTTTTTAATGTTGATGGATAGGTTGTTCTCTTGTAGCCTGCTGGAGACTTCAATGACTAAGACCAAGCAAAAATAAATCCCTCTAGTCTTCCAAGGCTGTGTAATCTCAAATATTGTCTTGTGTTTCTAACACTAAAATCAAAATATCAATTGATGTTTTCAAATTCAAGACTGATCTCTCAAATAATGATTTATAAGGGGTGTGAAGGTCTCAGACTTCCTGTAGCACTGGCTTCTCTGACAAAGTCATGTGCCTTCATGCTGGTTTTGCATCAACGACCTTTCCTGCCACAACCCCCGAGATGTTTAGTGTTAATATTCAAACAGGTTATTATGCTATTAATCGTGCTTATCTGAGCAGGTGTAGACTCCCCAACGCCACCATTCGGCACCGTTCATGCGTTTCACAGATGAAAAGTTTCTTCAGGGGGAACTTAAATCCGTTAAGCACTCAAGCTGGTATTCATTTGGCGTATATATAGGCTCAACTCTGAGAATTCTCTACGAAAATGACAATTGAAAAGAATATGTACATGCCTCAAATGCAATCATTTATAAAGGAAAACCACTTTAATAATTATGCCAATTTATAGAAAACCCAGTACTCGTACCTAGTTTGTTCAATTCCAGTGCTTCAGCTGATGATCAAAGAATCTTAAAAAACACCGCGCATGCGGGCTCAAGCTCCTCAAGGTTTTTATCCACAGCACCATTATGTGCATCAGCACTATGTCAGGAATGCATACCATTAGTATTCTTTCAATGCATGTTCAGAAAGTATTAAGAATACCCTAGTGGCTCTAGCGTTGAGATGGTCACTAGACGGCAGTGACTGAGAAACAAAAAATTGAATCTGGACTGGCATCATTAGACACATGAAGCAGAAAAATTGTTCAAATACATCCCCCCCATTCAATGGTGTTATTCAACCCTTCTGTGGCGAACCTATTCATGGCTAAATATGAAAGCGATTGGCTTACCACCACAGCATATCGAAAACAGATCATTCTATGGCGACGGTACATAGATGATATATTTATGTTATGGAATGGATCAGAAGCGTCATTGGTAGGTTTTCTACAATGGATTAATACTGTAGATTCTAATATTCAATTTACCTACAAGTATCATCCCACCAGTATGGTGTTTTTGGATGTGATAGTTAATAAGAGCAATGCTGGTTGGACCACTTCGGTGTACAAGAAATCGACCGATAGGAATACCTTCCTGCATTATGGGAGCAGTCACCCTAAACAACTGAGAGACAGCCTTCCTTTATCACAATTCATTAGATTCCGACGAAATTGTTCTGATCAGGGTGACTTCAAAACACGATGTCAACAATTAAAACAGGATTTTTTGCAGAGAGGATATCCAGCAAGAGTGGTTAAAACTGCATATAGACGGGCCCTTTATATGAACAGGTCCCTTCTATTGAGGCCACGTTCTACTGAAGTTGGCCAAGATACTACGATCAATATGGTTACACAATTTTCACCATACAGTGGATGTATTAAGCGAATTATAAAATGACATAGCAATGTTTTAGCCACTGTCCCTGGCTTGCAGCGATATGGAATTCGGTGTGTATGGACACGACGGAGCAATTTAAAAGAACGTCTTAGCCCCGCATGTTTACAACCTATATCTGACTTATCTTTGGCTGATACCGGTGGGCATAGGAAATGTGGGAACTGCACTATATGTTCGATAACGGAGGAGAGAACAGATTTTGAACATAATGGATTTGTATATGATTTACGATATTCCACGTCCTGTAACTCCTGTTCAGAAGTTTATAGCATCACTTGCCCATGTGGCTTAAGATACATCGGGAAAACGGTTCGAGTTTTCCGTGTCAGAATGATTGAACATCGGAGCAGATTGAACTGTAGGGTTATTGAAGCCCCGCTGGTAGCATATTGTCTGCAAAAGCAACACTCCTTTGAAGATCCGAAATGTTTTTGTTTAGAGCAGGTCACTACAGGGAGGGGTGATAAATCCCTGCAGCAGACACTATTGATTAATGAACAGAGATGGATATATAAACTGAACACAGTACACCCCGAAGGGTTGAATAACACCATTGAATGGGGGGGATGTATTTGAACAATTTTTCTGCTTCATGTGTCTAATGATGCCAGTCCAGATTCAATTTTTTCAGTTTCTCAGTCACTGCCGTCTAGTGACCATCTCAACATTAGAGCCACTAGGGTATTCTTAATACTTTCTGAACATGCATTGAAAGAATACCAATGGTATGCATTCCTGACGTAGTGATGACGCACATAATGGTGCTGTGGATAAAAACCTTGAGGAGCTTGAGCCCGCATGCGCGGCGTTTTTTAAGATTCTTTGATCATCAGCTGAAGCGCTGGAATTGAACAAACTAGGTACGAGTACTGGGTTTTCTATAAATTGGCGTAATTATTAAAGTGGTTTTCCTTTATAAATGATTGCATTTGAGGCATGTACATATTCTTTTCAATTGTCATTTTCGTAGAGAATTCTCAGAGTTGAGCCTATATATACGCCAAATGAATTCTAGCTTGAGTGCTTAACGGATTTAAGTTCCCCCTGAAGAAACGTTTCATCTGTGAAACGCATGATTGGTGCTGGATGGTGGCGTTGGGGAGTCTACACCTGCTCAGATAAGCACGATTAATAGCATAATAACTTGTTTGAATATTAACACTAAACATCCCGGGGGTTGTGGCAGGAAAGGTTGTTGATGCAAAACCAGCACGAAGGCACATGACTTTGTCAGAGAAGCCAGTGCTATAGGAAGTCTGAGTTCACACCCCTTATAAATCATTATTTGAGAGATCAGTCTTGAATTTGAAAACATCAATTGATATTTTGATTTTAGCGTTAGAAACACAAGACAATATTTGAGATTACACAGCCTTGGAAGACTAGAGGGATTTATTTTTGCTTGGTCTTAGTGATCTATACCCTCTGTGAAACTGACATTAATCACAAGTGTTGTTACACAACCATGGAGACTTCAATGAAGCAGTATGACAGGTGACTATTTGTTGGGTTGGTGGTTGTGATGGGAGCATATAGCATTATGTCATCTGCTTAGATGTGGTAGTTGATGTTATGAGCACATATTATCGAGCATAGTGGCTTCAGGTAGATATTGAAGAGCATGGCGGATAGTGTGGAGCCTTGGGGTACTCCTTGATGCTGACAAAAGGGGAGGGGGGGAGACTGCCATGTTTGTGCGGATCTGCTGTTGTCTATTGGTCAGGTAGGAGTGGAACCATTGAAGTACAATGTCTTTGATTCCAATTTCCTGGAGTCTGTATAGGAGGGTGTTGTGTGAGATGGTGTTGAAGGAGTCAGAAAGGATTAAAGTTTTGCAGGAAACAAAATTTGCTGTAGAATCTCTATGGATTGAAATTTCATGTAAAAAGGGGAAGGCGACCGCCTGGCCAGAATGAACAAATGGATGATGAAATGCTCAAAGAAATCAAGGAAGCTAACAAACGTTACAGCACAGTAATAATAATGGGTGATTTCAATTACCCTGGTATCGACTGGGTCAGTGTCACGGCAGGACATGCTAGGGAGATAAAGTTCCCAGATGAAATAAATGACTGCTTCTTGGAGCAGCTGGTTCATGAACTAACCAGAGGGGAAGCCATATTAGACCTAGTCCTTAGTGGAACACCAGATCTAGTGCAAGAGATAAGGGTGTTGGGGCCACTTGGCAATAGTGATCATAGCATGATTGCATTTGATTTAATTAGTGGAGGAGGGATAGTAAGGAAATTCATATTGTTGTTGTTAAGTGCCGTCGAGTCGGAGTCGACTCATGGCGACCCTCTGGATAGCTATCCTAAATTGTGTTCGGTCTTCAGTCAGGCGGCTCATTGACGACAGACTGGTACCCGTAGCTGCTGTTATTGTAGCGATCCATCTCATTGCTGGCCTTCCTCTTTTGCGTTGACCTTCTATCTTGCCAAGCATGATGTCTTTCTCTAATGATCTCTCTCTTCGCATGATGTGTCCGAAGTATGAAAGTCGAAGTCTTGTCATCTGAGCTTCTAAAGAAAGCTTAGGTTTGATCTCCTCTAGTACCGACTGGTTTGTTCTTCGGGCAGTCCATGGTATACACAGTATTCGCCGCCAGCACCATAATTCAAAGGCATCAATTTTCTTCCTGTCTGTCTTTTTCACTGTCCAGCTTTCACATCCATATGATGTTATTGAAAATACCATGGCTTGAACAAGTCGAATCTTTGTATGGAGAGAGACATCTCTGCTCTTGAGAATCTTATCTAGGTCTTTCATAGCCATTCTGCCAAGAGCAATGCGTCGTCTGATTTCTTGACTGCTTGTTGCTTCTTTATTGATAGTTGATCCAAGTAGGTTAAAGTTGTTCACAATTTCAATTTCTTCTCCTTCAACGATGAACCTGTTGATTATGCCAGTTGTCATGATCTTTGTCTTCTTTACATTAAGGTGCAGGCCCATTTTGAGACTATGTTCTTTGATTGTGAGAAGCAAATGTTTCAGATCATCTTCGCTTTCAGCCAGTAATGTGGTATCATCAGCATAACGAAGGTTGTTGATGAGTCTTCCACCCATCTTCACACCTCTGTTGTCTTCATACAGTCCTGCTTCTCTGATGATTTGTTCTGCATATAAATTAAACAGGTAGGGGGAAAGTATGCAGCCTTGTCTTACACCTTTGCTTATTTTAAACCATTCTGTTTCTCCTTGTTCCGTTCGAACTGTTGCTTCTTGATCAATGTACAGATTACGCAAGAGAACGATCAGGTGTTCTGGTATACCCATGCTTCTTAATGTGGCCCAGAGTTTCTCATGGTTTACACAGTCAAAAGCCTTGCTATAGTCGATAAAGCACAAATAGATATCCTTTTGGTATTCTTTAGTCTTTTCAAGGATCCATCTCACATCCGCAATGATGTCTCTCGTTCCTCGCCCTTTCCTGAACCCTGCTTGCACTTCAGGTAGTTCTTGTTCTAGGTATGGCTGTAGTCTCTTTTGAATAATCTTCAGTAAAATCTTGCTGGCATGTGGGATCAGAGCGATTGTGCGATAATTTCCACAGTCAGTTGGATCACCTTTCTTTAGTATTGGTATAAACACAGATCTTTTCCAGTCAGTTGGCCATGATGTTGTCTTCCATATTTCTTGGCAGAGCCTTGTAAGTACGGTAACAGCTGCATCAGATTGCTGCAATACTTCTATGGGAATGCTATCAATGCCTGGTGCTTTGTTCTTTGATAAGGCTTTCAATGCTGCTTCAACTTCTTCTTTCATCACCAATGGTTCCTGATCATAAGGTATAGGTTGAAACGGCTGTTGGTCCACTTGATCTTTATCATATAAAAACTCTGTATATTCCTTCCACCTTTTCTTGATCTTCTCAGCATCATTCAACATAGAACCTTGAGCATCTTGTAACATTCCAATTCGAGGCTGGAACTTTTTCTTTAACTCTCGCAGCTTTAGGAAAGCCGATCTTGTTCTTCCTCTAATAGTTTCTGCTTCTATTTCCTTGCAAGTGTCATTGTAGTACTTTTCCTTGTCCTGTCTTGCTGCACGTTGGAAATCTCTGTTGAGTTCTGCGATTGTCTTTCTTTCTCCTTTGGCTTTAGCTTCTCTGCGTTTCTGGGCAATTTTCAGCGTTTCTTCCGTCATCCATTTTGGCCGTTTTTGCTTTTTCACCTTTTGTAGAGACTTCTCGCTTTCTTCCAGCACAACCTTCTTGATGTCATTCCATAACTCTTCCGGAGCTCTGTCATTTGTATCTAAAGCAGCAAATCGATTTTGCAGGCAGTCTTTAAATTCCAGTGGTATATTCTCAAGGTCATATTTTGGTGCGTTCATGAGTGGTTTGCTCTTTTTCAACTTTAGCTTGAGTTTGCATACTAGTAGTTGATGATCTGTACCACAGTCAGCTCCAGGTTTTGTCTTTGTTGATGTTACAGAGCTTTTCCATCGTTGACTTCCACAGATGTAGTCAATTTGATTTTTATACAATCCATTGGGTGAAGTCCATGTGTACAGTCGTCGCTTGTGTTGCTGGAAGAAGGTGTTTGAGATGAATAGATCATTGGTCTTGCAGAATTCTATCAATCTTTCTCCAGCTTCATTTCTGTTGCCAAGTCCATATTTTCCAACTACTTTGCCTTCTTCTTTGTTGCCAACTTTTGCATTCCAGTCACCCATGACTATCAGGATATCCTGTTTGCATGTTCTGTCAATTTCAGCTTGTACTTGTTCATAGAACTCTTCAATTTCATTCTCTTCTGCAGCTGTTGTTGGGGCATATACTTGAATTATAGTTGTGTTGATAGGCAATCCTCGTAGACGAATAGAGATTAAGCGTTCGCTGACTGCATTGTATTTCATTACAGTTCTTGCAAGTTTCTTCTTTATTATAAATGCAACACCATTTCTTCTTTGTCTTTCATTTCCAGCATAGTAGACCATGTGATCATCTGATGCAAAGTGCCCGATGCCAGTCCATTTCAGTTCGCTGACACCCAACAGATCAAGTTGTACACGTTCCATTTCATTCTTGACCACCTCCAACTTCCCTTGGTTCATGCTTCGTACGTTCCATGTTCCAATGTGTAAGACATCTTTAAAGCTTCTGACTCTCATTTCATGCGCAGCTACATCAGCAGTCAGACTTCCCGAGGGCTTTGATCCAACCACATCATAAATGCTGGCTTTACTCTGAAAAGTCTTCAGCTCTTCCCCAGTAGCTAGTTGAGTGCCTTCCGACCTGGGAGTCTCATCTTCCAGCACCATAGCACAATTTGTTTTGTTGTAACTATCCATTGGGTTTTCATGGCAAGATACAGAAGTAGATTGCCGGGCCTTCCTTCCGCGCAGTTTAAGTTTGGTGTTGTTGCCGTTGTCACAGAAATGTGATCATCCGCCGTCAACACTATCCCATTCTGCTGCTGCCCAGATGGGTGGTTTGTCTTCGTCTGGCACCTCAGCTGAGACCTGTCCATCTTGGGAGACCCTGCCAGTAGTTAAACTACCGATAGTTTAGCTCTCAGCATCACTGATGCACGCAAGCCCTCACAGCACGACAAGCTGCAAACCAAGTGAGGGCCACTTGGCAATAGTGATCATAGCATGATTGCATTTGATTTAATTAGTGGAGGAGGGATAGTAAGGAAATTCATATTACTACCTTTTAACTTTCGAAAGGGAGACTATGATAAAATGAGGAAAATAGGTAAGAAATAATTAAAAGGAGCAGTTGCAAAGGTTAAAGATTTACATCAAGCTTGTTGTTGAAAAATACTATCTTGGAAGCCCAGACTAGCTGTATTCCACGCTTTAAGAAAAATAGAAGGAAGTCCAAAAAACTGCCAGCATGGTTTAAAGGTGAGGTCAGAGAGGCTGTTGTTGCCAAAAAAGCATCATTCAGGAAATGGAAAAAAGAGCCAAATTACGAAACCTGGAAACAGCACAAGCACTGGCAAATCAAATGCAAGGCATTGATAAGACAGGCAAAGGGAGAATTTGAGAAGAAGCTTGCTGCGAAAGCAAAAACGTGAAATAAAGACTTTTTCAAGTACATTCGTAGCAAAAAACCTGTGAGAGAGTCAGTTGGTCCATTAGATGATAGAGGGGTTAAGGGGCACTAAGAGGCGACAAGGCGATAGCGGAGAGACTGAATGAATTCTTTGCTTTGGTCTTTACTGAGGAAGATGTAGGAATGTTACCTATGACTGAAGTGGTATTTAAAGGTACGGAAGAATTGAAGGAAATATCGATACATTGGGAAGATGTATTACAACTATTAGATAAACTGAAGAGTAGAAAATCACCTGGGCCGGATGGTATAAATCGAAGGGTGTTGAAAGAACTGAAATATGAGATTGCAGACCTGCTATTAGTAATCTGTGAACTATCATTAAAATCATCTCTAATACCTGAAGATTGGAGGATCGCCAATGTAACACCAATTTTTAAAACGGGTTCCAGGGGTGATCTGGGAAACTACAGACTGGTGAGCCTGACATCAGTATCGGGAAAAATGGTAGAAACCATCATAAAGAATAAAATTACTCAACATGAAGATAGTCATGGCCTAATGGGAGACAGCCAACATGGCTTTAGACAAGGAAGATCTTGTCTTACTAATCTGTTATGTTTTTTTGAAGGTGTGAATAAACAGGTGGAAAAAGGTGAGTCCAGATATAGTGTATCTGGACTTTCAGAAAGCCTTTGACAAGGTCCCTCATCAGAGACTTTTGGCAAAACTAGAGTCATGGGATAGGAGGCAGTGTACTATTGTGGATCCGGAACTGGTTAAAAGATACAAAGCAGAGGGTAGGGCTAAATGGCCAATTTTCCCAATGGAGAAAGGTGAATAGTGGTGTACCCCAGGGATCTGTGCTGGGTCCGCTGCTTTTTGACATATTCATAAATGACCTGGAAAGGGGAATAACGAGTGAGGTTATCAAATTTGCAGATGACACAAAACTATTTAAAGTTGTTAAAGCCCAAGAGGATTGTGGAAAATTGCAAGAGGATCTTGATAAATTGGAAGACTAGGCATCAAAATGGCAGATGAAATTTAACTTGGACAAATGCAAAGTTATGCACCTAGGGAAGTACAACCCAAACTATGGTTACACAATGAAAGGTTCCACATTAGGAACCACCAACCAAGAAAAAGATTTAGGCGTCGTTGTGGATAAATGTTAAAACCCTCGGCCCAGTGTGCAGTGGCGGCCAAGAGAGCAAATAGAATGCCAGGTATCATAAGGAAAGGAATGGAAAATAAAACAAAAGATATTATAAAGCCTCTATATCATTCCATGGTGAGACCGCACCTTGAGTATTGTGTGCAATTCTGGTCGCCGTATCTTAAAAAGGATATAGCATTATTAGAAAAGGTTCAGAGAAGAGCCACCAAAATGGTAAAGGGGATGGAAGGATACTCCTATGAAGAAAGGCTAAAAAGGTTAGGGCTCTTTAACCTGGAAAAGAGACGGCTGAGGGAAGATATGATAGAAGTCTATAAATTAATGAACGGAGTGGAATGGGTAAACGTAGATCGATTGTTTACGTTATCAGAATATAGAAAGACTAGGGGACATGCAATGAAGCTACAGGGTAAACTATTTAAGACTAATAAAAGAAAATATTTTTTCACTCAACGTGTAATCAAACTCTGGAATTTGTTACCGGAGGATGTAGTAAAGGCTGCTAGTGTAGCTGGGTTTAAAAAAGGTTTGGACAAGTTCCTGGAGGAAAGGTTCATAAACCATTATTAAGAAGGGACCCAGGATATCATTGCTTGACCCAGTGCAAGCATTGTGGAACCTGTATCTTTTGGGGAAACTGCTACGCACGTATGACGTAGATTGGCCACTGTTTTTATTTTTTTATTTTTATTTAGTATACATTTGTATACCGCTACTTCCAGCGATCAGCAGCGGTTTTTGATTACAGATTGGAAATTGTCAAATCATGACAGGAAATTTTTGAGGTATAAACACATTGATTAGACAGGAAAGCACAGCACACAGAGAACTATTTTACAGGGAACATGGGCTATGGAGGGTTAAGTGGCTTGCCCAAGACCACAAGGAGCACCTGTGGGACTAGAAACCCCAGTCCTTCCGGCCCAAGGTTGCTGTCCTCTAGTGGGATTTGAACCCACGACCTTCCGGCCTGAAGTACCTTGACCCAACCACTAGGCTACTCCTCCACTCCACTCCACTGTTGGAAACAGGATACTGGGCTTGATGGACCTTGGTCTGACCCAGTATGGCATATCTTATGTTCTTATGGCTGCAGATATGTATAGGAAGAGCATGGCATATCCAGAGTGTTTGGTCTGCATACCTTTGATGAGGGTGTTCAGTAGTGATGTCATGAGGGTCTCGACTCCATGTAGTGGGCGAAATCCGTGTTGTTTTGGGTCCAGTATGTTGTTGGTATCCAATGTGGGTTATGTCCTCTTTAGATTTCTTTTTTTTTTTTTTTTTTTTTTTTTGAAACTTTTATTTTCATTTTGCAACAAACAAAAGAAACAACACACCTAAGGAGACAAAACAATTATACAATAAAGAAAAGTAAACCCAATCACCCCCCACCCCCACGCTTCTTCTCTAGCTGATTATGTCAGCATGTGAGTGCTTCCAAACAACAGTGATTGTACATCAAAACAATCAAAAGAGTATCTGCGATACAGAATAATCATGAGACAAAGTTATATATAAATTTAGACAATCAGATGAGAGCATTGAGCAGAATGTACATAGTCATTGAGCATCTTCCATTTAGATCGATGATGAGGAGTCTGAATGGGGGAAGCAAACATACGAGGTATTTGTTCATATTTACTGTAGAGACAGACATGATTCCACCATTCATTGGGGCTCAGTTGGGAGCTATTTTTCCAGTATTTCGTAATTAGGGAAATAGCAATGCCTAGCATAAAGTCCAAAAGGAAGTAAGCCGTTTTTGGAAGAGAGGGGATCCCCGCAGCTGAGCGAAGTCCCACTATCCTCCAAGAAAGGGGCTCTTGAAAGTGCAAAATAGACTGGATACGACCCCAGACCCGACTCCAGTAATACTGTAGTGCGGGACATTCATACATAACATGAGGTAGTGAACCAATGGCCGCATGACATGTCCAACAATTATTGCCCTGAGTAGTGTTCCATTTGGCTAATCTGTCAGGAGTGTAAAAACACCGGTGGGCTAGAAAGAAGAGTGTCTGAGTGAGTGAGGCGGATCGGGAGACCCGTGTCACTCTACTCCAGACAAGGCTCCATTGCTCCAGGGTCAAAGTCACATGCAATTCTCTCTCCCATGCTTTCTGCGCTATAGGGGTATCCCTAGTTATAGCATTACATAAGGTTTTGTAAAAATTGGATGCTACACCCGGTGAACTACCGATAGATCGGATAGTCTCCAACCAACCTTGTGTAGGGGAGGCCGATGGCGGGAGCACCTTAGCACTCCTAAGGCAATGCTGAAGTTGGACCAACTGAAAGTAGTGCTTCGCAGGGAGACCAAATTCAATTTGCAATTCACTAAAAGTTTTCCAGCGACCTTCATGGAACAACTGACTAGGAATCCAAATGCCCCTAGTGTACCAGGGGCTCCACGCCATCGGTTTATTTTGTATTCGAAATCGAGTGTTGTACCAAAGTGGGAGCTTGTCTAATGGACAGAGTCGGGAGTCTAAAGATTGCATGAGATTATTAAAGGCACCTAAGGTGTCTAAAAGCATTGGTGGAAAGTGGGAGTCTGATGGGAGAGTCATACCAGGGAGAAAAGTAAGAGGAATCGGTTTGCAAAGGTCCTCTTCTATGTCTAGCCACACAGGTCTACTCGGTACTGGATCTTCCAGCCAACGAGCACCTTGTTTGAGAAGAAAAGATTGATGATACTTCAGGAAATCAGGGAATCTGACACCCCCATTTTCCTTATCTGCTTGCAGCTTATGTTTCGCTATCCTAGGTGTCTTGTTTTGCCACAAGTATCTAGTCAGAAGGCCCTCGATATCTTTATATATACGTCGAGGGAGGAGGCAGGGCACCATTTCTAAGATATAATTCACTTTCGGAACAATCATCATTTTTATGGTTTCTAATCGACCCCACCAGGTAAGCGTTAAAGGAGTCCAGCGGTGAGTAAGCGCCCGGACTTTAGAGGTTAAGTCTTTGGCATTGAAGGAGATAGTGTCTTCCAAAGGAGAACAATAGTGAACCCCAAGGTATTTGACCATGCGAGGTTGCCATAAAAAGGGGAAGGATTGCATATCTGCCTGATGAAGCAGAGGATTTAATGGAAAGGCTACCGACTTGGTCCAATTTATCTTATAACCGGACAGCTGTGAGTATTTACCAATTTGCTCTAGGACAGCCGGTACTGAGTCTATAGAGACAAAAAAGCATAAGATCATCAGCATACGCTGAAAGTTTGATTTCCCTATGGGTGAAGGGGACTCCATGAATCTCCTCCGATTGCCGGATTAGTAAAGCCAAGGGTTCGAGTGCAAGATCGAAGAGGAGTGGAGACAGTGGGCATCCCTGGCGAGTGCCGCGTTGAAGGGGAAAAGGCGGAGACTTTAAAGCATTTGCACATATACTGGCTGTAGGCTGAGCGTACATGGTGCGAAGACAACGGAGAAAACCTTCCCCGAATCCGTACCAGCGGAGGACTGCAAACAGGAAGGGCCACTCTAAGCGATCGAAGGCCTTCTCAGCATCAAGTGAGAGGCCAACAAATGGGCGATCAAGATTAACTGCGGTAGTCAATACATGGCATAGAGTCCGAGCATTGTCAGCAGTTGATCTACCAGGAATGAAACCGCATTGATCTGGGTGTATTAAGGTAGGCATCCTATCCGAGAGCCGGGTAGAGAGAATGGTGGCAAAGATTTTATAGTCCGCGTTTAGGAGGGAAATTGGACGATAATTAGCTGTTAGTTGCGGGTCTCTCCCCTCTTTCTCAAAAACTACTACATTTGCCATTGAAAAGGACCCAGAAGGAGAACCCTCCTCGGCCAGAGCAGAAAAATAAATTTTCAAAACTGGAGCTAAATCAGCGTGAAAGGTTTTGTAGAATTCAGCGGGGAGACCGTCTGGGCCTGCGGCTCGACCTGAGGCACATTTCTTGATAGCAGAATGAATTTCTGAGACAGTAAATGGTGTGTCCAAGGCCACTCTATCTTCGTCAGATAGGGTCGGTCTTTGTACTCCTGAAAGTAAGCGTTCAAATACATCTGGCTCAAAATCACATTCAGATTGATAAAGCCGAGTATAAAAGTCACGAAAGAGTTCTAAGATTTCGGTATCTTTAGTGACCAAGCCCCCCCCCGACGGATTACGGAGGGCGGTAACACGCTTGGCTTCTTTTCGACCTTTTAGGGCATTTGCTAATAATTTGCCAGCACGATTATTTTCCCGATAATATAGCCCTTGTTGTGATTCAATATTTTTAACAGCAGCAGTGTGCAAAAGCTGATTGTATTGAAAACGCAAGCGTTGTAAACGGAAGTAAAATACATGGGTCAGTACGGGACGTGAGGAGACGCTCCCCAGCTTGTATCTGCTGCTCTAGAATCAGTAAATGCTGCTTTCTTTGTTTCCCCTGCCGAATTTGATAGCTAGTTATAGTGGCACGGATAGATGCTTTAAAACCCTCCCACCAAGCCCAGCCCGCTGTGTCATGGGGTGAGTTAAAATGAAAATAATCTTGGATAGCGGCCTTTATATCAACCTGAAAATCTTTGTGACCCAGTAGGGATCTATCAAAAAACCAAGCTCGGGGAGAATCGTCCCGCGCAGTGACACGTAATGATAAAGATATGGCAGCATGATCTGAAATATGGAGAGGATGAGTCCTAGTCGTGTCTACTTGAGAAATCAGTGCTTTGGAAATGAGAAAGAAATCTATTCTAGATTGGGAATGATGGGGGGCAGAAAAAAAAGTGAACTCTAAGTCAGAGGGGTGAAGCAGCCTCCATATATCTACCAGCGCAAGATCTTGCATCAGAGCTGTAAGGGTAGCAAGACTCTTGGGTGGACTACTCGTTCTAGGCGGCTGTCTATCTATCAGAGGGTCTAACACTTGATTAAAGTCACCACCAAGTATTAATGGAGTATTGGCAGAGGCCTGTGCCAACTGTGCAATACTTGCATAGTAAGCAGGGTTGTCCACATTCGGGGCATAAATGCAAATACATGTAAATTCACTATCTCCAACCTTAAGATGTACTCGGGCCCATCTACCCTCCTTGTCAGCGCTAGTATCAATTACAGTAGCTTGCAAAGATTTCTTAACCAGAATGGCTACCCCGCACCGTTTGGAAACGGCGGGAGAATAGGCAGCCACCATGTAAGGCTTAACATTGAGTTTCAGTGTTTCAGCAGAGTTTAAGTGCGTTTCCTGAAGAAACGCTAAATCAGCATGCTCATGGCTAAGATAGCTAAGGATTTTCTTTCTTTTGATTGGACTATTAATGCCCTTTACGTTGAGTGATAAAATTTTACATAAAGCCATTCAGACAAGTTAAAAATTCTGAGCAAGATAGCGCACCTAATTTCACAATGTCCCTCATATTGACTGTATCAGGCTGTACATATGGCATAAAAGAAAATAAGCTTAGATAATACAATGAAGCGCCCCACATTAAAAAAGAAAAACCGCAGCGCGGTAGAGAAGAAGCAAAACCCCAAAAAATACTGGCGACCATGTGTCTGCGGGGAGAAGCCCCAGAGAAGGCCGAAATTGAAAAACACATAACCTGTAGGACTGTGCGTGCTCCGAATCCGACCGAGGCACACATCATGGAGGGAGAGGAGACCACAAAACAAGAGTCATAGAAAGAAAGAAAGAAAGTCCAGGAAGTCTCTGTGCTTGACTATGACCGCCGCATCGGGCCCTTCAAAATGGCGGACAGAGCCGGCGAATAAAAGTCCAGGTCGTTGGATTAGCGCATCTGCTCTGCTTCTTTGGAGTCTAAAAATGTTGATAGTAGATCAGGATCTTCGAATGTCCTGGTTTGGTTGTGGAGAGTCACTCGGAGCTTCGCGGGATACAACAGGCCAAAGCGAGCCTGTAGCTGTTGAAGTCGAGGGCGAAAAGCAAGAAGTTTCTTCCGTCGGTCAACGGTAGGCTTTGCCAAATCAGGGAAGAAGGAGACTTTGTGACCTTCAAATTCCAAATGATGGTTCGCCCGGGCAGCATTTAAAATTTGTTCCACTTGTTGATATCGCAGCAAGCGAAAGATAATAGGCCGGGGGGTCGTTCGGTTGAGCGCCATGTGGGTAGGAACACGGTGTGCACGATCGATTTCCAATTCTTTATGAAAGGTGATCTTCAGCAAGGAGGGAAGAGTTTTGAGCAGGAATTCTCTCATATCTCCCGCTTCCGCCGCCCCCTCCGGTATTCCAATGAGCCTCACATTGTTGCGACGGGCTCGATTATTGCTATCTTCTAACTCCTTTTGCAGATTCTGTATCTGGCGCTCGGCCTTGTCCAGTGCGCCCAAGCGCACCGCGTGCGAGTCGAGGACCCCCGCCATATTGTCCTGCCGTAATGAGAGACTTTCAAGTCGGTCCTGGAGCACTCCAAAGTCTTCTCGCAGGGCTCTAAGCGCTTCTCCATTGGACTGCACCAATTCCTTCACGCCGCGTAGTTTCCTCCAAAATCTCCAGGTGCATTTCGGGGTTTTCACGAAATGGAACCATCTTCTGTGGGGAGGACACCTCTGTTTTGGAGCGTTTTCCGTGAGAAGAAGAAGGAGACCCGAAGTCCAAGCGCGCTGGTTTATGGGCCGCCATCCCCCCCGAGGTACCCCGGTCAGCCCGGAGCGAAATAGTAAGTTTGTATAGGTATTAAGTCAGGATTCTAAGTAGGCCTCTCGGGAGCTTCAGCGCGGAGCGTCTTACCCGCTGGACATCAGGCTCCGCCCCCCCTCTCTTTAGATTTCTTTATCCACTCTACAGGGCAAGGATCTAATGGGGAGGTAGTGGTGTTTAGGCAGGAGATAGTGGATTCTTTCATTCCTTTGGTGACTGTATCGAATGTATTCCAGTCTGTGTCTTTTGTAGCAGGGTAGGTTGTTGTCATTGTTGTTGTTCTATTCAATTGTGGGTTGGGTGGTTGTTGAAGCTGTTTGTATTGCCGTGCTAGTAGCTCTGGTGGGATGTTCGGGAGCTGGCTGAAGTGGTTTGGTGTCTTTGTTAGCTTTTTGATGATCTCAAAGACGTCATGTGGTTTGTTTATTGAAGTATTTATGATTTTAGAGTGGTAGGTCCTTTTTGCTTTGTTTTTGACGGTGAATGGGTGAAGAGGGGGGATGGGTGAAGAGGGGGTGTATTAGGAGGAAGTGGGTTCAAAGTGTAGAATGAATAGGTGGGTCTTAAGGAACTTGTGGAAGGTGAGGAGATCTGTGGTGTTTCTTAAGGGGTCAGGGAGGAATTTCCAGCATGAGGGAGCATATAGTTCAAAGGATCTGGCACAAGCCTGTTGAGTAACATAGTAACATAGTATATGATGGCAGATAAAGACCAATATGGTCCATTTAGTCTGCTCAGCAAGGCGGCAAGAGTAGGTGCACCTGCCGCTCCATGCAGGTCTTCACAATGTGAGTGCACTGGGGATTACTATTATCACAGTGGCAAGACTGAGGAATGTTGTTTTTAGTGTTAAATCACCTAAATTTGCCAGTGATCACTCACCAGGAAGAATTTACATAAATAACCCCATCTCTCAGCTATATTAATAAAATAGTGCCAACACAGCCAAAGTTTGTCCCAGATGTTCAATGTCGAGGTCATATGCAGCCCCAGTATTGAATATCCAAGGTCGTCACGCAGCCTCGGCAGCCACAGAAGCTAACCAGATAGAGGCGATATTGCACCACTATCTGGTTAGCTCCCATGGGTAAAACTAGTTCAGCTTTTGCGATACCTAGCTTTACCTGCAGGTTGCTAACTGGGTACCGGGCAATATTGCCATTACCCAGTTGGCAACTTGCCACCCCTGGAATGCTCAGCACATGCCCCGATGCTAAGTGGTTGGCATTGGGGGGCTATAGCAATATTAGTTGGGGATATTCAGCAGTATTTACACAGTTTACAGGTCTGTAAACAGAGGAAGTGTCTTTCAGTATCGGGCTCTTACTTTTTATCTTGATTGTTTAATCCCTAACGTTTATAGTTCTCTGATGCAGGAGTTTTGAATCATCCAAAACGGAACATTCTGTGAGTGATTAAGTCATTGTTGGCTGATGTGAAGTAGTTTCTCATAACCAAAGGTTTTAAGATATTCACAATAAAATGGACCTACAGAGGCTACAACACAGTTATAAATAGAGTGGAGGAGTGGCCTAGTGGATGGGGCAAGGTACTTCAGGCCAGAAGGTTGGGGGTTCAAATCCCACTAGAGGACAGCAACCTTGGGCTGGCAGGACTGGTGTTTCTAGTCCCACAGGTGCTCCTTGTGGTCTTGGGCAAGCCACTTAACCCTCCATAGCCCATGTTCCCTGTACAATAGTTATCTCCAAGTTATAATGCCCTGTTCAATGTAATTTCAGTTTGTTCAATGTAAACCACACTGATGCAGAATAGTGTGGTATATAAGAGAATGAAAATAAATAAATGATGTTGCCAAAAATTGGGTCTGACCAAAAATACATCTTCAGCTTCTTAAGGGTTGAATTGGCTACTGCTACATTGAAGCATGTTTACTAAAGTATACTATGAAAGTGCCCTTTAGTGCATGGTAGTAAGCAAAAATTATCACAGGAAGCTTTCCAGACCCACACTAACTGATGGGAGTATTGCTGATATGTCCTCATTGTTAGCATGGGTCAGAGGACTCTGCCATGCTAAACAGACATGCATCCTTACTGTGGCTTCACTTAATGCCATCCATTGAGCTGGCGGTAAGTGCAGCCACTCTAAGGGCCCGATTCTGTCCTGGGCGTAGATCCCCTCTGTGCGTCTGGTCTGACCCGGACGCACAGAGGGGATCGCAATTCTGATTCCACAGGGCAGCTCTAGCCCTGCGGGATCAGAATCGCAAACAGTCCTGCACGTGCAGGCCGGGTCAGCTATTCTGTCCGGCCTGCACTCGCAGGACTGTACCCAGCTAACTCAGTCAGGGCTTTTAAATGGAGCTACGGCGCCATGGCATCCTGTTGCCATAGCACTGCGGCTCCATTTAAAAGCTGCGATGCCAGCCCCCAAGGAAAAGGGTTTATTTCCCACAGCTCGACCCCCAATCTGGGCTCCTAAGGCCAGGGTTAGGCTGCGAGGAATAAACCCTGGCCCCCCTGCACAATCCACGCCCCGGGCCTGCCAAAACAAAACATCCCTGTATGTCCAGGGCCAGCAACTGCCGACTGCCCGCCCACTGTCCGCCTCCATGCTGCCCATTCCCCATCCCCTTCTAACTTCCCCACACAACCGGCGGGGAAGTTATTCGGGGGTAGGTGAAGCCATGAATAGCAGGGATGGACGTCCTTTTGGTCCATCCATCTCTGCTATTCGTGGCTCAGAATAACCCCCTAAATGTATAACACATGGTTAATATGAGCTAATAGTGGCTGTGCTAGATGAACTCTGATCTTCTGGGTTTTAGGCTGTTGCCCTAATCACTAGGCTGCTCCATCCATACCGTATGTGTCATGATATAAGTGCTGAAATGCTTTAAGTCCATATTGATAACTGTTTTCTAGAAAACTCTGTGCAGATGATCTGAGGCATTTCTCATTTAAATCAATTATGCTTGTCAAAGGTATTCAGAGATGTAACAGAGCATATATAAATAAAGTGCTAAATGCATCAACTTAAAGTGAAAATTAACAATAAATTTAATATTAGATTGCTCTTCAGACCTTATTCTCAAAGCTTAACACCATGCAACTGTGAGGTATTAGCTTGCTCACCATTAGAATTATATGAGATAAATGGGTTTATCTTTCAAACACAGCATACCTAACTGAAGTGATGCATATAGGGCATGTTTACTAAAGTGCACTACTGGTTAGTGCAGGCTTTACTAAACACAGAGTGCTGCGGCAACTGTTACTGTAGACTAAAATGTAACTGAAGTAAAAATCCCACTCTACCCATGCAGCATGGGTAGGAATAAAGACTGGACATTCAGGGGCAGAGTGTGCACATTACGATTATCTCGGGCGTCCATGGCATGCTAACTGGCAATGTAACAGCACGGGTGCACTTAATGGCAGTACGGTCAGTTTGTGCATCTCCAGCCCTGCCCCCGCACAAAAACTGGACCTCAACACATGCTAACTTAGCTCATTTTAGTAAACATGTCCCACAATGTCTAGATATTTCAGTACAAACAACAAGGTTATTTCAACCAAGCTAAGTCAGTCTTATGATATGAGCTGCTCGTGCTAATAAACTACAATCTGTGAAACATCAGAGTACAGTAAAACTTAACAGGATGTCTGCAAAATAGTAGTTTATTAGCAGAAAGAGCACCAAGTTATATAATTAATAATGATAATCACATTCCTATGAAATCATCTAGTTGTATCCTTGGGATACAGATTTTTCTCCATCTTTACAAATAACCTTCTTTATGCCAATAGAAAATGATTCAAAAAAATATAGGGGAGGTATATTCAACAAGATTAACATGGTTAGCAGATGTGATGAGTGCGTTAATCATGGTCACTGGGATATTCTGTGGCAGTAACATGCTTAGTGCTGCTGAATACCCCCAAGTGCCACTACCCCGAGGATAGCTGTCTAGCATCGTGGCATTCTGGGGGTGGAGTGGGGCTGCACCATAGGTTAACTGGGCAGCGGTGATATTCTGCTGAATGGCTGTCCTAATTTTCATCAGTTTTGCAATCTGGGCAACCTGGATATTCAATGCCAGGGCCCAGATATTGCCCTGACATTAAATGCCTGGGCACAGTTAAAGCAGTGACCGCCAACTGTGCTGGTCATCGCCCATGAAATTCCACCCCTTCCCCCATGCATTTTAGTAAAATGAATTTCTGGTATTATTTCATATGCTATAGTCAGTGTTGAGTCCTTTTCTTGGAGGAAAATGATATAGAAATAGAAGGAAGAAAGTTGTGAGAGGGCAAGCAGATGTGTTGCATGCATAAGGTTATATGGATCTAAGAAATATGTTCAAGATTTATATATTTCTTTCTTGTACTTCTCATTCTTTTAGGGAAGGAGGGTTAGGTACTGACAAAAAAAAAAAAAAAGAATTGACCTAATCAGTGTAAATCCTATATGAGAGGCACACACATAGCCAAACAGGTTTGCCGTGTGAAACCATAGTATGGAACATGACTGTTCTTTGAAACACTGCATGCCTATAGTCTAGGGATGCAAATTCATTAGCGTGAATTTGGTTTGCTAGTGTTCATTGTATTCCACACAAAAGTGATTAAAAGCAGATTTATTTATTTATTTGGCTGGATTTATATACTGTTTTTCACAGAGGTCAAAGTGGTTGACATGGAACCTTGAACATATCAAACAACGTTTACATTAAACAATCAACTTCATACAATAATGATTAAAATAGAAATTGCTGTTAAAAAATGTAGGCATGTTACATTGCCTTTAACTATTTACATAATGCCCTTTGAGGGGGATGGGTGAAGAGGGGGTGTATTAGGAGGAAGTGAGCTCAAAGTGTAGAATGAATAGGTGGGTCTTAAGGAGCTTGTGGAAAGTGAGGAGATCTGTGGTGTTTCTTACAGAGTCAGGGAGGAAGTTCCAGCACGAGGGAGCATATAGTTCAAAGGATCTGGCACAAGCCTGTTGAGTAACATAGTAACATAGTATATGATGGCAGATAAAGACCAGTATGGTCCATTTAGTCTGCTCAGCAAGGCGGCAAGAGTAGGTGCACCTGCCGCTCCATACAGGTCACCCCTCCCCATGCCTTTATTTAGGGGTGTACCCACCACTCCGTGCAGGTCACCCCTATTTGTTGAGGTAAAAGAGATAGTTTTGCTTATTTTGATTTTATCCTGTTGCTATAAAGAGATCCACTGTGTCTATCCCATGCCATTTTGAATTATATCACTGTATTTGCCCTTACCAATTACATCAGGAGGGCATTCCAAGGATCCACCACTTATTCTTGCTTGGCGGGTGGTCAAGGTGTTCATGGTGGAGGATCTGCATGGTCTGTCTGTCTGTAGTGGAGTGATGAGGGATTGGAGGTGGGGGTGAGTAGTAATGGAGAGTTTTGTGATTTATTAGGAGAACTTTGTAGAGTATTCTGCTGTGGAGTGGAAGCCAGTGAAGGTGTTTGAAGATGGGAGTGATGTGATCGTATCTGGAAGTGCCTTGGATAGTCCAGGCTGTTGTGTGGAGGGCTGTTTGTAGAGGAAGAAGCATTGATTTTGGAAGTTCAAAATATATTGAGTTGCAGTAGTTGGCATGTGGTATGGTGAGAGCCTGTAGAGTCTAGTGGAAGTCAGATGGGGCAAGGAGGGGGCAGAGGTGCTGGAGGGTCTGAGTTTTATAGAAGATTGATCTTGCTGCATTCCTTATTTGAGTTTTAAGGTTGAGATGACTATCGAGGATGGTTCCCGGGTATTTTTCTTCTGGTTTGACTTGGATTTCTGTGTTGTTGAGAGTGATGGTAGTTGGAGGGGTGAATGATTAATTTTTGGTGACAAAAAGAGATTCCATTTTCTTGAGGTTTAGGGATAGTTGATTTGCAGATAGCCATAGCGAGAGATCTGAGAAGCATTGCTGGAGCTCATGGTTGGTTGGTTTGTTCAGGCTGCATGGTTTGAAGAGCATGATGTTGTCTGCATTTATGTGATAGTTGATGTTGTATGACTGGATGATATTACAGAGGGGTTGCATGTAGATGTTGAAGAGGAGAGCCAAGAGAGTGGATCCCTGGGGAATGCCTTGAGTTTAAGTGTATGGGATTGATGCTAGTGGTCCAATTCGTATCTGCTGGAGTTAGTTATGGAGGTAGGTTTGGAACCATTTTAGTACGGTGTCTTGTATCCCAATTAATTTGAGGTTGTGTAGGAGGATGCTGTGGTTGATGGCGTCGAAAGCTGCTGAGATATCGATGAATACAAGGATGAAGCCTTGGTGACTTTTTTGAGTTCCCAATATAAAGTTGTTCGAGAGAGAGTTTAGGAGGGTTTCTACTCTGTGGTATTGTTGGAAACCATGTTGCTGTGGGTCAAGTGGGATACGGGTGTCAAGATATTCTTGTAACTGGATTTGAACAGTCTTCTCGATTATTTTGGTTATGAAGGGTAGGCTTGCAATAGCTCTGTATGAGGAGGGATCAGATAGGTCTTGGTGGGGGGGGGGTTAGCAAAGGAGGAATTTATGAGAATTTCAGGTAGTCTGGTAAGTCAACATGTAGTAGGTATCTTTGTGTGAGCTTTGCGAGGAATGGAGATAGTTCCAATTTGGTGGCTTTAATTCAGCTCACTGGACATGAGCCCAGGGGAGATGTGATGGTAACATAGTAACATAGTAAATGATGGCAGATAAAGACCAGCATGGTCCATCTAGTCTGCCTAGCAAGATGGCAGGAGTAGGTGCACCCCTCCCCATGTCTTTGTTTAGGGGTGCATCTACCAAGAATAGGTGCACCCCTCCCCGTGTCTGTCCAGGGGTGCACCTGCCATTCCTTGCAGACCACCTCTCCCCATGTCACCTTCTAGGGGTGAACCCACCGCTCCATGCAGGACACCCCTATTTGCTGAGAAATTAGATGGTTCAGTTTATTTTGATTTTATCCTGTTGCTGCAAAGGGATCCACTGTGTCTGTCCCATGCCATTTTTGAATTCCGTCACTGTGTTTGCCCCCCATGGTGTAGAGAGATGAAATGATGCTTTCTATGTTTTCAGTGGAGCTATCTGTGAAGGTGGCCCATGAGTGTATTGGAGGGGTAAGTTGAGGAGATGGGTTTGTCGGTGGATTGTTGAGGAGTTACGGAGCTGTTGGTTGTGTTATTGGAGAGTGAATTTGTAAGTTCTCTTATTAGGGTGAACAGTCCAGGTCCTATATTTGAGTGTTAAGCAATGGGGAGATGTGGGCCAGGAATGATTCTTTGTTGAACTGTGGCTTAGTAGGTGATGATTGCTTTTGCTTGGTGGTGATGGGTAGCTAAAAGGTTATTAGCATGTGGTTGGACCAGGGTATTAGGAGAGTCTGGATTGGTGGGAGAGGGTCAATATGGATAGAATTGGTGCTTGTGAAAATGAGGTTTAGGATGTTGCCTTTGCTGTGAGTGGGGGAGTGTACAATTTGTGACAGGTCCATTGCTGCTATGTCTTCCAGGAAGGTTGTTGCTTGTTTGCTTGATGTGGAGTGGAGGTTGAGTTCTCCTAGTACAATAATATTCTTGTGTTTTGAGTTGTTTTAGAGAGTGATATGGAGCAGATTGGAGAGATCGCTGGTTGGTGCAGATGGGGAGCAGTAGACTAGGCAAATAGTGAGTTGTCTGTTGGAGATAGTGAGTGTGTCCAGGGTTGATGATTCTGCTGATACTTTCTTGAAGATCAAGTCTGATTTGGTGAGGATGAGGATGCCACCTCCCTTTTTGTGAGCATGAGGGAAGTGGAAGAGGCTGTAGCTGGGTGAGAAGGAGTTGGTTGAGGATGACTGTGTCAGTGATTCAGAGTATGTCCAGGTTGTAGGTGAAAAGGATATTTCTTATGGGGGAGGTTTTGTTCTTTGTGGAGCGTATGTTGATGAGTGTGCAGTTGAAGGGTGCTGAATTGAGCAGTTTGTGAAGAGTGGTGATGTTTTATGTGTTGGAATTGTAATGAAGTGTTGTGTATTGTGAGTGTGTGGTGAGGAGATAGTTAAGTATTGTACTGTAGGGGGGTATAGGATGTGGTGGAAGGGGGATGGGGGTATGGTTAGGGGTCTAGGAGGGAGTATGTGGTGGGGGTGAGGATGAGAAGGGCCAGGAGGGTGTAAAGGAGAGCATACAATTGCAGAATGTTGTTGTTCTGATGTGTTAGCTTGTTGACAGGGTAGCCGTGTTGAGACTGTGTTGTATAGTGGTTATGGTGATTAGGGCTTCCTTGGTCCCCGCCTAAGGGCCATGCCAATGGGCCTGCCAGACGTGAGCATTGCTGATTGCAGCTTTATTTTAAGTCCTCCGGTGGGGCCCGATTGGCCTTGATGGTGGGGAGTGGGGAGAGACTTACCTGCCTGCTCCCTTCTGCTGATGCCGATTGGGGTCTCAATGTGCTGGGCCGGTGCCTGATCACGGCTTTTTTTAAGTCCTCCGGCGGGACCCAGTTGGCCTTGGCGGTGGTGAGTGGGGAGGTGCTTACCTGTCCTCTCTCTTCTGCTTATGCTGAATGGGGTCTCAAGATTAACCTACAAATTAATATGTGTAGAACTGATTTGTATCAGGGATGTGCATAGGGAAATCTTTTGGCTCAGGTCATTTTTGGAATGATCACCCATTCAGTTTAATTTCCTATAGCAAATAATCAGTGTCATTAGTTTAATTTGTTTCCATTGAAGTTAATGGGCCAAGAATTGTTTTTACTATAACATTGGGGATTTCCACCCATTTTCAATGAAACTTGCTTGAAAATGGAGTGGAGCAATAGCTAGCATCAGCAAGAGGACCCCCAAGGTATCAGGAGATGGGAAAAGAAGCAAAAATGTTGGCATAAAAATCTCAAATCACCAAAAGAGGGTAAAGTGGCACCAACATTGACAGTGGTCCTTTCAGTTAATTTTCTATCAAGCTTCTCGTTATGAAGTCCATCTGCTCTGCACTGCAGAGTGCGACTTTTCACAGTATCATCCTCATCACCATTGTGCCTCCTCTTCCCCGTACTCTCCTTCTCCTTATCTCATAAATCCCAATCCTGGTCCCCCTAGGCATCTCTCACATTCCCTGCATAGATCCAACTACAACCCCTTTAATCTTATTCATATTCTTCTTCTTCTTCCCTCTTCTATTTTTTCTTATGTATCCTGTGGAATGTGCACTCTGCCTCCAACAAATTTACCTACATTAATGACCTATTTATCTCTATGTTTCACACCTTTTTGCTGTAACTGAGACTTGGCTTCTCCCTGAACATGTCAGTTGCTGCCCTTTGTCATGGAGGCTACTTTTTCTCCTATGCACCCACCCAGTTCAGTGGTAGTTTTGGGTTGCTACTTTCTCCTTTCTATAGGTTTCAACCCCTTCTTCAACCACAGTCTCACTCTTTTTTTTACTTTGAAGTCCACGCAATCCACTTATTTCTCAACTACCTCTTTGGGTAGCTGTCGTTTATCACCTATCCTGAAAAATCCACCTCTTCCTTTCTCACTGACTGGTTTTCCTTCTTGTTTGAACCATCTTCTCCATCCCTCATTCTTGGGGATTTTAACATTCATGTCGATAACAGCTCTGACTCTTATGCCTCAAAGCTCCTTGCCTTAAACTGTCCATTCAACCTCCAGCTGTGTTCTACTTCCCCTACTCAGCAGCATGGGCATTGCCTTGATCTTGTTTTTTTCTTCAGCTGCTCATCCTCAAGATTCTCCATCTCTCTTCTTCCCCTATCTGATCATCATCTGCTGATTTTCACTCTTACATACACTACACCACAGTCTTGACCAATCTCCAGTAAAATATTTAGGAATATTGAGACTGTTGACCTTTCAGCTCTCACATCTCCTCCCTCAGTCAATATGCCATCTGAGTCTGTTGAAGGGGCAGTCTCTTCTATATCCTCTTCTGTCTTGGATGTTCTCACTCCTCCCATTCAATACCTATGAGGCGTATTTACCTCAGCCTTGACTGACCTCCAAAATCCACTACCTATATTCCTGTGCCTACTCTGCTAGCACCTTCGGTTTAAATCCTTTGCCCATGCTGACTTTATACATTTTAAATGCATGATAGCCTCCTTCTAGTCTGCCATAGAACTTGCCAAGTAAGAATACTATGTCCATCTGACAAGCTCTCTTGTCTCTGAAACCTCATAATCTCTTTGCAATGCTTAACTCTCTCCTCAGAGTGCCTTCACCCCCTATCCTTCCCTCACGTTTTGTCCGGAATTTGACTGACAGTTTTCACAAGGTTCACAAGATTAGTCTTGAGTTCTCTTCTGGATCACCTCCATCTCTCCTTCCCCCTCTTTGCTCTCATATTCTTCTTTCAACCCCTGTCACCCTTTCTTTCTTTAGCAGGAGACTTTAGCAGGAAACTTCATTTTTTTTCTTTTTCTCCAAACTCACTATCTGCTATTCCGATCCTATTCCTATCCATCTACTAAGCTCTATTTCCCATGCTGTCATCCCCTTCATCTGTCATATCATCATCCTATCGCTTTCCACTGCAACTGTCCCTTCTGCCTTCAAAAGTTACACTGCTCCTCAAAAAATCTTCACCGACTCCTACCTGCCTTCCAATTATTGGTTCATCTCCCTCCTCCATTTTGAATCCAAATGACTTGAAAATGTGGTTCACCGCCACTTTCTTTCCATTCTGGATCCACTGCAATTTGTCCCTTGCCAAACTCTCCAGTGACCTGTCCCTGGCCAAATCCAAGGGTCTTTGCTCAATTCTTATCTTTCCTGACCTATCTGCCGCCTCTGACACTACTGATTGCTACCTTCTTCTGAATATCTTTTTTTCTGCTTGGATTTTCGGGCTCTGTTCTAGCTTAGTTTTCTTCTTCTCTCCCCTATCATACTTTCATTGTATGCTCTGGTGGATCCTCCTCTTCTAATTCCGCTTTTACTTGGTGTACCTCTGGGGTTTTGTGGAACTGCTTCTCTTCTCTCTCTGCACTCATTCCTTTTGTGCCCTTATCTCCTCCAATGGTTTTCAGTACCATCTTTACACTGATGGTGCTCAGATTTACCTCTCTACCCCAGAAATCTCTCCAGGAATTCAGGCCTGAATTTCAACCTGCTTCTCTGATGTTGTTGCCTAGATGTCACGCTTCTGTCTGAAACTGTACATGGCCAAGACAGAACTCCTTATCTATATCTCAAACCCATCTCCCCCCTTCTTCCTTTCTCTATTTCTGTGGACAACACTATCATCCTCTGCCTCTTTGGCTAGCAAACTTGTGGTCATCTTTGCCTGTTCTTTGCTTGTCTTTGCACATATCCAATAGATAGCTAAAACCTGCCATTTTTTTCTCTATGTTGTTAAGTGTCGTCGAGTTGGTGTTTATTCATGGTGACCCTCTGGATAATTGACCTAAACTGTGTTCAGTCTTCAGTCAGGCGACTTATTGTTGATGGAATGGCACTCATACCTGCTCTTATTGTATTGATCCATCTCATTGCTGGCATTTCTCTTTTGCATTGACCTTCTACCTTGCCAAGCATGATGTCTTTCTCTTTGTGTCCAGATTATGAAAGTCAAAGTCTTGTCATCTGAGCTTCTAAGGAAAGCTTAGGTTTGATCTCCTCTAGTACAGTACTGACTGGTTTGTTCTTCAGGCAGTCCATGATATACACAGTATTCATTGGCAGCATTATAATTCAAAGGCATCAATTTTCTTCCTATCTTTTTCACTATCAAACTTTCACATCCATATGATTTTATTGAAAATACATCATCAGCAAAATCAATCCCTTCCTCTCAGAACATACTACCAAGACCCTTCTCCAATCTCTCGTTATCTCCCATCTAGACTATTCAACTTGCTTCTCACAGGTCTCCCATTGAATCATCTATCGCACCTTTAATCTGTTCAAAACTCAACTGCACAGCTAATCATTTCTCAGTGTCACTATGCTTGTGTAACCCCTCTTCTCAAGTCACTTCCTTGGCTCTCTATCCCTTTCTGTGCACAGTTCAATCTTTTCCTACTGACCTACAATGCATTCATTCTTTGGCGCCTCACTACCTCTCCTCTCTTATCTCTCCCTACACCCTCCTCTGCAACTCTGCTCATCAAACAAATCACTTTTATCTATGCCCTTGACTTTTAACTCTAAACTCATTTCTTTCCACCTTGCTGTTCCTGAGTTACTAGGTCAGACTCGATCTCTGGTCCTATTCAAATTCAGGCTAAAAAATAATCTTTTTTAAGGCTGCTTTTGTATCCTGACCTCCTTATTCTCCATACATTTATATGTATTTTAATCATTCCCCTTAAGAATTTCCTAGCCTGTTTGTTCTGTTTGTTTTAGCAGATTGTATTAGTAGTAGTATCAATCCCCTTTGCATCTAAGCCCTGCTTTTTTTTCCTCTCCATTTTTAAGCCTGATAAATGTCTCACCTTTTCCTTTGAAACCTACACCTTCTTAACACAAACCTCTTCCCTTGTGAATCCAAAAGAGAAATGGCAAGGAAACAGTGTGATCACAGATTCATGATGACATCATCAGCCAAGGGATTTGGAAATTAGACTAGGATTCATGTAGCAGAATTTCAGACTATGGGCCCCCAAACAATAATTCTGAAAGAGCTTCCCAAAGTGGGGAGAGTCCACCTCAATGGATCTGGGAGCAAGTGCAAGTGAGTTTTATTCTTCCTTGGAGCCCCCCACCCTATATTGCAGGGGACATTTGGACAGAATTTACACCACTGCTGGGATAGATATGTCTGGCTATTTGTCAAAAAATCTCAGTGAGATAGGTCACTGCTTCTTCCTTGTTCTTTCCCCTCTGTTTGGTTCAGGGACAGGGGCTAGAAATATAGAGCAGAAGTCACAAGATCTGGCAGGAGAAAGCTGAAACCAGCAAATAGTTGTCCTTTAAGCAGCCAAAAGTAAGACACTCCCCCAAAGAAACCCATTGAACCAGAATAGGATGTGTCCTTAATTAGGAACAAAATGCTGATCAAATAGACTCCTCCAAGGGCTTGTCTTTCTTCAGCTGCTACCCAGGGGATCCTTCTTCACTAGTTTGTAGCTTGCTTGTGCAGAGCATGTGGCTTCAGTTTCAAGTTTTCTGACTCAATGCCTCACATTCATGTTTTTATTCCCAGTAAACCTCGCCCCACCCAATAAAAATTAGGTGCTATTTTCCTAGCTCCAAAGGCTATAATGGAAGTTGCAGAAAATTCTGAACCCATGTCCATTCTACATGTTTAGAGGTAAACTAACCAAAAATGTCATCATCTTGACCATTAGTCTGAAAATGAATGTACATCTCTAATTTGTGTGCATTAAAAAAGCTAATGTGTGTTACAAGATTTTTATAACTAAATCAAATGTATGAAACTAAAATCAGGAACAAAGTCTTAAAATGAACCATTTTTAAAGCACACTTTTCTACTATGATCAGTTATTACTAAAAACTGGGAAGAGATCTTTGTCTGAACATAAGAACACAAGATATGCCATACTGGATCAGATCAATGGCCATCAAACCCAGTATCCTGTTTCCAACAGGGGCCTATCCAGGTTACAAGTACCTATCAGTTTCCTAAAAAGACAGACAGATTCTATAATGCTTGTAGGGCTGCAAGCAGTGAATTTCCCGGATCCTCTTTAATGGTTTATGGATCTTTCTTATGGAACTTGTGCAAACCTTTTTTAAACTCAGCTATACTAACAGCTTTTACTACAGGCTCTGGTAACAAATTCCAGTTTGATTACGCATTGAGTGAAAACATATTTTCTTTTGTTAGTCTTAAATGGCTTACACTGTAGCTTGATTGCATGTCCCCTAGTCTTTCTACTGTTTGATGGCATAAACAATCAATCACGTTTACGTGTTCCACTCCATTCATTAATTTATAGTCCTCTATCATATCTCCAATCAGCCGTTTATTTTCCAGGTTGAAGAGCACTAACCTCTTAAGCCTCTCCTCAATGGGGTATCCTTCAATTCCCTTTATCATTTTGGTGGATCTTCTCTGTACCTTTTCTAATTCCGCTATGTCTTTTTTAAGATACAGCAACCAGAATTGCACACAATATTCAAGGTGAGGTTGCACAATGGAATGATACAAAGGCATTATAATTTCCTTTGTTTTATTCTCCATTTCTTTCCTTTTGATTCCTAGCATTCTATTTGCCTTCTTATCGCCATTGCACAATGAGCGGAGGGTTTCAATGTGTTATCTACAATGATGCCTAAATCATTTTCCTCGGTGGTGGTTCCTAATGTGGAACCTTGTATCGTGTAACCATAGTTTGGATTGTTCTTTTCTAGGTGCATAACCTTACACATGTCCACATTAAATTTCATCTGCCATTTGAATGCCCAGTCTTCCAATTTATCAAGGTCCTCTTGCAATTGCTCACAATGATCTTGGATTTTAACAACTTTGAATAATTTTGTGTCATCTGAAAATGTCATTCCTTCACTCGTTATTCCAGTGGTCCAACTGACTTTCTCACAGGTGTTTTGCTATGAATGTACTTGAAAAAGTTTTTATTATGCATTCTTGCTTCCACAGCAAGCTTTTTTTTCAAATTCTCTCTTTGCCTGCCTTATCAATGCCTTGCATCTAACTTGCTAGTGCTTATGTAGTTTCCAGTTTTCATCATTTGGCTCCTTTATCCATTTCCTGAAGGATGCTTTTTTGACTACAGCAGCTTCTTTGACCTCACCTTTAAACCATGTTAGCAGGTTTTTTGGACTTCCTTCCACTTTTCTTAAAGCATGGAATACAGCTGGTCTGGGCTTCCAAGATAGTATTTTTAAACAACACCCATGCTTAATATAAATCTTTAACCTTTGCAACTGCTTCTTTTGATTTTTCTTAACTATTTTCCTCATTTTATCATTGTCTCCCTTTTCAAAGTTAAAATATAGTCCTTCATCAATTTGTTAAATTAATCACATCATTTATTTCATCTTGAATCTTTATTTCCCTAGCATGTCCTGCGATGATACTTTATCTTTATCTTTATTAAGAAACTTAATATACCGCTCGTACTAAAAGCATTTGAGCGGTTTACAAACAAATTTTAAGACTGCTGAGAAACAAAAAGGAATGCTAATTCATGATAGACAGGAAAGAAGAGATAGACATAGATAAGACCAGGTAGGATGGGGGTGGGAGATGAGGCAGGGAGTATCAACGAGCGGGCGGTGATAGTAGAGTGGAAGGAAAAGGGAGGTCATATGCACTGCAAAATAGGTGAGTTTTTAACCTTGATTTAAATGTTTTATGTGAGGTTTCTAAGCGAAGGGCAGTGGGGAGTGAGTTCCAGAGCCTGGGACCCAAGAAAAAAAAAAAGCTGAGGAGCGTGTGGACTCAAGATGGGCCTGGGGTGGGGAGGGGAGAAAAAGACGATTAACATGGATTGACCTAAGGGAACGATGAGGTGAATGAAGGTGAATCAAATCTGTGAGGTATAGTGGAGTGCCAGAATAGATGGACTTGTGGATGAAGATAAGCACTTTATAATGTATCCTGTATGGAACTGGGAGCTAATGCAAGTGAATCAAAATAGGGGTAATATGGTCATAACGTGAAGCATGGGTCAAAATACAAGAGGCGGTGTGGTGAACAAGCTGCAATCTTCGTAGTTGGGATTGGGGAAGACCAGCTAGGGAAACACAGTAATCCAGGCATGAAACAACTAAGGATAAGAGTAGAGTGGTCATGGAGGGGACGGACAAAAAAGGGCGAACTGCACAAAGTTGTCGCAAGGTGTGGAAGGAACATTGCACCACTGAGGAAATGTGCTCTTTAAAGGACAGAGAAGAATCCAGAGTAACCCCAAGATAACACAGGGAAGAAACAAGAGAGATTGGAGAAGAGGAAAGGAGGGGAACATGAGGGGGAGCAAAATTCCCATAAGTGAACCAGATGGCAAAGGTTTTGGAAAGGTTCTGACCCAGTCAATACTGGGGTAATTGAAATCACCCATTATTATTACTGTGTTGTAACTTTTGTTAGCCTCCCTGATTTCTTTGAGCTTTTCAGCATCCATTTGTTCATTCTGGCCAGGGGGTTGGTAGTACATCCCCACTGCCATTGCCTTCTTCTTTTTACATGGAATTTCAATCCATAGAGATTCTACAGTATATTTTTTTCCTGTAAAACTTTAATCCTGTGTGGCTCAATGTCCTCTCTAACATCAAGTACAACCCCTCCACCATTTTGATCTACTCTATCATTGTAATATAATTTGTAACCAGGTATCATAGTGTCCCAATGGTAGTCCTCCTTCCATCAAGTCTTTGATACCAATCATATCTAACCTCTCATTTAGTACTATATATTTTAACTCTCCCATCTTATCTTTTAGACTTCTAGAATTTGCATACAAGCATTCTAGAGGTTGTATTTTGTTCATATGAATCTGGTTCTCAGTAGGCAGGGTTAATTTGGAATCTTTAAGCTCTATATGCTCTGCACTTAAGGTCATTTGGGTTACTTTTGTCTTTATTGGAACTTCTCTGTCGATATGCCCTAACTTCAATCTTTTGCTAGTATCCTTCAAATATACATTGTTCCAAAACATGCACTGTTGGGCAACTGTCAATTTTCTCCTATTATCTAGTTTAAAAGCTGCTCTATCTTCTTTTTAAAGGTTAATACCAGCAGCCTGGTCCCATCCCATTTAAGGTGGAGCCCATCCCTTTGTAAAAGCCCCTCCTTTCCCCAGAATGTTTCCCAGTTCTTAACAAATCCAAACCCCTCTCCCTTGCACCATCATCTCATCCATGCATTGAGATTACAGAGCTCTTGGGTCATGCTCATGGAATGGAAGTATTTCAGAGAATGCTACCCTGGAAGTTCTGGATTTCAACTTCCTACCTGAAAGCCTATATTTGACATACAGAACCTCCTTTCTACACTTTCCTTTGTCTTTAGTACCAGCGTACCAAAACAGCAGACTCCTCCCCAGCGCTAACTAAAACCTTGTCTAGGTGGCACATGAGGTCCGCTACCTTCACACCAGGCAAGCATGTTACCAGGTGATCCTCATGGTCACAAGTCACCTAGATATCTACATGCATAATGATGGAATCACCAACTATAATGGTTGTCCTAACCCTTCCCTTATGGGCACATGGCCCTAAAGAAATCTCCTTGGTGCAAGAAGGTTTTACATCATCTTGAGGACATGTCCTTGCTACAGGATCACTTTGTGACAAACTAAGGTGATGTTCTCCTGTCACGTGACCACTCTCCTCGATGGCAACAGGGAGGCAGCCAGACTGGAGGTGAGACTTCAGTACTGCATCCTTGTAGGTCTTGTCCATATACCTCTCTAGCTTCCTTATGTCCTCCAAGTCTGCTACTCTAGCCTCCAGAGGCTGGACTTGTTCCCCTAGAGCAAAGAGCTCCTTGCACCTAGTGCACACGTAAGACCCCTCACCAACAGAGAGAAAATCATACATGTGATACTCAATGCAAAAGACTGGAAAGCCCCCATCTCATAGGGGCTCACTGTCTGCATCTAAGGTTTTGTTTTGGTATTTTAGTTGTTTACTTACTTAAGTTTGCTGGGTGTACTTATACTAATACAACTGTACCTAATGGGGTCTATTCCATCCCACGAATAGCGGGAATGGATGTCCTGTTGGGACATCCATCCCCGCTATTCATCCCCTTTGCTATCTCCAACTAAGCCTCCCCATACAAACAAGGGAAACTTAAATGGGGGTGGGAGGTGGTGGTGTGGAAGAAGAGTTAGGGCAGGCAATGGGCGGTTCGCTGTCCTAGACATACAGAGCCGATTCTGAAGTTGGCTCTACGTCTGAGGCTGGCAGACTGGACAGGGGAATTTATTCCTCAGAGGTGGAATAAGTCCTCCTAGACATCAGGGGATGGGAGGCCTGGCTGGGATCAAAAAGGTGATGGGTGCAGGAGATTCCCTGCAGCCTGACCCTGGCCATGGGAGGCCAGATCAGGGGTCAGGCTGCGAGGAAAGGTGAAAGTGGTCGGCAGCCGGGGATTGCAGCTCCTGAAAGGAGCCACAGTGCCATGGCAGATGCCATGACACCATGGCTCCATTCAGGAGCTTGACTGAGTTTGCTGTGCAGGGGCTTGTACATACAGGCCAATGAGATTCAGATACCAGCCTGCACAAACAGCTCTAGATGTACCCCATGGGATCAGAATCAGATCTATCTCTATACATCCAATTCCAACCACACGCACAGAGGCAGGGACACACAGAATGGAATATGCCTCAATACTTTTAATGGACTTTGTTCACCTCAAGATTAATTAATCTCAAGTCCTTAATTAATGTATTTCTGATGAAGAAAACCAGTTGCACCTGAAAGTGAATATGGGCACCTTCTTCCCTTTAAAAGTTTTAAGAGCCTATAAAGCTAAGATTATCCCTGAGGTGGGTGGGAGGGAAAGAAGACTTAATAAAAGCTGGCTTCCTACACAGTGCCCTGACCTGTGCTTCTAAGGTAAAGTCTTACCAATTTCCTTGTGATTCACACAGCCCTTGGTTTGATAGAGGGGGCTTTTCAAATTGCCCCTTTGATCTGTCACTTGCCTTTAAAACCTACTTAAGACAACTTCACAGGGTTGTTTTTTTTGCCTCCTAACTGGAAGGCTTCTTTCCAAAGATCACTAGAAACAAGTTTATTTCTTTGTACTCAGAGACTATTCATTCTACTTTATGCTAAGCTATACTTTGATTTGATTTAAATAAAAAAACTCTCTGGAAACATATTTTTCCAGTAACTATTTACTTTATCTTACTTTCTGTGCTAAGCTATATTCTGATTTGATTTAAATGAAAAGCTCTCTGGTGGCACTAAGACCTGACTCAGCAAAAACAATGAAGTCTAAAATACACAGTTTTATCAGCTTTAACCTAAAGAATTCCCTTTTCCCCAAGATTTCAGAGTAAATTCCAGAAGATAAATACCTGCAATGGCAGCTCTATTTCCAGCGGTAGCAGTCCTTTTTGGTAGTCCTTCTAGCATCCACAGGAGATATTGGTGGCTTTCCAGCTAGAGTTATGGTGAAAATACCTCAGCATGTTTTATGTGAATACATTTATAGAATTGACATATAAAGTTTAGAGTCTTGAATGCCACCCACATATTGGATCCTACACTACTCCTACCTATGCTGTCATTTCTGTTTCTAATCTGATCAACTTTATGTCTTGCAAACACTAGTGGGGATTTAAAACAGGAGTATAAATAATTGTGTTAAGCTAGAATTTGTCAAAAGACCATGAACTCATTTTTGTTTTTAAGAGAAATGCATAAAGACTCCGAAAATATTTCAAATGGGTCGAAATTCCATACAGCTTCAAATCTTTATAGAAACCCATTAGAAAATTTTATAAACCCAAACTGAACCATGGACACATAGACGCAATATCAAAGTATAGTAGAGGAGTAGCCTAATGGTTAGAGCACTGGCTTGGAAACCAAAGGACCAGGTTTTTATTCCCACTAATATTTCCTGTGGCCTTGGGAAAGTCATGTAACCCTCCATTGCCTCAAAAAAATCCAAGTTGTCAATGTCCCTGTTTAACGTACATTACCAAGTTAAAGTTACAATGTACTTTGACTGAAGTGTTAAAGTCGCATAAGGAAACCTCTTAAATAAATAAATAAAGTGAAAAAAAGTACAGAAACACAAGGCATCACACACAAAGATCGCAAGATCCTTACTTAGCACTTTGTGACTTGAGGTGATAGAAGGGTTTATTTATTTAAAAAACATGATGTTTGTGTCTTTTCAACCCCAAAGAATTAATATAGAGGCCCATGCTAACCTTTGGTGTGTGTCCACATATCCACCTGCTGATAGTGAATTGGAGCTGCAGCTCATTGAATTAAATGGCAGGTGAGTGCATTTACCGGCACCCCCTTGAGGAGGGGTAAGTACACCTATGCTAACAGCAACATTTACGGTTAGAGCATGCCAGTAACACCAACGCTAACCATGGTGTGCCATCAACATCCACACTCCCTCCCTAACCTTCCAGTGCCCCATTGCATGGGAATTTACTGCTATGCCCCATGCTAACAGCATGGTACACTTAGGAGGTCATTCCAGAACACAAATAAGCCAGTTAGATGGGCGGGATAGACGTTTTTCTCACTAAAACATCTAGAACCATATTCCAAAACCACGCGGCCCTGCACATACATGGCGCTAGCATGAGGATCTGAGAATGTGGGCAGGAAGGGGTGAACGGAGACATGGCAAGCCGCAGAGACATAGAAAGCATATTCATGAAAGCCCGTGTATGTTATGTTTCCCATGGACACCTACATTATACCAGTGGCAACATGGAATAAGGCCAGCCTTAGGGAAATTTCTGTTCTGATCTTCAACATGTCCCATAGAGATGAATGGCTGTGACACATCTGTACTGAACTGGTGTGTCTGCTGTCTTTGAGGGCACAAGATGCAGTTGGAAAGAACAGAATGCACAGGTGAGGGTCATTTGTAAGGTTAAGAAACAATAAAAACCACCTCTACAGGCAGGACTGTACCAACCTAGAAATGCACCCTGTGCGACTGATTAATCTGGTGCCCCTCCTCCCTCCAGCCATGTGCAGTAACTTGCTCTTTTTGAGGAAGCCCAGTAATGATATCAGCGCACCTTTTGTACTTGCACCCTGTGCAGCCGCACCGCTTGCACAGCCCTAGGTACGGCCTACAGAAATATAAAGCACTGCAATAGTCTTTATTCTGGCTATGTTGACATTTTCTGTTTGTGCTAAAGGGGCTATTCACAGCTTCCGTTACAATTCCTGTGTTTGGAAAAATGGGAATGTAGATGTAGGGATGGTATGTAGCAGAATCGTGTTTGGCTGAGAAATGCAGATCAGATGTGGTGTCCTGAGACGCCATCCCATTATGTCTTCACAGCAGTTGTTTATAGGTACAGGGCTTAGTTTTGGCAGAGGTATGTTATTTGTGATTGCAAGTGAGAGAGAGAGAGTGTGTGTGTGTGTGTGTGTGTGTGTGTGTGTGGACAGAGTGTTACATGGGAGAATCTGTTGTGCTCATCCACAAATCTGGGGGGACAAGAATGCCTGACCAGTACCTGAAGTATAGGGATGACAGCAGCATCACCAGGTGCCAGTGTGATCAAACAGAATATATCAGAACAGGTTCTCTATAGCAAAATGTTAAAACATGTCCCTATCACTATTAAGGGAACCACAGAATGAGAGAATTTAACAGTGCAAACAGCACTAAGACATGCCCAAAAAGCACCTCGTTGGTCTCTAAAAATGTGCACATTTGTAGAGTGCGATGATGGGCAGTGAGCGTGAGGATGTACAAAGCCGTTTGCTGCGTATAGCCGTGTCTTGTACTCCATAGTGCTTTGTTTGTACCGTGTGGAAAATGTCTATGGGGCATGTTTACTAAAAGCCGTACAATTGCGTGCCGCACAATAGCGCACGGAAACGCGGCACTCAAACACTCAGAAACGCTCTTAAACGCCCCGCACAAGTGCGCATGGGCCCCGCACAGTTGCGCGCCGCACTAACGTGCCCCGCACAAGTACCCGGCCCGCAAATGTCCGATAGAGGCGTGGAAAGGCATTCTGAGGGCGGAGGAAGGCTCCCGAGGGGCGGAGAGACGGGGTAAATGGGCGGGGAAGGGGAGGGGAGAGGCTCCCCGCACAGTATCGGGGACGAATTTGCAGGTTAAAAATAGCGCGAGTGAAATACTCACGGTAGAGGGCATTTAAAGGGAAGAGAAACCATTTCCGTCAGCAATGTACAGGGAAACCGGGGAAACCTGCAAAACGTGAGCAGTGTGATACATGTGCACAGAACAAAAGTGCAAATAAAGATAGAAAAAGACCCAAACAAACATATTAAAAATAGGAAGTCAGCTGGGGAACCCTGATATTAATGGGCAAACATAAGAAACACACCCAGGAAAGCTCCAAAAAAATGAAATGAAGTATGGAAGGGGCTACGGAGCGGAGACCCTTCCAAAAACCATTTCCTTTTTTCTGAGCCTTCCTGGGAGTGTTTGCTATGGTTGCCCATTAATATCACTGTTGCCCAGCTTGGTTATATTTATCCCCAGTTCGTTGTGGTCGGTTGAGGGGTTTATTTGCACTTTTGTCACCAGACAAGGTGACTGAGCCCACAGTACAAATGTGCAGAGCAGGGTTTTTGACTCCTTTGGTCAGGTTTCCCACCCCCAGGGACTGCACTATCACTGTGGCCACAGTGTGGTGCAGCAGACAGAGGCAGTACCTCTAGGACCAGAGGGTCACAGGTTCAAATCCAAGCTGGGGCTCCTGCCAACCCAGTCCCCATATTTTACCCACCACTAAACAGAGATAGTAAAGACACTCCTTTATTGCAGAGAACATAAGCATGGTTCACACACCCATTTTGTACCCAACACCACACACACACCATAACAATGGGCATTACCGACAGCCGAGTCCCCCAAATGCAGTCCTGGAGTGCCACAACTCAATCAGGTCATATGCTTTTCCAAGATACGGACATGCCAGCATGTTGGCGGTAGGGTACAGGTGGTGGAGGGGGCAGTGGCTGCTAGCCACAGAAGACAGTGGCCGAGCCATGTGCAGGCTGGCACGTCCACTGCAACATAGGCCCTGTCGGATGTACAGTCATGGACTTCCCAAGGAATTCAGCACATCTGTGGCAACACAGTGGTGCAGTGCACACAGACAGTGTGTGCAGGAGCAAAAGGTCACAGGTTCAAAGCCCAGCTGGGGCTACTGCCAATCCTGTCCACATATTTTCCCCACAACTAAACCATGTTAGTAAGGGCAATCCTTTATTGCTGGGGATATACGCATTGGTCATACGCCTATCTTTTACACCACCAAGCACAGACACCATGACCAGGGGCATTACCTAGAGCAGAGTCTCACAAATGCAGTCCTGGAGGACCACACACCATTCAGGTTCCATGCTGCCACTCATACAAATAACCGTGCTGTATATCTATGCACCACCCCCATGGCATGTAGATGTAGCTCATGCATATTCATGAGGGACAGCAGGAAACCCCAACCAGTGTATTGCAAACCTGGACTGGATTTGGGAACCTCTGCCGTACAGCAGCAGCCAACAGGGACAGACACACCCACACCCACACCCACAGGCCCCATTGGCCAATGCCTCCTGGTGAGGCAGGACATTGGGCCCTGCGTGCATCTCCCAATACCAGCACTTGCATACCTTAGCAATGTCACCCTACACCAGGGTATATGGTACACAGCTCTCAAACGTTTGCTATGAGTACTGGCAGATAGATATCCCTACGTTACGCACAGTCTGCTCTATGATCTCCATCATAATAATCTATCTGATGTCTGCGGTGTGTGCGTCAGGTCTGGCCCCTGACAGTGTTTACCACCCTAGGGAGGGACCCCCAACGGTATTGCATACCATACCCATGCCTGTACTGTGCCCAGGACTGGTGTGGTGGGCAAGGATTCTGAACCCCTCTATAGTAGCACAATGCTGGCATACGTGTGGGAGTGTGTGTCTGTCTATACAGTGTGTGTTGGCTGCAAACACTGTCCACAGTTTTGGCCTGATGATGTGCATAATGAGCAGCAAGGTACCATGGGTATAGCTCAGGCAGGGTGGGCTGGCCAGGATGCATCTGCACAGGGCATAGGGCACTGGCAGGGACATTGTAGTGGCCGTCCACCACCTCCACAGACAGGGTGACCTCTGTATGTGCTGCTGGGCTTTCACTCCACCCTGACTGTGCAGTGATGGCAGCATGGCTAGGCACCCCCATAGTGCTTCATAGCACTTCCCTCATGTGATATATATGGGTCACCTGTTGGGGCCTAGTCACTGATGTATCTGCTTGTGTGTGCTGCCATCCCAGTTGTGGGTGCATGCATTTCCAGTGGGACTAACCAGCAGACTGTTCACAGCTGGTATGTGCCCTGCTGGAGTGCCTTGCAGGGTGCAGTGGCTGATGGCTTGATGCAGGGGAATATCAGATAGTGGTGGGGTGCATCTTAGCATATCCAGGCCTACTGTCTGTCTGATATTGTGGTCTGGGTGTGTGTGGGGCTGCTTGGACTGCCCTGTAGGGTGTCTGTTCCCCAACAGGACTGGGGTTGATGGTCCACTTTACTGCCATCATTGCAGAGGGAGGGGGGGGTGGTGGGTGTATAATGGGGATCTGTTGATAGGAGACCCTGCCTGTTTGCCACCCTTGGCTGGGGGGGGTTGGTGGTACATGGCCCACCTAGGGGTCCGTGGGGGTTCCTCTGACTGAGACAGACAGAGATATCCAAGGTGTTCCTGCAGAAACTACCTATCTCACAGATTACGACTGTTTTGGAGCTCTGCCATGGCCTCTCTCAGCCATGGAGGGTGCTGTGGACCTGGTCCAGGGCGCCTCATCGCACACTCAGGGTGAGCACAGTTCCCGCACAGTGTGACTGTGTGTAGCTACTCTGTGCAAATTAAACACCCGGTCAGTACCTCCTACCAGGCCAAGGTGCTGTGTGGGTGCACACGGACACGTCCCCCTACCAGGCCGGGGAGCTGTTGGGGTGCATTCCCCATCTTGTGTTCATCTGTGGACAGCTGATTTGCATGTGCAGTGCATCATGGGTATGGGTGGCCTAACCCTATCCTGGTTCCCACAGCAGACTGTCTGTGTGGTGACATGCAGGCTCTCTGCAGCCAGCCAGGGGCTTGCTGGCAGCTATATAGCTGTAGCCCAATGGTTACTTCACTTCCTGTGGAGCCAGTGGTAATGGGTTCGAGCCCACAGTGGGGTTATTTGATAGGGTTGTCCAAAGCTTTTTTTAGATTTAATGTACATATGTTGCTGCCATCAAACACACCCTCAGTGTACTGTACCCATAAGGTGCCTCTGAGGGTGCTTTATAGGGCACCCTATAGGGCACCTTATGGTTGCCGTTCATATAAGGTGCACTATACATTATCCTGTGACGCAACATATCTGGTGCCCTATAGGGGACATTCAAGGGTGCCTTGGCGGACAGTGAACTTTAACATGTGCCTTATGGGCCGCCTTATGTTAACACGCTTTGTGAGTGCGTTTGCTAGTAGTCAGGGCCGGCCCGTCCATTGAGCGAGAATGTTTTTTGCACAGGGCCCCGCGCAAAAAACATTCTGATCCTACTAAAGTAAAATTAAAAAACAAAACAAAACTGTCTTCTCCGCTGCCGGGGCCGCCGCGGCAGAATCGAGTGTGCCGCGGGGCCCCCCCCGGCCCAGCACCGCCGGCCCGCCCCCTCTATCCGTTCTCTCTCGTTCAGCTCACAGTCACCCCGTGCCGGCTTTCAGAGCGCGAGGGAAGAGTTTCTCCCTCGCTGCTCTGTTGAGCCCGCGGGGGCTGATGGGAAGTTCCCATCAGCCCCCGCGGGCTTAACAGAGCCGCGAAAGGGAAACTAGTCCCTTCGCGCTCTGAAAGCCGGCGCGGGGTGACTGTGAGCTGAACGAGAGAACGGATAGAGGGGGTGGGCAGGCTGTGCTGGGCAGGGGGGGCCCCGCGGCACACTCGATTCTGCCGCGGTGGCCCCGGCAGTGGAGAAGACAGCTTTAAAAAGAAAAAAAATTCCCTCGGCTGGACTGGGCTGGGGGCTTAGGAATGCTGATGGGCGGGGGGCTGGGGGGGGTTAGGAATGCTGATGGGCTATGGGGGGGCTGGGGGGGTAGGAATGCTGATGGGCTGGGGGGGTTAGGAGTGCTGATGGGCTATGGGGGGGCTGGGGGGTTAGGAGTGCTGATGGGCGGGGGGGGGGGTTAGGAGTGCTGATGGGCGGGGGGGGGGTTAGGAGTGCTGATGGGCTATGGGGGCGGGGGGAGGTTAAGACTGGCACGGAGGGGGGTTACGACTGGCGCTGGGCTGGGCTGGGGGGGGTTAAGACTGGCAATGGGCTGGGGAGGGTTAAGAGTGGTAATGGGCTGGGCTGGGCTGGGCTGGGCTGGGGGGGGTTAAGACTGGCAATGGGCTGGGGGGGGTTAGGGCTGGGCTCGGCTGGGCTGGGCTGGGGGGGGTTAAGACTGGCAATGGGCTGGGCTGGGCTGGGCGTTAAGACTGGTGCTGGTCTGGGCTGGGCTGGGCTGGGGGGGTTAAGACTGGCAATGGGCTGGGCTGGGCTGGGCTGGGCTGGGGGGGTTAAGACTGGCAATGGGCTGGGCTGGGCTGGGGGGGTTAAGACTGGCGCTGGGCTGGGCTGGGCTGGGCTGGGGGGGTTAAGACTGGCAATGGGCTGGGCTGGGCTGGGCTGGGCGGGGGGGGGGGTTAAGACTGCAATGGGCTGGGCTGGGCTGGGCTGGGCTGGGGGGGGGTTAAGACTGGCAATGGGATGGGCTGGGCGGGGGGGGGTTAAGACAGGCCATGGGCTGGGCTGGGCTGGGCTGGGGGGGTTAAGACTGGCAATGGGCTGGGCTGGGCTGGGGGGGGTTAAGACTGGCAATGGGCTGGGATGGGCTGGGCTGGGGGGGTTAAGACTGGCGCTGGGCTGGGGGGGTTAAGACTGGCAATGGGCTGGGCTGGGCTGGGCTGGGGGGGGGGTAAGACTGGCAATGGGCTGGGCTGGGCTGGGCTGGGGGGGTTAAGACTGGCAATGGGCTGGGCTGGGCTGGGGGGGGTTAAGACTGGCGCTGGGCTGGGCTGGGCTGGGGGGGTTAAGACTGGCAATGGGCTGGGCTGGGCTGGGCTGGGCGGGGGGGGGTTAAGACTGCAATGGGCTGGGCTGGGCTGGGGGGGGTTTAAGACTGGCAATGGGCTGGGCTGGGCTGGGGGGGGTTAAGACTGGCACTGGGCTGGGCTGGGCTGGGGGGGGTTTAGACTGGCAATGGACTGGGGGCTGTCTGAAAATGGGGCTATGGGGGGTTAGGACTGATAATGGGCTATGGGGGGGGGGGCTAGGACAGGAAATGGGCAGATGGGGAGGGGTTAGGACGTAATGGGCTGTGGGCTGCAGGGGGGGGGTTAAGATGGTAATGAGCTGTGGGCTGATGGGGGCTGTCTGGAAATGAGGTGATGGGGGGTTAGGACTGATAATGGGCTATGGGGGGGTTAGGACTGATAATGGGCTATGGGGTGCTAGGACAGGAAATGGGCTGATGGGGAGGGGTTAGGATTTGAGGTGGACTGATGTGGTTAGGACTGGTAATGGGCTGTGGGCTGATGGGGGGGTTAGGACTGGCAATGAGCTATGGGGGGCTGACTGGAAATGGGCTGATGGGGTTAAGACGGGAAGTGGGCTGATGGGGGGTTAGGACTGGTAATGGGTTATAGGGGGGCTTAAACTGAAAATGGAGTGATGGGGGGTTAGGACTGGAAGTGGGTTGATGGGGGGCTAGGACTGGTAATGGGTTGGGGGGTTGCTATGACTGGAAATGGGCTGAGTGGAAGGGGAGGCTTGAACTGCAAATAGCTGATGGGGAGGGAGCTTGGAATGGAAATGGGCTGTGAGGGAAGGGAGCTAGGACTGAAAATGGGCTGATGGAGCAGCTAGGATAGGACTGGAAATGGGCTGTTGGGGGAGCTAAGATTGGAAATGGGCTGTGGTGGGGGCTTGAATTGAAATGGACTCATGGAGGGGCTAGAACTGGAAGTAGGCTCATGGGGGGCTTGGACTGGAATTGGGCTGAGTGGAGGGGAGCTAGGATTTGACATGGGCTGATGGTGGGGCTAGGAAATGACTAGAAATGGGCTGATGGGGGCTAGGATTGGAAATGAGCTGATGAAGGGACTCAGACTGAAAATGGATGGGGGAGCTAGGACTGGAAATGGGTTGATGGGGGGCTAGGACTGGAAATGGGCTGATGCAGGGACTAGAAGGGAATGGATGCTGGGTGAGACTGGAACTAGAAGGGAGCTGATGTTGGGGGAGGATTAGAATGGGATGGGGCTGGGAGAGTAAAATGGAGAGGGGAAAAATATTTTGTGTGGGAGGGATGAAAAATCTACAATTGGCCGGGTATTGGGAGAGTAAGTGGGGATTGAGGATGGAGGGGTAAAATTTGTGTGGATGAAATAGGAATGAGGAAAGAGCAAAAGGAGAAAGATTAGTATGTTAAAGCAGATGTAGAGAGAGAGAATGGAAAAAAAAACTAGAAGAGAGAAGAAAGAACAAATGGACAGCAGATGATGGACAGTTAGCAGAAAACATGAAGAAACCAGAAGAAAGTGGCTGGAGCAATTGCAACTGAAAAAAAATGCACAAAAGGTAGAAAGATATCTCTTTATTTTGAATTTATTAACTGGAATATGAAAGCTCTGGGAAATGTGCATCATTAACGTCTGCGCTTTGTTTGGTACAAGAGGAAATTAATTTATAGTTTTATTTCTACAGTGTTGTTGTACATTCCAAGTTTGGCTTTTGGGGTTCCCAGTTTAATTTGCCTTCCTGTTTCTAAATTGTGATTCCTTGTTTGGTGATGGTCTATGTTCTGCATGTGTAACTGAGCTGAGGTATTCTATTTATGTAATTCCTATTTGACATTGCCACTTGTTCTCTTTCCCCAATATTCTCTGAAATGTACTGGTTTAATATTTGCAGTGTTGCCTTTTGATAGGTAGAGTATGGTACTTTGTGAGTCCTGGTAATGCTGTCAGGAAACGGCGGGTTTGCTATGGGTTCTAAATGGGCAGCGTTTGTAGTAGTTCCTAATGTGCCTGGCGGTTGGCACTGGATTATAGTAATGTAGAAATCTTTTAGTCTTTCTTTATCCATACACTCATTAAGAGACATGTTTACTAAAAGTTAGTGTATGGTAACATTATGCAAATATTTATGCAAATAAGGCCACTTATGCAAATGAGGCCCCGCACCGAGTCTCCGCACATGGCCCCGCACCCCCCTTGGGCCGCCCCTGCTAGTAGTGATAACTGACATAAAAATAGATTGCCCCCTACAGCACTCATCCCCATAATACACACTGCCTCAGTGAGCCTTCTTCATTGGGCACTGTGGGGGATTGAACCCCTGATCTCTGCACCATTGGTCAGTGTCTTAACCATTGTACTATGGCTCTGCTCCTTTGTGTGGGCACATCAGGGCGCCACTTAGCCTTCCGGCGCACAATAGCGCCCCGCGCAAATGTGCGATCGCTTACTCCCGTTTTTTTTCTTTTCTCTGCCTGAACCGTCCACTCCTTATATGGTACAGGCACACTACCGCGGCCCCGCACATTAGGAATGTTTAGTAAACAGACCCCTATGTCTCCTATACCGAAACTGTAGGTGCATCTATCACTGCGGTTGCGGAATCACGTTTAAATCAGGCCCATTTTCGATTTGGACATTCCTGCGGGCTGGATGTGCATGTTCTGGAATTGGGCTCTTAGCATTCAGTATACCCCGCGCTAATGGTTAACATGGTTTAATAAGCATACCTCATAGTGAACTGTAAACACAGTATTCACAGTAGACAAGTATATACCTTGGATAAACAATCATAAAAATCCAGATTCACAGATATTGTTAAATATCTTTTCTCATTTTGCTTCAATACTATATTATGCAGCAATCACTAGATGCAAAAGACTCTGGGAAAGAAACCTCCTTTCACAACAAATAAACATGAGTACGCTTGTATGCAATCAATTTACTTTTAATGGAACATTACTAATTAAAAAGTCAAGGCACATAAGTGCAATAAATATTTTAAAAAATGAATAGCCAGTATTTCTTACAATAGCTTAAACTGAAATATAAGCTAATTAAAATAACATTGCAGTGTCCAACAGGATAAAATAGTATTCTACTTGCACACAATAAATTCTACACTTCACTGCAAGAATAGGAGTATTTTAATACTTCTTTTTCTGGCCTTCTTCAGCAACACTTTATAACTCCAACTAAGTTAACTTTGACTTCTAAGAAAAACTAGTTAAAAAAAAGAAAATAAGGTAATACCTTTTTATTGGACTAATAATACATTTGTAGACTAGCTTTGGAAGGTAAAACCTTCTTCAGATTAGGGCAGTAATGAAGCGTTCTGTTTACCCCTGTCTTTCTCCTTTTCAAAGTTTGCTTTTCTTCCTTTAGAGGTGAATCTCTTAAGAGATGGAAACTTCAGCTAAGGACTAACATTTTTCTTTAAACCATGAACTAAGTCACTTTCTTTTAAAAGGAGATTCTCCTCATTAACCCTTATTTTTCCCTCCTATGCAGGTAACCCTCGCAATTGCTGAGAGTTCAGGTAAGTATATTTTTTACTCCCAGGAAAGAAATGAGGCCTTAGAGTCCCTTTTACTAAAGCCTGTTAGCTAAGCCTGTTAGCTGGTTAACGGACATTTTAATTCACGGCACAGGGCACCAGTGACTCTAATGCAGGATCTGATCCACAACAGCACACTAATATGCTAATTAATTAGCCAACGCGGAATGGGGTGGGCAATGGGTGAAGCATGGGCGTGGAAGCAAATTAGAATGAAAGCCCGGTCTATTACCATGCACTCAGCAGCAATGTATTACCTAATGTCGGCACACCTAGCAACTCCTCTATGTTATGTTATGTTAAGTGCCATCAAGTCGGAGTCGACTCATGGCGACCCTCTGGATAGCTATCCTAAATTGTGTTCAGTCTTCAGTCAGGCGGCTCATTGTTGACAGCCTGGTACCCGTAACTGCTGTTATTGTATCGATCCATCTCATTGCTGGCCTTCCTCTTTTGCGTTGACCTTCTATCTTGCCAAGCATGATGTCTTTCTCTAATGATCTCTCTCTTCGCATGATGTGTCCAAAGTATGAAAGTTGAAGTCTTGTCATCTGAGCTTCTAAAGAAAGCTTAGTTTTGATCTCCTCTAGTATCGAATGGTTTGTTCTTCGGGCATTCCATGGAAAACACAATATTCGCCGCCAGCACCATAATTCAAAGGCATCAATTTTCTTCCTGTCTCTCTTTTTCACTGTCCAGCTTTCACATCCATATGATGTTATTGAAAATGTCATGGCTTGAACAAGTTGAATCTTTGTATGGAGAGAGACATCTCTGCTCCTGGGAATCTTATCTAGGTCTTTCATAGCCATTCTGCCAAGAGCAATGCGTCGGCTGATTTCTTGAGTGCTTGTTGCTTCTTTATTGATAGTTGATCCAAGTAGGTTAAAGTTGTTCACGATTTCAATTTCTTCTTCAACGATGAACCTGTTGATTATGCCAGTTGTCATGATCTTTGTCTTCTTTACATTAAGGTGCAGGCCCATTTTGAGACTATGTTCTTTGATTGTGAGAAACAAATGTTTCAGATCATCTTCACCCATTATTATCAGGATATCCTGTTTGCATGTTCTGTCAATTTCAGCTTGTACTTGTTCATAGAACTCTTCAATTTCATTCTCTTCTGCAGCTGTTGTTGGGGCATATACTTGAATTATAGTTGTGTTGATAGGCATTCCTCGTAGACCAATAGAGATTAAGCGTTCGCTGACTGCATTGTATTTCATTACAGTTCTTGCAAGTTTCTTCTTTATTATAAATGCAACACCATTTCTTCTTTGTCTTTCACAGCCACGCAACCGGCATTATAGCCTCGGGCACTTGACCCCGCCCCTGCCCTCCCTTCCTCCCCCCCCCTTTCCCTCCCTATTCCCCCCAATAATCCACAACTCTCTCCGGGTTTTCTTTCAACAACTGTTTACATTTATTTATTTATTAACAATGGTTATTAACAGTCGCAAGCTGTTGGCCACAGCATGCGCATAACACATCACCATACACTGTACACAATTCCTTTTCTTCCGCCCCTCGAGAGACACAGCCATTATCCCCGGGTCCTTTAACTGTCAGTAGGAGATAGCCGTTCAAGCTTTCCCCCCCCCAGTCCTTAATCTTCGCTATCTCTTTCAGTCGCCAGCTGTTATGCCTGCCGTTCAAGCAGGTTTGGCACTTTGCTTGCTTTACCCCCCCCTTTTGCCCACCGTCAAAGCGAGGCCAGGGGCCCTCTGCGCCGTGTTCTTGTGCCTGATCCATCTCACCGGGGGCATGTCCAGGTTTCTCTCCTGGAACTCTCTCCCTTTACTTAAAACCTAGGCTGTGTTCTCTCTCACTGGGTGCGTTTCTTCTGCCAACCCCGCCAACCGCGAATTCTCGCTTGTTGACGGGGCCCCCACCCCTTAACATGCCGCTGTGGCCAACACCTCTTTCTTCCATATCCGCTCCACCGCTTCTTGTATGTTGCACAGGAAAATGTCCATCCCTATGTCCGACAAGTGTACCCCGTCCGCCCGATACAGTCCTGGGTATCTTTCTTCAATGAGGTCATGTTGGACGCTGTCACCTCCTATCATCCCCATGAAGCGGGCCATCCACCTGTTCACTTTCTGTCTCGTTTTTTTTCGACTGCTTTGTGCGAAATCTCGCCCTTCCACACTCTCCTTGGTATGATGTGGGACCATGCTAGGCGCGTTCCAGGAAATGCGTTCGCCAGCGCCAGCATGTCGCTCTGCATCTTCTTGGTGAGCTCGATGCTGCGTACGGCCGCCAGGTCGTTGCCCCCCAGATGAATTATGATCATCGCTGGGTTCCTGGTCACCCGCTTCCTTTGAAGCAAGAGCGGCACTAGTTGGTCCCACACCATGCCTCGTCGCCCGAGCCATACCACCGTAACCTCTGTAAGTGGGAGTCCCAGGTTTAGCCCCTGTGGCCTACCCCGAGTCCGCTTCTGCGCCCAGTGAACAAATGAATGGCCGCATATCCACACTTCGCGGGGCCATAGGCATGGACTTGTACCTAGATTGGAGCACAATTAGCAATAAGTGGTTGCAGAAGCAGAATAGAGATAATGAACATTGGACATCGTGATTTCATACAAACAGCATATATACCTTTGGCCTTGCAGTGTTCTCGTTATTATATATATATATATATATATATTTATTTATTTATTTATTTTTTTTAAATTTATACATCCCTATCCTCATTCAGCGGGGCGTATGTACAATTTGTACCTGTCTGAGCGCCAGCGGCCGATATTCATTATTTGCGCTCTTGACATCCCCATGCTGGCCGCCGTTGAAGCGGCTCCGATGCGAAAGGAGTGCGAGCCGTATAAGCTTGCATTCCTTCCCGTTCGCTCCATCGCCAGCTTAAGTACTCTGATGAATTGGAACCGTGAAAGTGGGTTGCCGTTCGCGTGGACGAACCATTGTTGGCTTGTGCGTGCCTGTAGTTGTTGATAGGCCAGAGCATTTCGTAGTGGGAATGAGGGGTCATTGTGCAGCGCTGACAGGACGATTTGAGTCCCTTTTCTGTCCATGTCCATTTTGGATCTGCGCAAGTGCAGCACTATGGCTTCCTTAAGTATATTCACATCGCGTTTATCAAGTCCGCCATATGTCGCCCCGTGCTTTGTCGCCGATGTGGCGACTAGCTCCCCCACCCGAAAAGCTCCTTAAAAAGCCCAGGAGAAGGCACACCTAAACAGCCTGGCTTCGTACTTGTCATAACACACCTGGCTGGTGGCCACCATCAATTGCTGGAGCATCTGGTGCGTGATCGGGCGGCGTTGGTCTACCCTTCGGGGCTGCCCAAGGGACCATCCTCTCATCACTTTTTTAATGACAAACTCCGCCGTCGGGCTCCTCTTACCCATGGCTTTCGCAAAGAATGAAACTGCGGCTAAGCGGGCTTGCACTGATCCTTTTGTTTGTCCACTGCCTTTGCACTGCAAAATCCATCTCAGAAGCGTTGTTGCTTCAAATCTGTCCTCTTGCTGTATCCTGGCCGCATTGCAGAAGGTTTGGTATGCTTCCCATGCTGCTAAGTATTTTCGCCGGGTCTGCTCTGCTAAGGATCCCAAGAGGAGCTCCCATACTTCGGTGGGCCATACTCCCAGATTTGCTCGGGGACTGTTGTCTTGACTGCGTCCGCCTTGGGTGCCAGTTGGTGGAACAGCCTGATCTTAGATCGAGAAAGAGCGTCGGCTATGTTATTGTTTTTTCCTGTGATATGTTCCGCTCTAAGGGTTATGTTATACACTAGACATAGTAACACGATTCTTCTTAATAGTGTTATCACCCTTGGCGTCTTAGCTCTCATCCCGTTCACTGCCCATACCACGGCTAGATTATCAACATGGACGTTGATAGCCCTGTTAGCAAGCCCTGGGGCCCAGATAGTTAAGGCTACCATGAGCGGGAAAAGCTCCAAGAACGTGATATCCTTGGTGGTTCCTTCCGCTCGCCATTCTGGGGGCCATTCTTCTGAGCACCATGCCCCTTTATAATAGATGCCGAAACCAATTCCTCCCGAGGCATCGGTGAATAAGTCAAGTTCCGCATTGGACACCGAGGGTGCCTGCCAGAAGGCCCGGCCATTGAAGGTGTGGAGGAATTGCATCCAGACCCAAAGGTCTTCCCGCATCTCTTTGTTAATTCGGATGCGATGATGCCGTTTCGTGACCCCTCTCGTTGCCCAGGCCATACGGCGGCAGAAAACTCTTCCCATTGGCATTATCCTGCATGCGAAGCATAGCAGGCCAAGGATTGTTTGAAATTGTTGCAAGGTCGCCTTTCGTTGATTGTGCAGTCGTTGTATATCTGTTCTCAAGTTCTCCACTTTATCTGCTGGGAGGCGAGACATCTGTGCCGGCACATCCAAACGTATGCCTAGGAAATTGATGATCCCAGTCGGGCCATCGGTCTTTTCCTGCGCTAACGGGATCCCGAACAACCGTGCCGTCCGCTGAAAGATACTCAAGATCCTTTTGCAGTCGTCATGGTCTTTTCCAATAAAAAGGAAATCGTCCAGATAGTGGACCACTATGTTGGGGCCCGCGATGTCCTCGACTACCCAGTGTAAGAAGGAACTGAATTGCTCGAAGTATGCGCATGACACCGCACACCCCATGGGTAAGCATTTATCGTAGAAAAATTCACCGTTGAATATGAAACCCAGTAATGGGAAAGACTCAGGGTGTATTGGCAATAGGCGGAATGCAGACTCTATGTCGGCCTTGGCCAGCTGCGCCCGTCCTCCCTTACTCCGAATCAGCATAATTGCATGGTCAATGGTTGCATATTTGACCGAGCATAGCTCCGGGTCAATATGGTCATTAACTGACCTTCCCTCTGGGTGGGACAGGTTATGAATTAACCGGTATTGCCCCGGTTCCTTTTTTGGAATGACCCCCAAAGTTGAGATTACGATGTCTTTGAATGGGGGTGACTGGAAAGGGCCTGCCACCCTCCCTAAACCTATTTCCTTGGCTATTTTACTGTGTGCTATGGTGTTATGTTTCCGGACCGATGGTGGGTCCGTGAATGCCCGTGTTATTAATTCCTTCCTGTTTAATAGTGATGGGATGCGGAAACCCTGCGAGAAACCCGCTTCAATACTGCTAGCTATATCCTTCTTGGGGTAGGCTCTCAGCCAGGGACGCATGCTCTCAAGCCTGATGGGCGTTGGGGCCAACTCCTTCCGCTGAGCGCTGCTGTAGCGCTCTGAAAGGTTTGGCATCCCTGGATGCTCTGCAGGAAAAAGCGGGGTGCCCATTTCCACATAATGAGCAGGCATGTCTGAACTTACAGGGCTGCCATGTACAACTCCCTGTGTTGTACTGGCGGCACGCCCGCCTCCCCGTCCACTGATTGGCTTGCCTCCCTTGTGTGCTTTGGGTTGGCAGTTGCCATTGCACGCCCGGGAGAGGTTGCAACGTGCCGTCTTGACAGAATGGCCTGTTGGGCGCCATTTCTTCTGTCCACATGTCCAGAATTCTATGATGCCATGCTAGGGTGGGATCCTCCGCCATGCTTCTCCTGAACCTGACATCATAATTGAGCCAGGCCCATCCCCCGTATTGTTTATATGCTCTGGTGATCGTATCCAGGTACCTGGTCAGATATGGGCCCGCGTCCGGTTCTTTTTCCATAATCACACTCATGAAGATGTGAAATGCTGAGACCCAGTTATTAAGGGATTTGGGGATTTTAGGCTTTTTATCCCTATCACTCCTTTTATCTTTATCTTTCCGCTACCGGATTCTTCATCCTGGTCTCTAAGCAGGAGAGAGAATAGGTCAATGTATTCTCGCCTCCAAATTCTTTTCTTTAATTTTCTGGGTACAGACACGGCCAGGGAGCTCACCCCGCAGCGTGGATCGCGACTGGTGTCGCGCCAATCCTGCAGAGTTCTCTGAGTCATCCCTGGTGTCGTGATTCCGTGGTTCACCCCATCCAGGGCCTGGCCGGCCCAGGCTTGCTTTAGGGGATTGGCCTGCTTTGAGGTCCTTTTTCTTTTAACTTTCCGCAATGCGTATTTAATTACATCTGCCAGTGCCGTGTCACTATCACTGCCAGAACAAGAGTCATCAGAGGACGAAGTTGTTAAATCTGTGGTCCCTTTGTTTGCTTTAGACTTACCATCTCCTGTGCATGGTGCTACAGCGCTCGTGCTCGCTGACGGCTGTCCCTCACTCATAAAGCCTGTTGTCCCCAGTCGTTGTTTAACTGCGGACAGGCCGTGCTGAGTAACCTGCTCCCGTATCATCTGGAGCAGGTCTTCCAGCTCCTGCCCCTGTGCAGGCGCTGCTGATTGCTGCTGCTGGGGTGCCGTCTTCCGGTTGCACCGCCTCATCTGCCTTGTTGTGGCGATGCTGGCTGCACCCTGTCCGTCGGCATGTGCTCTCTTTCCTCCCGAGCCCGTCGCTGCCCGTGTTTTTGCGGTTGTCCTTGTCGTAGCCCTGCCCTCTGCCTGCCGGGCTCGTTGTGCTTGAGCCTTTCGGGTCTCTTTCCTCGGCATCTCGGCTCTAGGAGGATATCTACTACTGAAGGGGGTGGGGTAAGGGAAAATCCGCATTACACTCTGTCACGCTTCCCTTTGAGTACCTCCATTTGACAATCTGCTTATTGTGCCCATCTATAGTAGTCCCTATTTGCATATCCATTTACATACTTTAGCATATCTGCATATTCCATATTTGCATAATCATTTAAAATACCTTAGCATATTTGCATATCCATTGCTTAAGCACAATCCCCGTTATCATGCTGGAGCCAATATTAATTAGACAACACCCTGTCCTGCAATACCATTTTTCTCCACTAGATGGTGATCCCGTTCCTCCCTCTCAGCAGATGCCTGACTCCCCATCCCTTACTTGCCATAATCTTCTCAAACCCTTTTTTTTTTTTTTTTTTTTTTATGGCTATAAAATCCTATACTCCCCCCTTTGAGATGTGGCTGCCCCGTTCCCCCCCAGCATGTGGTGTTGTACCTACTCCCCCAGTCTCATCCCTATTTATTGCTTAATTCTGCCCACAACCAGCAATTACCTTGTGTCTTCAGGTACTGGGAAGTTTAAGCAAGAATGAACACAGTTTAGGACAACCATCCAGGGTCATCATGAGTGAATATCAGCTCAATGATACTAAACAACATAGCACTGTAGTGCTTGAAGATTTTTTCAAGCATAGGGGAGCCTGCTGTGGGCAGCAGTAAGGCCTGCATGGAGAGTGTGGAAAGACAAAACCACGGGAACCTATTTTTTCTTAATGAATCAATATGGACAGAATAAATATTTTGTTTCATGGACCTAACGTGAGCCGTTGCATCAATGCTGACTCCTAACGACTCCGTAACCCCTCAACAACCGTTTTCCCCAACGAAGCAAACCTCTACGGAGCCAGCCACGAGCTGCGACCGGTCCACGTTCTTGGCCGGCGCCATTGCGGCCTTTCTGCGTGCCGGGTCCTGGTCCTGCTCCTCACCCACTTTTTAGCGCTTTATTGCGCGGCAGGTCGGGCGCTTACAAACGCGTTACCTGGATTTTTGTTTTGTCTTCGTTGCCTTGATTCCGCTCTCCTGCTTCTTGTCTCTGCGTCTTTGTCTCTGCTCCTTTCAGACGTCTGTGGGGGGGGAACGGCGAAAGAGGCCGGGCCGGCCCCGTGCGCGCTCCTTTATCGGCGGCTCACGGCCCGCCCCCCTTTCGCCGTCCCCCCCCCTCCCCCTGCCCTCGGCTCGCCTGTGCCTCGCCGCGATAATTCGCAGGCGGGCCTTTTCCAGTATAGTAGACCATGTGATTATCTGATGCAAAGTGCCCAATGCCAGTCCATTTCAGTTCGCTGACACCCAGCAGATCAAGTTGTACACGTTCCATTTCATTCTTGACCACCTCCAACTTCCCTTGGTTCATGTTTCCTACGTTCCATGTTCCAATGTGTAAGACATCTTTACAGCTTCTGACTCTCATTTCATGCACAGCTACATCAGCAGTCAGACGTCCCGAGGGCTTTGATCCAACCACATCATAAATGCTGGCTTTACTCTGAAAAGTCTTCAGCTCTTCCCCAGTAGCTAGTTGAGTGCCTTCTGACCTGGGGGTCTCATCTTCCAGCAGCATAGCACAATTTGTTTTGTTGTAACTATCCATTGGGTTTTCATGGCAAAATACAGAAGTAGATTGCCGGGCCTTTCTTTCACGCAGTTTAAGTTTGGTGTTGTTGCCGTTGTCACAGAAATGTGATCCTCTGCCGTCAACACTATCCCATTCTGCTGCTGCCCAGATGGGTGGTTTGTCTTGGTCTGGCACCTCAGCTGAGACCTGTCCATCTTGGGAGACCCTGCCAGTAGTTAAACTACCGATAGTTGAGCTCCCAGCATCACTGTTTCTAACGTGCATATAATTGGGTGTGTTAAAATGGCAAATCCTTTGCAGAATTTAGTAAAAGGGGCCCTTACTTTTTCAAAGAAATGGTCTAGTACACTAGTTTAATGTACGAGACCATTTCAGTCACTTGTCTTTTTTCCTCTTCTCAGGACTCTCTTTGTGATTTGCTTGTACACTGGGAGCCTTCAAAGTATTGTGTCACCCGCCACAGTGAAGCTTCAGCAGCAGAATGGAGAGAGGGTCTTCTTTCCAACAGGCCTCCTTACTGCCTGGCAATAATAAATCAAAATGAGAGTCTGCTTCCTTGACTGTAATGGTCGTACCTGAACTGTTCCTATATTGAACTTTCTTTACTGGTGCTGCTAACTAATCCCAGTAAAAAAAAAATAATAATTAACAATTCCCTGACTAGGCTCCCCAAGCCTTTTGCAGTTAAAATCTATTCAGAATCAAAATTGATTTTCTGCGTCTGGTGTTTCTTTTTTTTTTTTTTTTAAGTCCAGTTTTTCTCCCTTTCGGATTTACATGCATGCTGTTCCAGTCCCACTCTGTCCCTCTCCCAACACAAATTCGGTGCAAGTGTTTTCCCCAATTTCAGGCTGAAGCCAGGTTATAAAGCCCCAGTCATGTCTTCTGGAATTTCTCAGTTCTTCTTTCAAAAGCTTTATAGAGTTCGGGTTTTATTTTTAACTCCTCTGCCAAGGTTTAATTCACTAACCTTCAGTTCAAGTTTGTCAATGACAATCCTCAATGAAATCATACTAAAATGACAGCTAAATTCATTAGCTTTCACTTTCAGAAAGGTTTCACATACAACTTTAATTCTTCACATTAAAATCTCCCATTCATCTCAGCTTTCTCATTCAGAACCTTTCAGTTGTTGCAGTCACCAAGAAAAGTTCCTCGCGCATCAATTTATTTTCTCAGTATCTCACTTGTTTGTATTCACTCACTCTGAAAACATCCAATCATACATTCAGTTTTAACCACAAAATTAAGTCCCTAGAGGACTCAAGCACTGGAGCTCCTCAGCACAGGTCTAATCTTACCAATATCACCTCCCCAGCTGTCAACAGCAGATATACAATGAGCATTTCCACTACAGTATGCTAAAGGGTATGTTTACTACAGGGCGCTATTTGCGCTGCTGTCACATTATAGCACAATAAGGCACCTTATCACGTGATAATGGCGCTTTACTGGGCGATAAAGCGCCTTATCGTGCGTTAACGCGCGCAGCGGCGCAAACGAGCGCTGAAGGCGGAGAAAGGCTCTCGGAGGGCGGAGGAAGGCTCCCCAGGGGCGGAGAGAGAGGGTCAATGGGTAGAGAGTGGGAGGGGAGAGGCTCCCTGCACACTAATGCTGTGGATTCTGGGGCTGAAAACTAACGCGAGTGAAACCTTCGCGTCAGAGCAGATTTAAAGGGAAGAGAAACCATTTCCGTCAGCAATGTACAGCAAAGCCAGGGAAACCTACAAAAAGTGATAAGTGTGATACATGTGCACAGAACAAAAGGGCAAATAAACATTGAAAATGACCTGAACAAACTGGAAAAAAAACATAACCAAGCTGGGCAATAGTGATATTAATGGGAAACATCAAGGGAGCAAGAGGAAATATTGCATAGCAAAGTAGTTAAATCTGGAGAGGTGAGTATATGTGAGGTGGAGTCATAAAGGCTAAAAGAGTGTTGGAGGGTCCCAGAGTTGTTAGTACTTTCATATGTGATCCTATACAGACAGACATCTCTCCCTAGGTTCTGGCCTTTTCCATCTCTCTGGAAGCAAACAGTCTCGTGGCCTAAATTTGTCAGTGAAATGAAGGTAGAAGAAGTATTAAAAGCTTTGGATAGGGTGAAGCTAGTGACATTATAATCAGCGTAAGCAACCTCTATGCTTATTAAGGGAACACCACTTTGATAATGTGAAGGAACATGGGAACAAATATAACAATCTTGGCTTGTCCTTAAGGCAACAGCTTTAAGTAATTTTACATACAAATTCTGTTCCCACTGATCAAAATGATCAAGGACTTCAGGGTCAGAGGTCAGGGTGGTGACAGTGCTTTGGTTTTTAGGCACCTTGCAGCCTATGTGACCCATCAAGTTCTTGTTCAGCAATGATTCTTTATCCTTCAGAGCCTGCATCATACTCTTACCACAAACAGAATCAACCTTTATACAAACAGAAGCATTATGAGAAGTAAATCTAAGAGTACCTATAAGCTCTGGCTTTAGACATAAAGAAGGAGAAGGCTTGTATTCAACTTTCATCAGATTGGAGGGACAGTCTGAGTAATCCTTATATGTATGACACAGGCAGCGATCCCTTCCCCCTAGTCTGGCTCCCCAGTAATGCCATAGAGCCAGGGCTTTTCAAGGGCAGGAAGGCAATGCAGAAAATATAAGTAAACATCATTCTAAAAGGCTTGTGACTATGGAGGTTACCCATATCCTAACCAACCATACAAGAAATACAACAATAACTAATGCAAACAGCAGAAAGAAAAGGAGATATACAATATTTTCAGTCCTTAAAGTCCTTCTATAAAGCACTGGAGTTTCTTCTGGCAAAGGTCTCCTTCCAAAAAGATAGCAGGCAGGCATAGAGAGTCACAATATCAGTAAAGATAAGGTTATTTCAGTCTCTTGAACTTTATCTTCAGGCGTTAGTCCGGTATGACCTCCATGAACCTCTTTTCTTCAGGAGTCTTCTCCTCTCCCTCACCAGCTGCTAGGGCTTTGGCTGCCCCATCGTCAGCTGCTTCTCGTCCTGGTCCAGGCGCTTGTGGGGGTGGTGTGTGCTTGCAGCATGTTTAGTGAGTCCAGGATCCTTTACAGGCAACTTTAACTGCAGTCGGGGTGGTTAGTAAGACTTGGAAGGGCCCTTCCCATGGTGACTGTAGTGTTTGTTGGCGTTGATGAGGATCCACTGTCCAGGTTGGAATGAATATGCAGGCATATGTAATGGAGGAGGTTGGAACTGTTGTGCATACCTGTGGAGAGAGAACAACTGCTGCTGCTGCAAAATATAAGAAATGAGGAGAGAGTCTTGTAAAACATATGTAGGAAGCTCCAGGGGTTGAGGTCCGCACCCTAGAGGTGGTCTTCCCCTTGGGGCTGTGCAGATGTTAAAGTATCCAGCCAAGTCAGTTTGGTTTCTTTGCACAGCTTTAACAGTTGTAACAGTTGCAGTTTTAAGGTCTAATTCATTCTCTCAACTTGTCCTGAGCTCTGAGGACGCCAAGGAGTGTGGAGTTTCCAGGTGAAACCAAGCTTTATTATTGGTAGTAGGAAATGCTTCAAGGCATCCAGTTAATTTATCAACAATAACTAATACATATTTAAACTTTGATTCAAGTCAGTGAAATCAATTTGCAATCTCTCAAAAGGAACAAAAGCACAAAAGCCCATGGTTTTGCACCTCTCCCCTTGGATTACTTGCTGAGCACAGCAAGCAATCCTTAACAATCTGTTTAACTAGGGAGTAGACTCCAGGGGCAAAACTGAATCTCCCATTTCCATAGCTGACCAATGAGTTCTTTGATGTAACAATCTTAAAAGCTGCATTAACTGAGGAGTGTGGATAAAACAAAGTTACTTACCTGTAACGGAGTTCTCCGTGGACAGCAGGATAAGTCAGCCACACCTGGTGTCGTCCCCCGACGGCGCCATGACGGAAGTGCTCTATAGCTCAGAGACTTCTGAGCATGTGTGAGGTGGTCCCACCTCCCCAGCCCGCCCCTAGCCGGCCAGTTGGTGACTAGCTATGCCGTTACGGCTAGGTGCGGTGCGCAGGCCACCCTCGTGAAGGGGAGGCGGGAGGGTGGTGTGGCTGACTTATCCTGCTGTCCACGGAGAACTCCGTTACAGGTAAGTAACTTTGTTTTCTCCTAGGACAAGCAGGATGTGTCAGCCACACCTGGTGTCTCCCGAGCTAAGTACACGCTGAGGAGAATGAGGGAGGCATGCGTAAGATTCAAAGTTTATTAAGCACCACAGGTTAATTGTGCAATCGTGAACAGTGCAAACCACAAAGTGCAAGAACAGGATAACTGTGCAATATCGAACAGTGCAGTAGTTGGAACAGTGCAGAGTAATAGTGACATTAGTGCAAAACAATAGTGCATAGACAGTAAGTAACTAGTGCATGCAATATGTTCCAGGCAATAGCGGTCAGTGACGGGAGACAAGCGTCCCAGAGTTCAGTCTCGTGCAGCGCTCACCCTCTCTGGAGGAAGGGCTGCGGATAGGACTGCTCGGCCAAATGAGCCGTCTGTCTCGGATTGGACGTCGAGGCAGTAGTGTTTCTGGAATGTAAGGTGAGAGGACCAGGTGGCGGCTCTGCAGATATCGCTCACTGGAATCTCTTGAGCGCCGGCCAGGGAAGCGGCTATTGCGCGGAGCTGGTGTGCACTCGCCTTGTTTGCTGGGAGTGTGCCAGCTTTCTGTAGGCAATAGGCCACGCAGGTTGAGATCCAGAGAGATAGTGTACGTTTGGTAACAGGTCTCCCAGGTTTGTTAGGGTCAAAGGAGACGAACAGCTGTGTCCCTTGACGAGTGGCAGATGTCCTCTCGATGTAGGTGCGTAAAGCGCGCACACAATCTAGGGAATGCAGACGTTGCTCCTCGGGGGATGAATGAGGAGCTGGGAAGAAGGATGGCAGCTCTACTGCCTGGTTGATGTGAAAAGCAGAGGCAACCTTCGGGACAAATTTGGGGTGGGTCCGCAGGGACGCCCGGTTGTGATAGAGTTTCGTGTATGGCGGGTGCGCCACAAGGGCCTGTAGCTCACTAACCCTTCTGGCAGAGGTAATGGCGACAAGGAAAAAGGTCTTCCAGGCGAGAAACTTTCCTTCGGCTGTGGCTAATGGTTCGAATGGCTCCTGCGTAAGCTGTTGTAGAACTATGTTAAGGTCCCAGGAGGGTACCGGTTTCTGGACCGGGGGCTTTAGATTTCGGAGCCCTCTCATGAAACGGGTAACAATCGGAAGGGTGGCAATGGAGCCTGAAGTTGTGTCATCTGTGCGCTCGTGCAGAGAAGCAATGGCAGCTAGGTGCACCTTGATGGATTGTGGTTGTAACCCCGATCTGTAGAGGAGGGCCAGATACTGAAGGATTGTGGGTATCGGGCAAGAGGCTGGCTCGAATCCTTGATCCTTGCACCAGATGGTGAAGTGTTTCCATTTGAGGCCATATGCCTTCCTGGTAGAAGGTCTCCGTGAAGCCAGGACAATTTTTTGCACATCCAGAGAAAGGTGTGAACCGTTGAAGGTTAACCTTTCAGCCTCCAGGCTGTCAAAGCTAGCGTCTGGAGATTGGGGTGCCAGGTTAGACCCCCGTTCTGGGTTAAGAGGTCTGGTCTCAGAGGTAGTCTGATTGGTGGCTCTTGGGCGAGCTGCAACAGCAGTGAGAACCACATCTGTCTTGGCCAATAAGGAGCGACCAGGATCACTTGTACTTTCTCCTCGATGATACGTTGTATCGTGTTTGTCAAGAGAGGTGTCGGAGGGAAGGCGTAGGCCAGATCCCAACTGTTCCAGGGGATGGCGAATGCATCCGAGGCTACCCTCTGCTGTGACGGGTGCTTGGAGCAGAACAAGGGGCATCTTGCGTTCTCCTCGGTCGCGAAGAGGTCGATCTGGGGGTTTCCCCAGTGCTGGAAGAGGGTGCGTGTCACTTCCGTGTGGAGCATCCATTCGTGAGGTTGAATTTGCCTGCTGAGTCGGTCCGCTAAGGCGTTCTGATCCCCTGGAAGGTACGTCGCCTGGAGTGTGCAATTGTTGTGCAGCGCCAGAGCCCATGTGTCGAGGGCTTCCTTGCAGAGCGAATGGGAGCGAGTGCCCCCTTGCTTGTTTATGTAGAACATGGCGACCTGGTTGTCTGTCTGTACCAGGACAGATTTCCCTTTCAATCTGGGCATGAAAGTCTGTAGGGCATATCTGATGGCCCTGAGCTCCAGAAGATTGATGTGGAGGGTTTGTTCTGCTGCGGTCCATGCTCCTTGCGTGCTGAGGTGCCGTAGATGGGCCCCCCAACCCGAGGAGGAGGCATCCGTGGTGAGGGTGAGCTGGTGTATGCGTGGGTGAAGGCACTTGCCCACAGAAAGGTTGGATGGCTGTGTCCACCAGCGCAGGCCCTGGACCACACGGGGAGATATCTGAATGCACGTGTTGAGTGGTTGGGAGAGTTGTTTCCAGTGCGTTCGTAGGTGCCACTGCAGGGTACGCATATGCAGTCTCGCCAACGGCAGGACGGAGGTTGTCGCAGCCATGTGGCCTAACAGACAGAGGATCGCGCGGGCCGAGGTACGTTTCTCTCCGCTGACATCTCCCTGGCCAGGCGGATGATGGTGTTGATCCGTAGTAGGGGCAGAAAAGCCTTGCAGACTTTGGTGTCTATTATCGCCCCGATGAACTCGGTGCGCTGGACCGGTTCCAGTCTGGACTTCTCCTTGTTGAGAAGGAATCCCACTCTGATCAGCAGGTCTGTCGTTCGGCGTACTGCCCTGAGGAGTCCGGAAGCTGAGTCCGCAGATAGGAGCCAGTCGTCCAGGTAGGGAAAGATGGCGACTCCTTGTTTGCGGAGGTGCGCCGCGACCACCGCCACACACTTTGTGAAGACTCTGGGTGCAGGGGATAGGCCGAATGGCAGGACTCGATACTGGTAATGGCAGCCCAGTGCTGTGAATCTGAGGAATTTCCTGTGAGAAGCGTGGATCGGGATGTGGGAGTAGGCGTCCTGGAGGTCCAGCGTCGCCAACCAGTCCCCCGCTCTGATGAGGGGAAGGATGGAGTTGAGCGAATACATCCGGAACTTCTCTTTGATTAGGAATTTGTTTAACTTCCTGAGGTCTAGGATCGGACGTAGTCCCCCTTTTTTCTTGGGGATAAGGAAGTACCGGGAGTAGAAGCCAGTGTTGACCTCTCCCGGGGGCACTCGCTCTATCACTCTGGCCTGGAGGAGTTGCTGTAAGAGTTCCTGCAGTGGCTGTTCCAGGTGCTGCGGGGGCTGGCTGGTAGGATGCTTGTGCTGACGTGGAGGGGAGGAGAAGGGCAAACTGTAGCCCGACTGGACAATCTGCAGGACCCACTTGTCCGTGGTGATCTCTTGCCAGGCTGGGAGGAAGAGCGACAGGCGACCCCCAACCGGGGTATAGTCAGAAGGAGGAGGCGTCTTTCCCGGAGTGGGAAGGGTTGGACTGCTTCTGCTTGTGCTGTCGCGTTTGCTGTCGCTGAAAAGGCGCCTTCTGATAGCTTGGCTTGAACTTTGGCGCCTGCCACTGACGGTTGGAGCCATGGAATTGTTTTGAAGGGGCGAAGGGCTTTCTGAAGTAGCCCCCTTTCTGGTTCCAAGAGGGGCGTTCAAGGCCGTCTGCTGCTAAGGTCTTTAGGGTGGTGCAGTCCTCTTTGAGCCCTTTCACAGTGTCGGCTACCTTCTCCCCGAACAGAGAGTCGCCTGAGCAGGGGGCATCTGCGATTCGGTCATGTGTGTTGTCGGAGAGTCCTGAGGCCCGGAGCCATGCCCAGCGGCGGGCCGAGATGGCCGTGCCCGCTGTTCGGACGGCAGTGTCAAAGGCATCGAAGGCAGTGCACATCAGATGCTTGCTGCATTCTGCTAAATCCTGCATATAGGTTGAAGCCATTGTCCGTGAGTCCTTGGGAAGGTCCTGTAGATGCTTCTTAAGGTCGGCCAGGAGAGCGTCCTGGAAGAGGACGTGTTGAAATTGGTGGGCTGATATTTTGGCGTTCAGCATAGCCCCTTGAAACACTTTTCTCCCAACGTCGTCCAGGCGTTTGGGGTCCCGACCTGGTGGATGGTTCGTCTGAATGCGCGTGGACTTGGATCTCTTGAGAGCTGAGGACACCACGATGGACTGGTGGGGTAACTGGGCTTTGGCGAACCCAGGTCCCAAGTGGACAATGTATTTGGTGTCCATGCGCCTGGAGAAGGCTTGACCAGATGCTGGTGACTGCCAGAGTGTCAGCTGCTTCTCCTTCAATCTGCGGTGGAGGGGAAGGGCCATAGCTGGCTTGGGACCGCTTAGGTACTTCATGACCTCTGGTTCCTTTTCATCCGAAGTTTCCTCCGTGGTGAGTCCCAGTTTAGAGACCACTTTCCTGAGGAATTTTGGGTAGGTGAGGTCCTCTGGAACTGTGGGTGGAGGCTCTTCTGCCTCGTCCATATTGTTTTTGAAGTTGTCAGAGCCAGGACCTGATTCTTCCACTTCGGAGCCAGGTTCCCGGTCATCTGCGTCGCTTCCCCCGGAGCCCAGGTGTGCTGGTGAGGGAGATCGCGCCCTGGAAGGAGCCGGGGAGGGAGTCCGTGCTCTAGGGGAGAGTCTGGGGTATGGTGAGGCAGGCCCCCGCTCTGAGGGTGTCTCTTGTGGACTGATGGCCCTGCGTTGCTGGTCTGGCCGAGGTGGGGCCGTCTGTTCCACCAGACGAGATAGCAGATTCAGGATGGCAGAAGAGGTGGATTCAGATCTGCTGCTTCTGTGTCTTTTGCTGCGGTGTGAGCTGGATCTGCTGCTGTCCCTTGGGGACCCACGATGGGGATCCCTTGCTTCTGGGGGGACAGATGTCTGCGCTTTGCAGATTTCTTCCTGCCCCTTTCCTTGCTGTGAGAGTTTTTCTCTCGGCTCCCTCGTTGGCGCTGAGGCTCAGCGCGGACCTCAGGTCTGCCTGTGTGATGACAGGGGGATTCCCTGCTGTGAGAGCATTGCTCGCGGCTCCCTCGTTGGCGCTGAGGCTCAGCGCGGACATCCGATCTGCCTGCATGATGACAGGGGGATTCCCTGCTGAGAGAGCGTTGCTCGCGGCTCCCTCGTTGGCGCTGAGGCTCAGCGCGGTCGGCAGATCTGTGGCGGCGATGGCAGGGGGTTCCCCTGGTGTCGGCGCTGAGATCGCGTCTACTTGGCTCGCGGCTTCCTCGTGGTGCATCAGCGCGATCTGGGGATTCGGCGCGACGAGGAGGAGAAGTCCGGGCTTGAAGCTGCCGCGCCGTGCTCCGTGGTTCCCCTTGCAGTGACGTGCTGGGCTGGGGGGAGGGCTGTCGGCTGACGTCAGGGCCAGGGCCGCAGGAGCCAATAGGAACGGAGGAGGCGTTCCCGGAGGCGGGGCCTGGCGGGGCCACGAGGGCAGCGCCATCTTGGCCGGCAGGACCGCATGGCCGGGGGAGCAGCCCGGAGATATGCAAACCGGAGAGGGGCTTACCGTGGCGGCAGAGGCCTCTCCGGGAGCAGGAAGACCCGAGCGGTTTGAAGGGAGCTCTTTGGGTTTCTTCGTCGCTTTAGCGGAGGCAGCTGAGGCAGCGCTGTGCTTAGGGCCGGAGCGATCACCGACGGGGAGAGAAGAGTTGGATTTTTTTGCTGACCTTGGTTCAGTGCAGTTCTCCGGGTCCCGGGAGAGGAGGTCTCGCAGAGATTGCTCGCGGTGTCTCTGGGCTCTGGGGGACATCTGGCAGCAGCTCTCACAGTCGTCCCGTTGGTGAGACGCCCCCAGGCATCGGACACAGTGTTGGTGGGAGTCAGAGAGGTTCAGCTTTCTGCTGCAGGTAAGGCACTTCTTGAAGCCTGGTTTAGGCATTTTTGTGAATTTTTTTGTGAATTTTTGTGAATCTTTATGAAGAGAGCTTGAAAGTCCGTCTTGAGGCGAAGGCGGAAGGAAAAAAACTGGCCGGCTAGGGGCGGGCTGGGGAGGTGGGACCACCTCACACATGCTCAGAAGTCTCTGAGCTATAGAGCACTTCCGTCACGGCGCCGTCGGGGGACGACACCAGGTGTGGCTGACACATCCTGCTTGTCCTAGGAGAACTACTCTGCCCAATTTCCACCAGCACTCCCCTTCCCCCCCCCCCCCACATTTAAATTAAAACCCTATACATAATACCTAAGACTGGTATCAAACTGATCTGAAAACAATGAAGTTATTTTAAAACAAATTTCTCAGAGTCACAGCCAACCTTGATGTTATCTTAAACACAGATAGCAAAGCAAACAGTAGGTTTCTCCTCTGTCCTTCAAGGCAACTGCAAATTACTGTCATTCACCTAAATATGCAACTAAGAGTTAAAATATAAGGTTTTGCTATTAAATTCCTAAGTAAACCTATAGTTACAGCTCTTTGTGTTTCTGTGATATATGAACAATAATTATGCCCTCTATGAGGTGATTGCCACAATATATAAAATCCCCTTTTAACTTTTAAGTTTGCTTGATATCATACACAGTCAAGGACAAAGAATATATACATAACATACAGTATACCAAAGATAAAGCTCAACCAGGTTTACCTTCTTATTCACTTAAATCATTTTCAAGTTGCAATACCCCATTGTCCTGACAGAGCTCTTAAACCCTATTTTGAAGGTCAAAGGAAAACAGAAACAGTTTCCTTAGTTTCATGCCTTGTTTGTTTCATTCAGCTTTAGTAAACCTACTTGAGCAGCAAGCAATAAAAGAAAAAAACAGTATGTACTGTAGACTAAAACATTTAAACACAAGACAAATCAAAGCTTACAAGTACTTTATGCCTAGGCATCTATTAGTACTCCCCGTGACCTTGGGCAAGTCACTTAACCCTTCATTGCCTCAGAACATTACAAAGTTTTAGTTTCCATGTAAACTGCCTTGATTGAAATGATAAAGCAGTATATACTGTTAAATAAATAATTTTACAGGCACATAAGCAGCTAATTCACAGGCACATGTGAGAGCTACTAGCTCTGCTGTTTGTGCACTGTAATTAGATGGAAGTGCAGCAGACTATAACACAGGATCAGAAACGTCTGGGTCAATGATGGTATAACCAGTGCAGCAAACACCCTGGAAATTTTAGAACTCCCATCACAAAAGAGGGTCAAGTCAGGATTTTTCCAAGGGAACATCAGAAAGATCAGAATGGGGTTTCTTATTGAGCTGCACTACCTGGCAGCAAGCATGATGAGATTCCCGAGTAGCTGGGTTTAAAGTATTAGTTCTGACAAAGGTAAGATTACTTGGAGTCAGATGCTCAGTCTCGTACCTATTTAGTCTAGCATTTAGAAGTGTTGAGTATTCTTTTGATTTAGCAGCATGTGAACAGAATGGGGAACTGCCACAGTCAGTTCATGTCCCTGCACAAACTCATTTGCTTTTTCCACAATAGCAGCAGTAGCAGCTACTGCTCTCAGACAACTTACAGATCCCCGAGCCACTGGGTCTAACTGGCAGGAAAAGTAAGCTATGGGTTGTTTACGTGGTCCCATCTCTTGAGTGAAGACCCCCCCCCCCCCGAAGCCACCCCCCTCTGTTCATGGACAAAGAGGGTGAAAGGCTTATGGTAATCTGGGAGACCTAGGGCTGGGGCTGTGGACAAGGCATGTTTCAGCTGATCAAAGCAATTGCTTGCCTCTTTTGTCCAGTACAATTCATCAGGTTCCACGTGTCATGGCAGTGAGAGGTTTAGACAATTCCCCAAATCCCAGGATCCAGGCTTGGCAAAACCCTGCCATTCCCAAGAATACTCTCATCTGTTTTTTAGTACATGGCTTAGGACAGTTCATGATACCCCAAAGTCTACTTTCAGATAATTTCCTCTGACCTTCTGATAGCACATGGCCCAAATAGTGTACTTCCTTTTGGGCAAACTGAATCTTTGTCAGGGAGACTTTGTGGCCTTTGTAAGCTAAACTAATTAACACATCTTTAGTATCCTGCACATTTGTTTCCCTTATGAGGACATTCACGTTTAAAGTGGCCCTTTTGACCACACTGGAAATGGGTACTGATTCCAGGCTTATTGGGTCGAGGACCCCTAGGAAATATGTTTTGGTTTTGAGTAATGACAGCAGCCAATAGTCTGGTCATAGTTTTCTCATTGCGCTTTTCCTTACTGTCTCTATTGTTAAACATAGAAGTGGCCACAGATGGTACTGCATTTAAATTCTTACCATTAAAATCATCTCTTGATGCTAGTCTGTGCCTTATATCAGGAGTGCATTGTCCTCTAAACAAGTCTCGCATTAAAGCGACATCATCATCAGGGTCTCCTATACCTCCCCAGACCCTCACAGCTTCCCTAAGGTGCTGAAAGAAATCTGAAGGGTGTTTGTCTGGTCCCTGCTTCACTTCATGCACTTTCTACCAATTAATAGTCTTATGGGCAGCCCTACGGAGACCTTCCAAAATGCAGACAGAAGATTGTGATAAGGTAACTTCGCTCTGCAATATTAGGGTCCCAATTGGGATTACGATCAAAATCATCATCAGCAAGGCGTCTAATACCCTGGGATCTGTCAATATCTCGGTCAATAGTGGTTCTGGCTTCTTTGGCAGCCCTAATAACCTTTGGCCCCTCCCCAGGCTTAAGGAGAGCCCTAAGGAGTACCTGGCAGTCTTTCCAGTCTGCCTCATGGGTAAGGAAAATAATTTCAAAAACTTTAATAACTCCTTCTGGATCATCGCTCCACTGAGGGGTGGTATTTTTCCAGTTAAGGAGATCTGCAGTGAATAAAGGGACATAGACCTTGCGGTCTGTAACTTGCTCATCAGTCCCCATAGTAGGGACTACTCTCAGGGGCATTAGGGCAGTAATATCTTGGGCATTATTAGAATGTATTATAACTTAAGTAATATTTGGCATATCTCGGACACTGGTGGCAATGCTTGCAAATTTGCAGATTGGTACAGGGAGATGAGAGCGTATTCTTTGAGAAAAGCTCTCTTCCTCTTCCAGGGAAACTGACTAAATGGGGTGGGGAAGAACTGCTTGCCTGCTATGAACTTTCTGCCTGTGTGGAGCTGGGTGACTGGTAATCTAAATCCTGATAAGGAGGAGGGAGCCCTTCATCCTTTCTCTTCACTACAGGACAAACACTTTTCTGACAATTTTTCTCAAGACAGAAATTCATAGACTTTTCAAACAAATAATAATAATCAAGTTGATGCATCTCTTGGTCCGTTAGAATGCGTCTAAGATTTGAAAGAACTGAGGGTTCAAAGGACCCACCCTTTGGCCATGGGAACTCCATCCCAACTGTATATGATGGCCTGACAAAGTTTAGTTAGGACCGATTTGGACAGATTGGCCATATCTGGCAAACGGTCCCCAGTTCTTAGAACGCATGCTAAAGGTTTTCCTGGTTCCGGGACCCTTAAACCTTGAATTTCCCATTTCTTCCCACCAAGCCTCTAAGGGAGGTGTTTAACCTAACACCAAGCCTGTAAATGAGGGAGGTGACCAATTCTCCACCAGTGATTAATTTTCCTTACCTGGAAACTTGCCAAGTATCTTGCTGTCTCTTCACCTGTCTATCAATCTTCACTGGACCTCCCACTTATCACCTTTCTCTCGCTTCAGGATCAGGAAGGTTTTCCCCGGTAACACTGACCTTAGTGGGTGCACGCTTAACGTTCCATCGATCCAGAAGGGGAGAGATTTCCAGTGGCTTTGATGGTCCCAATCTGGGGTGCCCTTTGTCGTGGGACGAGCATCTAGCGGGGTCCCGGTCCAGTCCAGATGACACCTGGTAAGGAGAAAACAAGAGCAAGCAAGGCAAGAGAGAAAAACACATTTTCCAGGCAGATATCTTTTTATTTACTGCTATAGCACGGGCTGGACTCCTTGATAACTTAATGTGAGCCAGCCTGTGCTATAGCAGTGAATAAAAAGATATCTGCCTGGAAAATGTATTTTTCTCTCTTGCCTTACTTGCTCTTGTTCTCTCCTTACCAGGTGTCATCTGAACTGGACTGAGACCCCGCTAGATGCTCGTCCCACAACAGCGGTAGTGGCTTCCACGTGATATCGGAGCCAAGGCCCCTAAGAGACATGTTTACTAAAGTGCGCTACCTAGGTAGCACAGAATTAGCTCGTGGTTTTGGCACAATTTTCAGGGTGGGGACTGGGCAGGGTGCGGCATTCCTGATGCATAGTGTGGGCATTAGTGCCACGTGTTTGATGCTGGTAGGACGAATGCAGCTAACGCAGTCAGTTTGCTATTAAAGCATGGCATTTGTATGCTAACGGTAGGGGGACATATGTTCATGCCCTCCTACATTTAGCTGGAAATCGCACGCTGGTAGTGCAGCCCAGTTGCACATTACTAGCACAGGGCTTAGTAAACAAGCCCCTTACTGTAATACTGTTTTAAGACTTCCACGTGCTTCCCATGCTGAGTATATTTTAGCCAGACACTTTTCTCTCCCTCCATGGCTCAACATGTTCCTGCATGTGCCTACTGCATTGTCGTCATACTAGAATTCCTCTCCCTTGCACACATGCTATCTTTCCACATGCACTCTCATAGATTCTTGTACACTTCTTTTCTTTTAATTGCACTTCCCCAGTCTTTATTATTTTTTTTCTTTGCTCCCACTGCCCATTTCAGTACTCCTTTCTGCATCCCAAATTCATCTAAGTGCCAACCAGTCAGCCCCAATACACCAACAACCCCAGCCCCAGGTATAATCAGTCTGCCTTGGTCACTGCAGCACTCACTACCAAAACTATTTAATGCTATGCCTGCTTCATGCACATCTTGTGCCCCCTAGGGATTCCTTGGCCTTCTCTCCCCCCATAGGCTGGAGTATGGCCAGTGAACATGCACACCAATCACGCATGAACAAGTACTTCCTGGTTCACTGACATTCAATGTAAAGCTTTCACTTTGGATCTGGTATCACAGTGAGGCACCATGTAGGGTTGCCAACTGGCCGGTTTTCAGCCGGCCTGGCCGGTTTTTCCATGGCCAGGCCGGCTGCCGGCGCAGAGGCAAAACCGGCCCTTGAAAAGCCGTTTTTTTTGCTCTGGCCGCAAGATCGGGAGCGGCCAGAGCAAAAAAACTGGCTTTTCTCCCAACCCGGAGGGCTTCAGAGGGAGCCGGGGAAGCCCGCGCGAGGCCCCGGCTCCCTCTGAACAGCTGCCAGCGTGAAGAGCCTTTACCTTCACGCTGACGGCTGTTCCTGTGAAGCCGCGATTGGTGGGAAAGGTTAAGGGCTAGGAGGGTGGAATTTGACTGGAAATGGGTTGTGATGGGGGAGGGGGGGAACCTGGACCGGAAAAGGACTATGGGGGGGGGGGGGGACCTGGAACGGAAAAGGACTATGGGGGGGAGGGGACATGAACAGGAAAGAAACGGGCTGTGATGGGAGGGGACCTGGACTGTAAAAGGGCTATGGGGGGGGGGGACATGGACTGGAAATGGGTTTTGATGGGGAGGGGGACCTGGACTGGAAAAGGGCTGGGGGGGGGGCATGGACTGGAAATGGGTTGTGATGGGGAGGGGGCCCTGGACTGGAAAAGGGCTATGGGGGGGGGGGGAACTTGGACTGGAAAAGGGCTATGGGGGGGGGAACTTGGACTGGAAATGGCCTATGGTGGAGGGAGGGGGAACGGACTGGAAAAAGGCTGTGATTAGGGGGACTTGGACTGGAAATGGGTTGTGAAGGGGGGGGATCTGGACTGGAAAAGGGCTATGGGGGGGCATTGGACTGGAAAGAAATGGGCTGTGATGGGGAGGGGGACCTGGACTGTAAAAGGGCTATGTGGGGGGACGGGACATGGACTGGAAATGGGTTTTGATGGGGAGCGGGACCTGGACTGGAAAAGGGCTATGGGGGGGGGGACATGGACTGGAAATGGGTTGTGATAGGGAGGGGGACCTGGACTGGAAAAGGGCTATTGGGGGGGGAAACTTGGACTGGACATGGGCTATGGTGGAGGGAGGGGGAACTTGGACTGGAAAAAGGCTGTGATTAGGGGGGCTAGGACTGCAAATGGACTGTGATGGTGGGGGGGGGGGGTAGGACTGCAAATGGGCTGTGGTGGTGCGGGGGGACTCGGACTGCAAATGGGATGTGATGGGGGGGGGGCCTAGGACTGGAAATAGGCTGTGATGGGGGACTTGGACTGGAAATGGGCTGTGATGGGGGGGGGGCTAGGACTGGAAATGGTCTGTGATGTGAGGGCTAGCACTGGAAATGGGCTGATGAAGAGCTGGAATAGGACTGGAAATGGGCTGATGTGGGGCATGGGAGAATGGGATTAGAAGGGAGTGGATGCTGGGTGGGTCTAGAACTATAAGGGAACTGATTTTGGGGGAGGACTAGAATAGATGGGGAATGAGAATGGAGAGGGGAAAAATATTTTGTGTGGAAGAAAAGTCTATGATGGGCTGGGTATTGGAAGAGTGAGGGGCTTGAGAATGGAAGGGTGAAATTTAAATGGATGATAAAGGAATAAGGAAAGAATTGGGGGAAAGAGCAAAAGGGAAACAATCAGTATGTTAAAGCAGAAATAGAGAGAGAATGGAAAACATCTAAAAGAGAAGAAAGGACAAATGGATAGCTCGCAGAAGACACGAAGAAACCAGAAGAAAGTGACTGGAGCAATTGCAACTGAAAAATAAAACGCCCAAACAGAAGGTAGAAAAATACTTTTTATTTTGAATTTATTAGCTGGAATATGTTTGGTCTGGGAAGTGTGTATTGATAACATCTTTGCGTTTTTGTTTAGTGCAAGAGGAAATTACTTTATAGTTTTATTTCTCCAGTGTTGTACATTTCATGTTTGGATTTTGGGGTTCCCAGTTTAATTATTATCTGACCAAGGAAGTTAGCCTACACGTATCCTCGGTAATTTTTGTGGGTGGGGCTGGGGGCGTGGCAGGGGTGGGACTAGGGGCGGAGAATGGGTGGAGCATGGCGAGCCACAGGTGTCGGGTTTTTCTCGGTGAAAAAGTTGGTAACCCTAGCACCATGGGACAGCTGGAACCATAGGCCCAATAATGCCCTATGCTCCTGCAGCTGTTTTTGAACCTTCTGGAGACTGGAGCACCCTCCTTGGTCCCACTATTACTTCTGGGAACGTGGTCGTTCCGAAGCTTCAGAATCTCAGCAGCTCAGGTCTTCCCAACGCCTGCAAAAAAAAAAAAAAAAAGTCAACCCTCCCAGAATAGGTATAATAAAAACATACAAAAAAAGAACCTGATTCTTTCTCCCTTCTATAGAACAATAGGATTTAGATTCAAAAGTACTTACACAGTCAGCATAAAGTCTGACTTCATAATCAGATTTAGCTCATACCTTTCATGTGTTCTGATTTAAATTTCTGAGCCGTTAAAAGGATACATTTCATCCATAAGAGTCAATATGCAATCAAAGATGTATCCATTTCACTTGAAAAAGGGCCAAGGTATTCTGGAATCAGTCTCTAATTTTATTTTAAGAGCAGCAGTATTTGGTCATTATCTAGATAAAGTTATCATTATAAGTGACTTGCATAAATAGCAGTCCTGACCTTATGAGGGTAGTTTGTAAGAGGTCATCTAGCTTTGGAGGTGGAGAAGGTGTCTCCTTTTAGCCTGTTTTCTAAAAACATATGGGCATGTAGGTGCCTTTAGAGGAGTAGCCTAGTGGTCAGAACACTGGCTTAGTAACCAAGCAACCAGGGTTTGATTCCCATTAGCACTCCTTGTGGCCTTGGGCAAGTCACTTAACCCTCCATTGCCTCAGAAGAAAGGCCTGGCAATCTATTTCCAGTCACCCTGCCAAGAAAACCCAGGAGCTTCTGGGTCACCAGGAGTCAGCACTGACTCAAAGGCACACATTGCATTGCAAAAAATACTAGCACAAATCCTGAAGAAATAGCACCTAGATTGAGGGTGATGACATTTACACCTGCAACAGAGTGGGCATAAATGTTAGCAGGTAAAATATGCAAACACATGTATTTTATACAATTCTTGTGTAAGCCATGACTCCACCCCTGTTCTGCTCAAACTCTTCATCTGAGCAAGGTTACTCTGCATACTTTCAAGCATGACCTAATTTTAGAAGCCTTTACACTTGCAAATTGGTGTTTCACGGGCAGCAAAGGTTTATAAAATTACTTCTTATATATAATTTTGGACTGCGTGTTCAGCAATCCAACTTATATGGATACATTGACTGAAAATATGCATAAAGATATCCATGTAACTTAAACAGGTATCATTCTATGGTTACTATCCTCATAAACATTGCTCTCGGTGTGTTTTTTTTAAAACAGGGCTATGCTTAATGTGGTCATCTGAATCGAAAAATGTAACATGAGTGCTATATCAAGATATAAAATTGCCCCAGGTTTTTTAGAGGTTTTGTTAGGCTCTTGGGACCATGTTTCATAGAATATTCATATTCGCTAGGTTTCCTTCTTCTACATTCCTGCCAAGAACTACTATTACTGATCATTTCTATAGTGCTGCAAGTCGTACACAGCACTGCCCAGGCACATGCAAAAGACAATCCCTGCTCTTTAGAGCTTACAATATAGTTCCTTTCTTCCAGAGTCCATAACTGGTGAACGAAAGCATTTAAATCCTGTGTCCAAAAGCACAACTCAGATGCCATGTTTATCTTGGGAAAAACAAAGAGATTCTATTTATACAGGTTATGAGGCTGACAGTGGATTTGCAGAATACATGGTCAGCCTCATTTCAGTTTGTAGGAGACTCATTTCCCCTTGCTGGATATATACAAGACTCATGCTCATGGTATCACCATCTGCAACTGAATGTAGAAAGCGCTTTGAACATGATCCAAATGTGATGTCAGCTCACACTAAGGTCACAAATGTAAAACAACATGCCAGAATTCAGTCACTCTGCATCTTCATTTGAATATGCTCTAAAGTGCTTATGCAGTTGAACTGCAGAGGAGTCCATAATGATTTAAGGATAAATGAGGGAACACTAGAAATCTTTCTTTGATGTGTAGAAAACACCTATATTCATAGGGAAATGGCAAAGAATGCAATACTTCTCTAACTCTTGTATATTATCTATGTTAAATAAAGGTGCATTAATAAAGTTTTTACTCCTTTTTTTTCTTTTAGTTTGGTTATACTGTGTCATTGTTTAATTGATTTCTTTCATTGTTTTAGTCAGCTATTTGCAAATGGCGCATATAAAATGCCCGAAAAAAAAATAAAAAAGACGTTTGGGCTTTTTCCTGTCGTTCCATTTCAGAATTATACAAATGTTATGTGGAATGTCTACACATTCCTTTTTTTATTATTTATTTATAAGTTTTAACAATATTACAAGCATGAAACGTGACAGGACCATAAGAGTTGTAAAGCTAAAAAGAAATTGAATAACAAAGGAAAAAAGTAATCCCTCAAGTGTGATTACAATACAACTCTAAAATAACCCCAATAAAAGAGGGGGGCAAAGTGAAAAAATACATGGGGAATTCAAGAAAAGAAAATAATCAAAATAAAAATGGCAATAGGCACGCTGTCAGAAACAAAAACCGAGACACACTCCACAGATATCACAAAGGTTGCTCTGATGGATCTCTGTTAACAAATTGTGTTTAATGTTGGACTTGTTATCTGACATTAATCATAGCAACCGTTTGATATATGTGGAACATGTTTCCAAGTTTATGACGGCATTGCTAAGGTGTGCAGGTTCTAGTATTGGTAGATGCTGCTCCACGCAGGGCCCAACAGCCTGACTCTCCATGAGGCTTTGGATAGTGGAGCTGGCCGATGCTCTGGAGCAGAGGTTCCCAACTCCGGTCCTGGTGGGCCCAACATGATTCAGGTTTTCATGCTGCCCCTAATGAATATGCAAGAGATACATTTGCATACAATGGGGGCGATGCACACAAATGCATCTCAAGCATATTTCTTAGGGACAGCATGTTGGGAACCTCTGCTCTAGGGACTGCAGATGTCTTTGGTGAATGTGCTCTGTAGGGTAGAATATAGGCGTTTATGCAAAGATTGTAGTAAATAAATAAATAAATAAACTGCACCAAACGCCACAGAGGCAGGTCATTCCCTGGAGATACCATTACTGTTCATCAGACAGACACGTCTTTTGAAGTGCATGGCACCCTCCTAGACAGGGCTTGGCCTTGGTCTGCTGTGGGCGGATACCACTGCCTCCTCCACCACCAGCACCCGTCCGCCACCATGCTGACATGCCCTTATGCCGGTGGTGCTGGTGGTGCGCAGTCCCAGGTCATCCAGTGTGCCAGTAGGCGGCTGCCTATGGTGTGTAATCTGGGGTAGGGGTGCCTGCATAGACATCCATGCTCCCCCCCCCCGGCACCACCTGCCAATGTTATGTGTCCTTTGGGGTATTTGCTGGGTACTGTCCCCTGGGACACTGTGGGACACACACACTCGTGGGCATGTTTGACCTTGATCAGTTGCTGATATTCCGTTTCTGCTTTTCTATGTGTCACCTAGGCATCTGCCTAGCCTTCCCTCTGCCCCAACTGTCCCACTGCATGTCACTCCTGCAGTCCCCTGTACCCCATGTGCAGCCTCACCATAGTGTCCTTTCGTACTTGGGCACTATCTGCTGCTGCTGCACATGTATCACTACTATCACTGTTCTTGGTCTCCCTGCCTTTGCTGTACGTTGCTGACTGAAATGGTTTCTCTCTCCTCCACCTTTGCCTGTAACGCCAGGTTTTCACTCGCACTATTTTTCGGACCTTCATTTCACAGTGATAGTGTGCCTGGAGCCTCTCCCCGCCCACCCCCCGCCCACCCCCTGCCCATTGACCCCTTCTCTCCGCTCTCTGGAGAGCCTTACTCCACCCTTTCTGTGTCTTAGCGCCGCCAGGGACGTTGTTGAGCGAAACGGCACGTTATCGCACGAAAATGTTAATTTATCGCAGATAACGTCACGTATCGTGCAATAACATTACGTATTGTGCGATAATTGCGCCGCTGCAACGTTATCACTGTTTAGTAAACATGCCCCTTAGATTCACTAACATCTTAAATGATCACAGCAAGTCTCTCATGTGTGTCCTTCTCAAAGTTCAAACGTTGTGTAGAATTTTGAGCCACTACCTGCACTAAGGCAGAGACGTCCAATGCACACTTAGAAACTGTTGTATCCAGCTTCACTAACATCCTCCAAATAGTGTCCAACGAAATCTCACCAGACTTCTGTTGCTGGAAACCTGAAGATAGATTCAGTCGAGAATTTTCCTCCACAACTGGGAAAGCACCGGAGACAAGCTCACCAGCCGACTCGGGACCCTCCACAAGTTGCTCGGCATGAGCATAAGGAGCTGAACACAGCATTGAACAGGAAGCAGGCTGACCCACTATTCCACCTTCCTCTTCAGAGGTCAGTAGCGCGATGTCAACGGGGCCTGATTTCACAGGCTCTGGATCCAGTGGGGCAGTCAAACGCGGCTGCGGGTTAGATGTACTCTACTCAACTATGGACGTCTCCCCATTGGCAGGTCACAGCAACAAGCCCTCCAATGCAGCCTTCTCCAGCACCAGGGCCTTTAGGAGGAGCCCCACAATCTGTTGTTTTCCAGCCCCGGGGGAAACACCTTTCGCCAGCTTGGCTCTAGGGTTCCCGCGACGCTTAGGAGGCATATCAGGAAAATAGTTCAAAAAGGGAAAGACTGAGATGCTACACACCTAGAGTGCCTCCATCTTAACTCCGCCTCTCATGTCTGCACATTCCTAATGTTACAGTCCATAGAGGATTTTTAAAAAAGATATCTCGTAGAGATTATGCACTTTGGCCAGCATGAGGACCAGAAAGTCTGAAGGATGGCTGATATAAAGAAAGCAGATAAAGACCTTACGGCCTATCCAGTCTGCCCTTCTGTACCAACTGCACCCTTACCAATCATTTCCTCTTCCCCAGATCCTCTGTACTTGTCCTTTGCTTTCCTGAATTTAGATTCTATCCTTGTCTACCGTCTCAGCTGGGAGGCTCCTCCCTGCATCTGATAACCTGACTGTCATTGCTCTAAATCAATGCTTCTCAATCCCCTCCTGGAAGCCACTAAGCCAGTTAGGATTTCAGGATTACCACATTGAATATGCATAAGATATATTTGCATATACTGAGGACCCACCATATGCAAATCTCTCTCATGCATATTCATTGTGATAATCTTTAAAACCTGTCTGGCTAGGAGTGGCTCCACGAGAGGGTTGAGAAGCACTGCTATAAATCATCATGTGTTAATATATGTTAACAATATGGTTAATGCAGATAAATTAGCATGTGCAAGTTGTAATGGAAATATATACAAATGAGTTCATGGGATGCAAAGCTATGCAAACTAGCTCATTATCTATTAGTGTAGTGAAAGTGCATGTGCAAACTGCTTTGCAGACACATTAACACAAAACATAAAAAATACACCTCAAGGAGGAGTCATTACAGCATGTGTGCACTTTACCATCTAATTTGCATATCATTAACACTGACCATTAGTCTGCATGCTTTAACTATGTTAATAGTTGATGGTAGCTCTGGAGAGGGATGGGCAACACTTTATAGACCCCATCACATACCTTCCCCCTCAGCTCAGCCATGCCTCATTGAGCATTTGCCTCACCCGGGACCCCCACCCGGGAAAGGAAGTCTGTGAACTGGTAGAGTTGGAGACTCAAGAACAACTGCATAATATGTCTGTTGGACTCTTTCTGCCAAGCCAGCCACGTAAGGTGTTGGTGGTCAGTTATTAGCGAAAACAGTCAGCCAAGGAGGTAGTATTTAAAGGTTTCAAGTGCCCACTTGACAGCAAGGGCCTTCTTCTCGATCACTATAAAATGCTTCTCCCAAAGAAGCAGCTTCCTGCTGATGAAGGCTATGGGATATTCTTCACCCCTGACTTCCTGGGCCAAAACATCTCCTAGACCCATCACCGAGGAATCAGTTTGCACAATAAATGGTAGAAAGAAATCAGGGCTTCTCAGGACTAGTTCAGAGCATTTGGCCTTTTTGCGACGCTGAAAGGCCAGGTCCAGGTCTAGTTACCACTGGATCCGTTCAGAAGCTCTCTTCTGGAAGAGATTGCTTAATGTCTACACCATCTCTGCAAAATTAGGGATGAATCAGTGGTAATAGATGATAGTCCAAGGAAGGCATGAACCTCTTTCTTCAATTTCAGGGTGGGGACCTGGGCAATGGCATTTAGCTTCCATAGTTGAGGTTGTATCTGCCTATTCCCAATTAAACACAGATATTGAATGTCGTGACCTCCCCAACTTGTACTTGGGTTAGATGAGTAATCCAGCCTCTGCTATAGATGATGATGTTGTTAAGATAGGCAGCCACATATTCCTTGTGCGATCTCAGTAGGCGGTTGACTAGGCATTGAAACATGGTGGGAGCCCCCGTGCAATCCAAAGGTGAGCACTGTAAACTGGAACAGACCTTGTGGTGTCAAAAAAAAGTTTTCTCCCTAGCAGCAGGAGTCAATGGTACCTTCCAGTATCCCTTGGTCAGCTCCAAAATTGATATAAAGTGTGCTCCACCGAGTCGCTTGATTAGCTCATCTACACTGGGCATGGGATAGGCTTCCAGTTTAGAAGCTGCATTTACTCTCCAGAAGTCAATGCAGAATCTGATGCTTCTATCAGGTTTAGGAATCACGATAATAGGTGACAATCAGTTACTTATGGACTCTTCTATAACTCCCAAGTTAAGCATCTCTTCCAGCTCTAGCAATGGCCTGTTGCCGGGCCTCCAGAATCTAATAGGGCTGTTGCTGGATAACCACCCCGGGTTCAGTAATGATATTATGACAAATGAGGTGGGTTCATTCCAGGCGGGCAGAAAACACCTTTAGGTTTCAGTGGATGAAACCTTCTAGATCTCTTTTCTGGGCAGCAGAGAGCTGGTCTCCAATTGGGATGAGCTAGATCTGATGGGACTGAAATTTCTGGCCCAAAATCATCTCCATGTACCATCATAGCTGTCACTGGAGTCAACTTTTTCAATATGTTAATATGGTAATTTTTTTCATTTATCTGACTGGGCAATCTTGTAGTTAACTGGTCCTTATTTCTCTTCAACCTCATAGGGACCCTGCCACATAAAGAGTAGCTTGCTCTCAGATGAGGGCAGCAAGACTAAAATTCTGTCTCCTGGTTAAAAGATGAGATGCCTGGCTGCCCAATTGTAGCCCCTTGCCTCCTCGGCTTGAGCTTTTTCCAGAATGAGTTTGGCTACCTTTCTGGCTTTCTTCATATGGTCTTGCATTTGTATAATGTACTTCACCAAATTATGCCTGGCATGGGATTCTTCTTCCCGGGTTTCTCTTACCACCACTAATATGCCTCTTGGCCATCTTACGAAGAGTAACTCAAAAGACGAAAATCCCATGGAACTCTGACGTACCTCACAGACAGCAAACACCAAATAGGGTATGAGGATGTCCCAGTTCTCCTGCATAAACTTTTTAAACATCTGTTTAAGAGTTCTATTTAATCGCTCAATGAAACCATCTATCTGTCAGTGATATACTGATTTTTGCAGCATCTTGACCTTCACCAAGGCATACACTTGCATCAACACCTTGGATACAAACAGTGTTTTTGATCTGTGGGGATCTCATTGGCTATTCCCACCTATGGGAATACTTTCCAGAAGGCATTTGCGATTGTAGTAGTCTTCATATGCCTTAGAGTAATGGCTTCCGGGTAATGGGTAGCATAGTCTATCATGACTAAAATATATGTTTTGCCTCAGGCAGTTCACTCCAAAAGACCTACCAGTTCATGGCCACTCTTTCGAATGGGGTTTCTATAACAGGCATAGGCACTAGAGAGGTAGGTCAGACTCTAGTGGGGTTATGAAGTTGGCAGGTGGGGCATGACTGGCAATATAACTGCACCAGTTTATGGACCCTGGGCCAGAAAAATTAAGCTAAAACATGCTCTAATATTTTCTCTATCCCAACTGTCTTCCTAATGAGCTAACAATAATACCTACTGATGATAAGGCTGGAGAACTATCAGTTGTTCTACCTCTTCCCCCTCTAGAGCCCCCTCGGACACTGTGTACCATAAATCTCCCTTTAGCACAAAATAGAGAAAGGATTATGCAAGGGAATATTTGTTAGTTACTGGAACCCCATCCACCTCCAAAACCCGCTCTCTGGCATGTTTAAGGGGCTCATTCTCTTGTTGGGCCCTTGTGAAGCTCCATGGGTTTTCCCCCAGATCTCATTCTGAGAAGGGGACAATTCTATATGGGTCACTACCACTGAGCCCTGAGCTATCTCTAGGGGTTACTTCCCTATGCTCCCCCTCCTCAGATCCCTCCCTCATTGCCACCCCCAGATTCTGTTAGTAGCATAACCTTTCCTGGCAATGCTGACTTTGGGACTACTGAATGAGATCAGGGCAAAGCTCAATGATGGGAAAAACATTACTGTCATTGCTCTCAACAATAGTGCTGTTTTTGATCTGCTGACCTCGGCATGGGTGACACAGTCCTGAAGTGATCCCATGTTTTCTTGTCTGATAGATCCTTTTGAGTGGAGTTTAATACTATTTCCTCTTCCAGTTCAACTCTAGTGTGTGGCATTTCACAGAGTTCTATTCTTCTTCCCTCCATATTGAATCGCTTTCTTGCTTCAATGACTGCTCTAATCCATGGTGTTGGTTTTAGCTATTTCATTTATGTAGATGAAACAGAGCTATTTGTCTCTATTGATCATGCTTCAGTCAATTTAGAACTTATGAATAGTTATCTAGACACTTGCTCAGTGGGTAGCTCAGCAAAGGTTTATTTTGAATCCTAAAAAGCCCTAAGTTATTTGGTTCTCATTAAAAAAAAACCCTACCACTATCCATGGTGCTCTCTAATCTAGGCTGCATGATCATATGAAAAGAATGTATTGACATTCTTGGAGCCTGGATCAACTGACCTCTCTGTTGTTCCTTAGAACTCTATTTTAATCTGGTTTTCATTCTTAGCCTTGTGGAAAATTCATTCCTTGAGGCACCTTTTGTCTGAAAATGATCTTATGCTTCTGGTACATACAATGGCCCTCAACAGGCTGAATTACTGTAACGTACACTACAAAGGCCTGAAAAGGTTACAACACATTAAAACACTGACGTCAGTTCTTGGTGAGAGCGCATAAGTTTGGTCATATTACTCCTCTCTGTTCTCAGTGATCTTTCAGGTGTAGTTGAAAATTCTGCTGCTCACTCACTGCACTCTTAATACCCTATGAGCCTGATACAGAGATGCGGGTTGCAGGCTGCACGTCCCGGTGGGAGGTGCAGCCCCGCAGGTTGTTGGTGCCTGATTCCCCCTCTGGCTCTCCCTGCACACCCTGAACAGCAGGATGGGAGAGCCGTCAGGGGATGGGATCTGGGTGGAGTGGGGGTGAGCTGAGCCGGTAGGACATACAGTGCCAATTCCATTGTGAGCTTTGTATGTCCTGCGGGATCATGTGGGATTGCCTGTCTATTCCACCTCAGAGGTGGAATAAGATTAGGTCGCCCCCTCTGATCCCTCCTGCCAGCCTCCACAGGGTCAGCCCAGGGTGCATGTGGGACTCTACTGCCTGATCAGGGCACTGGCTTCTCCCATTGGGCATGGGCAGCATGGAATTGAGGTCCAGGGGTGCACTGCACATGTGCTTCCATGGGGAGGACATCCCCATGGCAACGGAATGGGCGTTCCAGGACGTCCTTGGGCTCTATTCTGAATGCCTCAGGAATGTTTTGTTCCCACGGCACAGAATTGGGTTCAAATAGGGCTGTTCGGATGGCCCAGATATGCCCCTTTGTGAATCGGGCTCCACATATCTCTGGGTTTTTGATACCCTATACTTCCTCTAGGACAGTATGATCTGTAAAAGGTAACCTTCTCACCATCCCTTCCCTACTGGCATGTGATTTTAATTGACTCCAAAACATTCACATACAGTATCTGACCCCTTCTCTATGGAATAGATTTCCCGAAGAGATTAGGCTTCAGACCTGATACCTGAAGTCTAAATCTGGGTTGAAGACCTGACTGTTTTTCATGAGCATTTCCTTCTTGGAAAACTTCTCTAGATCTCCCACTGGGGGAGGAATTACCAAGTAGCACAGTGACTGTATCTTACCCTGCTGTAGGATGGACTGTGTATTTATTTATGTTGCCCAGTTTCTAAGTTTCTGTGGTTCAGTGTGCTTGTCTTTTCCTGCTTAACAGTTTTTGGGCTTCTGTTATCCTGTGTCTTTGTGATGAATTGTTTTATTTATTTAGAATTTTTTTTATACTGCCTTTTCAATGAATCAAAGCAGTTTACAATGAACAACAATAGTTTACATGGAACTTGATTAACATAACTAGGTAGCATTGCAAATTACATAAAACATAAACTTGGTTAACATAAGTTTGTACTGCTCAGAGTAAAATGGATCAAATAAAAAACTGTATCTTCAGCATACTCAGAAGTATTTGAAATGATCTTGTTAAATATTACTATTCTCTCTGTTAGTTGAAAATGTTTCTAAATCATTTTTTATATTCTTTAGACAATTCCTTAGCATCTCCCCTTAATGTCTTGCCAGTATGGCCACTTCCAAAGTCACAAATTACGTCATAGTTCATGATTTATGCTAGTTATGATGTCATATTGTGTTATATTGCAAGATTATTTTCATTTTTTAAAGATTTTATAATTACCCTTTTTTATCTTGCTTTTGTACACCACTTTGATGGGCCATTGGGTCTGAATGGTGGTAAATCAAATTTTCAAATAAATAAATAAGGTAAATACTATTAAGTTTTTGAGCTGGCTGGACACAGCAGAGCAGGGCTGGCCCTTGGGTGGACCATTGTAGCAGATGTCCAGACCAAAGTCAGGGAGTGCAGGAAAAGTGTAACCAGAGTTTGGAAGCCACATAAGATGGAACACACTGACAGAAATAGTGACTGCTGGCTGGGGATGAGAGAGGGGCTTGATAATATGTTTTTGACATTTTTGAATTTGAAGTCTCTATATTATTTGAGCAGTTTGAAATTTTATTAAATACAAAAATAGTTAAATAAAAACAAGAGTTTTAATTTTCTTATACTTGATACTATATGTGCCAGTATGAAAATAATCCCCCTGGGTCACTATGTTGCTCCAATCCACCCCGGCTTTAGTGCTGGGCTATAGTGCAGAGTTTCTGCATCAAGCTGTAATGTAAAACAGCATAGAAAGGTTCTCTAATGGCGGAAGGGGGGGGGGGAAATTTTACCTGCATTTTATCCAGATAACAGCTTAGTTATCTGGTAAAATCATTTGTGAATTGTCCTCTTACTAATCTGTTATGTTTTTTTGAAGGAGTGAATAAACAGGTGGACAAAAGTGAGTCGGTTGATATTGTGTATCTGGACTTTCAGAAAGCCTTTGACAAGGTCCCTCATCAGAGACTTTTGGCAAAACTAAAGAGTCATGGGATAGGAGGCAGTGTACTATTGTGGATCAGGAACTGGTTAAAAGATAGAAAGCAGAGGGTTGGGCTAAATGGCCAATTTTCCCAATGGAGAAAGGTGAATAGTGGTGTACCCCAGGGATCTGTGCTGGGCCCGCTGCTTTTTGACATATTCATAAATGACCTGGAAAGTGAAATAACGAGTGAGGTTATCAAATTTGCAGATGACACAAAACTATTTAAAGTTGTTAAAACCCAAGAGGATTGTGAAAAATTGCAAGAGGATCTTGATAAATTGGAAGACTGGGCATCAAAATGGCAGATGAAATTTAATGTGGAGAAGTGCAAGGTTATGCACCTAGGGAAGAACAACCCAAACTATGGTTACACGATGCAAGGTTCCACATTAGGATCCACCACCCAGGAAAAAGATTTAGGCGTCATTGTGGATACCATGTTAAAACCCTCGGCCCAGTGTGCAGCGGCGGCCAAGAGAGCAAATAGAATGCTAGGTATGATAAGGAAAGGAATGAAAAATAAAACAAAAGATATTATAATGCCTCTATATCGTTCCATGGTGAGACCGCACCTTGAATATTGTGTGCAATTCTGGTCGCCGTATCTTAAAAAGGATATAGCGATTTTAGAAAAGGTTCAGAGAAGAGCCACCAAAATGGTAAAGGGGATGGAAGGATACTCCTATGAAGAAAGGCTAAAAAGGTTAGGGCTCTTTAACCTGGAAAAGAGACGGCTGAGGGGAGATATGATAGAAGTCTATAAATTAATGAACGGAGTGGAACGGGTAAACGTAGATCGATTGTTTACGTTATCAGAATATAGAAAGACTAGGGGACATGCAATGAAGCTACAGGGTAAACTATTTAAGACTAATAAAAGAAAATATTTTTTCACTTAACGTGTAATCAAACTCTGGAATTTGTTACCAGAGGATGTAGTAAAGGCTGTTAGTGTAGCTGGGTTTAAAAAAGGTTTGGACAAGTTCCTGGAGGAAAGGTCCATAAACCATTATTAAGAAGTGACCGATGATATCAATGCTTGACCCAGTACAAGCATTGTGGAACTTGTGTCTCTTGGGGAAACTGCTAGGTACATATGACCTAGATTGGCCACTGTTGGAAACAGAATACTGGGCTTGATGGACCTTGGTCTGACCCAGTATGGCATATCTTATGTTATTATGTTATTGTGTTCTCCCTATGCTCTTAACCCTGAACCCCAAAATTTCTTTAGTTTCAAAAATAAAACTTGCTAACTGATCTGGCACTAAATTAAACACATGTAGACAGCTGAGTTGTCTCTCTCCATACAAAGATTTGTCTTGTCCAGGCCATGGTATTTTCAATAACGTCACATGGATGCGAATGTTGAACAGTGAAAAAGATAGACAGGAAGAAAATTGATGCTTTTGAATAATGGTGCTGGCGACAAATATATTTGAACAAACCAGTCAGTACTAGAGGAGATCAAACCTAAGCTTTCCTTCAAAGCTCAGACTTTCATACTATGGACATATCATGCAAAAAAAGAGATCGCTGGAGAAAAACATATTGCTTGACAAAATAGAAGGTCACCGTAAAAAAGGATGGCCGGCAATGAGATGGATCAGTACAATAACAGCAGCTATGGATATCACTCTATCAAAAATGAGCCGCTTGGCTGAAGACCAAACAAAGTTTAGATCAACTATCCAGAGGGTTGCCAGAAGTCGACATTGACTCGATGGCACTTAACAATAACAGACAGCTGAACAAGTCTGAAGAGGATCCCTGGAGTACAAAACACTATTACTACTACTACTGAACATTTGTATAGTGCTACAAGACGTATGCAGCGCTGCAGAGACACATGTAAAAAGACAGAGCTTATAATCTAGTCAATACCGACAATACAGTAACTGTAGACATGGGATACATCTAGGGGGAATGGTAAGGAAACACAAAGGAGATCAGGTGAATCAAGATCCGAAAGCAGCAGCAAAGAGGTGAATTTTCAGCCTGGATTTGAAAAGGGTCAGAGAAGGCGCCTGACGTGTAGACTCGGGTAGTTTGTTCCAGGCATATGGAGCAGATTCCCACGTTTGCCTTTCCTCATTCCTTAAACAATTGACCTTTGCTTTGCATTGGTCCCACTTTCCTGCACCATGGAAACATTACAACTTATGTAGTTCATCATACAGTTATGAAACATTTTTCAGTGCTGTGCTCATTTTCTTGCCCATGACAGATGAGTGCAATGTGCCTGATTCCTTAAGAATACATTGAATAGACATAATAGGCCAACAGCTGTTAAAGGACTACAACCATTTATTCCTTTTGTGCTTGGCTGAAGGACTAAGGAAACTGAAGTGTTCTTAAAGTGAGAGTGGGAATACCCTAGTATGTTGCTTCTCAAACCTGGAGCAATAGAAATGGTTGCTTAAGTGGCGGGCAAGCCCGAAAAAAGCAGCTAGAGAATCATACTTCATGTTTTTCTCTGCTTTTCTAAGTGCCCTCAAGCTCCATACAACTATAAAGTCATATATTATTCCATTATGGCAGTATACTTCAGATTTAATAATGAAATCAGTGAGGAAATCTTCACTCACTCAAGCCATATCTAGACCTTCTATTTCTAGGTGCATATAAATTGTACATTTAACCTTTTAGGGGGCATATTCAAAATGGTTTAGCCGGTTAGCAGGACCCGCTAACCAGCTAAACCGCAGCAATCCCAATATTCAGTGGCAGTCTCCGAATACTACTGCTGAATATTCCCACAAACCATAGAAAAGATGACGGGTTAAAACCAGGGCAGTCTGTGGGCAGGGGCGGCCCAAGGGGGGTGCGGGGCCATGTGCGGAGACTCAGTGTGGGACCTCGTTTGCATAAGGGGCCTCATTTGCATAAATATTTGCATAATGTTACCATACACTAACTTTTAGTAAGCATGCCTCTTAATGAGTATATGGATAAAGAAAGACTAAAAGATTTCTACATTACTATAATCCAGTGCCAACCACCAGGCACATTAGGAACTACTAAAAACACTGCCCAATTAGAACCCATAGCAAACCCGCCATATCCTAACAGCACTAGCAGGACTCACAAAGCACCAGACCCTACCTATCAAAAGGAAACACTGCAAATATTAAACCAATACATTTCAGAGAATAACAATACATGACTTACTTGGGAAAGGGAACAAGTGGCAATGTCAAATAGGAATTACATAAACAGAATACCTCAGCTCAGTTACACATGCAGAACACAGACCATCACCAAACAAGGAATCACAATTTAGAAACAGGAAGACAATTAAACTGGGAACCCCAAAAGCCAAACTTGGAATGTACAACAACACTGTAGAAATAAAACTATAAATTAATTTCCTCTAAACAAAGCGCAGACGTTAATGAGGCACATTTCCAAGAGCTGACATATTCCAGTTAATAAATTCAAAATAAAGAGATATCTTTCTACCTTTTGTGCATTTTTTTCAGTTGCAATTGCTCCAGCCACTTTCTTCTGGTTTCTTTGTGTCTTCTGCTAAATCTTCATCGTCTGCTGTCCATTTGTCCTTTCTTCTCTCTTCTAATTTTTTCCATTCTCTCTCTACATCTGCTTTAACATACTAATCTTTCTCCTTTTGCTCTTTCCTCATTCCTATTTCATCCACTTAAATTTTACTCCTCTATCCTCAATCCCCACTTACTCTCCCAATACCCAGCCAATTGTAGATTTTTCTTCCCTCCCACACAAAATATTTTTCCCCTCTCCATTTCACTCTCCCAGCTCCATCCCATTCTGATCTCCCCCAACATTAGCTCCCTTCTAGTTCCAGCCCCACCCAGTATCCACTCCCTTCTAGTCCCCGCATCAGCCCATTTCCAGTCCTAGCTCCCCCATCCATTTCCAGTCCTATCCAAGTCCCTCCATCAGCTCATTGATTTATTTATTTTATTTATTTAGCATATATTTGTATTTCCAATGCCAGCCTCCCATCAGCCCATTTCTAGTCCTTTCCTAGCCCCACCATCAGCCCATGTCAAATCCTAGCTCCCCTCCACTCAGCCCATTTCCAATCCAAGCCCCCCATGAGCCTACTTCCAGTTCTAGCCCCTCCATAAGTTTATTTCAGTCCAAGCCCCCACCACAGCCCATTTCAAATCTTAGCTCCCCCCAACACCCAATTCCCAGTCCTATCCTAGCCCCCTTCATCAGCCCATTTCCTGTCCTAGCTCCCTCCCCTCACAACCCATTTCCATTCCAAGCCCCCCACCCCATCAGCTATTTGCAGTTCAGGCCCCACTTCCACTCAGCCCATTTCCATTCCAAGCCCCCCTCCCCATCAGCTATTTGCAGTTCAAGCCCCCCCTTCCCCTCAGTCCATTTCCAGTCCTAGGAACCCCCCAACCCATTACCATTCCTAGCCCCCCATAGCCTATTACCAGTCCTAAGTCCCCATCAGCCCACTCTCAGTCCTACTCCCATCAGCCCATTTCCAGTCCTAACCCCCCATCACCCAATTTTCAGTTTAAGCCCCCCATAGCCCATTACCAGTCCTAACCCCCCATCAGCCCACTCCCAGTCCTAGCCCCATGAGCCCATTTCCAGTCCTAACCCCCATCACCCAATTTTCAGTTTAAGCCCCCCCATAGCCCATTACTAGTCCAAAACCCCCATCAGCTCACTTCCAGTCCTAACCCCCATCACCCCATTTCCAAACTTAGCTCCCCATAGCTCCAGACCTAATCCCCTATCAGCCCTCTTCCAGTCATAACCCCATTAGCCCATTTCTAGTCCTAACTCCCACCCAAACAGCCCAGGGAAATTTTAAAATAAAAAAAAAAGCTGTCTGCTGCTGCTGCTGCTGCCACTGCGGCGGCAACGGCAGAATCGCATATCCCGCGGGCCCTCCCCCCAACAGAGCCTGCGCTCCCTGCATCAGCTCCGTCGGCTTTCAGAGCGCGAAAGGAGAGTTTCTCCCTTGCGGCTCTGTTAAGCCCGCAGGGGCTGATGGGAAAGTCCCATCAGCCCCTGCGGGCTTAACAGAGCCACGGAAGGGAAACTAGTCTTCCTTCGAGCTCTGAAAGCCGATGGAGCTGATGCAGGGAGAGCAGGCTCTGTAGGGGGGGGGGCCACGGGATATGCGATTCTGCAATTGCCGCCGGGGTGGCAGCGGCAGCAGCAGCAGACAGCTTTTTTTTTTTTAATTTTATTTTAATGGCTTCTGTCTCAAAACCTCCGTATTCAACACAAGAAAACGGAGGTGCTCTTTATCACGAGAGACCAGAGTTTCACCCCGCCACCCCATATAAAAGTGAAAGAAGCCGAGCTCCAAACAAAATCCACAATTCGATACTTAGGGGTCACCTTGGATCAATGTCTGGACATGAAGCTACACATATCCAACACAGTTAGAGCCATATACTTCAAAATCCGGACACTCAGACACCTTCGCCCCCTACTAGTCCCAGACGATTTCTGGACAGTATATCAAGCCTTAATCTTACCCCACTTCGACTTTGCCAATGCTATTCTTCAAGGTCTCCCACAGTCCACGTTGAATCCTCTACAACTTGCCATGAATGCCGCTGCCAGAGTCCTCTATGGAGCATCGAGGAGTGACCACGTAACGCCTATATTAATGCAGCTCCACTGGCTCCCCATACATGGAAGACTTCTGTTCAAGACCTTGTTACTCACATTCAAATCCATTAATGGCATCACTTCCTCCTCACTAATAGACCTCATTCAGCCCATTCCGCCCAACAGAACTAGGAGAACCACTTCCTCAAACGCTCTAGTAATCCCAAAGGCATCAACAAAATGCACACGAACAACATCAAACAGGGCCTTCAGCCTTTATGCCCCAAATTGTTGAAACACATTACCACCAGAGATTCGTGCTGTCACCGATCTAGCACAATTTAGAAAGGCACTCAAATACCACTTATTCCTCCGTTATTACCAGGTTAGTTAGACACCAACTCAATTACACCTCCTCCATATTTGACTACCTTTGTAAGAGAATACCCTAATCCGCAACACAATGCATACTGAACATATGTAAATAGTTCCAGTTCATATTTCCCTATGTTATCCAAGTTGCCTTTCCTGTTCTCTGTAAAACCAAACTGCTTGATGTTATGGTCCTTTATTTTTATGTAAACCGCGCTGATGCTAAATAGTGCGGTATATAAGAGATTGTAATAAATAATAAATAAATAAATAAATAACCAGGTTCTTTAAACGCACTTGGCCACCACCGCTGAATATCAGCTGCTTATTGTCCAGCTAATTAGGTGTTTTTTAAGGGTGGAAAAAAATCCACGTTTATCGATGTTTTCATTCTACTATTGCTAGGTGCCTTTTCTGGTGGAATCAAACATGTCTGTTTGTGTCACATAGGAATTGTTAAAACAGAAAAGACACAGCAACTGAATGGAGGATACACAATATGCCAGGAGAGCGGTAAAAAGTACTGGGGAACTGGTGTGTTTCTGTTATTTGTCCATTAAACACCTATTTTAATTTATTTGCATCAAGGGTGTTTTATCGGTGTTTATCGGTTAAAACATAAAATCAGAAGCCCTAGTCATATTCCTATTGGCATCCAAAATATTTCTGGCTAAACAGTGCATATTATTTGCCAATAGCATGCACCATTGCTGTGTAGTGTGCGTTATTAATGATAGACGGCAAGTGATGAAATAAGAAATATTGTTTACATTTCCCAATTTCTTTGAAAGGAATTCGCATCTCTACTTTTCAATGCTTCTTTAGAATTGTGAATGTTCCTGGAGGAAAAGCAGAAGTAAAAAGGTTGGGAATTACAGGCTAGTTAGTATGACCTCTGTGGTAAGTAAGTTAATAGAAACACTACTAAAACAAGAGATTGTATAGTTTCTGGAATTCAATGGACAGCAGGATCCAAGGCCATGGCCTGCCCTAACACTGGACAACTAGGCATCTGCCTAGAGAGGCAGAATTTGGCAGGCAGCAGCAAAGCCTGACAGTGCCATTTAAAGTTGCCACCTCTTTCCTCTGCCTCTTCCACTCCATTACCTTCCCTCCTATCAGGCCCAGACTTCAAAAAATGTAACTCAGTGCAGCAAGGGACCTTGCAACACACTTGCGTGATGTATATTGGCTCTGTCCAGTCCCCTGACACTTCCTGTCAGCAGGGCCGGCCCGTCCATTGAGCGAGAATGTTTTTTGCACGGGGCCCCGCGTTTCAGGGGGCCCCGCGCAAAAAACATTCTGATCCTACTAAAGTAAAATTAAAAAACAAAACAAAACTGTCTTCTCCGCTGCCGGGGCCGCCGCGGCAGAATCGAGTGTGCCGCGGGGCCCCCCCCTGCCCAGCACAGCCTGCCCTCCCCCTCTATCCGTTCTCTCGTTCAGCTCACAGTCACCCCGCGCCGGCTTTCAGAGCGCGAGGGAAGAGTTTCTCCCTCGCTGCTCTGTTGAGCCCGCGGGGGCTGATGGGAAGTTCCCATCAGCCCCCGCGGGCTTAACAGAGCCGCGAAAGGGAAACTAGTCCCTTCGCGCTCTGAAAGCCGGCGCGGGGTGACTGTGAGCTGAACGAGAGAACGGATAGAGGGGGAGGGCAGGCTGTGCTGGGCAGGGGGGGCCCCGCGGCACACTCGATTCTGCCGCGGCGGCCCCGGCAGCGGAGAAGACAGCTTTAAAAAGAAAAAAAATTCCCTCGGCTGGACTGGGCTGGGGGCTTAGGAATGCTGATGGGCGGGGGGCTGGGGGGGATAGGAATGCTGATGGGCTATGGGGGGGGCTGGGGGGGTAGGAATGCTGATGGGCTGGGGGGGTTAGGAGTGCTGATGGGCTATGGGGGGCTGGGGGGTTAGGAGTGCTGATGGGCGGGGGGGGGGGTTAGGAGTGCTGATGGGCTATGGGGGGCTGGGGGAGGTTAAGACTGGCAAGGAGGGGGGTTACGACTGGCGCTGGGCTGGGCTGGGGGGGTTAAGACTGGCAATGGGCTGGGGAGGGTTAAGAGTGGTAATGGGCTGGGCTGGGCTGGGCTGGGGGGGGTTAAGACTGGCAATGGGCTGGGGGGGGGTAGGGCTGGGCTGGGCTGGGCTGGGCTGGGGGGGGTTAAGACTGGCAATGGGCTGGGCTGGGGGGGGGTTAAGACTGGTGCTGGTCTGGGCTGGGCTGGGCTGGGGGGGGGTTAAGACTGGCAATGGGCTGGGCTGGGCTGGGCTGGGGGGGTTAAGACTGGCAATGGGCTGGGCTGGGCTGGGGGGGTTAAGACTGGCGCTGGGCTGGGCTGGGCTGGGCTGGGGGGGGGTTAAGACTGGCAATGGGCTGGGCTGGGCTGGGCGGGGGGGGGGGGTTAAGACTGCAATGGGCTGGGCTGGGCTGGGCTGGGGGGGGTTAAGACTGGCAATGGGATGGGCTGGGCTGGGCTGGGCTGGGCTGGGCTGGGGGGGTTAAGACTGGCAATGGGATGGGCTGGGCTGGGGGGGGTTAAGACTGGCAATGGGCTGGGCTGGGCTGGGGGGGGGGTTAAGACTGGCAATGGGCTGGGCTGGGCTGGGCTGTGGGGGGATAAGACAGGCAATGGGCTGGGCTGGGCTGGGGGGGGGTAAAGACTGGCAATGGGCTGGGAGGGGCTGGGGTGGGGGGGTTAAGACTGGCGCTGGGCTGGGGGGGGTTAAGACTGGCAATGGGCTGGGCTGGGCTGGGCTGGGGTTCGGTGAGGACGGGGAATGGGCTGGGCTGGGCTGGGGGGGGTTAAGACTGGTGCTGGGCTGGGCTGGGCTGGGGGGGTTAAGACTGGCAATGGGCTGGGCTGGGCTGGGCTGGGCGGGGGGGGGTTAAGACTGCAATGGGCTGGGCTGGGCTGGGGGGGTTTAAGACTGGCAATGGGCTGGGCTGGGCTGGGGGGGGTTAAGACTGGCACTGGGCTGGGCTGGGCTGGGGGGGGTTAAGACTGGCAATGGACTGGGGGCTGTCTGGAAATGGGGCTATGGGGGGTTAGGACTGATAATGGGCTATGGGGGGGGCTAGGACAGGAAATGGGCTGATGGGGAGGGGTTAGGACGTAATGGGCTGTGGGCTGCTGGGGGGGGGGTTAAGATGGTAATGAGCTGTGGGCTGATGGGGGCTGTCTGGAAATGAGGTGATGGGGGGTTAGGACTGATAATGGGCTATGGGGGGGGGGGGTTAGGACTGATAATGGGCTATGGGGGGCTAGGACAGGAAATGGGCTGATGGGGAGGGGTTAGGATTTGAGGTGGACTGATGTGGTTAGGACTGGTAATGGGCTGTGGGCTGATGGGGGGGTTAGGACTGGCAATGAGCTATGGGGGGCTGACTGGAAATGGGCTGATGGGGTTAAGACGGGAAGTGGGCTGATGGGGGGTTAGGACTGGTAATGGGTTATAGGGGGGCTTAAACTGAAAATGGAGTGATGGGGGGTTAGGACTGGAAGTGGGTTGATGGGGGGCTAGGACTGGTAATGGGTTGGGGGGTTGCTATGACTGGAAATGGGCTGAGTGGAAGGGGAGGCTTGAACTGCAAATAGCTGATGGGGAGGGAGCTTGGAATGGAAATGGGCTGTGAGGGAAGGGAGCTAGGACTGAAAATGGGCTGATGGAGCAGCTAGGATAGGACTGGAAATGGGCTGTTGGGGGAGCTAAGATTGGAAATGGGCTGTGGTGGGGGCTTGAATTGAAATGGACTCATGGAGGGGCTAGAACTGGAAGTAGGCTCATGGGGGGCTTGGACTGGAATTGGGCTGAGTGGAGGGGAGCTAGGATTTGACATGGGCTGATGGTGGGGCTAGGAAATGACTAGAAATGGGCTGATGGGGGCTAGGATTGGAAATGAGCTGATGAAGGGACTCAGACTGAAAATGGATGGGGGAGCTAGGACTGGAAATGGGTTGCTGGGGGGCTAGGACTGGAAATGGGCTGATGCAGGGACTAGAAGGGAATGGATGCTGGGTGAGACTGGAACTAGAAGGGAGCTGATGTTGGGGGAGGATTAGAATGGGATGGGGCTGGGAGAGTAAAATGGAGAGGGGAAAAATATTTTGTGTGGGAGGGATGAAAAATCTACAATTGGCCGGGTATTGGGAGAGTAAGTGGGGATTGAGGATGGAGGGGTAAAATTTGTGTGGATGAAATAGGAATGAGGAAAGAGCAAAAGGAGAAAGATTAGTATGTTAAAGCAGATGTAGAGAGAGAGAATGGAAAAAAAAAACTAGAAGAGAGAAGAAAGAACAAATGGACAGCAGATGATGGACAGTTAGCAGAAAACATGAAGAAACCAGAAGAAAGTGGCTGGAGCAATTGCAACTGAAAAAAATGCACAAAAGGTAGAAAGATATCTCTTTATTTTGAATTTATTAACTGGAATATGAAAGCTCTGGGAAATGTGCATCATTAACGTCTGCGCTTTGTTTGGTACAAGAGGAAATTAATTTATAGTTTTATTTCTACAGTGTTGTTGTACATTCCAAGTTTGGCTTTTGGGGTTCCCAGTTTAATTTGCCTTCCTGTTTCTAAATTGTGATTCCTTGTTTGGTGATGGTCTATGTTCTGCATGTGTAACTGAGCTGAGGTATTCTATTTATGTAATTCCTATTTGACATTGCCACTTGTTCTCTTTCCCCAATATTCTCTGAAATGTACTGGTTTAATATTTGCAGTGTTGCCTTTTGATAGGTAGAGTATGGTACTTTGTGAGTCCTGGTAATGCTGTCAGGAAACGGCGGGTTTGCTATGGGTTCTAAATGGGCAGCGTTTGTAGTAGTTCCTAATGTGCCTGGCGGTTGGCACTGGATTATAGTAATGTAGAAATCTTTTAGTCTTTCTTTATCCATACACTCATTAAGAGACATGTTTACTAAAAGTTAGTGTATGGTAACATTATGCAAATATTTATGCAAATAAGGCCACTTATGCAAATGAGGCCCCGCACCGAGTCTCCGCACATGGCCCCGCACCCCCCTTGGGCCGCCCCTGCCTGTCAGATGGGGTCACAGGGTTAAAGGTTTGCCAGGATACTCTTGCGCTGACCCTGTTTGCTGTACACTCCTTTTTGCTGTTTTTACTGTTGCAGTAGTGCCAGAACCTCCTTCTGTTTTGTCTGTAGCTTTATCATCAGCATTTACTCATAATATAAAATTGTATAGAAACAAATATTTTGAATGTGGAATGATTTGTTTCTGTGGTCAATCTTAGCCCAGCCTCAACTAGAATAACATGGTGAACAGCAGTGTTAATTTAAAGTATCTATCTAATAAGATACTATGCAGGCTTTCACTTCAAAGACCATGCATTAGAACCTAGCCTAGATAACGAGCATTTTCTGGCTAGAAAAAAAAGACTAGCGTGGATGATGCTATGTAACATAGAAAGTCTTGTGAATGCTTCCTCATTCTCTTGTTATGCTCATCTCCAACACCAGAAACCAATGTTGTCCCTATCATTCTACCTCATGATAGGCATCTTTCTTGCCAGGCTGGTCGAGGTGAAAGTTATGCAAGTGTCCCTTAGTCTGCGTCTACTTTTGCAGCTGCAGAACAGTTGGCCCACTAACAGCTCCAGTAGATCAGGACTGCAAAGCTTGTGGCTATGTCAGCACAGTTCAGTTCAAAGAGCAAATCAGCACAAAAGCACAGCAGATGGAGCACATTAAGTGAAGAAAATAAATGCAGATGCAATGAAAGTGAAAAGCAAAAAGTCAATATGCCTTCCTTGTTTGCATAGTTTTGGACTTGTGATAGGTGTGGCTAGATAACTACCTGAGGTAGAAGAGAAGCGGTACTTTTTTTCCAAGTGCACTTTGTTCATGAAAGTACTTAATTTTCACAGCGACTGAATCCCTGGACTTCTTTAGTCATATGGATACATTCTCCCAGATTATTCTGAAAGTAGGTATCCCAGTGTGATAAGACTGTTCCTTCTGGTATCTTGTTTTTGTTCTTAAAGGGCCACTTCGTTTTAAAGGGCCTTTTCCACAAACTTAGGGATAACTTTACTAAGCCAGGCAAATGGTGAACATCTGCTATTTGCAGGGCCAGCCCTAGAGTTGGTCAATATGTAGGCACCCTAGGCAGGCCTTAAGCATTACACCTCCTCCCTTCCCCCAGCTGTCAAAATGTATTGTTTAGCTTTGAATGCCCCGTTGGTTGCTGCCCCTCCCCATCCCCCTCCACCCCCCAAGTTGTCTCCTGAGGCAACCACCTAGCTTGCCTAATGATTGGACCGGCCATGACTGCGTGTAATTAGGTCCCACTGAATAACTTGGGACCTAGCTAAAAAGAACACTTGTTAGCCATTAGTCTGGCTTAGTAAACATGCTCCTTAGTATATTGGAAGGCATACTACATCAAAGAGAAATAAAACAAGGCATGTAATGTTTCAGTCCAGATGTAACTGACAGCTGGCTGAGCCTGGTAGAAGGTTCAACTGGCATGTACCAGTCTTCTTAGAAATCATTTCAAAATTATTGATGTGCAGCGAGGACTGGTTCCAGGGCCGGTGCAAGGTAGTGGGTGTTCTCGGCAGACCTTCAGCCTTATGCCTCCCCCCCTCAAGATTTTGATAATTAAACTCAACAGTCATGATCATCCAAATACCACTCTTCCAAAAACAGTCCTGAAAAAAGGTAAAACTGGACATGTGCCTGCTTTCACTGCAGGTAGAAGAATGTGCTGAGGGCTCTTTGTTTGTCTGGCTGTCGGACCCTTATCATTTTGCTTTGACTGCTGCTGTTCTTTACTGTCCTACAGAAGCAGTAGTTGCCACGTTGAAGATGCACTGAAAGGTTTAACAGGGCAGGGTTTTACTCGCAGAGTACGTCTCGCTGAATGGGGTATGCAGATAAGCGTTCTTTATTATGCCCTGATGCAGAACAGTTCAAAATGCAGCACTGGGTCTGCTGTAATAACAGGAAGGCCCTGCTACACTCTAAGACAAGTCAATTTTAGAGTGCTATTTTGAATTTTGAGAAATATGGATATAAAGAAAGAGTTTTGATAGCAAGCTGGGTGGCTGATGTAGTCTGACAAATAAATATTTTTTCTTAGCAACACTAATGAAGGTATATTGTATATTGTGGATTTGTAACATCCTTGTAGGATAGTTTACTTTACACGTGTAAACCCACCAGTGGGCACGTCCATATTTAGACCTGCTCTTTGGCATCCAAAAGTGCTTATTTCAGCCAGCTCTCAACAGTAAGGATGGCCCTCTCACACCCTAGTTATTTTCTCTCCCTGAGCAGGTAAATAGTGAGACCTCTTTGTTTACTGCCTCACCATTGTATGCCTCTGTTTGCACAATAGCTGGGCCATATATGAATATGGCAACATATCCACATGCAATTTCCGAAATACTATCACTGACCTGTCTATGTTGCTGGGCCCCTCACGTGTCTGATCTTTATACTGAACAGCCCCATGGCCTGGGATGTTGATGGGGATGTTTATCTTTAGGGACAGGGATGCGTGGATTTCAAAATCCATTTACAAGGGTCCACCACCTCTACTACCCCTCTGATGGAATTATGGACATTTTGACTTGTACATCCAAGGGGGCATCTAAATGGCCTTTCAAAAATGTGCCTTTTGACACCTTGAACCCTAATTTACATTTTGCCTTTGTGGTACATCCCACTAAAATATCTTTCCTTGATATTTTAAATTTTCGGAATACGGCCAATTTTGACTTTTCTATCTTTCAAAAGCCCACTGATCCTAATACTCCTTTACACTATTAGAGTGCCCATTCAGTTCATTTAAAGAACGGTCTTCCAAATAGACAGGTTTTTTTGGCGTCTTTGCTCCTCTGATAAGGAACTTGCCACACAAGCGTGTCTAATGGCTGAGAGGTTTTTCATCAGGGATACCCCATACATAGTATATGTGCAGTATATTATCTCACTAAAGATTTATTAACTAATCCTTTTCAAAAGCAACAGTAAAATCCTGTGGTGTGTGTTTCAGCTTTTTCTGTGCACATTCACATTTCATATTATTCTCATGTGTTCCGAGAGCATTAAATAGCTTTTGGTTCGTGCCACTATATCAGAAACTGACCCACAGCCACTAGATTTTCAGGATTATCAACATCTGCCACTTTTGTGCACAAATAATAGTTGGTAACCCACTTGTGTTGCCTAATAGCTCGGTCTTGTTTTTTAAATATTCTGGAGACTGTGCTATTACTTCCCTAATTTATATAGTGATATGTCCACGTCCTTTGTTATATGTAGAGAAGACCCAACATACTTTCAGAGCCCAGTTAATCATAGACAAGAGTAGGCTTCAAAGAGGCAAGATTGAATCCTTCCTCCAGTGTCCTACTGTCAGAAACAAGGTGCTTGTTTACTAAGCCCCATGCTGGTAACGTGGGTTTGGGCTGCATTACAAATGCGGAGCACAGTGTTCGATGCAGGGAGGCGGAGACCGCTGTAGCCCTGAATTTAGCACTGCTCATGGCATTAATACCACTGTGGGGAGCTGCTACTACCACCCTTTGTGCTGGCGGTAGTTGCTCCACCCCAAGCGCTGGAAGCATGGGCAGTACCACAGTAGGAATGCCCAGATATGCGCTGCCTGGGTTGCACAGTTCTTTTTAGTGCAGGGAGCCACACTACATTTTAGCATGGTCTCAGAAATCTACACTATCACTCAAGTAGTGTCCCTTAGTTCTTCCAATCTCCGATAAGAGATTACTTCAGAAGGAACAATTCTAGATTTATTTTTTTGAAAATCATGCATTTGCATGGTTTAAATTCTGACTTGGAGAGGACTTCTTTTTATTTTTAAACCAGCATTTTTTTGCCTTAATAAATGCATTGATTTATAAATGCATCATAAATGCATCCTTAATGTCCCTTTAATGTACGCAAAAGATAGTGTTAAGGCCATGTAAGAGACCCACAACCTGTCACATATACATAGTATGAAATGGGACAAATACCCTGTGTCTGCTGCAAACCCATCAAATGTTCTTGGCAGGAAGGTACTCATGTAACAAATAAGCTGCAGGTTGAAGAAGAGAAACAAGTAGCAAATCAAAGGGAATATCTTGAAAGATTAATAACATCAATTTTGAGCATGCATGTTAATATTTACCTGTCTGACTCCAAAGGCTCCTACAATCTTTTGATAGTCAATGCATACCACTTACACTGTGCATGAGGAGACCTCACAGTGTGTAAACCTCCCCAACAAGGCAGGACCTTGGCCCCTTTGCAGCCCAGCTATGCCCTGCTCAGGTGCCCCTGATGTGAGCTTCCAAATGCAGATGACTTATGTTGTAGTGTCTGTGATAAATAGTTGCAATGCCACAGAAAACATCTAAGAACATCTATATTGGTTTCACAGCTCTCTCATCTGCTATAAAGATCCTACAATCATCCTGGCAATCATCCGCTTATGCATATAACAACTAGACAAGCAACTTGGCTATGATCCAAGGACATAAAAGCCACACATCTCTAGAAGCTGTATGCAACCAGACAGTGCACCTCTCCAGATAAGGCAATGGGCACATTGGGATCTTCCTTTGACAGGTCCACATTCAGACTGTATGATGGAACAAGATCTCTAGTATGATATAACACACCTGTCATTCACTCACATCTTTGAATTGACGTGGGTCTCATTCTGCCAATATGGAGCATGTTTATTTATTTAGCTGTGCTTATATACTGCTTTTCACTGGGTCAAAGCGGTTTACAATAAACAAGAGGGGATACATTAAAACAGGTCATGGGGGGGGGGGTTGTACCATCACCAGGGGAATTCAAACATATTTACATTTCTGAAATTGGTATGCATCAGGGTTTCATATCTTATCTACAGCTCTCGTCTGCCTCTTAGTCTGTTTGTCCAATGATCATCATGGGCATGATTTCAATGGGTGCTGCTCTGTTCTGATCTCAGGTGTTTCTTGAGTAAATGGGGTTTTAGTTGTTTCCTAAATGAGGTGAGGTCCTTGTTGTTCTGGATTTTGACTAGAAGACAGTTCCATAATGAGGGGGCATACAAGTCAAATGTGTGGTTACAAATTTGGTGGTTAAACCTAATCCTTTCATATGGCACAGTCAGTAAATTGCTTGTGGCTTGCCGTGTTGGCTTTTGGAGTTCAGTTGAAGTGTGAAGGTGTGAAGGTGTGAAGTTTGCCATTGGTGAAGCGCTTTATGGATCAGTAACAGTGTTTTATACTTGATCTGTGCTTCTAGAGGGAGGATGTAGAGATCTCTCAGGATCAGTAAGATATGGTCATATTTCTTCCCCCCTTTGGCTGTTGTGTTGAGGACTGTCCATAGTGGGGTGAGTGTGGTGATCGGGAGTCCTTGGTATATTGCATTACAATAGTTCAGGTGGGGGAGCGCCATTGCTTGCGTGACTGATCTGAAGTCCTGTTGGTCTATGAGTGGTCTGAGGCACTGTAACATCTTAGCTTTGAAGAATATTGTCCTTGCTGTTTTTGCAATCTGTTGCTTAAAAGATGGTGTTTGATCAAGACTGATTCCTAGGTATTTTATGTGTTTGGACTTTTATTTGAGTTGTTCCTAGGGTGAAGTGTGTTGGGGGTGGGGGTGAAAGTTTGATCCTTTGTAACAAATAAGGCTTCTGTTTTTTGAGGTTTATTGTGAGGTTGTTTTCCTGGAGCCATCTGGAGACATTATTGAAGCAGTTTATTAACTGTGGGTTCATTGGATTTGTGGTTGTGATGGGTCCATAAAGCATAATGTCATCTGCATATATGTGGAAGTTGACATTGTGGGCCCGTATTATAGAGCAGAGTGGTTGAAGGTAAATGTTAAAGAGCAAAGCTGAGAGTGCAGAGCCCTGTGGTATTCCTTGAGTTTGTTGAAATGGAGAGGAAGTGGCAATGCGGGTTTGAATTATTTATTTATTTACTTAGTCGGATTTTATATACCACTTTATCATTAAATCAAAGCGGTTAGCACATCAAACAATTGGGAAGGGGGGCTATAGCGTGAAAACATGTAGTGAAGACATCTGGATGAGTGTGTGCGAGGGGTGTGAATTAGTTGATACCTGTCTGTTAGGTAGGACTTGAACCATTGTAGAACTTTGTCTTGTATGCCAGTTTCTTGTAATCTGTGTAGGAGAATGTTGTGTCAGATAGTATCGAATGCTGCAGATATGTCCATAAGATCAGGGTGTATCCAGTATGTTTGGTCTGTATTCCTTTGGTTAGGGTGTTTATTAATAAGATCATGAGGGTTTCGACTCCATGAGAAGGTTGGAATCCATGTATGAAAGTGTGATGACCTGTGCAGGTGATCATCCCAGGAGTGTGACTTAGCTTCATGTACTGCATATAATATGCGATGGAGCAACAGATGTGTATTCAAAGTTATCAATAAAGTTCACAGTCACGTCAAACTCATTTGTCATACATCTACTGGGTAAAGTTGTAGGATCCTTGGCAATGTGCTGCAGCAGGGCCAATAAAGTCATGTGGTCAGACAGGTATGATCGCAATGTGCATGCTTTCAGCCAAAATGTACTATGATAAGACTATGAACCCAGTCCAAAAACATGGTAAAGGAAAGACAGAGCTATTTTATTGTACCAAAATACAGGGGTAACTCAATTTCGATTAAACCTTCATCAGGGGTAATCTGGCATGGTACAATCCTAAATAAACAAACAAAATATCAGTTTAAATATGCTAAAACAATTCATAAAATGATTTTAACAATAAAAAGGATGCTAGACACAAATAAAAAATAATAAATAAATAAAAACCAGGAACATAAAAGCCACATGAACAAATGTTAAAATATCTATGTTTGATTTTTATTATTGTTGTTTTTAAGATTTTATTTGTTATAATTTTAGTTAATATTATATGATTGAACATGTTTATTTATGAGTTTTTAGATATTTTAACATTTGTTCATGTGGCTTTTATGTTCCTGATTTTTATTTATTATTTTTTATTTGTGTCAAGCATTCATTTATTGTTTCAATCATTTTATGAATTGTTTTAGCATATTTTAAATTGATATTTTGTTCAACATTTGAAGGAATACTAAGCTGATTCACAAACATCTCTCAATGACTGACCAAATATTAACTGAAAATCAACTATAAGAAAACGGAAATACTCTTCATAATAAAGGACAATAATTTCCATAATTTCCAGCCACCAATCCAATGATATTAAATGATAATGACATGAAAATCCAAACAAAGGTCAAGTACTTGGGTATCACCTTGGAACAACTATTAACATTAAAGCCACACATAAACAACACAACAAAAATAATCTATCACAAAATCCAAATGCTTCTTCACCTCCTTCCCCTAGTGGAACTATCTGACCTTTGCTCAGCATTCCAAGCAATCATTTTACCACACTTTGACTACTGTAATTCTATCAGGGCTTGCCAAAATCCATGCTGCTTCCTCTCCACACTGCCTTGCACACAGCCACACACATAATTCAAGGAGCCTTAAGGTATAACCATGTAACCCTATGCTCAGGCAACTATACTGGCTGCCACTGCTTAGTTAGATTCACTACAAAACACTACTCCTAACCTTCAAAATCAATGACCAAGCCTCATACTTAAGTACCACCAATCCAAGCAGGACAAGAAGACAAAACACAAAAGAACATGCTGAATATACCTCATTAGAAAATTAAAAGTACTCAGTATGCCTGTACAAGAGCATTTGTTTTTCTGACAAACTCTAGCAGGTCTGTAACCCTGACGAAGGCATTGCTGAAACACGGCCGTGTCTGATTTTGTGGCTTTTTAGCATTCACCACACAATAAATTGTTTCTTTGTTTCTCATCTTGCTCTGGACTGGTTGTTTGGTTTTCTGTGCGTGTGTGTGCTTCCTGGTTGCACCAATACCACAGCAGGCCAGACCAACCCCAAACCCGATTGTTCATCCACACATGCACATTTGAGGGCATATAGTTTGTGGGCAACTCATGACTTCACATGAGTCAACTACTGTGCCCTTCAACTGGACCAACATGTGTATATCAAAATGTGTGGGCATACAAGGCCCACACAATATTTGGTCTTACATTCCTATCACCTCATATTCCATGTGACGTCTGCAGCCCTGAAGAGATTCTATGCCCTGACATGTGCACCTTCCTCTACTCAGGATCCTCAGTGCTGGTCCTGTTGAGTGAACATCCCTAGCACCATGACCATTTGGCCCAGGAGGCTACAGACTACCTTCACACATTGACATGACTCTCTGATGGGCTGCAGCATCCATGATGCACTGACTGAAGTACTCCTGGACTTGCACATGGAGGATCTTTCAATGTGGGCAGCACACACCCATGCCTCTGAGAGGTGTGGCAAATGTCAGTTTTTTGCCAAGTTGCTACATTACTTCCAGATCAGTGATTGGCTAGGTATCACATTCCTGCCCTTGTACTCACCCTGTAACTTATCATTGTTTGCAGGCATGGTCTGTGTCTACTACACACAGGGTACCAGCCCTTTCCCTTGCCCTAGGATACATATCCCCTGATGCTTCCACACATGCCACCCAAGGTTCCAAGCTTATTGGCATGCAGCCATTGATACATGAGGTCCATTCCATTGGACTTCATTCCAAGCATATAGACTCATTGTTCGCTGGCATGACGGGTGTATCTGACCTGCCTGCAGCATAAGGTCTCTCATAGCACTCGGGTAAGTGTTCCTTTTATCTTTTCTCCATACTACCCTTCAGCTGAATGGTTGCTAGGTGTGCATCCTAGCTTACAAACTACATACATTGTGCTAGATATGCAAGGGTTGTACTCAAGTGCATGGCACATCATGGGCTAGCAAACCACTATCTAGTTATTCAATGCAGCCTGCCTTTTTGCTGATGGCAGTACATACATGTGTGGTTAGGGGCAGCACTCTGCAAGCCCACTATTTATTGTAGAGTGCCATGGTTCATAGGCCACATGCAGTTGCAGCCCCCTGGCTGTCTGTGAGCTACAAAACAAGACACAGAACCATGCAAGCTTTAGTGCCATACTCTAGCAATTTTTCACATGCATATTTGCCTCCAATATGTCCACTGGGAATGCTCCAGACAGGTGAGTATGCATGCTTGCTGCCTGCTCATGATCACACACACCCATCCTGCTGCAACTGCTTGGATCATGCGGCACTCATTTGATGTACATCCATAGCACACACCACAATTTTTCAACATTATAACAGTCATTTATTGACATGTCTGACATTTGCAGATATGATACAAGACCCATATAAGGATCTAACTGTGCAGTCACATGGCTGCTATTGGAGATGGCAACTCTCAAGGGTAGCATCTGCTTGGAGACCAAACATATACCATTGCAGTTCTATTTTTCTCCATCTTGCCACTCCACAACACAAGCTCTGCAGCAGGCCACACAGTGCACAACTAGGCTTTCCCTCACTTTTGGAGCATGTGTGTGGTTTTGCACACTTCTGCTATGGTTTTGCATGGCACGAGAAGCTTAAGAATATAAGAACATAAGAAATACCATACTGGTCAGACTAAAGTCCATCAAGCTCAGTATCCTGTTTCCAACAGTGGCCGATCTAGGTCACTAGTACCTGGCAGGTTCCCAGAAGGCACACAGGTTCCACAATGCTTGTCCCGGGGCAAACAGTGGATTTCCCGGGTCCTCTTTAATAATGGTTTATGGACCTTTCCTTTAGGAACTTTCCAAACCTTTTTTAAACTCAGCTACATAAACAACTTTACTACATCCACCGATAATGAATTCCAGAGATTGATTATGAGTTGAGTGAAAAAATATTTTCTCTTATTAGTCTTAAATGGGTTACTTTGTAGCTTCATTGTGTGTCCCCTAGTCTTTCTACTTTTTGATGGTGTAAATAATTGATCTACGTTTACCTGTTCCTTAGCACAATCTATTTCATAGATATTTCTTAAAGGACTATTTTTCTTAAACATTTTTTTTTATTTTTCCATTTTTTCTTTAAGTGTTAGTGGTTTGAATTACACTCTTAAACTTCTATTTTTCATTAATAAAATGTTCCATATTGAAACTTGCTCGATTTCCTGCCTTTTTTGACACCAAAAGTAGTCCTTAAAAATGCTGAGATCAGCGATGGCAGTCCTTTACATTGGATGCCATCATGTTGTAAGATACTGGCGCACACTTTTCAGATATCACTGCTACAATCGATTTTTTGCTTAATCCTGGGCGCACGGTAACTCTTAGACAGTTGTAGATCATCAGGGGTAATCTCAATACTAGCTATTGCATAGTCCGTTGGCACTTATGCTTTGAGTAAAGTTAGGATAATCCTTTACCGGTGGTTTTTACTCCATTTATTTATATCCTGATGTCTAGAATTAATTCTGCACAATTCACTGTCCAGTGAAAAGATTCCACATGTGATGTTACCTATTAGATATAATCCCTTACATTATATATTCCCTCCTTTTTATACATATAATTTAAGTAAGCCTCATATGTCAATGCATCAGTGAGTTTTATTTGAATCCCATCCTTTTAAATATACTTTGATGGGGTTCTTAATGCATTCACTTGATTCCTTATTAGATGTGATCACACTATCCATGTCTACAATGCATTTTCTGATACAATATAACCTCTTATTTTATTTATTTACATTCTCTTATATACCATGCTATTCTGCATCAGTGCAGTTTACATTGAACAAACTGAAATTACATTGAACAGGGCATTATAACTTGGAGATAACTATTTTACAGGGAACATGAGCTATGGAGGGTTAAGTGGCTTGCCCAAGGAGCACCTGTGGGATTAGAAACCCCAGTCCTTCCGGCCCAAGGTTGCAGTCCTCTAGTGGGATTTGAACCACCGACCTTCCGGCCTGAAGTACCTTGCCCCAACCACTAGGCCACTCCTCCACTCACGTACTGAAGAATACGTTTGACACATTCCATAGTGCCAATAAACCTCTAATGTTTTCAGTGTAATTCAGAATACTGGTTCATATACTGTAAGTTAGAAAACTGGAGTACTACAGTATCGGGTAATGCCCCCCTGTTTTACTCACCTGCATGAGTTATCTACACGTTCTCTCAAATTCTTTACCTTAGGATTCTGCTCCTCTTCTCATTCATTCTGAAATATCACCTTAGAAGTTTATTTACTGTTTTTTTACACTATTCATGTTTGTTTATATTTTGTCATAATATTATTTTACCTGACAACATTGTTGATATGTATTTGATATATTTTTAATGATTAGCTTGTTCTGAATGACTACCTATGTTTTTTTTAATTGATAATATTTTTTATTCATGTGTTTATATGTGTATCTTATAATTATTTATTATAGTGCCAATACACCTCTGAAGATGGTGAATGCCGAAACACAGTTGTGTCGGGTGTGGCTACACTGTAGCCCTGAAAAAGCTGAATAAAGAGTTTGAACCATTCTTTACCAACTCACTCCTGCTTGTTCTGCACCCACATGGACCTAAGAGAGATTTAGGTTTAACCCTACATGCAGCAAGCCCATCACCTAGACACTACTGATGCCTCTTCCATTGCATGGATGGAACAGAGCCATTTGGTGCTAAAAAGTGGTGAAGGTGGTGCCAGAAGGCAACGATGTCAATCATCCCAGCCACTTACTGCTGGCAGTTGCTTGTTGTGTCACAACCATGTGCCATTTGCACCTCCACTTGGCATTGCCCTGCTGATTGGTGGTTATTAAGAGATGGTTAGACAATATGGTGTACTGAAGAATATGTGTGACACATTCCATAACTGCTGCCATGACTGCTGGGGCATGTAGATTTGATCCCCTGCCAACACCTCCATTGGGCTTGCATGCTGACTGCTTCGAGGTCTTCTGTTATCATGGCAACATATATTGGGTATATTCTATCCATTGTGCCAAATGATCTCCTTACAGCTGGGTATAAGGTTTCTGTTTCCTAATGCATTTGATTGGCCTCTTTGGTAACTGGCATCACAGTGTGACTTGACAGTCAGCTACTTCATGACATCATCTGCAAAAGACACCGAGAGATCCTAAGCAGGCAAATAAACAGAGTTTGAACATTGCTGCCCACCTCCTCTCTGTGAAAGAACATGTCTCAGAGGTAGGTCTGACATAGCCTTTGGTCCATTCAGGTAAGACATTACCTCTCTGCTCCTGAACCTTTGTGATTAGCTGCATGTGTGGGTGCACATGACCCCTATCCATCTCCATGCTAGATGCTTTTCTGAGACATCTCAGTGACAGATGCATACTAGATCTATGGAGTCACATATAGCATTGCTTGGTGCATAGCTATCTAGCTACCAGCTGTACTCCTAGGTATCACACATGGCATGTACATATGCAGTCCACTTGACTCCTGGGGAGCAGGTGAAGATGGTGCAGGCTGAGGTTGAGTTTTAAGGACAGCCACTGTACCACTGGGGGCCATGTCTGCAAATCCCACACATACCACATCATGGTGATATCACAGTTATGGTATGGACAGCTACACCCCTTCTGCATCAACTTTTGTGAATGTCAGTGTTCCTTTGTCTCAGGGCTGTACACACTGTTTGATGTCACTGTTTCCTTCTGACCATGCACATAGGGTGCAGAATGTGACAAATGGCACAAGACAGCATAAGCTGTTGATGTGTGTGCTGTGGTATGCCTAACTGCACAGTGACATGTAGTAAGGGCTTACATTTGCACACTCAAAGGCCCAACACTGTGGAGGTTCCCGTGCCTTATGTCCCGTATGTGATATTCAATGATTCTTGTGCTACAGATAGGCTACAAAACTGTCAACTGGCAGAGCACTGCTGAGGAAGAGTTGGGGTCCATCCATTCAGATGTGACATCATCCATTGTCTCAAGCCTTGTGGTCACATATGAGAATCTCTACATGCTGTGTTGCTGGCATCATCCATAGGCTAGTCCTATGCAGGTTCAGTATGATGAGTAGGGAAAGTGCTGACTACTGAAAGGTACAATGCTGCAGAGGGTCCACCCACCCGGCAACCTGTCATTGCAGAACTACAATTGGCACACTGTTACTGAGGCATGACATCGCAAGGACATAACCTTCATTGTGGGAATCTTTCCATACATGCACCTTCACCCATCTGGGAAGGCACTTTCACTTCAGCTGCTGGGAGGTTCAGCACATAGACACACAACTTGACCCATGACTCTGACTGCATGGATACAATCTGTATGCTTGTGTGCACAGCACTCACTTGTCATCACAACAGGAACTATACATATCTTCCCCTGGCCTCAACAGTTTGTGTGACATTCCATTTGATTTTGATGGGTAAGGCATATGCTGCACATCACACCTGTTTGAATGGTGTGTTCTTGTAGACCTGTTGATTGTGAGTGATCCTCATGGTCATCACATGTGTCTCTCTCTACCCTCAATACTAGCTATGGCAGCATGCAGCACAGATGTACATAGTGTACTTCCAGGGAAATATGCAGGTGGATATGACATAACATCTCAGATGCACATGTGTGTGACAGATGAAAATGTTGGCCATGTGCTTGCACCAGCTGTTTATAGAGGAGGTTGTGTGTTCAGGATGCATGTGCAATCCTAGCCCTGGGCACTGTTAGGGGTGTGTAGAGCATGCTGTGCTTCTGTCAGATCAGATAGCTGGACAGGACATCAGAGCTTGCAGAGTCCTCATGACTTGGGGCAAGGCACACAGAAAGTACCAAAATCATTGTCTCAATTCAATGTTCCACAAGAATAGGTACAAGCAGCTGCATGCTTGTCCAGTTACATGCAGAGAAACAATTGACTCTTCCAAGCTTGCAGTCTGTGCTTAATGATCATGTTGGCAGGTCCCAATTTCAATCTTGGCTGTATCTTGGCTTGAGAACAGCCCTTGCCCATCATTGCTTTTCCATGTGTTTGACCAAAGGCACTCTGTCCTCCACCAATGACCATAACCTCTGTGCTCATAACTTCATATCCCCTAGCAATAAGGTTCTCAGCCTGAGCACTTGCAGTATATATGGGAGCGACATTAAGGATCAACACATTGATGGCAGACTGGAGCAGCATTGTAATGACATGATGCTATGCACATTAGGAACGCTGTGGGCAAAAATATACAGGCTCCAGCAATGGTAAGCATAAGACCATCTCTTCTAGGTATGCACCTGTGTTGGGTGACCCTTTCATCAGACCCAGGTTTGCTGTCGATAAAGCTACTGTTCACACTCCTGCTGTGTTGGAACAGGTGATGGATAGACCTGTGAAATGTTGACACACAGATAGACAGTTAGGAGGTATTCCAGACAAAAGTGCAAAAAGCCAAAACATTACACCAAGGAAAAAACTTTTATTCTTGTAAAGAGCTTCTGTAGATATATGCCAGATATCAAATAGAGACAAACACAAATGTAAACACCAAATTAGGGAAGTCTCTAAGCCCAGCCCATGCTGTCATTGGTAGGCTTTAACCATAATACCTTTCTATGTCTTGCTTCTATTTCAACAACACAGCTATCATCATCATTGCCACATCCAGAAGTTCTTTGCATGTTACTACATGAACATGGCAACAATAGGGACAATCTGACATTGTTCCTTGGCTGCCCCATCCTGCTACAGTGTATATTAGCAAGCAACACATGTGATGGACTGTGACACCAGTTCTCTCACATATCATTCCCTTTGTCAGGATTTGCAGAAACTATATGCACTGTCAGTGTGTTAGATGTACAGGAGGCACATGCACCATCTGAGTGTGAAATGGTCACCCTACATGTCATGTTCCATGCTGTTCCCTACAGCATGGGATGTCTCACAGTTCTTGGCCACTCTCCATGTCCGTGATACTTGTGCAGGGTCTCCGGTAGGCAACATGGTTTGCTCTGAGTCCATGTGAGTCAGATGAGGCCAAGATGTAGGTAGCTGAATCTTTCAGCCATTACTGTAGATTCTTCCAGCATGGGCTTGCCACAAAGCCTGATGACCAAGTGTCCCATTCCCATACCTGGATATGTGCAAGGGGTACATTTTGGCAGCTGCCTGTTGCACATGTATGTGCATTCATTTTTTGAGAGCAACACTCCATAATCCAACACCCCCCTCCCCCCCCCCCCCCGGCCACATTTTCTCACAAATGGTCACAGGTGTCTGGCTTTCAAATTGCATGGCAGTGCAGTGTGCTGTTTGTAGCCCCTGCTTGTATCCATTGGGATCTTACCAGCAGGTCCCATAATGCATCATGAATCAATTGTCAGAAGAGCTGGACTGGCTGATAATCTCACTCATGGAACTGGCTAATATGGAAACTCTGCAACTGCATCCTGGACATGGTTACCCTGGCAGCTCAGTGCAAGGGGGGACAGTTTCCCTTAGCAGCAATTATGAATGTTAACCTGCAAAATCCTTGGTTCCCTCAGCAGCCCTACAGGTGTCTTATGCATACTCTTTGCCTTCCAAGCCACACCTGAATGACAGAGTTACCGACCAGGTAGTGGGAGGTTGCACAAACTGCCCATGTAATGCCCCCTCTCCACCCATTGCCCCTTTTTTCCATGGTAATAGCCTAACAGCCATTAAGCCAACATTATTGCTACTTTCCTCTGTGTTAACCGCTAATGGCATCGATAATGCCCATTAACAGCTCCATTATGCAGTTATCGCACCTTAGTAGACATACTCCTATAAGTAGGTATGGTTTGGGGGAATTTACATGTACGTTCTTATGCTCAGGATTTTATATTTTTTGGTTGAACATGTGATGCAAGTCATTTGGTTGAGATATCACTGATGGGTTTTGGTATTCTTATGGAACTGCTTGCTGCCTATGTTAACATCATCACACTGACATCAAAAGTACTGCAGTTAGAGAGAGTGGTTGGCAAGAAGTTTATTTAATGACCGGCACCACAGACATGAAGAGAATTTGTGTTTCTGAGCTAGGAGTGAGATCAAAGATAGTTTATAGCAAGCAAGATTAAATAAGCAGCATTTCACTTGTCTCTTTTTTTGCCTTTAATTGGTGTTTGGAAAGAAACACTTGTATCATCTTCATCATAATATAAATTTAAAAATATGCAAAAAATACTTTTTGTCTGGGTGACATGATGAATTTGTGGGCATGTTCATGCTGTCAGAGTTTACAGCATTAAGGGGTACATTCAGGGGCGGCCCAAGGGGGGGTGCGGGGCCAGGTGCGGAGGCTCGGTGTGGGCCTCATTTGCATAAATATTTGCATAATGTTACCATACACTAACTTTTAGTAAACATGCCTCTTAATGAGTGTATGGATAAATAAAGACTAACAGATTTCTACATTACTATAATCCAGTGCCAACCGCCAGGCACATTAGGAACTACTACAAACACTGCCCATTTAGAACCCATAGCAAACCCGCCATATCCTAACAGCACTACCAGGACTCAGAAAGCACCATACCTTACCTATCAAAAGGAAACATTGCAAATATTAAACCAACACATTTCAGAGAATAACAATACATGACCTACCGGGGAAAGAGAACAAGTGGCAATGTCAAACAGGAATTACATAAACAGAATACCTCAGCTCAATTACACATGCAGAACATAGACCAACACCAAACAAGGAATCACAATTTAGAAATAGGAAGACAATAATTAAACTGGAAACCCCAAAAGCCAAACTTGGAATGTACAACAGCACTGTAGAAATAAAACTATAAATGAATTTCCTCTTGTACTAAACAAAGCGCAGATGTTAATGATGCACATTTCCCAGAGCTGACATATTCCAGTTAATAAATTCAAAATAAAGAGATATTTTTCTACCTTTTGTGCATTTTTTTTCAGTTGCAATTGCTCCAGCCACTTTCTTCTGGTTTCTTCTTGTCTTCTGCTAATTCTCCATTGTCTGCTGTCCTTTTGTCCTTTCTTCTCTCTTCTAGTTTTTTTTTTCCATTCTCTCTCTACATCTGCTTTAACATACTAATCTTTCTCCTTTTGCTCTTTCCTCATTCCTATTTTATCCACTCAAATTTTACACCCCCATCTACAATCCCCACTTACTCTCCCAATATCCGGCCAATTGTAGATTTGTCTTCCCTCCCACACAAAATATTTTTTCCCCTCTCCATTTCACTCTTCCAGCTCCATCCCATTCTAATCCTCCCCCAACATCAGCTCCCTTCTAGTTCCAGCCCCACCCAGCATCCGCTCCCTTCTAGTCCCTGCATAAGCCCATTTCCAGTCCTAGCCACCCATAAGCCCATTTCCAGTCCTAGCCCCCTATAAGCCCATTTCCAATCCTATCCTAGCCCCATCAGCCCATTTCCAGTCCTAGCTCCCCCATCCATTTCCAGTCCTATCCGAGTCCCTCCATCAGCTCATTTCCAATCCCAGCCCCCATCAGCCCATTTCTAGTCCTTTCCTAGCTCCACCATCAGCCCATGTCAAATCCTAGCTCCCCTCCACTCAGCCCATTTCCAATCCAAGCCCCCCATGAGCCTACTTCCAGTTCTAGCCCCTCCATGAGTCCATTTCAATCCAAGCCCCCACCACAGCCTATTTCCAATCTTAGCACTCCCAAAAGCCCATTTCCAGTCCTATCCTAGCCTCTACATCAGCCAATTTCCTGTCCTACCCCCCACTCAGCCCTTTTCCAGTCCTAGCTCCCTCCCCTCAAAGCCCATTTCCATTCCAAGCCCCCTTCCCCATCAGCTATTTGCAGTTCAAGCCCCCCCACTCAGCCCATTTCCATTCCTAGCCCCCGTCCCCATCAGCTATTTGCAGTTCAAGCCCTCCTTCCACTCAGCCCATTTCCAGTCCTAGCAACCCCTCCCCCCGCCTATTACCAGTCCTAGCCCCCCATAGCCCATTACCAGTCCTAAGCCCCCATCAGCCCATTTACAGTCCTAAGCCCCGCCATAGCCCATTACCAGTCCTAACCCCCCATTGCGCCCTTTTTTAGTCTTAGCCTCCCCATCGCCCATTCACAGTCCTAACCCCCCATCAGCCAATTTCCAGTCCTAGCCCCCCATAGCCCATTACTAGTCCTAACCCCCCCATCAGCCCATTTCCAGTCTTAGCCCTCCCATCAGCCCATTTCCAGTCCTAGACCCCCACAGCAGCCCATTTCCAGTCTTAGCCCCCCTCAGCCAATTAGAAGTCATAGCCCCCCCCATAACCCATTAGTAGTCCTAACCCCCATCAGCCCACTTCCAGTCTTAGCCCCCCCATAGCCCATTACTAGTCCTAACCCCCCCCATCAGCCCACTTCCAGTCTTTGCCCCCCCATAGCCCATTACAAGTCCTAACCCCCCTCCCCCATCAGCCAAAATAGATAAAAAAAACAAACCGGCTGCTGCTACAGTTTCTCTTTCTCGCGTGGCTCTGTTAATCCCGCCGGGGCTGATGGGATTTCCCATCAGCCCCAGCAGGCTTAACAGAGCTGCGAGAGGTCAGAGAAGCTCTCCCTTTGCGGCTCTGAAAGCCCGCGCTTTGGGACTCCAGAGCTGATGCTGCAAGAAGGCTTTGCCGGGCAGGGGGGGGCCCAGTGGCGGGACGCTTGATTCTGCTGCTGCCCTGGCGGCAGCGGGAGCAGCAGCCGTTTTTTTTTTAAAAATCTATTTGCGCTTATGTAGAATGTTTTTTGCGCGGGGCCCCCTGAAACGCACAATGGACGGCTCAATGAATGGGCCGGCCCTGGGTACATTTACTAAGATGTAGATGATTTGAGTACGATGCTAAAAGGTAAGGTAGCCTCTAGCAGCAAAAATCCCCCACTAACCTGTTGCGGGTGGGACAGGTTCGGAATGCGGGAATTGCAAGCATGTAGTGACTAGTGCGGGCATTAGTGGCCCACACTAGCCACACCTGCTGCCTTTAGTATGGGTGTACTTAATGCCATCCACTGAGATGGCCTTAAGTACACCTGTGTGCTGGCTTGCACAGCGCCACATCTTAGGCCCATGATAACTTCAAAGGGGCAGAAGCACATACCCTCTGAAGTTAGCTATGAACTCCCATGTTAGTAATGCGTTACCAGGGCAGGCCTTAGTAAATATGACCCTAAAAGCCTTTTGTTGTTGCCCTGAGATTATTTAAAATGTTTGATTTCTGTTTGTTTGGGTTCCAATATGCTATTAATAAATTTTGTTAAAAGAAATTGCTGTCATCTTTATAAAAGAATAAAAAGGTTCAAAGATTTGCTACCTCCTTCTCACCATCCTTGCCTGCTTTCTGTCTCTCTTCGATCACTGCTCTCCTTTTGCTGCTTCCTCTTGATTCTAGTATGCTAGCACATTTGCTCATTCTTTTAATCCTAATTTCCTTTTATAATCTTTTTTCTTTAGTGTGTCTCTCCCTTCTCAGCCTCCCTCCCTTCCATCTCCTCCATCCTTCTGTCCAACTTTTCTACAGTGAATTCAGCACGGAGGTGTGAGGAAAAGCTACATGACCCTGTGGAGGATTCCAGAGGCGGCCCAAGGGGGGTGCGGGGCCATGTGCGGAGACTCGGTGCGGGGCCTAATTTGCATAAGTGGCCTTATTGGCATAAATATTTGCATAATGTTACCATACACTAACTTTTAGTAAACATGTCTCTTAATGAGTGTATGGATAAAGAAAGACTAAAAGATTTCTACATTACTATAATCCAGTGCCACCCGCCAGGCACATTAGGAACTACTACAAATGCTGCCCATTTAGAACCCATAGCAAACCCGCCATACCCTGACAGCATTACCAGGACTCACAAAGCACCATACCCTACCTATCAAAAGGCAACACTGCAAATATTAAACCAATACATTTCAGAGAATACTGGGGAAAGAGAACAAGTGGCAATGTCAAATAGGAATTACATAAATAGAATACCTTAGCTCAGTTACACATGCAGAACATAGACCATCACCAAACAAGGAATCACAATTTAGAAACAGGAAGGCAATAATTAAACTGGAAACCCCAAAAGCCAAACTTGGAATGTACAACACCACTGTAGAAATAAAACTATAAATTAATTTCCTCTTGTACCAAACAAAGCGCAGACGTTAATGATGCACATTTCCCAGAGCTTTCATATTCCAGTTAATAAATTCAAAATAAAGAGATATCTTTCTACCTTTTGTGCATTTTTTTCAGTTGCAATTGCTCCAGCCACTTTCTTCTGGTTTCTTCATGTTTTCTGCTAACTGTCCATTGTCTGCTGTCCATTTGTTCTTTCTTCTCTCTTCTAGTTTTTTTTCCATTCTCTCTCTCTACATCTGCTTTAACATACTAATTTTTCTCCTTTTGCTCTTTCCTCATTCCTATTTCATCCACACAAATTTTACCCCTGCATCCTCAATCCCCACTTACTCTCCCAATACCTGGCCAATTGTAGATTTTTCATCCCTCCCACACAAAATATATTTTTCCCCTCTCCATTTTACTCTCCCAGCCCCATCCCATTCTAATCCTCCCCCAACATCAGCTCCCTTCTAGTTCCAGTCTCACCCAGCATCCATTTCCTTCTAGTCCCTGCATCAGCCCATTTCCAGTCCTAGCCCCCCATCAACCCATTTCCAGTCCTAGCCCCTCATCAACCCATTTCCAGTCCTAGCTCCCCCATCCATTTTCAGTCTGAGTCCCTCCATCAGCTCATTTCCAATCCTAGCCCCCCATCAGCCCATTTCTAGTCATTTCCTAGCCCCACCATCAGCCCATGTCAAATCCTAGCTCCCCTCCACTCAGCCCAATTCCAGTCCAAGCCCCCCATGAGCCTACTTCCAGTTCTAGCCCCTCCATGAGTCCATTTCAATTCAAACCCCCACCACAGCCCATTTCCAATATTAGCTCCCCCCAACAGCCCATTTCCAGTCCTATCCTAGCTGCTCCATCCGCCCATTTTCAGTCCTAGCTCCCTTCCCTCACAGCCCATTTCCATTCCAAGCTCCCTCCCCATCAGCTATTTGCAGTTCAAGCCTCCCCTTCCACTCAGCCCATTTCCAGTCATAACAACCCCCCAACCCATTACCAGTCCTAGCCCCCCATCAACCCACTTCCAGTCCTAACCCCCATCACCCCATTTTCAGTTTAAACCCCCCTATAACCCATTACCAGTCCTAACCCCCCATCAGCCCACTTCCAGTCTTAACCCCATCAGCCCATTTCCAGTCAGCCACCCATAGCTCATTGCCAGTCCAACCCCCCCATCAGCCCACAGCCCATTACCAGTCCTAACCACATCAGCCCACCTCAAGTCCTAACCCCGCCCCATCAGCCCATTTCCTGTCCTAGCCCCCCATAGCCCACTATCAGTCCTAACCCCCCATAGCACATTACCAGTCCTAACCCCCAGCGCCCCATTTCCAGACAGCCCCCCGCCCCTTGCCCTTATTAACCCCCCCAGCCCATAGCCAGTCTTAACCCCCCATCCCCATCCCCCTTGCCAGTCTTAACCCCCCCTTGCCAGTCTTAACCCCCCCATCCCCATCCCCCTTGCCAGTCTTAACCCCCCCTTGCCAGTCTTAACACCCCCAGCCCATTGCCAGTCTTAACCCCCCCATCCCCATCCCCCTTGCCAGTCTTAACCCCCCCTTGCCAGTCTTAACCCCCCCAGCCCCATCCCCATCCCCCTTGCCAGTCTTAACCCCCCCTTGCCAGTCTTAACCCCCCATCCCCATCCCCCTTGCCAGTCTTAACCCCCCCAGCCCATTGCCAGTCTTAACTCCTCCATCACCATCCCCCTTGCCAGTCTTAACCCCCCCTTGCCAGTCTTAACCCCCTCATCCCCATCCCCATCCCCCTTGCCAGTCTTAACCCCCCCTTGCCAGTCTTAACCCCCCCATCCCCATCCCCATCCCCATCCCCCTTGCCAGTCTTAACCCCCCCCCTTGCCAGTCTTAACCCCCCCTTGCCAGTCTTAACCCCCCCATCCCCATCCCCATCCCCCTTGCCAGTCTTATCCCCCCCTTTCCAGTCTTAACCCCCCATCCCCATCCCCATTGCCAGTCTTAACACCCCCTTGCCAGTCTTAACCCCCATCCCCATCCCCATCCCCCTTGCCAGTCTTAACACCCCCCCTTGCCAGTCTTAACACCCCCCCCCCCCCCGGGCTTATGGCAAAATTAAAAAAGCAAACTGGCTCTGGCTGCTGCAGCTGCCGCTACCACCGCGGCAACGGCAGAATGGAGTGTCCCGCGGGGCCTCCTCTTCTCGTTCAGCCCCTCTGTAAAGGCTTTGAGATTCGCAAAGGGAGAGCGTCTCCCTCGCATCTCTGTTAAGCCCGCAGGGGCTAATGGGAAATTTCCCATCAGCCCCTCGTGTCTAAAGGGGCAGATGGAAAATTTCCCATTAGCCCCTGCGGGCTTAACAGAGACGCGAGGGAGACTTTCTCCCTTCGCGAATCTCAAAGCCTTTGCAGAGGGGCTGAACGAGAAGGGGAGGCCCTGCGGGACACTCCATTCTGCCGCTGCCGCGGTGGTAGCGGCAGCGGCAGCAGCCAGAGCCAGGTTTTTTTTTAAAGTCATTTTTAAAAAAGCAGAATGTTCTTTGCGCGGGGCCCCCTGAAACGCGGGGCCCTGTGCAAAAAACATTCTTGCTCAATGGACGGGCCGGCCCTGGAGGATTCACAAACTCCCTCCGTTTTTACTTTCCTATTCCAGATTACCTCCTCCCTTCTGCATTGCCACAGGCCTGCCTAATCCCAGACTGTGCTCAGTGAAATGGTAAATGTGTTTTAGGCAGCAAGCCTCCTTTTGCTCAGCAATGTGAGATCCTATTTGGATAGGAGAGTGCTAGCTTAGTACCATCAGCCTGTCTCCCACTGAATAAAAAAGTTTACCAAACTGGAAAATGGAAGATCACTGAGGCTGTTTGAGCTGAAAACAGAGCCTTCCTCCTCTTTAAATCCCCTGGGATCAGATTTCACTTTCCTTTTTGCAGTCTTTCCGAAAGAAGATAACTTTGGAGTGCCATTAATGGAAAGCAATACAATTCAGCCACACGGCACACTACATCGAACTGACAGGAGAAGCTTGTTTTACATATGGGGAAGAAAATGCATGTTTTTTTTGCTTCTTCAAATTCTCATTCTGTTCATGGCTTGTGGTTCAGTGATACTAAGATTGCTTTAGAGGGTGGTATGGTTTGGATCTGACTGGTTTAGGAAATATGGGCACTTTGTTCTGATTTAATGTACCTAGGGAATGGTAGCAGAAATGCCTCATGGATTCTTTGACACTTCAAGATAGTATCTCTACTGCAAGAAGATCTCCTGAGGAAAAATAGCTGCTGTATGTTAAATCTGTTTAAACATCATGACAAGGGTTTTCTTTTACTAATTAGGCAAAATGATGTAATGGGGCAAAAAAAGAGAATGTTATAGAGCATGACAGTTAATATCTTCTCAAGCTGAAACACTTTTAAATAAGTGCTTATGGGTTCACATAACAGTGGAATTCCTCGCAGTTTGATAATCTGTAACAATACAACTTGAGAGAGCAGCTGTTCAGGGCTCCTTGATGAGTTGATGTTTTTTATGACATACCTGGGTTGCTAAATGCTGTCTTGGTATCACAAATGCATATTTAGTTTCTTCTTTTCCTTTGTCCTTACTAGCAGGGAGGGAATTTGGAGTGTGAGATTCTGCCTCTTTTCCTTTGTCCTTACTAGAAGGGAGGGAATTTGGAGTGTGAGATTCTTCTGTGAGAAGAAAGTCCAATTTCGGCACTTTACTGACCTCTCATTCAGGAACCAGAGTCCAATATCCAAACAAAATACTCCACATAGTTTGTTGTTCCAAAGTAAAGTTAACCGGGTAGTCGGACCCGGTGCTCCAGCCCTCGCCCTGCCCCCCCACCCCACCTCCTCCCCCCCTCTTCTGTCCCACAAACTTCACACACAAACCGATCTTGGAAACAACTGGTCGCAGCTTTATTAACATTCCAAAATGTTGAACATTATAAACCAGAATATTCATCTAACAAACCAGAGTGTAGCACTGCTCACCAGCCATACTACTAGCAAGCTGAGCTCGCCTCCTCTCCTGCCGTGGTTCATCCACCAGCAAAGTCCCTACCACCCCGTCCCGACTTCGCCATATCAATAGCAAAAGTCTGCCAATGTATTATCTGGGTCGTGGGCACCCCGCCCCCGCCCAAGTATATCCTAAGGCTCCGGACCCCGGAAACCTCCAGGATCCCACCACCAGCACGGGCTCATTAAAGTGCCTGTGCCGCCCCCCCCTCAAATCAAGCTGCGACCGGCGAGCATCACACTGCACTACCCGCTCCAATGCCTCCTGCCAATCATTCAAGAGTAAATCAATCCCCACCGGGGAAAGATGCACCCCATTGTTCCTATACAATCCGGCACACCCCACTTCAACCTATGCATGTTGAACCTGGTACCTGCCCATCTCACACACCCAATGCCCTATCTGCCTATTAATTTTCATCAGCCCCGGGACCAATGCCAATGCCCGCTGCGGGCCGGCCTTGGGATGATATCCGACCATATTAAAATCACCCCCCGAAACATTTTGTGGATTGCAGCAAAATCCTTTTTGGCTGCTCTGATCAGCTGCTTACAGGTCCGTGTTGCGAAATCATTGCCCCCCATGTGCAACACTATAATTGCCGGTTGCGTCTGTATGCGGCCATGGTGTCGGAGCAAAGGCATCAGCTGAGTCCATTGCAGACCGCATTCACCCAGCCATAAAACCGACACCACCACAGGATCTAGTCCCAGATTCAGCCCGACCGGCCGCTTTGCTGCTTGCTGACTAGCCCAATACACAAAAGAATGCCCCAGCATCCAACAGCCCCGAAAGCTCTTTCCCAAATCTGCAAGAAAAAAATTTCTGTTAATGATGCCACTGGTCAATCTTCCTCTTTTTTTTTTTTAATCTAAGTCATACGAACATATCCGAGAAAAGCCCTGGACCGCCATCTGCCAATACTCTATATCTGTCCCCCCGACAATCCGGCTGCCACCGCACTCATAGCCACGCCAATGCAGAAGGAATTGCATGGCATACAGCCTACAGCCTTCGCCGATATGCCGCAGAACCATCCGGAGGACTGCAGTGACTTGAAAACGCGTAACCAGCCAGGAGTCACTATGCAGAAAGAGCCCCCCCTCAGCCACTGGGCGAAATCTAAAGTAGTCCCTCAAAGCGGACACCGAGTACGTTAGCCCGCCAATCTCCTTCAGGCAAACCCACAAACCCTTTCCTTGCTGGTCCGTTTTCGACTTTGCCAGCAGAATCCACATCCTCCCACTTTCTATGTGGACGTGCTGGCACCGCAAGCTGCCTCCCACCCCCGCCTTAGCCGAGTTCACCACCAATTCCCCCACCTGGAAGGCCCCGAAAAAGGCCAGGCAAAAATCTGCCTTGAAGAGTACAGCTTCATAGTGGGACTCCGCCACCTTTGGCAAGGCCTCACACAGTCTGGTAAGCAAGCCTTGCGTAACCGGCCGCTGATGGTCCCGCGGTGTCGGCTGCACATGCTCCCATCCCTGCAGTAACCGGCGTGCAAGGAAACCACCCCCTGCAGTGCCCCATCCCACAGCTTTTGCAAAAAAGGTGAAACCCACCAAATGACTGTGCACCGTTGATCTTGCAACTCCTTGTGCTTTGGCCAACATTATATACTGTCCGAATACATGGTCCAGCACCTTTCCCCCTTGCCACCCGCAGGCTCCCACAAAGTCCCAGACTTTCAGACAGCCTCACCGATATGCTTCCCATGTCCGTTCTGAAACCGAACTCTGCAGCAGGCTCCTCATCTCCGTGGGCCAACGTTCCATAAGTTCCAAGGGACCACCTGTCCAGCCGCATCCACTGCTGGTGCCAACTTCCAAAACCGGTCCAACTGCAAATGGGAGAGAACATCAGCGACGCTGTTAGTATGACCTATTATATGATGCGTCTTCAAAGAGACATTCAGGCGCAAACACGCTAGAACCACCGCCCACATTAAAGACGCCACCTGCACACACCGTGGAGTGTAATGATCAATCACACTCACTACAGCTTCGTTGTCGCACCACCATATGACTCTCCAGTTGCGTAGCCTATCCGGCCACAACTCCAATGCCACCAACATGGGAAACAGTTCTAAGAAGGTGATATTACATAAAAGCCCCACGTCCTGCCACGCCGCCGGCTAACGATCCGCGCACCATGCACCCTGAAAATAAATTCCCAACCCCACACCCCCCGCTGCATCCGTGTATAGCTTCAACTCATCACCAGACATCTCCGCTTCCAAGAGCACCGATGTCCCATTAAAGTCTTTCAGAAAGAGGTCCCAAACCCGCAAATCCTTGCGCATGACTTTCGAAACTCTAATGCAGTGGTGCGGCTTAATAACTCCTGCCATCGCCGAAGCTAGCTGTCTAATAAACACCCGCCCCATCGGGATTACTCTACAGGCAAACTTCAGCGAGCCTATCAATGACTGCATTTCCTTCAGTGTTAGTTTGGCGGATGCCAAGACATTCGCTACCAACACCCTCAACCATGACACCTTCTCCTCTGGGAGGCATGCCACCATGATGTCTGAATCCAATTCCATACCTAAGAAGGTGATCCTCATCGCCGGGCCCTCGGTTTTGCCCGCTGCCAACGGCACACCCAACTCCTCTGTCAACTTCTCAAAACCATCCAACAGTGCTCCACACTCTGGCGACCGAGCAACCCCCACAAACAAGAAATCATCCAGGTAATGCACCGCATTCCCGAATCCCACCCGCCGCACCAATGCCCAATGAAGGAAGGTACTAAATTTCTCAAAGTAGGCACAAGAAACTATGCAGCCCATCGGCATGCATTTATCAAAATAGAAACCATCATCAAATTGGAAACCTAACAAGGGAAATGCAGTGGGATGCACCGGCAACAAGCGAAAAGCAGATTCCACATCCACCTTTGCCATCAATGCCCCGTGACCAGCTTTCCTAACCAACGCGACCGCTCTATCAAACAAAGCGTACCACACTGTACAACATTCTCATGGAATGTGATCGTTAACCAAAGCCCCCAGCGGAAATGACAAAATATGGATCAAGCGAAACTTCCTTTTCTCCTTTTTAGGGATAATCCCCAATGGTGAAGCCACAAAATTATCGAAAGGCGGATCCCTAAACGGCCCTGCGATTCTGCCTAGGCACAATTCCACTGCCAACTTTTCTCTCACTATGGTGGCAAAGCACTGCACCGACAGGGAATTCCACGCCGTCGCTCCCCCTACCATTCCTTGAACTGGAATAAGAAAACCTACCTGAAAATCGAACTGTAAAACTTCTGCGTCCTCTCGCTTAGGGTAGAGGCGAAGCCAAGAGCTTAAGACGTCCACCCTAACTGGAGAGAGGGTCAAGCCAAATGCGGCTCTCCTACTTGGGGGCTGGCAACAGTGCCACGTGAGCCCTTCTTGATACGTTTTGCCGCCGCATGCGCCCCACCACATGCTGAGCACACGTGTTTGAATTTGCAGTCTGGGAAAGGGCATGAGGACTTGTTAAACCGCCAGCATACGTCCCCAGCACCGTTCGCCACCTGTCTGGCTATGGTATGGGCCCTCCGACATGAAAAGAATGGTTCACCCCCGCAGCGGCCGATGTCCCCCCTTTTCCCCCACTTCCGCCTCCAACCTGCGCTCTCGCCGACATTTGAATTAGCCACACATTAATGTCCTGCATGCCCCACATTAATAACTTGTTTTCCTCCATCTTATCCCAAAACCTTTCATCATAATTAAGCCACGCCCACCCCTCGTGCGTCTGTGACACTTCCAGAATCGAGTCAGCATATGCCAGCATTCCATAATGCACAGGATAGTGCTGGCCCCAAACACTTGCCAGATGCAAGAAAGCCCTTACCCAATTAATGACATTATGAGAGACCTTCCTAATATGACTTGCCTTCTCGTCCTCTTTCCGCTTCTTCCTACTATCACCCGAGTTCTTCCTGCCCTCTAACAAGCGGAAAATATCTATGTAGTGCCGCTTCCTAATTTTACACCGCAATTTCTTTGGCACTCCTTCCCATAATTCCAACAACACTGCTAACAATGGCGCCGCACCCTCCGCCCTGCCCTCAACAGCCGTGCCCCCGCGCGACCCCTGTCCCCCATGCTCGGCCCCCGAGGACTCCGAAGAAGAGTACGAAGATGTCGCAGAGGACGAATCTGAACCTCGCCGGTGCCGACACAAATGCTTCCTTTTACGACTCGCTTTTCCTGTCTGAACTTCCTGGGACTTGGTCCCATCACTCGCCTCTACATTCACCAAGTTCAACTCACCAATCTCCGCGCTATCCGTCATCACTGACGTTGTTGGGCGTAGCACCCCACGCTGCTGGTCCTCCAACATCTGCTGGGCAAACTCTCCTCCTGCTGCCTCCCCTTGTTCCACACCACCTCACATCACTGCTGCTCCAGGCCCAAATTCAAAGCTGGCAATGGCACCGCCGGTACTTGCTCCATTCCGTGCTGACTCAACAATGGCACCTGTGAAGACAAAAAAGGAAAAACAGGGGGGGGGACACTGTGTGTGGGGGGGGGAAACTGTGCACCCACGCTGGTTGCCAGGAACTTGCCCAATCTGTCCGAGAAGGACCTTGCCCCCCCCCCCGAAGGACCTTGCCCTCCTCCAATCCAATGGTCCCATGCCACCTGGCTCCCCAGATACCCATACCCAGCATCCCTGCCGTCCCCCCCCCAAGTGGAAGCTACCCCCTGACCCACCCCCATGGTTGTTGCATATATCTTCCAGTCCAGCATGACCCGGTGAGGATGGGGTCACCGACCCCCGCCCCTGCTCCATCCCTACTCCTGCTTCTGAACTAACCTGTGCCCCCCCAGTTGAGCACTGCCGAGGCCCATTCACATGTCCTGAGACGCCATATGCCCCCTACCCCTCGCCCCTGGGCTCTGCGTCTACCTCTCACCCCCCTCCACACTGCTGTAGACCCACAATACCCCCTTTCCGGCCTTCGCCCTCCTTCAGCCTCTGGCCACGACGCCTGGATCCCTGCCCAACCAGGGAGCCCCCTCTGCCACACCCTGCTTCCCCCGACCTCCCCTTGGCCTTCCCACCCCCCTCCCTTATCCACACCCTGCTCTCTGTGCGGCCTACCCTTCCATCCAGGCATCCCCGTTGCTCTTTCTCTTTTATTTATTATTATTATTTTAAATTGTAATGGGTTGCAGTACTGGCCTGTGTCTGGGTCGCCAACCTGATAGCCCTGCAAACCGCTGCTGGCCAGCCGGCCACCCACCAACACTCCCGCCGGGCCTTTAGGCCTGTGCATGCTCCCGCCGATGCTGGATGTCGGCCCCGCTTCAACGCAGCTCCCCGCAGCTCCGAAGTCCTGCTCTCCGCTCCTCGTCTCTTGTGCCACAGCTCACCACAGCTGCGAACCTGCTCTCCTGCTTCTTCGCCGCTGCAGTCAAGCCTCAGTGCGCCGCTCTAATGCCGAGGCCTGCAGAAGACACCGGCCCTGCTGAACTCCCTGGCGCATGTGCTTCAGCATGCTCACCGCTGTCCGAGCACATGCGAGCGGCCTCTTGCATTGGCTCCCCCGCGCTTGTTCCCACGGGCGGAGCCAATACATTTGAAGGATGCCCTGTGCTGCTGCCAATCACAGCCCACCCTGCCCCTCCTACCAGATGCATGCAGGGTTCCACACTGGGCCGAGCATCCGGTTACACGCAGGCGCCGGGACCTTGCCCGCACCCCTTCATTTATCAAAAATACATTTCAAGTGAAATAATTTCAAATAGTGTGCATTTGGTGGGAGACAAATCCGGATACGTTTGCCATTATCCAGTAGATCTCTATGGATTTCTCCACTTAGTTTAACTCTCACCAAGAAGAAGGTGGAATCTTCATAATGCTGACAGGGTTTCCTGGCCCTATAATTTTCACTTTCAAAATCTACAATGAGGACGGGAAGTTCTCTATGTCTCCCTATAGTCTTAAAGAGATTTTTTAAGGGAGGGGAATATTGGAGTAATTTTTTAGGGATTTCCACTACTGATTCCTTCCATAAGATCCTCATACCAGGACATCCTTGCACTTAAAAGGGCTCTGGTACCACAACTACAGGCAAGACTCTTCTCTTCCCTTCACACGTAACTGAGGTCAGCCACAGCTTTTCCCCTCCAGCCCATTGGGCTGTGCTGCTGTTTTAGACTCTTAGTAGAGCTTAGGAGATCAATTAATGACTCCTCCTCCTAAAATGAGAGGTTTGATCCAGGTTCCTTCTCAGAAAGTCAGAATTTCTTCCTGTCGAGAAGCAGAGCTCTGGCTTTCCCCTGCTTTTACTCTAGGACACATCTAGTCCCATTGTTGAGATCATCTGATTGCTATGCCCACTTAAGGGAATGGCTTTAGAATATAACTAGTTTAACTTCCTCTTGGGACAGTAAATAACTTGTGTGAAACCCAGGTGGTCCCTTTATAAGGAGGGCACAAACAAACATCTTTTGTTTCATTTTTGGTTTATTTTTTATGATATTTATTGTGTGTTTCATTTCATAAAGCCTGATATTGAGCTAACAAGGTCACCACACTGATTTAATATGTATATTCACAGCCTTTCTCTCTTTAATCAGTGGCACCAAATGTGCATATTAATGCTGACCGCGTCTGCCACTATCCTTTTAAGTTAGGCATGCTATTTGGCAGGCTTTAATTAAATGACTAATTTATCCATGTAGAGGCTAATTTTAAAAAGTGCATGTGATCAGATGTGTGCATGAACTTACTGACTAATGACTGTATCATTTATGTACATAAGTGATCACCTACATGGGTATATGACTAAAATAACTGGATATATGCACATTGTTACTACGTAAATCTAGATGGTTTCTCATTAAATTAACCCTTTAATGGCTAAATATTGCTGCTAAATGGATAGTTTCTAGCACTACCTTTGCTTCCCCATTAACTCAGTCACTAGTTAAATAGATAATATATGTCCATGTGGAGGGTAATTTTATGAACAGCCATGCAAGCTGTCTACATTTCCATGTGCATGTGTGGGGCCTATTTTATAAAGTGAAGCACACGTCTGTTTTATTTGATAAAATACTGGCATACAGATGTAGCCTAGATGCAGCAGGTGTAGCTGACCGTGTCTAAATAGGTGCAGATATACTCTTAGATCTTAGCATTTTATAACTTACATGTATACATTGCAGACCTACCTGCGCTCTACGCCTATGCACATCCCAGCTAAAAGTACGCACAATGGGAACGATGCACATATTTACAGAATAGTGACGGCTCAAATCACACACGTAAGTACTCATTCACATGCATGAGTCTTTAAAGATAGGGATTTATGCATGGAAATAGCAAATAACTGTCTTCGCAGCCATTATAATATCAGCCCCTTACCATGTTAATGATGATTGTTTTGTGTTCACTACCATAACTCCCATTGAATATAAGCACGATAATTTAAAAAAAAGCATAACAGAATAAAAATTATGGGTTCCTATGGTCAGCTGGCACTATTTGCATTACTCATCAGTGGGATAGAAGTAACTGGGAATTCCTTCTGCCCCATGACAAGCCTTCACAGGGTCAATGGATGGGATAAGAGACTGAAGATTTGGGGAGCTGGTAGGAATGTGGAAAGGGGCCAGAAAAAATGTTGTTACTTTTTTGGCAGAGGCGCAAATCTTTAATCCTTCCCACTTAGATAAAGTTTCTATGTCACTCAGGTCAGATCAGAAGACATTTTAACCAGAAACTGGCCAAATTACAATCAATATGACACATACATTCTACAGTAACCAGTCATTTTGTATCTTATGGGCCATAAACTAACATTTTATTCATATGTCCCGAAGAGTGCAGAAAGCCATATCCTTTTTGCAAATGTCATCAAAGTGACTTTGGAACTTTTAAATCTCAGTGCAACCAAGAAAAATAAATGAGAGAGATGGAATATCCTCTTTTCTGGTAAACAGTATCTAGGTAAAAGGAAATACAAGCATAAACAGTATATATTTTCTAACTATTTTTCCCTAGGAGCTGCAGATAAGTGCTTGTGATAGTGGTGATAGTAGCAGGAAGAAGGGTGGTAATCCACTATGGCCTAAGATTGGCCATTTTCTTGAGATATTTTGGGAACTTAATTAACCTGACCCCCCATTCTTGTAGTTAATGGAGGGCCTCACGAAACAGTTATTTCAGACATGAAACATACCAAATTGATTCAGAATCAAAAGGCCTCTGGATAGCATTGTTACACCTTACTAATACACAATAGCATATTGTTATCCATATTTTATTAATTACAGAATGTGAAAGTCTCTGAGTTTTACAGATGATGAAGGAGCAGGAAGACCAAAGTGCCGTTAGACACATGCATAGTCCTTCATGAGTGCACCATGGAGCAGCTGTTCCCTTAGCCAGCAAAAATGTCACTTCCAAGGAGAAAAGGAGACGCAGTTTGGTAATGGGAAGCTGAAAACACTACGATAACAACAAAAAAAAATGACATTCTCAAAGCAAAACTTGCAATGCAAATCTTATGAAAAGGTAGAGCACCTGCCTGAGGTTGCTGCTTCAGCCTTGGCAAGCAGGATATAGGAGAGGGCCTTAGTTGGCAACTTGTACTGCTGCCGAGTCTCCTGCTTACATAGCAATTTGCATAGAATTACCCATAACACACTGCAGTGCAATTTAACCAAGGTTAAGCTGCCTTGTATCTGGGAAAAAACTGAGAGACCAGCAGATTTAAACTATGCTGACGAATGTGCTTGCCTAAAGCAAACAGAACAAATAACCTTATTAGAGAAATAGAATTTTGCTTTTCCAGGTAGAACACTTCACACAAGAGACTGGGCAATAGAAGATATTAAGGACAATAGGGAATTCTATTTTAATCAGATGATGAACAAACTGTGGCATTTTTTTTTTTTTTTTTTTAGTTGTGTGGGTAACCTGCTGTCAGATTGTATAGGTATTGATCTCCAACGGATACACCTTTATTGAACCTTATGCAGAGCTGCCATGTTACCCAGTTCTGACAACCCTTTCGTGACATATAGTAGGATCAGTAAAGCTGATTTCAGTGGGTAGAATTAGGAACTACAAGCACTACACTGCTCTGGGATGTAAGTTCAAAATCAGAACCGGCCAAAACGTGTCGATCCTGGAACTGAGTAACTTGGAAACTCTGCTGGGTTCTACAGATATTAAGGAAGGGAAAAAACAACAACAGTTCACATAGGTGGGGGCAAAGTAAAAAAATGATCAAAAATCATTGCTGAAATCCAGGCTATATTTTCTGTATAGTGATCTTGAACCAGATAGAAATGGCCTTATTAAATGTGAGTTGAATTCATAAAATCCCTTGAATGATCTGGTACCTTATTGCTACAGTGTTCCAGTTTCTTGTATGCAATCTGAAACTGCAATCAAGAAATCTTTACCCATCCAGTATTAGCCACATTTTCTCAGAATTTTAGATTATTGAAGTCCCTGATCAGTCAGTTTTCCTTGTATCAATGATCTTCTATTAAATCATGTGTCAGTTTCCCTCTTCCCATCTGGTATGTAAAACATGATCCAGGTGCACTGCATTCAAACTACCCATCTCTCAGTTTCCATCACATTTATTTATTTAAAGTCTTTTCTATACCGCACTCTTTAAAATCAGCTCGGTTTACAATCAACAGCAGATTTGTTCAGCACAGGCAGCGCCCGTACTGTACTTACAGAGAACAGGTTTTGCAACTTGGATTAACTGGGCAAACTATGTACAGGCTAAACAGTAGCTTGGCTAGTCATTTAAGTAACTATATACAGGCTACGCAGGCTATATACAGGCTAAGCATTTACCTTATTTACCTTTAATGAGCTATACTATGCTGTAATTCTTCTAGCTCCTCTGCCATTTCTTCTAGAACTCATAGCTCATCCCCCCAATAATTTAAAACTGCAGTTGGTAGCATCATTTGAAATACGTATTTCAATGTCCAGATGGACATTCAGGTATGGATTTCAGATTCCAACTGCTTGCTTGACAGCAAATAGGAGCACAGTACACATTTTGTTGTGGAAGCAGTTTTGAGGAGGATCCAATTTAGACAAAAAAAATAAGTATGTAAAACACTTGTCAATATACTAACCTTCCTTTGATGTTTTCAATTTTATGTTATTTCTCTTTATGGCCACACCATGACCTATGTTACTAATATCCTATAACAAAAACTATTTTTCTCTCTCATTCAGCTGATTGTGAAGTAACTTTCTTGGATACAGTATTCATTTGTATAATTTTACTTTCCAAAAGTTTGCTTATGCTTTAGAGTTGTTGATGCTGGACTGTTGCTTAGAGCACTGACCAATCCTGTCCAATCTCTTGCTATGCTTGACATAGAAAACACTGAAATAGATTTCTTCCTGAAACCAGTACATTTAAAAATTATCTACAGGGATATTGCATTTTAGATTAGAAACTTTCTTTTCAGGGAGGTGCTGGTTATTTTTCTTATGTTTTGTACAAAAAGCTACACCACCATTCAGTTCTGCATAATTTGTTGCCAATAAGTGAAAATCTGTCAGATAATAACTCACTGCTAGTCAATCTGCTGGAACCTGCATTCTCTATGACTGCAGCTGTTATATATAGCGAGAGAGAGAGAGAGAGAGAGAGAGAGGTGAATGGTGGTACATTGAGTAAGTGACAAACTACTGTAAATGTCTCTCTTCTCCTGCCACTGCACACACAATGCCAAGAGAACCCCAATAATGCACATGAAAGAAAGATTATAGGCCACTCTTCGAGGAAAGGGCCCCCCATGCTGTTAATGTGCAATTAGCATGGCTCCACTTAACGATACCTCTATGGGTAGCATTAGGTGCACCCACACTCATTGCATGACTCGTTAGGGTACATAGCCATGTGATAACTGCTGGGAACATGGTGGACACATCCCTGGCAGTTACTGCAGTGGCTTTGCACTTAGTTTTTGACCTACTGTAAATGTGCTTTTAAGTGCAAAACCCTAATAGACTTCAGTAAAAGGACCCCTAAGTGTGTGTTAATCTTTAGTAAATTTGCTAATGTGTGGGGCATGGAATAGGTGAAGAATGGGCAGGGACTCTGCCTGATAGCTAAGGAGGAGGTCATTAATACACGTTAACTGTTAATGCGGTTGAGAATGTGGAGCAATTAAAGCCACTTGAGTATGGACAGCTAATGGCACTGTTAGCTGAACTGCAGTTAGCTACATTTGCACATTTTTCTTTGTTAACTTTGGGCAACCTTCCCAGAAATATTCCTCTGTATAAATCCTGATCCTTTATTCTTCTGCTCTTCGCCTATCTGCATCTTGCCATTCCCCTCGATTTCCCCTAGTCTCCAGTTGTTATGTGGTCTGTCTTGATTAGACTGTAAGCTATGATGAACAAGGGCTGTCTCTCACTTGTACATGCCTTAACAACCCTCTACAAATGATAATTTTTAGTAGTAGTAGAAATTATGGGAATGGCCCCCAATAGGCACTTGGATCACTGTGTCCAATTCTGCTCCCTCCTTGGCCCCACCCTGGAGCACACCCTTATTTCCCTCTACTTCTCTTTCAGGTATTTGGGAATCCATATTGAAACCGCTCTCTCTTTCTCACCTCATATAAGTGTAACTATCAAATCATCTTTCATCACCCTCCGTTGTTTTAGAGCTTTACACCCATTATTAGATCAGTCATCTCTCACTACTATTCTTTTGGCCACCGTAATCTCATGCCTAGACTACTGTAATGTAGACTATGCCAGCCTCAAAATCAGTTATAAAAATTGTATGTCATACAGAACACTGCAGTTCATGCTGTTTCCCATGCTCGTAACTTCAATCACGTTACCCACCTCCTCATACACCATCGCTGGCTACCCTTTGTCCAATGATACCAGTTCAAAATCTTCACTCTTGCCCATAAAGCACTGGCAGGAAAAGCCCCACTTTACTACTCCACCCTGATCAGGGGTCATTCCAAACAGGCGATTAGCGGGGATGTATGTCCGATTTCGATGTACATCCCCCATTAATCTCTTGTGGCCTATTCTGTCCCCAAAGCTCCCAGCACATTCAGCACTGATGTGCAGGGAGCTCTGGACAGGGGCCAGAGGAGGAGCATGGGCAAAGCAGAGGCAGGCCAGTAACCCCGAACATGCAGGGACTATTTTTGTCACAGCCCTGTATGTCCGGGGTGATAAGGATGGATGGGGAACTTATTCCAACTCACAGAAGGAATAAGTTCCTGTGACAAGGGTGATCAGCACTGGCGGACCACACCGGGAAGGTTAGCAGCAGCAGATAGTTCCCCTCAGCCTAATCCCAGCCATGTCAGGCCCCTCCTGGGGTCAGGCTGTGGGGAAATGAAGTTTTAATGCAATGCAGGGCAGCAGGGCTCCTGCATGACATCCCGGTGCCATGGTGACGGGACGCTATGGCACCGAGGCCCAAACAGGAGCATGGGGGTAGTTAGGCGGGGAAGATACTGCATGGCTGGACCCGCAGAATTGGAGCCTGTCAAGCAAATCTAAGTGCCCCAATTCTGCTCCTGGGGAAAATCTAGCTCCTGTGGGTGCAGAATAGGGTGCAAATCCGGCCTGTCCAGATTTTGGATGCTCGGATGGGTCAGACGTGCCCCGAGTGGAATTGGTCTCATCACCTCCTATGCTCCCCCCCCCCACTTCTTGCGGTCCCTCCTTGACCACAGGCTGGTCATTCCCTCTCCTTCTTGTACCAAATTGAATGTACACGTCATTCTGCTTTTTTTCCCCTGGCTCCATCCCTTTGGAACTGTCTTCCCTCCCACATTCAGCTGGAACCCTCCCTCCCCAAATTTAACTCCCTTCTAAAAACATACCTTTTTGAGCAGGGCTTCGTCCTGACCACCTTCTTGGTTGCAACCTTGACAGATGTTATGGAGTAATGTATGTAACTATCTACTCTGGAATGTCTTTACTACTTCCTGTCTTTACTATTGTCCCATCTTCTTTCCTATCATATATCGTACTTCCTTTCAAGTTGTCCTTGGTGTTATATGTCTTTGGTTTTATATTGTAAGCCATCCTGTGTGCCTCACAAAGGGTGGTATAGCAAATGGCAAATAAACGATAAATAGTTAAAGCAGACGTTTGCAGTTATTTTGCATTAATGGTAGTATGGGTTAAAGTGCTAAAATAAGATAAATGAAAATGTCACCTAAAATGAAGAAAACATGAATCCTTATAAGATATTACTTTTAAAAGGAGATTAAAAATTAGACTAAGCAATTAAAAATAGTTAAAACCCTTCATTTTAAAATCTTGTTATATGCACAAAGTAGGGGCATAGCCAGAAGAGTGTTTTGGAGGGTCTCACAGTTACAGACAGGTCTAAGCCATCCTAGTTATACTCTCAGGGGCATGTTTACTAAAGATTAGTACGTGTTAAGTGCAACTGCACCCAAAGAAATAAAAGGGCTTTAGGATTTAACGCTCATTAAATCCTTCAGTAAATATGCCTCTTAGAGGTAATCTGTGAAATATCATTAAAAGATCGAAGGAGGGCCAATGTAACACCAATTTTTAAAAAAGGGTTCCAGGGGTGATCCGGGAAATTACAGACCACTGAGCCTGACATCAGTGCTAGGCAAAATGGTAGAAACCATTATAAAGAATACAATTACTGATCATGTAGATAGTCATGGTTTAATGGGAGAAAACCAACATGGATTTAGCAAAGAAAAGTCTTGTCTTACTAGTCTGTTATATTTTTTTGAAGCTGTGAATAAACAGGTAGACAAAGGTGAGCCAGTTGATATAGTGTATCTGGATTTTCAAAAAGCCTTTGACAAGATCCCCCATGAAAGACTCTGGGCAAAATTTAAAAAGCCATGGGATAGGAGGCAGTGCACTATTGTGGATCAGGAACTGGTTAAAAGAGAGTAGGGTTAAAGGGCCAATTTTCTCAATGTAGAAAGATGAATAGTGGAGTATCCCAAGGATCTGTACTGGGCCTGCTGCTTTTTAGCATATTCATAAATGATCTGTAAATGGGAATAATGAGTGAGATGATCAAATTTTCAGAAGATACAAAATTATTCAAAGTTGTTAAAACTCAAGAGGATTGTGAAAAATTGCAAGAGGACCTTGATAAATCGGATGTCCAAATGGCAAAATGAAATTTAATGTGGACAAGTGCAAAGTTATGCACTTAGGGAAGAAAACTTGAACTATGGTTACACGACGCAAGGTTTCACATTAGGAACTACTACCCAGGAAAAGGATTAAGGCATCATCGTGGATAATACGTTGAAACACTCTGCCCATTGTGCAGTGGTGGCTAAGAAAGCAAATAGCATGCAAGGAATCATAAAGAAAGGAATGAAGAAGAAAACCAAGGATATTATAATGCCTCTGTATTGCTCCATGGTGCGACCACACCTTGAATATTGTGTGCAATTCTGGTCATCATATCTTAAGCAGAATATAGTAGAATTATTTATTTAACAATTTTTTTATACCTCCTTATCTTATAATCAAGGTTGTTTTACATTTGTAACTTCAATTTTACAGAGAACTTGCGATAAATACAGCTATCAATTTAAACCATTACTGGACAACTTTCATAGCATGCAGACGGAGGGGGGAGAACTTGGAGTGAAAAAGGTACAGAGAAGAGCTACCAAAATGATAAAGGGAATGGAAGGATACCCCTATGAGGAGAGGCTTAAAAGGTTAGGGATCTTCAGCTTGGAAGAGAGACAACTGAGGGGAGATATGATAGACATCTATAAATTAATGAATGGAGTGAAATGGGTAAACTTAGATCGGTTGTTTACTCCTTCAAAAAGTAGAAAGACTAGGGGACACTCAATGAAGCTACAATGTAGCCCATTTAGGACTAATAAGAGAAAATATTTTTTTACTCAATGAGTAATCAAATTCTGAAAGTTGTTACCAGATGATATAGTAAAAGCGATTAGTGTAGCTGGGTTTAAAAAAGGTTTGGAGAAGCTCCTGGAAGTATTGGCCATAAACCATTTTTAAAGAGGACCAGGGAAATCCACAGCTTACCCTGGGATAAGTATTGTGAAATCTGTGTACCTTTTTGGGAAACTGACAGGTACTTGTGACCTTGATTGGTCACTGTTGGAAATAGGATGATGGGCTTGATGGACCTTGGTTTGATCCAGTATGGCATTTCTTATGTTCTTATGTTCTTCTTATGTTATGACAGTGGAGACCAAGTACAAGGTACAGCTGGTGTTGGGGCATGATAAGCTGCAACTTTCCCTACATTCTGTGGTGGTTGAATCGACCATGAAACACTGGAAGAGTTCAATAATACACTCCAATACCCCACCGGGAAAGGAAGCTTGCCTCCTAACACCCTGGGTAAAAGAGTGTATCCAAATATTATGCTCAGTGCACAGAAAGCTGTGCATCAATTTCATCTGGCTCAACTCCTGTATGATATCACTGAGAAGTTAGAATTATACTCCAAAGCCTCATCAAAATACCCTACAGAGTCCGAACTCAACTCCTTACAAGACCTCCAGGAGTGTACCAAGTACAGTACTTAATTCGATCAGCCTTTGACTCCTATGACACTACCACAAGAGGGGCAATCATTACCATCAAAACCAGAAGGCTGGCCTGGCTCAGAGTTTAGGGACTTAGGGATGATGTCCACAAATGCATAGCAAATATGCCTTGCACTTGCAATAACCTCTTTGGAGAAAAGGAAATGGTTGCTGGCATAAAGGAGGATAATTCAACTATTGAAACACTTACTGTGGCAAGCATTGAGCAGCCTCAAGCAGTCAATAAATGCCCACAACAGTATAAGTATCACAAAAAAGCTGTACTACAGTTATAGAGTGTACTCATCATACCAGTACCTGCAGAACCAGAGGAGGTATCAATGCCTCTCTTAAGGCTAACAACAGAAGTTGAGACCTCAGAACAAGAAACCCCAGAAATCAGTGGCTTCCAGTCAGCCAAAGGGGGACCCAAGTTTTTGACTGAATAAAACTTCTACAAATACCAGTATTTCCTAGAAAACTGGTAGAGCACCACCACGGACAAGTGAGTTCTTTGAATAGTTGCAAGGGGCTACCATATATGCTTCAGGGGTGCTCCAGATATTTCATCATTTCAGCCTCCATTCAACCAACCACCAGCCTTCCTCTGAGAGATCAACTCTCTGCTATTGGCAAATGCCATAGAGGAGATACCGCAGTCAGAACGTGGCCTGGTTTCTACTCCAAATACAAGTTCATCATCAAAAAGAAGTTCAAAATGTACTATCTTGCAACTATTCTTCCCCTAATTCAACAGAATCAGTGGCTTGTTTCCCTTGACCTCAAAGACACATATACCCACATTTCAATGCACCTGAGCCTATCTCCGCTTCAGTTTTCTAAACTCTCACTATCAGTACATGTACTTCCTTTTGGCCTTTCATCAGCCCCATGGATGTTCACCAAATGTGTGGCCCTAGCAACAGCTCACCAATGTGAGAAAGGAATCTACATGTATCCATATCTGGACAACTGGTTGATAGTGGACAGCTTCCCTTCAGTAGAAAAGGATTCCCTGAGAGAGGTCATCCATCTGCTGACAAAACAGGTTGATAGTGGGCAGCTCTCCTTCAGTAGAAAAGGATTCACTGAGACAGGTCATCCATCTGCTGACAAACCTGGGTTTCATCATAAACAATGACAAGTCCTCGCTCATCCCAATGCAGGAAATCAAGTTCATACAAGCTCCTCCTCCAATAAACCTGATTTCCTCCTTAACCACTGCTGTGTTACCACATCAAAAGGTGACTATGATACAGTTCCTAATACATCAAATCTCCTCCAAGGAAAGAGTCTCTGCTGAAACTTTTGGGACACATGTCAGCCACTGTTCATGTTGTACCTCATGGATGCCTACATATGCGACAAATTCAGTGGCACCTAAAGTGCCAATGGAATCAGTTGTTGCAACCTCTATCAATAGTGATACTCTTGTCAGACCCTTTTCACAAGACCATCTAATGGTGGCACAACCACCTACACAGAAAGTTCTTACACCCCCAGACCCTCAGGCCATATTGATGACAGATGCCTCTAGCCTGGGATGGGGCAGACACCTCGCCAATCGATGCATGCAAAGGTGCTGGTTGGCACAGGAACAAACCCTCCACTTCAACCTGCTGGAGATATGGGCAATCAAGAACTCTCTCAAAATCTTTGTGGAGGAGGTAAGGGGCCTCATGCTTCAAGTCCAGACAGACAATCAAGTGACTATGTACTACCTTATTCAGGGAAGCATGGGTTCATACCTTCAGTTCCAGGAAATAGTTCAGATTTGGCACTTCACCTTGTAAAACAACATTTTTCTCATAGCAACTTACTTACCAGGTGAACACAACCAGCTAGCAAACAGATTGAGTCGACACCTGGATCCTCACGAATGGTCTCTCAATCTTACAGTGTGTCACCCCTCGCCAGTCAACCCCAGTATGGAGGCCGTAGGAGAGTGGGGCACAGTTAAAGTCACTCTGTTTATGCTGTTGCCTGGTATGCCTGTGTAGTTGTAGCCCAGTGATGACAGCCAAAGTTAGGTTAAGGGTAAACAATATTTTATTGTTTGCACAGGGTTTCTTCCCCCAGAACAGAGATCAAAAAGATGATATAAACGTAACAGATAAAGTCCTGAATGAACAGCTCTCCTGATATTTCTCAGGGCACAATATGCAAATCAAAATCAACTTCTCTTATTTCTTTCAACTTTCCAAAACATCCTTGTTCTCAATACCAGCAATACTTTTCCAATACAAGGTTTTTAATAAAGGAACTTTCAGTGTTGTGGTTTTTCTTTTCCACGTGTGCTTTAAGTTACTTCTTCTAGCCTCTAGGTATAACAGATGCTTCTTTCTTAAGCTTGATTCTTCTTCTACACAAACTTCTCACAGAAGAATTCTATCTGTTCTTGCAACCTATCCTTTAGAGCTAGGTATATGACTTGGGTTGGCAGTGAGACAATACTCCTGTCTGCATGCAACTCCAATCTCCAAATTAGCCTTTCACAACAGCCTTAAAAATATGGGATATGTTTAAGCTGTAGTTTAAAACTCTTTCTGACAGATGCCACATTCCATTTCTGAGTCACTGCTAGAAGACAATGGATTATCTGTCTGCATTGGTTCACATTCACTATCTTGAGTCTCCTGTATATAAGGCTCACTAGAGTCTAGAGATCTCAAGTGTTTAAGGAGAGTCTGTAACTGCTTTTCTCCAGTCTATTTACGTCTCCTAGGCTTTTGCAGGGTTACCGGCTTATTAAGCTTTTCAAACAACTGAGAGTAGGGATTTCTCTCTTCCCTGTCTTGCCTGGATCTAACTCTCTGGTTGGGAGGAATATCTCTCTTCTGATAGTATTTTACAGGTTCTTTTAATACAGCCTGGCCATCAGAATCTGATTCTAAGTTCATGTCCCGTTGCTGTCAATTAGCAACCTGCTGAGGTGCAGCTGAGCTACCCTCTGAACTGCAGCTTCTGACACGTTCTCTGCTATAAGGCAACGCTTGTTTTTCATCAGCTGGGGTTTCCCTTCTACCCAGTTTCTCTCTTATCAGTCTGGACCTAGGGAAAATATCTGAAGAATTACTTCTATCCCTTTCAGACAAGGATTCCAAACTTTGCTTAAAAGGTTTGTAAGAGTTTCTAACCTGTTTTGGCTTTGGCTGAGGGCTATTCCTTCCTGGCAGCACTTTCAACTGCCTTCCCCGAGACGTGGCTTTCTCTGAGCAAGGTGGCTAGCAACCGTCCAAGTACTCGGTTCCCACCTGGTTCCACTTGCTTCCAGCTTTGCCTCCTTGGGGTTTCAAGTCTCTGCCTGGACCTGATTTCTTTGTCCCTCTGGAAAGAGTGTCTGACTCTGAGGCTGCGTCTGATTCCCTTGAGTCACTTTCTCCCGGCTGTGCCAAAGGTAAGCCTCTGCGTTGCTTTCTTCTCTTTACTCCTTCTCCTCCCCCTCTCTCTTCTGAAACTACCACTTCCTGGTTATGAGGACTGCTTTGTCCAATCGGGCGTGAGTCCACCCCTTTCCCTGATAGGCTAGCTCTCCCTGTTAGCCTAGAGCTAGGGTGTGGCTCCCTTTCCAGTCTCTCCTGCACTGAAACTTTGTGTGCTGAGCTTTTAACCCTTTCTTGACCTGTATACCTGGCAGGTTCATAGGATAAAGTGTGTTTAAAACCCTTTTTCTTGTGCTCTGAAAGCTCTGCCTTGTCACAAGTGACATGCTCACTTTTCCAGAAGTGGGGCACACCAGAGATAAATCTTTTTGCCAACAATATCAATGTGAAGTGCCTGCAATTTTGCTCGCATTGGCCAACACCCGAAATGCATTTGCGATGTCTTGGATGAACCACCTACTGTATGCCTTCCCTCCAATTCCACTGATTTCCCAAACCCTGCAAAAGGCACTAGCAAATAGGGCACACCTGATCCTGGAAGTTCCCTGTTGGTCCAGGCAAGTCTGATTCCCCAATCTGCAGCATCTATCACCAGCTCCAACGGTGTTCCTGCCACTTTTGCCTGATCTAATCACTCAGCACAACCTAGAAAGACTGGCCCTGATGGCATGGATATTGAAACCACATTGCTGTGACACCTTTCCGCCACTGATTGCATCAAAAATATTCTCCTTCAAACCATCCACTAGACACTCATATGCATTGAAATAGAAACAATACACATAGTGATGTAGGGCGCATGCTCTAGACCCATTCACGGCCACTGTGCAACATGTCTTGGAGCATCTTCTGCATCTATTGGATAGAGGCCTCTCTTCTCCTTCAGTCCACATGCACCTGATGGCCATTTCAGCATACCACTATACAGTGGATAAAAACCCTCTTTCTTCACATCAGCTTATACGTAGATTCATGAAAGGACTCTTCAATGTAAAAAAACCCTGAGACACCCATCACCAGTATGGGATCTCATTGTGGTGCTCTTTCAGTTGACTCAGCTGTTCTTTGAGCTGCTGAAATATGCCACCATGTCCCATCATACCTGGAAGACACTCTTTTTGGTGGTCATAACATCTGCATAAAGAATGACTACATGTCCTAGTGTACTATCCCCTGTATTTGCAATTAATTGATAATAAAATTTTACTTCAAACTCATCCAAAATTCCTCCCCAAAGTGATATCGGCCTTCCACCTCAACCAATCAATAGTTCTTCCAGTGCATATCCCATATCTGCACCTCACTCTGGATACATTGGACTGCGTAAGAACAATTCATATTTATTTAAATTGTACCTCCTCACGCAATAGGCCGTTCCAACTCTTTCTTTCGGTAGCTCCCTCTGTGGTCCCAAAACCAGTGCAAAAACAGACCTTATCATCTTGGATATCTAAGTGTATTGACTTACGTTACCAAAGAGCAGGCTTGCCTTTACAGTCCCATATTACAGCTGTGATGGCCAAAATGTTCCCGAGCCCTTAGAAGTAGGAAAAAAGCACAATTTTACCTTGAGGGAGAGAAGCAGGAGGCGGGGATGTGAAACACAAAATGTTCTTGAACAGAAAAAAACTAATCTAGTGCTTAGCTACAAGCCACGCCCTAGCTCAGGAACAAGCTGTAGGGCTAACGAAGGCCAGCTGAGGAAGCAGCACGTGGTTACTGCTCAAACACGTGCAGGGAGAGTCCCTAGGGGATTACAAAAGGAAGAGGGCAGTAACAGGAGATATCCTGAGGTGGATGCTAATGCTGAGCAGGATGCTGACGCTGATGCAGAGGCCAAGGTTGAGGGGCAGCATCACAGGAGGAAGGGAGTTCCCAGGGGAGGAGCTAGCCGAGACTCAGAACACAGCAGAAGTCCTAACGTGCTGGATGGAGGAGGAAGCTCCCGGGCAGCTAGAGTGAAAGGTATTTCCCAGGACAGCCCAGGGGAGGAGAAGGAACTGCTGAGACAGACTTCTAAGAGAAACCCAGCCTTAGAGGACACTGTAGAACCCTGTGTCCAACAGCAAGTTAAGCCAGCTGCAGACAATAAGCCAGTTAATGAGAGAGAGAGAATTGCCAGTATATGCTGAGAATTCTAGAGGCAAAGGAAAGTCTTGCTGGAAGAAAATTCTTGAGCTGTTAGAAAGGGCAGAGCCTGGGTTTACCCGGAGAAGTTTAAACCACGATACACAAGAGTCAGATATTGAGGAAATGGAGACAGGAAGCTATCCTTCTGATATTGACTCTGAATGTTCTGCAATGGAATGTGCTCTGTGTCACAAGACAAGTTAAGTGTTTGAGCACTATAGAGTGTGAAGCTCAAACAACTGCATTAGCCAGTAAAGAAAAGAAACAGGCTGGCCAGTGTTTTAAAGCCTGTGTGCTTTTAGAAATGTTTCCTTGAATGAAGCCAGAAAGTTTGTTTGAATGTTGTGAAGTTTCAAGAAGGGCAAACTGGCATTTATGTTTAAAGGCTAGAAGAAGTAATGAAGCCTGATTTGTGAATTCTGGAAGTGACAGAAGCTAATTGTGTTAGGAGAAGAAATCCTACTTTTTTCTTTCTTCTTGCCCTTGCGCTGAGTTTCTAAAAGCTCTGTATGGAGTAGTAGTAAAAATCAATAAATTTCCTGTGTTAGCCTTAAGCCTCTCGGACTTCAATTTATTTGAAATCCACAACTACAGAAAGAGTGCTTGCCCTACCTTAGGCAACCGCCTAGGGTGGCAACAAAAGGCGACACAGCACACAAACTCAGAGCTACAGCTGCCACTACTGCTCTCCTAGCCTGAGTGTCCATGGAAGAGATTTTTTAAAGCTGCTACATGGTCAACTCACCAAACCTTCATCTGGCACTATTGCTTAGACCAGCCTTTACAGTCAGATGTTGATTTCAGTCCAGCAGTCTTGGAATCCTCCTTGAACCGCTTCAACCTGCCTCCTCCTCCATATCCACAGGTAGCATACACAAAACAACAACAACAACAACCTTATGTTACCCTTCACTTGGGAGTCACCATGTGTGTGACTGGAGTGATCCTTGTTGTCCATGGAGAAAACAAAGTTGCGTACCAGTAACAGGTGTTCTCCTTGGATAGCAGGATCCTACAGCCAGACACTTCTTACCTGGCCGCCTGGGTTGAATCTTGCCATAAAAGGACTGATGGGACTGTTGGTCAGCCAGAAGCATGAAACTCCTGCAAAGCCGCAAGGCTTTACTTTAATTTTACAGGCTTGGGAAGCAAGAACTGCTCTGGCTCCATCATGAATGATGTCACATGTGTGTGGCTGTAGGATCCTACTGCTCAAGGAGAACACCTGTTACAGGTATGCAATTTTGTTATACCTCATATCCTTGTCATTCTATTCCATCCAATCAAATTTACTCTGAAACTGACCTCCAATGATCACATCTATAAGCCTCCATGATTCATATCCTTCTAGGTTTAATTGAAATTCCACAAACCCTCACACAAGTAAACCTGCTAGATTGTTCTGAGTTTTGAAGACCTTCATGAGGCAGTTAAACAAGTTCCATTAATATCTTTCCTTTTATAGATAATTTTAAAGGGTTTCTTCACTGGATTTTGAAATGTATTTTTACGTAGCTTTTTATTAGCCAAGTAGTCTTTTACTCCCAGTAACTACAGAGTGAAGATTTTTGAGTGTAATAACTGTCATTTTATAATCCCCATTGAAGTACATTATCCTCTATCAACCTTCAGTAAAAATTCAATATCCAAAAGTTAGTAAAGTTACCTACAGAAAGATATTCCATACTATTTCTGAAAATGTAACCTCTTCAAACTGGGGTCTCATTTAATTTAACTCTATAGTCTAGGTATAACAACATTTACTTACAAGTAAAGCTAGATTCATTCTTTTAAGATACTATATGGACTATTTTACTAAGGACCATAATAGTGGCGCTTTCCAAGAACCACTGAGTCTTCATCAGAGGCTGCAAGGCTTGAGTCTGGTTTGGCCTTTCTTTCAGATGTCTTCTACGATTTGTTTGAAGCTTTGGCTAAGTATATGGCTTTAGTGGCTGCATAATTGGTTGACAGACATGGCATCTAAGACCAATCTGAGTAAACTCCCCTTTAAGGGTAAACGCCTCCTTGAGGAAGAGCTGGAAAAGTTAGTACAGCACCGGTAAAGTTCATAAAGTTGCATTCATGAAATTAGAGCTTATTTGACTGTTGGACATTTAAAAATTATTGAGCAAACTACAGTAATATTGCAATTTGACTATTGCAATATTTATATGGGACAGAGAGGGCTAAACCATTTTTGATTGATTTACACTGGCTTCCAATAGTGGTGAGACTAAATTTTAAATTATTATGTTTTGTTTTCAAGATTCTAAAAGGATATAGCCCTATATGTCAGCTCTGGTATAACTATACTCAGGCTCCGTAATTGTAAGGTCAGAAGCAATTAACTCCCTGGTGTTTACCACCTTGCATAAAATTCACTTTTAAACAATCATTAAGAACATAAAAACATAAGAAATGCCATACTGGGTCAGACCAAGGTCAATCAAGCCCAATATCCTGTTTCCAACAGTGGCCAATATAGGTCATATGTACCTAGCAGTTTCCCCAAAAGACACAGGTTCCACAATGCTTGTACTGGGTCAAGCATTGATATCCTGGGTCTCTTTTTAATAATAGTTTATGGACCTTTCCTCCAGGAACTTGTCCAAACCTTTTTAAATCCAGCTACACTAGCAGCCTTTACTACATCCTCCGGTAACAAATTCCAGAGTTTGATTACACATTGAGTGAAAAAATATTTTCTCTTATTTGTCTTAAATAGTTTACCCTGTTGTTTCATTGCATACTCCCTAGTCTTTCTATATTCTCATAACGTCGATCTACGTTTACCCGTTCCACTCCGTTCATTAATTTATAGACTTCTATCATATCTCCCCTCAGCCGTCTCTTTTCCACGTTAAAGAGCCTTAACATTTTTAGCCTGTCTTCATAGGGATATCCTTCCATCCCCTTTACCATTTTGGTGGCTCTTCTCTGAACCTTTTCTAATAACACTATATCCTTTTTAAGATACGGCAACCAGAATTGCACATTGGATACATTTTGCAACTATAGAGTTGCTGTTACACGGAATGAACTTCTGGAAGAAATTAGAAGTCAGATGCATTACTTAGGTTTTTTTCAACTACTGAGAGCAAATATATGTTTAGAAAAATACTGATAAAAATTAATGGAAGCTGTTTTGTTTAGATAACAGCAATGCTATGGTTCATTCATTAATTGAATACATTTCGCTACTAGGGAATTTCTGATGTAAAACTTAAGGACATGTTTACTAAGCCACGTTGGCTACTAATACGGCAATAAGGTGGGAAAAGCGTGCCATTGTAATAGCTAACATGGGCCATTTGCAGATAGGACAGGGATTTCCTGCACTGTCTTTAGAATGTGCTTTAGTCTTGCGAGTTGACGAGATGTGGGCGGAGACCGGGCATGCTTATAGTGTGCATTTACTGCAAGTGTCAACGGCATATGGTAACCACATGTTTTGCAAACATCACGGGTGCAGCTAACTCCACCTCAATGAGCGGTGTTAGCTGCAGCCACAATGCTGCCATGCCACGTTTTTGGCTTTTTTACATTATCTGCTGGGGAAGTGCTGTGCATGCCCCCATTAGATAATGCACAGCTGCTGCAGCTAACGCAGTGCTGTTTCCACTAACACACTGTTAGTTGCAATAGCCTAACACAACTTAGTAAACATACTCCTTAGGGCGATTACTGTGATTGAAATCTTGGAAATTAAAACTTTGTAATCTATGTAGAACTGGATGGAATAGGTAGAATATAATTGAATAAATTATTATTATTATTATTATTATTATTATGGGGGTCATTTTAGAAGCCTTATTCATGCTTTGGACGTCCAAAATTGGGCATAGAGAGATCTAAAGCACAATGAGAGCCCGAACAGAGGCATGGTGCAGTGTGGCTGGGGCCTGGATGTCCGTGCCTGACCTCAGAAACGTTCCACATCATGTCTAACTTTAGACTTGCACCAGGCATCTGAAAAGTACTCGTTTTGATTGAGAAACACCCAGAGGGTGTAGAGGAAAAAAAAACACTCTATCATCGCCAGTACTCAACACAATTTCAATGATAGCAACAGTGGGTTTTGAACCATGGCTTCCTCATTCCTTGTCCAATGACCATTAGGCTATTTCTGGATGTCCAGATTTTGAAATACTATTCTGGGGATGTCTATATAGATGCCCCTGTAGATGTCCATATCGGCCACGTCCACGTTTGTGAAATCATCTCTGCACCTGGACCTGCCTGGCTTAAGCATCCCAGATAGCACTTGGACGTTCTTTCTAAAATTCTCCCCCATGTGTCTTTATAAAATAGTAGTACTAATCTTTCAGCTATCGCACCTAGATGGAACGTGTGGACATAGTGTTTGTTCAAGAGCAGGTATAAATGCTCACATGTGGAGTATGCAAGTATGTGTGTAGATTAACATATTTTTAAATCAGTGCACATGCTTTCCAGACTGTGGCCTCGGCAAGGCCTATAGTAAAAGTATTGAGTGTTCATGCCATCGCAGGTGCTTTTAAACCTGCTGCAGTTTTATAGGAGTCATTTTACATGTGTATATTGTCACATATGTGCTAAAACAACCTTATAAAATTATCTCCATAAGAGATCATTTTATAACACTGTGTCTAGGATTGGCGAAGGAGAAGGTGCCTATTTTAAATCTATTTTATAAAGATACGTAGGTGCTTATCATAAACCCTGTGGAAATCATGCCTAGATTGAAGGCGTGGACATTGCAGGTTTCTGCTCACACATGCATATTTTATAAAATCATGACTCCGCCCTTGCTCTTCCCTTAGGCATGACTACTCTGCGCCTTCTTGCACTGCACTTACTTTTAGGCATGACCTAATTTTCCACTTGGAAAAGGTTTCTGAAAGGACGCACCGAGAGCCTGCCTGTATGCAGTAAACAGAGGAGTTCCATGGTGGAGTGTGACTGGGTTTTGTCTGCAGACATTCTTTGGAAAATTTAAGAGTATATCTGTAAATTAAAACAGAAAAATGGTCGCAGTTATAAGTCTAAGGGCGCAGTTTTCCTGGAATAATTTTCCAAGCAAAAATGCATGCATGCATACACTTCCTATTTGAGAATCTGGAAAAATCCACACAGAGAAAATATGTGCATGTTTTTGACCTGTGCATGCCATTAGAAAATGACTCCTACATGGCTGAGGCCTTAAAGTGGAGTGTTAGAAAAACTAGAACTAGAGTGTTCATATGTACTGCAACTAGTTTTCAGCTAATTTGATGAGTAACAAATTTACTAACAAACAATGTAGATAAATACAATTTTTTAATTAATTATGCATATTGACTTTGATTAATATGCTTATCAAATTCTTGCTGCTATCCAATGATATCTAGTCTCACCTCGGCTCTAAGCAATTCCACCATGCACAGATTTGTCAGCATCGAGTAAATACAAAATATATTTCAGGAAACCCTTCAGCAACAGCAATCTTCCCTTCTCCTCCCCCTTTACCTTTTTTTGGAAATTAATTCCAGCTCTTACCAGTATTCAGCCTTCAGTCTTCTTCTACTCCCAAGCAAACAAACATGAAGCAGTAACACCAGCGCAAGCCTGACACCATTTGTCAGACCCTTCTAGGATAACTGAAGACGCCTTCTCCAGCTGGCCTTTTAATAGCCTCTCCTATAGCTTCATAAAACAATATAAACTCGGAACTCTAAAACTTCGCTTAGCTGCTTTTTCCAGCAAAGTCCACAGTAAATGCAGAGTGACATTTCAGCAACTCAGGAAAATGTCACCTTTTCCTTGGGTGACAATGAAAAGCAAAATCATTAGTTAACTTTACAAATTTGAAATGCTAACCTTGTCATGCACATTGCTGTGACATCAAAGATATTTTGTATAACGATGGAAAGGTTGCCAGATATCGTGTGATGCCTCCCTTTCCTTTCACAGCCAATCGCTGCTTCAGAAATAAAAAGATAGTTGCCGCATAAACACTGTGGCTGCCTGACCTTAACATTAGAGCTTCCAAAGTGCTCTCAGACAAACTCAACTGCTTTTCATTCAAATTGTTATTGTTATTCTTCTTAGCAAGAGAGAAATACTGTCTGCAATGAATGGCTCTGCAAGTTAATTTGGATGCAATTTATTTTCTTTTTCATATAGATGAATGTGAGCTGGTACGTTCTGGTTCCTATTTCCTCTGCTATCAAGACGTTTCTAGAGGTTCTGATGATGCATGCACCAGCCCTAACTACCTAGGCAGCTCCAGTGATCTTGATTTATTAAGAGAGGTTAACAATTGCATCAGAGCTTCCTGTGCGTAAGGACTGGCTTTATTACTTGACCATGCCTCAGTAGTCAAGACAGATAGATAAGTCTGGCTATATGATGAAATCAAAAGAAAGAAAACAGTGAAGACAGCATCGCACACTACTTCTGATAGGAATGTGATGGGATGAATGATATTATTAGTGGGAATTTGAGATGTAAGAATGGCTATCGGTTAATAAGACATGGCTTGCAGAGAGATGGAGAGTTTAGTCAGAAACAAGCAGCTGGTGTGAACAGGTAGAAATGAACAATATGGAACATTAAGATAAGGAGGAAGCAGGAGCTGAAATGACTGTATACACTATGTACTTCAAAGTACAAGTGAAAAACCTGCCATTTAATATGGGACTGTCAAAGAGGCAGGATTGAGAAATGTTCCCTCTTCTCGCTGCTTTTCCCAAAAGGAAGGAGAATACTGGGGACTCGAGAAGCTTTTGGATCCTCAAGAGACGGGAAGAAGGTAGGATCCTTGATTTGGAAGAGGGTAGGGATTGGCACCCGTAGGAAGATAGGTAGGGTATGGGGGTTGGAACTCTGGGAGGTGGTGAGGGATAGACGATGAACATTTGAGGTTGGGGAAGAGTAGTAGACATTTTAGGGGTAAGGGAAGTTGGTACTTTTGAGGGTGGCAAGGCACAGAAACCCTGATTTAGCAGCCCCCTTCCACACATCAACTGCAATATAGAATAACTGTTCATATTTCTTCTAAATGTAGGGTTCCTAGATGGTCCTAGGTCACCAGGTGCAGGCTGTGTCAGTCCTGGCGTTGCTTTCATTGAATGCAATTGAAGTAAAACCAGGACGGGTCCAGCTTTCTCTGATGATCTGGGGCTGTTTGGGAAACCTACTAGGTTAACACAGGCTGCAAGGCATGATGCAAGGGATAATGCAGAGCATGATCCAATTGAGTTTAACTTAGCAATTTTAGTGCATCTGTGCTTTGCATATAATCGTTATAGATAAATATTGTAGTAAATCTGCTCTTACAACTGGTTAATGTGTCTTGTCCTGACAGTTTTAATGCACTTCAGTTCATCTCATATAACACGTCTTATCCTGACAGTTTTAATGCATTTTAGTTCATAGAACCTGATATGGTGTGATCGTAGAAAATGATAAAGGGAAAAATATGAACACTGAACTAAAATAGATAGGTTTCTCATCCTAGTTCAACTAAGGGAGCTGTTCCCTTAGCTTAAACGTAAAATCTTGATGTGCAGCAAGAAGACTGAAAAATTCAATTCCAAGGCCTCCATCTGGAAAATAGACTGAAGCACTGTAGATTGCTGCAGGTAATATGAAACCTTCACATATGGGTAGGCAGACGCACTTGATTTAGATAAGCAGAAATGGTTGGTATGTGAAGGCAAAGATAGTTAACTTATGAAGGGTCGTTGGTATGAACAAGGAAAGATAGCTGCAATAGGCCAAGATGACTAATATAAAGATGCATGCATAAATGATTTATTAAAAAATAAAATACTGTAAAGGTCATTGGAAAGAAAACACAGATTTAGCCAATAGGACTCCAAGATGGAACAATTGGCACAGAAGGTAAATAAATGATTGATATGAAAAGATAAACACAGAGGAGTGATGGGTTAGACAGAATTAATGGGTAATGACTGGTATCTAAAATGGTCAGAGCTGGCCTGGATTCACTGGCCCTTTAAATAAAAAAGTCCAAGAACAGTTTTAATTCATTTGGGATATGGAATCTGCAAAGTATCCACAGGATGGCACTAGTATTCCACAGATTTTTACAATTCAAGGGCTTGTAAATTGAAGTCACATTTGCCCATGCATTGTGCATATGCACAAAAAATGGCTGTTCATTAGAAAAATGCTTAACAAGATGGCCAATATCAGTTCTGTAAACCAAGATGACTGGTATGAAGAAGATTTAATGGGGATATAGCGATGTGGTCATCAGAATTCCTTAGCATTCTAGATCAGTCTGGATTCATGACTGGCCAGTTGTCAGCAGACAACATAGACTATTTTGTGAATTAATACATCTACATAAATGCTTAAGAGTGGAGGAGTAGCCTAGTGGTTAGAGCAACTGCCTAGTACCCAGAAGATCAAGGGTTCAATTCCCACTGGCACTCCTTGTGACCTTGGGCAAGTCACTTTACCCTCCATTGCCTCAGAAGAAAAGGCTGGCAATCTACTTCCAGTGATACATTGCCAAGAAAACCCAGAGGTAGCTGGGTCACTATGAGTCAACACTGACTTGATGGCACTAAAAAAAATAAATGCTTAAGCCTTCAAAGTTGCTCTAGTTCTTGATGCCAGAAAACGTCTTTGATCTACTGGAATGACCATATCTGTTTGGAGTATTAACTTGGTTTGGTATCAGGAAGCAATTGTATTAATATAGTTAATCTAGCTGGAATTGTCCAAAAGTTCAAAACAAGGATTGATTGATTTATTTAGATATTTTTATAACATGTTTTTATTGGCATCAAAGTGGTTTACAAAGAACAACAATAATTACATGGAACTTGGTTAACATGAACTAGAGCAGTCCCCGACCCCTCAGTTGTTAAATCTAGTCATTGAACCTGTTCATATCCAATTAGCTATAAGCATGACTGAAGCCATATTAGGTAAGGATTATCAAGGGAAGAGCCTTAAATTATTGGCTTAGCTGGATGATTTTCTATTATAATTGGGGAAAATGGAGTGACACCCTTTGCAGGTATTTTGTTTAAAAGTTTTATTTGGTAAATCTCCATTCAATGGAGCCTGGGTGGAATCAAATATTAAACATTGCAGCAAGCATTTGCTTAAAATGTTGGCTGTAGCATTTTAAAACTCCATGCATATTCAGTGGCACTATCCAAATACATTTGATGGTAAATGTAGATGTGTGGAGGTCAATTCCAATTGAAGCAATTCCGGGCCCAAATTGGACCCGATTCTGGGAGCCAGACATTCCCATAGTTGCAAAATTGGGCACTTAAACGGCCCAGGCTGGCCCCAATTCAGCAGTGCGGTATGTCCATCGCCCTGCCCATCAAGCCCGCACTATGCTGCTGCTGGTGTGCTGGTGCCATGTCACTGGGACACCCAGCAGAAGCGCAGAAAGCTCAACTCTGATGAAATCTTCTTTTCCCCACCGCTTGACCCTCGACGGGGTCTGCTAGGGCCAGGATTCAGCGACGGCTGCTTACCTGCCTCTGCGCTGTTTATATTAGGGGGGTTCCTGGCCCTATCATTGCCATTCCTCAGACTTATTCCACCTTGGAGGTGGAATAAGTTTAACGTCCATCTTTCCCCACCAGACATATAGGGCCGTAACCTGCATAGGCCCTGTATGTCCGGGTGTGTCGGCCTACTCCCACTCCACTCACTCTCTGTTTCCAGCCTTCCCCCTCCTGTCCCTGTCCAGCACTCCCCGCACAAGCCATTGTGTGTGCAGGGAGCCAGGAAGGCAGAATATAGTGTTGGGACTAAATGGGGGTTGGATGTACGACCCGGACATCCAACCCCACTATTCGGAGGTCAGAATGACCCCCATAGTGATTACCGCAGTCAGTACGGGAGTAATTTTAGAAGGTGACATGTATATTAATGTTCATATGTGGCTACATACATGTGTTAATAACCTCCTATAAAAAATTGACCAGATTGAAAGTATGCACCTTGTCATGATAGCATGTACTTTACTGGTGGGTGTTTGCAGAGGCGGAGTTTAGGTACAGAATGGGTGGAATGCACAAGTACTCATGTAAATTATAAAATACTATAATTTAAGCACATTCTCGAAAAATGTAGGCGCAGGCATTTACACAAGTTCTAAGGCTGGTATAAATGTCTATGTCTTAATGTAAGTCGCAATATCTAGTATTTTGTAATGACAAGTAGGTATCTTCTTGTCTTTATAAATTAGGCTTAACATAAGCACTTAAAAAGTACTTTAGCTAGGTTCGTCCTAAAAAAAAACACAATTATATTCAGCAGCTATACCTACATCTACATGGTTTAGAATATAAGAATATAAGGAAACAAGATATAACTTACTAATTCAGACCAAAAGTCCATCGTGCTCTATTCCTATTTCCAATAGTGGTCAATCCAGATCTCAAGTACCTGACATATCCCAGAAGGTAGACGACAACAAAGCACGATTCCACGTGCCACTAAGAAACCCAGTCCAAAATGTGGAAAGCGAAGGAAGAATATCTTTTATTGAATAACTTAAGCCACTGGCCCGACACAGGCCGTGTTTCATTCTGCCTACATAAGGGGCTGAAGCTGGCTTAACTACAACATATAAAAATAAGTATAAAAATAATCATAATATCTAAATAGTAAATTAAAAAGCTAAAGTGGCCATAGAATAAATAATCATAACAATTAATATAAATAATAATAAAAAACAAGCATATACAAGCATAATGTAAAATGTAAAACATAATACAGCACTGAACATTATTAGTCGGAAAACATAAATAAATAAATAATTGATCATAAAACATATCTTTAAATCATAGAAAAAAACATTATATATCATATAATTTGTCATAAAACTAACCATCGGTCCCTTTCTTTAAAGTTTGAAGGGATTTTAGCATCAAGGTAATTTACATATTCCCGCCCTACGCATCATCTCACCAACCGCACAAACAATCCCTTCTTAAAGCGCTGACGCCGGCGTCTCGGTTTAAATAGTCGTTTGAACAAGTCAAGTCCATTTTGGACTGGATATCCCAGAAGGTAGACATATTCCATATTGCTTATCCTGGGGTAAGCAGTAGATTTTTGCAGTCCACTTTAATAATGGTTTATGGACTTTTCCTCCAGAAACTTGTCCAAACCTTTCTTAAACCTAATTACAATAACAGCTTTTACTACATCCTCTGGCAACAAATTCCAGAGTTTGATTACGCATTGAATGCAAAAAATATTTTCTCCAGTTAGTCTTAAGCATGCTACATTGTAGCTGCATTGTGTTCCCTACTTTTTCTACTTTTTGAAAGAGTAAACAACCAAACTACATCTACCTGTCCCACATCACTCATTATTTTATAGACCTCTATCATATCTCCCCTCAGGCATCCTTTTTCCCAAGCAGAAGAGCCCTAACCTTTTAAATCTCTCCTTATAGGTGTATCCTTCCATCCCCTTTAACATTTTAGTCACACTTCTCTGACCCTTTTCTAATTCTGCTATATCTTTTTTTTAGATATGGTGACCAGAACGATACACAACATTCAAGGTGCGATCGCACCATTGAATGATACAGAGGAATTATAATATCCTTGGATTTATACTCCATTCCTTTCCTTATGATTCCTAGCATTCAATTTGCGTTATTGGCTGCCGCTGCACACTGGGCAGAGAGTTTCAACGTATTATCAATGATGACACCTAAATCTTTTTCCTGGGTGGTGGTTCCTAATGTGGAACCTTGCATCATGTAACAATAATTTGGGTTGTTCTTCCCTAAGTGCATAGCTGATATGGGAGGATCTGAGCAGTGGTAGCATTGGGAGGAGAGGTGGGAAGGGAGATCACCCATTCTCCCTTTCACGTGCCTGTGGGTGGTTATAACTTAAATCTGCTAAATCTGGCACTGTAAGCCACCATATATTATCCATATTATTATTGTGGGCTGGGTTAAGCTAATTGCATATTATTTATTTTATTTGAAAATATTGTACACCTAAAACAAGATAAAATTTAAAAAAAAATACTTAAATGAACCAAAAAGAAATGATTGAACCCCCTCCCACACCACACACAAAAAAGAAACAAAATGAAAGATGGCTGTGCACGCCCTTATTAAGTTCTACTTCGAAAACAAGATTATAGAAAAACAATAACTGCTAAATCTTGGACTCTTCCTTTCTCTAGCCAGAGTCATTGGAGATTGGTATGTTTAATAAACTGTAGCACTTTCTCCTGCTACATTTCTCCCCGCTGCTATAATATCCTCCTAACCTTTTCTTGTGCTCTGCTTCCTAAGTGCAGCATTCTGACTACCAGGAGAATATTACATTTAGAGAAGGCCCCGCTTGATGGTTTGCATTGCAATCGCTTATGAAAGACTCCATTTTTGAAAGAATAACACTGGATGCCCATTACTTTTAGGATTTCTGAGAAAGTTTTGGATTTTGACACAATTTTTAGATGGGCTTACCAGTTTTTCTGGCGGATTTATTTATTCCATATGTTCCAACACATCTGTTAAAGCCATTCCAACAAACTTATTTGTAGTGCCTACTCATACCAAAATAAAATTGGAGTAGACTAGGCAATCGGCATTTGGGGGCTATAGTTCCAAGGCTATGAAATGACCTTCCCCAGGAGCTGTGTCTAGAAATCATATAACATATTTAAGTTTGGGTTAAATCTCATTATTTTTCATTAACTTTTGGAAATTGATTTGTTGCTTTGAGCGCCCAGTTTGACTGGCACGGGGAACCAGAGTTAAATGTATGTTTGTAAGTTCTTTTTATTGAAAGTTATTTTAGGTTTAATTTTACTGTTTATTTGTTTTATATATTGGGGTTATTTTAGAACCCTTATTCACTGTTGACTGAACATGTCTATAATCAAGTAGATACATGTGTAAATTTCATCCATGCCTAAATGACCATTTTAGAAAGGATCCAGTTTGCACATGGCTGCTGAACATGCACAGGGGCATGTCCCGGGTGAGACAAAATTCTACACATCTGTTCTCCATTTCATATAGGGAATGAATGTGGAACCCAAAATTGTCCACATCAGGATTTACGCCTGTTTCTCCGATATGAATAGGTATTAAAAGTGTTCCTTTTGGCCATCTTTTTACAGGAGGGTTTGAAGGATATCCTCCTTAATCTCCCAAAGGCACATTCCAAATGGGACGTCCAAGTGCAATCTGGGACATCAAAGCCAGAATGTCCGAAAAGAAAGACAGGCAGATGCAAGTTCAGGCACAATTCCAGAAACGTGGACATGCCTGATATGAATGTGTATCAAATGTCTTTACAGATGCCCCAGAAGAGTGCTGCATCGCTAAGATGTATTGTAGCATAATGGTTAAAGTAGTGGCTTAAGTGTTGCGTTGTCAGGTTTCAAATCCCAGTGTGGGACTTAAGGCAAGCCACTTAGCTCTCTGTTGCCTCAGATGCAAAAGTGTAAATTGTGAGCCCTTTGCAGACGAGGAAAGTATATATGCATGCAGTACCTGAAAGTACACTACTTTGACTTGTAGAAAAGCAGTATCTAAGTCTAGCTAAATGAGAAAGATTATAGACAAAACAACAAGGAAGATAATTATTTAAGAAACAATGGAATACTAAGGGAAACAATGACAAATTTTACACAAAGAGGGAAGGATAGAGGCTGCATGAAGAGGTAGGAGGGAGAGAGAGTCAGGGAAACATGAAACAGAAGGAGGAAAGAGGAAGGACACTACTGTAGGTCAGGGAGAGGAAGAGAAAGATGCAATTGTGAGTGAGATACCAGAGGAGGAAGATTCCTTTTGCTGTTACTTCCTCATCATTCCTGCACCCTTCACTGTCATCGTGGGCTGTCATAGCTGTGTGTGGTATAATACTCATCTCTATATGCCAATCTTTGTATCCAGTTTTAAGTTTGTGTTGCAATGTAAACCGCTTTGATTTCAGGATAAGGCGGTATAAAAGTCTAGTTAAATAAATAAATCTCTGTGAAGTTCCAACCTCCTTTCCCTCTCCTGGATATGCTTCTAAAGTTAGGGGAGGAGCTAGCATGACATTACCCCAAGGACTGCAAGCACACCGCAGTTCTGAGGCCCTGCATTCAAGCATCCAGGGTTCTATACAGTGTACATTTGAGGAGCTGAACAGGTTTGGAAAAAACAGTTAGCTTTTCAAAGGTTTGCATCAGAAGAGGGTGAAAGCAGCAGGTCACAGAGGGCAGGAACCATGATGAAGCACCAGAGTTCAGGTAAGCACTATGTCATGGTTTCAATGCCATTTCCACCACCTCACATCCCAGACAGCAGTGGAATAGCAGCGCTCTAGGCAACTACCTAGTTCATCTAAAGGAAGAAACAGCCCTGGGCTGGATATTCCAAAGGGTTTATAGGTTTAGCGAAAGCTGCTAAATTTCTAAACCTCCTAGCCATGAAATTTCAGTGGCATTATATTGATAGTGCCACTGAAAATTCACTCTTGCTGCCTTGGAACTATCCATATAGTGCTGGGGGCGGAACGAGTCTTAATATGCAGTTATTTATTTATTTGCTCATTTTTTTCTTTCTGTACATAACCCACATATCCAGAATATGAATAGTGGTAATATTCAATCACTATCCATATAGTAAAGTGGAAAAAAGCTGCCCTATCATAAAACTACTCAGATATTACTAGTGGCTGACCATTACCCATATAGTGGCAGTGGTCGGTTTGGTATATGTATATTCAGCGCCACCGCTTCTACGGATAGTGGTGCTGAATATATGTGGACCATTTAAACTCTGCAGCTGATGTTTTAAACAAATGCTGGCCGTAGGGTTTACATATTGACCTTGTTGCTTTGAGAATTAAAATAGCTTGTAACACAGTAGACAGAGAAAAATCCAGTGTGTTTGCAACAATAATACAATTGATTTCCACCTACCACATTACTGTCCTGGGAGAGCCTGAGCTCATTAAATTTTGAAATTTAAGTAGGGTTAGGTTTGGCTGATAGCTGAAGGGGAAACCACCTGGGAAGTCAGGTGTGTGGACTGCAGAAGGCAATAAGCAGTTTATTCCAAAATCATGTTTGCGATCACTGAGGAGCTATCATTGCTAAGTCTGCGATGGACAAGGTGTCTGGCGCAGCATAGTGACTGCAGCTAACACTCATATCCTACTATTTAACATCAGCAATGCCCAGTGTCCATCCTCTTGTGACTCTCCCATTGGAGTGTGCACAGAAAACATTTTCAGTTCAATTCATTTTCAGGTCAACCAGTTTTGTGATTCATTTTCCGTTCTAAAAGTGGGATATTCCATTCTTTTTACTCAAACCTGCATAACACATTACAAGGCATCAAGAGTGACTTGAGGAAGATACCAAGGCAAAGCCAGAGGGGCAAAGTGCCACCAAAACTAACATGAACTATTATGGTCTATAAATGAAATATTTGCAGGAAGAACTCAAAGAGTTGGAAGAGGGGTAAAATAATATCAACAGTTGCATGGAGACCCAAGGCTATTGGGAGATAAATAAAAGAGCACCAACACTGGCACAGAGATCCCAAGGCACTGGGGATAAAATGTTTGGGCACTGGTATACTATGGAGGAGGGTTATCCTTAAAGACATGGCCGCTGGAGATGGATTCTAATCAGTGTCAATACTCAAGTTCTTCTCAGGTCCTGAGATGCAAGAAATTTGAAATGTGTTGACTTTGGGAAGGTTATCCTGGAGGGCACCTGGTAATTGGGGGCTAGGAGGTGCAGAAATCATTTCCTCTCTGTACTATGGTAATGAGAAGATCTCAAGAGACAAAGTGGTAAAGCTTCACCAGCAACAGCGGAATGAAGACCCAGGGCATAGCAGGCAGGGGTGAAGAATGGCATCTATGTACAAAGACTTCTGCAATGCCAACAGAAATATTACGGAGAGCAGAAGAAGTCTCTCTGGGTAAATGAACACAACTTTGCTGAGGAACTTGCTTGAAGCTTAGGACAAGGAGATTGTGGACTCCTTTGAAAACCTGGATATTCAATGCTAGGGCCATATCTGACTCCAGCTTTGAACATTCGGGTTGCCCAGATTTGCAGGAAGATAACTGGGAAGCAGCGAAAGTAAGGTCAGCCTTTGCAGCTCCTTACTTTTGCCATCACCAGGCAGCAGCTCAATATTGCTGCTGCCCTCTGGGTACCACCCCCAGAATGCCCTGGTGCTAACCAGTTAATAACAGGGCATGGAGCGGTGGCATTCTAGGATATTTAGGAGCATTAACCCTGTTGCAGGTCTACTAACCACATTAATCCTTTTTTTAATGCAAACAATGCCTTTGAGTCACTGCTGATTCCTGGCACCCAGCAGTAGATGCCAGGCCTTTCCTCTGAGGCAATGGAGGGTTAAGTGACTTTCCCAAGGTGTGCTAGTGGGAATTGAACCCCAATCTTTTGGTTATCAAACCAGTGCTCTATGCACTAAGACACTCCTCTCTTTGAATATCCCCCATTATATTTTTAATTTTTTAAAAGCATAAATTAGTTATTGGCTTGGCTTAAAGGTTTAGAATTAATTTGTCTTGGGGATATGTTTACTAAAAAGTGTTAAGGACGCACCAGTTAGCAAGCGTTAATGGCAGCAGGAAGGGTGTTATCATGCGGTAAAGGTCAGGGTGGGGAGTAGGCATTCCGGCAGTAAGGGCGCTTAACTCTACTTATCAAGCGCTAACAGGATACCGGGCATTAAGACACCTGAAAATTGCAGTCACTTTAACACAGGATAAGGGAGCCCTTAAAAGTGGAGGAGTAGCCTAGTGGTAGAGCAGCTGCCTACTACTCAGACGATTAAGGGTTCAATTCCCACTGGCACGCCTTGTGACCTTGTGCAAGTCACTTTACTCTCCATTGCCTCAGACAAAAATGCTATGTTTCAAAACTAATTTACTCCATTTAACTTACGGCTATATTGAGAAGAAACTGTGGTGTAATCTTAAAGCAAGTTCAGCCTTCCCCTATGTAGTCTCAGACAAACATTGCGCTCTTGATCACATATTACTAGTGAAAACAAATGGCGCTGCTCAACATCAATGACTACAGGGAAGCTGTCTTTTTTTGTTTGGTTTTTATGAGTACTTTGTTAAATACACCACTCGTGTTTCCAACCCATTTGTATAATTGTGATTTTCTAATAACACAAGCTTATCTTAATTTCTTGTCCCCGCTGGTATGGGGGTCTCTCCGTTGTGTTGAATCTTCTCTTTATCTCTCTCTACGCCTTACTCGGCGCCGTTACGTTTCACTCCGTTATGGAGTTTCATCAGGAGATCTGTCTATGAAAAGAAGCAACCATATGAACCACGCTTGTTTAAAAAAACTAAACCTAAAAAGCCTATAAACTACCGTGAGAACTTGAAATGCGAAGTTCAAACATATTTAAACCTGTTAAAACCTATCAAACAATATCTGACATACTTCAGTGATCCACCACACTCACTGTTCACTGCTGCCCACGTCTCGCTGTCAAATTCGTTTTAGATTTCTTTACGAAAAACGCCGCGCATGCGGGTCAGCTATTCGCCTTCCTTTTAAACCTGCTGTTAATTGGTTTGGACGTCATTTACAGGCTTGCCACTCAATGGAGGCATTTAAACCTGAAGGTTCAACTGTATTCAATAAGAAAATCCACCTTTGTTCATAAAATAGCAATCATAAAATAGCAATCAATCATGTTTTTTCTCAACTTAGATGTTTTTGTATAGATCAGGTCTCGCGACCGAAAAGAGGAAAAACTATAGATGAGACATTGCTATTTTATGAACAAAGGTGGATTTTCTTATTGAATACAGTTGAACCTTCAGGTTTAAATGCCTCCATTGAGTGGCAAGCCTGTAAATGACGTCCAAACCAATTAACAGCAGGTTTAAAAGGAAGGCGAATAGCTGACCCGCATGCGCGGCGTTTTTCGTAAAGAAATCTAAAACGAATTTGACAGCGAGACGTGGGCAGCAGTGAACAGTGAGTGTGGTGGATCACTGAAGTATGTCATATATTGTTTGATAGGTTTTAACAGGTTTAAATATGTTTGAACTTCGCATTTCAAGTTCTCACGGTAGTTTATAGGCTTTTTAGGTTTAGTTTTTTTAAACAAGCGTGGTTCATATGGTTGCTTCTTTTCATAGACAGATCTCCTGATGAAACTCCATAACGGAGTGAAACGTAACGGCGCCGAGTAAGGCGTAGAGAGAGATAAAGAGAAGATTCAACACAACGGAGAGACCCCCATACCAGCGGGGACAAGAAATTAAGATAAGCTTGTGTTATTAGAAAATCACAATTATACAAATGGGTTGGAAACACGAGTGGTGTATTTAACAAAGTACTCATAAAAACCAAACAAAAAAAGACAGCTTCCCTGTAGTCATTGATGTTGAGCAGCGCCATTTGTTTTCACTAGTAATATGTGATCAAGAGCGCAATGTTTGTCTGAGACTACATAGGGGAAGGCTGAACTTGCTTTAAGATTACACCACAGTTTCTTCTCAATATAGCCGTAAGTTAAATGGAGTAAATTAGTTTTGAAACATAGGTTACTACTCCAAGAAGACCAATTTAATTGTTGTACGAGTACAAATGGAAGGTCCAGTGGGATGGAAAGATGTTTTAAGCTTTTCTTCAGATTTTATAACATCACTCTGTCATGAAAAAACACCATTCTCAGTAGAAAGCCTTGTAGAAACAACAGATGAAAATACGTGGGAAGCCCTTTTAAAAAAACAGAAACAGATAGTTCGATCTGAGCTACATAGGCTTTCAATGATTGAATACGTCAGCAGATGTCAAATTCCGAGGGGATTACGGGTGTACAAGGAACCTAGATTGTTCGTTACAGACCCAGAGTTTGTTGCCAAATGGAATTGCATTTTAAATAAATGTTCGCTAGACCTCATGGCTTTGATAGCAGAAAACACAAAGAAGGTCTTGGAACAATATACATCAGAAGCAGAGCAATTCATTTCCAAATTAAAGAAAACAGAGTCTGAAGAAGTTTTCAAACAAAAATGGGAAAATATCACGAAGCAACTCACAACTTTGCGTCAAGAAGTGACGTCAACCAAAAACAAAAAATTCAAAAGAGATCATGAAGACTATACGAAAGGCTATGTCTATCCATGGATGGATCGTAACAGAAGACGAAATCCGCATAAAAAAGTTAGCTTTACTGCCTCATCAGAAGACATTACTAGTGCCGAATCAAATAGATCCTCTACGGAGGATTTTTCGGACGAAGCCTCGGACAAAACAAAAAAGAAAAAAATCCTCACCCGCAACAGGGCGCGCGACAAACACGACTAGTCAATTCAGCGATATCAACTGAACAGACAAGAGAAGTCTCTGACGTGGTGATTAATATATTGGACAAGTTTCTCCCACAGGACCAACTCCAATTATTGAGTAAAGGTTTATCCTTCATTCCAGTAGTGACCCACGATCCATTTCAATTTCGGATCGATTTTGAGGCGTTCATCAGAAAGCTTCATTTAAAATGGTATTTTCTTCAGAATCCCATTCAAGAAAGAATCCCTCCAGATCGTAGAGTACCCCTTCCATTGAAATCGGCATGGGTGCCCCCTGGCACACTACCCCCGGCTATACAAACTTTTAAAGAATTAATTTTAAAAGAAATCACTAAGTTGGAACAAAATCACCCGCTTTCACGAAATGTACTAAAATATACAGAAAGGAATACTTTAAGGGAACTTAAACACCAGACGGATATAGTAATCTTTAGAGCAGACAAAGGAGGAGCCATAATAGTTCAGAATAAGGAAGATTATTTAAAAGAAGCAACACGCCAATTATCTGACACACAAGTATACCAAGTGTTGGCTCAGGACCCCACTAAAGAATTACAGATTACGATCAAAACTGTGACAACATTAGCATTACAGGATAAAATCATTTCTAAAAAGGAATTAATCTTTCTGAATGAGAAAGCGCCAATTACGGCATCTTTATATCTAGTTCCGAAAATACACAAAAATTTGCAACAGCCGCCTGGAAGGCCGATTGTTTGTACAAAGGGATCCCTTTTGGAACCATTATCGATTTACCTGGATTCTTTCCTGAGACCTCTCCTGAAGGATATCCCTTCATATCTCCGAGACACCTCTCACTTCCTTGAAAGATTGAACCATCAAATTCAATGGGCTCTTGATGAAGAAACTCTACTCATGACACTAGATGTTACAGCTTTGTACACGAGTATACCCCAACATGAAGCTTTACTCACAATTGAGAAATCTCTACGTAGTAGGGAAGATCTCTCTGAGATTCACATTGCATTTCTGTTAAGTTTGTCTCAACTAGTGATCACAAAAAAATTTTTTCGGTTTGGAGATACGTTGTATCTACAGAAATCAGGGGTAGCCATGGGAGCATCATGTGCCCCATCGATAGCGAACCTTTTTATGGGTATGTTCGAACGAAATTGGCTTGATTTATCCCCCTGGTCTCACCAAATCAAACTATGGACCCGCTTCATTGACGATATTTTCGTCATTTGGAAAGGATCAGAAACAACAGCTAAAGAGTTTGTAGCCTGGTTGAATGATCGAAGCACGGCCATCAAGTTCACCCATACTATACATTCCTCAGAGATTGTCTTTCTGGATTTGGAGGTGAAAAAGGGTCGGGAGGGATGGACCACTACAGTGTATAAAAAACCTATTACACGCAACACTTTTCTTCACTACACAAGTGCTCACCCAGAGAAATTAAAGGATGGATTACCATTCTCTCAGTTCCTACGTTTCAGAGTAACTGTTCGGAAACAGCTGACTTCAAAAGGAAATCTAAAGGCCTGATACGAGATTTCACAGCTCGAGGTTATCCTCTACAGACAACACGTAGGGCCTATAAACGAGCCCTGAATAATGATAGGGCCTGGTTACTACACCCAGTACAGCCAGCACAATATGATATTGGATCCAAAACAGACAGTGTGAATCTTGTCACCAGATTCTCCCCTCTCAGTTACAAAATTCAAAGGATACTAACTAAAAATCTTGCTGTACTACGACTACTCCCAGGCATGGAAGAAAAAACAATAAGATGTGTCTGGCAAAGAAACAGTAATCTTAAGGAGCAACTTAGTCTGCTCAATAACTGTTCACCTTTGGCCACTATAGCTGGCATTCAACCTAGAGGTCATACGGCCTGTGGAAGCTGCACGATCTGTCACATTACACAAGACACTGAAGAGTTTATCTGGGGAGGTAAGACTTACACTCTAAGACATAGAACTACATGCAATACAACAGCGGTGATTTATGCTATCAGATGTCCTTGCAACAAACTTTATATAGGGAAGACGATCCGAGCATTCAGAGTACGTATGCAGGAACACAAAAGCCGATTGCTTAACAAGGTCATTTCAGCGCCAATGGTCCAACACTGCGGAGAACACAATCATGTTTTTTCTCAACTTAGATGTTTTTGTATAGATCAGGTCTCGCGACCGAAAAGAGGAAAAACTATAGATGAGACATTGCTATTTTATGAACAAAGGTGGATTTTCTTATTGAATACAGTTGAACCTTCAGGTTTAAATGCCTCCATTGAGTGGCAAGCCTGTAAATGACGTCCAAACCAATTAACAGCAGGTTTAAAAGGAAGGCGAATAGCTGACCCGCATGCGCGGCGTTTTTCGTAAAGAAATCTAAAACGAATTTGACAGCGAGACGTGGGCAGCAGTGAACAGTGAGTGTGGTGGATCACTGAAGTATGTCAGATATTGTTTGATAGGTTTTAACAGGTTTAAATATGTTTGAACTTCGCATTTCAAGTTCTCACGGTAGTTTATAGGCTTTTTAGGTTTAGTTTTTTTAAACAAGCGTGGTTCATATGGTTGCTTCTTTTCATAGACAGATCTCCTGATGAAACTCCATAACGGAGTGAAACGTAACGGCGCTGAGTAAGGCGTAGAGAGAGATAAAGAGAAGATTCAACACAACGGAGAGACCCCCATACCAGCGGGGACAAGAAATTAAGATAAGCTTGTGTTATTAGAAAATCACAATTATACAAATGGGTTGGAAACACGAGTGGTGTATTTAACAAAGTACTCATAAAAACCAAACAAAAAAAGACAGCTTCCCTGTAGTCATTGATGTTGAGCAGCGCCATTTGTTTTCACTAGTAATATGTGATCAAGAGCGCAATGTTTGTCTGAGACTACATAGGGGAAGGCTGAACTTGCTTTAAGATTACACCACAGTTTCTTCTCAATATAGCCGTAAGTTAAATGGAGTAAATTAGTTCTGAAACATAGGTTACTACTCCAAGAAGACCAATTTAATTGTTATCAGACAAAAATGCTGGCAATCTACTTTCAGTGATACATTGCCAAGAAAACCCAGAGGTAACTGGGTTGCTATGAGTTAACACTGACTTAATAGCACAAAAAAAAGGGAGCCCTTGTAAAAGTCACATTTTAGGTGATGGATAGAAGGAAAGGTAAGAGCTGATGGACATGTCAGATGCATATGTATCCTACGTATCAGTCAGTAAGTGGGATGAGCATGTGGGAGGCAGCTGCACTGTATCAGTGAGAGGTGCCCACATAATCTGCTGTAATGTCAGTGTGTGGCATAGGATTGGGAAGAAGTGTCCCCTGGCAGAGTTAGCATTGTCATGATGTGGGCATCAAAAGGATGACTGAGTAGGAGTGGTGATGTGCAGATCATTCACAGGAGAGGTTGAATGATACTAATGATTAAAATGTTCCTGTGTGGGCCATAGTATAGCAACTGGCATGAGAATACATGACTGTACAAAATGGGCATGTGCTAATGGATGGTGATAGATGGGAGTGTGGTATCGATTTGCTGCCCCGATGTACCTGATGTGACCGCACAAATGCAGTTGTAGTGTATGTGAAAAAATAGTAGCTGTGCCTAGGGGGAAGTTCCAATACCAGCTATTTGGGTAAGACAGCTGTCTCAGCTTTGCTAATCACCATACAATCTTCCTAACACATGTGCATATAACAACTGGACAAGTGTCTGTCATATTGGCCATATGGAGCAAGTAATGACATGTGATGATCTCTGCAGGTAGCCATCCCATGACTGGCTTGTGCCTGCATGTTCTGCATATATGTGATGGAGCCAAAGATGTTCAGTCATAGTTATGATGAAATATCCCAATCGTGTACAACTCATGTGTTATACATCTGCAGGGTGAACATGCCCAACCCTTTGCAATGGGCTACAGCAGAGCCAATAAAGTCATACTGTCAGATGGGCATGATTACAATGTGCATTCTGCAGACCCAATGTGATATCATAACACATAAAAAAAGTGTAAGAATGTGTGTCCTCTGGTCAATGCAGACGCAAGACTATTTCTGGCAGTACAGTCAAACCTCGGTTTTCATACGCCCCGGTTTTCATACGCTTCGGTTTTCAACGTCTTTTTTTGACTGAGATTTTGTCCCGGTTCTCATACATCGCTTCGGTTTTCAACGTCTTTTTTGACTGAGATTTTGTCACGGTTCTCGTACATCGCCTCGGTTTTCGTAAAGTACAGTACTGTAAATACATACACCCTCGCGCTGCACACCGGTCTGTATACACTGCCAGAACGCCCGCCCGGTCCCAGCAGCACTGCCCCCCAGACTCACCGATCGCCAGAGTGATGAGAAGCGAAAGCCAGCTGAGCATGTAAATGAAACACATCCTCGAGCCTGGTCAGAGTTAGAGAGGCAAGGATTGCACGGAGAGGAAGGCCCCGATCTCGTCCACTGCCTGCCCGTTCTCTGGAGCGCCCCCTCAGGCTCGGAGGTAGCAGGGAAGAAAAGCTGTCAACGTAAGCAGGAGATGTTGCATGAATGTGGGAGGCAGTTCTTTCTCTTGCAGGGTACGTCTGAAGCTATATCATTAAGATTTTCTGCCGTTCTGAAGCATTGAGCAGATAATGTAAAGGTATTTTGATGGGCTGAATCCAATATGATTCTGAAGAGAGCTGGGCACAGCAGCTTGTCAGGGGTGGCTAAGGCCAGATGCTAACATACTGTACTGTACAGTACTGTACTTAGCTTGTTTTCAGTGATGTTAAATGTTCATTTATCCATTTCATTAGTCATTTATATTTATTTCTCATTGTTTTCTGTATGTAAAAATATAGTTATTCTCTATAAAATGTATTTTTTGTGAATATTTTTGGGTGTCTGGAATGGATTAATTGGATTTACATTATTTCTTATGGTAAATATTGCTTCAGTTTTCATACGTTTCGGTTTTAGTCAGACTTTTTCGAACGGATTAATCATGAAAACCGAGGTTTGACTGTACTTTGAAGTGAGTTTCCCACAGCCACAAAGAAACCCTGGTCTGTCACTTACTGAGCCAGTGCTCAAACCATTAGGCTACACCTCCACACCTTTCTGCATAGCAATGTCTAGAATCAAAGAAATTGCAGGTCCATGCCTGCAATGGCCGAAACCAAGGACATGAAACAATGTGGCTGGCACATTCTGAGACTGTGGTACACCACACCTAGGACCTGCCTACAGTGGCACACATGCAGTACACACTGCACTGGACACTTAGTACTGTAGCTGCATAACAGACACACAGCTGCAGAATACATGCCTTGTTCAAAGGGCAAGCCACATGTGAGGTCAACATGTCCATCCCTCCACTGTACCTCCAACGCCAAACAGTTGCACACAGAGGTCTGCTGCATCACAGTGTGGCACTAACCCCTGCTGCAGCACATGTGGTGGGTGTGCAGTCCCTTGTGACCTGCTGTACACTGCAAGATAGATACCCTGCACATACACCTAACTCAAAGCACATTCATGACCCCTGCGATCCATTGCAGACTATCCTGCCCTCCTCGGGGCACAGAAGACATGCAGATACTGGACAATGCTCCATTGATCACAGTCGCTACTATGAGTGCAACTGGGGCTCTGGGTGCCTTTATTGGTTAGTCCCTCCATTACCCATGATGCATCGCATAATCTGAGCAGATATATGCAACTGATGCCCATATATCAAATGCAGCAATCCATCATAGCAGCTTTGTAATGTCATCAGCTTCTATATATTCCTCCCCTTCACCTTTGAGTCTGACAATACCACTTTTGCCCTTCCTCCTGTCACTAACATATTTGAAAAATGTCTTATCCCCCCATGTTATTGCATTGGCTATTTCGTCTTCTTTTTGCACCTTTGCTTTCCTGTCTACTTTGCTAGTCAAGTTTTTCCAAATATAGATATTTGTCTTCCTCTCTCTGATCTCTTGCATTTCCTGAAGGCCTCCCTCTTTTTCTTCACTTTTTCAGCTACTTCTTTTGAGAACCATAGCGGCCTTCCTTTTACATTTATTTACCTTTCTAACAAAACAGGTTTGTTGCCCTTAAAATATCACTTTTCAGTTTTGCCTACTTTTTTCTTACATCCCCCAGCTGTTCCCATCCCACTAACGACTCTTAGCAAAGTTAGTTTTCCTTTTGAATGGATTTTATCAACTCTAGTCCTAATACTGAACCACACCATCTGGTAATCACTGGATGTGAGATGATCTCCCACTGTAACATCAGAAACACTTTCCCCATTGTTAAGCACTAAGTCCAGTTGCCTGAATAGCTCTCCTTGTAGAGAATCCAGGATCTCCTTACTTCTAGATGACATGGCAGCAGGGATGTGTCAGTCAACATCCAGCATATTGAAATCACCTGTCAGTAGCACTTCTCCTTTTATGGCAATGCTGCGTATGTCTTCTATTAAATCTCCATCCACTTCTTCTCCCTGTGAGGGGGATCTGTATATCAATCCAATGCAAATGGATTTCCCTTTCCCTCTTTCTAGTTCAATTCCCTTTAATTCTATAGCTTTCATATTTTTTACATATAGTGCTTTTCCTCCTCCCCTTCTTCCTACCCTGTTCTTTCTGAATAAAGTATAGCCCAGTATAATTACATCCCAGTCATGGTTGTTCATGAACCATGTCTCTGTAACTGCCATTAAATCCAAGTTAGCCTCTTTGATTAAAGCCTCAACATCTGGGATCTTCTTTCCAATGCTACAGGCATTTTTACACACTGCTTTCCAGATGTTCCCCCTTTTACCCATTTATACAGAGGTAGTTAATATTTCACTTACCTGGGGGCTTTCTTCATCCATCCCTAATGAATGTAGTTTAAAGTCCTCTTCAGTAGATTAGCCAGTCTGCTTCTGAAGACACCTTGACCCTTTTTGGACAGATGGACGCCATCTCTGCTATCTGATGGACAGGGATAGCACTCAAAAATACAAGAATGGAGAACAGTAGTGAAGACAACAGAATAAGTCTGGCAGCAATGTAGAGCCAGTAATGCATATATGAGAGGGAAAACCATTGGGACCAAGTATAGACGGAGTCACTGGAGACGTGCCCTCAGAAGCTTGCCCAAGGAACAGGAGCAGCTCCTTGGGAATACATCACCATGGTATGAAATGCTGCTATTTTGCTGATTTTAAAGGGTGCTTGTCAGAGGGGACAGAGCCTTCATGAATGATCAAGGAAGGGGAATACAAGTTGCCGAAAAGTACACACATAACCAGGGAACAATAAACAGGTAGCAACTAGAGACAGCAGAGGGCAAAATATACACAGTAGGTAGGGGAAATGCTGCTATTGGGCTGATTTTAAAGGGTGCTTTTAGATGTCACCTGGGCAGCTGGTCATGTGATGCAGTGATGTCAGAGGAGGGCAGAACCTACTCCTGCCTCATACAACTGCACTAATGTTCAGTCACTGAGAAGTAAGTGTGTAGTCCAGATGTAGCTGGTGAAATGCACACAACTATCTTCCTCCCTAGTCAATTGTGCCTATAATGAGGAATGGTACTGATTGTACAGTCTGAGCATCACTTACCGAGTGCCCTCCAGGACAACATTTAATTTTACACCACCTACACACCTCAACATTGGAACCACACAAATACAAATACAACTACACATAAAATATCTGGGAATCATCATAGACCAAGCACTCACACTCAAGCAACAAATAAAAAAAAACACCGGAACAATATTCCACAAGGCTAAAACAGTACAACGCCTCAGACCTCTCCTTGAACCACAGGACTTCAGAACAGTGATGCAAGCCATGACACTCCCCCACCTGGACTACTGCAATATAATCTACCATGGACTACCAGCCACTCACACCAACCCACTTCGAACTGCCTTGAATACAACAGCAAGGATTATTCAGAAAGCAAAAAAACGAGACCGCATCACCCCAATCCTGAGGGAGCTACACATACTCCCCCTCGAAGCAAGACTCAAATACAAATCCGCCCTACTTACACACAAAGCTCTCTACCAAACGCAGACTTCCCAGCTCCACACACTACTGCACCGTCCAGCCCACAACAGAACAACCAGACAAACCACCAACAACTCCCTCACCATACCCCATAAATGAACCAAATGCAATCAATGAACCTGCAACAGAGACTTCGAACTGTATGCACCATCCCTCTGGAACTCTCTACCAAGCCACATCAGAAGTAACAGAGACCCCCTTATCATTCAGGAAACAACTAAAAACCGTCCTATTCCAGGAACAACTCAGAACTGAAACAACCACCCGCCACTGACTACCTCCCCCCCCCCCCTAATTCACCCCCTGAACATATGTTCTAAAGAGCCTGTAATACAATGTCTATGTCCCAATTATTTGTTGAAATCATCAATGTTGACCTCCTGGTGATGGCCCCAACCCCAGAGTTTGATTATTCGACTGTCGTCCACCCCCCCCCCCCTTTTAATGTTACACCGCTTTGACCCAGTGAAAAGCGGGATATAAATACAGCTAAATAAATAAACAGGCAAATGGACTAAAAGATGCAGTGGCCACTTAAATCCCATGTTCTCAAACACCTAAAGGGGCCAGTTATCCAGGGCAATCATTTCCCCAGTGCACCATACCACCACCTTCAATGCTGTCTGCCATTTGTTTTGGGACAGTGATGTCAAAAAACACTCCATCTTCTCAAATGGCAAGTTGCCTAGATGGGTGTTGGGGTTACTCGCTTTCCACTTCACTGGGGGAAGAGGCTGGAGACTCATCTTGGGAAATTAATTTCCACCCCCATGTAAACAGGAAGTCAGTATTGGTGGGGGCAGAAGCAAACAGCCCTGTGGCACCAAAGTTTGAAGGTAAGCACCGTAGGGCTGTTTCAAGGCATTGCTGCTGCTGTAGGTTCTGGTAAGGGGCCACAGCGGAGGCAATGGGTGCCCTATATGGCTGGCATTCTAGGTGACCACCTAATGGTAGTGCCAGCCCTGCTGATCCCACAATTTATTAAAAGGGTCATGCCTCATTTTTTATTATATTTTGCCATTTGCTTTGAAACAAATGCACATTCCTATCCCAATTCTGTACATGCTATCTTCTGTTCCTCCTAGAACATATTTTTTCTATCACCATATATTCAGCCCCATTTAATGGCAAACATATCCTTTTGTCAAAAAGATCATAGTACTGTCTATTAAATAATTACTATCTAGTCCAAAGAAACTGAATCATGCAAGAAAAATATATATGCGTTTACAGGTATAGTAACTAAGAGTATGTGCTGCCACATTAGAACATATTAACACCATTAACACATATGTTCAGCAATCTTAGTAACTAGATTCCATTGCATAAAATGGGACTTGTGCTAAAATAATGCATGTTAACCAAGTTAAACCAGCAGTGCACATTAGTAACTTTACTTGTTAATCACCAATCTCTCAGTTTCCACCAGTGTATGTGCCTGGGATATGATCTTCTGAGTTGTAACCTGAATGGTTGCTCGATAATGGAACATGCTCCCAATTGAGTTCCATACACTGAACAACCCTTTGTCATTTAGGAAGAGATTAAAGACCTCATCAGTTAGGAAAACCTTTAGCAAATTAAAGAATTTATCTATTTACCTGGACGATGAACTACATAGAAAAAGGATATTTTAAATAGAGTTTGTCAGCTGTACTCTGCATGTGATATTAATTAGTCTGTTCATCATCTGCATCTTGTTATAGTTACTTTTTATTTATTGCAAATGCAATGTGTGCCTTCAAGTTAAATCTGGCTCTCGGTGACCCAGCAGCTCCTGGGTTTTCTTGACAATGTGATTAGAAGTAGTTTGCCAGGCCTTTCTTATGGGGCAATAGAGGGTTAAGTGACTCAACCAGTCCACACAAGAGCGTCATTCTTCTTTGTTAAATTATGCATTGCCTACACTAGTATCTTGGTGAGGAAACCGTAGACTTTGACTTGTATTACTAAAATGGATAGTCTTTGGGGAAAAAAAATACATCTTTGTTTCCTTTCCCATATGGACCATATCTCAAAACTCACCTTAATGTACTCTGTCAACTTCCAATAGCCTAGGCTCAACCTGATGAAAAATGCATTTAGAGTTTAACGTCTGACAACCTAATGAAGCCTTTCTGGATTGTGTTGGTGAAATGTTTCAAATATTTATGTCGTAGCTCTCTTTCATTTGGAAGACAGTGACTGGAGACAGCAGATGTACCAAAGGTCCCTCACATATAAACTTCACCTCAGTTACACATTGTTATGTTACTCAAAGTTTCCCTAGGTCTAACAAGTCAGAACGGACATGGAAGGCTGGGTTCCCAGAAAGGACTGTAGCAGCAATCAGTGCAGTCTTCTTGGACCAGGACTTGTCACATGCATACATTTTTGATTAACTTAGAAAAAAAAAGTCTTGAAATGTCACATTATTTTAGAAAGAGCTGTTATTTTTGTTTTCTTCCAGGGATTAATATTTGAAGCAGTGGAATATCAGCATCTGTCATTTCTTGTCTAAGCTTCTGTTTTGCATGGGGTGATTTGGCAAGTTATCGTTATCTACTGTATAACAGTAGAGCATTTTCAGGAGCCGTATCATTAGAACAATAATATAATAAAATTGCTTCTCTGCCATCAGAATTGCAATTAGGCTCTTGGGGGTGGCGCATATTAGTAATGAAAGTATTGTGCACACACGCTGAGAAATTACTTTTGAGGTGTATGTAGTTTCATAGCAACAACACACCCCCTTGTGTTTAGTCTAATTGCTTAATTAGAATATGGACCTAGGATATCATCTAATGTCTTTTGGTGCACTAATATGCTACAGTGCATTGTTCAGCATGCATAATACCCATTGACACTAGCCAAGATCATGGCAGCATTAACAATGATTGATGACATGTTGGAACTGCTGTGCTTCGCGTTAGCTGAGGCAAATTTAGAATAATAGGGTTTGAATGCAAAATTGATCACATTGTAGCAGTTAGTTCTATACATTTTGAGTGTTAGGGGCATGTTTACTAATGTGTGCTAACAGATAATGCATTCTTTAGCCTGACTGTTACCACACCCTAAAGCAGCCAGTGTACACAATGGAGTGGGAAATAGGTGTGTTAGAAACAGTGAATGGTTAGTACAGGGTTATTAACATGTGCTAATTGTCAGTGATGCAGTTAGCCTGGGTGCACTTAATACCACCTCAATGGGTGATGTTGGGTGCACCTGCATTAACCGCATATGCGCTGCCATGCATTATGTAACAGTTCTGAGTGGTAACGGTTGGGAATATGTTAGGCTTGCCCCAACAGTTAGTGCGACGACATTTCTCTTATTGCACATTCGATTTTGCTCCAAACACATGTTAAATGCAAACCCTTAGCTCACTTTGGTAAACATATCCTTTAGCGTTATAATTTTATTTCTCTCTTTTCCACACTTATACTTTAATAAGATATGCCGTGGTCTGCATATTAATGCAATTACAGTACACATATAAGTTTGTTTGCTCTTAGTATGATATCCAGATATACATTATTGCTCAATTAGGAACTAAACAAGAGTATACACTGCTAAAAAGAAATGGATGCCTTTACATCTGCAGAACACAAACCATGCTGACTGGTAGATTTAGCAAAAAATGGGATAAGTTCTCAGTTCACATAGCGCAAAAGAAAGCAAAGGAAAAAGCACATTTAAACAATGCCACTTCAAAGTTGTTATAGCACAAAACAGAAGGAGAATGAAACGGAACTTATAGATGTGCATGAGTCAAAGGTGGCCTCCTCTCTGGATGTCCTTGGGAGATATGTGTCTTCTACTACTACTACTAATCATTTATATAATGCTACAAGTAATATTTGAGTGGAGTAGCCTAGTAGTTAAAACAGCAGCCTTACCCAAGCAACCAGGGTTCTATTCCCATTGGCACTCCTTGTGATCTTGAGCAAGTTTGTTTTCGCTCCATTGCCTTGGAAGAAAAGGCCTGGCAATCTACTTCTGGTCATACTTTGCTAAGAAAAATTAGGAGCTGCTGGGTTGCCGGGAGCCAGCATTGACTTGATGGCACTTAAAAAAAAAATGGGGGTATGCAGTGTTGTACAGACATGTAAGAGATTGTCTATGCTCCTAAGAGCTTACAGTCTAGACAAGACAGTCAACACAACCAGGGACAAGGATATAGCTAAGGTAATGGTAAGGAAACGCATAGGAGCTGACAAGATTTGGGGGATCAGGATCCAAAGAAAGTGAGTTTTTAGCGTGGATTTGAACAGGGCCACAGATAGAGCCTGACATACTGACTCAGGTAGTTTGTTACAGGCATAAGGCGCAGCAAGGTAGAAAGATCGAAGTCTGGAGTTCGCAGTGGAAGAGAAGGGCACAAAGAGAAAGGATCTGCCAGAAGAGTGGAGTGCCTGAGGAGGGGTATAAGGAGAGAGAAGAGAGGAAAGGTAGTGAGGAGCAGTCGAATGAAGGCACTTACAGCTCAGTAGTAGAAGTTTGAACTAGATGTAGAAAAAGATAGGAAGCCAATGAAGTGACTTGAGAAGAGGGGTAACATGAGCATAGTGACACCGGTGGAAGATTAGCCATGCAGCTGAATTTTAAACAGATTGAAGTGGGGAGAGAAGACCACCTTTCATCATTCTTCTAATAACAAATCTTCCCAAGGGGTCGTTAAAACCCAATGCCCTAGCAAAAAACTCATGTCAGGTAACTTGGTTGCCACAGTTGCATCATTCTTCTAATAACAAATCTTCCCAAGGGGTCGTTAAAACCTACGGCCCTAGCAAAGAAACTTATGCCAGGTAATTAGGCTGCCACAGTTGACCCTTCTTTTTGCCACTGCAGTACAAAGTTTACTACTGTGGAGGTTTCCACTAGCCACACTGGCTTCTCTGGTTCTAGCCATGTTAACAGATTGGAAGACTACAGTGTTCTGTTTGAAACTCGGACCCCATATGAACAAAGTCACCAGGATTGGGAATAGGTCAAGTAATGCAGTTTCTTTGGTTCTCCCTAAGTGGTACCACTCCCACAGACTAGGATTATAAACCCTTGAAATAAATCTCAAAACCTTGTTCTTCTGATATCTTCGGGGTATGTTTACAAACGTGCATTAGCTTTCAATCATGGCCGATAGGGGGGGAGCAGCATGCACATTAGCGGCTAATGTGGGTCAAATGCAAATAACGCAGCGATTTTCTGTACTACCTGCAGATGACATGTTATTTGCATGTATGGGCAGGATTAGGGCAGAGTGGGTACATCAGTAATGTGCAGTTACCATGCATGTTACTAGCATGTGGTAACTGTCAAAGCTGCAGGCATCAAAAGAGCAACTAATGCCACCTCAATAGGTGGCGTTAGCTGCAACAGCTCTGTGATCTCTGCAGTTTCATCATATTATCTGCCAAGGAAATGCTGTGCATGCCCCCAAAAGAGAATGTGTGACTTTTTGCATTAATGCCCTATGTTAGCTGTAAACCTAATGCACATTAGTAAAAACGCCCCTTTGTTTTACTTCTTAAATACCAATATTGTTTCTTTAGAGTGGATACTGTGATTTTCGGTGACTGATTTGGCAGTAGAATATTATAATTTTTGTTGTAAGAAAAGTTTTAATAAAGAAAGCTTTTCATTGATGATTTATGGCATCACTAGTGTCCAGTTTGATTACCAAAAACCAAAATTGATCTTCAATAAGGTGCATATTTGCTTCATTATGTGGGAGACAAGTGGTATCCCTTGATCCGTGAGGATTTCAGTAGGTATCCCTAACTGGGAGAAGAGTTCCCATAGTGCATTGGCCAATGTTGTGGTAGTAGTATTCCATACGACTATCGCTTCTGAATACCAGGTGGCATAGTCTATTACCACCAGGATGAATTTGTTGCCATGGGGAGTGCGTTCCAAGGATCCCACCAAATCCATCACAACACTTTCAAATGGGGTCTTGACAATAGGCATTGGCACTAGAGGGACAGGTCTAATCTTTGCCAGATTATGCAGCTGGCAGGTGGCGCAGGACTTGCAAAAGAGATGTACATGTTTATGAAGCTCCGGCCAGTAAAACTGGGCTAAAATGCACTCCTGAGTTTTCTCCACCCCCAGGTGTCCACACAAGGGATGACTATGGGAAACCTCCATTACCTGCCAACAATATGGCTGAGGAACTACCAACTGCTCTATCTCTTCTCCCTCTATTGCCCCCCTTGTAATCCTATACAGTAGGTCTTGTCGCACCAAATAGTAAGGAAAGTCCCTCCAGGAAGGGTTCAAGTTATCTACTAGGGCCCTCTCTAGCTCTTGAACCTGATCACAGGCATTCCTAAGGGTGTCATCTCCCATTTGGACTCTTTTAAACTGGCCTGGACTCCTTATGCCACCCCACTCAGGTGGGCTGTTCCCGGTTCCCGGGGACCCTAGCTGTGGTGCTGGGTTTTCTTGAGAATCATCTGTAGTTATTTCCAGGGACTCCTCCCCCTCAGAACCTCCCTCTACAGCTGCCCCCATATTCGAGTTATGGCAGGCCCTATCCAACTAGTTCTGCCTGTGGGACTTGGGAGTTTTGGGGTCCTTCACAAACAAGTCCGGATCTCTCAAACGGAAGAGTTCTGGAAAATCCTCTGCAGTCCCCTCATCTGGGTTGCTCTTTCTCCAATTCCAGATACCCTTGGAATTTGGGAAATCACAGCCTATAACGACTGGATAAGTCAGCCAGGGTATGACCACCACCTCAAAAGTATCCATTCTCATGGGGGTTTTTAATTCAACTTGCGCCATCGGATATGACTGCTGATCTTCATGGACGTAAACTAAAATCATGAGCTTATCATAACTGATCTGATACCTTGTCCTGGTGTCCCACCTGATGAGAGTCCTCACACTTCCCAAGTCCACCAGGGCTTGCAGAAAGTGCCTTCCAGCTCTACGGGAATCACAAACATCCCCGCCCCCTTTGACTAGGGACGCTTCCAAAATACCACACTAATGGGAGGTCATAATATTTGTAGCCATTGGTTCCCCCATTGTCATGGGACACTCATGGGTATAGTGAACCCTACCCCACACTTGAAGCAAGTCAAATAGTCACCTCCAGATCCTCAGGAGGTTGGGGACCATGGAGGCTTTGGTCAAAAGCTCAGGTTTTCCTCCCCAACCCCCTTGGGCTATAGTTGGCCTCTTTCTGCTAGTTCCACAGAGCTTTCCAGAATCAATTTAGAGAACTGGCACACCCACTGTCTCATGGGCAGGTCAAGCCCTCTAGAAACTGTTCTAACAGAACAATCTTGGCTACCTCCGCTCCTCTGGTTGTAGCCATTCCCAAGCAATCTCTTTCAGTCTAAAGAACAGATTCTGAGGATTTTCTTTAGGCCCCAGAACTCTTTTCTGAACTGTTTTTTTTTTTTTAAATTCTTTATTTTCGTTTTATAACAACAAAGGAAAGGAAGACATACAGCTAAAAGACAGATACATAAAATGTGATACATACACCAAAGTAAACCCCTGCCACCCCCCTCCCCCCTGCTTCTTCTCTAGAAAACTAATCATTCCCGAAGCGGGCGTGTACTGACATTATTGTGTTATAAAACCTAACGGTGATCTGAAACATGATGAGTGCACATTAAACATACATGTCGGAACAATGAGCAGAGTGTACATAATCATTGAGCATCTGCCATTTAGACAAGCGAGAGTGAGTTTGGGTATGGGGAATAGCTCTCCGAGATATCTGCTCATATTTACTATATAAGCAGACGAGGTTCCACCATTCATTGACAGTAAGTCGAGAGCTATCCTTCCAATTCCTCGTAATTAAACATATGGCTATACCCAGCATGAAATCAAGGAGAAAGCGACCCTGCTTAGGAAGAGAGGGGACCTCCGCCACTGAGCGGAGCCCCACAATCTTCCAAGAGAGAGGCTCGTGAAGATGTAAGATACATTGAATATGACCCCAGACCCGCCCCCAGTAAACCTGTAGTCGCGGACATTCATAAATAACATGAGCGAGGGTTCCCACAGCAGTATGGCAAGACCAACACTGGTCCCTAGCAGTTGTGTTCCATTTGGCTATTTTTTCTGGAGTATAAAAGCATCTATGTGCAAAAAAGAAGAGAGTTTGGGTAACTGAGGCAGACCGGGAAACCCGCACTACTTTGCTCCAGAAAACGCTCCATTGCACAGGGGTTAAAGTGGTTTGCAGTTCGCGCTCCCAGGCTTGTTGGGCTCTAAAAGTGGCAGTATCTGTACCCTGACATAATATTTTATAAAAGTTAGAGGCTACCCCATGTGTACTACTAATAGAGTGGACTAGTTCTAATAGCCCGTCCTCAGTAGGGACAGAGGGCGGCATGATTTGAGCACTTTTGAGGCAGTGTTGAAGCTGCATCAATTGAAAGTAATGTTTCGCTGGTAACGCAAATTCCTTTTGTAACTCAGAAAAGGTTTTCCAACGAGCTGCAAAGAAGAGCTGTTGGGGTGTCCAGATCCCCCTAGAGTACCAGGGTTTCCATGCTATCGTTCTGTTTAGGACTTGAATTCTGGGATTATTCCACAGCGGGAGTCCGTCCTGAGGACATACGTTTGGGCCCAGTGATAGAATGAGAGTATTAAAGGCCGCAAGAGTATCGACAATCATTGGGGGATGGCGGGTGTCTACTTGATGGGACATACCGGGGAGATGGGTCAACGGAATTGGGCTACTAAGCTCCTCTTCTATATCAAGCCAAACTGGTCTGCTGTCTGTTGAGGCATCTAGCCATCGGGCACCTTGCTTAAGAAGGAAGGCTTGATGGTATCTGAGAAAATCAGGAAATCTGGTACCCCCTAGTTCCTTCGCAGAGTGTAGTTTTTGTTTAGCTATCCTTGGTGGTTTGCCCTGCCAGAGGTAGCGGACGAGAAGGCCCTCAATATCTTTGTAGGTGTGTAGCGGGAGTAAGCATGGCAGCATTTCTAAAATGTAGTTCACTTTGGGGACTATCATCATTTTCACAGTTTCTAGGCGGCCCCACCATGTAAGGGATAAGGGAGACCAACGATTTGTGAGCTCACGGACTTTGGAGACTACCTCTTTGGCATTAAAACTGATAGTGTCTTCTAAAGGAGAACAGTAATGGACCCCAAGATATTTCACCATGCGGGATTGCCAAAGGAAAGGAAAGGCCTGCATGTCAGCCTCATGTACCCAGCGGTTCAGTGGGAATGCTACAGATATGGTCCAGTTAATTTTATAGTGGAGTGGAGGAGTAGCCTAGTGGTTGGGGCAAGGTACTTCAGGCCGGAAGGTCGGTGGTTCAAATCCCACTAGAGGACAGCAACCTTGGGCCGGAAGGGCTGGGGTTTCTAGTCCCACAGGTGCTCCTTGTGGTCTTGGGCAAGCCACTTAACCCTCCATAGCCCATGTTCCCTGTAAAATAGTTATCTCCAAGTTATAATACCCTGTTCAATGTAATTTCAGTTTGTTCAATGTAAACCGCACTGATGCAGAATAGCGCGGTATATAAGAGAATGTAAATAAAATAAATAAAATAGCCCGATAATTGCGAGTATCCATCAATCAGATCCAAGACAGCTGGAACCGAGTCAAGGGATACGAAAAGCATAAGGTCATCTGCATATGCAGAGAGTTTAATCTCTCTGTGACTGAAGGGGACACCTCGAATACGTGCGGACTGTCTAATAAGGAGGGCGAGGGGTTCAAGAGCTAGATCAAAGAGCATTGGTGATAGGGGGCAACCTTGACGCGTGCCTCTTTGGAGATTAAAAGGCTGAGACTTAATGGCATTTACACAAATACTGGCGACGGGTTGAGTATACATAACTTGGAGGTATCGGAGGAAGCCCTCCCCAAAGCCATACCATCGGAGAACTGCAAATAAGAAGGGCCATTCTAGGCTATCAAAGGCTTTTTCAGCATCTAGGGAAAGACCCACCCATGGGTGATCTAGATTGGCAGCACTGGATAGCACATGGCACAAGGTCCGAGCATTGTCAGCGGTGGATCGGCCAGGTATAAAACCGCATTGGTCGGGATGGATTAGGGTGGCCATCCTGTCAGATAGCCGGGTGGCCAAGATCGTTGCGAAGACCTTATAATCGGCATTAAGTAGGGAAATTGGACGGTAGTTGGCGGTTAGCAGCGGGTCTCTGCCTTCTTTCTCAAATACTACCACATTAGCTGCAGAAAAGGATCCCAAAGAGGATGTATCTACCGCAAGGGCAGTAAAATAGAGTTTTAAGTAGGGAACTAGATCTGCACTGAACGTTCTGTAGAATTCGGTCGGGAGACCATCAGGCCCTGCGGCTCGACCCGAGGCTGTTCGTGTTAGGGCAGATTGGATCTCTGAAGTAGAGAAGGGTTCATCCAGCGCATCCCTATCAGCTTCAGAGAGGGTCGGCCGCTGAATACCAGACAGCAATCGCTCGAAGGTCTCTGATGAGAACTCACATTCAGATTGATATAGGCGGGTATAGAAATCCCGAAAGAGTTCTACAATATCGGAGTCTTTGGTCAATATGCCCCCTCCCTGTGGGGCTCGAAGGGCCGCTACGCGTTTGGCTTCTTTTTGACCTTTCAAGGCGTTGGCTAAAAGTCGACCGGCTCGGTTGTTTTCATGATAGTATGTTCCTCGTTGAAGCTCAATACTCTTAGAAGCTGCGGTTGAGAGGATTGCATTATATTGAAAACGGAGACGCTGTAAGCGAATTAAGACACATGGATCAGTACGTGAAGTTAAAACTCGTTCGCCTGCTTTGATTTGTTGGTCTAGTATGAGTAGCTGCTGTTTGCGTTGTTTCCGCAGGCGGATTTGATAGCTAGTGATCGTTGCTCGAATGGCCGCTTTGAAACCCTCCCACCAAGCCCAATTCGCAGTATCCTGGGGTAAATTAAAATGGAAGTAATCCTGTATGGCTGCTCGAATTTCTAACTGGAACTCTGGCTGAGTTAACAGGGCTCTATCAAAGAACCAGGCCCCCGAATTCCCTTGGGGTACAGTAGTGTGTAATTGAAAAGAAATAGCAGCATGATCTGAAATATGTTGGGAGTGAATTTTTGCAGTGTCCACCTGAGGAACTAACAGTTTTGATATTAGAAAGAAATCTATGCGAGACTGGGATTTGTGAGGGGAAGAGAAGAAGGTAAAGTCAAGCTCATTGGGGTGTAGTAACCTCCATAGATCAACTAAAGCAAGATCTTTGATCAAAGCGGTAAGCGTGGTGTGACTCTTGGGGGGACCACTTGTCCTAGGCGGCTGTTTGTCAATCAGGGGATCAAGAACTAAATTGAAATCCCCCCCTATTATCAATGAAGTATTAGCAGAGGCCTGCGCAACCTGAGCAATGGTAGCAAAAAAGGCAGGGTCATCCACATTAGGAGCATAAAGGCATATACATGTAACTTCAAGGCTACCTATCTTGAGGTGAACTCTGGACCATCTACCTGCTGTATCTGAGCTAGTCGCAATAATAGTAGCATGCAGAGATTTCCTAACCAGTATGGCAACCCCACATTTCTTAGAAACGGCTGGGGAATAGGCGGCCACCATGTAAGGTTTAATATTGAGTTTAAGAGTTTCCTTCGAATTTAAATGCGTTTCTTGGAGGAAAATCAGGTCCGCAGCTTCATGACTTAGATAACTTAGGATTTTCTTCCGTTTTATCGGATTATTGAGTCCTTTTACGTTCAATGAGAAAATCTTACATGGTGCCATCAATCGGTAATAGACATTTTAGGTAAGGGCGCTTGAAAACATACAACATAATCAGAATCTGTGCAACAATGACATAATCACCGAATATGCTGGCTAATACACCCCATATTGAAAAGTATGTACCAAAGTAACTTAGAGAAGAAGCAAAACCCCCAATGAATATGGCGACCATATGTCTGCGGGAGGAGGCCCTAGAGAGGAAGATAGAGACATGAAAAAAAAGAAAAGAAACACCAGAGTCCATAATTAACACTGTCTCTGATACTCATCGAGGCTACTGTGGGTAGATGGAGTCGGGTCACAGATGTCATCAAAGTAAGGCAACAGACCGCCCTCGCCAGACTCTTTGCTGAGCCGCGGCAAATCCAATATGGCAGGTACAGCGGATATGAGAATACTTGCAGGAATATTCTGGAAGTCAGCGCATCAAGTCGGCTTCTTTAGAATCCAAAAACTCCGCTGGAAGATCAGGGTCCTCAAATGTTCTTGTCTGATTGTGAAGCGTGACTCGGAGCTTTGCCGGATACATCAGGCCATAGCGTGCTTGTAGTTGTTGAAGCCTCGGCCGGAATTCCAGAAAGCGCTTTCGGCGGTCGACCGTGGGTTTAGCCAAGTCAGGGTAGAAGGAGATCTTGTGGCTCTCAAACTCCATATGGCCCTTTGCCCGAGAGGCACTGAGAATTTGCTCCACATGTTGATATCGCAAAAGTCGAAAGATGATAGGCCGCGGGGTCTTCCTGTTGAGCGTTATGTTTGTGGGTACACGATGAGCGCGATCGATCTCCAATTCTTTGGTAAAAGTGATTTGGAGCAGGGAAGGGAGGATTTTGCATAAAAACTCTTTCATGTCTCCCGATTCCGCTCCCTCCGGTATGCCCACGAGTCGTAGGTTGTTGCGGCGCGCTCTATTATTGCCATCTTCCACTTCTTTCTGCAAGGCCCGTACCTGACGTTCAACTTTGTCGAGTTTGGACAACCGGGCCGCATGGGAGTCTAATATGCTCTCCATTTTGTCCTGACGCGAAGAGAGCCCCTCTAGCCTGCCTTGCAGTACACCAAGATCTTCCCGCAGCGCTCGGAGCGCTTCACCGTTTGACTGCACGAGGTCCTTAACCCCTCTAATCTCTGCGAGGATTTCCTGCTGCATTTCGGGGCCCTCGCGCAAAGCCAGCCCCTTCTGCGGGGACGGGGGTTCAGTTTTGGAGCGTTTGCCGTGAGAAGCCGCTGGAGATCCAAATTCCAGGCGCGTGGGTTTGGTCCCCGCCATCTCACCAATGTGCCCCGGCAAGATCAGAGCAGAAATTCAAGTATGTCCGGTGTTAATTCAGGATTCTGAGTAGGCCTCTCGGGAGCCTCAGCGTTATGCGACCATCCCGCTGGACATCGGGCTCCGCCCCCCCTCTTTTCTGAACTGTTGCTGGTAAGCCTCCAGTGTACACCCAGCTCGCTTCAATATGGTGGTCTTTACTGCTGCATAGGCAGCTCCTGTGTCAGCGTTAGCCTCCTGGAAGGCGGCTTGACTGCTTCCAGTCAGAATGTTCCCCAAATATGTAGTCCACATCATCTCTGGCCACCCTGCCAGCTGGGCTGTCCACTCAAAATTTACTAGGAAGATGTCCGGGTCCTTGCCCTCCACCATTTTAGGCATGGGTGGTACCAGGAGGTATGGCTGCCACCCTTGGAGCTCCTGGGAGAGTTGAGCCAACAAACCTTGCTGTATTTCCAAAGATTTCTTTAGTACTTGCTGTTGCTGCACCCCTTGGGTTGCAAAATGTCCCGTAGCAACTGCTGCTGTTGCTGCTCTTGTTATTGCTGATGTCATTCCACTAGGGCACATGGCAGCTGTTGCTGTTCTTCCACTAGGGAGTGCTGTAGCTGCTGCTGCTGTTGCTGTTGCTGCTGTTGCCCTTCCACCAGAGCCTGAAGTAACCTCTCCATTTTGGTTTATTTTTTTTTCTTTTCAACCCACCCAGGATAGATAAAAGAAAACAAAACTCCTGCCTGTCCAGCCTCTAACTAAACTGAGGTTCCTTCCCTAACTACGACAGGACTAACCCTTTAGCTGTGTCCCCCCCCCCCCAAAAAAAAAAATAAAAACATCCTTTTCTTCTTCCCTGTACTGTGGAGAGGGCAAAGTCCAGGAGGTGTGTGTCTTAGAAACATAGAAAAATGATGACAGAAAAAGATCACGTGGCCTATCTAGTCTGTCCTTCCATATCAACAACTACAACAGTCCCCTTTTTTCCTTTAGAGATCCTCTGTCTTTTCCCATATGTGGTAGAGATATGCAAATGCAAGGATCCACAGACAATAGGCGGTTCATAGGGAAAAAAAACCCCACTTTATTATTTACTTGTGCAGAATCAGACAGGCTGCCTGACCCCCTTCTTGGGCCTTAATGCAGTTACAAAGGGTATTCCAAAGGCACAAAACAAAAGCTGATGCTCCATAGTTCCCTTACTCACTCTGACCAGCACAACTCAGTTCCTACACTTGTCAGTTTTTCAGAGGCACAAGGCAACATACATATAAACCAGAAAAGCAGCCACTTTTAACAGGTATTGTTCCTACCTTCTCATAGATAAGTCATCGGTATGTAACTCATAGAATCCTAGGCTTCTCTCTCTCCCTCCAGGTCTCCTGCTTCCTTGTTTAAACCCTGGGACCTGGCCACACCCTCCCCAGGCATTTTCCAGCCTTGTTTCTTAAAGGGGAAAGGGTTTGGACTCTTTAAGAGAAAATGCCTCACCGGTTCTGAGCTTGGTGGGGGCAGGGGTGGTTCTATAATGAGGCTGAGTGAAGCAGTGGCCTCAGGTGGCAACATTTTGGGGGCGGCAAAAAATGCCCCCAAAAAGGCTGCCTCACTTGGCCTTCAAAATCAAAAAAAAAAAACCCGGTCGGAGAAGCTGCTGCCGCTGCTGCAGCAGCAATGGCAGAATGAAGTGCCCGTGGCCCCCCGCCTCCCCAGAAGAGCCCTGCCATTCTTTTCCCGGTGCCAGCTCAGCTTTGCAGAGCCATGAAGGGAGAGTGTTTCCCTTTCCCGCGGCTCTGTTAAAGTTGAGCCTGCCGGCGCTGATGGAAAACTGCCTCGCGCAGGAAATACCTGTTTCCCATCATCGCCAGCGGGCTCAACTTTAACAGAGCCATGGGAAAGGGAAACGCTCTTCTTTGGTGGCTTTGGAAAGCTGAGCTGGCACTGGGAAAAGAATGGCAGGGCTTTTCCGGGGCAGTAGGGGGTCATGAGGCACTTCATTCTGCTGCTGCCGCTGCAGCAGCAGCAGCAGAAGCAGCTTCTCCAACTGGGTTTTTTTTGTTTTGTTTAAATTTCCCTACATATTAGCTAAGAAGGTCTGGGGCTGGCTGGGGGGAGTAGTACTTGAAATAGTAATGGGCTGATAGGGGGTTAAGAATAGAAATAGGCTGATCAGGAGGGCTAGGACTGGTAATGGGCTGATTGGGGGGGGGTTAGAACTGTAAAAAGGCTGATGGGAGGTTAAGAATGGAAATAGGCTGATCAAGGAGGGTTAGGACTGATAATGGAGTGGAGGAGTGGCCTAGTGGTTGGGGCAAGGTACCTCCAGCCAGAAGGTTGTGGGTTCAAATCCCACTAGAGGATAGCAACCTTGGGCTGGAAAGACTGGGGTTTCTAGTCCCACAGGTGGTCTTGGGCAAGTCACTTAACCCTCCATTGCCCATGTTCCTGTAAAATAGTCATCTTCAAGTTATAATGCCCTGTTCAATGTAATTTCAGTTTGTTCAATGTAAATATCATGAAAGGCAGTATATAAAAAAATAAATAATGGACTGCTCAAGAGTGTTAGAACTGGAAATGGGGGAGGGGAGGAGAGTTCTGCTGGCTCTGGAAGAAAGCTAGGGGTTAGGGCTACAAATGGGTTGATGTGGGGGATGGGAAGAATAGAAAGGAGCAGATACTGAGAGGGTCTGCCAGGGGAAGGAGGCAGCAGGAAGGGAGCTGACACAGGGGAAGAAGGGGTCTGGGAAGGAGCTGATACAGAGGGGGAGGAAGGAGGGGGCTAGAATGGAGCTGATACCTAGGATGTACTAAAGGGGGACTGGAAGGGAGCTGACACTTGGGAATGGTAGTGGTAGGTGGCTGGGTAATGGGGAGGAGGCTGGAAGGGAGCTGACTGGGGAGTGGCACTGAGAGTGGACATGAGCTGATACCTGGGATGGTATTTGGGCTAGAGGGGGAATGGACACCAGTGGCAGTCATGGAAATGTAAGGCAGTTAACATTGGAAGGTACTGGAAAGGGGGCTGATACTGGGGAGGGTTACTGGAACTGGAAATGGGCTGATGGAAGGAAGTTAAGAAAACAAAAGAAGAGATAAGAAATGGCAGATGGACCATAGACTACAGACAGAGAGCTAAGAGAAAACAGGAAAGCAGAAACCTCAGATTGGGACCAGCATGATCAGAGAATAAAATGGTCAGACAACAAAGGCAGAAAAAATAATTTTATTTATTTGCACACAATTTCTATACCGCTCCTTCCGGTGATCAGCAGTGGTTTACATTTTAACAATTCGGTTCTGCAACAATAACAGTTACATAAAACATCAGCAACATATAGCAATAGTAACAGTATACAAACTATGTACAAATAACAGCAGTAATAATAGAATAAATGTTGTACAACCCATGGATATCTGTTAAATATAGCAATATTAACAGTAGTCAGCCTATGTAGAAGGTAATGTTAGTAAAGGGATTTGTAGGACACAAACTATTTACATGGGATAAGGGGACGTGTATTTTTGGTTAACTAAATTAGATTTCTAAATTAGATTTTATTTAATTTTAGCGATTGGACTTTGTGTTATCTTTATATTTTACACAGTATGGAGGAACTGCATCTCTTATTTATCTGATGTTGCACTGCATATGGACTTTGGTTTCTTGGGGTTTCAATTTAAATTTTGTCTACATATTTTTATTTTTTACTTTAGATTGTGCTTACTTATTCTGTACTTGGTGAGGGTCTGTGTTCTGAGTGTGTGACCGAGGCCAGGTGTTCTGTTAACATGGAGTTTGTACATAAAGATCTATACTGTACTGTAGTAATTTGACTTGTTCAGCATTTCAAATACAGTCAAACCTCGGTTTTTGTATGCCCCAGTTTTCGTTAGCTTCGGTTTTCGATGACTTTGTTCATTGCTATGTTGTCTCAGTTCTCGTACATCCGCTCGGTTTTCGTACAATTTAAAATGGTCCGTGACGGACCTCCGGTGACGTCATCGGGCTCCATGGCGGGGCTGTAGAAGAGCTCCGTTACAAAGCCTGCCAAAAGAGGAATTTGTGCTTCCCTAGCAGCGATCGGGCAGCGGAGCAATGAAGGGGCAGTGAGTGGATGTACCCCACAGCAAAACCGATGGGCGAAAGAGCCGCGGAAACTGACGGAGGAGTCATAAATTGCAGATCGTGGCAGCGGAGAGGGGAACCATGTGATAGAGGTGCACTGCAGATGAGAAGGCAGCGGAGATAGCGTGGTGAGCAGGAGTGCTGGGGAGAGCATCGGAGAAGCAAACGAGCATTACCAGGAGCCGCGTAAGAGACCTGGCAGGGAGCGGGACTCTGTAGCAGACAGCCTTGTGGACTAAAAGTCAGGCGAAGTGAGTCAGGGGACTGCTGCAGCACAGACGGAAGTGAAGAGCCATCTCGGGGAGTAGCGAGAGGAAGAATGTGGCAGGAAGATCGGAAGGGAAAGGAGGAGCAGAGACAAGTGCTCAGCCGCAGGCAGTGAAACCCGAGTGGCATCCAGCAGCGAAGGGGAAGAAAGAGAAAGCCGATAAGGGAACTCGCCATACCAGGAAGTAGCAGGAAACCACCCTCGGCACAGAATAAGGTACCGGATACCAGTAGGTTAAGCAAAAGTAAATATAAAAAAAAAAAAAAGACTGCTAGTCTGGTGACACATTGTAGAGCAGCGGAGTGGAGCAGCGCCAGATTTGAGGGTGATGAGGAAGAAGAAAGAAATAATATAAAAGCATCTCGTACCAGTTTGCCAGCTCATAAGGCCCTGTGGGATCCAGCTGAGCCTAAGGCCTTAAAGCAGCCACTACCCAAAGGGGAGAACACCAAAGGAATACAAACTAACATAACATAAGAACCTGAAAATGGTCCGTGACGTCAGAAGGTTGAATGGCGGCGATTTAAGGGAGCTCCGCCGCCAACCCCTGCCATACAAGCAATAAGTCAGTGCGAAACGCTGGCTGGGTGAAGGGGACTGCCGGAGATAAAGAGTAGAGAGCCCAGACTACGGCAGCGAGTGAGTGCGGGTAGCTCAAGCCCCGGGAAATTTCTCAGTGGCGGAGAGAAGAGAGCGCCGGAGGAGCCACGTGGCCGCCCTGCAAAAAGGCCGGTGAGGATATCAGGTGCGGAGGCAAGAGAGAGACGCGCCTAGCAGTGTGAAGGGGTACAGGAGAAGCACCCGCACATGATTGCATCAAGGTCGGGCACTGCGAGGACCCCCCTGGGCCGTCCAGGAAGAGGAGTTGACTGGCCAGAAAAAGCAGGCTGCGGATCGTCGCCAGTGCAGTCGGAGACCTGGTGTGCATCAGAGACAACGCGGCAGCTGGAGAAAGGAGCCGGTCTGAAGGTGCTGTGTGGGGGGGAGCCAATAATAGAATACTGTAAAGGCAGAAAACAAGTGAGAGGAGGAGAAGGCAAAGTGCATAGAGGCACAGAACACCTGGCGCCAATCCGGTGGGAGAGAAGGCCTTAGCAGCGCAGAGAACGCCAGGGCAGGAGGAGCAGCAGCAGAGGGATGCAAGAAATAAATAAAACAAATTTATAATAATAATAATAAAAAAAAATGGTCCGTACTGGAGGGGGGGGGGGGGTGCTCAGTACAGTACAGTCTTGTTTTTGCGATCCAGAGCTCTTTGCTTTCAGGGATCCTGAACTTTGAAAAATACTGTACTGTAGCAAGAATCAGTGAGAGTGTGGCTTCCGACGCTCCCTGCTGATGGCGAAACTTTGAGGGATTTGTGTGTGTGCTGTCCGGTGAGGTGAGAGAAGTGCCTGGAGCTGTTCAGATGCTTCCGATGCTGCGGGGGAGAGAGTCGGCGATCAGAATCTCTGTGTGTGCTGTCCGGTGAGGTGAGAGAAGTGCCTGGAGCTGTTCTGATGCTTCCGATACGTCCGACGCTCAATTAGGACCCCCTGCTGGGACTCAGTCTGCCTTTGTTTCTCGTTGAGTGAGCATCATCCCGCGCGTTCATTGAGTGCTACTGCTAAATAAGCCACCATGGGGCCAAAGAAAGTTCCAAGTGCCAGCCCTTTGACAGAGAAGGCAAGAAACACGATAGAATTCAAGAAAGAACTCATAGCAAAGTACGAAAGTGGCGTACGCGTGGCTGATCTCTCCAGGATGTACAGGAAGTCCGCATCAACAATCAGTTCCATCCTGGTGAAGAAAAACAAAATCAAGGAAGCTGATGTTGCAAAAGGAGTAAATGCGCTAACGAAACAGAGATCGCAAACAATCGAAGATGTTGAGAAGTTGTTGTTGGTGTGGATCAACGAAAAACAGTTAGTGGGAGATAGTGTTTCAGAGGCGATAATTTGTGAAAAGGCAAGGCTGTTACATGCGGATCTCGCAAAGAAAATGCCTGGAACAAGTGCTGATGTTACTGAATTTAAGGCCAGCAGAGGCTGGTTTGACAAATTTAAGAAGCGAACTGGCATACACAGTGTGGTAAGGCATGGCGAGGCTGCAAGTTCGGACAAACTTGGGGCTGCAGAATTCGTTGATGAATTCAAGGAGTAGAGGCTGAAGGATTCCTCCCCCAACAAGTCTTCAATTGTGATGAAACAGGCCTCTTTTGGAAGAAAATGCCAAAGAGGACCTACATCATGCAGGAGGAAAAGGCACTGCCAGGACACAAGCCTATGAAGGATAGGCTAACTCTTTTGTTGCGTGGTAACACTAGTGGGGATTTCAAAGTGAAGCCTTTACTGGTGTAGCATTCTGAAAATCCCCGAGTGTTCAAGAAAAACAATGTCATCAATAGTAAATTGTGTGTGATGTGGAAGGCTAACAATAAGGCATGGGTCACGAGGCAAATTTTCATTGAGTGGGTCAATGAAGTGTTTGGCCCGAGTGTGAAGAAATATCTCCTGGAAAATCAGTTGCCACTCAAGTGCCTCCTGATAATGGACAATGCTCCTGCTCATCCTCCAGGCTTGGAAGACCAATTGTTGGAGGAGTTTAGTTTCATCACAGTGAAGTTCTTGCCCCCTAATACCACTCCTCTCATCCAGCCCATCGACCAGCAGGTCATTTCAAACTTCAAAAAACTCTACACCAAAGCACTGTTTCAAAGGTGCTTTGAAGTGACCTCGGACACTGAATTGACCCTAAGAGAGTTCTGGAGGGATCACTTCAATATCCTCAATTGCATAAACCTTATAGATAAGGCTTGGCAGGGGGTAACTTCCAGGATGTTGAACTCTGCTTGGAGAAAATTGTGGCCAGAATGTGTCCTCGAGAAGAATTTTCAAGGGTTTGAGGCTCACCCTGACGACCCTATGCCTGTTGTGCAATCTATTGTGTCTTTGGCGAAGTCCATGGGGTTGGATGTGAGTGGCCAGGATGTGGAAGAGTTGGTGGAGGACCACAAGGAAGAGCTAACCACTGAAGAGCTGCAAGACCTTCAACTGGAACAGCAACAGACGGTAGCTGAGGAAATTGCTTCAGAGGAGGAGGAAGAAGAGAGAGGAGAGAAGGTGCCTTCTTCAGTGATTAAGGACATGTGTGCAAAGTGGAGTGAATTGCAAAGTTTTGTGGAGAAATATCACCCTAACAAAGCTGTTGCAAGCCGTGCCTGCAACATGTTCAATGACAATGCCTTGTTCCATTAAAGGCAAATCTTAAAGAGACGCCAGAAACAGACCTCTCTGGACAGATTTTTTGTGCGACAGGGGTCCAGTGACTCTCAAGCTGGTCCTAGTGCCAGTAAAAGACAAAGAAAGGAAGTAACCCCGGATAGGGTCTTGATACCTGAGGTCCTTATGGAGGGGGATTCCCCTTCCAAACAATAACCTCTCCTCCTCCCTCTCCCCTCCTTGCCGTCTTCCATATGCCAACAAGAGTCTTCAATAAAGGTAAGTGTGATGTTAAATGTTCATTTATCCATTTCATTAGTCATTTATATTTATTTCTCATTGTTTTCTGTATGTAAAAATATAGTTATTCTCCATAAAATGTATTTTTTGTGAATATTTTTGGGTGTCTGGAACGGATTAATTGGATTTACATTATTTCTTATGGGAAATATTGCTTCAGTTTTCATATGTTTCAGTTTTAGTCAGACTTTTTCAAACGGATTAATCATGAAAACCGAGGTTTGACTGTAGGTGTATGGATGTTCCAGGGCCCACTGTAGCATTTATAGTGACCTTTTTTTGGATGGGCTCCTTATGTGAGTTCTGGAAGTTGGTGCTGATATGGTATGGTATGATAAATTTGCTCTTTGTTGTAGGGTTTTGTATTAGCTCACAATATGCCTGATACTGGAGAATGTTTATTGTTATTGTTTTTGTTAGTGAGATGATCAGAATCAGATTTTTTTTAAAGATATTGAGTTCTGTGGGTGAATGTTCTGGTTCTGCTCTGCACCCACTGTGGATGCAAAATATATGTTGAAAAAGAAAAAGCAAGAACTATAACACAGTTTATAACAATAAAATAAAAATGAGTTATAATTTAGTTTATAAACTGTGCTGTTGGTTCTCGCTCTCTTTTAGTTCCTTGGTGTGCAAGCATCTTGCATTTCCTCCATATAATCTAATCGGCTTTTTGGTTTGGTTCAGTCCCTAATTGGAGTTCTGAAAAAGCCCTGCCCCCTCTACAGGGGGTGGGGGATGCCATCTCATCCTTCGCCTGAGGCAGCAGATTGCCTTGAGCTGCTCTTGGGCGGGGGGGGGGGGGTGTCTCTGCAGGGGATGGGGAGTTTCCTATACACTCTATCACTCTCCTTTTTAAAGGTTAAGGCTAGCAGCCTGGTTCTATCCTGGTTAAAATGGAGCCCTGCCCCAGAATGTTGCCCAGTTCCTAAAGAATCGAACACCCTCTTCTTTGCGCCATTGTCTCATCCACACATTGAGACTTCGGAGTTCTGCCTGTCTTTTAGGTCCATATCTTATACATCTCAAGGCAATTTATTATCCAAGAGTGTGTGACACTGTCAAAAACGTTCTTATTCTCAATCCATGCTATACTGAGATTTCTGCTTTTCTTAGAGCTGGCCATGATGGCCTTATTTAACATTAACTAGTCTTTGGCTCCTTATGCTCTCCTCTTATTGCCCTTTTGTTCTATTGCCATGATGTTATTGGAGTAGTTATGATCATATATTCTGTCTGCATCTATTGCAGTGAACAACTTATAGATTGTAGGTAGACAAGTTTTTGGCATGCCATTTTTGGGATTGTTACTTGAGTCCCCCTTTGGAAGGAGATATGTTCTTCCTCTTATAAACCGTTGCAGTGTTAAGTTCAGCTGCTTGATCAATTGTTTTTTGCAGTTTGCCAGGTCTTGGTGGAGCAATGCTGTTTGAGCAAAAGGTGGTCACTCCATCTGGGCCACTGATCTTCCAGCTGAAGGCTCATTTTAACCTGCTTTACAGCTCTTTTGTTGTTACTACAGGCCATTCCAGAGGTTTCATGTTTTATTTTTCTAAATGTTCCTACATGCAGGGTAACCATTTTGCTTCTTGACTGCTCTATAGGGTCTTTGTATAGGATTCTCCAGAATGTTTGTTTCAGCTTTGGTTGGTGGTGTTTTTACCATATTAATGCTGTTTCCCAATTCCCTGTATAATTGTTTTGGGTCCTCTCTAAACAGTTTATTTTGATATCTTTCTTTTCTGTTTTCTTCATATCTTCACAGTTTTTGCACTTCTGCTGATACTTTCAATTTATTGTTGGAACAAATAAATTTCAGATCTTCTGTTAATGCAAGACAGCTTCTTGTCTTGGATCCTCCTCAATATCTTTAATGATTTGAATCCTTTTAGATACCCTTCTATCAGGGATACCTCTTCACGCAATGATTGTGTTTTTCCTTTGATGTGCTCTTTCTAAGAAGGAACTGTTACTGTTTGCTTTTTCTTCTGGCCCTGCACTTTAGTTGTTAGCATTCTTGCAGTTATAATTTTGGCTGCACAATATTGTATTTGAATTATTTTGGTGATGTCAATAAATGATCCCTTTATCCAGAATAAGGCCTTGTTCATCTTAATTACAATTAAATTCAGAAAGCTGGAACAATGTAATAGCTACAGCAGCACAATCAATGACAGCCCCTAAAGAAAAGAATGAGAGGCCAGCAAGAGCACACTGGTTCACCCACACCTTACGGAAGCTAAAAACACAACTTAGAAGAATTGAGAGAAGATGGAGGAAAACCAAACAGGAACCAGACAGAACAAGATATATGGATGCACTAAACAACTACCACAATTAAATAGACAACACATTAAGAGTCTACCACGCAAAGCTCTTAAACACATCTCTTAACTGCCCATGTGAGCTCTTTGATATCGTCAAACAGCTGACCAAAACCCCTAACCATACTAAGCAACTCCCGAACATTCCACCACAATAACTCGCTGTACAATATAAACAACTCCAACCAAACCCCAATATCACACCCACACCAACAGGGAACTGCCATGATGTCACCCCCAATAACACATGGGACACATTTGAAGCAATCAGCAAAGAGAGGGTTTAAAGCATCATAACAATTCTCAACACCACCACCTCTCCTCTTGATTCCAGTCCAGTCAGCTGGATCAAGATGACAGAGCATGAGCTAAGCCCAGCACTCACCGCCATTGCACACAAATCTCTCAAACAAAGCCAGATGCCTAATAGCCTCAAAATGTCCCTCATCCGCCTCACCCTTAAGAAGCCAGAACTTGACCCGTTGGATCTTACCTCATTTAGACCAATAGCGAGCCTCCCATTCGCCGCCAAAGTCATTGAGAAGACAGTACAGCAGCAACTACAGGACCATATGGAAAGGAACAACCTACTTGACCCACAGCAACATGGCTTCCGACCATCACATGGAGTCATAACACTCATGATCTCATTAATAAGTACGCTAATCAAGGAAATGCAAACCAAACACACTAATCTTTTTAGATATATCATCAGCATTTGATACCGTATCATACAGCATCCTCCTCCACTGACTACAAGAAACTGGCATACAGGACAAGGTTATTCAATGTTTCCAGTACTACCTAATATACAGGTATCAACTAATTCGAACAAGCTCTGGCACCTCCACCTCCTACCAGCAGTCTCAAGAATTACCTCAAGGCTCCGCACTATTGGCACTGCTCTTTAATATCTATCTACAACCATAATATGGTCACACAACATCAACTTTCACATATGCACAGATGACATTATGCTATATGGACCAATAACCACCACAAACCAAATAAACCCAGTTACTGCATTGCTTCAACGACGTCTCCAGATGGCTGCAAGAAAACAATCTAACAATTAAGAAGACAGAAACATTATTTGTTACAAAGGATCAAATCTTCACCCTATCAACTCACCTCATCCTGGGAATAACCCAATAAGAGTTGAAACACAAATAAAGTACCTGGGAGTCATTCTCAACCAAGCGCTTTCATTCAAGCAACAGACTGCAAAAATCGCAAAAACGATTTTCTACAAAACCAAGATGATACAACGCCTCAGACTACTCCTAGACCCACAGGATTTCAGATCAGTCCTACAAGCAATGACACTCCCCCACCTGGACTACTGTAATGTGATATATCAAGGACTCCCACTCTCCACCTGCTAAGGACAGCCATTAACACAACTACCAGGATCATTCAAAGGGTAAAGAAATATGACCACATCACCCCAGTACTGAAGCATCTCCACATCCTCCCATTGGAAGCTTGAATTTATTTATTTATTTAACAATCATTTATATACCGCACCTTCCCATGTATCAGGTGCGGTTTACAAGGAACAAGTTAATGAACAGATTCGGGGTCCGTTTCTTTACAAGGAACATCGGTAAACTATGTACAGTGGGCAAATGCCTTAACAAGAAACTATTTGAATCAAGTTCAAATCCTTAATAATGATTCACAAAGCACTAAACCAACAACAAACATCACATCTTCACACCCTACTACCTCAACCAAATTCTGGAAGATCCACAAGGCAGACCACTAACAATGATCTGACTGTACCACTTGCAAAGACAAAATACAATCACCAAATATGTACCAGTGTATTTGACCCTATGGAACTCTCTCCCAACCAAAATCTGGGACAAGGACCTCTTCCTTTTTTGAAAACAGTTAAAGACTTACTTATTCAGACGCTTAGCAACACCCAATAAATACATGATCATGTTGTATATCAGATACGTTTTGAGACCGAGATATGAAGAAGAATTGTAAATAAGTTAGGAAATCCTGATGCACACACAATTGGGACTGTAAATAAGTTGAAACCTTGTTGAAGATATAACCCCCTGTAAATATGTTCCGACCTGTTCGATGTATCCCTTGTTGTTTAATGTAAAACGCTTTGACCCAGTGAAAAGCGATATATAAGCTTAGCTAAATAAATAAAATTAAATTAAATAATCATATTTTTATCCTTAGGTGTTAAATTTAATTTTGGTAATCTTTCCCCAGCATACTCATCTTTTTAAAAAATAGACTAGGAGTTTGATCTTGAATTTCTCCACCTCTGAGTCTTTCTCTGTCCTTTTCTCCTCTTCAATTGATTTGTCGATCTGTCCTTTATTCATCTGCAGTTCCAGCTGTCTAAGCTCCTTTTTCTTCTGAGCCATTTTTTTCTCTCTTTTTTTGTGTTTTCCTTTCATCTGGTACTCTCACCTAGGACTCCTCCTCTTCCCTGTACTTCTTTTTCCACAGAAGTCCTTAGTTGATTCAAGATGTTATCATTCACATACTTCTTTACTTTGATCTGTGAAATTAAAGATCTTAAATTTGCATCTGTTGCTTTTTGCAGTTTTTCTTGTGGCAATTTTCGTCTTTCTTGCAGTTTTTGGCAGTTTCTCTTTGTATGCCCTCTTGATTTCAATATAGATTTTGTAGGAAAAAAGTAGCATTGCATTATCTCCTCCTTTTCTACGGAAGTCCATTTAACTTTTTCATTAATTACTGTGGTTTATCTCCTGCCACAATGGACCCATGAACACACTCACCATGGCCTTTATCCATGGCAGGGATGTTACCTGCATCAGCAGTGTCTGCACTATCACTATCACCATCATTAGCCCTAGTGTGAAGGCTTCCAGTGGGCACCTTTTTATCCTGGGCGACGTGCGGCCAGTATGTATTTTTCTTTTTCGTCCCTACCATACTTCAATTGTAGTGTCGCCTGTCTAGGATTTAGTATGGATTTTCTACAACAGGGTCATCAAGTGAAGGTACCCAGCAAGACTTGGGGAGGTAACTATATTCTCTCACCCGAGAGATGCACAGCAGGTCACCAACCATGGCTAGTGAATTTTATGCTGCACTGCCCTTTGACCATTAGCATGCGTTAAAAATGCAGCCATGTTAAAAAGCCTATGCTAATCACTCAGTGGCCCTTTTACTAAAGGGTGTTAGCTGTTAGCATGGGTTTTGGCATGCATTAAAAGTGGTCTGGAACATTTACCGCATGAGCCATGACCGTGTGGATAGACTTCAGTGCTAACTCTCCATGGTGCATTAAGTTTGTAAGTTGGTGGATTAGAGGCAGAAAATGGATGGGGCGAGTGCCTTGTAGTCAGGGTGCTCATTCTAACTGCAAGGAGAGCAATTAGAATGGGTGCATAGATGGAGGTAAGTGTATCCATGCTAGTTTCTTGCTGTGTTAGGGCAGGGTTCATCAGATTAACTGCTGGGAACATGCATTTCATGCCCCGACAGTTAACACCGTCATGTTGCACCTGATATGGTTTGAGCATTATCTGCACATTAAGTGCAAAACCATAGTGCTGTTTAGTAAAAGGACCCCTTAGTGTGGGTTGGGGCAGAGACTGGGTGAACTAGGGGTGGAGTGTGGGGCACTGCAGATAGCATGGGCATCATTAGTATTCCCTCACCAGCAGTACTCACAGCAATCATAGAAACAGAGAAAAATGATGACAGAAAAAGACCACATGGCCTATCTAATCAGATTAGCATGGAGGTGGTGCTCAAGCTGCATTAACTGCATGGGAGTAAGCCATGCAATCCCCTCCCCCATTCATTAGCACCGACCCGGTGCCTCCCCTGCACTAATTTGGACACACAGTAAATTACTCTATTTTAGTAAACAGACCCATTAGGGAAGGGTCACATGACACATGAGCAAGTGAGGATGTGTTCTCTGCTCGCTCCGGGGCTGCCCCCTTAATTAATCAAAGAAAGTCATCAGAATCCTTCTCTGGAGGAGAAAAAGCTGGGGGATAGCGTGCATAGGGTTGCCAACCGGCCGGTTTTCAGCCGGCCTGGCCGGTTTTTCCATGGCCAGGCCGGCTGCCGGCACAGATGTCAAACCGGCCGTTGAAAAGCCGGTTTTTTGCTCTGGCCGCATGATCGGGTGCGGCAATAGCAAAAAACCGGCTTTCCTCCCGAAGTCCGCGGCGCGAATGCGAACGCGATTCCCCATAATAGTGCAGCCGCTGCTTCTGCTTTGTACAGAGCAGCGGCTGCACTACACTTACTTTGAAAAGTAAAGAAACTGTATGAGGAGCCCTCCGGTCATGGCAGAGCCCAAGGAAGTGATGTCATGGGGGCGGGTTCCTCACAGGCTGTCTTTCCTTTCAAATTAACTTTATTGCTGATAAAGTTAATTTGAAAATGAAAGAAAGCCGGTGAGGAGCCCCCCCCCAAGACATCACTTCCTCGGGCTCTGCGATGACCGGAGGGATTCTCACCCAGTTTCTTTACTTTTCAAAGTAAGTGTATTGCTGCTGCTGCTCTGTACAAAGCAGAAGCAGCGGCTTGGGCAGGGCAGGGGTGTGAGTGAACCAGCAAGGGAGGGGGGGGGGTGATGGTATGATTAAACCAGCAGGAGGGAGGGAGGGAGGGAGGGGGGGTTTGGTGTGAGTGACCCAGCAGGAGGGGGTGAGTGAGTGACAGGGGGGTGGGTGAGTGAACCAGCAGTGGAAGGGGGGGTGGTGTGAGTGAACCAGCAGTGGGGGGGGGGGGGGGTGATTTAAACACCATGGTAGGGGTGTTTGTTTGAACAAGCAGGGGAGCGGGGTTGGTGTGAGTGAACCAGCAGGGGAGGGGGGGTGATGGCGTGAGTGAACCAGCAAGGGGGGGGTGAGTGAGTGACATGGGGGTGGGTAAGTGAACCAGTAGGGAGGGGAGGGGAGGGGTGGTGTGAGTGAACCAGCAGGGGAGGGGGTGAGTGAGTGAACCAGCAGGGAGGGGGGGGCGAGTGAGTGAACCAGCAATGAGGGGAGGGGGAGTGAGTGAACCAGCACTGAGGGGGGGTGTGAGTGAATCCTCGGTAATTTTTGTGGGTGGGGCTGGGGTTGGGGCAGGGGCGGGACTGGGGGAGGAGAATGGGTGGAGCATGGCGAGCCACAGGTGTCGGGTTTTTCTCGGTGAAAAAGTTGGCAACCCTAAGCGTGCAGCAACAGTCGGTGAGGTGCCAGGAGTTGCAGCGGTGACCAAATACCCCCACCAATGAAGAAAGACTGGAAAAAAGCCATTAAGACAGGGGCCTCAGCCCCGGCTATGGTGCCACCTGCATCGCCCAGCACGGAGAGCATAGATTCAACAACAGAGGAGGCTAGCTAAAGAAGCTGTTAAGCTGCGTGATCTTAAGTTTGACCATATCATTAAAAAGCTGGAGGAGGTGGGGGACTCACTGGCAGATATCGGTGGACGGGTAGACGAGCTTGAGCACCACTTGGCAGCAGTGGAGGATGCTGAAGGATACCGTGCACGGGAAAGTAAGGCACAGCAATCACAAACAGAGGCCCTGCTAGCCAAAGTGGATGACCTGGAAAACAGGTCAAGGAGAAACAACTTGAGACTTGTAGGAGTGCTAGAAACAACAGCAGATAGTATGTTGCACTCTTTGATTAAATCTTGACTGCCTAAAGAGCTAGGCCTGGAGTCGCTAGTGGGCCACATCCAAGTTGAGCGGGCTCATCGGCTGGGGGCCAGGACAGAGATGAGACAGAGCCCAAGAGTCATGATAGCCAGAATTTTGAACTTTCAGCACTATAGAACAGCCATCAAAAGAATTAGACAAAGGCTAAACAGTTTTATCTACATCCCACTATAACAGAAAAGAAAACCTGCCCTATCTGCATCTGTACTACTCATAATGATTATATCCCACATAACTTGTATATGTATTTAATAATATAATGTTAATGTACATAATGTATATAGTGTTGCACTGTTCAGTGCTATCTGTTCAACATTTCTGTTTACTGTACATTGGTTATAGTTATATGACGTTATATGTAAAACAAATCCATGATTTGTTGCCTGTTGTTATTTGTGAACCGCAGCTGATCTTAGGAAGCTGCGGTATATAAGAGATTGTTAAATAAATAAAAATAAAATAAATAAAATGCAACTGCTTCAAGCATACCGCAAGAAAGGGGAATATGTGCTGGAAAATCATTGTATTTTGCTCTTCTAAGATTATTCTGTAGCAGTTTTGGCTAAGCGCAAAGAATATGCTCCGCTCTGCACCGCATTGCTTAGATGGAAAATTCTTTTTACCCTCGACTATCTGGCTGTGCTTAGGGTCCAGAGTCAGGGGCAGAGCCACTCGTTTGATACTCTTGCTGCAGCGAAGCGCTTTGTGATGGAGTTGGACAAGGATGTGGGGTCATCTTCCTGAAGGTGATATGCGCACATGCTGGATGGAGCAATAGGTGTCGTTCTTTTATAGCTTGCAGGAGCGGCATGGGATGGATTATCTGGTGACTGGACTTGAATAATAACATTAGACATGTGAATGGCTGAAAAATTGGACACTGCTGCTATTTCAGATTTCAGACTGTAGCAGCACTGCACCAGGGAGAGAAATTCACCTCTGTAAGGGAGACGGAGGAAGGAGGAGAGAGTGGATGACTGGGGCAGCCCTACAGTGTTGGATGTGGACACCGTCTCAGCAGATAGTAGCTGAGGCATGAAAATACCAGGAACGTCTGTTGGGAAAGTGGGTTTGTTGTGTCATAGGGGAGTTAAGGGGCATTTTAGTAAGAGACCGAAGTGGGGAAGTTAAGGGGTTGGGAAGGAAAGGAAGAGGTGTGGGGGGGGGGAGAAGATTGGGGTTTAGTAGATTGGGGGTCTGGTTGGGGCAATGAGGGATGGGAGGGAGGGGATTGGATTAAAAGGGTAAGGAGGAGAATTGGGTACAAAAGGAGCTCATTGCTCATCCTAGGTCTATGGAAGGAATCGCTTTTGGAGGGCCTCCTTCCATTGCTCACGATACGACTATTGGGAGGTCTAAGGTGTAAACAGCAGGAGGACATCTACTGTGGAAGCCCAGGGACTGAGGCTGGGTGGCCAAGGGCAAATCAAGTGTATGGGACCACAGAGGTATCCTCATTAACTCCTTTCTATGTCACATAAACTGCACATGGTCACTTGGAACATGGGGGGTATTAGCACGCCTATTAAGTACACAAAATTACTGAAGGCATTAAAAAGGAGGGGAGCTCAGGTGGCGTTCCTCCAAGAGCCACATTTAAGTGCACTGGAACATGACAAATTAAAACGGGACTGGGTGACACAGGTGTTTGGAGCCGCTTCGGCATTTGTAAGCATGGTGTTGCTATTTTAATACAAAGAGGCCTTCCTTTGGAGGTCCTGTCAAAAGAAGTGGACCCACAGGGCCATTATATATTTCTACATGTAAAAGTACAGGGGGAGGAGCTGGTGCTGGGAAATGTTTATACACTATAGTATTGGCCTCTTATTTAAGAATGATTCACAGCTATAATTCAAAAGGAAAATCGTTCACTTTCACCACTCGAGGATCAGAACAAAAATACAGAGGTCTCAGTATAAAAGAGCACTGCTGTATAAGGCTCGCACCACTTCACAGCAACATGCTTTGTAACATCAACGACTTCAAAAACACAAATAAGAACAAATGGCCAGTCAGCATTAGCTTTCCCGATCATGAGGATACATCAAGAGAATCCAAAAACTTCAGGGATAAACCTCACTCGCAAGACTGGACACCTCTGAAACATCGATCAATCCCAACGTACATCCCCGGTACCATCAAGACGTTTCACACAAACGGTTTCTTCAGGGGATCTTGCCAAATCTAAAAAACAAACACAACAAACCACCATCATCCTAATCCCACCTACTAACAATCTACAGATTACACAAAACCATAACCAAAAACAACATCCCAACCTTACCCCAAATGCTGCCCGCGTTCGATTAAGAGTCGGCTCACTGCTGCTCTCCGTGAATCGGGAGCTATACCCGCCTTCCTGGACAAAAAACGCCGCGCATGCGGGATAATACCCACAACTCCATTTTTAAAGCTCCCACCAAGAATGACAACAACCTATACAACACTGTCACGTCAGAAGTTCTACCAAACCATACATGGAACACCCACCTCATGGCACCAAGGTTCCAACAGGAACACATCAAACACATCGCTATTACAAAAATCCAAGACACAAGGGGTCACAGCCCAAAACTGAGGAGCACCCAACATTCAGGGAAAATGCCCCTACCCAAACACAGACTTAAAACATCAGCAGCCTATTACCACTATCATATCGGAACCAGCACTCAACTACAAACATGCCGCCCAGTCTATACTACTATTTAAGCCGGACCAGGCAAGAGTATTCAAACAAAATGTTTATGCCCCCAATACATACGACCACAGTTTCTTTAGGGGAATTGTTCAATAATTGAAGCGTGCCCCCCAGGTTCCAGTGGTATTGGCGGGAGACTTTAATTGCCCTCATGATCCAGAACAAGATAAGTTGGGCCCCGTGTGTCGAGGCAGTTGGAAAAACAAAGGAGTGGGATATATTTGCAAAATGGGGGGCCTGGTAGATGTATGGAGAGTACTCCATACGGGAGAGAAGAATTTTACACATTTATCGATGGCACATCAGTCCTGATCCCGCATTGATTATATTTTAATTTCAAAGAACAGCTTCGTGCAGGTCATGAGGGCAGAAATAGAATGTATAGTAGTGTTGATTCACGGCATGGTTTGGATAGATTGGCAGGGGAAGGGATCCATGGAGCGACCGTGGTCTTTACCGAGCATCTATGGAAAGACGAATGCCTTTGGGTATATCAACGGCAACAGTGGGAAGAGTATGAAACCTTAAATGCAGCCCATATCTATACCCCTATTTTGTTCTGGGAGGCAGGGAAAGCAATTATGAGGGGGCAGATCATTGCTTATGTAGTAAAATGCCATAAACAAATAGATCAGCAGATCCTACTGTTAGAACAAACCTTGAAGGAACTAAAACAAATGGCTCTGCAGTGCCAAGATTTGGCTAATAAGAAGGCCTATGCCAAGACACAGGCCCATCTCAATACTTTATTGCATAGCAGAGCAGTTTCTAGCATGCAGTTCTATGGGAATTAGTTTTTCCGCTATGGAGATCGGACAGGGAAGCTCCTGGCGTGGGTAGTGAAAGACTGGGGTAAATCCCGACGTAGCGATAATTAAGGACTCTGCGAGGATAAGGCATAATGAACCTAAGCAAATAGCAGAAGTGTTTCAGCAGTTTTATAAACTGCTGTACACTCCAGAGGCTGAGGATCATGATGTGGAAAGAGATTTCTTGGATGCAGTTACGCTATCAACTTTAACAGAGGCTGAGTTACTGGAGCTTAAAAAGCCCATATCGGGGGGAGGAGGGAGGGGGAATTTAGAAGGTTATCAAGGCAGGATCCCCACATAAAGCACCAGGGCCCGATGGGTATGGGGCGGAGTATTACAAAATTCTGTCCTCACAGTTGATGCCAGCCCTGTCCGCATTATATGCAGAGGTGTTGAGCGCAGGGCAGTTCCCCAGGGATATGTGGAGAGCAATGATCTTGATCCTCCCAAAGCCAGGCAAGGATTTAGAGGACCCCGCATCTTATAGGCCAATATATTTAATCAATTACAACATGAAGATACTGGCATCGGTGCTGACTAGTTGCCTTCAAAATGTCCTCCCCAGGTTAATAGGCCCACATCAAGCAGGTTTTGTGAAAGGGAGAGAAGCTTTTTTGAACATCAGTAAGGTCTTGTTGGGAATGGAATATTTTTTGAATCATCGGAGACCCCTAGTGTTGGTCAGCTTTGACGCCGAGAAGGCATTTGACAGGGTTTCCTGGGCCTATATGTTTGAAGTTATGCGACTTTTTGGATTTGAGGATGCTTTACTGAGTTGGGTCCAAGCATTCTATGTAGACCCGCTGGCTTCCATATTTGTCGGGGGCATACAATCAGAGGAGGACACATCAGGGGTGCCCCCTCTCCTCCTTATTGTTTCTGCTGTCGCTGGAGCCTCTGCTGCTCTCTTTGTTTAAAACGGAGGAGGTGCAATGGGAGGCAGGGGAAATCAAATTAAGTGCATTCGCTGATGATATGCTCTTATGTCTCCAGAATCCCGCCCAATCACTGTGGGCAACATTGCAACACATTGAGACCTTTGGCTCCTTTTCAGGATTGAGGTTAAATAGGTCTAAGTCTGTGGTGTTGAATGTTGGTGGATTGGTCAGGGGACAGTGCCAGAGCATCTTCGCCCTGGTGTGGACAGAAATTCAACTGCGGTACTTGGGAATCCAATTGCCAGAAAATATGTCACAACTCTACAACCTCAATATTAAACCCCAGTTAGCGCGCACAATTGAGCGACTAAAAAAGTGGCTGGACCGTCCTGTTTCAATGAAGGGGCGAATAGCCCTTTTCAAGATGATGGAGCTTCCTCGCTGGACATATATATTATGACACTTGCCATTATGGATCTCAAGGAGAGATCTGCTGTTACTGCAGGGCCACATAGGTAGATTTTTGTGGAGAGGACATAAGCCTCAGATAGCATTGTTGGTGTTGATGAAACTGGTGGATGCCAGGGGGCGGGCCTACTGTTGCTGCTTGTTTACAGTCTGGCATGTTTAATGTGCCCACTGTGGGATTTGTTGGGGGGCACATCGGAGACTATCAGTGGACATGGTTAATGATATGTCAAGGCTCCTTCACAGAACCTTCTTATTGCACATGGAAACCAATGCTCTGCCACCGGCTTGGAGGGCTTCCACTTACCTGAGATCTCTTCGGCAGGCGTGGAGAGTCCTTTGTCATCCTTGGAAGGTTTGGTGATGTAAGACAGACTGCCTACCTCTAGGACGGAATAGTGATTTTCCCCCTGAGTTGCAGTGGGGTGTTCCTAGGCGCTGGGTGCAGAGCGGGATAACATGCATAGGAGACCTCAGGATGGAGAGGGAACCAGAGATAGTCTCTTAAAATGCTACAGGGAAGGTATCAAATATCGCGCAGGAGTTTTACTTCTATTTGCAGGTGCAATACTATATACAGACAGTACAGAGGGAGGTTCCTGCGCTGCTGCAGCTGGGGGGGGGGGGGCGGGCGGGGCGGATGTTTGAATTAATGCACACTCTGGAAGGGCGTTTAACTATGCGGAAACTGGGGGGAGCTGGCCCCGGGGTTTGGATTTTTCCACTCTGGGGGTATTGGCCAAGCGCTGGCAGAAGGATGGTTTGCAAGAAGTCGCAGCCAATTTGTTACAGGAAGCATTTGCCAGCCATGCCACTCTTTCAGAATGGTAGCTGTTATTTATCGACCTCCTGATCAGTCTGTTTCTACCTTTCTCACTGACTTTGACTCATGGCTTTCCTTCTTTCTGGACTACTCTTCCCCCACTCTTATTCTTGGGGATTTTAACATCCATGTCGATAACCCCTCTGATCCTCATGCTTTAAAGCTCTTCTCCCTCACCTCCTCGTTTGACCTCCAACTTTGTTCCACTGCCCCCACTAACCAGCATGGCCACTGCCTGGACCTGATATTTTTCTCTAGTTCCTTATTCTCGAACTTCCGTAAATCAGTTCTTCCCTTATCTGACCATCACCTTTTAAGCTTTAATCTTCATCTCCTGCCGCCTCAGCCTCATCCTGTCTCCTCCAATCTATTTAGAAACCTTCATGCTATTGATCCCTTGACTCTCTCTTCCACCATTTCCCCATCTCTTTCTTCCACTATGTCATCCAAGTCTGTCGACGAGGCAGTAACTTCCTATAATGCTGCACTCTCCTCAGCTCTGGATGCTCTCGCTCCACCCACCCCATGTCCTGTGAGACGTTCTGAACCCCAGCCCTGGCTTTCATCCATTATCCGCTATCTGCGTTCCTGCGCCCATTCTGCTGAGCGTGCTTGGCTCAAATCCTGCTCCCCTGAAGATTTTCTTCACTTCAAATTCATGCTTGTCTCTTTCCAGTCAGCCATAGCTTTTGACAAACAAGACTACTATGTCCATCTGACTAACTCTCTTGCCTCTGATCCTCGCCGTCTCTTTACTACTCTCAGCTCTCTCTTTAAAGTGCCTCTGACTCTGATCCCTCCCTCCCTTTCTGCCCAAACCCTGGCTGACTATTTCCATGACAAAATCCACAAGATCACTCTCCAATTCCCCTCAAACTCAGCTAGTTCCCCTCCTCCCCTTCTCCACTCCCAACTCTCCCCCCCCCCCAACCGTCCCTCGCCACCCTCTCTTCCTTTCTGTCATCTCTGAAGAGGAAACTGCACATCTTCTTTCTTCCTCCAAACTCACTACCTGCTCCTCTGATCCTATCCCCACCCATCTCCTAAGCACCATCTCCTCCACTGTTGTCCCTTCCATCTCTCATATTCTCAACCTTTCGCTCTCCACTGCAACTGTCCCTGCAGACTTCAAGCATGCTGTGGTCACACATCTCCTCAAGAAACCCTCACTTGATCCCACCTGTCCTTCTAACTATTGACCCATCTCTCTCCTCCCCTTCATTTCTAAACTACTTGAATGTGCGATTCACTGCCACTGCCTTGACTTCCTCTCCTCTCATGCCCTCCTGGATCCCTTACAGTCTGGCTTTCGTCCTTTACACTCTACTGAAACGACTCTTGTCAAAGTCTCCATTGACTTGTTCCTGGCAAAATACAAGGGCCTGTACTCTGTCCTCATCCTCCTTGACCTCTCTGCTGCTTTCGACACCATTGACCACAGCCTTCTCCTCAATACCCTGTCCTCACTTGGCTTTAAGGGCTCTGTACTATCCTGGTTTTCCTCCTATCTCGCCCATCGCTCCTTCAGTGTGTATTCTGGTGGCTCCTCCTCCTCCTCCACTAACCCGCTCCTAGTCAGGGTACCCCAAAGACCTGTCTTGGGCCTGCTCCTTTTCTCTCTCTACACCCAGTCCCTTGGTGCGCTTATCTCTTCCCATGGCTTTCAGTACCATCTGTATGCCGATGACTCCCAGATCTACCTCTCTACACCTGAACTCTCTCCGGCAACCCAGACCCGGATCTCTGCCTGCCTTTCTGACATTGCTGCCTGGATATCCCACCGCCACTTGAAATTGAACATGGCCAAGACTGAACTTCTTATCTTTGCACCTAAAACCTCCTCTCCTCTTCCTCCTTTTTCAGTCTCTCTGGACAGCTCTGTACTCCTTCCTGTTTCCTCGGCCCGCAATCTGTGGGTTGTCTTTGACTCCTCCCTCTTTCTCCACACATAGCCATCTCATAGCTAAGACCTGTCGCTTCTTTCTCTATAACATTAGCAAAATCCGCTCTTTCCTTTCTGAACACACTACTAAAACGCTTATCCATTCCTTAATCACTTCTCGTCTTGACTACTGTAACTTACTCCTTTCTGGTCTCCCTTTGAGTCATCTCTCTCCCCTTCAATCTGTTCAACACTCCGCTGCATGGCTAGTCTTCCGCCAGCCTCATCATACCCATATTACTCCTCTTCTTAAGTCACTTCACTGGCTCCCTATCCATCTCCGCATCCAAGTCAAACTTCTCCTGCTGACCTATAAATGCATTCACTCTGCGGCTCCTCAGTACCTTTCTTCTCTTATCTCTCCTTACAACCCCTCCCGGGAACTCTGCTCTTCTAACCAACTGCTTCTATCTGTGCCCTTCTCTCCTACTGCCAACTCCAGACTTCGCTCCTTTCACCTTGCTGCACCTTACACCTGGAACAAACTACCTGTGTCTGTATGCCAGGCACCTTCTCTAACCCTCTTCAAATCCAGGTTGAAGGCTCACCACTTCGCTGCTGCCTTTGGATCTTGACTCACCTGATCTCCTTGTCCTTTCCCCTGTTTTACCCATGTTTACGCTTTCTGTGTTTGTCTTGATTAGATTGTAAACTTTGATGAGCAGGGACTGTCTTTTACATGTTTGTACAGCGCTGCGTATGACTGGTAGCGCTATAAAAATGCTCAGAAGTAGTAGTAGTAGTACATATACAGGAAGTTCAGTATAAGTTCCTGTGGACGGCATATGTCCATGATGCTTGGGCTTTAAAGGTGGGTTTGGCATCTACAGATGCATGCCGCATATGTAAGAGGGAGCGTGGCACCTTGACACACCACTTCTGGGCGTGCTCCGGCATTCAAGCTTTTTGGAGAGAGGTGTGTGCTTGGCTGAGTGTGTGGGTGTCCCAAAGAGTAGTTCCAACCCTAGGGTTATGTTTATTTGGTAAATCTGAGGTAGACTGGCCCCTGTCGAGCCACTAATGGAGACTATTGCGAAAAAGGTCATCCTGCAGCAGTAGCTTACAAGGAGGGTACCAGAGGTTCACTCCTGGGAAATCGCAATGACAGAACTAATGAGAATGAAGAGAAGAACGGCTCAAATGCTGGGGACTGGAAGCTGACTGACTTCCTTAAGATTTAGGACCCAGTTATCACCCATCTCCCTGCTGCCGTTTCTTCCATTACACCTAATACATCCATTGCAACTATTGCCATTTCACCCCGACAATCATGGCAAACACTAGAACCATGAGTACTGACATAGCGGGGGAGGAGCTATAAGGGAAGGAACAGGAAAGAGAGGGTTGGGATTTTTGGTAGATTAATAGGGGATGGATAGGGACTTGGAAGATATCAAGAGTATTTTATGGGTGTGGTCAATTTTGAAGAAAAGTGTATATTACTCTCTTCTTTAAATTTTGAGTATAGCAGGGTTCATTAAATTGTAAATTGTTGTTCTCTGCGACTGTTCAGTATAATTCTGGGTGCATAGGTTAGCTTTGCAATGAGCAAAGTTAAGCTCTATTATTATTAGTAGTAGTAGTAGTATGATTATTATCATGGTTATTATCATTGTTAGAGTGAGCAAAGGGCTCACCAATGTTTTATGAGATACCCTGAGATTGGTGAATGAGTGTATTTTGACTTATTGTAACATTTCCTTGGACTTAGTCTATTGTTTGCAGTTACTTGTCATGTGGAGGTATTGAGATGTAATGTGACAGTTTTGCAAGAGGTCAAGATATTTGTTGGTTCAGAATGTATAAATCAATAAAAATGAGTTTCCACAGACCCGTTAGAGAACAGTTCTAGAAAATGTTCTGGCAAAATCTATGCTAGCATTCATGTAAATGAAGGAACATCATTACAAACTCAAACTAAAAGCTTTAAGTCCACATTCTTATAAACGTTTGTCTTTTTAATTTTCTGTTCTCAACAGAAAGCATGCTCAATATATATATAATATCTTTCCTTTCCTGAGTTAGCTACAGTGTCTCTTGATTATATAAATCAAAGTAATGTGGCATGTTTTGATTGTTCCCTTGTCATTAAAATGTTTTTGGTTTTGCTACATTCATCACAAGGTCCCCATCTGACATGTTCCCTTAAAAGATTGCAATGCGGTTTGAAAGCTTCCTGTAGAAAAAGAAAGGAAGAAAGAAAAATTCCAACATTGCAACTACCTATTTGGGTAAAAAATTCCTGTGCACTGATCATTGCCAGAGAAGGCCCTTTAAAGATCCATATGCCACGATAAAGGCAGCTTATCAAGTGTAGTCTTTTTTTTCACATGATTTGTGAAAAGCGATGGATTTCTTTATTTTGAGGGCCAGATTTAAGTTTTAGGCAAAAGTAAAGAACAAAGAAACACGATCTTGACAGTTGCCTGATATTAAAATATCACATCTTTTGTGCAATAATAATTTCATTCCTTTCATCTTCAGAAAAAGAAATAAAACAATTCATACAAGCATCACATAAGCATAGCCTTCTGCAAAGAGTGCTCTGAAAATTTTACCCTCAAATTAGTAAAGTTAAGAATTAAGCTAAAGTCTTCCAGAAAGCTTTGTTTGCATAATATTTTTTTCTGAAAACTTTTTTTGATCTAGCATTTTCTAGGGATATGCACAAAAATATTTTTGCTTCCTTTTCAGCCATTTTGGATGATTTTTGAACATTTTCTTCAATTCCTTTCAAACTTTTTCACATAGAAAATTTGTGAAATGTGGAAACAGACATGGTAATTCATAGGTTAATGTGTTTAATCAATTTTGCCTGTATTTATTACGTGTTATATTAAACAAATTTAATTTATTTTAGCAGTATGTAGCTTACACCTTTCCAACAGTAGTTCAAAGCAGGTTACATTCAGGTACAGTAGGGATTTCCCTATCCAAGAGCACTTGCAAACTAAGGGGCCAATTCAAAAAGCCAGCACTGAAATCGTGCACTATTGGTTATGTACGCATCTATGTGTGACTTTAGCGCTATCAGGCAGAAAGGGGTACATATGCAAATTAGCCATGCCTTAAACTGCAGCACAAATGTCAGTGTTAAACTGGGACAGCAAGCCAAACACATGCTCCCAAAGAAATAGGGTCATCTGAGGTGAAATGTCAAACTTCCCCTCAGAGGATCCAGGCACTGGAGAAATCCCCCAATGCCATCAAAATACTGTTGGGGAGCCAGTGCTCCTGACACCAACCCCCTTATAGAAACCAAACCCCTGATGGCCCAGCAGCCCTGATTCCCCACCCACCCAATAAAAAAAAAAACCCGGTGGTCTAGCAGACCCGATCACACCCATCCATCCAATAACAAAAGGCCCGGTGGCTCCCAAACCTCACACACTGCTCCCGGTACCATGCGCTCCCATCCATGCGCCGCCACCTTGAAAAATCATGGCGCCTGTCCCTGTATGGTGCATCCTGGGATGTACCATGTGGGGTCAGACTGCACTGCGTAGGCCAGGCACTGCCATTTTTCATGATTGTGGTGCAGGGGCGAGAGCGTGTGGGCAATGCTCCCTCTCCATCTTAAAGGTACCAGGAGGGGAGTGGGGGGTTCAGGAGCCACCCAGCCACCAGTTTTGTTATTGGGTGGGTGGGTGGGTGAATGGATGAGTGAGATCGGGGCCACTGGACCACCAGGGATTTTTTTATTGGATGGGTGGCAGGATTGGGGTCTCCGGGCCATCAGAGATTTGGTTTGTGGGGGGTCGGTGTCAGTGGCACCAGCCCCCAATAGTTTTTTGATGCCTTCACCTCAGATGATCCAGGTATCAAAATACTGTTGGGGGCACACACAAGACATTTAAGCCACCTCAGACTAGACGTAGAGATATTGGTGCTTTGGCTTGTTACATAATCCTCTACGCATTTCTCTGCATTGGGCGCAGACAATATTAGCATGCCATTTTAATATGTGTAGCTCATTTGCATATAATTTAAATGCACTTGGCATTGCTGTGTGCGCTTGCTTTTCCTTTGCTGTTTACACACATGTCAATCTCTTTTCTGCATTTGGCATGCCAGAACTTGTACAAATGGGTTGCATTATCTGCATGCAGAGGGCGCATTAGTCTTTCTGCATCAGCCCGCAAGCTTGTAGGAAGGTTAAGTGACATGCCCAAGCCCATAAGAAGTACCAGTGGGATTTGAATGTTGGTCTTTCTGGTCACAGGGTGTTGCCCCTAAGCACTAGACTACTCCTCCACTTCGGAATGGCCAGGATAGGCATGTTGCAAACCCCACCCAGTGCTGGAGCTATAAGCTCCCACTGCAGTAAGATCAAGGGACTGGACCTGGGATGAGTGGGGCTGTGTCAGTAGAAACAACTGAAATTTCTAAATATCCTGGGGTACCTACAACTGGTCCTTTGCTGTGGAAGTAATTGTGATGACTTTTCTTCAGTGAGTATTTTTCCTGCTATTATTAACATTGACCACAAGAGAAAATAAAACTCAAGGGCACAAGAGCATCAAAATGTTTTGGGGTTTTTGGTACAAAAATGTGTTTATTTATTGTTTTATTCCGCTTTATCTATGCATCAAAGTGATTTGCTTTGACAAGGAACTTATTAGAAGGAACATGTGCTATAACATAGGATTAAACATAAACTTTTTTTGGGTTGTGGGCTATCCATATAAGAATGAATTAAAAGGTTTACAGTGAGGAAAAAGTATGATAAGTGTCATACATATAGGATTTTTACAGAACTTGGAGTTAATTTATTTATTTATACCTCTGTATCTACTAGTGATAGTGATTTACATGGAACAAATGGAACTTGAACTTTACTTGGAGCAATTTGTTGAAGGATCTAACAGACTAAACAATACAGTAACTCTGGATCATGGTGAACTATGTAGCTTAATAGGAAACATTGTATCAAGGTAACTGCTTCTTGAAGAGTTTATATGTCCAGGATTGTTAGAGTGGTACATTAATGAATTATATGGGGTAGTACATGGCTTTGAATGGGTGATGAGCAATGGGCTTAACTTGTGGTGTAGATATGATGTCCAGGAGATTCTACAAGTAGTTAGATGGGGAATATAGGTTAGGATGGAGTATCCGGTGAGCTGGTAATTAGACAGCTTGTTCTTCCTTCAAAATGCTCTGTGACTGGGGGGCGTGGCCAGCACGAAACCGGCATGGAGGTGTAAGTCCCCTTCTCCTGGGCCTTGAGCTTGAATCCTGCGACTTACCCGCTCATAAATCTACCCCGGTGGTTAAATCTGTCTGGGCAGCTGTAGGAGAATGTCGGGGAGCAAACAAACGCGCCTCGAGTTTCCTCCAACTCCGACGGCGTCGGGGTCTAAACGCTCTAAATCTGACCCGCTGTCCCCGCACAAACCTGGGCCTCAGCACGAATCAACAGAAGACATTAGACAACTCTTACAGGAAGTTCGGGCTATAAGGAGCAGAGTCGACTCCAATGGAGAAACCCTGTCAGCTCTTCAGGAGGACATAAAAGATTTGGGCGCACAATTCCAATCTCTCTCTGTTCGAGTAGAGAAAGTGGAGCAAACGTTAGTGGAACACGGTGACAAGCTTCAGACTGTTTCTTCACTGGCGCGCAAGATAGACCGGCTCGAACAAAGCATGGATGATTTGAACAATCGAGCTCGGCGAAACAACATCCGAATTATCGGCTTGGGGGAAGGCGCGGAAGGGACGGATCCTATTCACTTCATGGAGTCCTTCCTGCCTAAGGTGCTAAAAATAAATTTTACTCCCCCGCTAGAAATAGAGCGGGCTCATAGGATTCCTGTGTCTCCCTCGGGACCTAACTCTCAGAGCCTGCGACCTCGGCCCTTCATCATGTGCCTATTAAGGCACCAACAAGTCATGCAGATTTTCGCCGCTGCGAAAGCTAATCAGCCGCTGCTCTATGAAGGGCGAAAGATCTTTTTCTTCCCGGACTACTGCAAGCGTACAGTTGAGAAGCGGAGGTTGTTTCTGGAACTCAGGCCCAGGCTTCGCAGTTTGCAGGCGCGGTTTGGCCTTTTTAGCCCGGCGCGCTTTAAAGTCACCCTGGATAACCGTACTAGATCTTTTGAAGACCCGAATTTACTGCGTCAATATATTGAAGAGCACGAGGAGCTCCAAATGCAGCAACGCTGAAGTATTGGTTTATCTGCGGGTTTTTGTTCTCAACTGAAGGCCTGTATAGGGCTGATTTTGCCCAGAGTTGTACATTAACATGTTGAGTTGCCTGGATCCCGGGGGTTATTATTATTATCATTATTATTATCATTATTATCATTATTATCATTATTATAGATTTTTTACAATGTTTATAACAATAATCTGGCGGGTGGTCGGGATATGAGTGGTGTTGTTTGTTTAAAAGGGGCGGCCTTCTGTAATTAATGTGTTTCTGCTGTCTTACCCTGCTTGACTTTTTTTGGTTGTTGTGGGGGGGACTTGGCTCACTGAGATTCAAAGAATGGTTATCAGTTGGGGTGATCTCACAGAGTTTTGGCTGTCACAGTCATAGGGGATGGCTACTAAGTTGAGATTTTTATCTCTTAATGTGAAGGGGTTGCGTTCGCCAATCAAGCGCAAGAAAATTTTGTTGTACTGTAAACGTCAAGCTGCCGATATTATTTTCCTTCAGGAGACGCATTTAACGGCATCGGAGGCAAATAAGCTGGCGGATAGAGTGTATACAGTGGCTGGTTGCTCCCCTGCTGTGCATAAAAAAAATGGTGTTGTTACCTTGATAAAGCGTTCCCTGGACCCCCAACAAACTAGTTCGTCCCACGATGATGCTGGGAGATGGGTTAAAACTATAATAAAAATCGGGGAGGGATTATTATCCCTTGTCAATATTTATGGCCCCAATATAGACGACCCTGTTTTCTTTTCTAATCTTACCGGGACCCTGCATGAGGAGCCAGGGGTTATGTTAATAGTGGGCGGGGACTTCAATTTGGTTATTGAGCCCTTACTGGACAGAAGCCCTGGCAGGGTTGAACGTCCTTCTCGCGCGCGTTTAGCGCTCTCCTCCTTGATTGACTCTTGTGATTTAGTTGACGTATGGCGGCTGTTTCATCCCAGTGAAAAAGACTTCTCCTTTTTTTCTCCGGTTCATAGCTCTCTCTCTCGTATAGATTTCTTTTTGATTTCTAAGTCTCTGGTTTCCAGTTGCCGTGATCCATCTATATTGGGCAGGTCGGTCTCGGATCATGCAGCCATTACGCTCGAGGTGGTGTCGGAAGATGTCGTGAGTCCCAATCGGACATGGTCTTTTAACAGGGCATGGCTGGCAGATCCTGCCTTCCAAGAAGTTATTCGCCGCGCTATAACCTCTTTCTTTGCTTGGAACACGCGTGGTGCTACTGCAGATTGGGCTCGGTGGGAGGCTTTTAAGGCCTATATCCGCGCTGAGATAACTAGTTTTCAGATAATGGAGACCAAGAGGCGCCGGGCACAACTTTGTGCCTTGGAGGCGCAAATTCGTGCTGGTGAGCGTCTTTGGCTGGGGCACTCTAGGCCGGAAATTCTTCTCCGTTTACAGAGACTTCGATTTCAATACAATGAAGCCTTGAGTACTGAAGTAGAGCAAATTATGTTGAAGCAGTCCGCCCGGTTCCACGTGGAAAGGAATAGGGCTGGCAGGCTGTTAGCCCATACGATCCGGGGGCAGCAGAGCAAGTCTAGAATAGCCTCTATTCTCTCTAGTAAACAGGAGCGGTTGGTCAAAGATGTACAGATAGTGGAGGAGTTTTCAAAATTCTATAGTTCATTGTACGCTTCCGAGATCTCTGCCGATCTTAGCTCTTTTGCTGCTTTTGTCAAAGATCTTGATCATCCCGTTTTAGAGGAGGAGCAGACCTCTGATCTTGGCAAGCCCTTTCTCCGCGAGGAGCTTCTCTCCGTTATGCAGGCCATGCCCTCGGGTAAGGCGGTCGGCCCTGATGGCCTCCCTGCCGAATTTTATAAAGTGTTTGGCACGGAGCTGGCTCCGTTTATGTTAGAATATTTTGATGGGCTTGTCAACGCTGGAGGTCTTACTGGTCGATTCTCGGAAGCCACTATCGTAGTGTTGGAAAAGCCGGGCAGAGACCCTTCTCTTGTTGCGAATTATCGGCCTATCTCTCTCCTAAATGCCGATTATAAAATTTATGCGAGCATCCTAGCACGTCGACTTGCCTCGGTGGTAGGAGACTTGGTTCATCCGGATCAATGTGGGTTCGTTCCCGGGAGGTCAACCTCTGATAATGCTCGTCTCCTTTGCAACTTACTTGAGAGGGCTTCTTCTGATCCCTGTCCGTATGTTGCCCTATCTCTGGACGCCGAGAAAGCGTTTGATAGGTTGGAGTGGTCGTTTATGTTTTTTGTCTTGCAGTGGTTTGGCCTGGGTGATGGTTTTATTCAAAAGGTTAGGGCGCTTTATGCCAATGCTTCGGCCAGCATTCTAGTGAATGGGGTTTTATCGCGCCCATTCACTCTTTATCGTGGGACCAGGCAGGGATGTCCTCTTTCCCCCCTTTTATTTAACTTAGCCTTGGAGCCGTTGGCCATAGCGCTTAGAGGGCGGGTGGATCTCAAAGGGGTTCAAATCGGGACATTGCATGTGAAGCTCTCCGCTTATGCGGACGACTTGCTTCTCTTCACGCAGCCAGGGGAAATACGATCTATCTTGGCTTTGTTCGATAACTATTCAAGCGTGTCGGGATATAAGATCAATTGGTCAAAGTCGGTGGCGTTTCCCCTTAACCGTGTCCCAACGTCTGCAGACATGGCAGACTTCCCCTTTCGCTGGGAGGCTGGCAGTATTAAATATTTAGGGGCCTGGTATAATGTGTCGGTGGACGACATGATTGAGAAGAATATGGATGACCTTCTTCTTTTTTTACGGACTAAAGTGGTTGCGTGGTCTCCTCTTTATCTCTCGTGGTGGGGCCGATTGGAGGTCATTAAGATGACTCTCACCCCTAAGGTTAATTATATACTTGGTATGCTCCCTTTTTCCATTCCGTTGACATGGTATCAAAAGATAGAGCGCATTCTCATTTCCTTTTTGTGGAATGGTAAGCAGCCGCGTATCGCTACAAAAAAGTTGAAAGCTGCCAAGGATAGGGGTGGTGTGCATTTCCCTGATTTTCGTCAATATCACCAGGCCCTCCTGGTTAAACAGGGTTCACTTTGGTTAGTTGCAGAGGATAGTGGGCATAACCCGACCTGGCTAGCGGTGGAGATTTGTCTGGCTGCGCCCACCCCTCCTCAATGGCTGTTAGGGGCGCTTCATCCTGAATGGTCCCCGGTGGGCAGAGTTATCAGGTCCACGCAGGCCGCCTATCTCGAGCTGGCGAGGCTTACAGGTCAGGTTGATATCCCCCCGGAACAGATCCCTGTCTGGTGGAACCCTAGATTTCGGATCCGCGGACGTAGATTTGCCTGGAGAGCATGGCAAGACCGAGGTATTTGGTCTTTAGGTCAGTTGGTGGACCCTAGCGGGTGGAAGGATTTTGCAGAGTTACAAAGGACGTATTCCCTGCCAGACTCCTCCTCGTTCAGGTGGCACCAGTTGAAACATAGTATCACGGCTTCTGGTCTCCCACTCTGTGCATCTGGACGGGACCAGGAAGGGGCATTGCCCAGTTGGCTGAGGGCCACGGTACAACAGAAGGGAGTTACATCTAAAATATACGCCTCCTGGAGGAATTTTGCCACCAACATGCCTGTTGGGTTGGCTCGGGTGTGGGAATCTGATATATCTCGAGGTGTTTCTCCCTCTGAGTGGAAGATTTTGTGGGGTCCAGTTTCACGCGTGTCAAGGTCCGCTGCACTTACTCAATCATTATTTTTTTTTATGCACAGGGCCTTTATTACCCCTTCGAAGATGGCCAGGTGGGATTCTAGTATTTCGGGTCTGTGCTGGTCTTGCTCCGCCGCTAAAGGAACTTATATACACATGTTCTTTAAGTGCCCTCCGGTCCAAAATTTTTGGACACAGGTGTGGGCCAGGATGCAGTTGATTTTGTCCTTTGCTGCGGAGTTGGACTGGCGATGGATCCTTTTGCGGTCTGTTGAGCTATCTCCTAATCAGTCCCAAGATCATTCTTTCTTATTTAATTTTATGATGGCTATAGCCCTAAAGATGATTCTGTGGAAGTGGAAGAACTTTAATAGCTTAAGTTTTGATGGGTGGTGGAATTTGGTTTGTCACTATTCAAAGTTGGAGAAAACCTACAGTAAACTTCATCATCCGGACAGGCCTGATCTTAATATTAGTCGTTGGGCACTCCTGGACTCATTTGTGGCTCGTTCTCAGGTTACTTAAAGTGTTGTGGGATCCTCTCATATTTATGTTTTGTCAGTGCCGTTCTCAGTGAGCCAGGGTGGGGGAGGGAGGGTTATGTTGGGTGGGGGGGGGGGGGGTTGAGGTTATTCCTATTTTATTGTACTTAGTATTTAGCATTGTATAGGTTATTTTCTGTTGGGTGTCGATTATGTTGTAGTTGTTTGGTAACAATTTAAATAAAGTATTTAAAAAAAAAAAAAAATGCTCTGTGACTAAGGGATATGTTTACTAAACAACAGTAATGTTACCTGTGTTAGGTTCCACGGTACTGCTATGGATGCCCATATAAAGGAATGGGTGGCACATCATTAAAGCAAGCTGTAACAGGTAACGCGCGTTACAAGGTGCCTTAGGCTAACGCACGTTACAAGGTGCCTTATAAGGCACCTTACAAGGCGCCTCATAAGGTGCTATGTAAGGTGCCTTGTAACGTGCCTTGTAAGGTGCCCTACAAGGTGCCTTGTAAGGTGCCATATAAGGTGCCTTGTAAGGTGCCCTGTAAGGCACTTTATAGGGCCCCTTAGGCTAGGCACCATATTAGGCACCCCTGGACAAGGCACCTTAGAATGTACCTTGGGTTATGGGACCATAGGGTAAGGTGCCCTAACAATGTCATGGTGCCCTAGTTGAGTATGCCCAAGGGCTGCAAGGTGCTTCAGGTTGACATGCAAGACCTGTGAGGCATAGAAACAGGTGTAACCCTAACACTGGATAGAGCACAGAGGAAAGGCAATGAACAGGTGTTTGAAGGAGGGAGAACTGGAAGCTGCTCGACCTGCCATATCTGCAGGCATCCCATGTGGCTGCCAGTAATGTTGACAAACATGTTGGGGGCAACTGTACCACAGCACAGAGTGTTGGCAATGTAAAGTACTGGAAAGACAATGGGTGACAGATGTTGGGAATACTTGTCCCCCAGTGGAGGCGGAGGTGGCAGGATAGTCACAATGATGGGTGGACAAAGGAATGGTGGTGCCATGCAGATCAGGCACAGGTGAGGCAAGCATGAAGAGGCACAATGCAGCGCAGGACATGGGGTGACAGCCTGCACAGGAAGACAGGACCCTACACAGCTGACAGACGCAGATAGATGGACTGAAGGATTGTTGGCAACTGTGGGGAGAGTATTATGGGCTGGCAGCACGGGTCTGCAAAGATATGACTGTTACAGCCATGCAAAATATCTGAGTTGGATAGGCAGGAAAGGAGGGAACAATGAGGAATTGAACCCATGACCACTGCAGAGAATGTCATTGTACTAACCAGTAGGCTATACCTCTATGGCCTATTGCACAACAATGGCTGGGTACAGAAGGACTGCAGGTCACTGCACAAACCGTCTGCTCTGTGTGCCTGGATAGGGTAACCCCACCAGCACCCATGATGCACTGCACATGCAGAACAGCGGTCTGCAGCTGATCAACAAATGGGGCCTGTGCCTCTCCAGCACCGCAGCTTGGTAGGATGGACTGACAGTGCGTGATACAGGCACAGAGTAGCCACAGACCGTGCCATTGTGCAGGTTCTGCATTTACCCTGAGGGTTAGGGTGGCCACTCAGCACTAGGTCCACAGTATCTGTGGTACTAGAGATATGCCCTGCTGCACATCCCCACTACTATGTGACCGGTGTTCCCAGCAGTGCAACTGAAGGTAATTCTGTGTCCATCTGGGACCTGATACAACCCAGATTAGTGTGCACACTGTGGTACGGGCTGGTTGCCAAGCACACCAGTTATCAGGGCAGCGGGGCATCTAGACCTGCCTGAGGTTTACCTAGTACTGCCTCTATGGGTCACAGTGGTATGTCCAAAATGCAAATCAAACCCTGTACTATGCTTTACTCAAATAGTAACAACCAATATTAATCTTATTATAATAATTTCTTTTAGCAGGCAAAAATGATCTCAGGATGGCTAATATCCCTCATACAGTGACAAGTCAGTATAGGGAAATAGCAGACGCTTCACATCACAGGTCAAATAGCCTATACCATCCAACCTAATAAATATAACCAATTTTACAAACTTAATACACCCCAAACAATTCACTCAGGAACCTATATCCAGTAATCTTCACAAACATTCACCACATAAATAACACACACTCATTAAAAGCGTCTTAAGAGAGTTGAAGTTTTAAGTCTAGAGCCTGAAAGAGAAGTGTTTTTCCTCAAGTTCTGGCTGGTTCATTGAGCTGGCTTTGGGCAGTGTGCTGAAGAGCCGTTGGTTTTGGTCCCGTTGAGGCTGTGTGCTGTTTAAGCTGCTTACTTCAGATAAGTACAGTGTGCTCTTATTTGTGAGCCTATATTTACATGGGAGTAATTCTGTGGTATGTTTTTTCAGCTTTGGGACTGCACTGATGACTCCAGATGTACTGCCATGATTATTTAAGTGAGACGCTTTTAATGAGTGTGTGTTATTTATGTGGTGAATGTTTGTGAAGATTACTGGATATAGGTTCCTGAGTGAATTGTTTGGGGTGTATTAAGTTTGTAAAATTGGTTGTATTTATTAGGTTGGATGGTATAGGCTATTTGACCTGTGATGTGAAGCATCTGCTATTTCCCTATAGTGATTTGTCACTGTATGAGGGATATTAGCCATCCTGAGGTCATTTTTGCCTGCTAAAAGAAATTATTGTAATAAGATTAATATTGGTTGCTACTATTTGAGTAAAGCATAGTACAGGGTTTGATTTGTATTTTGGATTATTGCTTCCCTGAGACAGCTTTGTGGTGTTCTATCACAGTGGTATGTACCATATACCCCAAAGGGGTCCACAATCTCCCATTCCATAGGTGAGGGACAGGTGCTTGGGCCCATAGGATGGCTGTAGGACCAGCAACCCCAGTCCTGCTAGCAAAATACAGCCCTCCAGCACTGGTGGGCCAGGGCCATACCTATGACTGGGGCAGTGGCAGACCAGCAGTACAGCTGGGAGTAAAGTGGGAACCCCACTTGTCTCACCCCACAGTCTGCCATCCACCAGCAGATAACACCTGGTGCACCCTACAAGGTGCTCCAACCAGGTACAGACACTGGTATTTCAGCAAATGGGCCCCAGAACTAGAAACTCACACAGAACAAATAATACAGCGCACTATGTGGGAACATAGACATGCCATGGTCACTGCTCGGTCAGAGTGAGAGTGACCTCACCGCATGACATACTGTGGCCATCCTGTCCATGCAGGTGGTGGTCGGGCACTACAGTGTCCCAGCCAGTGCCCTGCACCCTGTGCAGAAGCAACCTGGCCAATCCGCCCTGTCTGGCTCATACCCACAATACCCTGCTCCTCATTATGCACATTTGCAGGCTAATGCTGCTAACAGTGGGACATTGCTGGCCCAGAGCAGTGTAGGCAGCCACAAAACAATGGATAGACATTCACACACACACACACTCCTATTGCAGCATTGTGCAATGATGGGGTTGGATGGCCACCCTGCCTGCCACACTGGTCCTGGTCACAGTGCCGATATTGCTACACTGTGAAGGAGGTGTTAGTAGTGCTCTGGTGATAACTACAACTCTGTGCTGTGGCCAACAGCCTGACTCTCCATAAAGCTTTGGATAGTGGAGCCTGTGTGAGTGGGTGTTTGTACCCCTGTTGGCTGCTGGTTGGGGGATTGCACATTCTGATGTTGTAACTGCATTGAATGGTAAAACATAGGGATGTGCTCTGTAGGAGCCACAGCTGGGACATGAACCTGTGATCTTCTGTTCCATGACACACTGTCTGCACCACACCGCTTCCACAGTAGTTCCTGGAGCTACCTATGTTTTTCATCAGGCAGACCTTGTCTGTTGCACTGTCCACCATGCACTGGGACAGGGCATGGGCTTGGTCCACTGAGGGCAGGTGTCACTGCCCCAGTCACCACCAGCACCCTCCCCCCACCATGCTGACATGCCCATATGCTGTTGGTGCTGGTGGTTCACTGTTCCAGGCCATCCACTGTGCAGGTAGGCAGGTACCTAGGGTTTGGGTTCTGAGGTGGGGGGGGGGCCAACATGGACATCCACACATCCCACCCATCTCCGCCTGCCACTGTTATATCCCTTCCACATGGGCAGGTGATAGCTTTGGGTGTCAGGTTGGTGATCCCGCAGCTATTGGATAGGGTGGACCTGGTAGATAGCTGGTGTTATGCCAATAGAATATGGACTGGCTAGGGCAGGCAGTGCAGGTATGGTATGCCCCATTTGGACTACTGGGTGTACATCTGTTTCAGATAACGTGTGGTCATACTCTGCACTGCCTTACCAGGAGCTGTAGCAAGGGGTGTTTGTTTAGTTGGGTGTCTGGTCTATTTTGGACGTACCCTGGGGAAGGTGCAGAGACCCTTGTTGGCATGATCCCCAGAAGTGCATTCCTTGCCCCATTACAGGCATTGTGCTTCCTGTGTGCCATTTAGGGTACCTACTGTCCATGTGTCCCCTGGATGTGACACTGTAGAGCAGTGGTCCCCAACCCAGTCCTATGGGGCCCACCAGCCAGTCAGGTTTTCGGGATATCCCTAATGACTATGCATGAGATATATATGCATTAGAGCAGGGGTGTCCAAACCTGTCCTGGAGGGCCGGAATCCTGGCAGGTTTTTGGGATAGCCTAATGAATATGCATGAGATATATATGCATTAGAGATATCCTGCCAACCTGACTGGTTTGTGGCCCTCCAGGGCTGGATTTGGAGACCCCTGCCTTACACCTCTGTCATTTAAGATCGTGAGTGGGCAAGGTACAGATGTCCTAGACATCGAAAGGGTATATAGAATGTGTCACATTCCTCCTCGATTCTCACCACCACCAAAAAGGTGGCTAATAGACAATTTTTAGGTGGTGGTGAGAAGTGAGGAGGACTGTGACAAATTCTATCTAAACTTTTTGATGTCTTGGACATCTGCACCTTGTCCACTCACAATCTTAAATGACAGAGGTGTAAGGCAGGGGTCTCCAAATCCAGCCCTGGAGGGCCACAAACCAGTCAGGTTGGCAGGATATCTCTAATGCATATATATCTCATGCATATCATTAGGGCTATCCCAAAAACCTGCCAGGATTTCGGCCCTCCAGGACAGGTTTGGACACCCCTGCAACGAAATACAGCTAAGTTAAGCACAGTTTCTCAATTTTAAAACGTTACAAAATGACAGTTTGATTAAAAGTTGGAAGAGTCAGACACATAGGATAAGCATAATAATTACAAAAAACAGTGAATGTTATTAAGGTCATTGATGCAATCTGGCGCACAGTTCGGGAAAGAAAATTCCCGACGTGGCGGCTGTAAGTCTGAGACCTATATTCACTGAGCTATATATGTCTGCAGAATCCGTTGTTACAATAGAGGGATTTTTTACATTTTGATAGCTATAGCTACCCTCTGGGAATTGACCAAAACGTTAGTGTATGCACACTATGCTGTTGCTGCACATGTAGCACTACTATCGCCTTTCTTGGTTTCCCTGCCTATGCTGTACATTGCTGACTGAAATGGTTTCTCTCACCTGCAAATGTGCCTCTAATGCGAGGTTTTCACTCACGTTAATTTTCTGGTCTTAAGATCAATGCATTAAGTGTAGCAGGGGCCTCTCCCCGCCCACTCCCCCACCCATTGACCCCTTCTCTTCGCCCTCTCTCCACCCCTCACCGGTCCTTACCGCAGCCGGAAACATTACCACCCATTATGTAACGTTAACGCATGTTAATGCAACGTTAACGCACGTGCGTTAACGTTATTTAAAGTGTGTTAACGTAGCCATTGCTATGTGTCAGACGGCTGCCTGGGTGAGAATCTTCAGTCCTGGCAAGTGCATATATCTCTATGATTTGCAAGGGATTGTGGGCAATGTAGTTCATTCACACCAGACACAGCTGCTGACAATAATTTAGTTGTGCTCTTGGGTAAAGCCAATAAGATATTTATTTATGGGGTTATTTCTCCCAACACAGATATGCTTGGTAGCACATAAATTAGGTTACTTGCTTTCAGTGTTAACTTGGAAAAACAAAGTTAAAATCAGGAAAACAACAAATGAAAAGCCACAAAGCAAGAAACAAACTGTTCTTTTCAGATTAACTTCTGATTACTTCCCACATAGATACAGAAGTGATTCTCTCCTAGCTCACAAGCAATTAGGTAAGGCTTAATTGCTAGCAGTTATCCAGCTGAAACCCTTTAGCTGGCTTGCTTTCTACTGTGTGGGTCAAATCCTGCTTCAGGAGCTTTTCTGAGTAGATTAAAGAACAAATTTGTATTTCTTTGTGATGGTTGCTGTACTTTATAACAGAAAGTTACCAACGGAGTTTAGATAGAGAGCAGTCCATATAAACAGGATCCTCATCTGCTATTATTCCCCCTTGTTCAACAAGCATGGGTTCAATATCATGGATTGGCACAGATGAATCTCTCAATGGAGCATTTTCAGGAGAATACTTGTTTTCCTGCTGTCTTTCAAGGTTATAGCTAGGGCATAGATCAGTGTTCATACCTGAGCTTCCATTGCTGCTAGAGTTCCTCTCTATATAGCCTGGCCAGTATGTAGTCTAGTTCTTATGTCCAGCCTTCCAACACTGGATCTCTCTTCACATACCTTCTGGCACAGGTCTTAGGGTCCCTTCCACGTGCAGCCGTCTCCCTCACAGGTAGCCTCTGGTGATTCCTAGCTCTGCAGCACCATTCCTCTGGCTTTCCCCAGTCCAATGGTGTATGCTGGCCCTTGGAATACCTCCCAGTATACGTACTGCTTTGGACTCTTCTAGACCTCTCAAAGGCTTTTCTCTTCCTTCTTCCAAAGGGTCTCTTTCCCTCTCTGTCCGTCCGGTTTGGCTTCTGCTTCTGATGATCCTTCAGATGAAACTGATGATCAAACTCAAGCTGATTCTCAGGATACTGAGGACAATTCTCTGGATATCCAAGGTGATCATGAAGATGGTCATCTGTAGAATAAACTCTACTCTTATTCTGCCTAGATGAGTGCTCCTCCCTAACACAGCGCAGCTGTGCTGAATCAGGCCCTGCCCTTTGAGATGAGTGCTTAGGGATTACCTCATAGCCCTCCTGATTGAACACACGTTTCCCCACTTCAGCTCCTCTAATGGCTGTTGGAAACCTGGTGCATTCTGGGACTGGTAGTCTTTTATGGGAAAATTCTGTTTTCTTATTTCTACCAGAACTGACAGGTTGCTTGTTCAGAGTCACTTCACCTTTTCTATAGCTCCTTCCCGAGCTATGATAAGCTTCCTTATCACATATGTTATCGCAGTTTAGTAAACATACCCCTAAGTGTGTTTTCAGTTGTTTATGGAATGTTCAAAGGTCTGATATGTTTCTTAGCTTTTCAGGGAAGGAATTCCAAAACTTGGGTGAGGAGAGCCAGAAAGCTTTATTACCTGTGGACTGGTTGCTCTTTGTGAATGCCATTGTTATGGCTAGTGTGTTCTGGGAATGGTTTCTTCTTGTTCTGCTGATCGGTAATAACTGTATGAGGGATGTTAAATGGATAGAAAATAAGTTGTGTATTATTTTAAAGGTATTTATTAGAACCTTGTACTTAATTCTGCTTGCGACTGGAAGTCAGTGCAATTGTTTTAAGACAGGGGTGATATGTTCCGTTTCTGGAGCTCCATAAATTATTCAGGCTGCTGTGTGTTGTGCCATTTGCAGTTTTATAATACCTGTTTTGGTAGCCCCTGGAGAATGCTATTGAAGGGTTGAAGGGTGGGAAGGTCATGATCTGAAGCATGGTATGGAAGTCATGTGGTGAAAGGAGAGGTCACAAGTGCTGTAAGGTTCTTATTTATTTTTTTAACAGATTTATATACTGCTTTTCTTATTATAGATTGCTTTGGTTGCATTGCTGATGTGAGTGGTTAGACTTAGTCACTGGTCTAAGGTTATTCTGAGGTATCACACCTCTTGCTTGACTTCCAATGTGCTCCTTGAACTTTCAGTTTAGTGGGAGGGGAGCAGCAGGGGGTGATGGTGATGCATAATACCTCAGTCTTTTTTTAACTTATGTGTGCAGAGCCAGTATGCAACCTCATTGAAACATTGTACTATTTTATTGTGGTTTAGATTTATGGCGTTGTAAGGTAGGTAAATCATAATGTCATCTACATAAGTGTGGTAACATAGTAACATAGTATATGACGGCAGATAAAGACCAGCATAGTCCATCTAGTCTGCCCAGCAAGATGGCAAGAGTAGGTGCACTTGCCGCTCCGTGCAGGTCACCTCTCCCCATGCCTTTGTTTAGGGGTACCCACTGCTCCGTGTAGGTCACCCATATTTATTCAGATATGCTTATTTTGATTTTATCCTGTTGCTGTAAAGGGATCCGCTATGTCTGTCCCATGCTATTTTGAATTCTGTCACAGTATTTGCTCCCACCACTTCCATCAGGAGGGCATGCCAAGAATCCACCACCCTTTCAGTGAAGAAGTATTTCCTGACATTGCCTTTCAGTTTACCCCCTTGCAGCTTCATCCTATGCCCTCTAGTTTTACAGCTTCCCCATCTTTGTTAATGCACATTGTGCTTTTGGATACTGTTTCATAATGGTTTGAGGTAAATGTTAAATAGTAAGGATGAGAGGGCCAAGACTTGGGCCTTCCTTGCTATTGGTTTAGATTTGCTGGGTCCAATTTTGACCTATTGTTAGTAGTCAATTATGTATGATTTGAACCAGAGTAGGGTTGTGCCTTGTTAATAGCAGGTTGTGATTAATGAAGTCGAAGGCAGCTGCAGTATCAAAGAATATTAGAATATAGCCTTGTTTTGGCTTTATGAGCTTGTCCATGAGTGATGTGAGCAATGTTTCCACCCCATGTCCTGGTTGAAATTGGAGATCAAGTGGAATGTGTTTGTTGGCTTGTTTTATCCAGAGCAGAATTCTTTAGAATTGGCCATATAGAGGTAATTTTGAGATTTTTGGGCATATAGACATGAGTTAATGATAGGTGTATTATTTTAAGGATTATATGTGAAACTTTGGCTCGTGATATTTTGACCTAGCTTACTGGGCATGGGTCAAGAGGGGAGGTGGTGATATTGAGGCTGGTGATTATATTTTCTAGGTGTTCTATGGTAATTGGTGAAAAAAATAGCCATAATGTGGTGGTGATGTTATTGGTAGGGGATGGAGGTGTGGTTCTTTAGTTTGCACATGTAATAGTTGACTAGAAGTAGTTGTCATTGTTTTAGGGTTGGGAGTTCCCACTAGTGATTTGATGATTTTGAATAGCTCTTTAGGGCAGTTTAATTAGTTCATGATAAGTTTTATATGGTAGTCTTTCTTATTGTTGATGCTTTCTTGGTCATGCACTTGTTCTGGTCATCTGGTAGTTTTGATTGTCTCTATTTGCATTCAGGCTTTCTTAGTTGTTGTTTTTTTAAAATGTTCTTGAGTTCCTGTGTATACCAGGTGGCACTTTGTTTGGGGTTTTTGGAATGTTTTGTTTGTGGGGCTAATGATGCATGGTTTATGACTTTGTTCAAGCTGTTTGTGAGGATATCAATGTCAGTAGTGTCTGTAGTAAGGTGAAGCCATAAATGAAGCCATAAAATTCTAATGGGCTGTAAATTGATGATGAGGCTCATGGAAGTGGAGAGCTCATACAGCTCATACGGTTCTTGATGGTAGGGCTGGGAGTAGGGGCTGACTTAGGAGAAATATGTTTTTGTCATTGAAAGAAATCTACCTAAAAAGAATCACACTTTTTTCATGCACAAATACACCAATAAACTCCTATTTTTCCAAACCTGGAAAGCACTTAATCACCTCAAAAATAAACCCAAATTATGAACACCTAGGGGTATGTTTACTAAACCATTTTAACATCGCAGCAGTGGTATTATCACGCGATAAGTGATGCTATTGCATGATAATGTAACATTATCAAGCGATAACGTCACTTACTGCGCGATAACGCAGCGGCAGCGTAAAGGCACACTAACCCTGTGAAATCTGGGTCTGAAGGGTGGAGTAAGGCTTTCCAGAGGGCAGAGAGAAGGGGTCAATGGGTGGAGAGTGGGAGGGGAGAGGCTCCAGGCACACTAACGCTGTGGAATCTGGGTCTGAACACTAACACCAGTGAAACCCTCGTGTTAGGCACATTTGCAGGAAAGAGAAACCATTTCAGTTAGCAATGTGCAGCATGGGCAGGGAAACCAAGAAAAGTGATAGTTGTGTACATGTGCAGGGAACAAAGAGGCAAATAAACATATAAAATGACCAGAACCACATCTAAAATCCCAATAACCAAGCTAGCCAAAAGTGATATTAATGATAAACATAAAGCAACACTACTGACAAAGCATATAAATTAAGATATCATGTTTGGAAGGGTCTATGCTCTGTTCCCCTACAAAGTGAATGATCCCACATTGAAATAGTGCTGATCAGGGTTTCTGTCGTTTAAATTGGGCAGGTTGGTTATGGCATGCACATGTGCAGCAACAGCAGAGTGGGCACGCAGGAATCGGCAACTGTACTGATGCTGTAAATGGGATACAGGGGGCTGCAAGCAGCACATGCTGTGGTCCAGCTGGGGCACAGTGCGGGCTAGGCAGATGCCTAGGTGGCACATAGGAATGCCGAAACTGTAAAGCAGCAAGACAGCAACTGACAAGAGTCCAACATGGGTAAGAGTGTGTGTCCCACAGTGTCACAGGGGAGATTACCCAGCAGGTACCCCCAAGGGCACATAACATTGGCAGGCAGTGCGGGGGGGGGGGGGAAGCAGCATTTCCATGTAGGCACCCCTACCCAAGAACCCACACCATAGGCAGCTGCCTACTGGCATACTGAATGGCCTGGGACTGCGCACCACCAGCACCACCGGCATAATGGCATGGCAGCATGGTGGTGGAGGGGTGCTGGTGGCGGAGGGGGCAGTGGCATCTGCCCACAGTAGACCATGGCCTAGCCCCGTTTAGGTGGGTGCCGTGCAATGCAACAGACAGGGTCTGTCTGACGAACAGTCATGGTATCCCCAGGAAATGTACTGTCCCCGCAGCAACAGTGTGGTGCAGTACATACAGCCAGTCTGTTCAAAAGCAGAAGGTCACAAGTTGTGGCTCCTGCCAACCCTTTCCCCATATTTTACCCAGTATTAAACCGTGGTAATAAAGACGGAACCTTTGTTGCAGATAAAATAAACATGCCTGAAACTCCTATATTTTACCCTACAGAGCACATACATCATAAACATGTGCAATCCCTAGAGCAATTTCCCAACTGCAGTCCTGAAGGACCAAACACCATTCAGGTTTCATGCTGTCCCTAATAAATATGCCTGTGCTGCATTAGTATGCGCCACCCCCATTGTATGCAAATGTATCTCATGCATATTCATTAGGGACAGCATGAAAAGCTGAACAGTGTTTGGCCCACCAGGACCGGAGTTGGGAACCTCTGCCCTAGAGCAGCGGCCAACAGGGGCATAAACACCCACACCCACACCCACACCCACACCCACACCCACAGACTCCACTATCCAAAGCCTCATGGAGAGTCAGGCTGTTGGGCCCTGTGCACAGCAGCATCTCCCTATACTAGCACTTGCATACCTTAGCACTAGCATACCTAGCACTTGCATACCTAAACTAGGGAATATGTTACACATATATCAAAAGGTTGCTAAGATTAATGGCAGATTACAATTCCTAAGTTAAGCACAATTTGCTGATAGAGCTGCATCATAGCAACCTTTCTGATATCTGTGGAGTGTGTTTCAGTTTTGGTTTCTGACAGTGTTTACCATCCCGGGGAGTGACCCCAACAGTATTGCGTACCATAGCCATGCCTGCGCTGTGCACAGGACTGGTGTGGTGGCCAGGGCTGCCAAAGCTTCTATATTTGCACAATGCTGGCATAGGTGTGGGAGTGTGTGTCTGTCTATCCAGTGTGTTGTGGCTGCTGTACCTTACTCAGCCCACACTGCTTGCACTGTTTCCAGTGTTAGCCTGCCAATGTGCTTAATGAGGAGCAAGGTACTGTGGGTATGGCCTGGACAGGGTGGCCTGGGCAGGATGCATCTGCACAGGGCATAGGGCAATGGCTGGGACATTGTAGTGCCTGGCCACCACCTGCATGGACAGGGTGGCCACAGCATGTCCTGCTGGGAGGTCACTCTCACCCTGACTGAGCAGTGACCATGGCATGGCTAGGTTCCCCCATAGTGCCGTATAGCGTTTTTCTCAAGTGATATTTGTGGGTTCTTTTTTCTGGGGGTCCAATCACTGACTTATTTGTTTGGTGTGTGTGCTTACATCCTAGTTTTGGGTGCATGCATCTTCTCCAGGAACATGCACTATGGATTAGCTGGCAGACTGTCTGTAGTTAGTATGTATATGGCTGGAGATTCACTGTGCTTGCTGCTGGAGAATGTCAGATAGTGGTGGGGGGAAGCTGAGCATTTCCAGGCCTACTGTCTGTCTGCCATTGCCTTATGGCTGTGAACAAATCTGCATTGAATGCCCTGTAGGGTGCCTGTTCCCAACCAGGACTGGGGGTGATGGTTCCCTCTACTGCCACCATTGCAGGGATGTAGAATGTGGATCTGTTGGTGGGAGATCCTGTCCCCCACCCTGAGTCCCAGAGGGTGGATTGGGTGGTGCTATATAATCCGCTTTTGGGTCCAAACACCACCCTTCACTTGAATCATGTGACTGTGGCACCCACACAGAATATGCACTTTTCTGGGTGCATCATACTCCACAAGGGCTAGACGCGACTGAGAAATACAGATGGACACAGGTGTATTCTAAGGGCACCTGCAAGAACTAGCTATCACACACTGGCACTGATAGCAACCTGCAGCATAGCCTATCTCAGCTAAATCAGGTGCTGCATACCTGGTGCTGGGCGCCCCACCTCACCCTCAGGGTGAGCACAATACCCCCACAATGTGTCGGTCTGTAGCTACTCTGTGCCAGTAACACACACGGTCAGTTCCCCCTACCAGGCCGAGGTGCTGTGGGGGTGCATACCCCATCTTGTGATCATCTGTAAACTGCTGATCTGCATGTGCCATGCATCATGGGCATGGGTGGGTTAAACCTATCCTGGTAACCACAGCAGACAGTTTGTGTGGTGACCTGCAGTCCTTCTGTAGCCAGCCAGGGGTTTGTTAGTAGCTATAGAGGTGTAGTACATTGGTTACTTCACTGACTGTGGAGGCAGAGGTCATGGGTTTGATCCCACAGTGGTGTTATTTGCTAGGGCTGTCTGAGGTATTTCCTTTTTTAATTTAAATTAGTGCTGCCAGCAAAAACACCCTCACAGTGCTGTAACCTTAAAGTGCCTCATAAGGCGCCCTATAAGGTACCCTATAAGGCGCCCTATAAGGAACATTATAAGGTACCTTGGCGGACAGTGCACTTTATAATGTGCCCTCTGAAGTGCCTTATAGGGCGCCTTATGCGGCACCTTAGGTTACGGCACTGTGAGGGTGTGTTTGCTGGCAGCACTAATTTAAATTAAAAGAGAAAATGCCTCAGACAACACTGATTTAAAGTAAAGGGTAGTGACTCAGACAGCCTTACTCATTAAGCCCACTGGGGGATCAAACTCATAACCCATGTTTCATCAGTCAATGTATTAACCATTGTGCTACACTTCTGTTGCTATGTTTTCAGGTCAGCGCGCCTAATGAAGGCTAACCCGCGTTAACGTGCCACGGCTCCCTCTACCGCGCGATAATCCAAAATGCTACCTTAAGACCAGAACGCCCACTACCTTATATGGCATTCGTCACAGTAAGAGTGCAACTAACGCCAGTAACATTAAGACGGTTTAGTAAACATACCCCTTAGAATCAGAAACCCTATTTAGAAAATACAAGTGGGCATGCAGATTGGTATAAATGTTTACAGCTGCAATTTAGCTGCAAACTCTGCAGGCTCACCCCTTGAATTGTACAGTATAAAGACACAAGGGTGCCTATGTGTCTTTATAAAACGGACTAGAAATAGGCACCTTCTTGCCTTTCCAAACTAGGCAACCTGTTATAACATTACTCCACTGGTGTTCAGATTTAAATCTGGCCCCATGATTATTTCAAATTGATAGCAATATTTGTCATATAAGCTACTTATGCAGTAGTGTGACTGCTTATAGTTTTCTGCAGAACATTCTATAAATAATAAACAGTTAGTGAAAAAAGTCACTTCCATTTGGGCATATATTTTATTTCTGAACTTCTAAACTGGCATTGTGCAAACAATTTAAACAGTTGTTGTCATTTAAATTCAACACTTATCTAGTCTAAGGTTTAGTCTGTTTGTAGAGCCTATGGCTAAAGAAGTACTAATTGCTATCCTTTTGTAATTTGAAAGAAGACTAATGCTCTCTGATTTCCATATGGATTGGTGCTAACTGCTGATAAAGATGTGTTCTACTATGAAGAATTTCTTTTTTTTTAAATCAGTTAAATAGTTTATTGATGTACTGAATAATTTGCAGCGAGGGGCATAACTTCCACATTTCATTTAACAATGAAGAAAAGATTTACTCTGGATATTTTTAAGTAATTTGTAATATTTTGAACTTAATTTAACAGGGGAGGTTGTAACCTGCTCCTTAGAATAATGCGACTAAGGCCTAGCCAGAAAATGGAATAGGTCCATAACTGGGCTGCGGAGGAGAAGGAGATCTCCCTGGATTGGGTAGTGGGTGGATAGAGAAGCAAGATCAATGGGGATAGGCAGGCAGGCAAAGATCAGCGGGGATGGGGAAAGGGGCAGTTGAGGATAAAGGGCAAGGGGAAAGTGGTCATGCTCCAGTTGGTAAAGTCACGAGACCCATCCTCCTCACCCAGGACAGAGGGACAGTGGGTCAGGAAAGGAAGGATGTAATAGCTCCATTGCTCCATCCTTCCTCTCCACCTTGATATGCTCACAACCACCCAACAGAAGCAGAAGAACCTTCAACGCCAACACCCTCCTCATTCCAGTCGATATAAGAACTGTTAAAACCAATACTAGTAATAGAGCGTTCTCATACGCAGCACCTACACTCTGGAATCATCTGCCGCCAGAGTTACGAGATTGCAAAGACCTAACTGTCTTCAGGAAAAACCTCAAGACTCATCTTTTCCAGAGTCATTTTAATTTGAATTAACCTAAGGGGTCTAAGTCCAGAACATATTTATGTACTCCTGCTCGCATATTGTATAATGTATATATGTATATATGTAATTAGTACTCATATACCTAACAAACTCCTCGTGTGATGTGCCTACCCTCCTGATCAACCTGTACACACCCAAATTTTACTGTACTGATTGACAGTCCTCTTTATGTTCCCCTTGTGTAATCAGACCGCTGCTGATCGCTGGAAGCAGCGGTATATAAATGTTTGCTAAATAAATAAAAATAAATAAATAAATAGCTAGCAGGACAGACAGGAAGTGGGACCTCACCAACAGGAGAAAGGGTACTTATAACAAAGGGGGTTCAGGTACCAGTTTCAGGAGTGCCTGGGCTCGGTTAATGCAAAGGTCAGCTGAAAAACTGAGGCCACCCAAGTAGAGTCATCAACATGGAGTGGTTAGCGGCCGAAGGATAATGCCCAAGCCATGATACAGGCCAAGGCAAGGTTGAGGACCAGGCAGAGGGAATCACAGTACCTCATCAGGTGGTAGAGTATGGTCCCCCTTAAACATAAAGGGTTCTTAAAATAATCGGGTTAAGGTTATTCATGTTAATTTAATGTTAATATTGGGCTAATTTTGTGATGTTGTTGGTGTATTTTAATTTCTAGCTGTGGCCTATTAATCTCACTAATAAAGGCATGCCAATCAATGCAGAAAGTCACAAGCAACTTTAAAATAGTCCAACTCAGCGGAGCATCTCTACAGCTCAGTATCAGTAAATGAAGCATAACATACAATATAATTCTCCCTGGCCCCACCGTATAGTCTAGCAGTAAAACAAATGCTTATCCATTGCGCCAAGACAATGGATCCATGGGTCATCATAATCTGTATTTTACAGAAATAAATTCCCCTTCCAAACAACCAAGGCATCACCACACCCTCCATTCATCTCTATAGTCACTGTATCCCACTCACATCAATTAACCTTCTCTCCCCCTTCCATCTCGTTGAAGTCATTCCTAATGGATCACCTCATTGTGGCAGAGGTTTGAAGCCTTCCAAGTTGATAATGCCAGCTCCACAAGAGCTTTCTTATATATACAGTAGTAGGGCACATCCTTTTCATCCTCATGTCACTTACTATGGTAGAGAACAGGTGCCATCCCTTACATAGGTCGCAATGCCCAACTATTGGAGGTGTCCCTCTCCCAAGATATCTCCCTGCGCTCCCTCTCCTCCTAGCACCCCCACCCCCCCCTGCTCCCTGGTACAACCAGGTCACCGGCCCTGTCCCAAGTTACTCCCGGGCACAAGTTGAACTAGCTACTCCAGAAACCGGAACCAAACCTGGCAGTAGCTCTGCCTTTCCTGTTTCCCACTGCAATTGTACATTTGGATTTCACTCTAGACCAAGTGCCCCATGAGTTGGCTCCACCCACGAGCAAAGGATAACTTTGCATACCAAAAACAAAGAATCTCAGTTTAGTACTCCCCAAGCCCTGGAGCTGCTCCGCACTCATACCCCCAACCAAGAGCATTGCATAAATCCATTCCATCTTCACTTGTAGTGTACCCTCAATCTCATGCAGAGCTTTCACCCACAAGAATTGCAATGTCACACATTCTAGTAAGGAGTGAATCAAGGTTCCTTTCAGGTGGCGGCACTTCCCACATGTGTCTGTGTCCCACAGTTTTATGCGTGATCCCCTTTCCTTCGTGATGTACATTCTATATAGCAACCTGGGTTTCTTGATGTAGGGTATTAGTTAGGAACTTATAGATATTACTAGAAAGAACTTCTAGATCTTCCTCCGTCATTGAGCATGTAAAATCCTGTGCCCACACCTGGGCTAGAGCTGCCTGCCAGTGTCCCTTTTGCACATCTCTGCACACCTTGTACCATTGGGACAATGTATTCAATTTAGGGGTCAAGGATTGGAATTCCTTAACTAGTCCTCCACCTCTAATCCCTGCAGGAGTCATTCGCTGCACCTGCTGACAGTAATGTTGCATCTGCCAGTCATGGAAATGTTGTCCCTGCGGAAGGAAGTGCCTATCTTATAAGGCAACAAGGCCCTCAACTATCATCCTGGCAGTCTTCCATACATGGCCCAACATGTGGCAGCCCCGGTCTTCCCATTTCTGAATAAACGTGCAGCCTACACTGGCCGAGAAATCCGGGTTACCAAGAATACTAATATAACTGGACATTTTTGGCATACTTACCATAAAGTCCCCACCACCACTTCCAAGCCTTCTGGAACCCACAGAGTAGCTCTATCTCATGCCCCTCCTCCTCTATGGGTTTCAACCCATGCATGAGATTGACCAGTTTATAGGATGCATAAAGATGATCTAAGAGACCCACTGGTACATATTGTACAAATCCTTGCAGAGCTCATGAATACAATAAAGCATTGCCACTCCTTTGTACATCCATAAATCCAGCAGTCCTATACCAACCAACTTTTTTACTTCAGTCAATTTGACCCAAGTAATACGCGCTACCTTACCTTTCCAGAGAAAGCATAGTAAAATGTTCCAAAAGAGATGCTCCTCTCACGGGCAGATCCAGAGGGGTATCATTTGAAGTACATATAGTATTTTTGGAAAGAGGACCATCTTCACCAAGGCATTCCTACCCAGCAGGGAGAGGGGAAGATCCCTCTACCACTCACATGTTCTCTGGCTGTCCTATATTTTAGCTGGTTGCTAAGATGTTGTTGTTAAGTGCCGTCAAGTCAGTGTCGACTCATGGCAATCCTCTGGATAGTTGTCCTAAATTCTGTTCGATCTTCATTCAGGCGGCTCATTGTTGACAGACTGGCACCCATAGCTGCTGTTATTGTATCGATCCATCTCATTGCTGGCCTTCCTCTTTTGCGTTGACCTTCTACCTTGCCAAGCATGATGTCTTTCTCTAATGATCTCTCTCTTTGCATGATGTGCCCAAAGTATGAAAGTGAAAGGGGGATGTTTACTAAACTGTGGTAATGTGATTCGCGTTAGGATCCGCGGTAGAAGCAGAAATCCCATATAAGGCCATGGGCGGTACATCGTTACCGATAACGCACGTTACAAGGTGCCATAAATTAATGAGCGCTACGTGGCACGTTACTGCGCGTTAATCTTAAGAAGGCGCGCAGGCACGCAAACACAGCAATAGAGCTGTAGCACAATGGTTACTATACTGACTGATGGTACAGGGGTCATGGGTTCAATTCCCCAGTGGGCCTAACATATAAGGCTGGCTGAGGCATCATCCTTTACATTTAAGTAGTGATTGTTGAGGCATTTGACCTGTATTTTAATTAGTGCTGCCAGCAAACACACCCTCACGGTGGCATAACCTAAGGTGCGGCATAAGGCACCCCATAACGCACTCCATAGGGCACATTATAAAGTGTACTGTCCGCCAAGGCACCCTATAATGTCCCCTATAGGACACCTTATAAGGCTGTGAACAAAGCCCTGGCTGGCTGCAGAAGGACTGCACGTCACCACACAAACTGTCTGCTGTGGTTACCAGGATAGGGTTAACCCACCCGTACCCATGATGCACTGCACATGCAAATCAACAGTCGACATATGGGCACAAGATGGGGTATGCACCCCCACAGCACCTCGGCCTGGTAGGGGGAACAGACCGTGTGTGGTACTGGCACAGAGTAGCCACAGACAGTCACATTGTGCGGGTACTGAGCTCATCCTGAGGTTGAGATGGGGCGCCCAGCACCAGGTCCACAGCACCTTTCATGGCTGTAATACACCATGCTGCAGGTCCCCATCAGTGTGTGATAGGTAGTTTCTTTAGACACACCTAGGGTACATCTGTGTCCTTCTGTATTTCTCAGTCATGTTTAGCCCTTATGGGCGATGATGCACCCAGAATAGTGCATATCCTGTGTTGGTGCCATGGTTACCTGCTGTAGGTGAGGAGGGGTTTAGACCCATAGGCAGATTATGTACCACAACACAACCCACCCTCTGGGGCTCAAGGTGGGAAACAGGATCACCCACCAATAGATCCACATTCTATCTCCCTGCAATGGTAGCAGTAGAGGGGACCAGCAACCCCAGTCCTGCTGGGAAAGACAGAGCGGTACACATAACGCAATAGCAGACAGACAGTAGGCCTGGAAATGCTCAGCTGCCCCCCACCATTATCTGACATTCTCCAGCAGCAAGCTTCCAGCCGCTGCAACCTGCAAGGTGTTCCAGCAAGACACATACTAGCTGCAGACAGTCTGCCAGCTAGTCCATAGTGCATGGTCATGGAGGAGATGCATGTACCCAAAACAGGGATGTCAACATACACACCAAGCAGATAAGTCAGTGATTGGGCCTCAAGCAAAAACCCATAAATATCACATGCAAGAAATACTATATAGCACTATGGGGGAACCTAGCCATGCCATGGTCACTGCTCAGTCAGGGTGAGAGTGATCTCCCAGCAGAACATGCTGTGGCTACCCTGTCCATGCAGGTGGTGGCCGGGCACTACAATGTCCGAGCCATTGCCCTATGCCCTGTGCAGATGCATCCAGGCCAGGCCACCCTATCCAGGCTATTCTCACGGTATCATGCTCCTCATTATGCACATTGGCAGGCCAATACTGGCAATAGTGCTAGCAGTGTGGGCTGTGGAGGGCATTGGCAGCCACCTCACACTGGATAGACAGACACACACTTCCCACACCTATGCCAGCAGTGTGCAACTATAGAGGTGTTTGGCAGCCCAGGCCACCACACCAGTCCTGGGCACAGTGCAGGCATGGCTATGGTACGCAATACTGTTGGGGTAACTCTGTCAGACTCAAGACCTGAAGCACACTCCACAGACATCAGAAAGGTTGCTATGATGCAGCTCAATCAGTGAATTGAGCTTAACTTAGGAATTGCTATCTGTCAGTGATCATAGCAACCTTTTGATAGCTGTGTACCGTATTCCCAGGTTTAGGGTGGCATTGCTAAGGTATGCAAGTGCTAGTATTGGGAGATGCACGCAGGGCCCAACATCCTGCCTCTCCAGGAGGCATTGGATAATGGAGTCTGTGGGTGCGGGTGTCTCTGCCCCTGTTGGCTGCTGCTTTATGGCAGAGGTTCCCAACTCCAGTCCTGCGGTGCCAAACACTGTTCGGGTTTTCATGCTGTCCCTTATGAATATGCATGAGATACATCTGCATACCATGGGGGTGGCGCATAGAAATGCAGCACAGGCATCTTTAATTAGAGGCAGCATGGAACCGGAATGGTGTTTGGCCCTCCAGGACTGCATTTGGGAGACTCTACTCTAGGTAATGCACATGTTTATGGTGTCTGTGCTCTGTAGGGTACAATGTAGGTGTCTTGGGCATGTTTACGTCATCTGCAATAAAGGTGCTGTCTGTATTAGCACTTTGTAGTAGTGGGTAAAATATGGGGACTGGGTTGGCAGGAACCACAGCTGGGACATGAACCTGTGACCCTCTGCTTCTGAATACACTGGTTTTGTGCACTGCACCACCTTGTTGTCACAGAGTCAGTACATTCCCTGGTGATACCATGACTGTTCGTCAGACAGGGCCTGTCTGTTGCAGTACACGGCACCCACCTACACAGGGCTAGGCCACGGTCTGCTCTGGGCAGCTGCCACTGCCCCCTCCACCACCAGTATCCCTCTGCCACCATGCTGACATGCCCTTCTGCTGGTGGTGCTAGTGGTGCGCAGTCTCAGGCCATCCAGTGTGCAGATAGGTGGCTGCCTATGGTGGGGGTTCTGGGGTAGGGGTGCCTGCATAGACGTCCATGCTTCCCCCCAGCCCCGCCTGCCAATGTTCCGTGCCCTTGGGGGTAGCTGTTGGGTACTATCCCCTGTGACACTGTGGGAAACACACTCGTGCCCATGTTGGGCCTTCAGCAGTTGCTGTATGGCTGCTATGCTGTTTCAGCATTTGTATGGGCCATCTAGGCATCACCCAAGTCTGCACTGTGGCCCAGCTGCACCATAGCATGTGCCGCCTGCAGCCCTCTGTATCTCCTTTTCCGGCATCTGTCCAGTTGCCGTTCCGACATGCCCGCCCTGATGTTGCGGGACATGTGCATGCCATAGGAACCCTGTCCAATGGAGGGGGAAACCCTGAACAGTGCTATTTCACTGTGGGTTCATTCACCTTCCACGGAGGACGGAGCATAGACCCTTCCACGATTAATATCTTTTTTGTGGATCTTTCTTGGGGGGGGGGTTGATGTTTCCCATTAATATCACTATTGGCCAGCTTGGTTATGGTTTTTTTCCAGTTTGTTGGGGTCATTTTCAATGTTTCTGTGCCCTTTTGTTCTGGGCACATGTATCACACTTATCACTTTTTGAAGGTTTCCCTGCCTATGCTGTACATTGCTGACACTGAAATAGTTTCTTTCCCCTGCAAATGTGCATCTAACGGCAGGTTTTCAATCGCGTTAGGATTCATCTCTTCAGATCAGCGCGTTAGTGTGAAGGGAGCCTCTCCCCGCCCACTCTCCGCCCACTGACCCCTTATCTCCGCCCTCTCTCCACCTTCTGCGGTGTTGTACCACGCCGCGGAACTTTACGATCATTAATTTAGGTTAACGAGCGTTATGTAATGTTGGGAGCGTTATGTAATGTAACGAGTGTTATGTAATGTTAACGATCGTTAACGCATCATAACGCACGTTATGATGCATTAACGAGCGTTAACGTTACATAACACGCGTTATGTAACGTTACCGCAGTTTAGTAAACATACCCCAAAGTCTTGTCATCTGAGCTTCTAAAGAAAGCTGAAGTTTGATCTCTTCTGGTTCTAGGTTTGTTATTCGGGCAGTCCATGGTAGTATACACTGTATTTGTTGCCAGCAACATAATTCAAAGGCATCAGTTTTCTTCCTATCTTTTTCACTGTCCAACTTTCACATCCATATGATTGCTAAGATACACTCCCAAATATTTCAGCTTCTCCCTAAACCACTGCAAAGGGAAAGCTAAACTGGTCCATAGCTGCCTCTTGCCCCCACCAATCCCCAAGGTTTATGATCTCCCAAAGTTGATCTTAAGTCCCAAAAAAGGTCCCAAAGCTCTCTATTGTTGCGATGACCTTATTGATGTCCACCCATACTTCGCCTAAGAAGAGCAACATGTCTCCACAAACATATTAAGCTTAAGGGTAGTCAATCCTATCGCGATCCCTCGGATACTAAGTTTTTCCTTGAGCTTAGATACTGATGTCTCCAGTGTAAGAACAAAGATGAGTGGGGAGAAGGGACATCATTGCCACATCCCTTTTAGAATGGGGAATTGGGTAAACTGCTGTCCGTTAATGAGTTGAGCCATCAGCCTACTGTAGAGTATTTTGATCCAATGAGTATTTTTGTGTTCCAGGTGGGGGTGGAAGGGGGGGGGGGAAAGGGAAGAAGAGAATAAGGGGCAGGGACAATGAGGAGGGAGTAGGAGCCTAGAGAACCCAATGTAGCATGCCCTGGGTTATGAAGTACTAACAAGATGACTGGGGTTCAAATCCTATTTCTTCCAATGACTGTTACTGGGATCTTGGCTCAGTCACTTTACCACCATGTTGTCTCTGTCACCTGTTTGAAATTTATTGATCAATAAGCAAAAACACTAAATAAAAAATACATATACAGTAAGCTGAAGTTTTTTCGTTGGACTATCTTAATATATTTTTCAACTAACCTTTAAAGGCCAAAACATTCTTCTTCAAGTAAGAACATCTCAGGGGGAAAGGCGAGGATTGGGAAAGGGTTTGAAACAGTAGGAAAGATGGACAAGACAGAAGATGACAAAGCAGTAAAAAAAATTATGGGCCCGATATTCAAAGACATTTACATGGTTTACAGACCTGTAAACCATGTAAATGCCTCTAAGAAGAATATTCAGCTGAATATCCCCAGGTACCTCCACGATACACCCCAGTTCTAACCACTTAGCATAAGGGCATTCCAGAGGCGGTAGCCATTGCTAACCGGTCAGCGGCAATATTGAGTTGCTGACTGGTTGGCGACTCACATCTCAAGATAGGCTTTGGATATCGCCACTGCCTGGTTAGCTTCAGGGCTGTGCGACTGACCCAGATATTCAATGCCAGTGGCCGGATATGGCCCCGGCACTGAATATCTGAGTTTTGTGTTCAGTGGAGACAGCTAGGTGAGGTAATCATGCTAGCTGCCTCTTCAGAATATCAGGTCCTATGTTTATAATGTGAAGGGTAACCAAGATCTTTGCTACCATTCTGACTTCAAATGTCTTACATCCATTATTATTTTAAAATTTGTGCATGATATTGAAAGTGATCAATGTGGTTAGCAGACCTGCTAACCCCGTTAATCGCTGTGATCACGATATTTAGCAGCACTAATGCAGGGGTGGATATGGCCATGGCACTGAATATTCAGTTCTAATGTTCAGAGGCGGCAACTAGCCACTTCAGCAGCACTATTCGCTACCACTGAATAGCAGGCCCTAATGTGCTTGTCTCGGCGAGTGGTGGGCAGTCACAGGCCCTGGACATACAGGGTCAATTCTAATGTCCGAGGTGGCATAACTTTCCCATATGTCCAGGATCGGCAGCCCAGGGCACAGATGTGGTGGGGGGGGGGGCACTAAGACATTCCCCGCAACCCATCCCTGGCCTTAGGAAGCCAGATCGGGAGTCGGGCTGTGGAGAATGCAGTGTTGGAGTCTGGCAGCCAGCATCGCGGCTCTTCAATGGAGCCACAGTGTGGCAACTTGATGCCATGGCACCACGGCTCCATTGAAGAACCTTGAATGAGTTAGGCAGGAAGGTGCTGTACATGCAGGCCAGGCTAAATTGCAGTCCAGGCCTGCAAATACAGGACTATTTGCGATTCTGATCCTCTGGGGCTAAACGTGCCCTGAGGGATCAGAATCGCGATCTCTTCTGTATGTCCGACTCAGACCAAACATACAGAGGGGATCTACGTCTGGGACAGAATGATCCCTTAAGCGGTTAGCATCAGAGCATTTAACCAGGCTATGTGGGATAGTCAGAGATGCAAGCTGGGTATGTCCTGCTGAATAATATGGTGAGTGGCATTTACCCAGTTTGCAAGTTTTCACACCACATAAATGCCTTTGAATGCACACTTTTACTAACGTGCAGTAAGGTTTTGCACTTTATTTTTTATCTTTATCTTTATTTCAATGCTTGACATACCACCCAAGCAAAGCATCAGGGTAGTATACAAATCAAATAAATCTTTCTCCCCTCCATCAATTCTAAAAGTCAGAGATGCTGAACTCCCAGTCAAATCAAATATCTAGGAGTAATTCTGGATCAAAGGTTAGACTTCAAGGAACATATAAAACGCACCATAAAGGCCGTTTACTTCAAGATAAAAACCCTTCGTCATCTGAGACCTATGATGAAGTCTGATGACTTCCGCACTATCTTTCAAGCTCTAGTCACGCCGCACTTTGATTATGCTAACATAATACTCCATGGCTTACCAAATATAACTATTAATCCTCTACAATTAGCCATGAACGCAGCTGCTCGTGTCCTTTGCGGACCATCAAAGTGTGAGCATATTTTCCCCATTCTAGAAAAGCTTCTTTGGTTACCAATAAACTGTAGAATCCAATATAAGGCCATCCTTACCACCTTTATTTTATTTATTTATTTTATTTATTTATTTATACATCTTTTCTATACCGCCACTTCCAGAGATCAGTGGCGATTTACAGGAAACAAACATTAATAATAGAGCACTATTATTTTACATAGAACAGATTTAGAACAAAGAACATTCAACTATTAAGTGTAACTTAAAATACAATGAGATAACAGGAGGGGTAGGAACATTTGAACTGGGTATGATTTATATAATGTTTCAAAAACATACTACCAACAGTATATCAACAGTAAAGTCAAATATTTACATTAAATTACAGTTAGGGCCTTCAATAATATTTCTCCAGATTCCATCTCTGATCTCATCATACACACAACAAATAACAGGTCCAGGAGATTTCCAGCTGTTGACACACTACTTATACCAAAAGTTTCCTTAAAAGCTAATCAATCATCTATCAATAGGGCTTTTTCGAATTATGCTCCTAGATGTTGGAACAAACTCCCTCCCAATATCAGAGCAATTAAAGACATCAAACAATTCAAAAAAGCCCTTAAACACCACCTTTTCATCGCACACTTCAAACACCTAAACACCCCTTCCTCTCCCCCATCCTTTTAACCTCATACCTACCCTAACTAACTGTATAGATTTTATATATCTCCAACATGTATTTTCTAGAAATATAAATGATTTCCCTGTTTACTTCCATGTTAATTTTCCTGTTACTTGTAATAGGTCTGTTATATCTGACCAATTGTTGTATTGTTTCAATGTAAACCGCACTAATGACAAATAGCGCGGTATATAAGAAAATTAAATAAATAAATAAATAAATATGGGCTGTGAGCAGAAGGAGGAAAAGAACACGATTGGTAGACAGAAAGTAGCAGATGGAAGGATAGATTGAGGACAAGGACATTAATTAGATAAGAAAAAGGCAAAGGGGAGCTTTAGCAGACAGGAGAGAAGGGTGCTTAGGGTTTGGGGAAGGGAAGGTCAAATGCAAGATAAAAGAGGTGGGTTTTGAGCATGACCTTAAATCTAGGGAATGAAAGTTCAGTGTGGAGTGTATTTGGTAATGAATTCCAAAGTGCAGGGCCCAGAAAAAAGAATGCAGAGTGGCGGGTGAGTTCAAGATGTGCCTGTGCGGGGGAGGGAAAGAAAAGATGGTTCCCATGAGTGGATCAAGTAGGCAAAGGGAAGGCGGAAGGTAAATAAGGTCTGCTAGATACTGAGGGACACCAGTGTGAATGACCTTGTGAACAGTTGTAAGTATTTCATAAGCGAACCTGGTTAGTTTCTCCTAATGCATGCCATGGCAGTCGTAAACCTCACTTCTAAGTCGTGGTATGTGGAATATGATCTTAATCTCTCAAATTTACTGCTAATGCTCAGCGTAATACTTGCATCATGCCAAAGAGAGCCTCCTGCTGGAGTTCATAAGATGTAACATGTATGGGTAGTTTGTCAAGATGTGCTTGGAAATTTTTCTTTATCAGGCCTGTGGCTCCCAGTACAATGGGAAATATTTCTGTATCTTTCTGCCACATTTTCTTGGTCTCTGACTGCATTTCTTGATACTTCAAGATCTCCCTCTCCATGCGATTCACAGAATAATCACTCGGTACTAACACTTCTATTATGACTGCTGTTCTTCTCCTTTATCACTATGTCAGGTTTTCTGGCATCCAGTTTCTTATCCATCAGAATGGGAACCTGGATTTAAGAGGGAGCCAGTGTAGGTGTATGAGCAAGGGGGTAACATGATTGGATGAGGAGAAGTGAGTAAGAAGACGAGATGCAGTATTCTGGATGAGTTGCAACCGGTAAAGATGATACTGGGGGACACCTGCGAGAATAATTTTACAATAGTCAAGTCTTGACACTACGAGTGACATCACAAGGATAATTAAAGAGGAAAGA